>OV651821.1:97519-1547519 GCA_927349885.1 Psylliodes chrysocephalus | reverse complement strand
AGTTAAAAAATTGATTTTTCGGGTTCTATCGATTTTCACGAGTTCTAAATTGGAATAGTCTATTAAACAAGTTGAAAATAAAAATAAATCGATTTTTCCGGGTTCCAAATCAAAGTAAGCTATTTTTCGAGTTCTAAATTGGAATAATCTATTTTTTCTAATTATAAGTCGGAAAAATCAATTTTTCCGCAGTTCTAAGTCTAAATAATTAATTTTTTCTAGTTCTAAGTCAGAAAAATCAATTTTTTCCAAGTTGTAAGTCGGAATAATTTATTTTTCCGACTTTATTTGTAAATCAGAAAAATCGATTTTTACGCTTTCTATATCGAAATAATCTATTATCCGAGTTCTTAGTTGGAATCATCTATTTTTCTTATCGTTTGGCTAATACCCCAACAGGCATTGCATTATATCAAAATCAGAGATGGCCAGATATAGAAAATAATATTCAACACTTTACCTTTTATTTTGATTCCTAAGGAGAAAATCATTCTTGCATCGGTTTCGACCCTATTAGGAATCTTCAGCAAGAAATATATTATTAATAATATTATTCGCTGTAGTTTTAGTTTATTTGTTTTAATTTTTCTATATATTTGTTCTTGTAACAATCAATATTATGAATTTATGTTATATTAATATAATCTATTTTTCCTAGTTCTAAGTTGGAATAATCAATTTTTCCGAGTTCTAAGTCGGAATAATCGATTTTTCCGAATTCTCAGTCAGAAAAGTCGATTTTTCAGCTTACTAAGTCAGAATATTTACCTTTTTCCGAATTAAAAGTTAGAAAAATCGATTTTTCCAATTTCTAGGACAAAAAAATATAATTTTTGACCCTCATACACTTCCGTAGTTTTCTTTCTTTTTATATGTTATTTGTTTTGTCTATTAGATATAATTCTTTGTATAATAAAGCTATTTTTATGCGAAAAAATCATAAATTTTACGAAACTTACCGGCAATCCATTTTTATTGAATTCTTCCAAAGTAGGTCCCGAATTTCTCCGCCGCCTTCTGAAATTCTGCGTGGGCGGCGGTTTATCATCGGTAGCCACGATGTTCACCTTCCCCGACTCGGCAGCGAAGTGTACCTCAGTCTTACAAAACTCCACTTTCTTAATCTTCCTCATGTTGTCTTCCTCCTGCTTGATCTGTTCGTTCAACGCCAAGCTGATCCTTCTGAAACTATTGTCGGTACTTCTGGTGACGTATTTCGATTCGTCTACCGCTATCGAATGACGTTTGACAGTTTGGAGCTGTTCTTTGTCGGCGTCGTTCCACGATAGGTCAATTATGTTGTTGTTTTTCGATATAGGAATAGTTATGGTCGTCGATTTCAGTTCTGTGCTGGAATTCGACCAATCTGGGATGGTTTTACGCCAGTTTTCCGTTTTGGTGGTAGGGGATGGTGGATCGTCTTGATTGAAGCTGCTAGCGAGGCGTTTGACCTGAAAAAATGCTTTATTATGTACCAAACGACTTTTATTAAATGTCCGAAATGCAATTTGGTCCATTATGTTTTAAAAAAACACGTACCTGTCCAATTTGTTGATTGTTTTTGCTCTTATCGAATTCGTTGTACTTTCGTTCAAATTCGTTGTGTTCGTCCGAACTGTAAGCGTCTTCTTTGTATCCGTTTTTCTTCAATGGCGTCACGATTTCCGTACTTCTACATATTCCGCTGTCCGTCGAACTTTCTACGAGATTTTTATTTTTCAATAGGATCGAAGTCGTGGTGTCGTTGTGGTTGTGGACTTTTTCGAAACCGTACGATTTCCTGCGGTTGTACCAGTCTTCGTTCTTATTCGTGGGGACGAGTTTTACTCTCGATTCCAGACTGCCGGTGCCTATTCCGGGTTTTTTGTTCAGCAAGGCCTCCATTCCGTAGACGTAGGAGCGCACCCGAGAATTTTCGATGAGCGGCATGTCGTCGTTTTTGTCGGGCGACGTTTCTTCTGTTACTATGCCGTCATCGGGGTCGTCGTCTTTGTCGTTTGCCTGAAATTAGATTGTGTAAGTTTCGAATGAAGAAAATAAGGTTATAGGCGAAGAAAAAACATATTCCACAAAATGACAGTCAAAATTACCCTAAAGCATAAAGTATGAATATTTAACCAATAAAACCCAATTGATAGTAATCTTGACTTGAGTTATAGTCATCTCCTCGTATTAATGAGCCAAATCATAAATTATAAGAACCAGAAAATAATATTTCATATAAAGATTAGATATTGATTTTTTCATGTAATTTTAAGCTTAGTCGAGTCATTTTCTTTAAAGCAAATAGTTGTTGGAAATACATCCAACATATTCTGATAATATCTAAAGCTAACCCTGTCCCTGAATTAACTTAAAAGTTCTGAGTTGATTAATTGTGATATATCCATCTCTTTCGCGTGCAAAACTGCAAGCGGTGAATTTATGCAGTTATGCCGTAACCTTTGAAAGGTCACGCCGCGTCGAGAATGGTCTCATAACTTTGGAAGGACGTATAAAAATAAGAGTGAGAGAAACATAAAAAAATTGCAGAACAACTTACCGGGAACACTAGGGAAAAATCAATAGTAGACTATTGAGTTTTAGGAAAGTCATGTGGAATAATTATATATATAAATTAAATTACAAGTGGTAGGATTTAAAGTCTGATATACACCACACATACAAATTGTATTATTTTTATAACAACGGTGAAATATCAGAATAGTGATTTTTGTCAAAGTTATTATGAAAGTGTTGGAAAGTTGCCATATATCAACTGTAGTTACAGAGCAGGGACTTAATTAAAGATATATACATTATTAGACTAACCTTATAAATATCGTTGGTGGGCGAATTGGTCCTTCTCAATCTCCCTTTAACTTCTTTAATAGATTCCACGGTAACGAAAGAATTCCTTTTCTGCTTCCTGACAGACTCGGTTTCGAGATCATCACTCGCCTTATCGCTGCTACTGGAATTGGAAATTGATTGCAAGATCTGATCCAAAGCGTCCAAATCCACGCTGTTATTCCTGAGCGCCGTATTCAATCTCCTGCCCTTTTCTAACTCTTCGCGAATCTTTCTAACGCTCCCGGTGTTATCAGGTAGATCCACGGGTTTAACTGTCGTCGGTTTGTTCTGTTTCGGAAACTGCAAGGACCTTCTGATCTTCGACGTCCTTCTCCAACTGTCCGAATCCTCTATACTGTTATTAGTCGTATCTTTTTCCGGTATCAGGCTAATGTCGTCACTGCTACTGCTTTTAGTTCTAACTAGATTACTATGCGTACTAATATTATCACTAATTCTATTACTCTCACTGGAAGCACTTTCGATTTCGTAAATTTCTACGCTACCATCGCCCGATTGGCGATCGGAAATGGTCGGGCGATCCGAACTGTCCGGTTCGGTGACGATCGGCCTCGGCGATCGTCTGCCGAACGCCTGCCTGACGGCGTTTTCGTGGATTTGGTGACACAAGCGCGACACTCGATGGAGATTCGTCGATGCGGTGATGTGGGCGTGGCTGAACGGGTCTGTGGCTTCTTTGAGAAGATCCTTGGCTCGTTGGCGGGTGGGGGGTCGTCTGGATGCGCTCCTGCCTACGGAGGCTTTGGATTTTTGGGATGTCAGGTCCAGCGGGTTGATGGAGAGCTGTAACAATATATATTATTAATATTATTGCCTTTATTTAGCTAATTTTGCTAATATCAAAATAAAAATATATATCGCGGGTATATCGTTTTCACTTTGATAAAAATTAGATTTCTACATCAAATTTTTGCTTTCTCATATGCATCGTTACAGAAAACTGGTAAAGTATGGTTTTCTGATCCAAAAATAAACAGGATTTTTTATATTTCCAATAATCAAAGATCAACTGGAAGGATGACGATTTGACACTGATGATGCCTTAATTACAGCTTGGGTGGGGATCTAGGGTCCAAACATTTTAACTTTCTCACCAACATATAAAAATGGAGAAGTTATTGCAATTACCTCAAACTTCAAATTCGAGATAATACCAGAAAAACATGATTTTTGAAAAATGTGCTGACGTACGTAGATACGTTAGCATGATACATTCCAAATTATCCGGCCGATTTCCATGGGGCCCCTGAAGAGCAATTGGTGGGATACTTTAAGGAGGGGTCGTTTTTGTACTTTTTGGTATATTCCTGTTATTTATAATAGGAGCCAAGCATTGTTTGAATAAAAGTTTTTGTAATCTCATTTTCTATAATTTTTGTTATATACTGTAAGGCGTTTTCTTGCATCTTCTAGTGAAGATGACGGAAAAACTCCAGAGGTCTCGTTGATATCAGACTATGAATATAAGAGGGTAACAATAACGGGATTTAATCGTTATTGTTACGTAAAAGAATTTTTGAAAGCTGAAAAACAAAAGGGAAAGATCGACACACAATTATAAGCCAAATTTTTAAAAATTAATACATCTATTGCTTACGAAAGCTATTAACAATGTTTTTATTTACGTTAATATCTCAAAGTCCAAGCCCTCCCTCCATTGGTCTTCATAACCCTGAACAAAAATAAACAAAAACAAGCGGTTGTCCCTAGAATGTAATATTATATTAAAAAATGTTTCGGGTTAGAAGTATGTGGAACATGTATATATTTAGTTTATCCTTCAAACATTTATAGAGGTGCTACAATAGGTTGTACAAAATAACTGGAAAAAGCCTGTAATAACTAGATAAGAAAGTCATGTGTTGGACACATCAGATTTTTAATCATTAAGATACTTCCTTTAAAAAATTACTAATCTTTTATCATAATTTTTTATCACGTTATTTGATAATGTTCATTGATAATGTTATTTAATAATATTATTTGTATTTGATGTTTCGTTATTTTTTAATAATATTCTTTGACAATCTTATTTGACAATCCAAAAAAATGAAAATCGTATTTAAAATGTGCAAATTGTTAAAAATATCTAAAACTATTTCCTGTGTTATATTTAAATAAGCCTCTTGGATAATGTTCTTTGATAATGATATTTGATAATGTTCTTTGATAATGTTCTTTAATAATTGTCTTTGATAATTTTCTTTGTTAATGTTATTTATTAATATTATTTGTATTTGACGTATTTTGTTATTTTGTGATAATATTCTTTGACAATCTTATTTGATAATCCAAAAAAATAAAAATCGAATGTGCAAATTGTTAAAAATATCTAAAATATTTCCTGTGTTATATTTGTAAACTATTATTTAAATTAATACTATGGTAAAATGAAATATACGAATCAGAACAAGAAATAATATATTTTACGTCTGTACCAAACAAATATTTAACAGTGAATAATCCAATTCCCCTAAACTAGCAACCACCGCATCGATAGTCACGTAACAGGGCTACGTCGTATTCTTCGTATCAGAACTAAGTCACCCTATTAAGGTTCCTAGTTTATTAAGGTTTATTATATATTTAAATAAGCTACTTGGAAATATTCTTTGATAATGAAATTTGATGTGTTTTGTTATTTTTTGATAATAGTCTTTGACAATCTTACTTGACAATCTTATTTGACAATCCAAAAAAAATGAAAATCGTATTTAAACTGTACATATTGTTAAAAATATCTAAAATATTTCCTGTGTTATATTTAAATAAGCCCCTTGGATAATGTTCTTTGATAATGATATTTGATAATGTTCATTAATAATGTTCTGTGATGATGTTCATTGATAATGTTCTTTAATAATTTTCTTTGATAATGTTCTTTGTTGTTATTTAATATTATTATTTGTATTTGATATTTTTTGTTTTTTGACATTCTTTGATAATCCAAAAAAATGAAAATCGTATTTAAAATGTGCAAATTGTTAAAAATGTGTAAAATATTTCTTGTGTTATATTTAAATAAGACTCTTGGATAATGTTCTTTGATAATGTTATTTGATAATTTTCTTTGATAATTTTCTTTGTTAATGTTATTTAATAATATTATTTGAATTGGATGTGTTTTGTTATTTTTTGATAGTATTCTTTGACAATCCAAAAAAATGAAAATCTTAAAATGTGCAAATTGTTAAAAATATCTAAAATATTTCCTGTATTATATTTAAATAAGCCTCTTGGATAATGTTCTTTGATAATGTTCATTGATAATTTTTCTTTGATAATGTTCTTTGTTAATGCCATTTAATAATTTTATTTTTATTTGAATTTTTTTGTTATTTTTTGATAATGTTCTTTGACAATCTTTTTGATAATTCAAAAAAATTAAAAAGGTATTTAAAATGTGCAAATTGTTAAAAATATCTAAAATATTTCTGGTCTTCTATTAAAATAATGCTCTTGGATAACGTTCTTTGATAATGTTATTTGATAATGTTATTTGACAATGTTATTTGTTAATGTTCTTTGTTCTTTGATAATGTACTTTAATAATATTCTTTGATATTTTTTAATAATGTTCTTTAGTAATATTTTTTGATAATGATTCTTGATAATGTTCTTTGATAATGTTCTTTGATAATGTTCTTTGACAGTCATCTTTGATAAATTTCTGTTACTTTTATTTAATAATGTTTCTTAATTCGCTATCGTCATAAATGGCGCCACAATGTCAGTGTGACAAATAATTTTAAATGGAATATTACAAGTGATGCTTCGTTTGAATGGTATTTAAAAGACCTATTCAACCGTCACAATTTTGTACAAAATAAAAAAAAAATGTAAAGAGAATTATTTGGACAAGAAATATAAACAACATTAACAACCAATGCTTAAGAGATGTATAATATACAACAAAATTAAATAAACCAAACGCTATGTAAAAAAAAAGTTGAAATTACATTCTCAAAGATCTGGTGACAACCTTGAATTTTAAATTTTCGCAAATTATCGACTGAAGAAGTTTATTTTAAAAATGAAATTAAAATAAAAAATGATAAACCGGTCGTTGTAATAAACGATAATCGTGTTTTTCATTTTTTTACGCATAATAAAATGTCCCATTAATTGCACCTCCTTAACCTTAACAGCGAATTTAAATAAAACAAAGACTAAGAGCGGGCGAAGAATGCGGTTAATGTTTTGTTTTCGTCGTCAATAAGGTGCGATATTAGAAGTTTCAAGACATTTATTGGTTGATTAGTTAAGTTTGAATTGAAAAAGGCGATTGTAAACAAGGTTTTTGAAAGGAAACATGAATATAAACTGCGATAAGTCCATAAAATGGTGGAGATTATGTGTTTATTATTAAAGAACTAATATACGTATAAGGACTTAAAAAGGTTTGAGATTTCTATATAATATAATATATTGTTTTTTTTTTTTTAAATAAACTCCGCTTTGTTTAATAATAATTTCCCTTTTATGTTATGTTACATAACTCTTTACAAATAGATAAGAAAGAAGCAATCATATTGAAACGAGAAAATCTAGTGACTATAATTTCAATAAAAAAAAATTTTCATTGTAATCATTGTCAAAGAACATTTTCAAAAAAATATTATTAAAGAACTAAATATCAAAAAAACAATATTAAGAAATATTATCAAATTATCAAAGATCACTGTCAAAGAACATTATAAAGGATCATTATCAAAAAACATTACTAAAGAAAATTATTAAAAAAAAATATCAAAGAATATTATTAAAGTACATTATTAGAATCCTCAAGGTCCTGTATCAAATATGGAATGTTTAGTTTGACACATTGTTTTAATTTGTATGGTTAAAAAAATAGTTTTACCACTGTATAATGAAACTTACAAACAAAGCATAAAATTTATTGCAAAATTAAATTTCTCTCTATTGACGTGGTTTTTTTTTTCAGAAAAAATAAAAGGTTCAATGAAACAAATTCCATGTGACACAATTTCTAGGTAGGAGCGATTCTTTATAAGGAAGTCAACGACTGGTTTTTCTGCAAAAAACAATAAAAGTCGCAGTGAATAAACATAACATTACGATTTCAATGTTACGCGAATGTTTAATTATTGCATAATGAAATAATAATAACATATTATGTTGCCATGGAGGAAATAACAAACACATTGTATGAAGCGAGGCAATATTATTGAGCAAATAAATGGCAGGGAAGACATTTTTAATTTTAGATTAAATGTTGATCAAAAAATTATAACAATCTAAAAGGTATTTTGGGACAATTTTAGGTAATTTTGAATCAAAAATAGTCGTCAAATTTGGTCTATTAGATATAGTTTTTGAGATATGCTAGATTGTCCTTTATTAGACTAATTGCATTTTATTTTTTGATTTGTAACTTATTTTATACAAACAAGCGTTTAAATTTGAAGTTTTAAGTATTGACGCTAAATAGGTTTAAAATAACAGAAATTCATTATAAAATAGATGAAAAAACTAGATAAACCAAAACTAGTCTAAAAATATTTTCTATTTCGAAAAATCTCAAAACTGGTTGAATTACGGAAAACAAACGTTTTGAATTACAAGTTTAAAAAATTACTCTAAATAGGTTTAAAATAACATAAATTCATTATAAAACAGATGGAAAAGCTAGAAAGCCTAAACCCAAAACTAGTCCAAAAATGTTTTCTATTTCGAAAAATCTCATCTGTTTATTTGACGGAAAACAAACGTTTAAATTTGAAGTTTTAAGTATTGACGCTAAATAGGTTTTAAAATAACAGCAATTCATTATGAAACAGATATAAAATAAATTTCAGTTTTTCGGGAAGTCAATTTTGTTTGATACATATTTAATAATCTTAATGTTTAAGCTAAATACATCACTCTTATTAAAATGTAACGTAATAACATAGTTGTGGAATATTTTTGTTAAATAAAGTAATTTCTGTGAATATTATCTTTAGAGACTTGGTATGCACCAGGTTCTAAAAGTGATCTGATTTACGTATACGTAGCTTAATAAAATCATAAAAGTTAAATTAGTTTATTTTTATTTAAAAACGTAATTTCAGTGAGCAGCATCTTCAGAGAGTTGGTATGCACCAGGTCCTAAAAATGATCTAAATTACGTCTACGTAACTTAATAAAATAGTAAAATTAAAATTACTATATTTTTATTTAAAAACGTCATTTGTTTGGGCATCATCTTCAGAGAGTTCGTATGCACCAGGTCCTAAAAATTATCTGAATTACGTCTACATAACTTAATAAAATAGTAAAATCAAAATTACTATATTTTTATTTAAAAACATCATTTGTTTGGGCATCATCTTCAGAGAGTTGGTATGCACTAGATCCTAAAAATGATTTAAATTACGTCTACGTAACTTAATAAGATCAGCAAAGCTTGAATTAGAATATTCTTATTTAATTTTCTGTGGGCATCATCTTCAGAGAGTTGGTATGCACTAGGTCCTAAAAATGATTGAATTACCTCTATAGGTAACATAATAACATGAAAACTAAACTTATTACTAGATAGGCTTTATCTAGATAAAAAAAGCTTTAGTTTTTGTGGACGACTTTAACAGAGAATTTGTCTTCACTTTAACATTCAGCAGGTTAATTTTTAATTATTATATTTTTTCTCCAAAGCTGGTATTTCTGTGAAAATCGTCTTCAGAGAACTATTGATCACCAGGTTGAAAAATAGTCTTAATTAGGATAGATGATGTAAGAATTTTAGAAAACTTAAAACAATTATATTTCTATAAAAATAATGCGTAATTTCCGTGGACATCATCTTCAGAGAGTTTTATCCTATTAGCTCCGGTCTAGGTATACCCAAAATACCAAAATGATTTCTCATACACATTGAATATATTATATCGGAAGGCTCCGAAATTTAATAAGAGATCAACAACAAATAATTGGCCACTTCTGTTGATGGATGTACAGTTAGACGAGTTGTTGAGCATTTTTAATAATCAGCAATCAGGTGGTTGTCTATCATATCATAATTTACATAAGATAAGAAAGTACGGTGCTGGTTGAGGTACGGATAGACGGTTTGCTGGGCCCGTAATATCTGTGTTATTACTGGGAAGTGGCTGTAAAATCGATTTTTTATTCATCTTTCTAGAAAAAGTGCCAGAAGTATAATTACAACATAAACGTATATATCTTGATTGACGTAGAATTTAAAACAAATAAAATGTTTTTACTTTTCTTCCTACAAGATGTAATCCTGTCACAAATGTTAAATTTTCACAACAACAAAAAAACACTCTGAAGCTGATGGACACAAAATTATTGCATTTTACAAAATCGTAATAATTTTACTTTTCTGGTATTATTTCACTAGGTATACAGAAATAATTTAAACTTTTTTTAAGACCTTGTGCGAAAAAACACTTTGAAGATGATGTCCACCGAATTGATATATTTTTATAAAATTGTAACAAGTCTACTTTCCTGACATTATTACATTTTCTAAAAGTAATGAAGAATCTTTTTAACATTTTGTAGGTACGTAAAAATACTGTGAAGATGATGTCCACAGAATTGAAGTATTTTTATAAAATCGTAATAATTTTACTTTCCAGAAGTAATTAGAACTCTTTTTAGGACCTTATGCGTAAAAACACTCTGGAAGATGATGTTTACAGTATTTATATATTTTGAAAAATTGTAACAATTCTACTTGTCTGACATTATTACATTATCCAGAAGTAATTAAGACCCTTTTTAAGACCTTGAACGTAAAAACACTCTGAAGATGATGTCCACCAAATTAATATATTTTTATAAAATTGTAACAAGTCTACTTTCCTCACATTATTACATTATCTAAAAGTAATTAAGAATCGTTTTAACATCTTGTACGTAAAAACATTCTGAAGATGATGTCCACAAAATTGAAGTATTTTTGCAACGTTTGTAGGCAAATTTGATTTCTTGGATAAACCACTCACGTCAGAATCAATCCTGTACCTGGTTAAAACTCTTAGTCACCAACACCTACACTTCATCGAACATACAAAATTAGCATTTAGGTACATATGAAACGTCTAACAGGGTACTCACGTGTAAATTTTCGAAATCCTTGCTGCTACCACCGAGAAAATCCTGCTGAATCGAAGCAGAATTCGCGGCCGAGCTCCATTTGCTGGACGACACCGTTTGAGTTTTTACCAGTTGGTATCGCGAGCCCGGTACCTCGCTGTGGAAGACTTCCAACTGCCGCCTGGCGATTTGATGGAGGGCACCGTCTGCGTCCGAGCGCGTTCTAGAGTCCACTACCTGCGGATATGGAAAGAATAGAACATGAAATGAGAATGCTGGTTTCGACTTTGGTAATAGTACGAGAAAATTCAGTAACGATTTTATACAAAATCCTATAATCTTAAAAATTATGAGCTTATATTTTTTTTAGTATATATCTTGAGATGAAATAAAAATAATAAATAGTAAATATATTTTTTCTACAAACCACTAATGAAAATTTTAAAAATATATTAAAAATTAATTTATAGGTTTTTAAGATAATTTATATTTTATTTTTTGAAATAAAAAACGATTTAAATTGGACCTTATCCTGGATTTTAACCCTGGACCTTCTGCGTGGGAACTATAAACTAACAAGACAAATAATATACAAAGTGGGCCACTCAAAATAATCAAGCCTAAAATACTAAAAACATTATGTACTTTTATACTACACCAGGTGGTTGCCCGCGGCTTCGAACGCGTGGAGTCGTGTTTTTAATACAAAAAAATGGATGACTGCTCAGAAAAAGAGGGATAATATATTTTTTAGAGTTCGTGTGATAGTATTATACTTTAGAGTAATCTAATATTTAAGGATAGTAATCTAATTAAGAATATCTTTGTACACAACATTTCTGGTACGGCTTTTATCTGCTAATATTACCAGTTTGCATGCAAAACTAACTCTAACAGGTCCATTAAAACTCTCCGTGAAAAAAGCAGGTCTTCCTTAGGCTGTTAGGTTGTTGAGACATCGAGATATGTCGTTTTTATCAATTCACTACTCATATTTTTCATACTAGGTCGGAAGAAGTTCCAATTTTGCGTTTTTAATTATTTTTATTATGTATTTTTATGTATTTTTATGTATTTTTATGTATTTTTATGTATTTTTATGTACTTTTATGTATTTTTATGTATTTTTATGTATTTTTATGTATTTTTATGTATTTTTATGTATTTTTATGTATTTTTATGTATTTTTATGTATTTTTATGTATTTTTATGTATTTTTATGTATTTTTATGTATTTTTATGTATTTTTATGTATTTTTATGTACTTTTATGTATTTTTATGTATTTTTATGTATTTTTATGTATTTTTATGTATTTTTATGTATTTTTATGTATTTTTATGTATTTTTATGTATTTTTATGTATTTTTATGTATTTTTATGTATTTTTATGTATTTTTATGTATTTTTATGTATTTTTATGTATTTTTATGTATTTTTATGTATTTTTATGTATTTTTATGTATTTTTATGTATTTTTATGTATTTTTATGTATTTTTATGTATTTTTATGTATTTTTATGTATTTTTATGTATTTTTATGTATTTTTATGTATTTTTATGTATTTTTATGTATTTTTATGTATTTTTATGTATTTTTATGTATTTTTATGTATTTTTATGTATTTTTATGTATTTTTATGTATTTTTATGTATTTTTATGTATTTTTATGTATTTTTATGTATTTTTATGTATTTTTATGTATTTTTATGTATTTTTATGTATTTTTATGTATTTTTATGTATTTTTATGTATTTTTATGTATTTTTATGTATTTTTATGTATTTTTATGTATTTTTATGTATTTTTATGTATTTTTATGTATTTTTATGTATTTTTATGTATTTTTATGTATTTTTATGTATTTTTATGTATTTTTATGTATTTTTATGTATTTTTATGTATTTTTATGCACCTTTCTAGCAAAAGTGCCAGAGGTATAATTACAACATAAACGTATACATTTTGATTGACGTAGAATTTTAAATAAATAAAATGATCTTATTTTTCTTCCTACAAGATGTAATCCTGTCACAAATGTTAAAATTTCACAACAACAGAAAACACTCTGAAGCTGATGCCCAGAGAATTAATGCATTTTACAAAATCGTAATAATTTAAACTCTTTAAGACCTTGTGCGAACAAATACTCTGAAGATGATGTCCACAGAATTTATGTATTTTTAAAAATCGTAACAATTCTACCTTCCTGACATTATTACATTATCCAGAAGTAATAAAGACCCCTTTTAGGACCTTGAACGTAAAAACACTCTGAAGATGATGTATACCGAATCGATATATTTTTATAAAATTGTAACAAGTCTACTTTTCTGACATTATTACATTATCCAGAAGTAATAAAGGCCCTTTTTAGGACCTTGAATGTAAAAACACTCTGAAGATGATGTCCACCGAATTGATATATTTTTATAAAATTGTAACAAGTCTACTTTCCTGACATTATTACATTATCTAGAAGTAATAAAGACCCTTTTTAGGACCTTGAACGTAAAAACACTCTGAAGATGATGTCCACCGAATTAATATATTTTTATAAAATTGTAACAAGTCTACTTTCCTGACATTATTACATTATTCAGAAGTAATAAAGACCCTTTTTAGAACCTTGAACGTAAAAACACTCTGAAGATGATGTCCACCAAGTTGATATATTTTTATAAAATTGTAATAAGTCTACTTTTCTGACATTATTACATTATCCAGAAGTAATAAAGGCCCTTTCTAGGTCCTTGAATGTAAAAACACTCTGAAGATGATGTCCACCAAATTGATATATTTTTATAAAATTGTAACAAGTCTACTTTTCTGACATTATCCAGAAGTAATAAAGGCCCTTTCTAGGACCTGGAATGTAAAAACACTCTGAAGATGATGCCCACCGAATTGATATATTTTTATAAAATTGTAACAAGTCTACTTTCCTAACAATATTACATTATCCAGAAGTAATAAAGGCCCTTTTTAGGACCTTGAACGTAAAAACACTCTGAAGATGATGTCCACCGAATTAATATATTTTTATAAAATTGTAACAAGTCTACTTTCCTGACATTATTACATTATTCAGAAGTAATAAAGACCCTTTTTAGGACCCTGCACGTAAAAACACTCTGAAGATGATGTCCACCAAATTGATATATTTTTATAAAATTGTAACAAGTCTACTTTCCTGACATTATTACATTATCCAGAAGTAATAAAGACCCTTTTTAGGACCTTGAACGTAAAAACACTCACACTCACATTATTACATTATCTAAAAGTAATGAAGAATATTTTTAACATCTTGTACGTAAAAATACTCTGAAGCTGATGTCCACAGTATTGAAGTATTTTATAAACTCGAAATAATTTGACTTATCTGACATCGTCATCTAAACCTTCTAAAATGGTAATTTCTAATACTTCTTCCATATTATATACTATTATAGACAATAAGAACGATGAACTATAATTTAAAATGTTTAAAATGAGGTTAGAAATATGTGTAAGGACAAGGACTATAATGTCACAACTGCCTCTTGCCTTGCCTCTAATTACATTGTTACTATTAGTGGCTGACGTTATAGAAATTTGCAATATCTCTTTATTAAATAGGATAATTTCCATAACTAAATTAGTGGTAAATATCAGTAAAATATTCCTGTACTATCAATTATTGTTTGGTAGAATGATTGTTGAATAAATTACATATATATGTATATGTGTTTAGTGGTTCGGTTAGTCATATACATAGTAGGCTACGGCGGTCATGGGTTGCATCCCATCGGTTACCATTTTGCTACGGAACGCCGTGACCTTGCGTGCACTCTGTATATATCTCTATAAATGCCTCGCGGAAAAATCGAAAAGATACTACTAAGTGAAGACGGTACCAATGTGAACTACATTCTAGAAACGAATATTATTATTTATTGATTGATGCGTTTTGAGGTTATGTTTAATAATAATAATAATAATAATATTGTTAATAAACGGTCCAGAATTTCGATAAACTTAAATATGTATATACAGTATGTCCCATGATTGCTCAAAGAACGGTCTAAATTTATTTATTTATTTATGGGTGATATTTTTACAATAAGATTATGTTAAATACTTTTATATATACAGTGAATACTCTGTATATATTACAATATATAACAGTCTATTACAAATTTAATATAAACAAAGTAAAAGTTATTTGAAATAAGTATTAAATAACTATTATACATATATGCAACAAATAGCTGAAATATTTTTATTAATAGTAAGTAAATAATGTATTTATGCATTAGATAATAATTAATAAATATTTATTTTTATTAAAATTAGGATTTATTAGTAAATAGAAAATTTTTATTAGGATTAGGTTATTTCTATTAGGATATTAGTAGTTAAGAATGCATTTTATATTAATTAAAAACTATTTTTATTTAAATGTAAATTTATTAATTGCTAAAACATATTTATTTGGAAACATACAACAAATGGTTTGTTAACATTTAAACTAATTTAAAAACCTAACGTTTTTAACTATCATTTTTAGCAACATAATTATTTAAATAGAAAGTTTTATTTTAGTAATTGGAATTTTTTTATTAATTTATAGAAATTTACTAAAATCTACCAATAAAAAATTTCACCCACTGCCATGATACTGTAGAAACAAGGTATGCTATTACGCCGATTGATACTACGTCATTGTGGTGTGAAGGCGTAGCTTTTACGAATTTGAGGTATCAGCTGATCGAAAACAGCGTACGAAAATAAATGTAAATCTACTTAGGGCCACTTACGTCCGTATGCACCGTACACGTTTAATCCAGATCAAGAGTTTAATCGCGTTTAGTACCATTTTTAGCTATGGTACTAAACGCGATTAAACCCTTGATCTGGATTAAACGTGTACGGTGCATACGGGCGTTAGGTAGTCATATTCCACACCACAATACGTCATACGCGAACTCGACGAGATTTCGTCAGCTAAATATCATACCTTTGTAATTTTTTTTATCATGACCTACTGCAACGTCAACAGACAAGAAAACAACATGTTATTGTGTTTCTGTTTGCAAGAAAAAAGAGAAGCCAAGCACCGCCATCATGGTAAAAAGGGATGTCATAAAAACAATCCTTATTATTATTAATTTCCTAGAAATAAAAGTGTACATAATGTAAAAAGTATATATAGTTTAGTGAACTATAGATTTTTATCACTATTAAGTGGCTATTAGAGGTAGGTATATGTAAGAAATTGCCAATCTCTAATCATTTCAAAAGTAATTTGCCAATACTACATGTGTAGATTTTTTACTCAGCATCCATTTTACTTATTTTCTAGTAGGTGGGGACTTTGTGCTGCCATTAAAGCTGTCGAGACATTCATCTACCTACTTAATGAACAAAAGTAGCTGTAATAATAGATCTGTTCAAATTCACCTAAAATAATTATAGCCATTTTGTAATATATTATTAAACACACACATTATAGTGTTTTTTTTTAATAAATTGGAAATTAGTTACCTCTAGAAAGAAACGTGTACAAACTCGCGAATTTGGTTCCAGAAACTGCTTCATGCAAAAAATAATATGCAAAAATGAACACTTCCCCCATCAAAAAAAAAAACTAATTAAATAATAAAATTAGACGCAAAGAAATAAACGGGGGCCTAATTAAATTAATTTTAATAAAATGCACACGTTCATAACAACATTCATAACATTGTCAGTTGTCAATTCTAATCTATACGTCACACGTCGACGTCAAAAAACCAGCAACACCAGCGACCTCTAGGGCTGGTGTTAGTTTTATTGAAGAGAGATAAATATATGTAAAGATCAATGTAAAAGAGAAAGAAAGTCATATATGTAATTTAAATGGACCACCGAACAAATTTTCCTATTAAGTTACCCGTCTCTGCTGTCTCTGCTATAGGTCTTTAATCCATTTTTATTCATGAAGAATCAAAATGACTAAAGAATTTGTCCTAATAAAAGTTCTAGTACGTTTTGTGCGTTTGAACTTTATATTATACATTTTTTGATATTTTGTTTTTCGTGATATTTTCAAAAAACCTGAGAGCCAATACAACCAAACTCCTTATTCATAATAAGAATCCTATATATTTTAACTATTTTGACAAGTTATCACCATCCTGAGATGCTAAACAAAATATTGTTAATTCTAGGACAACTTATAAATATTAAAACAAACAATTATATACAATCAAATTAAATAATTATTATAAAAACATTTCGAAATAAATTACAAAAATCATCTATCAAGTTGTTTATGTGTCGCTAAGCGCCTAGTCTAGAAGTGTCTTAATGCCGAAATTTACCGCCTCTTAATCGCACTGTTATTCGAAAATTATGTAAATTGAACTAGACCGACTCTCCTAAAATAGATCTGTGTCAAAGATAATCTATTTGTTGATATACATCCTAAAAATAAACAGTAATTTAAATCCGCAGTAATTAAAAAACAACTTTTGTTAATTCAATGATTGAGTCTTTGATACACTAATAGTTTAAGATACCTGTCAAAATATAAATAACATAGTATGTATGCCAGTTACACAAAACTATTAATAATATAACTAGAAATATAAAAATATATTTTAATTCTTATGTCTTATTTCAAAAGGAAAACCCTATCTTCCAAAAGGTTTGTTTTCCACCATTTCGAAAGGAAAGAGACTTATTATAGTTTATGCTGGTGGTAACATGGGCTTTATTCCTAACAGTTTATTAATGTTTGTGTTTGGAACCAAATCTGGTGATTATCATAATGATATGAATAAAGAAAATTATGAAAAGTGGCTAAGAGGACTGTTAATACCAAATTTACCACCAAATGCTATTGTAGTTGTGAATAATGCACCGTATCACAATGTTATAGAAAATCCTGCTCCGAATTCAAATTCAAGAAAAGCTGAAATGATAAACTGGTTGACATCCAACAACATTGAATTTCAACCTTCCTTATTACTAAGAAATATTTTACCTGAAAATGGGCAAGTCCCCAACTAAGAAGGGGCGAAATAAGAGTATATTCTTATTACGACCATAGATGTACACATTAATCAAACAGCATAAAAATAGATTCGAGCAATACAAATTTGATAGATTATTCTCCGAACACGGTCATATAGTTATGAGATTACCACCATATCACCCAGACTTAAATCCAATAGAAATGATCTGGGCTGTAGTAAAAAATAATGTAGATATAAAGAATATTCATTTTAAATTAGCACATGTACAAATGTTAGCTGAAATTGAATTTAAATCAGATATTATTAATGTTAATGAAGACAGCAGTGATAGTGATGATTTTGATGACGATTTTTTAGAACTCTGTTAATTTGTTTATATTTATTTTGTTTGATAGTAGTTATAGCAACAAGGAATAGAGGTTAGTATAAATTCAGTATTTGTTGACCTATAACATATTTTTAAAAAAATCCTCGTTGTCTTATTTTACTATTTGTATGCTGATGACTTTCCCCACTTCTATTTCACCCTCACATTTTGTTAAAATATTAAAGATATTAAGTGCAAAATCACCATTTTTTTTCACCCAATAAATTTTAACGAATTCTGTAGTACTTAAAAACCTATTTACATAATTGCATTTGATCCATTGTGTAGGTACTCTGGTATTTTCTATAATACCAACGAATGATAGCAACTGTTGATAAAACATTCTTAGAAACGAGGGCAGACTCGATTTGACCGTTATTAAGGATTCAAATTTTAGGTAATTTTCTTAAAATTTTGTGACTCATCTGACCGTGACCGTTTTAAAAATCCTAGAAAATTTATTTCAAGCAAAAGTAGTATACGCTACTGAGCTTTAATTAGTCATTAAGATCGTTTGAAGGTCTGTCAGCAGTGCGCAAACTTTACCCCACTACTGACAAATTAGGATGCGATGCCTGTACAAGTTTTAAAAATCAAAGTCTAATTGAGTTGTATGGACCCGGCGATTTCCAATAATATTTTTATTTGGAACCCATGAAAATATTTCTCTTCTACCTGCAGCTATTGATGGTTTTTGGAGTTAGCAAATATAAAGTAATTCGGTCAGGGTGTGGATGAGGAACTAATTAATCCAAACGGATGTATTACAAATTGGAATAAAGGAAATTATCACTAATAATTGTCTAATACAGACTAGCTTGGGTATTTCACAAAGAAAAAAGGTGACAAAAGAAGCTAATATCAGAGACAATCTAGCGAGACGTGTAACTCAATGTATTTTTTTTGTTCGGTAAAAGTTATTTGGGCGATTGTAACCACAACCAGTCTATGATGGCGCCACTAGTAAATAGCGGGAAAATTAAAAATGCTTTAGGGCGGGAAATTCAAACATGGATTCAGAAATAAAGTTTTTCTATACAAATTTACAGGAGAAACAAAAACTATTGTTTTACTGTATATTAAAAAAATATAAAAGCTTCCAATAACATCAAATTTTTTATCACATAAATAATCATTTTAATAAAGGAAGTTTTAATCAGTTTAATATAAACAGTAAACATAGTTTTTATTACTCTTGTAAATTTCGCTAAAAAAAAACCTGAAAATTCTATTGATTATTAAATATTTAAACTTGGAAAAATAATACATCAAAATCTTTTTCTATAAATTATATTTTTGTAAGGTACAGAAAAACAAACTACAATTGCTTCGTTTAGAAAGTACCTCGTATCATTTTGTGACAAATTACAAAGAAAGTAACAGTTGTTATATATTCATAATATATTTAAAAACTAATGTAACAAATATTTTATAAAGTATAGTATCGATACGATATAGTATCGATACAAAAAGGTATGGATATGTTATGACTGTTTATTTTAATAGAAACCATGGAAACGAAACACACATACACTCAACACAAATGTATAACGCCCGAGTCAATAAGTTCCCATCCTGTAAACTGGATCGAAACCTGCTAGACCCCTGCTAACTCCTCTTATAGTAATCAAGATCAATAGATTTATATGCCGTGCCTTCTAAAAGGGAATTAAGGATGACATACTATTATCATTTAAACAGGACGTTGCTGAAGGCTTACCCCTGTTATTTCGTTTGTTTATGTATCTTGTGTGTGTGTGCATTCCTGTTGTGTCCCCAGTCATGTAAAAGTTTTCCTAGTCTCCTAATTTGGTTACTAGGTGGACCTTCTCCAACTAGTAGTCTAATCTATTTGATCTGTTCGGAAGCAGGAGGTACTTTTCAAACATACCAAATAATATTATTAATAATAAACACTATTTAAAATAAATACATTTTTGTAATTTTTTTGTCATTGCCCCTTACCTTTCTCTTACACCACCAGGGGTATACCTATTTTCCATATTTCCTTAATTATAGATTACCTTACAATGTTCGAATGAATATAACATTTTACTCATGAAAAATCTAATTTCATATTTAACTATTTTTCAATTTCATTTGAAACAATAATTGGTACCTATATTACAATTTATTATCAAAGAAAATTTCTAATAAAGTTATAACAAATCCTACTTAAACTACTGGTTGTTCTGCAGGATAAATTAACTTTTCTTGAGATTGATCTCTCTATAAAATCCAAAACCGACCTGATGTCCCCAAATTTATTTTCCAATGCATCCTGATTTAAAATTCTGCCCTTTTGTGATTCAATTTTTTTTTCTTCCTTTAGAGTGGCTGTTAGAGGTAGGTGTAAGTAAGAAATAGCTAATCTCTAATCATTTCAAAAGTCCTTTGCCAATACTACATGTGTAGATTCTTTACTTTGCATACATTTTACTTTTCTAGTAGAGGAACTTTGTGCTGCCATTAAAGCTGTCCAGACATTCATCTACCTACTTAATGAACACAAGTAGCTGTAACAATGGCTCTCTGTTCCAATTCACCTAAAATAATTATAGTCATTGTGTAATATATTATTAAACACACACATTATACAGTGGTTTTCTTAATAAATTGGAAATTACTTACCTCTAGAAAGAAATGTGTACAAAAACGCGAGTTTGGTTCCAGAAATTGCTTCATGCAAAAAATAATATGCAAAAATAAACATTCCCCCCAAAGAAAATTAATTAAACAACAAAATCAGACTAAAAGAAATATACGGGGCCCAAATTAAATTAATTTTAATAAAATGCACATGTTCATAACAACATTCATAACATTGTCAGTTGTCAGTTTTAATACTTTTAATCGATATTTCGACGTCAAAAAACCAGCAACACCAGCGCCCTCCGAAAATGGTGTTAGTTTTATTGGAGAGAGATAGACATATGTAAAGATCAATGTAAAAGAAAAAGAGAGTCATATATGTAATTTAAATGGACCACCGAACATATTTTCCTATTAAGTTACACGTCTCTGTTGTCTCTGCTAATATAGAGAACATGTTATATGTATAGTATAATTTCTCCGTATGTCTATAAATGCTTTACCTGGGGGTAACTGTCTCCTTTGTTCCCTTGTCGTTGCCCATGACCACAATATAATGTATTAAATCTGTCTTATCGATCAACTAAAAGTTAAAAACAATATTGATCATTTTATAGTATATATTTTGTATGGTTGCATTATGCTATTTCATATTTTTAAATTTTGACATTTTGTTTCTCAATAAATTTCACCCAATTATATATGGAACCACGGTGGTTTCTTTTAAAGGTAGCATTCAGTGTTGGTAGTCTAGTAGAATTGTACTAGATCTAGTACATTTTCTAAGAATCTGCTATACTCGAAGCAAAATCTAGTACTTTTTTCTTTTTTAGCGTGTTACCATTTTATGCCTGTAAAATATATTGTTGGGATCTTGTTCCTTGTTTTGTTTTCGTTCACTAAAATCATTTTTTTTTTTTTTTTAATGAACCAAACCACATCACCATTCATTTTATAGAATATACATTTTTATGTAATCTGGTACATTTTTTAAACCAATCTGGTACATAACAAAAATATATTCTAGCAACACTGATTGGATCAAAGTTAAATTTTATGCAACTGTTCCGATTCGTGCATCTTGATAAGCCCGAAGAGTTAGTTAAGAGCCGTATTTGCATAGACGCGGGAAGCACACGCTACACGCTAGCAAAATGACACTAGAATGGGTGAAAGTAAACACTACACTACGAACGTACCTAGTACCTACACACGACACATTTTTGCTATCCTGCCATTTGTTGTTCGGTTTTTTTATTCGATCTAAAAAGATCTATCTCAATTAGTATTGCGCATTCTATTCGACGATATCGACATTTTGAAACGCGATTTGCACGTTTGATACGTTTGTTCGTATTGATTAAGCAATACTTAATGCTAATTATTCTGTACAGGGTATAATAAAGAGATTGATTTTAACATTATTCGTTATTTCCGGAAAACATCCTAAAACCTGCTGATTTTTATTTTTAAACGATTTCTGTCAGAATGCTAAAAAACCATCGATTTTTGACGAAGAAAAGTATTTTTATCTCCCCAATTTTGACAATAATTGTTTAGTTTGTGCCACAAACAATAATAATTAAATTGCATTCTTACACATAACTATAGTAACTTATGTGGGTGGTGCTAGAATTTACTTTTGTTTTTCTTAATTTTATAATCAGAATATTATTTTTATTTTTGGCAAGATAACTCTACACCTCCTCGTTGGTTCTTGCTGGGAAACAATTAAATATGGCTTTGATATATTTATCCTGAAAACACCAGGTTATTTAATTTGCTAAGTAGATGTTTTAATTAATAGATTTAACATTTTTACACCTGCCTCCTCTGCGATAAAGTTGACGAGCCGCCAATGTCTTTTATAAAACTATAAAATGCATATTAACATTGATAAAATAATATAAAGTTTAAGGAGAATAATCGTATTAATTTATTTTATGGATAAGCCAAAATACAACTCTCAAGCTTTTTTTTTTAATCGGGAACGAGTTGTACTACGGGATATCAGGTAGCTATAATCCTATCGTCTAGTTGTACTACCGAATTTCTAGAAATGATTATTCCGCGATGGCTCCAGGCCGCACAGGTTAGGTAACTTTGTTGAGTTTTTAAATTTATGTATAATTTATTTGCGATTCAACCCGTTAGGAAAATAGGTTTTTATTTATTTAATAATATAATTATCATATACAGGGTGTCCCGAAATTAGACGGTCATGTTTTAACAGCGTAATATACATCCTAAAATAGGAGTAAGAGTTTATATAAACATAGGCCTGAAAACGTTTTAGTTTCGAGATACATGGTGTTAAAAGTGAAGTCCTGAAGACACATTTTTGAAAATATTTTCTAAACTTTTGAAGATAACTAAGTAAACTTTGGTACAAATGCTAAACTTTTTGATCATCTTCATAGGTGAGTAAATTAGGGTTAAATTGTTCTAAATTTTTTTGTTGACTGTTTTAACATTTTTGACTACAAAATTCCAAAAACAATATTTTTTTTATAATAAAGCTACTTCTCGCTAGAATGCACCATTTTCGAGAGAAAAGCATTTGAAAATTTTATGATAAGTTGATGTTATCTTATTCGAAAGTGTAAACAATAATTAGTAGGCCTGTAAAATTTCTGATACAATTACATCATAACTAAAAATAAAAAATAACCGATGTACAGGGATCATAAAATATCACGTCACTTTTAGCGTTTAAGCAAAAACTTATATAACTTTAGAGGAATTTGAGACTTTAAATGAAATGAATTCGTATACCTTATCCCAGACTGTTTGAAGTCAAAAAGAGAAAAGTTGTAATATATCCACGAGGTTGAAGGTTATGCTTTCAATTGACTTTATTTATAGGAAGCGGGCAAAGTTTACTAATGCATCTAGTGTATATTCCATTGTTAGTTTTTATTTTTAACCGACTTCAAAAAAGGAGGAGGTTCTCAACTCGTCCTAATATTTTTTTATGTATGTTTATCGATAATTCTTTAACACGGTATCCGATTTCAATGATTCTGTTAAAATTTGGTTAAAATTTGGTTAAAATCTAATAATCGGATCCATTAGAAAATCCTCAAACTCTTCATTTATTATGTATGTTTAGCGGTAATTTTTTACCACCTTGTCCGATTTCTATGATTCTTTTATTAGTAAGGGGGTACCTCAGGGGTAGTTCCCTATAAATTTGGTGAAGATGTGGTGATGGCATCTGCACGATTTTGAAGTCGGTTTTTTAAAACTTACTTTTATAACTTGTTACTGCTCCAACTTTATTACCAGCACCTAGAAAAATCTCAATAAATTTTGTCAAATGCTATTCGAAAGGCCGGGTATGATCGTCTTTAAGTCTATATCGTTTATCTTTAAATTTGACAAGGTGTTAACCATTTTGGTTTATTGAGGTATTCCTTTGACCAGCGTTTCTAGAAATTTTGCTGAACTTTAACACATTTTTGCCAACGGGATAATTTGTTTTCTGAAACGTCTGTTACGTCTGGCTCTGGAAATGAGGTTCAGTTATCACCGATAAGAAACTGACCTGGTGTAAGACAGTATAAATCACTAGGGTCAGTAGATATAGGTAAAATAGAACAAGAATTTAAAATTGCTTAGTACTTTTGATTCCCAGCTTCCCAAACCATCCCAATAAGGACTATTAGGAGGAATTATTCCATTCTAGCTCAAATTGAAGCAATTTTAAATCCTCGTCCTCTTTTTCCTATATCTTTTGACCCTAATGAATTAAATTGTCTTACAAAATGATACTACAAAAAGAAGAAATGATATTACGCCGATTGATACTACATCAGGGCGACATATTGTGGTGAAAGGTGTAGATTTTACGAATTTGAGATGTCAGCTGATTGAAAACAGCGCGCGAAAATAAATTTTAATCAGCCATATTCCTCAGCACAGTACGTCATGCGCAAACTCGATGAAATTTTGCCAGCTAAGTATCATACATCTGTAATTTTTTGTCAAAGTTGGTAACAATAAAATATGATTACATCATTCAACGGCAGCATCATAAAATAAGGATCAATCAAAGTCGGATAGTAACAAAACACTTCTGTTCACTCAAAAAGTTTTTAAAATATTAATTCTATAAAATCTTTTCGCAAAATACGTTAAATAATGTAATTTAAGTTGTTTTTTTTTTAGAAAATTTAATAAACTTTATTATTGTTTTTGACGAAATGGGTAATTTTTCCAAAAAGTATGCTCACCCAGGTCTAGTGCCACTTATTCTCTTTGAACATAAAATATTATCTTTAAAATTGTGTATTCTAGAATTAAAACAAAATGCCTATTGTTAATAGAAATTTCTTGCTATTGTCAGCGAAGCAAAATAGGTATATGAAATAATTATGTCATATGTACGCTTTAATCAGAAATACGTGTTTTCCTTTATTTTGTCTCATCCGTAACACGGTAGCACATACGAACGAATATAATTAATAGAATCATGCAAATTTGATCACTTTTTGTCGCGATACTCACAAAAAATCATAAATAAATCTATGCATGAGATATAGGTAGATAATAAGTATACTGATTAAAATGCGTTGCAGTTATATATCAGTATCATCTCATTAAAATATCCGTATCGTGAGAAAATAACCCCAGATTTCCGGTTCGAAATGATATCGATCGCTGATCGGGCTAAGGCCTTTCTGATTCATTTAATCATTATGATTTTTATTCATGCCACTCTCTTAGTGCCAGTTTATTCTAGTTTCCTGTGAATAATATATTACGAGAGCTGGTCAGTTTTTATTTATTAATTTACTGCTATTTGATCTATAGGACTATCTAGAAGAACTAATCTATAAGTTCTTAAAATGCCAATGCCAGTGTTGCTTCTCAATCTTAATTTATTCTGCAGATAAAAAACAATATTTCACACTAGTCTTAATTTGTTAGATAGAGAGTACCTTCAAGTGTGGTCCCATATAAATTTGGTCAAGATCCACGAAAAAATCATCAAACTCTTCTTTATGACTTACCCCGTTTGTTGTGCATCTCGCAACGAAGTATCTACATAACGATAATGAATGACAGAAGTAGTAATAATATCCTTTGAGTACGAAGACCTAACACCTAAGAGACGGCTCGAAAGGTCGTTCAACCGCGAGCGGCCAACCCCATAAAAATAAATAATAAAGGTGTCATCAAAATTTATGCCTATGGTCTTCGGGCACCACACACATACACACTCATACATACACACACACATTCATAGCACAACACATCAAACTCGGCAAACAATAAAGGAAAAGAAGAAAGAAAGGATGAAGCACACCTTTGCCGGTGTTTAGAAGAGACGCCCACGATAGGTGTATATATGCAT
Organism: Psylliodes chrysocephalus; assembly: GCA_927349885.1. NCBI lineage: Eukaryota > Metazoa > Arthropoda > Insecta > Coleoptera > Chrysomelidae > Psylliodes > Psylliodes chrysocephalus. The sequence continues at coordinate 1,521,277 of OV651821.1, read as the reverse complement.
TTTGAAATATACGTCTTCTTTGCTAACAACAAATAATAAAAAAAAACGCTTGGGATATCTATAGATAGCGTTGACGAAGGCAGCGTATTATTCTGCTCTATGAACATTCTTAAAATGACTATATTTCCAGTACGAAAATAATTACTTCCTAAATTGGTACTTTATGTTTTATGAATGGTACAATTGTTTTTTTACGTTAACAGCTGAGATTCTGTAAATAAACAATTTTCAAAAATCTACGCAGTTACAGTGATAGTATCTTTAAAAGTATGGTTGAAAACTCATATCGGAGACTAATAAACTTATTGCTATAAATTTAGAACATTTCTGTATTATTTAACATTAATAATAAACTCCGAACATTTGATCCCTGAGAATGTGAAGAATGTGTAACTGTTAGTGTTTGTAGTGTAATGTTGTGTGTCTCATTTATAAATGTTTTATACAATCTTATCTTTTTTCTTTGTATACATACTATTTGGTTGCAATCATTTATATCTCGTGGTTTATTTTTTTACTATATTTTTTAATGTCTCTTAATTTACTGTTCACTGTGAACGTTGATATCTCTTGAGTTACTGTTCTTCTTGATCATTGATATCTTTTGTAATATTTTTTTATCTCTTGAGTTACTGTTCGCTGTGAACGTTGATATCTCTTAAGTTACTGTTCTTCTTGATCATTGATATCTTTTGTAATATTTTTTTATCTCTTGAGTTACTGTTCACTGTGATCGTTGATATCTTTTGAGTTACTGTTCTTCTTGATCATATGTATCTTTTGTGACATTTAATATCTCTCGAGTTACTGTTCTGTGTGATCATTGATATCTTTTGGGTTACTGTTCTTTATGATCATTGATATTTCTTGAGTTACTGCTCTTTGTGATCATTGATATCTTTTGGGTTACTGTTCTTTGTAATCATTGACATCATTTTTAAAATATCCCTCAACACGTCAAGATTTTCTCACTTTTGTAGTCGTAACAAAGTTCTTGGAAGCACTACACTGCTGCGATTCTGGATCATATGTGACATTTTACAAAAACACTTCGTATTCTGTTAACAAGAAAATCGCTTAAGAGGCGCCAAGGCCGCTAAACGGCCATTATCTTCTTCCATCGACCTTTGCAATTTCAAATATTTCTCTAATTAAGGCAAGGTTGTGATGGTACGATGCCCACGCTCATCAACTGGTTCAATGTCTTACATTTTCTTGCTATATTTAAACTGCCTATTCGTCGTGTGTATAGTTTGGTGGTTTCTTGTATACGGGGAATAATATGAGTTGTTATAAATAACAGCGGAGTAAAGACGTATCAGCAAATAATTTTCAATCAATAGTTATTAGAAACTTAAAATACCCACCCGTACATAAAATATATAAGTGCGTGACTTGATGTACGTAATTTGTGTAAAGATTAATAAGAAAAGAACGCACTGTCTACTATTAAAGATACAGTTAAAGGTCTGTTCACCTACCATGAGATCGTAGATTAAATATTACTAAACTTTAATTGCGATTTTTACTTTCCATATCGTATATATTATAATATAGTATTATATTTCTATTATTACGTGTTGCAAAAATTTTGATTGTTCCAGATATCGCGTATTCAAGGATTTTGGGTTACGACATTGTTGTTATAAATAAGATTTCTTTGATAAGAAATACATTTTATTATTACAATGTATTATTGATATAAACTATTTAACCGTTTCTCTATATTCTATAGTTTTCAAGATCCCCATACATGTAGGACCAATTTACCTTTAGGTAGGTAGGGAGACGGGAAAGAATAGAAAAAAGGAACGTCAGAGATAAAAAACAAATATTAAGAACAAGAAGACATACGACTGTTTTTTACATGTGTATATTTTATTTTTAAACCAAATAAATATTTTTTTATATTCCTCAGAAGTCTAATTTCAAATCTACAGCCACACTGTATAGAGCGGAAGAAATCCAGTCAAATAATGTAAATAAGTCAAAAATGAAAAAATCTTATAGTGTGTTTTTCTTGTAAACCGACGAAATACTATATTAAAGTGACCTAAAAGACTTCAATGATCACAAAGTACGGTAACCCAAGAGACATCAATGACCACAAAGAACAGTAACCCAAGAGATATCAATTATCAAAAAGAAAAGTAACAAACACTGAAGATATCAATTATTTAGTGCAGAGAAAAGAAAGACTATCACCGTACCTTTTTAAAATATTATAAAATTTTACATATTAAAATATTTCACGTCCTTCGTATTTATAATTAGGTATTACGTCGACCACAATCAATGCCATGTATCTATCTATCTATCTATCAAACAAAGGTTGCTGACCAACTCGTTTTCTCCAATGGCATAAACAAAAGTGAGTCACTTAATTGGCCAGTCTCTCTGAACGACGTTAACAAAAATTTCTACTACGATTTCTGATTTCCAATAATATCGGAGTTAATGGGGCATTCTGTTTCACAAATGAAGCGTAAAAGTGAAAACAATCGAAGTAAAGCTTGTGTACGTATATAACGCAAGCCTGCTGCTTCGAATCCCGATATTTATCCAATCGTATTTTAATATCTTGTAGCTGAAGGATCGACTTTTATATTGTTCGAAATAAATAGTGTGAAGACAATTGCTTAGTTCCTGGATTGTTTTAATTTTTTGTTTATAACTGAGATAGTCGTACCGGGACTGTTTGATATATTCCTGTAAACTCCTTGTCAAACAACGTCTAGAAAAATGAGAATTAAATTAGGGTGTTATCTAATAAAATAATTCCTATACTATCAACCTATTTTTTTAAAATTTTGACTATTAGAGCATAAAAAAAGATATGTATGTATGTAGAGACAAAAACCCTCTACACGTTACAGATATTATTAATATTGAAAAGGACATTTTAGAAGATTTAGATGTATCGAATATTTACAATAAAAAAGCATTTTTGACTGACTTGTTAAGTATTATTAATATATATTTTCGTGTATGTATGTATTTATTTGGTTATTATATTAGTAAATTAAGAATGTATTAGTGTGTTAGGTTGTAAAACTAAGAAACCAAATTTCTTATATTTTTTGTAATTTGTTGTTTTATTTAAGGTAAAAATATTTCTAATTCATATGGGATGAAACTGGGTGTGGGGAAGGGGAACGGAGAATTTTGCCCGCACACGAGCAGCAGCTACCCTAGGTACTACGGATTCGATGATCTAACTGGGCAAGTAAAAATGGATTTCGGTATAAAATACAAAGAAAACTTCCAATCAGAACCTTTTTATATTTCAATAATTTTTTTTATATCAAAATCAATCTGACAAACCGACAAAAATCAAGTAAACTTAAAATAATACAGGGTAACATCAAATAAACAAATACAGGGTATTTCATAACATCCTTCCACCTTAAGTCACATATATGTAACTTAATCATAGGTCAAACGAGCAGGGGGTTTACTAGCTCTTCCACTTCGAGTTACATATTCCGCAGTATCACCATGATTTTCCTTTCTCGATTCAACTTTCTTTAAACATTATGCATCTTTTCCCATTTCTAATGAGTATAACCGCTGAACTGGTCTAAGGAAATGACCTGTAGCAGTTTTCAATTCGACTACTCGAACCTTTCCATCCTGACCCTGATTGTCATGTTCTACAATAACAATATCTCCAACTTGGAGTTCCAAAAATGTGCTTCTTCCTTTTATCTGACACAACTAGGCTAAATATTCCTTTCTAAACTTCTTTCGTAAATCTTCTTTCAATTTTAATCTATAACGTACAGTTCATCAAATTTCTAGAGGTGTTCGACGCCCAGACAGAGAACGCGCTACGTGTGACTAAGATAGCTATTGTACAGTCTGCTAAACAAGTTATTTTAAATAGTTTTTAATATTTTTAGGTAATTAAATTTTAAAAGTGTGGAATAGTTTAGGGATTAAATTGGTCTGATTGGACTTTCTTAGAACGTTTTTAAAAGCAGCTGAAGATAGTATGTAGAATTGAAAATAATTATTATGCCATAAAAGGTGTTTTGGAATTCCTTCAACCTTTTGAAATTGAGTCAGAAAATATAAATTTTATAGGATAGCGGAAAATACCTATAATTTTTTTGTAGGCCTTTGTAAATCGTGGAAATAGTTTATATTTTATTTCTACCTTATTATTAATAACGGTTGTTTCTGAAACATTACTAAAATTTTCGAAATTTTGTTTTCCTACAAAATAATGAACTATACTATTTAGAAAAAAATTTATTTCTCTTATAATTTTATAAAAAATAACAGGGGAATATTTACATTTCTTGATCTATTAAACAAAACGATAAATTATCTCGACGAATGACACCATGTTCTAGTACGGAAGCTAGCTTTACATTTTTGTTGGTGGTTTCATGGGTTTCATATCAATTTTTTGTAATTGTAGTTTACACGTACATATACCTCTTAACACTTGTTTGCTTTATTAAAAAAGTGTGTTGTTGTGATTTACGTCGAAATAAGTCAAAAACAACTTGAAACCCCATATAAAATCAAAAAGGAGAAACGGAAAAAAATTGAGCCTGTAAATGAAAACAACTCAGAAACAAAAATAGCTATCTAATAATAAAAAAATAAAATTTGATTCTTGTGCAGCTTCATCTATATCATTAACTGTTTTTGGTTTTTTAATGGTTTTTCTTGGTGATGAAAATTCCGATATCTCACGGTTATCGATTCTTTTTTTCTCTCCAGAAATGCGGACGACAGTGTTTTTAGATACTCCTGTGGCTGCAGCAACACGATCATTTACATTTTTAAATGGTATTGAAGGTGAATTAAAGTTTCCTTCTCTTCTCATAAACTCTATAACATTGGCTATTATTTCGCGAGATTGACTGTTAATCACGCGGCCTCTTAATTTGCTATTTGCTTAGGTTCTATTAAACTGTAATGAGCAAAAAACACAAACGAAAATAAAAGAAATGTTTTAGCGAAATTTACATCTGACATTTACGTCTGAATGAAATAGTGAAATACTTGATGCGCAGAGTGTACTTTCATTGCGTAAATCCGTCGGGATGCCTGTCAGTAGTGCTTTCTCTGTCTAGCCGTCGAAAGCCTCTAGAAATTTGATGAACTGTATGCATCTGTTTATACTGGTCTTTTCTAAATTGTCCAAATCAACTACTCCCATTTCTTTTATTTCTTGCAAAAACATTGCAGGTGTAAGAGTAGCCATGTCTTGGCCATCTTGTGTGATAATTGCCAAATGGTTGACTATTCATCGTATGTCACACAAGATCGTCCTAATACATTTCTTAATATATCCTTCAAAAACAATACTAATAGACCCTTCTAATTAGGAGAAAAATCCCCTAGACTACGTCTAATTCAAGCATCGCAACGTAATCTAGACAACGATCGGTGACAAGCACTATAATAACTATATTTTACAAGAAAAACAGATTGTCTTATGCACTCCTGGCTATACGGCAGCGATCTACGTAGGCGTAGCGAAGTTAAACAATAAATATGGCGCGTGCAAGTTGTACCTTTTACTATTTATACGAGGTTGTAAAAAAAGTGATACGTGGCGCCAAGGTGTGTCATTTATGTCTTCTAATTAAAAAGTTCGCCCGTTGTAGGAAGAACAAACGAATCAACGCCATAATAAATGCTTTCCATAATTATATGCCGCAATTGTAGTTTCGTATTCGCGGTGGTCTGAGAATACAGCATGTCCCAAAAACATTTAGAGTAATCGTTAATAGGTTTAAAGTTTATTATAACTTCCCTTATCAATTCGCTTATTTTTTATAAATTTGTATAAAGCCGCAACATAAATAATAAATAGAAAATGGGTTAAGTGTCACCTCATTTGAAAGGTTATGAAAATGTAATTTCAAATATATATCACAGTAATGGTATATTAACACCAATTCCTCGAAAGGACAAATTAAGCTAGATGCTACAACTCTTCATTAGTCCATGCAGGGGTAACCTTCAGATACAATTTTGGAGCATTATACAGTGTGTCCAATTAAGTTGGTTCCATATGGGAAACTTTTTAATTCTTAGTTTTATGAAAAAAAGTCAATCTTGATAAAAAGTTCTGCATGGTCTAAAACTTAAAATGCAACCATAGGATTCCATTTTTTTAAGCCGTATACGAGGTTTGTCAAAAAATATGAATTTTGTTGAAGAGTAAAGTACCTTACTTTTTGAAAAACCTCGTATATGACTAATAAAATTTGATATCTGATGGTTTTATTTTAGGTTTTAAACCATGCTCGACATTTTATGAAGAATAACTTTTTTTCCTAGTATTAATAATAAAAAAGTTCTTCATATGCCACCAACAGTCTACGTAAGTTGGCGGCATAAGAAAACTTTTTTATTATTAATATTAGGAAAAAACTTATTCTTCATAAAAAGTCGAGCATGATCTAAAACCTAAAATACAATAATCGGATATCAAATTTTTTTAGTCGTATACAATGTTTGTCAAAAATAAAGGTACTTTACCCTTCAGTAAAAGTCATATTTTTTGAAAAACCTCGTATACTGCTTAAAAATTGATATCTGATGGATGCATTTTAAGTTTTGGACCATGCAGAACTTTTTATAATGAATAACTTTGTTTTCATAAAACTAAGAATAAAAAAGTTTTCCATATGGTTCCGACTTGATTGGATACACTGTTTATCCTAAAACTCTTCATAATACGACAACATATCACTGTCGTCTGCAATTCTTTTTAATTATTATTTGAAATTAAAGTACTAAAAGCTAGAACTCATTGAAGTCAATACATAACCTAGATTTATATTAATTTATTAATGTAATTGCTATTTAATTTATACACAGTAACCATATATTTAAAATAAAAAACGTCTTGATCACATTTGAGTTTAAATTATTTTTCTTTTAACCATATATTTCGCTAACCCCCGTACAATATTTTTGATCAATAAGTATTTGACATAACAGTTCAAGGAGTTCTAAATTTACCAATTTAAAATGTTAATAAGTTTGGAATAAATTTGCATTTTTTGAACGACTCATATTTTTGATGGATTCTAGTTTAGGGAAAACAAACTTTTTAAGTATTTTTTTTTTGTAAATTTCAAAAATGCAATAAAATATAGAATGTCTCATGCAAAAATTTAATTTTTATATGTATAACTTTACTGAAACACCCTATTTTATACTGTGTTTCTTATAGAAGTGAATATAACATTTTTTTCTTGTCCTTTTTCATAGTTTTATCAATTTTTATAATTTTTTTTATATAAATGTGTATTTTCTTTTCTAATGACTATTTGTTTACTTTTGTGCTTTTTACCAATATTTAAAAGACTTAAAAAAAAATAAAATAAAATCTACTACACGAATATTTTTGATTTTACATTCTATAAGATGTGGAAAGTTAAATGCAGACATAACCTTTTATCTGAACAGATACAATTGTTGGACATTTTTTCAACGTCTATGAAGTTACTTATTAAATTAAAGGAGTTGTTATCATATATCTATTGATACTTACGACTTTGGTAACATAGCAAAGTATTTTATATAAAAAAAAACACAATTACGGTTCTGCCCACGTTGGTTTGCCAGATCTTATAATTTACGACAATATTGAGAGAGAAAAAACGCGAGAAATGGTACTAATGACGATAATTAGTTCCCAGTACGACCTGTTGAGTGGGTTAATGGAACTAGTACCACGGTACCTGTTTAGATTTATAGTAACTGACGGTATCGCGTTCGATTCTAAATGTTAATTGCTTTTAATCATGTGAAAAATCGATATTATACGTATCCTCATTGAGTTTTGTACGAGAGCGTACGAAATTTAATATAACATTATTTTTAAGGGAATAGTTTTTATAAAAAGCTGTGATATAACATCAATCGTACAGGACAGTAACCCAATTAAAAAAAAATTAAAAAAGAAATAACAATCGCAATAAAGATTAATTTGATTAATTCTGCTTAAAACATACTAGAAAACGTTTATATGTATTAAAAATCCTATTTTATCGCAAAAATAGAATAATGATTATTATAATACGGACATGAATCAATTGAAAATATTTGAATTAGTCGTTGTAAGTGTTAAAACGCTAAATAAGTGTAAAATAATTAAAATTCGCTAAAAAAAACAAAAAAACGAGAAAAAACAACTAAAATGTGTTAAATATTATTTAAAACAGGTAATTATGCTTGAAACAAAACTAGGAAATTTGTATAAATACTAACAAAAATTGTAACAACTGATAGTTCTTTAAATAGTTTTTAACTAATTTAAACAGGGTTTGCCCGATTTAAATCCTTTGATTTTTTATGTTATATATTAAAATAGTTAGTTTAATTTTGTGTATAAAAATATATTATATCAATGTCAACACATTCAATCATGAAAATATATTCGTCCATGTACAGTCTTTTTGGATTCATATGGATGAATTCACACACTTGTTTATTCAAAGATATTATTTAATGTTCTTTGTTAACCAACTTCAAAAAAGGAGGAGGTTCTCAATTCGTTGCAATATTTTTTTTTATTTTATGTATGTTCAGCGATAATTCTTTAACACGGTGTCCAATTTCAATAATTCTTTTTTTGTTAGAAAGGGGCTACTTCAGGGGTGGTCCCATATAAATTTGGTCAAAATATAATAATTGGGTCCATGAGAAAATCCTCAAACTCTTCATTTTTATGTATGTTTAGCGATAATGCTTTACCTCCTTGTACGATTTATATGATTCTTTTTTTGTTAGTGAGGGGTGGTCCCATATAAATTTGGTTAAGATGTGGTGATAGCATCTGCACGTTTTTGAAGTCGGTTTTTTTAAATTTTTAATTTCTAAAAACTTGTATGCTCTAGCTCCAAATAATTACATACTAAAATATTTTAAAATATAGCGACCTATTTGAAACTCACATATTCATACAGGGTCTTCTACCATATACGAGACGGTCCTTATAAATTCACATAATTACTGATTTTTTGAATACAAATAGAACAATAATAAAATTTTCATAAAATGCACTCTTATGGAGTAATTACACGTATTGTATATGTTTTCAGATTAACTTTTCGTTCAAAGGATCCTATTTAGCGAGGTGTTAGTTGGCAGCTATTTCCTATAATTCGAAAGATACCTACCTTCAACAAATAGTAAATGCGTTCGGAGAAGCTACTGGAGATTATATACAAAAAATTTCAACAAGAAGAAAACTCAAGCGAAATAGAACTCAAAGGTATAAATGTAAACGGAGATATAAACCAAAATTAATTATTTCAATTGCTGATAAAGATAATTGGGCAGTGGAAGATGTCGTAAATAAAGAGGAACAGAATACGAGAAAAGAAAAGCTCCAGAATATCTTAAAAAAAAAAATGTCAGATAAAATTAATTTAGAAATAATCACAAGAGGGCAACATTTAAATCCGTTATTTATGGCATCAGGAACGACAGTATAGGCTGACTGCATCTAATTTTGGATTGCGAGAAACGACGGATCGTCTTACAGTAGTAAAGAGAATGTACAGAACAAGATTTACTGGTAATAGAGCTACGCGATATGGTCAGGACAATGAAGCCACAGCAATTCGTGCATTTGAGGACTTGACAGGTTTAACTGTTACACCTTGTGGCTTATTCATTGGAACTGAAGAAGAATATTTCCTAGCTGCTAGTCCAGATGGTTTAATTGAAGACGACAACAATTTTACTATTGAAGTGAAATGTTCCTTTGTCCTGAAAAGCTGCTCAATAGAACAAGGAGTAGCTGTAAAGAAAATTGAATTTCTGGCCTATGATGAGGAGGGGTTGTAGTATTTAAAAAACACTCATCCGTATTACTACCAAATACAAGGGCAGCTACATCTTTCAGGCAAGGAATATTGTTATTTTATTGTCTGGTCTCCTTTAGGCCCTATCCATGTTAAAGAAATTTGCAGAGATGATGAGTTTTGGAAGAACAAAATGTATTTTATTACGATGCTTATTTAAAAGAAATAATTAAAGATGTCATATAACTTCTATGTGGTTTTTTGAAATTCCTATTTCCTATATTATACCGTATTTAATTAAATTTATATAATATACATAACTTATGATAGCAATATATTGATTAAAAATCTTAAACATATAGGTAAAAATGATGTGCTATAAAAGAGAATAATGTCTAATATATTTAAAATAAATACCTAAAGATATTTTTTATTCCAATGAATTTAAACAATCTGAATTTGGATACTCGATGAATTAAAAAAGTTGAAGAAAAACTCCTAGTAAAATATTTTTTAATAAAACGATAGGCAGTATTAAATCAATTTATATTAAAATCCTCAATTATTTACTGCCACTTCCCAATATTTTAAGGGAGGAATTTATATAATCTATAAACTGACACATTTTAAACGTGATTATTGACTAAAAATAAATAAGATAAAAATGTGTGATTTTGACCAATGAGTTTTAAATTTCGAAAAGTTTTTACCCAATCACATTAGCAAATTTTCTCATTTATACAGGGCGAGGAAAAAATTTTTCCTATTTTCAACTAAAATTAACTTAACTTGTTTAAATAGAACACCCTGCATATTTTTAAACCATTCGAAAGCTGAGTTCTTTAGCTTTTAAAAAATGCCAGCATGTGCATTTTAAGTTGTACAAATAATTAATAATTACATTAATTTGATTATCGCATAGCTTTTCAATTTTTTAAAGTACGTATTTTCTGCATGTTTAATTTATTTGGTCATTTATATATTGAAATCTTTCGGTAAGTTTTACTTATTTCAGTGTACAAACGAAAAAAAAATAAAAAAAGCAGAAAATGCGTTCTTTAAAAAATTGAATATCTACTGGCAATATGGAAATTAATAAGAATGCACGCACTCACAAAAAGTCGCGTATCTTCTTTATTTGTGAAAATTAAACTGCAATTTTTTTAAAAGCAAAATAACTCAGCTTTCGAATGGTTTAAAAATATACATAATACATATTTAAATAAGTCAAGTTATTTTTAGTTGAAAATAGGCAAATTTTTTCCTCTTTCATCGAGTTATCGAGGATACAGACCGCAAAACGTAAAAATCCGTCGAAAGCGAGTTCGAAAAAAAAACATGATTCCTATTCTTTCCTTATCTGTATACAGATGGGAAAGTAATAAAGTGAGATTCCACAAAAAGTAAGTTTAATTTTTTTATTAATTAATCTTAGAAATATTCCCAATGAATGGTATATTATCATACATTAAAATAAAATCGTTATTTTGAAACTGATAAAAAGGAATGTGTTGAAGTTTTTTCAAACTAGATTTTGTCGGTGTAAACGTAGCCACGGTAAAACAATACACGTTATGATATAAGCGCGAGCCTTTTTATAATGATTATTATTGTTACAACGATTAGGTAAGAAGTAACAGTAAAATTGTCGATCGTCGTGAAGTGGTAGTTATATTGTTATATTGACATACATCGACCGGACTCTGATATTTGTATTTCGCCTTTTTTATATTCCACTAGTTCCAATAGTTACTAGACACGGCACGATGTTATTATTTAAAGTCATAGAGTCATAGGTTAGATGGAGAATGAGGAAATCAATTTTAATGACAGTTAGTCACTTGGAATTTTGCATACCTACCTTAAACATTTTAGCTCTCACGTAAAAGTGGTTTCTTTTTATTATAAAGCAAATAACACAATTTAACCTCAAAATATAAATATCCCTTCATTAAAATCCTACCATCAACTCCATTAAAACGCCAAATCAAAATTAACCACAAAGTAATCATCTTGTTTAGATAAGCTAAATCCACTCGGAAAAAACAACAAATACCAACACAAAGAAATCAAATTCCGCAGAAAATTATGACTCACCATTAAAATACCCGTGCACATCGTAATAAAAAAAAATGTAAAATGCAAAATCAAACACTCGATACGGTCTGAAGAACCCGATACAAAAAGCCACAAAAATACATAACTGTCTGCTATCTTGAAAAAAAAAATAAATAAATAAATAAATAAAAGGAAACATCTCTCGCGAAACGTTTCGAACAATGAAAGAGCCAGAGGTCATTGTATTTCGAATTTTATTCGTGGTTTAAGGTTTAATCTAGATTTCGTTATGTTGTCGCTTAGTACAAGAACGCCGGATATACTGGATATGAACGCGTTAATTGGGTTAGACTTCCTTGTAATCATTTTTATATTAAACTGTTTCTGACTATTTTTGATAGATTTTTAATTATTTAGCGATTTTACACTTGAAACGAGCGTTTTCTAATAATTACACCGACACACAAAAAAAAAGTCAGTACTTTTGACGGGACCGGTATATCTTTATGTATTTCGACCCGCTGAATCCGAATCTGGGTAGCTATTTTTGAATTCGAGGAGTAGAGAACCGGTTTTTTCTCTTTATCTGCAACACACAAATTTTGTATTTTTGTCTCATTCTTCCTTCAAAATGTCTACTCCCTGAGATTCAAGAAAACTTTGAAAAACCGAAAAAACGAAAATCGGCAGTTTTTCAAAGTTTTCTCAAAAATTTGACGGTGTACGGGTCAAACGGACCTCAGATTCGGGTTCAGCGGGTCGAAATACATAAAGATATACAGCAAAACCATTATTAGATATATCATTTCTAAATATATACCCTATACGGAAAAAACCTAACGAGAGGAGAAAGAGTCTTTCTACAATAAAGTAGAAGAAGAAAAAATGTCAAAGGAATGATAGTGATTGGAGATTTTAATGCAAAAATAGGTAAAGGATATCATATAAAACAAGTACCAGTGAAATTCACCATACACGAAAAAAAAACAACAATGGACAGAGGTTATGTAACCTAGTAGCACAAACAAATATGATCATAAGCTCTACAACATTTAAACATCCCAAAATGCATAAAATGTAAAGTAAGAGAACACAGATAGTTAAAAATAGAAATGAATTTAGTAATTCTGTTAAAATTCAAATAGGTGTCCTTGGTCCAATTCTTTTTATCATCTATATCAACTCTCTTTTAAACTTAGATATAAATGGTATAGCAATAACCTATGCAGATGACACCGTATTAATGTTTGAAGGTAAAACCTGGGAGGCTGTAAAATCAAAAGTGGTCAAAGGGGTAAGAATTATGAAAGATTGGTTGGATTATAATGAACTATCTTTAAATATATCGAAAACAGTATACAGTGTGTCCGTAAAGTATGGAACAAATTCATTTTTAGCTAAACAGACCATTTTAAGAAATAATCCTGAAACACGTCGATTTTTGATTTTAATTTACCGTATTTTAAAATAATAATCTAATATACAGGGTGAATTACTTTCGAGTAATGACGTCACCGTCATTTTTTTTAAATGGAACACCCCCATTTTGTCTCAATTTTCGATTACTCTAGCTGAGCTGATTCCAAAAATGTATCACATGTTGATTCCAATTGGTACAGGGTGGGCAAAAATACAATAGTTTTGTGTGTGCTCATAAAGTAACGCGTAATATTCTTTATTAGTTAAATTAACAATATTATCAAAAATACTTATTGTTTAGCGGACAGAATATGATGAAATACATGACTTTATAAATGTTCGAACTGCAGCCCTTGCTGTATTTGACAGTAACCCAAACGGTGTACAAATTCTTGTGAACCTTGTTTATTGTGTCTTGAGAAATATTTTTTGTTGTTGTCCGAATTCTCTCTTTTAATTCTTGAATATTTGCTGTTTTCGTTTGATACACAACATTCTTCAGATGGCCCCACATAAAATAATCCAAAGGATTGAAATCTGGTGACCTCGGAAATTTTTTATCTAGGTACCTTCTAACATCTACAGCATAATGTGGAGATACACCATCCTGTTGAAACCATAAACTTTCATCACAACCTCCAGGATTACGTCTGCTGGGAAACAAATTACGTAAAGTAGGTACGAGATACCCCCTTAAAAACTCAAGGTACGTTGTCCCGTTTAAATTACGATGATTCGATTTCTTACAATTCCAGCCCATACATTTACCTTTTGCGGGTATTGTGTATGATGCTCACGCATCCAGTAGAGGTTTTCTTTTGCCCAGTATCTACAATTCTGACGGTTAACCTCGCCATTTAACGTGAAAGTGGCCTCATCAGAAAAAACTATGTTTTGTATCAAGAGAGGGTCTCGGTGACATTTATCCATCGTTTTTTCGCAAAATTGGATTCTTCTATCGGGATCATCTTCGTTTAATTCCTGCACAAGTTTGATTTTATAAGGATGCCATTTTTCAAGCTTTAATAGTTTGTGTACCGTTGTTTTGCTAACACCGATCGCGACTAACTTTACGCACAGAAGCGTACGCGTCTTCTTCAAAACTAAGTAAAACATCTAATGCTGTATCAGCATTTGCAGAGAGACGACCTGATTTGCGTACATTTTCAACCGTATCAGTTTCTCGAAATTTCTTTTCAATTTTACTGACTGTTGCACGCGTTATAGGTCTTTCTGGATATTTATCATTAAACAAATTGCACACTTCCATCTGAGTTCGCGATCTGTCTCCATACCCAATCATCATAAGTATTTCATTTTTTTGTTTTACACTTAACTCCATTTCTAATTCAAATTAAATCTAAGCAATAATTAAAACATTCACGAATACCAGAAATATTGTAGTACTAAACTGTCACTTAACATCAATAAATTACTAAACAAATAATGACATTTCACAAAAAACTAGACGACTATGTTTTTTCAAAATTGATAAGAAATAATTTCTTTCATATTCTGTCTGCTAGACCACAAGTCCACCTTGTATGAATTGGAATCAACATGTGATACATTTTTGGAATCAGCTCAGCTAGAGTAATCCGAAAATTAAGACAAAATGGGGGTGTTTCATTTAAAAAAAATGACGGTGACGTCATTACTCGAAAGTAATTCACCCTGTATATTAGAATATTATTTTAAAATACGGTAAATTAAAATCAAAAATCGACGTGTTTCAGGATTATTTCTTAAAATGGTCTGTTTAGCTAAAAATGAATTTGTTCCATACTTTACGGACACACTGTATATGGCATTCTCACTCACAGATGCTAACAGGCCTAACTTCAAACAGATTTGTATTGAAGAATCCAAATCCATCATCAAAGAAGTGGAAAATACCAAATATTTGGGAATAATAGTTGACAAAAATCTTGAATGGACTGATCATGTTCAGTACTTAACAAACAAAATAAGAAAACTTATATATATATAAATTTTATTTAATTCGTAACATTCTAAATAAAAAGTTATTACACTTGATATATATTGCTCTCATTAAATCCTTAATTAGATATGGCATAATTGTATGGGGTGATTTATATGACAATGTCCTACATCCTTTAAGTGTCATTCAAAATTATATCTTAAAGATAATAAATCATAAAAGTCGTTTGTTTTCAACAACCCTCTTATACAACGAATCCACTCCAAACGTAAGATCACTATATTTTCACTCTGGCTGTATGTTCTATTTCAAACTGAAAAATAAAAATTTTGTAAACCACTCTTATATGACCCGAAAACAAAAGAGAAGAACGTTAAATGTACAATTCTTTAAATATGATGGAAATAAAAGAATAATTTCTTCAATTGGGCCAAAAGTAAACAACTCTTTAAGTGAAAATATCAGACAAATAAAAAACAAAAACCTTTTCTAAAGCGATCAGAAAATTTATATTTGATAAATATTTATACCTCTCAAATTTGTTATAAATACCTAGTCTTATATATTTATGTCCTTTTAATCATCAAATGTTTAGTTTATAGGTATTGTTAATTTTATGTAGTTTTAATCTATTTCTATTGCGCACACAGATGTTTTTGCATCTGGATGCATATTTTACAAATAATTTCTCATTGTAAATTTATTTAATTTTGTATTATAAAATGTTTATTCTTCTTCTTAAATAAAATAATAAAGTGTAAAATAAAAATGAGTGAAAGATAAAAATTTGGAATTATTTTATAGAAAAAAAAAATCAGAAAAAGGAAAAAATTGTAAGAAAGGAAATGCGAGGACTTGTTCAAAGATTAAAAGACCATCATAAAGAGTGTAAGTATTGAAGAAATGAATTTGACAACTGAAGGTATTTACAATATATTATGTTATTAAAAAATATTAAAGTCCTCATGGTCCGAGATTAAAATTCTTATGATTTATGGGCCTTTTATTCAAAAAAATATGCTAAAAACGGAATGGCTACAGACAATGGCCCCTCTTAAAATTCGTCTTGAATCCGCCCATGATATAATATTGTCACTTTAATTTTTTTTGTTTTTTTCCTGTATTTCGGTTTAGATTTAGTGATTTAATTTTACCGTGTAAACGACGGCCGTGCATCCAGATTAAGTCAAAGAAGGCGTTGCAATTTCAAAACGTATTTTTATAGGAAGGTGAAAGTTTGCATCACAAAAGTATCAATTAGATCACAAAGTAGGCTTTGTAACGTAATGGCGAGCGATCGTATCTGTTTATTATTTGCTGCTTCGGTGGGTGTGGTCGATTTTAGATTTTTGCGACGTGTCTACACTTGACGGAAAACGTCTTTTCAATAATTGTTATCGGGTTAATTCAAAGTGGGATTAATTTTTTTGTGGGTATTAATATATTAATTAAAAATAGATTTACTTTCCATCTGTAAACCAGGAAATGATGCACAATTAGCAAAGTGGCTTCATAAGTTTCAATTAGTTATTATTATCGAGATTGATTGACAGATTTTTTTTTCACTGTTTTTATTTTTTTCTATTAATAGTTTTTCATATATTGGCGAATATGGCCTATCCCTTTGTCTACAACAACGACCAAAAAGAAAAAATGAAATATTTAGAACATTTGGACCTATCAGCATAAAAGAAATGAAACAATTTCCTCGTTTGTGCTTGCTCGGTAGCCAATTAAAATGCCGCTTTGTGAGAAATTTATTTTCTCTTGACCCCCTTTACTACCACCCGATATTTTTAGCTACTATGTGGGGCAAACGGTTTGGACAAATAAATAGATGCTTAAACTGCTCTAGTGAAGACAAAAATGATGATCTAGGGAGAGTAAGCATTCTTTTAAAAAACAGTCAAGCTCTGTTTTTTCCAAAGGAAGCTCTATCGCTGGATGAATCTCTTCTACTGTTTAGAGTTAGGCTCAGATTTCGAGTATATATAAAAAAATAAGAACACCAAATATTTGTTCTAGTGTTGGCTAAAGAACTAAAGGTGGAGATTTATAAAGGAAAGTCTAACCGTGATGATGTGGAGGCATCTAAAATAGATTCGTTTAATGGATCCCTACTTAAATAAGGGTCATCACCTGTATATGGATAACTTATATAATAGCGTTACGTTATCTAATAAATTGTTGGCTAAAAAAACACACTCAACTGGAACCTTAAGGAAAAACAGATCCGGAAATCCAAAAGAGGTAATTTCAGCTAACCTAAAACAAGGTGAGCATATTTGGCGAAGGTCAAATGATATTTATGTCTCAAAGTGGAGAGACAAACGAGAAGTATCTATATCTTCTGCATATGTTCCCCAGATGGTCGAAGTGAAAAAAACACAAAAATAGATTTGATTAATTGTAATCCATTTTTTTCTATATCTTCTTTGTTTGCATCTTTCCTATAAAAAATATTGGCCAAATTTGACAAATTTTTATCGTCTAATAATGAATTTACGATATTTTTCTTTCCTTTTCCGGCAAATGAGTATAAAGCATCTAAGTTCAATAGTACGATTTACATGTATATATATTATGAGATTTTCTATGACATAAATGTAATTATAATTTAATAAATAAACTATTTTACTAAAGAAAATACAACAATCACATTTTTTAAATGAAATCTCCTTTAAATCCTATCTTTAATATTTAGAACTGTTTTTTGCAATCTTTATGTTAGATGAATTTGTAATTTTTTTTTTATCAATGTAACATGGAATCTTACGTTTTTCGAGTAATTAAAGTGTAAATTTTAATAAATGACTCAAAATTGTACATGATTAAAAAAAAATTTCTGATTCGAGTTTTTTCGTTTCTTTGCATTTTTTGGGAACATTAACCATATATATTTTTTATACCATTAGAAAGTAGAGATTTAAAGAAACAAAAGACCCACAAACTTTTTTAAAAAAGCAGATATTTTGACATGAGAATTTTTTATTGAAAATTAGGGTGCTTTTTCGATATTAAGTCAAAATAAGGTGAAAAAATATATATCTAAAATCAAAAAAATTACAGTGTGTTTGGGACATACAAAGGTAAGTTTTCACCAAATTTCGTAAAAAAAAATTTTTTTTTGTAGAAGACAAAAATAAAAAACCAAAAATTTGGTTATTTGAATTTTTCACATAAATTTTGAGGTTTTGTAAAAAAAATGTAAATACAAAAGTTGTAAAACTTTTTATTACCTACAACTTCGCTATTTAACTTTTTTCCATAAAATTTATAGTTTTGCCGTAAATCGAGATAAACCGTTTTAAAAACTGACCCCCTTCCACTTCCCGACCTCAGGTCGCCTGTAAATTATTTATCTTTTCATTTTTTCTTCCTACTATTATTTTTTTTTTGTTTCAAAAATTATCGACCCTGGTCTAATATTTTTATAACGATTTTAACATTTCGTTATTTAACTATAACTTTGCCTTTGTACATTTTTCATTATGAAAATCATATTGATTTGAATAATTTTGCATTAAAAATATGTCGACAAAGAATAATAATGTGATTTTTATACTATTGACCTCTTTAACAAACATTTTAGAAATATATCTGATACATATCTTAACTTGGGTCATTAAATTTTGAATTCTATTATATCTTTATTATGCCAACATTAAAAAAAATAGAACAGCAACCCTTGTATAAGGAATGGTCATTAAAGAACAGTAACCAAAGAGATAAATAAATAAATTACGATAGCAAAACGAGAAAACATAATTTTTAGTTTTGTCCTCTGTAACTGAAAAGAGAAACTATGGTAATAACATAAAATTATCAATAAACCTTGTTCCTACATATTTTTTTAACATAAAAAGTAATAAAACAGAAAGCAAATACATAAATATACTTATTTTAATTTTCAAAATGCCATTACTCTGAATAATTACAATAATAAAGCACCCAACTATTTCTACTTAAAGTGCATGTTGCGTTTCTAGCAATTTTACAAACAATATTATTTATTTTCTCGAAAAAAAAAAAAAAAAAAAATTGAACAGCGTTTTGGTCTCACTTTCGAGATTTCTCTCGCATTTAATTTTGCATTAATTTCTTTTTCCCGAGAATATGAATATTGTCTCGCAAAGAAATTTAATAATTGAGAGTAGAAAGCCAGCCGATGCAATGTTGAAAACATCAATTTCGTACTTGTTACAATTACGTACATAAACAAATTAGGCTCTCGATTATTGCTTGTTGTTTCTGAATTGTTTATTGCAAATAGGGGAAAGTTATTGTTTAATTTATTAGGGTGATATTTATGTTTTTAATTAGTGTGTTAGAAAGTTACGCGTACAAGGGGTTACATATAAAATGAAAGTACATGGGCTTATACACATAATAAGTTTTAACCGTTGATAAACATCTAAATACCAAGTTTTTGGACATGTAATTTTCAAAGATTATCCTTGCTAAGGATATTCTTAACAGTCTCTAGTGGAGGGGTCCATAAAGTAGGCCAGTCAATAGAGTTTAAATTTGCAACCATCTTAAACTGGATTTGACAATATATTTTTTTTTTCACTGGGTTTGACAAAAACCCTGTTTGTGTCGCCCAAAAAAGGCAAAACAAACTGTATTAAGGTCACAATACAAGTAGTTCTAAAAACTACTTCTGTGGCTTAACTTTGTTTATTCACCCTCTAGTTAGTATGTATTATTTTAATGAGGTAGTTACTAAGTCTTTTTAATAATATGTTACTTGTATTTATCCTAACTTTTATGTATCTAGTCTTATATTTATATTTACTATTGAATTTATGTACTGTACTGAATTGAATTGAATAAACATTATTATTATTATTATTATTATTATTATTATTATTATTATTATTATTATTATTATTATTATTATTATTATTATTATTATTATTATTATTATTATTATTATTATTATTATTATTATTTTCAATGTCCGGAACTAGGTAATTTATAGCAAAATGGCGCTTTTGCTTATTACTTTAAGAAAAAAATTTCAAAATTGCTGCAAGCTTGAAGCAATATGAGAGTCTATTCTGTAAAACAGGCCTTTAAAAAGGAAGGTATGCTTTTCTGAGTCCCATGCTCCCGGTCGTAAGATTTTGCACAATTATAAATATATAAAAAAGAAACATTTTTCGAAAATTTTAACATTTAAATCATTCCGGAACATCTTCAAAAAAAGCTCTTTTATGGCGGAATTTTTGAAGACAAAATAAACATTTTGGCAACAAAGCTTATGTGCGTATCCAGGGTTTCGATGTAATACATAGATGGTAGCAATAATTCAAATAAGACCATGTTACTAAAGAAATACGAGTACCTAGTTAGTGTAGCAAACTGCGTGATGGACTTATCTCGAAAATACAGAGAGAAAGAAAGACAGATAATGTCGAGTGTTATAGAAGCGTTTTAAACTAGGCGAGGTTTTGAACATCTCAAAAGTTCTTGGTGTGATAGCAATAAAATCAGGCGCAATCAGGCGATAAAGGTAAAGAATTAAAGATCGATGTCAGTAAAAATCAGCCAACAGAAAGGTTTATTTATGCGATTTTGTTTCTATTCAATCATCTGTAACTGCACTCTTTTTCAGTTTTTCAGTTTTTAAGTTTTGGATATTGGTATCTAATGGTGGTGATCTGCAAGTGGTCAGTACAAAAAAGTTTAAAAGTTCTTTAAAAAAAAGCCTGCATCAGGTAAAGTAATGCTATACCTTAGCTATAGAGACAAAAAACAACAGAAGTTAAACATTAATAATTTATTAATTAAAATAGAAATACACAGGTACATTTTTAAAATAACTATTTAGATGTTTGCTCTTAAACATTATTAGAAAACCTATCTTGTACGCACCTAACAAGTACAAGTACCTAAATAAGAAGTACCTAAACACCATTAGAAAAGCTATGACAACATTTTTACAAAATTACAAGAAGCGGGGTGGGGTAGCGCAGTGGGAAGAGCTTGAGACTTTGGATCTGGGCGATCCAGGTTTAGATTCAATCGGATGCCAAGTTTCTTTCTAATTTTTCTGAAATTAAAAATTAAATTGTATAGCCTGGCGGTAATTCCCCACTCGAGCATTCACTGTTGGACTCTAATTAACAGTGTGTAACCTGCCCTCGACTCAAAGTGGTAGAAGGCTAAGCTTACACAAGGAGGGGGTTAATTTTGACTATTTTATGCCCGAAAATGGCTTAATCAAAGTTCAAAGTCCAAAACTTGGTACCTCAAAGATTAGTCACTTGCTATAAGACATGTAAAACTTTGCTGATGACTCAAGGATTGAATAATTCACTGTCTAGGTGGAGGTATAATAGGGACCAGAGTTTAGTAGAAGAAGAACCAGTTGGAAAAGGTAAACAAAACAAAATGGGGTATATAAATGTCAGAAAAACATATTGTAATCATTATAAAAGCTAGTATTGTGCTGATAATCAATAAAAGGGGTAAAAACAAGGAAGTTTTTAGTATTTTCTAGCTGGTTTTTTAATAGTGAGATTCATTTTTAATACCAAACAAATATTTGGTCATGATTTCGTTGCTGGACTTATTTAAAAAAGCTAAGTGAGTATTTCGATTTAATATTTATTAATATGACAATTAAAACTGATAGCTAATACTATAATTTTATAAAATTATATATTTATACATAAAATACGGCTAATTTATGCTTCTGGAAATCTAAACCGTAACAACACATATATAAAATTTAAGTATGGTATTAAATAAGACCTATCATCCATTATCCTGATAAAATATCAGCATTTAACTTTAAAACATGAAGGAAGGATTCAAAACAGGTAATAAAACTAAAATATATTTATAAAATGGGGTGCAATTCATAAACAAAACACAAACGTGGTCATTCTGTGACTCATACAACGTCAAAATTGAAATAAATTCTTCTTTTTTGTCCACTCACTAAATCTCTAACATACAAGAATAGATAGAGACGAATCCACAACTTTACAAAATGCGTTCGCAAAGCATACAAATGACAATAAATCCCATTGGAAATCACGTATGCGCATCATAAAAGAATCACCAACCGTTTGAAACTGTCTCTACGAACAAACCTAATACCTACTAAATATTGAAAAAAAAAAAAAAAATGTGCCAGGGGTAAAATTAAATTTAAACAGCATCGATATTCATATCGTTTTATTAGAAAAACCACAACTTACAATTTTGTTTAAAAAACGTATTAAATTTTCTCCTAGACTTCTGATTCCTCGCTGTCCTCTTCAAAAACTGGCTTTGAGAAACACCATAAGTCAGAAAAGTAAAAGTTTGGGAAATAAAAAAAAACTTTCTTAAATTGTCTGTGTGTGATACAAAGGATTGATTTTTTTTTCTAAAATTGCGAGATTGGTTAACTATTTGATAGCATTAAAATAACTTGTGCTTTTTTTCTAAAGAGTCATCTAAAACCTTATCTTTATCAACAGTTGGCTAGTTATAGTTATCTTCATAAAATTCAAGTATGTCTTCTCATTCCAGAAGATATTGCTTTAGTTTGACAAGATCATTCATCTGCAAATAGGTATTTTTCCAAGATAGGCCTTTTTGACAGGAAGAGTCAAAGGTTGTGTTGATGTATTTCGAAATGTATCACAAGTTAGGCTATCTATAAAAGATTTTGTCACAAGAACTCGTTCATTTTCAAAAAAAATGTTTAAAATGCACATACTGACTTATTTTAAGTGATATTTTTTTATCTTGTGATACTGCTTATTATATTATATTCAACATTGCGCTAAGCTTTCATTCCCAATTATTTATTATTCCTGGAGACATCTCTGCAAGCCTTTAACTCCTGGAGACGTCTCTGCGGCACTGCCTTGGCCGACAAGAACGGTCTTCCGTCTAATAGCTACCTACGTCACAGGCGTCATTCACTTCTTGTCCACTTCTCATTGGTCATCCATACTCAGCAATCGCCCTCATTGCTTGAAAACACCGGCTTAGGCACTTCCTAATTGGTCTACGTCGAGCGTCACTCTCAATCTAGCCGAACAATTTCTCTCTTGGCAGAGTTTCAGTACTTCTCAAACACAACATATCGTTGTGCGGTGTGCAAGATGGCTTAAGTGCTTAAGTAACAAATTTCCGAAGAAAAGTCTGTATATAGTGTTTCAATAGTGTTTTAAAATAAAGTATGTAATTAGAAAATGATGTTTGCACCAAAGCACTAATCCTTCCATCCCTACGGATCGCACAGGTACTTCCAACATAATTTCGGTCAATCTGCGACAGCTGATTCTATTAACTCATGTGCCGCGTTTATTAGAGAAACACCATTAGTCAGCGACTTATGGGGTTTCTCAAGTAAAGCATATTTTGACGTTTGAAAATTTAATACAAGGAGTGCTACGACTAATGGGATTTCTCGTTGGAATGTGTACCGAAGTGTTAGCATTATGAATCTGCCATTTTTGGAATATGTCAAATTTGTGACTTATGACCGATTCATTTTTGGTTAAGAGTTTAACTAAATCTTAGTTTGGTAAAAAACTTAAGGAATCGTCTGTTGGAGGCAGTGTTGAATTGGGACCCGTAGGCCCTACCTGTTCAGGAGGGAGAAGGCCACACCTATACATTTGTTTTCATGGTCAGGTTCATTGAAGAGTAAAAATGGTCTTCTTTGCTTTTTCCGTGGCTGCCACGTATTACAGGATTTTCTTTGTTCTTCTCAAGGGCCCACTGCCTTAAGGAGGGTCCACTGCTTGAACGAGGGCCTACCGATCTTATGACTGGTAGACCGACGGCTGACGACCCAATCCGACACTGGTTGGGGTAGCCTAGATAGCTCTGTTGAAGAGACCATTAAAACTCTTAATACATTAGGAGAAAAAACAACAACGACTACTATTTTAATAGAAATGTTTTTTATAATATTAAACAGATCTTCGAAATAGATCTTTTTTACCATTCCAGTAAATTGACTCGTTGTATCGCATCCTGCCTCATTCAGCCTTTTAATCTAATTTCACTATGAGGTTTTTAAAATACACCAAAATAATAGGCACATCGGTATTGCTAGAGTTAATAACGCATGTAGAAAAACCTTCCGTTTTAGCACAGAGTACATGAAGTAGAATTCTAGTGTCAGCTTCTTCATGGTTTGATTCTAATAGTTCTCGATTTTCTTCACAAATATCAATATTGGATTTAAAGTCTGTAATGTTATTAAATGCGCCACTCATTACAAATTGTATCTTATAATCATGGAATCCATAATCAGGAAGTTCGTTTGATAAATTATTGGTTAACTGTTTATTATTAAATATTCCGTGAATAAATAAATTCCATTGTTGTGGAAACGGGATCTCTCAATTAGTAATAATCCTATTAATTAATTTGGAAAATCCTCTTTCTTTGGCGAGTAACAAGATCTTTAATCGAATTTTTTGTGTAATGATCCAAAACAACGTCAATATGTTGTGCGTTATATTTGTTTTGAAATATAATTATTAAAATTGAGGGAGAGCTCTTTCAGTATTAGATATTTTTCCATTCTAATTTTACTCATGACAATAATTTTTTTCAATATTTAATAGGTATTACAGTATACAGGGTGTCCCAAATTATATAAAACTGAGATAATTTTAAGCAAAAAGGTTCATATTAACAAAATTTTAATGGATTAAAAATGGCGTATATGAAGGATATTACAGTATTCTGTTACCTTAAATAACTACAATATCTTGTAGTAATACTCTTTAATTAACTTGTTTTACGTATTTAGTTCACTGAATCATCAGATTAATCCTTGTTAATGCTATTCTTACTTTCAGGAATTGGA
Organism: Psylliodes chrysocephalus; assembly: GCA_927349885.1. Classification (NCBI taxonomy): domain Eukaryota; kingdom Metazoa; phylum Arthropoda; class Insecta; order Coleoptera; family Chrysomelidae; genus Psylliodes; species Psylliodes chrysocephalus. The sequence goes on along the minus strand of OV651821.1, from coordinate 1,496,235 downwards.
ATCTACCTTTTTCAATATGAATGGAGTGGTCATCGTCATCAAAAATACATTTGTGTGCCCACTGCCCAGATTTCAATACACAAATTGTTCCAGTATAAATTTAAAATTAAAATTAGAAAAATAATTTTTAAACGTTCCAAAAATCACCATTCAAGAAGTAATAACCCCTTAGTTTCCTCTTAGTTACCATGATAAAAAAAACTAAAGGTAAGTTCGTATGTGTTTTTCTTTTAATGGACTTTTACAGTTTATATTTTACATTTGTTATAACATTATTCTGTATTTTTAAAATAGCATATTACACACCGAGGTGGGAAGAGTTTCATTCCTATCGTGAGATTAGTTAGATCACCGAGACGCGAAGCGTCGAGGTTAGCTATGATCTCGAGACAGGAATGAAACTTCCTACCGAGGTTTGTATACTATTTTATTTACAACCATCATATTTTGATCAAAATTAATAAATCTGTTTCGTTCTGAACATACCTAAAATATTACATTTAACGACAAATTACCAAGCGCGCGGTTTTCTCAGAATAATTAAGTAAATATATTGTTACTGTGATTACGGAGTAAACAACTGTCACCAATATAAATAAATGTCAGATAAAGCCGGATATTAAATTCGCGAATAATAAATATCAATAAGTAATTTGTTGTATTTTAGTTCATTGTTGCTTTTTATTGTTTGCGCCATTAAATAGGTATTATAAAATTTGTCAAAAAAATGTGTTATTTTTTTTAATATAAAAAATATTCATCTAGAATAGATGAAATGAAGGCGGGAAGTGAGGGCGGGAAGTGAGGGCGAGAAGTGAGGGCGGGAAGTGAGAGCGGCAAGTGAGGGCGGAAAGTGAGGGCGGGAAGTAGAGGTGTGTAATGCGACACTTTCCAACCTTCAATGACGTTAGTAATGACAACATTACATATATGGTTGTAAATAAATATAGTTCCTTTACTCTTGAATAAAATTTATATTTTTTGACAAACGGCTTGAAAATATTCATATCTGATGATTGCATTTTAAATTTTTGGTCCATGAAGAACTTTTTATCAACAATAAATTTTTTCTCAAAACCAATATTAAAAAAAGTTTTTCTTATGGTTCCAACTCTATATTGCTTCAATCTTGCATCAGTTTTGCAATTTTTTTTAGAACATTACAATAAATTTTAATTTTGTGTAATTATTAATATGTTCCGGACGTCAGAAAAAGTTGCAAAATTAAATTTATTAAAAATTCTAACAAAGTTTGAAAACTTTTGTAACTAATGTGAATTGATTATCTTTAATGACTAGCATAAAGCAACCAGTCCGAGTTCACCCTATAAAATTAGTGATATATCTTGGGTTACAGTTCTTTGTGACAGTTATATTCTCTTGGGTTAGTTTTCCTTGTAATAATTGATATATCTTGCGATCATCGATAGAAAAAATGCATCAATAGACATGGTATACATAATAGAAAACAACTGCTTACTAATTAATACAATTTCTCTATAAAAATGCAAATTTATTAACAATAATGCACTCCGGTCGAACCGGACAAAAAAAGAAACGCAGGAAATCAGAAATTAACGATCTTTTGTCGACACATATCGTTTTTATCTGATCTTTCACTTTATCGTGTGTTCCACGATGAAATTTATAATATGCCATTGTTTCAGAGAATCATTTTTTTTTTCATCCGCGATCTCTTTATATGGTAATTTTCTTATTGTTTCTCGAATTGTTTTGTTTTGTTAAGTTTTGTCTGCTCAGCGGTTTAGGATTAGCGTATTATTTGGTATTGGTGCGCTGCCCAGGCAGATTTCGTTACATAATGTCAAACATATATGCAAATTTATTCCTTTCGAGTATTTTTATTGTTGTTTCTGGAATTTATAATAGAAAAAAGTATAAAAAATACATAAATTTTGTCTAACATTTGACAATGTAGTAAACAAATAAAACGTCATGCGTTTTAAATCGATTATGTTATTATTTCTTAAGATTGTCAATTTAAATACTATTTCAAATTTATTTCTACAAAAATATCATTTAGTCCAACTGGCAAAAAATTATTTATTGGTGACTAAGGATACCTAAAACCTAAAGCAATCTATTTTTTATCGTGAAAATTTTTTTCTCGTAATATTGGTAAAATTAAAACAATTCTATATATTTATTCAATCACCTATTTTATAAATTTTCATTACGAATTATAGTAATAATAGACTTCTATGGTCTTTCCTGTGATATCTGTAGATATATTTTCTATGTCAATGTCTAATGAATCTAGGTTTATTTTTGAGTTATTTTTCCAATATTATATTTCATATAAAGATTGCACTTTTATGGAGAACTCTTGCTGATACAACTCCAATATCAAACAACCTTTATTGGTTTTTATATATTATACGATTTTTTATCAGTTCAATAATTTGTTTTAATAGTCTAGTTATTTTTTAAATAGTCCAGTCATCGAAAAGATTTTTAATTGGTCAACTAAATTATAGTTATGTTTTAATTCATCTGTTTTGCAGTGATTGTGGATTTTATTCTTCGCTTTTTACAAAAAAATTATTTGTAAATATACTACATTATGTAAGTGTGAGCAAAATACCACATAATACTTAAAAAAAAAAACGTTTATTATTGATACGCAAACGCGCGTTATGAATAGTGGTCGTAGAAAAAATACATTTCCCAAGAAGATACACGCTACATTCGCGATAAGAAAACCAAAGAGAGTATTCACTTACCTTGCCGTATTTATGTGAAGAATTGACCGTATTGGCCGACCAATGGTCCGTCTCCAATCGGGCTCGTTCGAGTGCTCCCGTGATGCTGTCGATTCTCGACCATTCGCGCACGTCGTGATCGTGAAATGGAGCGCCGCTAGATGGCGCCGCTACCACTTCCATAATTTATCGATCGTTGTAGTCGTTTTTTTTGCTTTTTAGGATCGTGTTTGGTCGTTTCGGTTCGTACTAGGCGTGCTATCAATTTTGATTGACATCAACCTGAAAATAAATAAAACATGTGTGTAATTAATATGGAATAAGTGTGTACGGTTTGTTATTTATTATTAAAAAAATCAAATCTGTTTACATAGTATTGGAAAAGTAAAATTATTAATATTATTAATATTAATAATATTAATAATATTAATAATATTAATAATATTAATAATATTAATAATATTAATAATATTAATAATATTAATAATATTAATAATATTAATAATATTAATAATATTAATAATATTAATAATATTAATAATATTAATAATATTAATAGTATTAATAATATTAATAATATTAATAATATTAATAATATTAATAATATTAATAATATTAATATTTGAGGCCACTTGACCTTAAAAAGGCAAATGTCAGTCGCTTGGATAAGCTTAGCTCTTCGATGTTTTTGAAGAAAACTCTAGGCTTAGCCATATGTTGCCGCTTTAGCATAACCTGTTCTGCAACTTTGATGTGGTGTTTCAAAGTTACAGGTGGTAACTCGGTAATGGATTCTAGATTTCTTCGCGATGTATCAAAGACGAGGTCAAGACCTTCAGCTGCTCTTCTTGCTGTCTTGAATATAAATGCTCCTTTTCCAGTACTATCGTGGTCGCGTATCATGCATAGAAGGGGGTCTGAACTGATTGTTATTTTGGACACTAGCCTTTCTATGGTGAAGATATTCTATGCTCAACAGCCCTCTGCCTCCTTGATCGCGTGGGAGGTATATGCTTTGTACGGACGAATTTGGATGCAAACTCCTGTGGAGATGCATCATATTGCGGGTTTTGATTTCGAGTTGGCGCAGCTCTTCTTGTGTCCATTTTATTACTCCAAAGAAGTAGAGGAGGATTGGAACGGTAAGCATATTTATAGCACCCACTTTGTTTTTTCCGAACAGTTCTGATGACCAGATCTGCCGGATGAGGTTCTGATACTTGTCGCGTAGAGTCTTTTTAATGAGAGCAATCTCCTGCATTTAGCGCTGTTGCACTCCCAGATATGTATAAGACTCTCCGACGTTTAAATGTCGTAGAACGTTTCCAACCAAAAGTTGCACTTCCTCTCCAAAATCCTCGCATCGGCCTCTATTGAGCTGGATCTGTGCACATTTGTTTAAACCGAACTCCATGCCGATAGCATGGTGTACTCCTGTACCAGCAGTAAGGATTGATTGAGTTCCCTCTCGTTGGATGCATAAATCTTTAAGTCGTCCATGTAAAAAAGGTTAGTAACTTTATGTCTTCGATTTTTAGGTGGGCCACATAAGTATCTTTGAGTTTCTCAGACAACATATGCAGAATAGAAAAAGACTCAGGGAGTTTCCCTGAAATATTCCTCTTCTGAATGATACCAATCCTGTTTCGACCTTCGCATTTCCAGATGTTATGGAAAAGCGGGATTTCCAGAGTGGCTTCAGTTGTTGTATGCATCTCACTACAGGGCACTACAGGGCACCGAGAGGGTTCTCAACAACTGTGCGATAAGTTCGTGCAAAGTTGTGTCGAACGCCATACGATAGTCGATCCAGGCCATGGATAAGTTTCGCTTGTACCATCTAGCATCCTGTGTTATAGGTCTATCAGTAAGTTCTCCTGGCAGCCAGCTACGCCTTTTTTGGATCCACGTTGCTCGCTCTTCTGATTGAAGACTTGGTCAACTGCTTCAAGAATTCTTGTGTACAGTATACGTGTGAACAGTTTGTAGCACGTATTAAAGCATGTTATTGGCCTATAGTTCTCTGGTTGCGAAAGATCTCAATTTTTGGGAAGTAGCACGGTACGTCCTTGAACAAACCAACCTGGAATACACTGTTGCCCATTCTGGCCAAATTTGGATGGACATTTGTTAGTTTTTCTCACCAGTAAGTCTGTATTCTGTCTGAACTTGGGGCAGCGAAGTTCTTTGCAACCTCTAGAGCGCTTCAAACGTCATTTGCAGTAATTGGTCGGTGTTGTATTTGGTTTTCTGGGAATTCTCTGCAAAATGCCTCAAACTGTCCTAGAGCTGGAGTATATTGATCAAGGGGTACCTGTTCCTCATAAAGTCTTTTCCAGAAGGTTTCCACTTGTTCCACTGTAGAAGGATTCTCGACAACAGGTGAAAGCGTTTTAAAAAGTCGTGAAGGTTTTTCGTAAAATATTCTATTCTGCTCCAAATACTTCACTCGCCTCACCAAAGTTTGTTTAGCTATAATAAGCATCCGTATTCTATCTGAGCAGTGTTGTTTGATGGTTCGAAGCACTACATAATTAAGTGTGTGATGGGTGCGTCTTAAGAAAACAGCTATGCGACGCACTTTTGGCGTAAAGCGCTTGTTGTTTTCTGTGTAGTCCAACACACACTGAATACGGGAGGCATGTTGCCTCGCTGCGTGGATCTTCGCTTCCATTTTCTGTACTCGTTATTCTGCTTTTCGATGTGATGCAGGTTTATTTGGTTTACTTTGGCAAATATTTTTGGCACATTCATATACGACACAGTTAATCAGCTAGATGTTAGCTTGATCTGTGATGGCTAAATCAATATCAGCGTTGGCTTTTCTTAAGTGTCTTGGATTAAGAGACTTTGGTAAGTATAGTACTCTTCTGTCAATCAGGTCTTCTACTGGTACTTCGACTGGAATTATAACTTGTTCTTCTTCAATCAGCCCTGCAGCTTCGGCTATGGGAGGATCTTCAAACAGTTGCGCTGCAGCTTCGGCTATAGAACGTTTTCTTACATAGTTTCTCTTGTGTAAATATGAGACATAGTCAGGCAGCTACTGAGTAGAAAATGCTCTGTGATGAGGATGCATTTCACACCACCATTCCCGCATACGAGCCATGTATCCCTTTTGATTCGGGCTACTGCGTTCGTGACAAATTAGGTCATCTCTAAGATCGTCTGTCCTCTCAAAGCATCCATTTTCATTGCGGTCATTATCAATTGGCAATCCATCCGGTTGTGGAACCTCTCCACCTTGCCCTTGACCCCTATCCGAACGGGATCGGTCGTGGAGGTCCCTTCCTCGTGTTGCTGGAAGAATCCGAGTAATCAGGTGTGAATGAAGGTTAGCCACTTCGCACCTCGGCCGACATTGAGAGGGAAAAGATATTACCCTCCGGAAGCACACCATGATTAGGTTGCCGGTCCGATTGTACCCCTAATCAATTAATATTATTAATATTAATAGTAATACTAATATTACTAGCGACAAATTACCGAAACATCGAACAAAAAAATATTCAAACTTCTTTCAGCAGAACCTCTATTCAAGAGGATGCTTTTGTCAAAGGAAATTTATAGCTTCATCAATTTTATAGCGTTTTCTGACATCTACTAAATCGCTTCTTTTAAAATTTCGACCTTATAATTAAATTTAAATTCCGGCGAGACTTTAAGTGGACCGCGCATAAACATTTCAACAGATAGCCGATCTCCGATTGTCCTTAAACATTTTTTTACGACATTTCGAAGGTAAAGTGATCGTCAGCGTTTTTTTTTTTTTTATTATTTTTACACGCGAATATGTAAAATAGGAAAACGGTTAAGAATCAGGAAGAATTGTTTAAAAAATTTGTTGACAGAAATATCAATAAGCGACTTCTATTACTCTAATAACTTCTGTTTGTTCTCTTTTTAATTCTACTTGTCCATTTTGTCATCCTGGTGCATTTTTTTTAATTTTTCTAAAAAATAATTGGTAAATATGATGTTTAATTGTAAATTACAGTAACATAAGCGATATAAACAATTATCAAAGTTCAATATACTCAATCTTGCACAACACGTACAACATTTTTTCTTTCAAAACGAAACCCAACCAACATAAGGCACCGAAAACCTACACTCCGAAACTTTTACTTTTCCTGGTACCAATAAAGGCTAAATGCCTCTTTATAAAGCCTACAAAGTGATCTTTCGACCTTGAGATTGTATTATGAACGCTCGTTTAAATCGTACCACTTTCCACCCGCCCACACTCCGGCCTGTACGCTAAGCTTCCCGTCTCATCCTTTTTCGCGTCTGATCAAGCTTGGCTTCGATTAAGAAAAGAAGGTGTTTATTATCTTCGTAGTTTTTTTATTTAAAGGTTGCTTTCATATTTGTAAATAGTGTGCCCTGTATATTTATTTTCGGTGTCTTTTATTAGTTTTACGAAAAAAAAGTTATTCGCTATAAAAAATTCCGCGTCGTCTGAAACCTGCGACTACTATAAAAATGGCGGCAAAATAACATGTAAAAATATCAGTCGTTTGGGACTTTATTAGTAAAATAAAATTTGAGCTTTACTATGAGTATTTTCATCATAATATAATGAATAGAAATTTAATTTCTTTCCTTTTGATATAATTAAATACATGTTGCTGTATTAGCCAGTGGAGTAGTTGTTCTCTGAAGGGAAACTTTTACTTTTATTTTGTATAACAAATAAATGGCTTTGTGATATTTATTTTATTTTAATATTTATATAATTACCATTAAATTTAGTATTTTGACAGTTCAAAATCGTTTTTCCTATTTTATTTTCATTTCAACCATTAACTTTTCACAATTCGTAATGAAAAAAAAAAATATCGATGATGTTATTCCTCCTACACGAATCATCCTGTAAGTATTCATTTCATTTGAAAGAATGCCTAAATTTAAATAAAATTCGACAGCTTCGAACATTTTTTTTAAGAAAACTTATTCCTTGAATTTTTAACGAATTTATTATTTAAAATAAATAACCGTCGACGTTATTACTTACATGTTCATCACCCTGTGTAATATATAACTTTTTGATCAAAGTATGGAAAATTTAAATTAAAAATTATCTTTTTCAGGAATTCCCTTAAAAATAGATGTTTTGAAAAAATATTAAATTATTCACTACTTTACAGGTTGTTCCTAAATATCTTGTACATAAGGAAGGAGTTAATTTCTTTTCTTATGGCTTATTTCATAACTGAAAAGTCATATAAACATAGTTCCGCAAACGCTGTGTTACCGATCTACAGGGTGTTAAAATTTCAAGATTATTTTGTTTTTTTTTATAGTTCCTATAGTTTTTGAGATACTTAGTTCAAATTTCAAATCTAGGTTACGCTATAAGGTTTACATCATTAAACATGCCAAATAATTGTGAAAATATACAGGGTGATATTTTTTAAGGGGTCATGATGCCTTTTCTTCCCCTGAACTTTTTTTCGGTGCGTTGCTGATGTATTATAAATTACAAAATGAATATTCTTGTTTTATTTAGAAACTTTTTTATCTCCTGCACATTTTTTGTCTCTCTGACTGTTAACAAGAAAAAAAAGCGATTATCTGTAATTCGATATATGAAAATACATTTTTTAAATGGTCTACTCTGGCTTTATTATGAATTGTAACCTACCGCATCCAGGTAACTTAATAATTTATTATTTCCATTTATTAAATATAATATTGCATTCTAATTAAATTCAAAATCTTTCATTTAACAAAAAATCTCCCAGATAATTGTCTTATTTATGACACCTAATAAATAATATATATAACCCTGTCCTTAAGAGATCCACTTTTCGTGCACGTGTCTGGAAATCCGATCTGAAACCACCATAAAACATATTTCTTTTCACGAAGTAATCATCATTAAAACATTTAACTCGCTTATCTTTCTAGTTTCGATGTTAAGACCGATTTCGACGATATTTCGATACACAAAGCTCTTAGGGCACATAATAAATTTACCACCCACTTTTTTTCACCCTAATACGTTTTTCGCTGAGAACTAAGACACACAGAGACGTCACAAAAAGCCATTAAAACTAGTATAAGAAGCCAGACTCAAATGAGCTTGGATTCATTCATTTATTATTATTTTACATTCAAGCAACCAATTTATTATTTGTATCCAGTTATATAATCTGTACCTTTCCTAAAACGCTTTTCCTAAACGACGTCTATCTTACAATACCTCCTATCCCCAAAGGTGTCAACGTCCCGTAGTTCTTCCCTATCTTTCTACGCTATCACTTCTAACACTACTTTAGTATTTCCTACCGTTATATTTATCCCGACGCTCAACGTCTCGACGCTCTACTCGCAGACGCCCTACTTTCCTAAGTACCGTATTAAATACCTTCCTCTCCACCACGACGCTAAGCGCCTCGACGCAAGGCGACGCTCAACGCTGCGACGTACCTAAATCGACTCGTCACAACGCTAGATGAAATTAGTACATAATCTTATGTGTTTATTTTCAATGGTGAGTCAAAAGATTTATGTAACTTTCTTTGAGATAACACTGGGTCGTTTAGACGAGGGCCTGACATTTTCTTCAAAATATTATCACCCCGAAAGACAGTTGGGTTAGTCATCTGTTTTCGATAGAGAAATTTGAGTAATTCACTAGAAATTATAAAAATCAATATTAAGAAATATACAGGGTTGTATTAAACTATTTCATTAGAAATTATAATAAACAATATTAAAAAAAATATACATCCTGTAGATCGGTAGCGAAGAGTTTGTGAACCTATGTTAATATGAATTTTTAGTCTTTATGTATATGATATTAAGGAACACCATTATGTAATAGTATGTAATATTATGTAATATTATGTAATATTATGTAATATTGTGTAATATTATGTAATATTATGTATTTGAAAATTAGCATAATTGCAGCTTTTTACAGTTTACTCCCGGATTTACGATCAAAAAGCATTAATTCAAAAAAATTTAAATTTAAAAAACTTCGATTAAAGACTAGATTTATTATTAAACTTTTGATTTTTATTTGTTTTATTGATTTCAAATGATCCAGTGAAGCACTACTTTCGGAAGGGGGTCCAACAAATATATTTTTATAAATAATAAATATTTATTTTTTAAACTTTGTGGAGGTCAAGTTGAAACATGACATAAAAACTTTGTGTAATCAGTTTTATAAAATAAACTTAATAATTAAGAAAAAAAAATTAATTTCACCCCTTACACCAACTGAAATGGAAGGGTATAAAATACCTTAATCCTACCATAAATGCAAAAAACATGTATCTCTCATGATATTTCGCGTTTAACGTTATTACAATAAAAAAAAATTATCAATAGATATAGGTATCAAATGAAAAATAACAGATGGTTAGAGACTTCAAAATTTCGAGAAAACTAAGTTGTCACCACTTGTTTTATGTATTATATTTTTTGTTTCGCTTCCAAGTTCTTGTGAAGGAGTTATTTTAAACATGTTGTTGCTGGTATAAAGTACACATTCAATAGAGAAACTGATATGTTGCTAGTGCTTGGTTTCTGTAATAGCAACTGTCGTGAGAGTGTTCGGGTATACCATGAAAGATTTCTAAATCGACAGACTTTTGCATCTATCGAAAGGCGACTTCGACAAATGGTCAACTGAAACCGAACAGAAATAATGTTGGACGACCTCTTTAAGTCAGAACTCTTGTTGCAGAAGAAGGAATACTTGAAATAGTTGAAAATAATCCTGAAATTAGTACCCGACGACTGGCACGCCAAACTAGGGTTTTAAAAAGCACATCTATCAGAATAATTAGAGAATAACTTATTGGTTCCATTCATATTCAAAGTGTTCAGGAACTCCTATCTCCTGATTATGAGTTTTGTTGCATTGTGTACAAGTCAGTCAAGAGCGCAGAGTGGTCTTTGAGAACTATCGGGACGTATATATCCCAAACAAATGTCTTTAACCTTTAACTGTCTGCTGGTTTAAATCGAACCCATTTTTTACAGAATATTTCAAATCTGATCTTACTGGCTAAAAAAAGTGGAAGTGGCAACGCAGCAAAAGATTTTTAGCAGTCATTTATTTGTTCAACGTGGTTACTGTGATTTTTCGTTAGTTGCTGGTGGTTAATCTACATATTTTTTGCAATTGTGCATTTATTTTTTCAAAAATATATGATAACAGAGGTAATAACATATTTCTAAATATAATAGTTCTAGTATATAGACAAAATCATCGTGATTATTTTATCAGTTCACATATGTCCCAATAGTATTTTATTTTGGATTACATATTCAGATAAGTCGAAAACCACTTTGTGCAGAAGAACTAGAGGAGGAAACACAAACATTGTGAGAGGGTGATGGCGAATCGGCAATTGATCCTTTTCATACCAGTAGAACACTAGAAGACTCCGATTATAGACTTTCAGACATGGAGATTGAAGAAAATGTAATGAAAACAGCCTCTGATGGAATCGAAGGGTCAAGTTCTGATGAAGATGAATTGGGTAAAGACGAAAAAGAACAAGAGGTTGAGAAGCACGATAGATGAACTTGAATAAGGGGTTAACGAGGAACAGGAACAAGCAGAAAATCTATGGTTTTATTTGAATTCCTACCTTATTTAGTTTTTTGGAGGTATTTTTTGATTTTTATTGATATTTTGATTTTTTATTGATGCCTATTTGGTTAATTCTGTACCATTATTAATGTCTAACCGGGAAATATATATATCACACCCAAAATGACGTTTTTTCTAGTAAAAATTGATGTCAGTAATTTTTCACCAATACTATCTCTACTAATTATAAGTGATTTAAAAAATACCTTTTCAATTTGATAAAAAAAAATCCGACTTCAAAGGGTTAAAGAGAAACATTTTCAACGAGAGTTTGAAATTAATGTATGGATGGGTATTATTAACACCTACTTGATTGGACCATTTAGATTTCCAGAACATCTTAACAGTGACTTGCATTGTCTACGTCAAGATTTGCCTCAATTACCGCTGAATTCACACCGTGGCATGTTTTTCATTCACGATGGTGCACCACCTCATTTTTCCCACATTGTGAGTTTACTTAAACGAAAAATATCATGGAAGATGGATTGGCAGAGGTCGGGATGCTCCTATTCAGTGGACACCTCGATCACTGGACTGTAATCCTTGTGATTATCGTATCTAGGGTGACTTGAAAACCAAAGTTTATGAAGTTTCTATCGACAACGTAGAATAATTTAAGGGGTAGGATTCAAAATATTGTGAACTCTATGCGAAATGATCTAGGCATTTTAAGAAGGGTACACTTCAATTTATTGCGCCGAATCGAATTCTGCATGAACGAAGGAGGTGGCCATATTGAACATTTATTGCAAAAAAAATTATCCTTCTCTTTGAATTTTTATTTTTCAGTCGATACATCTGCCTATTGATGAGGAACAGGAAAAGGGGCGACCCTCATACAGTAGCTCTGTGTACACAGAATTTTAGGACACCCTTTATATACAAAAATGTTTCGAGTAGTCCATCTTCTAAACATTTACAGGGGTGTTACAATAGGTTGTATAAAATAACAGAAAAAAGCTTGTAATAAATAGACAGTGAAGTCATGTATTGGACACATCAGAATTTCAATGACACCCTGTAGATATTTCTCAATTATTATTGAATCATTATTATAATCTCTTTTTAAATTAAGGAGAACCGAAGGTTATTTTTTTATTTGATATATTTAAATTAACATTTTTATTAGTACCTGGATTAAAAATTTTTATCCATACAGTAAATATACTTCCATACTGGCCAAGCGCATGTCATACTTACAGCTATAGATATACTAATAACTTAAGCATGTCGGTGTCGTGAACTGGGAAGATTTACCCATCCAAAAAACGCATAACGTGCCTATAGAAGTTTTCACATCAAAAATTTTGTCAAAAAAAAATGTAAAAAAAATTTAATGTAACTAAATCTAATTTTTTAATATACAGCTACTCAAATAAAAATAAATACTCACAGATCGAAATGTTTTCGAAAGAAAAAATCCTTAGTACGATGAAAATTTCCATTTAATAATCAAATAAACTTTCACAACACTTTAGCACCAAAAAAAAAATAACTAATTGCCAATAATAATTTTACTTATTTGTTCGAGACATCCAACAATAATAAATTATTTATTGTTACTGTTGATGAGTTTTCCGCGCGATATACAAAAAAAAAACAACCGTCGACCGTTTCTCTTTTTAGTGTTTCATCTAAAGAGGACAACATCTCACTGATCGATCATTGTCGAATCTCGCAAGTGTTAACAACAGCTGGTGTCTTAGTTGAGCCCACATAAAACGTCGACGTAAATGGTAAAGACCCGTTGGTTGGTGGGCTAAAGCGCGGCGCACACCTGTGATTTTTATCGATTCAAAATTTACAACAAACAATTTTTTTATAGGTGATTTTTTTCATTTATCAAAACAATCAAATTTTGGTATTAAAAAGAACCAAGAGATCTTATGAAGTTATTGTAGAAGACGACTATCATTCTGTACTTAACTAAAATATAATTTGTTCTAATATAATTAGATAGACAAGAGTCGGAATCTGGTTGACTTCAAATTTGCTAATTCGGATATTGATAGCTCAATTGGCAGAGTTCAAGTCCGAGGTTTCGGGTTCGACTCCTGGTCGATGCACTTATTTTTTCTTTCTTTAATTCAGAGCTTTATAATTTTTTTTTTTGGCTTCTTTTCACTTTGGGGATATGACGGTGTAATTTTCATAATTTTGTAGGGACAATTGGGGATTTTTCATATTCATAATTTCTAAAATTACAAAAAATGATGTACACGGCTAAAACGATGAATGTCACTGGCAAACACAAAAAAAAAGAAACGGTTAAGTCAGGATGCGACGTGCGTGAAATAGAAGAACAAAAATAAAAATATGACGTTTTTCACATAATTTTAAAATAAAAGATATATTTTATATAGATCAGGAGAAGAGTTGTTTTTTAAATTTAATTTTGGGAGTAAAGTTGAGCCGTTCTTTCGTATCTTTATTGAGGAGGGATATAACTCAGTTTATTATGAAAAACTAGTTTAATTTATCGAAATAACCATAATTTTCATTTAATGTTAAAAAATATAGATAAATATTATTTTTAGGTATGAGGAATGCTTTATAAAAATGAAAGACTTGGAACAGATGATTTTACTGGTGATATAAATTATGTACGATTCTCTCACAAAAATGTCAATTCCTTGAAAAGTACCCTATATAACATAGACAAACCATATATTAGAAGAATGGAAAAAAGATGAGTAAACAGAATCTAAAATAATATACTGGGGTTATCATAAAAAAAACAAATGTTTGGTTCGTACACGAGCTATGCAACACCCTGTATACCTCCCAATAATTTTAAAATGTTAACCTCAAACCTGTCCATAATTTTCTTAATACACTTTTTTCGAACTTTTCCACAACTTTTCCACAAGATTGGTCCACCCTGTATATTGAACTAATGTATAAAAATAACAAAAAAGGTTAGTAACAAACAAATGCATAATATGCATGTTTTTCTCAAATTTTCAATAATGTTTATGGTCGAATTTCGATCACTGGGTGAACACTAGATTATTAAATTTTAAAGAAAAGGTAGAACATTACTTTAATAAACATTAAACAAAATAAACAGTAATCGAAATAAAAATTAAACAAAATAAACATTAGTAGTACTTACAGATACTGTTCTAAATTTGAATATATTTACATTTATATAATTGATAATTACTAAATTAATTTTTTTATATAATCTATTGCTATTGTTTGTGCTTCAGCGAATTTTAGAAAATGGTTTAACATAATCCGTCTTAATATTTGATCTCCCGTAGTTTAATAAAAAAATTATAGTTTTCTCTATAGAATATGTAGATACAAGATTATCTTTTCATTGTGGATCACCCTGTATACCTAGACAGTGTGTTTACGTAAGTTGGATACATATGGATTTTTTTTTATTATGATATTTAAAGAAAAGATTTTATTCCTAATAAAAATTTTTGCATGATCTAAAATCTAAAATATAATCAACAGCTATCAAATTTAATGAGTCGTATATGAGATCTGTCAAAAAAATGATTTTTGGTCAAGAGTAAAGTACATTTATTTTTGACAATCCTAGTACTTATACGACTCATAAAATTTAAGATCTGATGGTTGTATTTTATATTTCAGAACATGCACAATTTTTTATGAAGAATACATTTTTTCCTAAAATTAACAATAAAAAAGTTTTCCATATGCCACCAACAAACTGTCTACGTAATTTAGCTGCATATAGAAAAACCTTTTTGTTATTAATTTTAGGGAAAAATGCATTTTTCATGATTATAATTCAATCATCTGATACCAAATTTTATCAGTCTTATTCGAGGTTTCTTAAAAATAAAGGTGCTTCTGAGCAAATTTTATATTTTTTGACGCACCTCGTATACGGCTTTAAAAATTTAATATCGGATGCCTGAATTTTAGGTTTCAGACCACGCAGAACTTTTTGTAGAGAATACCTTTTTTTCATAAAACTAATAATAAAAAAGTTTTCCATATTATGTAGCCTACTTACGTAGATACACTGTATATTATATGAACAACCTTGTGACTGTATACTTTATTAGCGATTCCTTCATTTTTACCCAATTATTATGCTTTATCTAAAGTAAATAATCATGTATGAATGCGGACGTATCCAAAAATTTACAGTTTTTGTTAATTTTCAAGGTTGAATTCCACCGTTATATTATCATTGTAACTTTCACCGTTTTACAATTATTTATGAATCACTGGATGTCTACATACGAAAATACACAGAAATGTTGGAAATTTAAAAAAAACTGAATAATTTGTATGATTAGTAAAGAAGTGCTAAATAATGTGACTAATATAGGTCAAAATTGTTGATGGAATTCATCTATAAAAATGTTTTTTAAGTATTTTTATAAAAATACTTTTACTGAAATTGGATCAGGGTGTTTTAACCTTCCCACCAACGCATATAAATGGGGAGGTTATTGCAATTTCTCCAGATCTTTTTCCGGTCCTAGAAACCCAAAAAAATATGTTTTTTTTTAAATGTGTCATCAGAAAGTTAGTAAAAATGATTTTTAACGATATAAGTCATAAAATATACAGGGTGATTTAATAGAATAATAATTAACATCTATTTAATAAGAAATTTGCATGTTTATCTGCATTAAATATTTCTAGTCAAAGAAATATAAAATAAACTGTTTTTAAAGTTTTATATAAATAAAAATTTCCTAGGTTTATTCGGTTTTTTTTTATTTTAGCACAGTACTACATAAGTTTCGGAAACATTTTTTCCATCTTCGGGTGCAGTCAAAATTTAAAAAACTTGGGGACGATTACAAACAGCTTAAACAAAATTAAAATTAAAAAAAAACAGAAACCCCCCATATTTCTGTTTCAGCGTGTGAAGATGTATTCGAAATATGGCAGACAATATTTTATTACCTTCAAAACTGACTAACTAAACAACAAAAATTTGTTCCATGTAGAGAATTTCAAATGAAAAATAAAAAAATTGAACTTGCCAACAAAAATGAAAATCAGTCATTATCATCCAAAATATCATAATCGTCGTCATCATCATCACTGTCATCACCATTAATTGTTATTATGATTGGACTTATTTCGTTTATTTTATTTTCACGAGTCCACCAATTTTCTATTAGTTTCTCGCACTTGGATATACAGTTCCGCCACACTTCTGGAGTTGCAATTGAAAGTGCTTTTCGCCAAGTTTCTCGAACTGCGTCGTCACTATAACCATTAGGCCTAATATGGTTGTCATAATATTGTTTTGCTATTCCCCATATATATTCGATGGGATTAAACTGGCAATGATACGGTGGCAGACGTAAAACTTGATGACCGTAACTTTCAATAATCTGATCCACAACTAAGTTTTTTGGTTTTGCGTATATATTTGTCAAACGCAATAATTCTGATTTTAATATATATTGAGGAAGTGGTATATGTTCCTTTGTCAACCATTCTTTAATTTTATCAACAGTCCAAGAATTCGTTGGACTTTTGTTTAATACTTCAGAATGGTAAGGTGCATTGTCTAAAATAATTACGCTGGGGTCACTTAAACCTGGGAGAAGTTTTTCATGCAACCATTTTACAAACATTTCTGTGTTCATATTATCGTGATAGTCACTGGATTTTGATTTAGATGAAAATATTAAATCAGCACCTTCTATAAAACCCGATTTCCCTCTTGCATGTAAAATTATGTGTCGCTTCCTTTCTCCATCGGTATGTTTAATGGACTTTACGTTATCATCTTGCCATATTCTCTTGGTTTACAAAATCTACAGGGTGAATATTGCCCTGATTATCAAAGAACGGCAATTTTTTACTTGCTTTTATAGTAAAATCGCTTTCATTATCCCTAATTAGGCACTTCTCTCCATTATTGTTGTCATCTGGATTTTCCTTCTCTGCTAACGTTAATGAATTTCTTCTGTGGTATTGTTGTAGAGAAGATGACTCTGGATTCCTTACAGCCCACTCACTTCGATTTGGGCTTCCCCCATCCTCGATGGCATTGTTTCTTGTAGCTGCTTCAGTATTTAGCTCAACCGTTGCAGCACTTCTTGTGAAGTATGGATGGTTTTGTTGGTTCATATTTACTCTTAGATAGTTCCTGTTAGTTGGACGCCAGTTGTAACAAGATAAGGGGTTCGGAGACAATCGATCTCAGAGCGTTTATGGAAATTTTAAACCCAGGTTAGTGTGTTGACGAATTTATTAAACTAAAAAACATACATATGAATTTTTTTTTTTTTTACACCCTTCGTATCTCCCTTGCTACACCCTAATCCGTCTATAGCCTGGCGGCACTGCAGCCTGCGGCTTATTGTACCACCATTTGAAGATCCTACTACTTTCTCATTCAACAATTCACTCCCTGATTCATCGTCATTCATTCCACGTCATCGGTGGTTAACCGCTAGTCGGATGAGTCCCATAGTGACACGGCCCATGGTGGAACCTCCCATGGTGGAACCTCCCAGCGGTCACCCATCCACGACGTGACCGGAGAATCACTGCTTAACTGTTGCGAGTATGTGGATGTACACTGAGCTCGCAGCTAGCCTCTCCGGCATACATATGAATACAAAATACATTATACAATAATTTAAAATACATACCTAAACCAGGGACAATGAATATTGTAATAAATCACTAATATCAAAATTCCTCACAGGGTTTTAGTTCAACTTTGATTATTTATTGGTTGACATGGATATGATTAATTTTTGGTAACCCAGTAACTAACTAGGGAATTTTGCTACAGGTTGCACCCCTAGAAAATATCCATGTTTCGTCTAAATATATAAAATTCGCCCCTTCTTCTTTAAATTTAGAATATTTTCTTAGAAAGTTAATTCTCTTGTGCACGACCGAACTTTTTTCACAAAGTCCCTTTCTGTTATCCTCCTTTTCAAATTTGAAACCCAAGTTATGTATCACTTGCCATAGACTTGTTCTGCCAATGTCGTCAAATTTTCTATCTATTAATTCCGAAAGAATTGTATTTAAAGTCACATGTTCCTTGTTGGCCCTCATTCGATAAATGGTATCACGAATTTCAAATTTCTTTCCATCTGGAATATCTTTCGTTTTTAATGATGGGCGAGTTTTGCGGCAGTTCACTATTGTGATTTTGTAATACTCCTCTTAATTTGGTTTCACTAATTCCTAGAGCATCGCATACGCGTTGTTGTACAGACATTACCGATTTTAAAGTACCGCCATTTTCTTTTTCATCCGTAAAATACTTATGTACACTACAAATTAGACTATCTACATCTAACACACGTCTAGGCATTTTTAAAATTTCCACTAAATTTACAATATATATACAATGTCAACACTTGCAAAGAATCAGTTCAACTGCAAATTTAGTACCTACTTTAATGTTATTTTAATTTAAATCTGACCATTAGGCAATTTTACCTAATTTCTTGGGAAGAGTCTTATTGGAACTGGTTGTCAATGACTAATTTGCATAATTTTGTTAATCCGAAACCCGCGTAAGTATAGCGAACAGACTGTAATATAAATTTTCAATATATTGCTCAGTAAAGTACTTTTAGCCCGTAACACTGGATCTATTGCTGTTTCGACTTTAAAAATAACAATTGTACAAAAAAACGTTCTTATGAAGATTGACTAAAAACGTACACTGTTTAATTGGCATGCTCAAATTCATGACATTCAATTTCAGCATGGTTTTAATGTTCCCAAGTCTATCGTTCAATTCGAATCTAAAAAAAGAAAAAAATCTCTCGTAGCTCGTGACTACGTACATAAAATAAAAATGGTGGAATCCCATGGTAAGAGAGCCGTTCGCGTGACGAAATAATCTGGCCTTTAAAAGAAAACAAAAAATCATCAGACGTACAGAAGAAAAAAAAGATAGGAGAAGAGAATATTGCACAGTTGGAGGTGTAAAAATCTAGCGGTACATGAAAAATAGCGAGAGCAACACGAGCGTTATTCGATGTTGTTGTTGTTTTTTTTTTCGCTTTTTCTCGTTTTATCTTTGGACGAAACAACACTGCGAACATACCTTAATGGGTACTTAAATTGCGTGTGAACTTAAGATTAAGAAAGCAACGTTGTCGAACTTTAGAAAACTTCCTTTAAATCTATCGCTCATATTATCAAACGCAGCCAATGATGATGATAATAATAATAAATTACTTTGTCAACATTTATTGAAACATTATATAGAAAATGTCACATCTGTAGTTTCAGCCTATTGGAAACTGATTTTCTTTTTTCAGAGTACCAGGGCCAAAATAAATAAATGAATATTTTTCTAAAAAACAAAATATTATTCGAAATATGTTCCACATAAATTTTAATATTAAAATTATAAAATTGTTAGGTCTAAAATGGAAGAGTAACAATAATTATATTGTTACAAACCTTAGTTGGGTGTATAAAGTTGTACACAAAAAAACATTTGAAATAATACAGGTTTGGTACTATTAAAAACAAATCCAACAATAAGAAATTACTCTTTATTTTTTAAAGGACATATCAAATTTATATAACGTCAAATTTAGCGTACCGCCGCCATTTTTTTAAGTAACAACGTGGGTCTAGTGATATATCAGAGAAAAGCTTATTTTTTTTCTTTGTAAAAATAAATTAAATCTTAAAAATTTCGTGTTCTGAAATTCCGAACAAAAGCTTCCACTGTGTCTATTTGTTCACGAGTTTTTAATGATTATTCTTTTATCGTGATGTCAAAAGTTGATTATATTGTCTTCCGATTATATAATATAATCCGATCGGCAACACTGCGGGACCATTAGAGAGAAAAGGCCTTGAGACAGCACGCATCCACACAGATCGATTATATTCTATGGTACATGGTATATTTTATGGGGTGATTCGCCATTTGATATGCTAAGTACTTGCGCTCTGATATAACAGGAAAAAAATGTGTGTTCTCAGGCATATTCGACGTCTCTAGGAGCACGAGATAGAGCACGTAAAAACACGCAGGTTTAATAGAAATATCGGCGTTGTTATCTCTACACGATATTTTTATTCCTGCCGGTTTGCTAATAGAAATCCTGTAGGGAAATTGATTTATGCGCAAAATCTATATACATGTATAACAGGTAAGAGATGAATGAAAATTCAACATAATATGATTGGAGATTTAAGGGTCATAACAGACTACAGCCTCATTTTTCAATACTTACAAAGATATATTTTTGGGATGCCTACAAAAAACAATTATAAAGGTTTATAGTAGAGCTAATAAAAAATATTTATTAGAGACTTAACAAGTGGTGAACATTTTCTCTTCCTAAGTTTATAATGTATGTTTTAAAACGTTTTTTAATGAATTCTAATGAGTTTATATTGAGAAGGTGCATTTTATATGATTTGAAAAACCTATTGAATACTTTACTCATGTGGTGTGAATAAGTTCGGATACTAACATTTCTTCTTAAAAATTGTGTCTGTACATTAAGATTTTCTCTATATCTTGTTTTGTGATGGTGATTTACAAGTTGTAAACATTTTTTGTTTTTTATAAATAAAAATAATTATTTTTTGCATAAATAACTGTCTACTATCAAGTATTCTTGCTTCCGAAAAAAGAAGTTTGGATGGGTATATAAGTTTTTTCTTAAAAATTATTTTTGAGAACCGTTTATGAAAGTAGATCTAACTTTTTTATGTAACAAAAGGCAGCTCCTCCCCAATTAAGAATCGAATATCTTAACCTAGATTCGATCAGAGCAAAATAAATAGTTTTGAGATGACAAGGATCTATAATATTTTTAAAATACCTAAATTTGTACAGTAATGTCCTCAGAACTTTAACTACATTTTCAATATGAATGTCAAATCTAAGATGACAATCTATAAGCATTCCAAGATACTTAACATTTTTTTTTAGCAGTAATGTCCACTTTAGAATTTGATCTTCCTACAGTTAATATATCATAATTAGGTACTGTACTAACATTGTTAGAAAAAGGCACAAAGTAATGTAATGTGAGCCATTTCATTATTCATGCTCTAATCCTCCAAGTCCCTCTCTGTCTTATTTGGCCATTGAGGCTCAACTTGTCCGATTATCATAAATAATTAAATCCCTTAAGATCAAACATATGAAATCTTTCCAAACTGAACGTGAAAGTGTTTCTAGTTTTGGCGGAGATTATTCTGGAATCCACCCGAGAATCCACCAGAATTTAAAATTTATATATAAATCTTGGTGGAGGAACAACGCAGGAGTCAGTGGTATATAGACAGTTGAGAATAACGTATTGGACTGTGAATATAAATAGTGAACAATTCAAAGACATTGGAAATATATATAAATTAGAATAGTATTGTTTTAAAATAAATAGGTGTTTAAATAAATTATTAATAAATAAACTGTTGTTTAAAATAAACAACCATCACATTGGTGTCAGAAGTGGGATAGTGTAAATAAATAGTGGACAATAATGGCTAAAAGACTGTGTGATTTAAAAGTGACCGAGCTACGTCGAGAGTTAGAAGATCGCGAGTTGGAGACGACAGGGAAGAAAGCAGAACTGCAGAACGTCTTAAGGAAGCACTAGAAAGTGAAGGATTGGATCCGGAAACGTATCTATTTTCGGATGATGCATCTTCTGCAATAATTTCTTCAATTTCTTCCGTGGAAAGTAAGATCTCTTCCTTGAAAATCGAAATGTCTTCTGATATGACCTCTATGGAAACTGATATTTCTTCTAATATTTCCTCATTAGAAACTAAAGTTTTTTCTGACATTACTTCCTTAGAAAGTAAAGTTTCGTCCGATATTTCTTCCTTAGAAGAAAAGGTGACTTCTGACATATCTTCTTTAAAAACCGAAATTTCTTCCGACTTGGAAAACAAAATGTCTTCTCTGAAAATTGAAATCTCTGCTGATGTGGAAAATAAGATGACTTCCGTTGAAGAGAAAATGTTTTCCGTTGAGGACAAAATCAAACAGATGAAAAAGAAGATAGAAGAACTAGAACATTCAGAACCGGCCAAGGACGGTGAAATAAAGTGGCATGAGGTGCAGTCAAAGTTGAAATTGGAAGGATCTGTAAACTCTGCTCGTGTTAAAGCCCCAACTTTCGACGGGAAGATGTCATGGACCAATTACCTTAAACAGTTAGAGACAGCTGCGAGAGCAAACGAATGGTCTGAGGAAAAAAAGGCAGTGAATTTAACAATCACCCTTCGAAGAGACGCTTTAGATGTCCTTCAGACTATACCCGTGGAAGAGACAGATGATTTTGAGCAACTCAAAAAGAGACTAAATATGCGATATAGCCACGAACACTTGGATCATTTATACCGGTCACAGTTAAAGAATCGTAAACAGAAACGAGACGAGACTTCTTCAAGAATATGAAGTAGATATTGCCAGGTTGGTGCGATTTGCCTAATCATCGGCTCCGCAAAATATGATGGAATGTTTGGCAGTCCAAACATTTATTGATGGACTCAGTGATTACAAGATGCAGAAAACACTTCGTCTAGCCCATCACGAAACATTGGTCAATGTCTTATCCGCTGCCCTTGAATATGAGGCAGCTACGCAGGCTTCTGGTGGATACAGTAAAGTGCGGACTGTAAAAAAAGAAGAAGAGGAAGGTAAACTCGACCAACTGGTTAACATGATGAAGAGCCTTACTAATTGAAAGATGAAGACAAAGACCATCAGGTGCTGGAATTGCGGTAAACTGGGACATGTACGCAGTTCGTGAAAACACTCTAGGGTCCCAACAAATCAAGACAACATGCCGCAAGAAAACTAGAACGGGTCGACCTAGAGGGGGCAGTTTCAACCCGAAACCGTTCCAAAGACTCTCTCATACTGCTAGTGCTAGCCTCTTTGAAATGTCGCGATGATAGTGTATACGTAGATGGCGAAGTAAATGGTAAAAAGTATACACTGTTGGTGGATACTGGAGCAACTAGGACCATTATACGACCAACAATCATAAATAACCGTAAGAGGCTTCTACCAACAAGATTGCGACTGCGGACTGCCACAGGTGAAAGTGCCAACATCCATGGGGAAATCCAGGTTCAATTGGGAATTGATACAGAAAAGTTCACTCATACTGTTATTGTCGCTGATATCGAAGAAGATGTTATACTTGGAATGGATGTAATGAACTTACATGGTTTCCAGTTAGACTTTAAGAACAAAGTGATCAAAGTTGGTGCCGAAGAGGTATTCCTACATCCATATGGGGACAGTACCGTGCTAGTTGCTGTACAGTAGTATACTGTGGTACCTGGAAGAAGTGAAACCGTTATAGTAGCACGGCTTCAAGAAACTATGGAAGAAGAAACACCTGTAATGATGGAACCTTGGAACCATGATGAAGGAATTGGACGAGGAATTCTGATTGGGATTGGTCACGACTGCTAAAGAGATTCCAGTTCGTCTTATAAACATTAATGACCACCCAATTGCCATCAAGAAAGAGACCAGAATCGGAACTTGTGTACCAGTAACTTCCATAATTTGTCAAACAACGACTTTCGATAATTCCATTGATAAATTTGAGCAAATGATTGCAGTTGCTG
Source organism: Psylliodes chrysocephalus (assembly GCA_927349885.1). Lineage (NCBI taxonomy): Eukaryota > Metazoa > Arthropoda > Insecta > Coleoptera > Chrysomelidae > Psylliodes > Psylliodes chrysocephalus. The sequence goes on along the minus strand of OV651821.1, from coordinate 1,472,328 downwards.
GACAATCTGTGAATTAAATAGAGAAAAAGACATGTTTGTATCAAAAGAAGGAAAAACTTCTGTCGTAAAACACAAAATTGACACTGGTGACGCCAGGCCGATTCGTCAATCAGCTCGAAGATTACCAAAGGCCAAATAAGACAGAGAGGGACTTGGAGAATTAGAGCATGACTGAATAATGAAATGGCTCACATTACAGTAAGTTTTGTCGAAATTAACGGTGAGTAATTTATGACTAAATAAATTGAGTATATTTTTTAAATCATTTTGTTTTTTTTAAATTTGTCTATGTATTATCAGAGTAAACAATTGCCGTATCATCTGCAAAACTTATCAATATACCTGCACTTGAATAAGTAAGAATACTGTTGAGATAAATAATAAAGAGGATATGGCCTAACACAGTACCTTGCGGAGGTTGAGTTTTTCATTTGTTAATTAGCAAAGTTACAACAATTTAGCAATAAATAATAAATATGACACCAAAGTGATAAAGAGGGACCTCGAAACTCCCCGAGAAAACATTTTCCAGACATTTTCGTTGAACCTGTGTGTGATATTTGCCACATATTCATCAACACTCTAACAAAAATGCCTCATTTGTTAAATAAACAATTAAGAATTTGCGAGTGTACAGAGGTTAGATATACCTTTTGTTATAGACGGTTTCCTGGACATTTTGCAGAAAACCGCATCTCAATCGAATCTCTCCGCAAAAAGTTGCAGGTAAAATGCTAATTTGACGCGACTACACGGGTTATATAGAGGGGCCCAATTTGTATTTAAATTGGCCTCTAGATAACACACGGCTAAGGGGTTAAGTTCAGACGGGAAGGGCCTAAGGAACCCTATCTTCATGAAGATGATTCAGAGGGTAGGGAAAGGGTTTGCTCTACAGGGACTATTCCCTTTGGCAGTATCTCTCTCTCTCTCTTTCTCTCTCTCTCTCTCTCTCTCTCTCTCTCTCTCTCTCTCTCTCTCTCTCTCAGAGATCTGACTAAGCCAATACCCCCATCTTTGAATGAGCGTGAGTTTTCATAAACCAAAAAAATTGAAACAACAAGCGTAAAACAAATAACTAAGATTTATTTAACAAATATAGAAACAACTAGTACTGCTTCAGTAATTCAGTAGTCTTTGCTGACTACACAAAATAAATATTACTATTCAAAACATAAAATTTTTTTATCCGTTAGGCTGCAGGGCTGGCTGAGACACACGTTACTTTGCCCACTATGTAGCTATACAAAAAAACTAACTGCGATTTCGCGTGACAGACCCGTGATTCTACTTTCCGACACAAAAAAAGGGACTTCACTTAGTACGAATGATTACGACCGCTCGTCAACAAAAACCAAAAGGAACCCCCCGAAAATTAACTTGTAATTATCCAAGAATGCTCTTGTTGATCTTTCTTGGCCCTGTACTTTAATATTATGATTTTATAAAACCTTATCCAACTACACGTTTTATTATTTTATTGAAAATCTATTTAGCGCGCATGCCCGAGGACAAAACTTATACCTATTCACCCTCCTCGTGCCTCGGATCCCTCCCCCCTGAATATGCAATTGTTTAGCTCGAGTATTAGATGCTCGTTAAAATATCTTTTCTGTATCCATTTCTACCTATTATTTACATTTGCGACATTACACCCACTTATAATTTGTTCCAAATTATATAAATATAGAGCCACGATTTTTTTTTTCAACCTTTTACGGTTACTGGGTCGACACGGCATAAGTGACATTTCAATATGCCGATAATATCTGAAACGTTTATCGATGATACATTTAAAAATAAATAATGAGCTCGAATGACAAAAGGTATAATATGTATTTCCAGTGTCGGCTCGGCTCATTAAGGTCACGGCCGACCGCTAAATGGGTTAGGCATTCAGGAACTACTGTTATTAGATTTTTTTTTAATGGACTTTCTGACTTGGGTGGCGGTATTGCCGATATAGATGTCTGCATTCATTATGAAGGAAGTGCGACGCCCACGTACGATGGAAATTGCAAAAAAAGTGCATAATTACGGCGGTGAGGTCAAATCTTGGGCTGTAATTTTCGCTAATAAATCGGGTAAGACGAAGTAACAATTTCGGTATCATCACTGTAATCGGGAATAATGTGGATAATCAATTAAGAGTTAATGGTCCTTTTAGAACTGGTGGAGGATTATTTTGCCTTCTAAATCGTTTTAATAGTAACGATATAAGGATTATGATTATCTTAAGTACCTGGAAAATGGTACGGCTAGCGACGTTAGTACGGTTTATTTAATTTTTTATACAGTGCGTTCAGAAAATACGAAATGAATTCCCTATCTGTATTTTTTTTTTTTTAAAAAGGGTTTAAATAGATCTAAATCAACTTTTGCGTTCACCAGTATTGCGGCTAGTATCGGATTTACGTCTAATGGGACACAGAATAACTGAAAATGTTGTGATTAAAAATAAGACGATTAAACGAAATAATATGTTTAATTAAGCAGGGGCGGTTTCTCCATTGGTTCATTTGTGTAGTGAACACCCAGTTAAATTTCATAAAAATACATTATTTTAAATTACATAAATAACATAAAAATATAAATTTAATTTTAATATTTTTATTTTCATACGTGTTAATCTATATTTTTTGGTACATCATTGTCCTCTGGCTGATCGCATCTCTATGGCACAGTATACTTAAGTATTCTGTGGCGCATTATAATGAGTGAGCTTAACACGAGTGAAACAATATGGTGAATGCATATAGCTAAAAAGATAAGACAACACGCCAACAGATCCTTCAAACTGTCAAAGAACACATTAATTGGCGCGCCGCTCACAAACAAGGTTGCCAAACCAGTGTTGCCAGTCTAGTACAATTCACAATTGTACTAGATGTAGTACATTCTGCGTGCATCAGTGTTCACGTGTAAAATATATATATTGTGTTCCTTGTTTGGGTTCGTTATCAATAAAGACCCACTTTTTTCCCCCTTCAATGAATTGTCACTGCAAATAGAATTCGAAAAATCTGATATATTTAAGGAATCTGGTACATTTTTTAGACAAATCTGGTAGATAACACAAACATATTCTGGCAACACTGTACCAAATCAAACAACTGTCATTCATTTAATCTTCCGTCATTATGAAACGGTTTTAATAAAATTACACGGAAAAAAATGTGACTAGAAAATTTTACTACAATGTTGTAGTAGTAGACTTGTAGAAAAATACTTAACAATTTGTAGAAAATTTTACTACAATTTATAGTTAAAAACTATTAATTATTGTAGCAATTGAATTGTCGAATAAAATGCTACAACAATAGGAAAGAAGTCCACAATGTTTATTATATTTTACTATTGTTTGTAGAAGTAGAAATTTATTACAATTATCGTAATTACTACTACTAACTTCTGTAAAAATTTGTACAAATATTAATAATTATCTCTACAAAAAATAGTAATTTTCTCTACAAAAAATAGTAATACTTTACATCCCTTCTTCAAAAATATTCTATAATATTGTAGAAATTCTAAGTCATGTGAACAAAACAGAATTCTGCTATTGGCCAACGTTTTCTGACGTCGATCATAAACGGCCAGACAGCAGTAGCCGTTCGCCATGTTCACATAACAAAGCATGCTACATATACGAGTACCTATAACACATTATTATATTATAAGCACCGATGCGTTTGAGAAAATTTTAATAATAAATTCTATTGGTGGTAAGTACATTTATTATTGTTTCAGAATAATTTACCTTTAGATCACTAATTTAAATAACCTTAGTAGATTATTTTAAAAAAATAGTTGTGGCCAACGATCGAATGTTGTGCCCAACGATCGAATTTTGTGCCAAGTTCAATGATTTTTTTGGTCTTAATTGTGACATACCTACTTTCTCATTTTTGTTAGTTATCTGACTTAGTCATTTAATATCCAAATCAGTGTAAAGGTGATAAATAGCCCCGTTTTAAGGGTATGAACAATTCAATTGTTATTAATTTTTCCTACGACCACTTAGGAAAGTGACACATATCACACTATATAGACCTATGGAAAGTGCCCTATATCACACGCGTATGAATAAGAATTTACTTTCCACCCAAGTGAGAATATGCTACTTTCCGCAGTAGCTGTCAGAAAATGTCAAACACATAATTTCTATTTTGATCTATGTAATGTCCATATTAATACTAAAATCGATATGATTGTTAAATTATTGTAAATTAGATCCTAGATATTTATCTTTAACAATTATTTTTAAAATAATTTTAAAATAACTAAGATATATTTGCTTTTTATTCTGGTTAAACACATAAGCGATTAGATCAATCAATTACCGTAAGGCCTGTTAGCTCAGTTGGTTAGAGCATCAACTTTGCAATTTGAGACCGTCCAACGACCGCGATCGAATCCTGGCTGTGCCAGAATTTTTTTTTTTATTTTTTTTTTATTTTTTTTATTTGTTTAGAAATTATGAAAATTTAATAAATACGATTATTGTTGATTATTTTTTTAAATACATTTTAATTATTATAATAATCTGGTTTTACATTTTTTGATGAAATTATTTTGTGGTCGTAGGAAAAATATTGTACATCACTTGTGTGAAAAGTGATTTTCCACACTCGTAATGTAATATACTATTTATTTCATATTTTTCAGGTGCAGAAAAGCCAACTGAGACTGAAGGCGCTATCATTACTGTTATTTATTACATAATGTAATTAAGAATTTGTATTTTTTATATTAAAACAGTAAATTAAATATTTTATTAAGGAACATTTTTTTCTAGGTTATAATTATAATAATTATGGAATACTACTACAAATTTTATTAAAAATTACTACAATTTGTATGAATTTTTTCTATTTATTGTGTAAAATTTTCGTATTTATTTTCATAAAACGCAATACATTTTTAATATAAATTCATACAATGAATAGCAAAAATTATAACAATTTGTCGAACAATTCTTATGATGCATTTGGATCCTTTTACTAAATATTGTAGATAATAACTCTACAATACATTCTCCACAAATATTTGGAAATTTTTACTACAAATTGTCCCTGTCCCTATATGTACTATTTATTGTAGAGAAAAAAATCTACAATTGTAGAAATTTGTTCTACAATTTTTTTTCCGTGTAAGATTTTATTATTTGTGATCATTTAAAAGAATGTGTTTAATTGAGAACTGCAATTTTAATAAATTGGAAGGATGTGTGTCAATATAACTATTGTTTCCGACAAACTTCTTTAAGGCAAGGTAAATAAAAAACTTTTTAAGGTTATGTTATTTACGTATAATAAAGTTTTACGACTAATTTGTTCAATATTTTGTTTCAGTGTCTAAGACCATCCAAAGACTACTTAAAAATGGTCTATTTTGTACCCAATTGTAACTACTATGAAGTAAAAAGTAAGCAAAAAATTTGTAAATTTTTTATCCCACAAAATCCGCTAAAAGGAAAAAAAAATATTATTCTAATGGAAATGTACAATAAAAATTTAATAAAGATGAAGAGACAAATGGTTTTTCACTTTAAAAGTCTGAATCGGAAAAATGGATCAACCAGTTAATTTAATATACTTGATGAGAAATTTTACCTAAGAAATGGTATGTACATTTAAATAGTTTACCTATATAAAATTAGGTAGGTAGGTAGGTAAAGTTTCATATAAAATTTTTTACACAAAAATCAATATCAAGCTTTCTACATAACCTGGTATATATTTAAAAATAATCTCAAATTATGAAAAAAAGTCAGTTTACTAACTAATAATGTTTATAGATGGTTTTCAACGTATTAAAAACAAAACAAATATTACACTAACTAAAATATTTATTTATTAATAGTTGTAGTGCTTGAAAACAGTATGATATTGATAATAATAACTACACTTAATACAAACTCAAATAATAAAAAAAAAACAGCGCTATTGATTCTTGTACAAATTTTTAATCTGAACTTACAAATAATAAAAATTATTGGAAAAAGTGAACACCCATTTAAATTACCACAAGCCGCCACTATAATTAAGTAAAATATTACTTATTTTCTGAAAATAAAGGGTGTGTTAAAGTTGAAAATTCAAAAATGAATAATGACTATAATTTTTTTTATTTCTCACTGTCATAAAATACACCTAACAGCAAAAATATGTTAAATAAACTTTGCCAGTGGCGTACGGTCTGAACAAGTAACGCCTTCGCTGATGAAATTTATAATTAATACCACAAGATGGTTTTCATGAATCTCATTTCAGAGATATTTTTGTAAAGCATACTACCACATGTTGTTAGTCAATCTCTTTATTTCTTATTTGCATTTACATTTATAATATCACAAAATAAACAATTAATATTATTTAATTATTTAAATGTATATTAGAAAAATATTATTATTTCAATTTCGATCAAAGTTCAATGTTTTAAAATTATTTTAAAATAACAATTCAGCATTTTTGTTATTACGATATACATTGAAGCTGAAATGAAATTGGAATAGTTTATAGTACCTGCATATGAAAGTAAACATTTTAATTCAATATAATTTATTTCATGTACAAGATGTTAATTTAGTATGTGAATATAAAGAAAAATGTTCAATTCTGAACAAAGTAATTAGTTTCAAAAGTAGATATTTTTTATTTTTAAATTTTTTAATTTTGATTTTTTTTTAATTTAGAAAGTATTATTTACCGATGCCCTACTTTACTGGAAAAGTTTAACTTATCTTTTGCTGTTAGGTGTATGATCTATTTCTGATATCTTATATAAAAAGTTTTAGAGAATTTTCTAGTATCCTTCTTGTAAATATAAACAATTTGTTTTTAGAGAATAAAACGTTGAAGTGTATTTTTTATCTATAAAAATATTAATATAGAAGCTCTCTCTGGTCCCTATACGCACCTATCTTGTACCGTATGACTTTTTTTATTGTCTACAATGAATGATAGAATAAATTTAAAGGAAGTGACAACAAGAACAAATTAACTGCAAAAATGTCATCTCTAATGACGCTTAACCTTGTTAGAAAACACCATTCCAAAAATAAACATGTACTACATGCGATGTACCCAAGCAATAAACGCTGTCCGTCCCCATAATTACCTAATATTCTAGGTCGTTTCGAGACCTGTTTTTATTTTTTTTTGTTATTTTCAAGTTTTCTTGTTGTTTAATCCACTTATTTTTATCGGTCTAACGTTAGCGAAACGGTACATAACTGGTACAATAAACCTAACTGACCAAATCAACAAAAAAGCGAACGTCGATAAACCGTAGACCATTATGGATGTATACCGGGTGTACCGTTCGTGAGAATCCGAGGAAACGAGGTTTTTCATACAATTAAATCTAAAACGTACAGGATATTTCAGTTATTAATATGGTTATAGGCCCAGTCCAGTAAAGTTAACATTTGTAAAAAATATTAACATTAATGTAATCTTAAAACGAAACTAAAGTAACCCTTAATAAACATAAATTAATAATAAGAAAAAATGTTTTATCTGTCTACCTATGTAACGACTAAATTTAAGCCATGGGCCGCACAAGGCACGTAAAAAGCTGTAGGATTTAAAGTCAAGAACTTTTTTTGTAAATCATCATATTCGTACCATTATCATAACTCTGCCCCCTTAAATCCTTCAAGCAAATGTCGTGAGACTCAAAAAAATCTAATAAAACATTAGTTAAACCCTGTTCTGTCGAATCTAATATTGAAATAAATCCCAAAAAATTTCTATTTGTTTTCATTTATTATTTAATAGAACAAATTTTACTACAACATTAAGTTAGTTTTGGTGACTTATCTTAGAGGTGCAACTTAAAATAATAGAATAATATTTAATAAATTTTAAGAGCGATATTATTACTTCATGCCTTTATATTTGCTCCAAAAGGGAAATAAGTTCATTTTGAATTTGAACACCTAAATAATGAGACATATTTGATGGATTTCTGCTAATTCTAGTAAGGTGATCCGCATACTATCGTATAAGTGTTGATCAATGGATTCATATATCGAAAATTGAAAAAAAAATACTGTTTCCAATTTTTTCTAATGGTAACCTTATAGCTACTAAACAAAAATCGGTTCACAAACAATAATAAAATGGCATCTACTGAACTATTTTGTCTTTGCCTATATTTATATATAAATATGTGTGTATCGTTGGTTTTAACACATTTTTGAAAGGTATATCTTTTATGTTTATGTGAAAAAAAATAACAGAAATGTAATAACATTAACGAATTATTTTAATAACTTAAAATTGCCACAAAATAAAAAACGTTTTATCAATTTTTTGAAAATGTTGTTACTTTATTCTTGATCTGGTTATTTTTCATTAATCAAATGATTTCAATTCTGGCTTACGTTATTCGGTACAAAATTTCTAAATGAAACCATATATTAATTTTCGATACCTATACAGGGTGTTAAACTTGCAAATTAACTAATTTTTAAAAAACTGAACCAACAAAGTACCTACTTTGACTATATAGGCGACTATACAAAACTTATTTCATCATTTCCAAGTTAAGTTTTGGTTAAATATTCATTCAATTTTATTGCTGTTTACCAATGAACTACAAAAACACGATGACCTAACCGAAAATGTAAAATTCACTTAAACCCAATAAAAAAAAATTGCAAAACCAAATTCCATCTTATATGACCGATAAATATTTATAAATTCATCGTATATACGAGTCGCGTCACCAAAACGTAATAAATAAAGTGGAAAAGTCGCTTTTTCAATTCACCTGACGTCTCTAGGTTACAGCACTTATCCACTATCGAACTCACTTAATCACACTCGAGAGTAAAAATTCATCGTGCCATCGTTGATAAAAATCTTTACACTCGAGGAACACATCGTTATATGTCACCTTGTCAACGACGAGCGTGCTGCGATGACACGCTTGTCATTTGTTTTAACTTAATGTCCGATGGCGTCAGTGGTGGAAAATGCTCTTACGAAACAGCGTCGTCAACGATAACAAATGATCGAGGAGATATAAATGATCGCACATGATAAAATCCCGGAAGATATCGATGATGCCAAAGACAAGTAACCCATCTATCATTTAGTTATTTTTAATTTCCTAGCTCTGTACATCTTATAAACCTTCTCTGGCGTCATAAAGACAGTATTCAGAATATTTGCATAGCAGTGGTAGTTCCTCAGAGGTGTAGTAGTACATCCGAGGAACGAAGCTAGTATGACAAAGAACTGACGTCAGATCTTGAAAAGGATATCTGTTAAAAATTCGTTAGTTGAACAAGCGTTCGCATAATTTTCTGCTATTTAAAATACGAATATTTTGTTATCGATTGTACAAGAAGTGATGAGTGAAAACCCTTGCTCGAGTTTCTTTGTTTGCAAAGAAAACAAACAATAAGAAAAATCAGCTGTGTTAAATACTGGAATCATTTTTGTCAAATTTTCGAAAAAACGAGCAATTTTATTTAGAAAGAAGAAGATTCTAGTGCAAATTAGAGGATGTCCTAAAACAAAATGGTAATTAATAAGGATTAAGTCATAGTATGCTTTGCAAGCTAGTCATTTCTGAAGTTTTTTCCTAAAAGATTTAGAACAACTTTCATTTTTTGTGGCAATAGGGAGTTTATTATACATTTTGACGCCATTATAGATAAGCGAGTCCCCAATTAGGGTAGATTTAGGAATAAGCAGGTACAGTCTGTTCGCTATACTTACGCCGGTTTCGGATTAAAAATTTTATGAGTATTTCCAGATAAGTACCCGAAAGTTTGACCTGTTCTTTGGGGAAATATCAACTGATTAAATAAAATAAAAAATATTGTACAATTTTTTAATTAAATAATAATGGAGAATCTTTTGTATAATTGAGAGCAGAATTAAACTTCTTCATTAATGGAGTCTAATGTGGCTATTATAAACCTAATAATAATTTTATAATACACTTCACACAAAAAATATGGTCTATGTATAATAAGAGGGTTATTTAGCTCAAATAAAATATTTTCTAACATAACAATTTGTTCCATGTAGAGAATTTCAAATGAAAAATAATAAAATTGAACTTGCCAACAAAAATGAAAATCAGTCATTATCATCTAAAATATCATAATCGTCATCATCATCACTGTCATCACTATTAATTGTTATTATGATTGGACTTATTTCGTTTATTTTATTTTCACGAGTCCACTAATCTTCTATTAGTTTCTCGCACTTGGATATACAGTTCCGCCACACTTCTGGAGTTGCAATTGAAAGTGCTTTTCGCCAAGTTTCCCGAACTGCGTCGTCACTATAACCATTAGGCCCAATATGGTTGTCATAATATTGTTTTGCTATTCCCCATATATATTCGATGGGATTAAACTGGTACGGTGGCAGACGTAAAACTTGATAACCGTAACTTTCAATAATCTGATCCACAGGGCCGCCGAGAGCCAGGCCGGGCCCCAGGACAATCCTCTAGATCGGGCCCCAAAATGAAACTTTTCCTCCTCTACTTGAATTATTGCTCTTTCTAAAAAAAAAGGTTCTCAAGCAACAACAACTTTTCCTACACTTGAATTGAATTTTTAAATTTTCTAAAAAAAAAACAAAAAAAGAAGCTCCCCAACCAAACACTTCCCTGTCTCGTCTTGTGTCATTCTCATACAAGACAAAAAAAATCCAGTTGCCGAACCCCCACTTGTGTCCGGGCCCCGGGAATTAGTCCCGGCTCCCCCCCCCCCTCTAGTCGGCACTGCTGATCCACTCTTATTTATTTCAAAAAAATACATATTAAATTGAAATATTTTCCTTACTTTATAATAATCTCATGTGCAATTGTGCAAATAAAATATTTAATAGTAAAAATAATAACGAAATGTATTGAAAAGAAAAATAAATCTGTGCAAAATTAAAATAAAACATACCTTTATTAGAAGACTCAAAATCTAAGTCCTAAAGCTTCCTTTAATTGAATGTTTTCCATTAATATCTTGTTTTCAGTAACCTTCTGTTGCTTTTTACCATCTCTTCGAGATTTCTATCTTAAATTAATATCAATAATTATTTGGTTTGTTAGATAAGTTTGTTTTAATTAATATTGTCACTTGACATTAGCAATCAATCCACTGAATTAGGTTATGAATGCAAAAAACCTCAAATAAAACATATTAGAAAGAAAGTTAAGCAATAAAAGTATTTGTGGAACTGTTTGTCGATAGAAAGGAACAACTATTATTAATTTAATTTAACGCAAAACCAAAAACAAAGGTTTTTGGTTTTGCATGTATATTTGCCAAGCTTAATAATTCTGATTTTAATATATATTGAGGAAATGGTATATGTTCCTTTGACAACCATTCTTTAATTTTATCAACAGTCCAAGAATTCGTTGGACTTTTGTTTAATACTTCAGAATGGTAAGGTGCATTGTCTAAAATAATTACGCTGTGCTCACTTAAACCTGGGAGAAGTTTTTCATGCAACCATTTTACAAACATTTATGTGTTCATATTATCGTGATAGTCACTGGATTTTGATTTAGATGAAAATATTAAATTAGCACCTTCTATAAAACCCGATTTCCCTCTTGCATGTAAAATTATGTGTCGCTTCCTTTCTCTATCGGTATGTTTGATGGACTTGGTTGCACCCCTAGAAAATATCCATGTTTCGTCTAAATATATAAAATTCGCCCCTACTTCTTTAAATTTAGAATATTTTCTTAGAATGTGAATTCTCTTGTGCACGACAGAACTTCTTTCACAAAGTGCCTTTCTGTTATCCTGCTTTTGAAATTTGAAACATAAGTTATGTATCACTTGTTCTGCCAATGTCGTCAAATTTTCTATCTATTAATTCCGAGAGAATTGTTTTAAGGTCTCATGTTCCTTGTTGGCCCTCATTCGATAAATGGTATCACGAATTTCAAATTTCTTTCCATCTGGAATATCTTTCGTTTTCAATGATAGGCGAGTTTTGCGGTGATCTTCTTTCGGCAGTTCACTATTGTGATTTTGTAATACTCCTCTTAATTTCGTTTTACTAATTCCTAGAGCATCGCATACGCGTTGTTGTACAGACATTACCGATTTTAAAGGACCGCCATTTTCTTTTTCATTTGTAAAATACTTATGTACACTACAAATTAGACTATCTACATCTAACACACGTCTAGGCATTTTTAAAACTGCAATATTTGTAACAAATTTAGTACCTACCCTAATGTTATTTTAATTTAAATCTGACCATTAGGGCAATTTTACCTAATTTCTTGGGAAGGGGTTTATTGGAACTGGTTGTCAATGACTAATTTGCATAATTTTGTTAATCCGAAACCCGCGAAGTATAGGGAACAGACTGTAGATACAATCTAACAAAAATATATATGGTGCTTTATATAACCTATATTCTGATAGTACTAGGGACATCGAAACTACAAACAAGGCAAATTGATTACTATTTTAACGAATTGTTAGAATTATGTATTTTATACGTTGTTTAGTATTTAAATAATAAATTTAGAAAATATTGTGCAACATTGCGTTAATTTTATAAATATATAACAAATAGCATATACCCCTAAGGTAAGGCTTGTTTAATTAACGGTTTTTTCAACAAACTCAATCTCACTTTAAAATCTTCTCAATTTAATATCAATTTAATTATATACTTTCTCACCCTAGAACTAAAGCGTAGGTAGACATAATGATCCGAATTAGGTGTCCGAAGTGATTCATTCACGAATGTCTCGTCTCCGAAAATAACCCATAGTAGAACTAACTGTACAACATTCGTCACATGGTAATTTTAGAAGTCGGATTGTGTCAAAATTAATGAATTACCATCCGAAATGGTATAATTATATAGTTTTGCAATTTTTCTAAACCAAATTGTTGTAATTTTCACAATACCCGGTCGAAAATAAATGGGTCATTTTTTTTCGGTTGATAATTGGTCTAACTGTTTTTAATATAGAAGACCCAATTTCTAAGTGTGTACACTGAGAAACATTTGTTTACATTATAGAAATATAATGTAAAAATAAGAAGTTACTTTACAATTAATAATTCAATTATTGATATAGAATTAATCAATTATTGTTATCAAAATGTATCAATGATCACAAACGAAAATAACAAAAATAGAAATGATTACATAGGAAGAATACGAAGAGTAATATGACGGCAGAAAGAAAAAGAGAATAATAGCAAGACGAAAAAAAGTTAGAGAAAAAAAAAAGCCTAAACAATGAAAGTATCTAAGGTTCTATACAGGGTTAAATTAAATTAATAGTAGTTGTCTCTTTCTATCGACAAACAGTTCCACAGATACTTTTAATGCTTAACTTTCTTTCTAATATGTTCTTTTTGAGGTTTTTTGCATTAATAAATTCGATGGATTGATTGCCAATGTCAAGTGACAATACTAATACAAACAAACTTATCTAACAAAACAAATAATTATTGATATTAATTTAAGATATAAATCTCGAAGAGATGGTAAAAAGCAACAGAAGGTTACTGAAAACAAGATATTTATGGAAAACATTCAATTAAAGAAAGCTTTAGGACTTAGATTTTGAGACTTCTAATAAAGGTATGTTTTATTTTAATTTTGCACAGATTTATTTTTCTTTTCAATACATTTCGTTATTATTTTTACTATTAAATATTTTATTTGCACAATTGCACATGAGATTATCATAAAGTAAGGAAAATATTTCAGTTTATTATGTATTTTTTGAAATAAATAAGAGTTCTTCAGTATTATCGGTCACTAAAGGTTCAATGATATGCTATTCAGAACAAGCAAGTTGTTTTCCTAGCCGCCAATATAAAAAAAATACAAGAAAGCAGTACGGTCAGATTGTAGTACTAGGTCGCAGTACTGCCCGTGGTACTAATTTAAATCGTCCATTCGACGTCCCATATTATACACTTTGACTACTACCGATCTTCGGTAGACTAATAGTGAAAATAGTAAATTTCCGGTGATTTATATGCCGTATTTCGAGGTACTTCTGGCCGATACTGACTTGTAAGCTAAAAATTTCATGGTAAAAATAAGTAATTACTAATTTCAATTGCAATTGTTTTGAATTTATTGTTTTTCTTTTAAAACAAAAGTACTTATATAATTTATTTCAGTTATTAAAAACAATAACAGGATTTCTTATACGAAATGTATTTAATATTTATGCTTATAGATTGATATATCCTTATTTATTATCCTTTACGATCATTGATATCTCCTTATTTGTTATCCTTTACGAGTATTTATATCTCCTGGTTTATTATTCTTTGTAATCATTGATATTCCTGTGTTACTGTTCTTTGTAATCACTAACATCTCCTTAGTAACTGTTCTTCGTAATAATTGATATTTTTTTGTTACTGTATTGATTTATCCTTTTATTTAGTATCCTTTACAGTCATTGATAACTCCTGGTTTACTGTTCTTTAATATCATTGATATATCCTGTTACTTTTTTTATGATCATTGATATCTCTTGGGTTACTGTTCTTTGTAATCAATGATATCTCTTGGATTACTATTCTTTGCAATCATTGTTATCTCCTGGGTGGTTACTGTTATTTGTAACCATTGATATATCCTGTATTACTGTATTGAGTTCTCCTGTTATTTACGGTCCTTTACAATCATTGTTTTCTCCTGGTTTTCTGTTTTTTATAATCAAGGTTATCTCCTGGTTTACTGGTCTTTATAATCATTGATATCTCCTGTGTTACTGTTCTTTATAATCATTTATATCTCCTGTGTTACTGTTTTTCGTGATCACTGATATCTCTTGGATTACTGTTCTTTATAATCACTAATATCTCCTGTGTTACTGTTCTTTATGATCATTGATATCTCTTGGGTTACTGTTCCATGCAATCATTGATATCTCCTGATGAATAAATAAAATAAATATGGATATTATCAGAAAAATCATCGTTCATTTCATCACCTTTCACAAGATAAATAGAGGTAAAAATTATAATGAATATGTTATAAAAATTGCGTTATTATTTTTCTATTTCTAGTAAAAACTAAATTAATTATATCGTGAGAATATTTTACTATAATTGATTGCAAGATTGCATCTATTAGACCCCAATTATTAGAGTCTAGTGTAATAACTGGTATGCAAAGTAATTACAGATGGACATTTATTTATACAAACATAACCTTAATACCTAAATATAAATATATATTTGATTTGACTGATGAATAATATTAATAACATATTTTTATAAAAAAAATTAAATAATTTATTTAAGCTACTCATGTTTGTAATAACTATTTAAATACATTCATAACTTACCTACTGTTCAATTTAAAATTTAAATTAGTAGAAGTAGTACACCCACCTGAAAAAAAAAATAATAATTATCAGTAAAACATTTTAATAACAACTTCTTTTAATATTTCACCACGATTGCTTTGATCAAACGGTTAATTCAGACATCTAGTAAGAATGAGAAAGATACAATAAGAAGGAACTGAAATAGTTCGACAAAAGCAATAGAAAAATAAAAGTCTACCTTCCTGGGGAAAAATTTGTTACAAAAGAAAAAACAAATAAAGGGAATCATGAAAAGATATTGAGAAGTTTCCAACCCTATAATGCTTTAATATGTATATTCCACCTTAGATAGCGATTTTAAATAATTTAATTTTATCTGTTTCAGGTATTGAAGTGTTAATTTCATTTTTAAGGGTTACAAAATTTGGAAGTCCGTTACAGAGAATGAAAAAGGCATATATTTAGTTTTTTTTTACATTAAGGGTAAGTTTATTATAATTTAACCATTTCATCACTTTTTTAAAATCTGTTTCCGCATACTCTTTTAAAATATCCTAGGTACTGGCTTTATAAAACATTGCCGTGTTATCAGCAAAGCTAATAACTTTCCCTCTTGTTGCGTATGATAGTAAATCGAACAGGAAGAGAATGAGTTCACTAAGGATCGTTCCGTAGGTAATTCTTCTAGTTTTGCCCACGATTCCATCAATGTCCAAAAATTGTATCCACTTAATTAAGTAATCTTTAATAAACTTGTACGTTACTCCTCTAATTCCGTAATATAATATAAGTTTTCCAAGTAGTTTTTCATAAATAACTGTATCAAATGATTTACATAAATTAACAAATACACCTACATGAGGAAGGTGTTTTTTATCTTATGCTTTATAAATATTATTGGCAAGTGAGCAAATTGCATCTTTTGTAGATTTTGTCTGTCTATATAAAGCCGTACTTACTAACCGTTTTGTAATAAATTTGTTTTTGTTTTAAAAATTTACTCATCTACTTTTAAATATTTTTTAAACTATAGATGTTAACGTTATAGAGCGGTAGTTGCCTATTTTCATTCTATCTCCAGCTTTATATACATGTTTATATGTAATGATTGATATTTATTTTATTACTGTATTGATTTTTCCTTATTTACTGCCCTTTACAATCATTTATATCTCCTGCATTACTCTTCTTTTTGATCACTGATATTTCTTGGGTTACTGTTCTTTGTAATCATTGACATCTCCTGAGTTATGTTCTTTTTAATGACTGATATTTCCTGTGTTGCTCTATTGATTTCTTCTTATTTATTGTTTTACAATCATTGATATCTCCTGCATTACTATTTTTTGTAATCACTAATATTTCTTAGGCTAGTGTTCTTTGTAATCATTAATATCTCTTAGAATACTTGTTCTTTGTAATGATTATTATTTTTTGTGTTACTTTGTTGATTTATCCTTTATAACCAATAGGCGTTTTCGAAAACATACTCGGATCAGAAAGATTATGAATTCTATTGTTAGTTTACCTATGGTTACTAACCCTATCCGTGTTCGGAAACTAGTAGATTACTGCTCCAGCTTTGTGATCGAGATCAATATTTTGTGATTAACTCTGCGAGTAAATTAGAAATAGATCTGAATGCGCACCTCAGGATTTTTTAAAAGAATTTCTCAATTTTTTGGTGTCTGGTGTCTGTAGTTTTGAAGTTTTTTCTACATTCAATCAATTATAACTTGTAATGTTTATGACAGACTAAAAATATGTTTAATTAAAATAATTTTTTAACAAATAAGGGTTTATGATGTTGACAGTTACGCGGAAAAGTCAAAGACTGACATACGTAGATAAACAGGAGTAATAATCCAACTCGTTCATAAACTGTCGGCACTAAGTTCAGTGATCAACGTGATACATCGGGTGAACACAGTAATCTGGATTTGTTATCTTTAGTAGGATTCCGAAAACGCCTATTGCTCTCCTGTTCTTTGTGATCAATGATATTTATTGGGATTCTGTTCTTTGTAATCATTGACATCTCCAGGTTTATATAAATGTTTCTTTGTAATGTTTCCTATGTTATTGTATTGATTTTTTCTTATTTACTGTCCTTTACAATCATTTATATCTCCTGCATTACTGTTCTTTGTGATCACCGATATTTCTTGAATTACTGTTCACTGTAATCATTGACATCTCCTGGGTTTTGTTCTTTGTAATGAATGATATTTCCTTTGGTACTTTATTGATTTCGTCTTACTTATTGTTTTACAATTATTGATATCTCCTGCATTATTGTTTTTTGTGATTACTGATATTTTTTGGATTAATGTTCTTTGTAATCATTAATATCTCCTAGATTACTCGTTCTCTGTAATGATTATTATTTTTTGTGTTACTTTGTTGATTTATCCTTTATAACCATTGCTATGTCCTGTTCTTTGTGAACACCGATATTTATTTGGTAACTATGCTTTGATATCACTGACATCTCCAGCTTTATATAGATTTCTTTGTAATGTTTGATATTTCCTGTATAACTAACTGCATTAGTTTTTCCTTATTTGCTGCCCTTTACAATCATTTATATCTCCTGCATTACTCTTCTTTTTGATCACTGATATTTCTTGGGTTACTGTTCTTTGTAATCATTGACATATCCTGATGTGTCGATTAACGTTGAGTCATTTTTAAAATTGTTATTTTAACACCCAGTATTTTATTTACATTGATTCGTTTCTATGAACTTATTCAAAAAATTTGTCTAGGTCTAAATAAAAAAAAAAATAATAAAATTGTCAAATAATATAAGGACATTTTATCACAGCAAGAAACAGTAAGTAACAGCGAATTTGAATTAGATTAGATCCTTATTGTAATTAAATGTATTTTAGGAATGTGTATTTATACATTAATAAAACCATCTACAAACCCGTTTATTGCTGATAGTCAAATAGAAATTTCCAACATTTGGGTTTACGATTCTTTGTAATGATTGATACTTCTTGTGTTACCGTATTAATTTCTCCTGCATTATAGTTTCTTGTGATCACAGACATTTTTTAGGATACTCTTATCTGTAATCACTAATATATCCTGGGTTTCTGCTCTTTGTAATGATTAATATTTCTTGTGTTACTCTATTGATTTATTCTTATTTATAACCATTGATATTTCCTGCATTACTGTTTTGTGATCACTGATATTTATTGGATTACTATTCATTGTAATCACACTGATATCTCTTCAGTTAAATATACAAATGTATTTGTAACAACATATTTCTTCTGCTACGGCAATGATTTTTTATTATTTTATTGGGCTAGCTTTTACATATTGTGGACTTACAAGCAAAAGACACTAAGTCAAAAATGTGTCAAAATGAGTTTATATTTTTGTACATCATGTAAAAACAGTGCATTGTATTCCGAAAGCATGTAAATTTTCTTTGAAGCAGTTGTTAATCCCTAAATAATTTATAAAAAATTAGAACTTCATTGAATCTTTAAATTACTTATAACTCATAAACCTATTTTTTGACTTAATGCCTTTTGCTTGTAAGCCCACGATATTATCCAATTTTCGACTTCCTACTAAGTATATTTTAATTTTATTTATTATTAAAGAGGTCTGGATTAACTTTTCTTTTTTCCAAACGTACAATTAAAGTTATGTTCCAAAATTTCCAAATTTATTTAACAAAAATAAAGTACAAATTATATCAAAACAAAAATATCGTTGTGATACGTCCATGTGAACGTTACAACGGTTTTCATTTGTTAAAAGCGACTGTAATATGTTTTCGTAACTGTTGTTCGGAATCCTATTGATGTTTGCTACTACTTTACATGACAGGCGTTGCATATATGCGCCGCATAGGTATAAATTCTTGCAAAAGTTTCTTATTTGCATATATACCTAAACTTTGCCGATATATAATTGCGAAACGGATAATAAACGATGTCATAGTTCGCAGAGGGCAGCAGGGAACGTGATAAAAGCGGTGCTATACAGGGTGTCTACCGATAAATTAACTAGCGATTGTTAAAAAGCACTTCTTAACGAATTTAAACATTGATCGTTAGAAAATGTACTAATTTTTACTATTTTTTCAATTGTTTACTTTCCTTGTATGAAATTTTGTATTCTTTTACGTTCTGTATTTAGATTTTTCTAAGTTTCTGCTTAGTAAACCAATTTTTCTTTAAAAGAACGACCAATAAAATGGCAAACTTAGTTTAAAATTTGATTTATTTCTATGAGTATACATTATACATTAAAGATATGCTAAACACCCGGTATATAACACAGAATTTAAATAGTATTTGAAATAAAACGAATTGAAATTATGGTTTGTTTTAATAGTCTGTTAAAATATCACGGGTTAAAGTTGAGTAACGCAGAACAACAATTGCAAACATCTAGCGGTACGTGCACATTTTCCAAAGAAATCTCGTTCTTGTCTAATAAATCGCGAAAATCTTATAACCGCACTTTAAATACCAAATTTAAATACAAACCATCGTACCATCTCGGCGGCGATAAATCACTCCGTAGTCGGTGATTTATCACCGCAACTCAAAAGCGTTTACCCATACGAGCCAAAGGAATGAAAGAACTCGGGAGGAGAGATAAAAACGCCGCGCGACATGTGCCATGAATCAATTTAAACATCAGGGACGCGGCCTTATTTCGAGAAATCCGCTGGTCGCCGCAAAACCCATACCGGAAGAAGAATGAGAAAACGGGCACCTACACACGTGTCATAAATTGTGCCGCTTTATGTTTATGAGGGTATTTACTCTTTGAATCTAAACATAAGGCGATATTGATGACGGCAAAGGAAATATCTACTATTACAAAGAACCCAAAATATATCAAGTGATCGGAAAAACAAAAACGTAGGAAATATCAATCATTACAAAGGATAGTAACTTATACAAATAACAGTAACCCAAGAAATATCAGTAAACACAAAGAACAGTAATGTAGGATATATTAATGATTGTAAAGAACAGTAAATTAGGAGAAATCAATACAGTATACAGGAAATATCAATAATTACAAAGAACGATAACCAAGAAAATATAAGTGATCACAAAGAACAGTAACCTAAGAGATATCCTTAATCACAAAGAATATTAATGCAGAATATATCAATGATTGTAAAGGACAGTAAATAAGGAGAAATCAATACAGTATACAGGAAATATCAATAATTACAAAGAACGATAACCAAGAAAATATAAGTGATCACAAAGAACAGTAACCGAAGAAATATCAATGATCACAAAAATTAATAATGCAATCAATGATTGTGGAACAGTATAAATATTGCGAAATCAATACAGTAACACAGGAAATATTAATCATTATAAAGAACAGTAAGTAACCCACGAGATGTCAGTGATTACAAAGAACAGTAATCCAAGAAATATCAGTGATCACAAAGAACTTTAATGCAGGAGATATCAATGATTGTAAGAGGTAGTAAATAAGGAAAAATCATTGCAGTAGCAAAGGAAATATGAATTGTTACAAATATATTTTTATATTTAGCTGGAGAGGTCAGTGATACAAAGAATAGTAATCCATTAAATATCAGTAATCACAAAACAGTAATGCAGGAAATATCAATGGTTATAAATAAGAATAAATCAATAGAGTAACACAAGAAATATTAATCATTAAAAAAGAGCAGTAACCCAGGATATATTAGTGATTACAAAGAACAGTATCATAAGAAATGTCTGTGATCACAAGAAACTATAATGCAGGAGAAATTAATACAGTAACACAAGAAGTATCAATCATTACAAAGAATTGTAAACCCAAATATTGGGAATTTCTATTTGACTATCAGTAATAAACGGGTTTGCGGATGGTTTTATTAATGTATTGTGACGATAGTCTAATTTATTTTTAGTGTATTTATTTGAAAATACACTACAATTTATTTCAGACTATTTAATTTATATAATACTTAGACACTAACTAACAATTCTAATTTATTTCTTACACTTTAACTCTTCATTACAATGTTCTGTATTCCACTAAACTGGGCGTCTGCTATTTATATTAGTCCAACTCCGCTATTGGAAGACGCTAGAGGCTCTCGGAGATTAAACTTCTATGACTAAACGGCACTCCCCGCTGTTCCAGCTGTTTATAGTGCATCAGCGGCAGGCATTCCGTCGTTTCTTGTATATTCGAGACGCTGTCCGACTGTTTTCACACGTCAGCGTTGATTCGATCACGAGTCGGTTGCCATGTGAAGGTCGCGAGCGTACACAGGGTCGGATTAGGAATTTCATGACAGTATAAATACACAAGTAACTCCAATTACTCAAATTCCTAAAATACAGTTAATTACAATAAAAATCTAATAAATTTAAATTCGCTGTTACTTACTGTTCCTTGCTGTGAAAAAATGTCCTTATTATATTATTTGACAATTTTATTATTTTTTTTTGATTTAGACCTAGCTGTTATCATCAACAAATTTTTTGAATAAGTTCATAGAAACGAATCATGGTAAATAAAATACTGGGTGTTAAAATAACAATTTTAAAAATGACTCAACGTTAATCGACACATCAGGATATGTCAATGATTACAAAGAACAGTAACCCAAGAAATATCAGTGATCAAAAAGAAGAGTAATGCAGGAGATATCAATGATTGTAAATGGCAGAAAATAAGAGAAAATCAATACAGTTATACAGGAAATATTAAACATTACAAAGAAACCTCTATATAAAGCTGAAGACGTTAGTGATTACAAAGAATAGTAACCTTTATAAATATCAGTGATCACAAAGAACATGAGATAGTAAAGGTTGTAAAGGATAAATCAACAAAGTAATACAAAAAATAATAATCATTACAAAGAACGAGTAATCTAGGAGATATTAATGATTACAAATAACACTTACCCAAGAAATATCAGTGAACACAGAAAAAATGCAGGAGATATCAATGATTGTAAAATAATAAATAAAAAGAAATCAATACTGCTCTGTTAATTCAAATGGCCGTAACTAAAATTTTCCTTGAAATAAAGATATGACCACTACACATGACAACAATGAATTTTTTGTCTATCTAACTTTCATGGATATACCTTCTATAAAACCCGAGATTTAACGCTTAGAAATTTGGGCGTTCAAGTATTAAACAGATACGGTCATTTGAATTAACACGGCAGAATACGGTAACACAGGAAATATCAATCATTACAAAGAACATAACCCAAGAGATGTCAATGATTACAAAGAACAGTAACCCAAGCAATATCATTGATCACAAAGAACAGTACTGCAGGAGATATAAATAATTGTAAAGGGCAGTAAATAAGGAAAAATCACAGGAAATGTCAAACTTTACAAAGAAATCTCTATATAAAGCTGGTGATATCAATTATTATAAAGAACAGTAACCCAATAAATATCAGTAATCACAAAGAACAAGAGATAGCAATATTAAAATAATGCACTTATGCCCATAATCCGTTTCATAATGATACCCATTATGATACAGATTTTTCATTACGATACAGATTTTTAATCAATAGAAACCTACAATTTTTTAATAAAGCATGCTGTTTGACGTTTGTCCTAGGTTCCTATGTAATTGTTTTAGTTGTCTAAACGTATTAAATTTTCGTAGAGAGCTAAACTTCGATAATTATAATATTAAAATGTCTGATATCAGCGATATAGAAGACTCTTCCACACATATCGGAGAGAGCAGAATATTATAAATCTTGCAAAAAAAATTAATATCTAATATTTACGCCAGCCAGGAACATTTGTGATACCAATTTATTAAAAGCCAGAGAATGCTCTTCTAGTTCTTGTATTGCATAAACGTTTCAGTCCGCAGACGTATATTTAACTCCGCTTCATACTAATACGAATAGGGTTGGATAAAACCTTCCACGGCTTTCAAAACGCCACACCGCTGTGCCGGTCGGAGTGGGGGGTGTTAGATTTATTTTCGTTACGGAATTACGGAATTTCTTGATTCGGTCGCCATGCTCAAAGCCCGCGATAAAAGCTATGCAATAGCTTAAAAAAAATAGTAAAAAATAATAAAAATAGTAAAAACAATAAACAATAGTAAATAAAAACAGTAAAAACTAGTACAAAATAATAAAAATAGTAAAAAGTAGTAAACAATGGTAAATTAACCCCCTATAAAAGTAGTTTAAAATATGTATGTGATATCATAAAAACGTAAAAAGGACAATATTTGGACTTAACTTTCTCTGGTTCTGATGCACAGATGACTTTCTCTAGTAAACAGACTTGCGTTTCAAAACAGGTCAAAACCTTTTGATGTTACCGCTTCCGATCGGGACACACCTGTCTTCAAAAAGTTTGCGAAAAGTTGCAAATTTGTTTTTTTCGACACGAGTTTGTGATTTGTTTTTGTTTTGTCCGTTTAGTGGAAAACCGCCATTAGATAGAAATATCCACTGACTTTTCTACAGCTTTCAAAAAAAACTGACCCTATTATTTTACGTAAAAAACTTTCCTTCACAGGTTTAAGCGCTCAGTTACATCTGCTGTCTTCAGGATAGACATTAATATGTTCAACGTCGTGGTTATAAAAAGATTTCAGTTATCGGGAGTTCCGCAGGGATTAATTTTGGGGCCTTTCCTATTTAGTATATTCTTGAATGATATTATTAAAATTATTGATATAAAAATGTTAATTTAAAATTATCGTTCAACGAATGACTAAAAAATTCTCCAAAAAAGGCCATACCATCCATAACATGTTTTTGTTTGTAATAAATATATAATTTAACGTGTCACTTCTGCAGTGAATGTATTATAAAATAATCATTAATTATGTATGTTACTAATCTTAATTAATTATGCCATTTTAGTTAATTATTACCAATATATTTATCCTATAATAGCTGCTCAATGTTAACATCTATTTTTTTCCTGTTTCGTACACAGTTTTTTTTTTTTTTTTTTATTATTATTGACACTTTGATTGCTAATAATACATATTTACAATTTTTGTTATTAAAATTCTGTTTATATTCTTTCCCACCCGTTAAATGGTTGGGTGGTGTGTTAAATAAACCGTTAAATTATTTTGAAAACAGTCATTACAGCTATTATCTAACATCTGCGAATCGCGCGTCCCAAATCCATTCCACGCCACATATTGGTAATGATTGATCCTTTAGGTCAACAATTTTTTGCTCGCGGACCTCGAGTTCTATACATATATATAAAATACCCGTATATTATGTACTTACATGTGGTCACCAAATAAGGAGGTGGGTATGTTGTGTCTTACCTAATGATAGGTAGTTATATGTATACACTTTGCAGTGCTGTGCATGCAAGTGGCGAGTGAGAAGGAAGTCAATAGGAAAAGAATATTTATTTCTACATCAAAAATAGCTGAGAACAATTTACAGGATGGGAATTGATTTAATTTACAAATAAGTGTAAAATATGGAATACATTCTGTATCCCATAAATTAGGAACATTTTTAAATAATATTTACTTTAATATACTATTTCTTGTATAAGTCTTTTTACTTTCTTAAACACAAGTTTTTTTCAATATATCCAAGATTCATTACTGGGGAATAAATTTTGTAATGGAATATCAGAAAAGTAGGAAAGATATTTGAAACTATTTTGAACAAAAGATATTAAATGTTAAAGTACACAACTTTTTAAAATAACTTAGTTCATAGTATTTAACAGTTAGTATAAATTTTAAAAAACCTTGCTCATACCTCCACCTACAAATTCATATTATTAAAATAAATAAAATAGAAACAAATAAAAAACAACTTGGGAATACTTAAAGTTTAAATAGTTGTCGCTCAGATGGTGATAGATATTATCTGGTGAAAGTTATAGTCAGAGATTTCTTCTATCATTTACGAAATATAGCAATCATATATTGTGATTCCAGTTTTTGGAAAAATATGCCACTGTGCGTTGTAAAAACAATCCATCAGCCATTTACTTAGGATGACCAAATGCACAGCAAAAAAAGATCTTTTGGAAGTTTCTACATGCGTCTTGTGTTTTAATATTAACAAATCGAATATTTCATTTAATTGTATATTTTAAGCAGTAAAATTCATCTCTAAGATACCTGGAACACCTGATGGAGCGATATAAACGCCATACCCACGAAGAAGACGTCCACTATTTTTTCAAAAAATTAATTATTTTTGAAATTTTAAGATTTTGGACACTTAGTGTACCCATTTCTCTGAAGATGATGTCGGTACTACGGAGATGATGTCCAAGATTTTAGTCAAATGTTAATTTAAAGTTTCTTTTGTCATTAAAATACCTAGATCACTAAAATTAGTAACACGAAAAGATCTACCCATGAAGAAGATGTCCACGATTATCAGTGATTTGAGTTATTTTATTGGTTTTATATCTTTTTGAATACCTGTGGGACCGATTTCCTGGAAGATAATGCCAACCAAGAGGATGCGTCCAGGATTTAAGTCAAATAACGTTTATTTAAATCCATTATTTTCAAGAAAAATTATTTTTGAAATTTTAATGTTTTAGATACCTAGTGGGCCCATTTCTCCGAAGATATATCAATATTTCAGAAATGATGTCCAAGATTTTAATCAAATAACGTTTAGAGGTTTCGTTTGTTACTAAAATACCTAGATCACTAAAATTATTAACTCGAAAAGAGCTACCCATGAAGAATATGGCCACGATCGGTGATTTGAGTTATTCTATAGGTTTTAAGACTATTTGGAAACCTGGGGGACCTATTATCTTGAAGATGACATCCAGGATTTAAGTCAAATAACGTTTATAATCTAACATTTTCCTAACAAAAATATTTTTAAAAATGTTCTTTTAGACACCTGGTGGACCCATTTCTCCGGAGATGATGTCGGTACTATGGAGATGGTACCAAATATTTTAGTAAAATAACGTTTATTATAGTTTCTTATATTATTAAAATATCTAGATAACTAAAATTAGTTACTCAAAAAGTTACCCATGAAGAAGATGTCCACTATTATCGGTGATTTAGGTTATTTTGTAGGTTTTAGGGCTTTTTGAATATCTGAAGGACCGATTTCCTTGAAGATAATGTCAACCAAGAGAATGATGTCCAGAATTTAAGTCGAATAACGTGTGTGTAAGTCAACTATTTTCCAAACAAAATTATTCTGTAAAATATTTTAATCAAATAACATTTATTTAAAGTTTTTTGTTACTAAAAGATCTAGATCATTAAAATTAGTTACTAGAAAAAAGTTACCCATGAAGAAGACGTCCAATATTATCAGTGATTTGAGTTATTTTATAGGTTTTAAAGCTTTTTAGAAACCTAGGGGACCGATTTTTCCGAAGATGATGTCGGTACTATGAAGATGGTGTCCAAGATTTTAGTCAAATAACGTTTATTTGAAGTTTCTTTTCTTATTAAAATACCTAAATCACTAAAATTAGTTACTCGAAAAAAGTTACCCATGAAGAAGACGTCCAATATTATCAGTGATTTAAGTTATTTTATAGGTTTCATAGCTTTTTGGATACATGGTGAACCGATTTCCTCGAAAATAAGTCAATCAAGAGGATGGCGTCCAGGATTTAAGTCAAATAACTTTTAAGTGCACAATTAAATAAAATTGTTTCTGAATTTTTTTAACGTTTCAGACACCTGGTGGACCCATTTCTCCGAAGAAGATGTCGGTACTATGAAGATGGTGTCCAAGCTTTTAGTCAAATAACGTTTATTTGAAGTTTCTTTTGTTATTGAAATACCTAGATCATTAAAACTAGTTACTCGAAAAGAGCTACCCATGAAGAAGATGTCCACTATGATCGATGATTGGAGTTTTGGAAACCGATTTCCTCGAATATGATGAAAACCAAGACTACCAAAAGGATGGGGCCCAGGATTTAAGTCAAATAACGTTTTTACAAAAAATTAATTATTTTTGAAATTTGAATATTTTAGACACCTAGTGGACCCATTTTTTACTAACACATCAACTTCAAATATTATCCACATTTATCCATTTTTCACATGTATAGCGCCACGCCCTGATGATGGCATCATGGAAACGATATTCCTTTTTATTTTCAAAAGTGATTTTTGAGACCACCCTGTACTATTCAGAATATGCGGCGACCTCTCTAGAAGTACATTCTAAAATACCAGACATTACGAGTACAATTTTCTTTAATTCTTTAATCACTTTCCTTTATTGGTTTATTAATTGAAATCAATAGCCGTACATTTTTTCCTAGTTCTATATGTACCTACGTATCGGTTAGAAAATTTCAAAAATGTTACTCGTTTATCTGAAGACCGGTAGCCAATGCGGAAACGAGTGGCATAACTAAAGATCTTTGGCTAAAAGGATAATTATTTATATTATAAATGTGTTACTAGAAATCTAAAAATAAATACAGGAATCTATTAATTATGTTTCAAGAAATTTCAATGTTTTACGTATTTGAAAATATTTTAAAATTAATAATCTCTGACCATATAAAATAAACATGTTATAATTATTATTGGTTATTATCATGCAGTGGTGGCTTCTCAGGGGTGGAAGAGTGATAAGTGCCTACCCAAAAATATCTGTTCACTAGCCAAAATAATATTTGCCGGTACGGTTTTGGTATTTGTTTCCAATAACTACTTTTTTACAAATTTGTCTATAAGTTTTTATCGGAAAAAGATAGCAAATTTTTTCTTTACAACATTGGTTTATAAAAATAAGCTCTTTTTAAGTATGCTAAAATATAGGTATGTTTTCGTAGGTGATGTTTTGGGTGTGATGTAATTCACAACCACTTAAAAAATAAGAATGATAATCTTCTTTTTAAGCTATATTAATACTGAAAAATTAAGTATATTTCTACTATATTTAATTTTAGTGGAGTCTATCATTTTCCTGAATAGCTTTATGTCAATATTTTTAGAAATATTAATATATTAATGTCATTCTTTTTAGTAAATTTTCTAGTAATTTCAAAAAAGAAGATAATTTATTTTCTTCTACTACTGCCCGCTCAACATTAAAACACACGACACGCCACTGTTATTCTGTAATATTTCTAATATTTTTACTGAGTTTTTACTTCTTTTTTTAATTAAATTCAATTATTTAAATGTACAAAATTATCTTAACAAAAAAAATGTGTTTAACGGTCCTTTAAACTATATATAAAGTACACGAAGCAGCTACATGTAACTACGAAATTGACCACTTTGTTATCATCTTTGTTGAGTAAGTTTTGCGGAACACTGTATACGAATACCATCGAAAGTTCAAAACCCGTGTAAAACGTCTTGGGGTACCCCGGTCGTCCGACGAGATCCATATAAGGATCTCGGGTTCGTATCCTGTAAAACTTGTACATTGTCTGCATCTTCCGATACGCTCGAAGCAACAGTGTCAGAGATCGTCGATTTTTTTAAAGGCGCGAATTCCGAACAATCAAATACAACGAAAGTCTTATTTTTGCTTGAAAACGTTATATTTTTATTCTGAATTGTAATAAAAATGGGTTTAAATATTAACAACATCGAATATTTTATTTAATCGTATATTTTAAGCAGTACAATTCACGTCTAAGATACCTGGTGGAGCGATAAAAACGCCATACCCACGAAGAAGACGTCCACTATTTTTCAAAAATTTAATTATTTTTGAAATTTCAATGTTTTAGACACCTAGTGTACCCATTTCTCTAAAGATGATTCGATACTACGGAGATGGTGTCCAAGATTTTAGTAAAATAACGTTCATTTAGTTTCTTTTATTATTAAAATACCTAGAACACTTATACTAGTTATTCGAAGAGTTACCCATGAAGATAATATCTACTATTATTGATGATGTAAGTTATTTTATAGGTTTTAAGGCTTTTTGAAAACCTGTGGAACCGATTTCGTGGAAAATTATGCCAACTAAGAGGATGGCATCCAGGATTTAGGTCAAATAACGTTTATTTAATTTCACTATTTTCCAAAAAATTTATTATTTTTTTAATTTTAATATTTTAGACACCTGTCACATCAACTTCAAATATTATTCACATTTATCCATTACTTTTTCAAAAGATTTTAAATGTCACCTGTATAGCGCCCTTCAGCTGTTTTGCAACCCTTATGATAGCCATGGAAAAGAAAATTTATTTTTTAGAGAAATACTGATTTTCATTTTATTAAATAATTTTTGAGTCCACCATTTTCAAAACAACAAAATTGTTTTGAAATTTTAATGTTTTAGACACCTAGTGGATTCATTTATCCGAAGATGATTACAGTATCTCGAAGATGATGTCCAAGATTTTAATCAAATAACGTTTATATGTTTCTTTTGTTACTACATACCTAAATCACTAAAATTAGTTACTCGGAAGGAGTTCCCCATGAAGAAGGTGTCCACTATTATCGGCAATTTGAGTTATTTTATAGGTTTTAAGTTTTTTTGGATACCTGGGGAACCTATTACCTCGAAGATGATGCCAACCAAGAAGAGGGCGTCCAGGATTTAGGTAAGTCAAATAATTTTTATAAATCTACTATTTAAGAAAATTAATTATTTTTGAAATTTTTATGTTGTAGACATCTAGTGGGTCCATTTTTTCGAAGATGATGTAGGTACTACGGAGATGGTGTCCAATATTTTAATCAAATGTTTATTTAAAGTTTCTTTTGTTATTAAAATACCTAGATCACTAAAATTAGTAATTCGACAAGAGTTACCCATGAAGAAGATATCCATGATTATCGGTGATTTGAGTTATTTTATAGGTTTTAAGATTTTTGATACCTGGGGGACCTATTACCTCGAAGATGATGCCAACCACGAAGAGGGCGTCCAGGATTTAAGTCAAATAACGTTTATAAATCTACTATTTAAAAAATATATTTTTGAAATTTTTATGTTGTAGACACCTAGTGGGTCCATTTCTTCGAAAATGATATCGGTACTATGGAGATGATGTCCAAGATTTTAATCAAATAATGTTTATTTAAAGTATCTTTTGTTATTAAAATACTTAGATCACTAAAATTAGTTATTCGGAAGGAGTTCTCCATGAAGAAGGTATCCACTATTATCGATGACTTGAGTTATTTTATAGGTTTTAAGACTTTTTGGATACCTGGGGGCCGATTTCCTTGAAGATAATTCCAATCAAGAGGATGGCGTCCAGGATTTAAGTCAAATAACGTTTATAAATATATTTATAGAAAAAATGAATTATTTTTGAAATTTTTATGTTGTAGACATCTAGTGGGTCCATTTCTCTGAAGATAATGTCGGTCCTACGGAGATGTTGTCCAAGATTTTAATCAGATAATGTTTATTTGAAGTTTATTTTGTTATTAAAATACTTAAATCATTAAAATTAGTTACTCGGAAGGAGTTCCCCCATGAAGAAGGTGTCCACTATTATCGGTGATTTGAGTTATTTTAATGGTTTTAAGACTTTTTGGATACCTGGGGTGTCGATTTCCTTGAAGATGATTTTAACAAAGAAGATGGCGTCCAGGATTTAGGTAAAATATCGTTTATTTCAATCAATTATTTTTTAAAAAATGAATTATTTTGAGTCCACTATTTTCCAAAGAATGAATTATTTTTGAAATTTTAATGTTTTACATCCATTTAATCGAAAATGATGTCGGTACCACGGACATGGTATCCAAGATTTTAGTTAAGTAGCCTTTATTTTAAGTTTCTTTTGTTACTAAAATACTTAGATCACTAAAATTAGTAACTCGAAAAGAGTTACCCATAAAGAAGATGTCCACGATTATCGATGATTTGAGTTATTTTATAGATTTTAAGATTTTTAGATACCCGGGGACCTATTACCACGAAGATGATGCCAACTACGAACAGGGCATCCAGGATTTACGTCAAATAACTTTTATAAATCTACTGTTTAAAAAAATTAATTATTTTTGAAATTTTTATGTTGTAGACACCTAATGGGTCCATTTCTCCGAAGATGATGTCGGTACTACAGGGATGGTGTCCAAAATTTTAATCAAATGTTTATTTAAAGTTCCTTTTGTTATTAAAATACTCAGATCACTAAAATTAGTTACTCGGAAAGAGTTCCATATTTTATAGATTTTAAGACTTTTTGGATACCTGGGAGGCCGATTTCCTTGAAGATGATTCTAACCAAGAGAATAACGTCCAGGATTTCAGTCAAATAACGTTTATTTAAATTCACATTTTTGAAAAAATGAATTATTTTTAGTCCACTATTTTCCAAAGAATGAATTATTTTTGAAATTTTAATGTTTTAGACTCATTTCTGCGAAGATGATGTCGGTACTACGGAGATGATGTCCAAGATTTTAGTCAAATAGCCTTTATTTTAAGTTGCCTTTGTTTTAAAGTACCTAGATCACTAAAATTAGTAATTCGACAAGAGTTACCCATGAAGAAGCTGTCCACGATTATCGGTGAATATTTGATTTCTTATCAAAATTAGGACTTTTTGGATACCTGGAGGTCCAATTTCCACGAAGATGATGCCATCCAAGAGGATGGGTGTCACGGATTTAAGTTAAATTACGTTTATTTACATATTTTAAAACCTGTATTGGCTCAAATAACTATTAGAACAGCATTGCCCATGAAGAATATGTCCACTATATTAAGTTTACTTGGTGAACAGTTTTAAACATTTAATATGCAAGTAGTTGGATTCTATCGTAATACGTAATTAATTATTATTTAACTTTATGTTAAGAGATACTCATAATCTTGTTTAATATTTTATCTTGTACAGGAAATGGTCTAATTTGAATCTAAATGCTACACATAAGCGTACTGTAACCTTCAAAGATAAGAAACA
Source organism: Psylliodes chrysocephalus (assembly GCA_927349885.1). Lineage (NCBI taxonomy): Eukaryota > Metazoa > Arthropoda > Insecta > Coleoptera > Chrysomelidae > Psylliodes > Psylliodes chrysocephalus. The sequence goes on along the minus strand of OV651821.1, from coordinate 1,440,136 downwards.
GTAACTAATTATGTTTTGAAAATAAATGTCTAGTCATAGAAACCAATTTAAATATATTTATTTTGATTTATCTGCGATCAAAAATGGTGTAAATCATCGATCTTGTTTTTTGGCCTATTTTGGGAGGTAAATGAACAGAAGATTGATTTTTCCTTGGATCATTTCCATAATTTAATTAATACACAAACTTCTTGTTACTAATAAGTTGTTGACGATCCCTTTTTTTTGTAGTTATGAACAAGCATCTTATAGATTCATACGTTTTCGATACATTATTTAAAATCTATTTTCGAATGAATACTGGCTGCTCCAAATCGCAAATTAGAATAAAATCAATTTATGTTTCTTTATCACCAGACCCATCGCCAATCAAAACAATGGTTCTCAGACCACCTACTTATTGTTGTTTTACAGAAAAAAAAAAAAACAATCGCGAATGGTCTAATTGAATTTCGAGCAATTGCAATGATGCAGCACTTTTTCAGGATGAATTTCACGAGTACGTCGAACTCAAAAATTCTCGATTGTTTTCAGCCAGTGAACCATTTTTAGCCGCGAATTTGATTTATAACACAATTAAATCGGATCTATTGAGATTAGGAAAATTCGTGGACGTATCCTTAAATATTATCTTTGTTATTCATTTTGCATGAAAGTGGTCTTAATGAGCTTGAAACTAGTAGCAACTATTTGATTTTCTAATAACGCTTTTAATTAAATTATTACTGAAAAGTTTTCAAATATTCAAGCAGTTTCATTTTATTTAAAATATTTCACAGTGTCCCCCGTATAAACTGTATTGATATTACAAACTTTATAGGAATTTTTAGCGTGGGACTTGGCCTTTAAATTAAAATAATTTTATTCTCATTAACGCGGGATTGTCGTTGGTGTAAGTTTTCTTTTACATACGATATTATGCCATCGTTTGTATACATGGTGTACGAATAAAAAGGTCCGTGAAACGCTACCATGATGAGAGACACCCGGTAGATATACGTATTACGATTGCATGAAATCCATAAACATTATAATTAAAAAAAGTATCTTAGCGCCATCGTCGATCTAGTATAGTAAGAGGCCGTTAATAAAATTCCCTGAAACAATTACACATCTTGTAAAAACAAAAGTCTGTTATCTCAACCGCCGATCGAGCGCTGGCCATAAATCGGCCAACAAAGTATATCTGGAGAGCTGGATATGTATCTAAACGGCGTTTTTATTTTTTGTTTTCTTTTCCGTTTATTTTTTTCTTATTTATTTATTTTTTCCTGCGATCGGTAATGATTGCGAAGATCGCAATTAATACACGAGCAAGTGCCGCCATTTTTATCGTTCAACTTTTAAGAAGAGTCGGTTTTTTAACTTAGAAAAACAGTGGCGCACCGCCGGTGATAATGACGTCCACTATTTTTAGTTATTTATTTAATTTGATTTATTCTGATGCTTTTTAACAACCTGGTGCATCACTTTCCTCGAAGACGATGTCCATGAAATCAGTGCCCAAACTTTCTATGATCTTTTTTAAGCACTAACGTTCACTATTTGAAATTATTTAACTAGTGTAATTTATTTTGATCCTATTTAAACACCTGGTACACCAATGTCCTCGAAGATGATGTCCATGAAATCGGTGCCTAAACTGTTCAATTTTTTTTGTAACCGCTGGTTTTAAACACCTGGTGAACTAATATCCTCGAAGATGGTGTCCATGAATAAATCTATGTCAAAACTATTTGTTTTTAAGATCATGATCTTTCTAACCACCTATTTCATCAAAGATGATGTCTATGAAAGCGGACCCAAGCTTTTTAACTTTAACGAAATTTTGATCTTTTTTGACCACAGACGTCCACACTTTTCAGTTATTTAGGTATTTTTTAATTTTGATGATTTTTAACCACCTGGTGCACCAATTTCCTCAAAGATGGTGTCCATTAAATCGCTACTCAAAGTTATTAACTACTATTTTTAATTATATAAGTAATTTTATCTATTTTAATGTTTTCTAACCACCTGGTGCACCAATATCCTAGAAGATGACGTCCATAAAATCGGTGGTCCAACTTTTTACGATTCTAAGATCTTAATCTTTTTTTTACCAGACGTTCGCTATTTTCAGTTATTTCAGTAATTTAATTTATTTTAGTTTTTAACTACCTGGTGCACCAATTTCCTCGAAGATGAGGTCCATGAAACTTATTAACTACTATTTTTAATTATATAAGTAATTTTATCTATTTTAATGTTTTCTAACCACCTGGTGCACCAATATCCTCGAAGATGACGTCCATAAAATCGGTGATCCAACTTTTTATGATTCTAAGATCTTGATTTTTTTTACCAGACGTTCGCTATTTTCAGTTATTCCAGTAATTTAATTTATTTTGGTGGTTTTTAACTATCTGGTGTACCAATTTCCTCGAAGATGAGGTCCATGAAACTTATTAACTACTATTTTTAATTATATAAGTAATTTTATCTATTTTAATGTTTTCTAACCACCTGGTGCACCAATGTCCTCGAAGATGACGTCCATAAAATCGGTGGTCCAACTTTTTATGATTCTAAGATCTTGATTTTTTTACCAGACGTTCGCTATTTTCAGTTATTCCAGTAATTTAATTTATTTTGGTGGTTTTTAACTACCTGGTATACCAATTTCCTCGAAGATGAGGTCCATGAAACTTATTAACTACTATTTTTAATTATATAAGTAATTTTATCTATTTTAATGTTTTCTAACCACCTGGTGCACCAATATCCTCGAAGATGACGTCCATAAAATCGGTGATCCAACTTTTTATGATTCTAAGATCTTGATTTTTTTTACCAGACGTTCGCTATTTTCAGTTATTCCAGTAATTTAATTTATTTTGGTGGTTTTTAACTATCTGGTGTACCAATTTCCTCGAAGATGAGGTCCATGAAACTTATTAACTACTATTTTTAATTATATAAGTAATTTTATCTATTTTAATGTTTTCTAACCACCTGGTGCACCAATATCCTCGAAGAAAATGACGTCCATAAAATCGGTGGTCCAACTTTTTACGATTCTAAGATCTTAATCTTTTTTTACCAGACGTTCGCTATTTTCAGTTATTTCAGTAATTTAATTTATTTTAGTTTTTAACTACCTGGTGCACCAATTTCCTCAAAGATGGTGTCCATTAAATCGCTACTCAAAGTTATTAACTACTATTTTTAATTATATAAGTAATTTTATCTATTTTAATGTTTTCTAACCACCTGGTGCACCAATATCCTAGAAGATGACGTCCATAAAATCGGTGGTCCAACTTTTTACGATTCTAAGATCTTAATCTTTTTTTTACCAGACGTTCGCTATTTTCAGTTATTTCAGTAATTTAATTTATTTTAGTTTTTAACTACCTGGTGCACCAATTTCCTCGAAGATGAGGTCCATGAAACTTATTAACTACTATTTTTAATTATATAAGTAATTTTATCTATTTTAATGTTTTCTAACCACCTGGTGCACCAATATCCTCGAAGATGACGTCCATAAAATCGGTGATCCAACTTTTTATGATTCTAAGATCTTGATTTTTTTTACCAGACGTTCGCTATTTTCAGTTATTCCAGTAATTTAATTTATTTTGGTGGTTTTTAACTATCTGGTGTACCAATTTCCTCGAAGATGAGGTCCATGAAACTTATTAACTACTATTTTTAATTATATAAGTAATTTTATCTATTTTAATGTTTTCTAACCACCTGGTGCACCAATGTCCTCGAAGATGACGTCCATAAAATCGGTGGTCCAACTTTTTATGATTCTAAGATCTTGATTTTTTTACCAGACGTTCGCTATTTTCAGTTATTCCAGTAATTTAATTTATTTTGGTGGTTTTTAACTACCTGGTATACCAATTTCCTCGAAGATGAGGTCCATGAAACTTATTAACTACTATTTTTAATTATATAAGTAATTTTATCTATTTTAATGTTTTCTAACCACCTGGTGCACCAATATCCTCGAAGATGACGTCCATAAAATCGGTGATCCAACTTTTTATGATTCTAAGATCTTGATTTTTTTTACCAGACGTTCGCTATTTTCAGTTATTCCAGTAATTTAATTTATTTTGGTGGTTTTTAACTATCTGGTGTACCAATTTCCTCGAAGATGAGGTCCATGAAACTTATTAACTACTATTTTTAATTATATAAGTAATTTTATCTATTTTAATGTTTTCTAACCACCTGGTGCACCAATATCCTCGAAGAAAATGACGTCCATAAAATCGGTGGTCCAACTTTTTACGATTCTAAGATCTTAATCTTTTTTTACCAGACGTTCGCTATTTTCAGTTATTTCAGTAATTTAATTTATTTTAGTTTTTAACTACCTGGTGCACCAATTTCCTCAAAGATGGTGTCCATTAAATCGCTACTCAAAGTTATTAACTACTATTTTTAATTATATAAGTAATTTTATCTATTTTAATGTTTTCTAACCACCTGGTGCACCAATATCCTAGAAGATGACGTCCATAAAATCGGTGGTCCAACTTTTTACGATTCTAAGATCTTAATCTTTTTTTTACCAGACGTTCGCTATTTTCAGTTATTTCAGTAATTTAATTTATTTTAGTTTTTAACTACCTGGTGCACCAATTTCCTCGAAGATGAGGTCCATGAAACTTATTAACTACTATTTTTAATTATATAAGTAATTTTATCTATTTTAATGTTTTCTAACCACCTGGTGCACCAATATCCTCGAAGATGACGTCCATAAAATCGGTGATCCAACTTTTTATGATTCTAAGATTTTGATTTTTTTACCAGACGTTCGCTATTTTCAGTTATTCCAGTAATTTAATTTATTTTGGTGGTTTTTAACTATCTGGTGTACCAATTTCCTCGAAGATGAGGTCCATGAAACTTATTAACTACTATTTTTAATTATATAAGTAATTTTATCTATTTTAATGTTTTCTAACCACCTGGTGCACCAATATCCTCGAAGAAAATGACGTCCATAAAATCGGTGGTCCAACTTTTTACGATTCTAAGATCTTGATTTTTTTTACCAGACGTTCGCTATTTTCAGTTATTTCAGTAATTTAATTTATTTTGGTGGTTTTTAACTACCTGGTGTACCAATTTCCTCGAAGATGAGGTCCATGAAACTTAACTACTATTTTTTTATTATATAAGTCATTTTATCTATTTTAATGTTTTTTTAACCACCTGGTGCACCAATTTCCTCGAAGATGATGCCCATAAAATTGATAAACTTTCTAAGATGTTGATCTTTTTTTAAATACTGACGTCTAATCTTTTCATTTATTTAAGTAGTTTTATTTATTTTGATGATTTTTATTTATCTGGTGCATCAATTTCCTCGAAGATGACGTCCATGAAATCTGTGGTCTAACTTTTTACGATTCTAAGATCTTAATCTTTTTTAACCACTGACGTTCACTATTTTCAGTTATTTCAGTAATTTTATTAATTTTGATGGTTTTTTTAACTAACTGGTGCACCAATTTCCTCGAAGATGAGGTCTATGAAATCGTAGCCCAAACTTATTAACCACCTGGTGCACCAATATCCTCGAAGATGGTGCCCATAAAATAGATGCCCAAACTTTTAAACTTTCTAAGATATGGATCTTTTTTAACCACTGACGTCCACTATTTTCAGTTATTTCAGTAATTTTATTTATTTTGATGGTTTTTAACTATCTGGTGCACCAATTTCTTCGAAGATGAGGTCCAAGCAATCGATGCCCTAACTTATTAAATTAAATTTATTATAAAAGTAGTTTTATTTATTTTGGTGCTTTTTAATCACCGGGTGCACAAATGTCGTCGAAGATGATGTCCATGAAATTGGTTCCCAAACTATTTATTTTTCTACGATCTTGGTCTTATTTAATTTAATTTTCAATTATTTAAGCTCCGTGCCCTCGAAAATGATGTTCATGAAATCGGTACACAAACTTTTCAGTTATTTAAGTAATTTTATTTATTTTTATCCTTTTTAGCCACCTGGTACACCAATGTCCTCGAAGATGATGTCCATGAAATCGGAGCTAAACTTTTTAACTTTTTAGTATCTTGATCTTTTTAACCACTGATGTCCACTATTTTTAATTGTTTAAGCAGTTTTATATATTTTGATCTTTTCGATGGACATCATCTTCACAGAGTTGTGATGCACCAGGTTCCAAAAATGCTTTTACAATAATTAAAAATAAAAATAATGTTAAAATGATTAACATAACTTGTTATGTAATAAAAAAATCAGAATGAATTGAACAAAACAATAGTAGAAAGTTTATTACAAAAATCATGTATTCTGACATTTTAAATATAACCTATCACCCACGGTACAATAAAAATACAAGTTTAACTACACAACTAATTTAATCGTTAATAAACACAACGATTTTCATTACATAGTAATATTGTAAATATTGCAACACTGTTAACTGTTTATATTTTAATTTTTTTCTGTTAATTAAAAATTCAATTGACTTAATAAGGAGATCATTATATTAAATACAATAATTAAACGTTTCTCATTGGAATAGTTTTACTATTGACACAAAAAAATACGGTCGCTCGGTATGCGGTAGGCGTATACGATTCTAAAATTTATAAGAAGGTGTGTTTGTTACGTGCTAATAAGTTATTTTTTATGGAAAATGTAATACTGTGTCAAAAGTTGACAAGAATCATCTGGTGCGCCGATTTTCTCGAAGACGATGTCCAAAATTTTTTTAGATTTCTACACCAGTTGGAATTATTATCTGAAAAAATGTCACTTTTGGAGGAAACATCTATTATATTCAGTAATTTGGGTTATTTTTAGATACTTGGTGAACCAATTTCTTCGAAGATGACGACAATTTTTTTTTTTAATATAAATTTCAGTTGCTCATTGTATATCAAATTAAAAGATTTATTTATAATGCATTTTAATGACCTAGTGGGGACATCGAATACGTCGACCACGAAGATAAATGATATTAAATATGTCAAACACCGTATTTAGTCCTATTAATTGTTATTGAAATACCTAGAATACATTAAAAAATTATCAAAAAAATATGATCAAAAGGTTTCCCATTTTTTTTTTAATACTTCTATATTCATTTTAAACATCCACTTTACCTGAGTGATAAAACTGTCAGAGAGGGAGTCAGTAAAGAATTAGGAACCCAGGTATATAATTAAACAATGTATTTCATACAAATTAACCTGTCATGGCGTCCACAATGGAAATGAGTATCGTAACAAACAAGGTCATACGTCATGTAAATGTTGGATGTTCTACAGAAGAAGATAAAAGTAAAGGCAAAAGGTTGTAAAAATGCAAAAGTAAAAGAAATTTAAACGATGGAGTTTGCTGTTTTCAATTACGATGGTATCTTGTGTTTCTTTTGTTGCAGTTTGCAGGGCCGGATTTAAGTATAATAGGTATAATAAAGAGATACAAATGCGGTAAAATCCAATTTTTTAAATCTGGTGCATGAGACCTCTCTGAAGATGATGTCCACTAAATTTACTCTCTGAAGACAAGTTCTATCAAAATTACAATTTCCAAATGCGTTAAAATGTAATTTTTTATACCTGGCATGACAACTCTCTGATGTCCACTAGATATACTTTCTGAAGACGAGATCCATAAAAAAAAACAATTTCATTATATATAAATGCACTAAAATGCCATAATTTATACCTGGTAGCATAACAATTCTCTGAAGATGATCTCCACTATATTTGCACTTTGAAGACAAGGTCCACCAAAAATACAATTTACCTGGGTATATTTGTGCTAAAATGCCATTTTTGCACCTGGTGCATGAGAACTCTCTGAAGATGATGTCCACTAAATTTACTCTCTGAAGGCGAGTTCTATCAAAATTACAATTTCCGAAAGTACAAATGCGTTAAAATGTAATTTTTTATACCTGGCATCACAACTTTCTGATGTCCACTATGTACTCTCTTAAGACGAGGTCCACCAAAAATACAATTTACCTGGGTATATATGTGCTAAAATGCCATTTTTTACACCTGGTGCATGACAACTCTCTGCAGATGATGTCCGCTAGATTAATTCTTTGAAGACGAGTTCAACCAAAAATACAATTTTCCTGGGTAAAAATTCGTTAAAATTAGATTTTTATACCAGGTGCATACTAACTCTTTGAAGATGATATCCACTATATTTATTCTCTGAAGACGAGGTCCACCGAAAATATAATTTACTTAGGTACAAATTCGGTACAACTCTCTGATGATGTGGTCCACTACATTTACTCTCTGAAGATAAAATTTACAAAAAACAAAATTTCCCTGCTGGACTGATTCGCCATTATATTTAGCGAGTTGAGGTACACAACATTAAAAAAGAAAGTAATGTCACTGAAATAAATAATTATGAATTGGTTCATTTTGCTTATGTAATTGCACACAAGAGTTGAATAATGATTAATTCATTGTTTTTAAATGCAATATGCTTGTTAATTTGACCTGGGTATATAAAATATCCCGCAGAAGGAGTTAAACTAAAATGTATAGTACTTAATGGCCGCAGAAGCAATTGGTGCATCGCAATTCTTACGTAAATGACACAGAAAGTAAAAATTACATATTCCATTTTAAACTTTAGATGAACGTCATCTACAGACAATTGAAAAGCAGCAGGTCCAGAAGAATATTTTGAAGAAAATATTAGCTATTTCTCTACGAAGATGGCTTCCACAAAAATTGTTTTACAAGTAATTAACTTCATACACATCATCATCGAGAAATTGTGGTGCAACAAGTAAGTAATTTTACCTGGTGGACATAAAATACGTTGAAGAAGCTGTCCAGAAATTAAATCAAAATTTATGTAGGTAATCCAATGAAAAATGAACGCGTGTCACATTACACAGTGTTTTATTAAAATAAATCATAAAAATCAATAAATCGTGATCGTACAACAAATCAAAACAGTTATGCTCAGGCGGTTCTTATAAATTGTTACCGTTCTGTCTAAACTGTGTGTAATTCAAGGTGTGCTGATTTAAAATATGACCGTACTGACCGTAGAAAATTTTTCATCTTTTTATTTTTATCAAAAACATTTATCAAGCCTTTCACTAGAACACGTAATTCGCCATACTTTGTGCTACCAGTTTATCTACACTGCACGCCAGTAGCCAGTAAAACAATTCGAATATTTTAAAAGCTAGAGGGATAGTTAGAGATAAAACTGTACAAAGATGGCGTCCACCAATATTTTTGAAGTGACGTTATTGTATTTAATTTTACTTCAAATACGTAAACGTCAATGGAGATGGTGCAACTAGAAATCTTTGAAGAAGCTGTCCACCAATGTATTGTAAATGTGGTTATTTTTCCTTTTATATTAAATGACTATAAAGATGAAGATATAACTATTAATTTGGCGTGTTGCAACTAAATCACTTCGAAGATGGCGTCCACCAATATTTTCCAAATAACGTTATTTATTTAATTTTAACTTAAATAAGTAAACCTCTATGGGGATGAGGTCAAATAGCTTTCGAACTGATCATAGAATATGGTGCAACAAAAAATCTTTGAAGAAGGTGTCCACCAATTTATTGCAAATATGGTTATTTTTGTTTCCTTTAACCTTAAACGGCCATGAAGATGAAAAGAAGAAGATACAATAATTAATTTGACGTGGTGCAACTTAACCACTTCGAAGATGGCATCCACTAATATTTTCCAAAAGACGTTATTTATTTAATTTTAACTTAAATACGTAAACGTCTATGGAGTTAAGGTTAAATAGCGTTCGAACTGATTATTGAATACGGTGCCACTAAAAATCTTTAAAGAAGGTGTCCACCAATTTATTGTAAATATGATTATTTTTGTTTCCATTAACCTTAAACGGCCATGAAGATGAAAAGAAGAAGATACAATTATTAATTTGACGTGGTGCAACTTAACCACTTCGAAGATGGCGTCCACTAATATTTTCCAAAAGACATTATTTATTTAATTTTAACTTAAATACGTAAACGTCTACGGAGATGAGGTCAAATAGCTTTCGGACTGATCATAGAATATGGTGCAACTAAAAATCTTTGAAGAAGGTGTCCACCAATTTATTGCAAATGTGGTTATTTTCATTTATTTGTACCTTAAACATCTATGAAGATGAAATTAAGTAGATATCACTATTAATTTAGCGTAGTGCACTAAACCCCTTCGAAGAAGGTATCGATCAAAATGTTTAAAAAAGGTTTAGTTTTACATGGGTATGTATAAATTTAGATATAAAAAGAAGGTTAAGTAACTTTAATGATGCTTAATGAAGATTTTCAATGATTTAGTTTCACAAATTGGCACATAGAATATGGTGATTCAGAAATGTTTTTTCTAACAAAGCTGTTTAAGAAATTAATAGCAAATTTTACGGTCTAATAGATTTTTCCGGTGCAAAAGCAGTGTGTTAGGATATTAAAATTATACCCATATAGAGAAAAAATTGAAGGTTATGTGCCTTATAATTGTTTTCAATGTATAGGTGGGTGTGATCAAAAAATACAATGTACATTAAGCTTTCATTTCAATAACTATATCCTGTTACAAATAGTGATTATTTTAGATAAACTTGTATTTGTTGTATAAATAATTGTCATTTAATGGACACCTTCTATTTTTTATTATTTCGTAGGGGTAATATTGGGATTTGTTTGGGAATTTAGGACCAGAAGATGATGTCCACTGAAATAATTAAAACCTGGTTTATTTCGATTATGTAATATGTATTTTTTTATATATCATCTAATTTAGAAAAAAAAAACATTTTCAGCACCTAATACACCACATTTGCCGGAAGATGATTTCCACCACAGACGTAACATTTGCATTCTAAATTTTCATTTAGATGGAACGTCATTTTTATTTTATCCGAAAGCATTTTTAGGAACTGGTGCTCCACAACTCTCTGATGATGATCTTCACTAAAATAATTATAATCTGGTTTGTTTCACCACAATTGCCTGAAGATGATTCCCACCAGACATAACATTTGCACTGTAAAATTTAGGTGGGCGTTATTTTTATTTTCCCTAGAAGTATTTTTAGGACCTAGTGCTCCACAACTCTCAGAAGATGATGTCCACCAAAATAATTATAATCTGGTTTGTCTCGATGTCATTTGTATTTTTGTTTGTCTCATTTGAAAGAAAAACATTTTCGGAACCTAATACACTTCAATTCCCTGAAGATGATGTCCATCACAAATGTATAATTTGCATTATAAAATGTTCATTTAGGTTGAACGATATTTTTGTTTTATCTGGAAGCATTTTTAGGACCTGGTGCTCCACAACTCTGTGAAGATATTGTTCACCGAAATAATAATTATAATCTGGTTTGTTTCAACACAATTGCCTGAAGATGATTCCCACCAACGACATAACATTTGCATTGTAAAATGATCATTTAGAAGAACGTCGTTTTTATTTTCCCTGGAAGTATTTTTAGGGCCTAGTGCTCCCCAGCTCTCTGAAGATGATGTCCACCGAAATATTAATAATAATCTGGTTTGTTTCGATTATGTAATTTGTATTTTTTTATATTTCATCTAATTTGAAAAAAAAAGCATTTTCAGCACCTAATACACAATTGAGTAAATGTTATTCCCACAACAGACGTAACATTGCCTTGTAAAATGTTCATTTAGATGGAACGTTTTTTTTTTTATTTTATATCGAAGCATTTTTAGGACCTGGTGCTCCACAACTCTCTGATGATGATGTTCACTGAAATAATTGTCTGAAGATGATTCCCATCACACGTAACATTTACACTGTAAAGTTTAGGTGGACGTCGTTTTTATTGGCCTTAAAAGTATTTTTAGAACCTAGTGCTCCACAATTCTCTGAAGATGATATCCACCAAAATAATTATAATCTGGTTTGTCTCGATTATGTAATTTGTATTTTTGTATATCTCATCTAATTTGGAAGAAAAACATTTTCGGAACCTAATACACCGCAATTATCTGAAGATGACTTCCATCATAGATGTAACATTTGCATTATGAAATGTTAATTTAGGTGGAACGACATTTTTGTTTTATCCGGAAGCATTTTTAGGACCTGGTGCTCCACAACTCTCTGAAGATGATGTCCACCAAAGACGTAACATTTGCATTGCCAAATGTTTATTTAGATGAACGTCATTTTTAATTTCTCTGGAAGCATTTTTAGGACCTGGTGCACCACAACTCTCTGAAGATGATGTCCACCAAAGACGTAACATTTGCATTGCAAAATGTTTATGTAGATACATATCATTTTTATTTTTTCTGGGAACATTTTTGGGACCTTTGCTCCACAATTCTCTGAAGATGATGTCCACCGATATAATTATAGTCTGATTTGTTTTGATTATATAATTTGCGGTTTGATATGTCCCATCTTCTGGTCTTAGTACCCTTATAAAATATTGAAAACTTTATAACTGTTTGTTATAAATATCTAAAAGAACTGTCAAATATTCCTTTAATAAATAAAAAAAACTCATGATTCCTATACTTTCCTTATATCTGTATACAGATAGGAAAGTAAAAATAATTTAAAATTTTTAAAATCGATGATCGAATCGAAAAAAGATACGCCACTGAATTTCAGGAATCTTTATTCAAAATATTTTGATTGATCTCCCATTCAATTATCAAGATCAAACTCGTTAGAATGCACAACACGTTAAGGTGAACAAGAAATTTTACAATACCTTCGTATTATAAAAAAATATATATAATTGCCGAAAAGTATCTAGGAAGAATACATTATATATCTTCCAAAAATAGAAAAACGTGATTTAAATGATTCAAACGTTTTTTTTACATTATATACAGAGTGACAAAATAAATATGGTATCAAAAATGTTTATAAAACCATGCAAGGTGTTTTTTGAATTAATATTTCTCAATTTGTGATGCATGACAATGTGTCAAGTGACAACAAAACAATATTTATCAACCATTAGTTTAATATTATTGACAGATGCGACTTTGCTGTTTGTTTGTAAAGGTTACTTGTTTAAATCGTGGCGATTTTATTCATAAAATTTAGATTTTTTTAAATATAAGAAAATATAAGTATGTTTGGCTTAAAACGGACCTTATTCATTCTCGATTTTTTTCTATTATTTTTCCTTTCTTCCTTTCTTTATTTTTAAATTGTCACCCTGTATATATTTGTGATTTACGATGAAATAAATACAAGGTCTATAATGACTCAAGGTGTATCTATCGATTGCATTTTTTTTATTTTGACAGTGTTGAACGAATATATCTAATTGCTTTACTTAAATATTTACATATTTTTGTAAACAATAGATAACTATTGAAGGTAAAACATAAAAAAATTAATTAGAACCTTCACCAAAATGACAAATTTATATTTGAGCTCGTGTATCACTTTTCTCGTTTTATCTAGAAACTCAAGGAAGAACTCTATGAAGAAGACGTCTATTATTGAGTCTACCTCGAGTTTCTTTTATCAGATGGCGCCTTGGATTGTTGTCATCTTTCTTTTAACCCTTTTCAGATCTTAAATTGGTAGTTTACTACATTTTAAAAATACGTTGGAGTTGTTTACTCTGCGAAAAAGGCGTTAACAATTTTATCCAGATACACAACAATCATAGGTCATTAATTTGTTTTGTTTCACACACAATTTTATGTGCACGTTCTCACACGACCAGTATCATAACACACCCCGTATACTTACAGACAGTAAATTAAATGTTTTACGACGCCCTTCGAGCGCCTTAAAAGGACAGACCTTGACAGAGTTATCCGCACATACCGATCACACAAAATTAGAGGTTATCGGTTATAAGTTTATAATTTTTGTCTGACGTTATATCTTGTCAAATTTAAAGACCTTTATAGATTAAAATCTGTGCTAATGTTAACCAAGGAGACGTTCGAGTAGTAATTACTGAACATTGTTCCTCGTTTTCGTTGAAATTTTAATATAAAATATTAATTAAAAAGAATATAATACAGGAGGAGACACCATTAGAGTATCGTGCGATGGTATCTTAATGGGTGATTTAATCTTTCTAGAAAATGAATAAAATTGAGTTTAAACTGCAAAGATTATTAACGTGGACGTCATCTTCATAGAGTTTTGTACTTCCAAGTGTAAATACTTGCTAGATCATTATACTTTTTAATAATATTGTATGCATAAAGTCTAGCGTTGCTAAAAAACTATTAAATAATTAAAATTATTATAAATTTTAGACTTTTACCATAAAATCATTTTACAGTGAGTTCCTAAATTCATTTGAAAGGGATGAAAGCTCGGTTGGAATGTTTTGTGATCTTTTGTGTTTAACACGACATTTAAAAAGATATACTTTATAAATATAGAAGGTCTAAATATTAGGCATATATTTAAATTTATGACGCCCACAAGGATCAATATTGGGCCCTTTATTATTCATTCGTGTCATGAAGATGGTGTCCACTAATATTAAATATACGAGTAGAGTATATTATTGAAAATAACCGTAGTGTCGTAATAAAGAAATAATATTTGAAATATGTAATATTTATCCTGTGGAAGCACAACTTCTTGAAGAAGGCATCCATAGAATTTTTTAAAGTTAAATTCATAATTATTAATATTTACTCACAGTTTAGTGAAGAAAAATGCTAAAATTGTCACCTGGTGTATGAAAGCTATGAAGATGATATCCACCAAAATGACAATCGTAAATTGCAAAACTAAAATAATACGTCACAGACTAAGTATAGATTAAAATTTCCACCTAGAGTACGAAAGCTATGAAGATGGTGTCCGACAATATTAATTATTATTAAATATACCAGCAATCTATTATTGAAAATAACTGTAGTGTCGTAATAAAGAAGTAATATTTGAAGTACGTTTTATTTGCCCGGTTGCAGCTCAACTCCTTGAAGAAGGCGTCCACAGAAATGTTTTCTACGTAAAATTCATGAATATTAACATTTACTTATAGCCTTTTAGTGAAGAAAATACTAGAATTGTCACCTGGTGTATGAAAGCTATGAAGATGATATCCACCAAAATGACAATGACAAATTGCAAGACTAAATTAATACGTTACAGACTCAGTATATATTAAAATTTCCACCTAGAGTACGAAAGCCATGAAGATGGTGTCCGACAATATTAATTATTATTAAATATACAAGCAATCTATTATTGAAAATAATTGTAGTGTCGTAATAAAGAAGTAATATTTGAAATACGTTTTATTTGCCCGGTTGCACCTCAACTTCTTGAAGAAGGCGTCGACAGAAATGTTTTCTAAGTTAAATTCATGATTGTTAACATTTACTTATGGCTTTTTAGTGAAGAAAATGCTAGAATTGTCACCTGGTGTATGAAAGCTATGAAGATGATATCCACCAAAATGGCAATGACAATGAATTACCTCTTTGTCTTGCCGGAGCATTTTCTGCCTTTTCTAATATCATTTTTATTTAAAACACCCTGTATAAAATTTTACAATGCTATAGGTGATTTGTTTAATTTTTTCGCCCACTTTTGAAGTATATACCGTAATTTTTTCCACCTACATCTATTTGCTTATAGTTCAAGTTCACTCATCGAATTACAAGTAAAATTAAACAATGGTGTCGAAATGATAGTATGTAAATATTGAATGACAAAACACTAATTGTTTGATAATGTAAATTTATTTTGTAAATACATTAGTTTTTTGGACCAAACCTAGCTTCCTATATAAAAAAGAAAAAAGAAAAAAGAAAAGCAAATAGATAAATAATCTACATCCTATCATTGTTCCTGATGATTTTCATTACAATGCTTTAATAGAAGCCCAATTAAAACCACTGGTACTTCTTCTAGAATAAGTTTTGATGAAAATTAAATAGCCATAACAATTTTTTACCATTATTTTCTGTTATAATTTCCACTTAGAACATATATTTCAACCTAGAGCATTTAAAGCCTATGAAGATGATGTCCATAGATTTTCATTTAAAATATTAAACATAATTGGCGGTAAAAACTCCATGGAGATGGCTTCCACTAGAACAAGTTTTCATCGACATTTAATGCTTTTTACCATAATATGCTTTACAATTTCCACCTAGACCATTTAGGGATTGTGAAGATGACGTCCACGGATAATAATTTGTAAGATATTAAATTTTTGATGGTTTTTCCATATAGGCCTAGACCTAGTGTTACAATTTCTTCCACTATTAGCATTTTATTTCAATACAACCTAGAGAGAGCACTTAATACTTTTGTAGATGTCGTCCACTGATGTAAATTTAAAATTGATAGTATTAAATATCAGACGCTACCTTAATATTTCCATAATAAAAAAAATATGAATCTAAAATTCAAATGACAGCTCTCTAGGTGGTCGATTATTTAAAATTTGATACCATATCTTTCTAACAAAAAAAAAAAAAAAATTACGAACATCCTCAAACCCATATTTGGTCAATCATTAATAAAGATTACAAGTTAGATAAGAAAAAATTCATTAATTTCAATTGAAAACACGTGTTTTATTTTGCTATCGCTCCTTTTGAGACAAACAAAGTTTCATTCGAAACAAATTGGCTTAATTCTTGCGATTCTGACAGTTGTTATGCTCATCGCCAATTAATGATTATTATCCTGATGTAAAATAGTATCCCAAAAAGGAAACCAAATTCTTAAAAAACAGTAGAGGATTATAATAAAAAAAAACCTAAAAGATGAATGTTAAATTTTAACCTTGATCTCTGATATTCAAAAATCGAGCGAACTTGAGATGAATAACAATTAGGTAATTATTCATTATGATGCGGATTTAAAATTAATAGTAATATTTATTTCCATGGACACCTCCTTCGAAGAGGGTTTGAAGCACCAGGTCAGAAAATAATAATAGACTATTCGCATATTAAATAATTCATATAGACAGACACCGTCTTCAAAGAGGGTTAGAAATACCAGGTCAGATCTCGCATCTTTAATAATAATTCAAGTTGACGGACACCATCTTCATGGCTTTTGTATTTTAGGTGAAAATTTTAATCTACACTAATTCTGTAACGTTTTATTTTAGTCTTACAATTTGTAATTGTCATTTTGGTGGACATCATCTTCATAACGTTTATACACCAGGTTACAATTTTAGCATTTTCGTCTCTAAAAAGCCATGAGTAGTTTATAATACACATGAAATACTTGGAAAACATTTCTGTGGAAGCCTTCATCAAGAAGTCATGCTTTCACCGGGCAAATAATAATGTATATATGTAGATATCACTTCTTTATTAAGACACTACAATTATTTTCAATTACTTTTAATAATAATATTGACGGACACCATCTTCATAGCTTCCGTGCTCTTGGTGGAAATTTTAATCTATACTGAATCTTTATCGTTTTGTTTAGTCTTGAAATTTGTCATTGTCATTTTGGTGAAAAGCATCTTCATAGCTTCCATACACCAACTAACAATTTTAGAAATTTCTTCAATAAAAAGCCATGGTAATGTTAATAATAATGAATTTAACTTAAAAATTTTTATGGGTGCCTTCTTTAACATATTTTAAAAATTATTTCTTTATTACGACACTACAGTTATTTTCGATAATAGAATGATCGTATATTTAATAATAATTGATACTGACGGACACCATCTTCATAGCTTTCGTACTCTAGGTTAAAATTTTAATCTATACTGAATCTGTGACATTTTATTTAAGTTTTACAACTTGTCATTGTCATTTTGGTGTGGATATCATCTTCATAGCTTTCGTACACCAGGTCAGAAAATCATTTCCAACTTGATTATTCGTTGTAAAAACCTCCAAACGCCCTAATAAATAAATATTAAAATAAATATTATGTATTATTCATGTATTTTCCAAATATATTTTTATTACACTACATTTTATTTGTTTTATGGGCAGCATCTTCATAGCTTTTTAGCTCCGTTGTAAAAATGTACTATTTTTAATAGGTGTCATTCCGTTATATTTTTAATATTTTAGTGGGCATCTTCTTCAAAAAGCAATTAATTCAGCAGGTCTAAAAATCTTCCCATAAGGAATTTGTTTATAAAAAAAGGTTATTTTATTTAAATTGGTCGTAAAAAAAGCAATCTATTTTATTGTGATTAAATTATAGATGCCATAAATAATGTATATTAGTTTTATCCTTAAATATAACATGATCGGTTTGGAATCATTTAAATGCAAAAACTGAAACTATTATTGCAATATAATTTGCATTGTTATTGACGTAAAATTCTGCATATTTTTCCGGGTTTTGCATTTAAAATACATTAGAAATAAATCATAAAAAAAATATAAACTTCCAACATTCTACAAGAGCATATATATTTAGAACTGGTGTAAGCAAGATGACGTCAGCAAAAATAAAAAAAAGTTTATAATAATAAAAATAAAAACTACAATCATATAGAGAAATGCATTTTTAATAGATATTATCCACCTGGAGGAAGCATGACTTCTCGAAGAAGGCGTCCACATAAATTACCATTAGTATAGATTAAAATTTCCACCTAGAGTACGAAAGCTATGAAGATGGTGTCCACTAATATTAAATATACGAGTAGAGTATATCATTGAAAATAACCGTAGTGTCGTAATAAAGAAATAATATTTGAAATATGTAATATTTACCCGGTGGAAGCACAACTTCTTAAAGAAGGCATCCACAGAATTTTTTTTAAGTTAAATTCATGATTACTAATATTTACTCACAGTTTAGTGAAGAAAAATGCTAGAATTGTCCCCTGGTGTATAAAAGCTATGAAGATGATATCCACCAAAACGACAATGACAAATTGCAAGACTAAAATTATACATTGCAGATTAAGTATGGATTAAAATTTCCGCCTAGAATACGAAAGCTATGAAGATGGTGTCCGACAATAATAATAAATTATTAAATATACCAACAATCTATTATTGAAAATAACTGTAGTGTCATAATAAAGAAGTAATATTTGAAATGTTATATTTGGCCGGTTGCAGCTCAACTCCTTGAAGAAGGCGTCCACAGAAATGTTTTTTAAGTTAAATTCATGAATATTAACATTTTTACTTATAGCCTTTTAGTGAAGAAAATGCTAGAATTGTCACCTGGTGTATGAAAGCTATGAAGATGACATCCACCAAAATGACAATGGCAAATTGCGAGACTAAAATAATACATCACAGACTCAGTATAGATTAAAATTTCCACCTAGAGTACTAAAGCTATGAAGATGGTGCCCGACAATATTAATTATTATCAAATATACGAGCAATGTATTATTGAAAATAACTGTAGTGTCGTAATAAAGAAGTAATATTTGAAGTACGATTTATTTGCCCGGTTGCAGCTCAACTCCTTGAAGAAGGCGTCCATAAAAATGTTTTCTAAGTTAAATTCATGATTATTAACATTTACTTATAGCCTTTTAGTGAAGAAAATGCTAGAATTGTCACCTGGTGTATGAAAGCTATGAAGATGATATCCACCAAAAGGACAATGACGAATTGCAAGACTAAAATAATACGTTACAGACTCAGTATAGATTAAAATTTCCACCTAGAGTACGAAAGCTATGAAGATGGTGTCCGACAATATTATATATTATTAAACATACGAGCAATTTATTATTGAAAATAACTGTAGTGTCGTAATAGAGATTGAAATATGTTATATTTTGCCAGGTGAAAGTCTAACTTCTTGAAGAAGGCGTCTACATAAATGTTTTCCAAGTTAAATTCATACTTATCAACATTTACTTACGACATTTTAGTGAAGAAAATGCTAGAATTGTCCACCTGGTGTATGAAAGCTATGAAGATGATATCCTCCAAAATGGCAATAACAAATTGCAGGACTAAAATAAGACGTGGCAGACTTAGCATATAAAAAAAATTCCACTTAGAGTACGAAAGCTATGAAGATGGTATTCGTCAGTATTAATTATTATTAAATATCCGAGCAATTTATTATTGAAAATAAATGTAGTATAGTAATAAAGAAGTAATATTTGAAATATGTTATATTTTGTCCGGTGGAAGTCCAACTTCTTGAAGAAGGCGTCCACAGAAATGTTTTCTAAGGTAAATTCATAATTATTAACATTTACTTTTAGTGAAGAAAATGCTAGAATTGTCACCTGGTGTATCAAAGCTATGAAGATGATATCCACCAAAATGACAATGACAAATTGCAAGACTAAATAAATACAGACTCAGTATCGATTAAAATTTCCACCTAGAGTACGAAAGCTATGAAGATGGTGTCCGACAATATTAATTATTAAAAGTACGAGCAAATTATTATTAAAAATAACTGTAGTGTCGCAATAAAGAAGTAATATTTAAAATATGTTGTATTTTGCTCGGTGGAAGTCCAAGTTCTTGAAGAAAGCGTCCACAGAAATGTTTTCCAAGTTAAATTCATAATTATTAACATTTACTTACGACATTTTAGTGAAGAAAATGCTAGAATTGTCACCTGGTGTACGAAAGCTATGAAGATGATATCCACCAAAATGACAATGACGAATTGCAAGACTAAAATAATACCTTACAGATTCAATACAGATTAAAATTTCCACCTAAAGGTCGAAAGCTATGAAGATAGTATTAATTTATTATTAAATACGAGTAGTCTATTATTGAAAATAACTGTAGTGTGTCGTAATAAAGAATTGAAATATGTTATATCCATTAATATTTTCTCGGTGACATTCTTCAAGTAGACACGAAAACTGGTCACCTAAAGCAGGTTAGTGCCTTAAAACCAGTCTACGGTGAATTTACATAATTCGAGAAAAAGAAAGAAGTAAAAAAAAATTAATTAGAGCGTTTACGAGTCGCTACCCAATTACTTATAAGGAGCGACTTTTTTTTTCTAAAATGTTAAAATTTATTTTTTGCTCTTATACATAATTCGTTACAAATTGCTAATACTAGGTGACAAATTATTGTGATTTATTTTTAATTAGTTGTCTGCGAAGAGCGTGAGAATTCGTTTTGTTAAACATTAAAGACCTTTTGAAGAAGACGTTCAGTTATAATCAATTTTTTGATAATTTAGATTTCTAAAAATAAAGATATTAAAAAATTATTTATTGGCAATGTATAAGTTAAAAATAAATAATTTAATTTTTGAAAGTTTCGTGGACATTTTCTTCAAGAAGTTGTGTTTACAACAGCTCAAAATGTATTTCAAAATATTTATTTATATGACTTCTGGGTCCCTTAACTTTAGTTTTGATTGTTATAATATAAATTTCATAATTTTTGTGGACATCATCTCCATAGGGTTTTGGTGTAAAGAGGTGAAAATATATTAAAACATTCTTATTCGTATGATCATAGGTTCCTTTGTTATTTTTGATTGAAATAATCTAAATTTCATTGTTTTTGTGGACATCATCTCCATAGGGTTTTGGTGTAAAGAGGTGAAAATATATTAAAACATTCTTATTCGTATGATCATAGGTTCCTTTGTTATTTTTGATTGAAATAATCTAAATTTCATTGTTTTTGTGGACGTCATCTTCATAGAGTTTTGGTGAAAGCAAGTAGATATAAACAAAATATTTGTATGGGCATAGATCCTTCTTTACTTTTGATTGTTATAATCTAAATTTCACAGTTTTTGAGGACATCATCTTCAAAGGATTTTGGTGAAAATATAATAAAAAATATTTATTTTAAATTCTGATTTTGTTATTATTTAAATTTTATAGTTTTTGTGGACATTATCTTCATAGGGTTTTGGTGTAACCAGATAAAAATATATTAAAAAAAGCTTTATTTGTATGTTCACAGATCCTTTTTTTACTTTTTATTGTCATAATCTAAATTTTATATTTTTTGTGGACATTATCTTTATATGGTGTACCAGGTGCAAATATATTAAAACAAAATATATTTATTTGTATGATCATAGATCCTTTTTCAGTTTTGATTTTTATGATCTAAATTTTATAGTTTTCGTGGACACCATCTTCATAGAGTTTCGATGTACCAGGTGAAAATATATTTAAAAAAACCATTTGTACCAACGTAGGTCCTTTTTTGAATTTTAATTGTTTTAATCTAAATTTCATAGTTTTTGTGGGCAACATCTTCATAGGGTTTTGGTGTAACCAGATGAAAATATATTAAAAAAAAATATTTTATTTGCATGCTCATAGGTTCTTTTCTATTTTTGATTGTTATAATCCAAATTTTACAGTTCTTTTGGACATCATCTTCATACCCTTCATATATTGGGTGGATTTTTCGCTGCTCCAGGTCTATTTTTACTTTAAAATAATATTGTATCATAAAATAATATTCAAAATTGAATTCTATGTCAAACACGAAATGATTTATTTTTTGTGCATTGTTTAAAAAAGTGTTTATCTTCTCTTAAATTAACTTTTTTTAATGCTTTAGATATTAATTATTATTATTTTATTGGACACCATCTCCACAGCTTTGGTATACTATCATAGTATGATCTGAAGTAGATGGAATCTAACTTGTCCAGAAGGGAGCAGTTTGTTAAAACGGCTTCACGTTTACCGGATTTAAGAGGTATGTTCCTCAAGGGTCAGTTCTTGTGCAGTTACTGTTTTGCATTTATTTAAATGATCTAGCATTTTTTGATATTTCAGCCGACTTCACACTTTGCTAACGATACAAGGATATCAAGAACATCATTGGGTGTAATGTAAGAAAGAAACAGACCGTAAAAATAGATTTAAACTTAGGACGAAGGTATCATGATCAGATTCTGTATTTTAGTCAAGATTTTACATTCACTAAAATTTCTATAATCTTGATCTAAAATAGATTTTCATGTAGCAGTGGGCGCCATCTTCGTGCAGTTTGTATTTTAATTGGAAACGTTTACTTAACTTAAATGTTGCTTGAAATTGAAGGTATTTTTATAGGCTTTAACGACTTCATCATTGAGTCTCGACTGCAACAGGTCTAAATTCTCATTAAAAATTATTTATATTTAAAGCATCTTTTTATATACAGGTTTCTATAAAAGGTTGGACTATAATTCTAGTTCCCATCTGGTTTAAACTTAAACATATAATTGACCTGTCAGTGTGTTTGTTGTTTGTTTTTCTTTTCCCAATCTCTCGTGGGCTTCGTCATTATCAAATCGATTCTTTCAAAACTGGAAGTCGTTTTCACAATAAGATTTCACTTAATTAAGTATAGATTTTGTAGAAAAAATATTGCGTAATTATTTTTTTAATTTACTTTGGAAACGAAAGCTTGATATATAACCTTTTGACTTATGCCTGTGGATTTTGGGTTAATTCGTAATAGATTTCACTTTGGAGGTTAAACATCAATAATGTTGTCAGTACTCGGAGTTTTTAATGAAAATATTTACATATTAGTCAGGTCATTAATTAAATTACATTTATAGCAAAATATTAAAAAAAAATAAGATCAATTAAACGTAAAATTAAGAAACTTTTAAATAATTGCACCTGGTGGACACGGAACTTCTTTATTTTATTTTTAGATCCATTAGGTACAATAAATGCAATCTGGTGTGCAAAACCTATAGAGATGATTACAATTATACCAAAAACTGACTTTTGTTATATTTACACCTGGTGGTAAAAGAATGTGCCCATGGAATTATTTTTTATTTAGAGCTTTTAAGTGAACAAGTTTCTACATGGTATATTGTACTTTCACATTTAATTTTGAATTAATACATAGTTAATTATAGAATCAAGGAACTATTATTAATTCACTAATAACAATAATGATTCATTAAAATTAATAAACAAACCACAATGATTCAATAAAAAAAACGTATATGCCTGCTAATTTTTAGAATTTTTTCCCTTTTAATTGGAGTTTTTTTTTAATCATGTAAAATATCCAATTATTTGGTCTAAATAAACAAAACAAAAATCTGACATCTTCGTAGGACGTTCAAGCACTAGATTTAAAATAGGTTAAAAAGAGAATTAATAATATTTCAAAGTTATGACGTTGGTGGGCCTCATCTTCAGGAGTGTCCTTTATAACCGAAGAACCAGGTTCAAATTAAAAAGTGATGGGCCATCAGGGACTTTAATAGCTTATGTAAAGTTAAATTAATACAATTTCCTAAAATTATAATCGATTTGGTGGGCATCATCTTCAGGAGTTTCAATTATTATTAAAGTACTAGGTCGGCAATTAATAAAAATTGTTTTTCTTATCCCACACGAAATCTAAATATTGTATTAAGGATTATTGAGAGTGTATGGTGGGCATCATCTTCAGAGCACCAGGTCTCAAGTACAATTTAATAAACTTAAAATAGGTCAAATTTAGAGAATTTATAAATTTTTTTAGTTATTACTGTTCTTGGTGGGCCTCATCTTCAGGAGTATCGTTTGTAACATAGCACTAGGTGCAAATTAAAAAGTGGTCGACCGACAGGAGTCTTTAATAGCTTAATTAAAATTAAATTAATAGAACTAATACAAAAAATTTTAAAATTATAACCGATCTGTTGGGCATCATCTCCAGGAGTTTCGATTATTATCGAAGCATTAGGCCGAAATTAATCAAAATTATGTTTGTTACGTCCCTCACGAAACCGAAATATTGTATTAAAAGTTTTTGAAAATATATGGTGGACATCATCTTCGGAGGTTTCGTGTGATACCGAAACACCAGGTCTAACTAAATGAAAATTATGCAATTTACGTACCTTGTGAAACAGAAAGTAGTCCAAAATCCAAAATTGACACATCCAAAGTCAAATTTGACTCGAAAACAGTTCAAAAAACCGGCAAAGAATCCGTATGGCATATGAGAACTTTGTTTTTCTTTGAGAAAAAAAATCACATGTACCAAACGCTATCCACTAGACCGGCCTAGTCAACTCGAGTATGAGTCTCACGCGCGCGGCTTCGAAATCTGCTATGCCTCCACACCGTCGCTAGTCGCTTGTTTAAAGATGAAGAAATCGCCGCGGCGTTGCCAAGTCGCGTAACGGAGACGCGACGTTTCGAAAACGAAAAAAACGCTATTTTTGTACAGAGATTTTTTTCGTTTCTCTAACTAACCGAAACACCTTGATCAAGGATTAGAATTTTTTGGTCCTTGAAGGCCGGAAAAATTTCTGTATTTTGTTTAACCACTGCGGAGGTTAAGAAGTCTGGATTTGGATTTTTACGTCTGGAGGTTGTTAATTGTTGATTTTGTGTAGGCGAAGATTCTTGGCTGATTGATTTTTGAATGTCAGCATTAAGATTTTTGCAATAAACTTCGAGTCACGAACTACGTACTTACTGTTTTGTTGAACTTTAGGTGAATCAAAATGAAAAGAGCAATTTAAGGATCTGGAGGAATACAATTAAAATAAAATTCGTTGAAGATGGTGTCCATTATTTCTAAATAAAAATAATTTTATATCGAAACCTCTATGAAATTTGTAAAAAGCACTGTTTATTTTAAAAATGTTAGTTTACATTAATTTATATCATAGAGAATCTACATTCTTGACCTGGTGCTCAAAAACCTTACGAAGAAGACGTCCAATAAAATGTAGATTTTGTACAGATTTGAATACGAGTCTACCGTAAAATCTGGTTTATTTAATAAATAAACCCATTGCCTATTATTACTCGATCAATTTACACAAAACTCGCTGAAGATGACGACCACCGAAAAAACACAATTTGACATGACATGACAATAAATTAGTAGACAATCAACTTGTACTAATTCAGCCACTACCTTACATTCTAGACCCGGTGCACCAAAACCCTATGAAGATGCCGTCCAATAAAATACATATTTTGCACAGATTTGAATGCGAATCTACTCTAAAATCTGTTTTGTTTAATGAACAAACACATTACCTAGTACCGATCAATTTACATAACTCGCAGGAGATGACGCCCACCGAAAAAAAAAACGTAGATATATGATAAACCGAAACATATCATCTAAGACAATACATAAATCAATTTGTATTAGTCTACCCATTGACCTAAATTCTGGACCTGGTGCACCAAACCACACGAAGATGACGTCCAAAAAAATGTATATTTTGTACAGATTTAAATACGAGTTCACTTTAAAATTTGTTTTATTTAATTATCAAACACCTGGTATCAATCAATTTACACAAAGCTCGCTGAGGATGACGTCCAAAGAAAAAATGCAGATTTGATAAAGTGAAAAATACGATCTAAGACAATATATTAATAGACAATCAACTTGTATTAGTCCACCCACTAACCTACATTCTGGACCTGGTGCACAAAAACCCTACGAAGATGACTTCCAATAAAATATCTATTTTGTATAGATTTGAATACGTGTTTACCCTAAAATCTATTTTATTTAGTAAACAAACCCATTACCTAGTACCGATCAATTTACACAACTCGCTGCAGATGACGTCCACCGAAAAAAAAACGTAGATATGATAAACCGAAATATATCATCTAAGACAATATAAATTAATCAATTTGTCCATACACTGACCTAAATTCTGGACCTGGTGCACCAAAATCCCACGAAGTTGACGTCCAATAAAATGTATATTTTGTACAGATTTAAATACGAGTTTACTTTAAAATTTGTTTTATTTAATAATCAAACACCTGGTATCTATCAATTTACACAAAACTCGCTGAAGATGACGTCCAAAGAAAAAATGAAGATTTAATAAAGTGAAACATATCTAAGACAATATATTAGTAGACAATCAACTTGTATTGGTCCACCTACTAACCTACATTCTGGACCTGGTGCACAAAAACCCTACGAAGATGACGTCCAATAAAATGAATATTTTGTACAGATAAAATCTATTTTATTTAATAAACAAACCCATAACCTAGTTACGATCAATGTACACAAAACTCGCTGAAGATGACGTCCACAAAAAAAAATCTCAGCTTTGATGAACCGAAACATATCATCTAAGATAATAAATTAGAAGACAATCAACCTGTATTAGTCCACCCACTTTAGCCCTTAAGGCTTCGATGTAACGCCCCACTTTGTGGGTGTCCCACACCATAAATATACCGATATAGATCTGAACTAATAACACCGTCTTTTTTCATTTATAGTTAACGGACTTTTTTCTGCGAAATTACGGTCGAGCACCTTCTTCGTAAAGATTTCAATGCCCCAGGTCAGGAATTTTATTTATGTATATCATCTTCATGGCGTTTAATAACCACCAGGTCAGATTGTAACACCAAATCGAGAATAACAATGCAATGTTTCTATTACATCCCGTTTTAATTTTCGTTGACGCTATCTTCAATGGGTTTCGGCTATAATACCGTACACCAGGTATAAAAAAGCTTTCTTACAACCCCAAATCATTTTCAACCCTCCGTTAAACATTTCTATTGCGAATGTACATAAACATATAACAGTGGACGCCCTCTTCAGAGAGTTTGCGTTAATTATGACGCACCAGGTATATGAAACCTTCCTACTAACCCCAAAGGGCAGAAGAAAGATGCGACCATCATCGTGATCAGGCATAGATTAATGAGAGGCGCTATAAAAGCATCACCAGTATCTAAGTCTAAGGTCATGGCCTCCTCGACAACATGGTGAGTGAGTGACCTCAGCGGAAGGAAGGAAGGTGGGGAACACTACGCCAGGAGAACCAGAATATGCCTGCAGTTAGAAGCGACGTTGCCAACACTACGTAGTTTTCCTAAAATTGCTTAAAAATGCGTAATTTTGGCGGACGCCGTCTTCGGACGATGTGGGATGCACCAGGACCAAATAGAGATTAAGACAACAGAAAAATGCACTTTTTTATATCAGGGTCATCGTAAATGTCACTTTTTAAATACATTTAATACGATATTTTGTTGGAGAACGAAATATTAATTATGAATATAATTTAGACACCTGCCACACGCTTATTGATACAAAACTCTAAAAAGCTGGTTTCCAGTTGTAATTAATATGATTAATGACAAACATATAATTAAATATTTCGCAATTTTTTTATTTTAGACATCATCTTAATAGTCCTAGTACACCTGGGTTTTAAAAATATTCTTACATCTTAAATTCGATAGTAAATTGTGTTAAAAAAGTTAAATATATCTTTATTCAAGAATGTCATTCTTGTGGATATTATCTTCGGATGGAGCTTATGCTCCAGGCTTCAAAAACGTGTTGTAAGGAAAGTTAAAATTATTACAATTCTAATTTACTGTTTTTCATGTTTTTTTTTTAATTGAAAATCCCATTTTTAGGCCTGGTGGTAAAAATATACATTTTATGGGATTTCATTTTCTTAGTGTTTTGGTGCACCATGTCCAGAATCTAGGTTAGTGTGTGGACCAATACAACTTGATTGTCTTCTAATTAGTTGTCTTAGATGATATGTTTCGGTTCATCAGTTCTGCTTTTTTTCGGTGGACGTCATCTTCAGCGAGTTTAATGTAAATTGATCGGTACTAGGTAATGTGTTTATTTATTAAATAAAATAGATTTTAAAGTAGACTCATATTCAAATCTGTATAAAATATACATTTTATTGAACGTCATCTTCGTAGAATTTTGGTGCGTCGTCTTCAGCGAATATTCTGTATAGATTTACTGGTACTAGCTAATGTATTTATTTATTAAATAAATAGATTTTAGAGAATACGCGTGTCGAAATCTGTACAAAATATACGTTTTATTTGACGTCATCTTCGTAGGGTTTTGGTGCTCCAGGTCCAGAATGTAGGGTTAGTAGGTGGATTGTCTTCTAATTTATTGCCTTTCTTAGATATGTTTCATTTTATCAAATCTGCTGTTTTTTGGTGGGCGTCATCTTCAGCGAGTATTGTATATAGATTTACTGGTACTAGGTAATGTATTTATTTAATAAATAAAATAGATATTAGAGAATACTCGTATCGAAACCTGTACAAAATATTCATTTTATTTGACGTCATCTTCAGAGAGTTGGTATGCACCAGGTTTTAAAAGTGATCTGATTTAAGTAAATTGATCGGTACTAGGTTTTTTATTAAATAAAATAGATTTTAAAGTAGATTCCTATTTAAACATGTACAAAATATGCATTACATTGAACATCATCTTCGTAGGGTGTGGGATGCACCAGGTCCAAATAGAGATTAAGCGAACAGAAATGCACTTTCTTATGAGAGGGTCAGATCTACTCGTATAACTTAAAATTAAATTCGCTGGTCCATAGATTAAAATTAAATACGCTATAATCTTAACGACGAACTCATTTTGAACTATAAATAAAAAATAAATCCTCGCAAACGGCCTATAAGTCTTAAGTTAACAATTGAAAGTTGTAAACATAACATTTCGGTGAAATTAAGAGCCATTCATGTTTTCTTTGGGCGTGCAATAAATAAAGAAGACAAAAGGCAGTATCTTCTTCGAGATTATACTAAGTATCATCGTAAATGTCACTTTTTAAATGCATTTAATGCGATATTTTTTTGGAGTTCGAAATATTAACCTACAAAAGCGGGTCTTTGCTGTATTTCAAAATAATTTAGACACCTGGCGCACACTTATTAATGCAAAACTCTATAAAGCTGGCTTCCAGTTGTAATAAAAATGATTAATGAGAAACATTTATTTTTTTACATCTTTAGAGACAAGCTTCTAAAAATATTCTTACATACATCTTAATTAAATAATAAATTGTGTTAGAAAAGTTAAATATATTTTTATTTTGGTGGACATCATCTTCAGATGGTGCTTTTGCACCAGATTCTGAAATAAGGAAAGTTATTTATTATAATTATTATAATTTCATATTTTTTTATACTGTAAATCCAATTTTTAGACCTGGTGATCGAAATACTGTGAAGACGATGTCCAAAAATTTCCAATACTATTTATTCTAATCTAAAATGTATTTGATTATCTGTAATTATTATATTTTTATTTACGTGTATATTTTTGGGAAGTAGAATCTAAATGACCTAGTGCCTAAAAAGGCCATGCACGCGCTATTCCACACATAGAATCCGGAAACGTGTAAAACATCAATAATAACACCAAAATAAAATGTTTTCACAGCAGTAATACAAATCAAGATAGCCTTGTCATTGACCAAAAAGAAATTAACAATACCAAGCTGACTAGTTGTATTCGAATTATGTTTTTTATTCACACACGCTTTGCCTAAGGTCATTGATTAAAAAATTCATGTCTTGCAATTTAGAGCATGTAATAATGGAACTCGAAAAGGTTTTCAATTAATGGAGATCTTCTACACAGAGGGTTTTAGCGATAGGTTAAAACTGGACTTTATCAACATTACATTTATTAAGTAATTTTTTCTTTATGATGAGTTTAATGATTGACAATTTCATGAGTGACAATGTTATACTTTTCACATATTTCTTTTGCACCAGGTTACACTAAAACATTTTATACACAACAGGAACTCCTAATAAACGTATTTTAAAGAAAATTTGTGTATACACAAATTAAATGTTGTATAAAATGGCACATAACGGGTGTTAGTTTTTTCTTCGCAATCCCCCGTAACCTTAAGGTCACAAAGCTGAGAGAAATACCCCATATTTATGGTAATTGTAATGATGAAAAACGTTAGTTATGATTGGATCCTCATTAGTTTCAGTTTTTAATTTGACGTTGCTAGCGCTGAGAGTTAACGGTGTACTCGAGCAGATATTGTTATAGTCTGGTGAATTATGTTGCCATTCAAAAAAACTTCATTTCCACCAGGTCTAACAATAATGGTAGTTTCAAGAGAGTTAACATGTTAGGAAAGTAAAAAATAATGTATAATGTAAAAATTATCAAAAATACGTAATGTAATGCAACATTGATATATTTTTATTAAAAACGTTAATTTTTTGTGGGCATCATCTTCAGAGAGTTGGTATGCACCAAGTAATAAAATAGGCTAAAGTACGTTTACGTAACTTAATAAAATCAGAAAAGTTAAAATTTATATTTTTATTCAAAACATCATTTCAATGGCCATCATCTTCAGAGAGTTGGTATACACCAGGTTTTAAAAGTGATCTGATTTAAGTCTACGTAGCTTAACACAATCATAAAACTTAAAATTAGTCAATTTTTATTTAAAAACTTTATTTCAGTGGGCGTCATCTTCAGTGAGCTGGTGTGCACCAGGTCCCAAAATGATCTGAATTAACGTCTAGGTAACTTATAAAATAATAAAATTAAAATTAGTCTATTTCTATTTAAAAACGTAATTTCAGTGGGAATCATCTTCAGTGAGTTGGTATGCACCAAGTCGTAAAAATGATTTGAATTTCATCTACGTAACTTAATAAGATCAGAAAAGCTTGAATTAGAATACTCTTATTAAAAAAAGTAATTTCAGTGGGCATCTTCTTCAGAGAGTTAGTATGCATACTGCACATGTTCTAAAAATAATCTGAATTACATCTACAGCTAACGTAAATTGATATATTTTTAATTAAAAACATCATTTTTGTGGGCATCATCTTTAGAGAATTGGTATGCACCAGGTTCTAAAAGTAATCTGATTTAGGTCTACGTAGCTTAATAAAATCATAAAAGTTAAAATTATTCTATTTTTAATTAAAAACGTCATTTTAGTGGGAGTCATCTTCAGTGAGTTGGTATGCACTAGGTCCCTAAAATGATCTGAATTACGTCTATACGTAATATATATTGATGCTATATATTTTTATTCAAAACACGTAATTTCTGTGGGCATCATCTTCAGTGAGTTATGTATGTACCAGGTCCTAAAAATGATCTTAATTGCGTCTAAGTAACTTAATAAAATTGTAAAATAAAATTAGTATATTTTTATTTAAGAAACGTCATTTGAGTGGGCATTACCTTCAGAGTTGGTATCCACCAGGTCGTAAAAATGATCTGAATTACATCTACGTAACTTAATAAGATCAGAAAAGCTTGAATTAGAATACCCTTTTTAAAAAATGTAATTTCAGTGGGCATCATCTTCAGAGTTGGTATCCACCAGGTTCTAAAAGTAATCTGATTTAGGTCTACAATACAATCATAAAAGGTTAAATTATTCTATTTCTATTTAAGAACGTCATTTCAGTGGGCGTCATCTTCAGTGAGTTGGTATGCACCAGGTCCTAAAAATGATCTGAATTGCGTCTACGTAACTTAATTAAATTATAAAATTAAAATTACTCCATTTTTATTTAAAAAAAAAAAAAAAAAACATCATTTCAGTGGGCATCATCTTCAGAGAGTTGGTATGCACCAGGTCATAAAAATTATCTGAATTGCGTCTACGTAACTCAATTAAATTATAAAATTAAAATAAATTCAAAAACGTCATTTGAGTGGGCAGCATCTTCAGAAAGTTGATATGTACCAAGTCTTAAAAATTATCTGAATATCTAGGTATCTTAATAGGATCAGAAAAGATTGAACTAGGATATTCTTATTAAAAAAACATAGTTTTAGTGGACATTATCTTCAGAGAGTTGGTATGCACTAGGTCCCAAAAATGATTTGAATTATGTCTACATAAATTAATAAATTCAGAAAATCTAAAATTCGTATATTTTTATTCAAAAATGTCATTTTAGTGGGCATCATTCTCAGAGAATTGGTATGCATTAGGTCCTAAAATGATTGAATTACGTCTATACATAACGTAATAACAACATGGAATATAACCTTATTACTAGAGAGGCTTTATCTAGATAAAAAAAGCTTTAATTTTTGTGGACCACTCTATTAGAGAATTTGTCTTTACCTTAATTCATCACAGGTTGAAAAAATAGTCTTAATTAGGATGGATGATGTGAGAATGTTAGGAAAGTTAAAACAATTATATTTTGTAAAAATAATTATTAATTTCCGTGGACATCATCTTCAGAGAGTTATCTTATTAGCTGCGATCTAGGTATACCAATGAATACCAAAATGATTTCTCATACACATTGAATATGTATTGGAAGGCTCCGGACTATAATAAAAGACCAACAACAAATAATTTGCCAATTCTGTTGATGGATGTACAGTTAGACGAGTTGTTGAGCATTTTTAATAATCAGCAATCAGGTGGTTGTCTATCATATCATAATTTACATAAGATGAGAAAGTACGGTGCTCGTTGAGGTACGGATAGACGGTTTGCTGGGCCGGTAATGTCTGTGTTATTACTGGGAAGTGGCTGTAAAATCGATTTTTTATGCACCTTTCTAGCAAAAGTGCCAAAGGTATAATTACAGCATAAACGTTTATATTTTGATTGACGTAGAATTTAAAATAAATAAAATGTTATTTTTCTTCCTACAAGATGTAATCCTGACACAAATGTTAAAATTCCACAACAACAAAAAACACTCTGATGATGCTCACAGAATTGATGCATTTTACAAAATAACAATAATTTAACTTTTATGATATTACTATATTATACAGAAATAATTTAGATTCTTTTTAGGACCTTGTGCGAAAAAACACTCTGAAGATGATGTCCATAGAATTTCTGTATTTTGAAAAATCGTAACAATTTTACTTCCCTGACATTATTACATTATCCAGAAGTAATTAATACCCTTTTTAGGACCTTGAACGTAAAAACACTCTGAAGATGATGTCCACCGAATTGACATATTTTAATAAAATTGTAACAAGTCTACTTTCCTGACATTATTACACTATCTAAAAGTAATTAAGAATCTTTTTAACATCTTGTACGTAAAAACACTCTGAAGATGATATCCACTGAATTGAAGTATTTTATAATTATAATTTCCTGACATTATTACTTTATCCAAAAGTAATTAAGATTCATTTTAGAACCTTGTGCGTAAAAACACTCTGAAGATGATTTTCACAAAATTGATGTATTTTGTATAATCGTTATAATTATACTTTTCTGACAATATTACATTATCCAGAAGTAAATAAGATTCATTTTAGAACCTTGTGTGTAAAACACTCTGAAAGGATGTCTACAGAATTTATGTATTTTATAAAATCGTAATGATTTTAGTCTACTTCCTAACATTATTTACCCGACAAATAATATTTTTTATTTGTTATCTTATATAGCTTTTAGCATTTACAGCCCAAAACTAATGATGTTATCCATAATTTTCTTGAACATATTCACAACAAAACAGACAGAGAAATATAACGTTAATTAACTTACCATATCCATAAAAGGTAAGAATTCATTTTAGACCCAGCCATATTAGAATGTAACCTTAATTGTGAGATTAGAAGAAAAAATGACAGACCTAGAGGGCAGTACGAACTATATGGATGCTATTCATCAAAATGCCAACATTTATTTACCAATTTGGTGCCGCAATAACATTATTCACTGCAGATAATTGGAATTTTCTGAGTATTGCTTCAAAAGTGTTTAAAACGGTGTAAAAATAAATGCAATAATTTCTGCTTTTCTAGCCCAATTAATTAATAGCAACAATTTTACGACCCGGTGCATCACAACTCTATAGAAGTAAATAATTCAGTTTTTTGTAAACGGTGTATTAAAGTCTCCTGAAGATGATTTCCAGATTGTATTAATAAAATTTCTTACAAAAATAAATTCTAACCTATCGACCTTCAAATGCCCAACCAACCTATAATTTCAAATTAAAATCGCCTTCAAAGAAAATTAAATTTTCGTGAAACGTTCAACATATAATTATTTAACGCCAAATTAAAATAAAAACAAAAGGTGATTCTCGAAAACGCCTCCTTCTTGAATTATGATGACATAGTTTCGACTGATCACCCACCAGTCCGCTTTTTGCAGAAATATATCGAACAATATTGTAGAAAGTTGACCAGGTGTTAGATTCTTTGTTGCACAGCAATGACAAGAAGATATAGCATCGTTGTCAGATTTATTATGGTTCATAGAACGCAATTAAATCCGTTAATTGAAGTCAACAATTGATTATAGATTTTTATGGATATCGCATTCAAGAAATTCTATGGTTGTAAGTCTTAATATTGAGTTATTCGTAAAGTAAGAAAGGTAAAAAAGCTCATATAAAACAAAATTGATGAAAAATGGATTTTAGTGGACGTCTTCTTCAGGGCATTTCTTCAATAAGGACGTATCAAGCCCTAAAAAAATCTTAATGCAATAATATTAGAATAATTAAAACTACTCTAAAAATATCATTTTTGTGGTCATCATCTTCAGAGTGTTTTTAGGCACAAGGTCCTAAAAGGAGTTATAATTACTTCTGGATACAGTAATAATAGCAGGAAAGTAGAATTATTACGATTTTATAAAATACTTCAATTCTGTGGACATCATCTTCAGAGTGTTTTTAGGCACAAGGTCCTAAAAGGAGTTTTAATTACTTCTGGATAATGTAATAATAGCAGGAAAGTAGAATTATTACAATTTTTTAAAATTCTTCAATTTTGTGGACATCATCTTCAGAGTGTTTTTAGGCACAAGGTCCTAAAAGGAGTTTTAATTACTTCTGGATAATGTAATAATAGCAGGAAAGTAGAATTATTACTATTTCATAAAATACTGCAATTCTGTGGACATCATCTTCAGAGATTTTTTAGGCACAAGGTCCTAAGAGGAGTTTTAATTACTTCTGGATAATGTAATAATAGCACGAAAGTAGAAAGAATTATTACGATTTTATAAAATACTTCAATTCTGTGGACATCATCTTCAGAGTGTTTTTATGCACAAGGTGCTAAAAATAATCTTAATTACTTTTAAATAGTGTAATAATGTCAGGAAAGTAGACTTGTTACGATTTTATAAAAATATATCAATTCGGTGGACATCATTTTCAGAGTGTTTTTACGCAGAAGGTCCTACACAGTATCCTAATTAGTTCTAGATAATATAATATTGTCAGGAAAGTAGAATTATTACGATTTTATAAAATACATCAATTCTGTGGACATCATCTTCAGAGTGTTTTACGTACAAGGTGCTAAAAATTTTTTTATTACTTCTGGATAATGTAATTATTTCAAGAAAGTAAAATTGTTACGGTTTTATAGAATACATAAATTTGGTGGACATCATCTCCAGAGTGTTTTTACGCACAAGGTCCTAAAAGTTTTTAATACTTCTTGATAATGTAATCATCAGGAAAATAGAATTATTTAGATTAAACAAAATACATAATTTTTGTGGACATCATCTTCAGAGTGTTTTTACGCAAAAGGTCTTAAAAAGATTATTAATTACCTTCAGATAATGTAATAACGTCAGAAAAGTAGAATAATATAATTTATATCAATGCTGTGGAAATCATCTTCAGAGAGTTTTTATGCACAAGGTCCTAAACAGAGTATTAATTACGTCTAGATGATGTAATATTGTTAGAAAAGTATAATTATTACGATTTTATGAAATACATCAATTCTATGGACACCATCTTCAGAGTGTTTTTACGCACAAGGTCCTAAAAAAGTCCTAATTGCTATTATATGTCAGGAAAGCAGAATTGTTACGATTTCATAAAATATATAAATTATATGAATATTTACTTCAAATATACTTGATACTTCACATGTGCATTACATCACTTAGTAATATAATATTAATACTACATATATTTTTATCAAAAAATTTTTAGTGGATGCCATCTTTATCGAATATTTGTTTTATACATATTCCAGGTGATAAAAAAGATTTAACTAGTTAACAGAGATTCCTATATAACTGGCAACATGGTTTAAAAACAAATAATGCAATTACTTATACAAATATATAGGTGGTATAGCATCCGGTTAAATAATATCTTCTATTAATATTTCTACATTTATTAAATATTAAATATTGTGTGGTGTCTTTTTTTTCAAATTTCATGTGGGTTACTGAAAAACAAGTGTGTATTTTTTCCTATGACATCATTTCGATTTTTTCTCAACACGTAGGTTTTCCGATATGGAATAATTATAAAGAAAATGGAGGTGTCAACTTATTAAGATATGCAAAAGAATTGTATGTATTAAAACAATCGAATATATTTATTAATTTTTATACAAACATTATTGATTGATAAAAAAAGCTTTCCGCATGTTCGACCAGGTTCAACAAGCTCGAAAAAATAGTTATTGTGTAGAGTTTTTAACGTTAAACTGCTTTATTGCATAAAACTTTTCCATCCTGTATAGATAAACCACTCTGATTTTTCTTTTTGAACATCGTGCTTCCTCAGATTACTGGTTTTATATCCTTACCATTATTAGAATCTTTATTTCAATACCATTATATCTAAACAAGAAATATACAGAGTGAATGTGTGGAAACCTGAATATTATTCAAATTTAAATTCGAGAAAAATACGAATTCTATATAGTTTAACAACAAATTGTAGATGTAATTATGTTTGGAGACCTGGATTATAGAAACTCTTCGAAGATGACATCCATCAAAAATATAAATCAGGCTAATATCAATCATTTTGAGACAAATTCTCATTTCGGGGCAGTCCACGTTATTAAAAAAATAAGAAAAAAATAGAAGCTTTTCGAAGATACGTCTACTTTACAAAAATTGCATTGACCAGAAATAGAAATAGTAAAAATATATATAATTTAAATAGTTCATGACCTGGATCACGAAGAAAAATAGGAACTCTATGAAGATGATGTCCACCAGAAATAAAATTTGTAATGATTTTATCAATTTATAATATTGCGTTACTCTATTTCAACTACCTACATAATTATGTGTAAAAAAATATAACTTTGGGACACCCCGTATAATTAAAAGAAGATTTATGGGTGATTCCAGAAAAAAATTAACCGGGGAATGTTGAGAAAGTTATCAATTTCTTCGATCTTCAATACGGCCCTGGGGGGTCTTGTTAGCACTATGTTTAACATTAAAACATTCGTTTTGTGCTGTGAAGTCGACTGGAAAATTTTTAAATAAAACGCTCGTCCAAGGTCTGTCTCTCCAACTCCTTTAGTATCTGTATAGTACAGGGTGCTTTTTCAACATAATACAAGATAAGTTTATAGGAAATATATTCGATGAAAATTAAATTTATAAAGAAAATAATGTATACCTGGAGCGCTAAGAATAATAAAAATTCTTCTAAGATGATGTTCACCAAGAATTACACTTGTGGTCAGGTTTCTTTTAGATAATATTTTTCTGCAAAGAAAAGTAGAAACTCTTTGATGATGGTATCCGTCAATATGAATTATTAGATATCTCTTTCTAAACGTCTAATTTCAGACCCGGACACGAAGTAAAATAGAAATTCTCTGAAGATGATGTGTATTTTGAGACCCGGAATATAAGGAAAAATATAAAACTGATGATGATGTCCACCATAAATAAAATTTGTTGTAATATTAATAATTTTTCAGTTCCTATTAAAATATAAGTATGTTTTGAGAGCTGGAATACGAAAAAATAGGAAAACTATGAAGACAATATCCACCAGAAAAACAAATTTGGTGTAATATTAACGGTTTTTAGTTCGTATTAAAATATTTTGAGACCTGGAATACTAAGAAACAATTTTTAGTTGCTATATTAGTGTTTCGAGACCTAGAATATAAAGAAACATAGAAAAACTATGAAGATGATGTCCACCAGAAATAAAATGTGTCGTGCTAAGAACAGTTTATAGTTCCTATTGAAATGTAAGTGGGCTTTAAGACCTGGAAAAGGAAGAAAAATAGGAAAATTATGAAGATAATGACCACCATAAACAAAAATTTGTTGATATTAAGAATTTTTATTGAAATATAGATATGTTTTGAGACCTGGAATACAAAGAAAAATAGGAAAACTATGAAGATGATGTCCACCAGAAAAAAATTCTTTATAACAATTTTTAGTTCTAATATGAGTGTTTTGAGACCTGGAATATAATGAAAATAGAAAAACTATGAAGATGATGTCCACCAAAAATAAAATTTGTTGTGCTATTACCAATTTATAGTTCCTATTGAAATATAATTATGCTTAGAGACCTGGAATAGGAAGAAAAATAGGAAAACTATGAAGATGATGTCCACCAGAAATTCAATTCATTGTTTTAACAATTTTTAGTTATAATTGAAATATAAGTATTTTGAGACCTGGAATACGAAGAAAAATGGGAACTCTGAAAATGATGTCTACCAGAAAAAAATTCGTTATAACAATTTTCAGTTCCTATATAAGTATGTTTTGAGACCTGGAATATAAACAAAAATAGAAAAACTATGAAGATGATGTCCACCAGAAATAAAATTTGTTGTGCTATTAACAATTTATAGTTCCTATTGAAATATAGGTGTGCTTTGAGACCTGGACTACGAAGAAAAATAAGAAAAGTATGAAGATGATGTCCACCATTAATAAAATTTAGTGTAATATTAATAATTTTTTAGTTCCTGTTAAAATTTAAGTATGTTTTCAAACCTGCATTACGAAGAAAAATAGGAAAACTATGAAGATGATATCCACCAGAAAAAAATTCGCTGTAATATTAATAATTTTTCAATTCCTATTGAAATACAAGTATGTTTTGTGACCTGGAATATATTGAAAAAAGGAAAACTATGAAGATGATGTTCACCAAGAATAAAATTGGTTGTAATATTAACAATTTTTAGTTTCAATTAAAATATAAGTGTTTTGAGACCTGAAATACGAAGAAAAATGGGAAAACTCTGAAGATGATATCCATCAAAAATAGAATTTGTTGTGCTATTAACAATTTATAGTTGCTATTGAAATATAAGTGTGCTTTGAGACCTGGAATACGAAGAAAAATATAAAAACTATGAAGATGATGTCCACCATAAATAAAATTTATTGTAATATTAATAATTTTTTAGTTCCTACTGAATTATAAGTATGTTTTGAGACCTGGAATACGAAAAAAATAGGAAAACTATGAAGACGATTTTCACTAAAATACCGGCTGATTTTCTAAACATCTTACTCATATTTAATATATTTAATAAATATTTAAAAAAATCTTATTTGAGAAAATTTCTTACTTTACGTAGAAGTTACCCAACAAAAACAATTTGACTCACTCCGTATACGGCAAGCGCCAATGATAGCCACGAAGTAATTTCATAATAACATTCTGTATTCAAGTATCTTCTGCAATAGGTCGTAATAGCCTTTTTATTGGTTAAAATTGCTGAAATTTTCTTTTATTTTTCTCTTTTATTCCACAAGTATCAAGTCGTATTTATTGTCAACGTATCTAAATTAGTAATGTGCGCGTTTAAGATGCTACTGGTGTTACTGCTCGACTCGAGGCTACCGGCTTTAGTGCCCATTAGCCAAAGGCAAGAATTATTCAGAATACACAGAAGAATTTCAGTTTTTTTATAGAACAGGGCTGTACTGAAGGAACTGGTTTTAATGAAACAAGAATAAAATGGACCTGGTGTGCACTAAAACTCGAAAATTATGAAAAACGCTCTGAAGATGGTGACCAAAAATTATGATAATCATTATTCATAAATTGTTGTTAGGTTAATTTAACATAAATAAATAAAACTGATTTTCATAAAATTTCTACGAAAAACAAACTAAATTAGCCCTATTTTTTATCTAATTCAGACCTGGTGTATCGAACACTATGGAGACGACGTCCACCAAAATAGAAAATCTTACCTGAATTACGCATACCTCCAAGTCCAATCCTGTATTAACGCTTCAATTAAATCCACATCATACTTTTCGCAATTTTTGCGTCTTTTTTGTTCGACCAGTTGCCTTTTACTATGCGGTTGCTCAATCATTATAATTTGAGCGTAACCGCACTGAATATAGGAAATACTAACAACTATCTTTGCTTTGTGATTGATCGACTGGATTGATTAATTAATTGTAATGGAACACTTTCACGAAGATGAAATAAATAATGTAAAGCTTCTATAATTTTATTTATTTTTTAAATATAACGATTGACAATAATGTATTATTAATATTCTACGAAGTTTATGTCAGAAATGTTACACAAGTTATTATTAATTGATTTCAGTCTATTGTCAACCTGATGTAATGGACCTCTGTGAAGAAGATGCCGAATAAATAATAAAATTCTATAAATACGATGTCCAAAATATTTTCTAAAGATTTAAAACCATTTTGAGACTAATATCAACCTGGTGCAATGGGTATCTATGAAAAAGATGTCATTATATAATAAATGCATTATTTTTGTACGGATTTTAAGTTCAATAACAAATAAATGTATTATTTTGCGACGTTTAAAAAATAATTATTAGTTTTTTAACCTTTCTCTGTAAGGACTCGCATTTTAGAAATGCAATTTAATTTGGAATTTTTTAACAAGTTAACTATTTGTTATTCACGTCAGACTTTCTGGGCAGACGAAACACCTTCGTAAAAGGACATGAAGCAATTAAATTAAAGATAATTATACTGGGAAAAACCAAAACTAAACGGTCATATTGGTAATAACCCTTAAAAAAAAGATTATAAATTATTTGAGTACAAAATAGAGCATTTAGAAATTTCTTGTGTATCGGAGTGATATATCACAGAACGGACTTCATTTTTAGAATCTTTATCTACATGCATATTATCTCAAAATACTACATCAGTTCCGTGGACATCATCTTCAGAGTGTTTTTACACACAAGGTCTTAAAAATAGTCTTAATTACATCTAGGTAATATACGAGGTAATATAATAATATCAGGAAAGTAGAAGTATTACGATTTTATAAAATATGTTAATTTTGTGGACATCATCTTCAGAGTGTTTTAACATATAAGGTCTTAAAAATAATCTTAATTACATCTAGGTAATGTAATATTATTAGGACAGTAGAATTATTACGATTTTATAAAATTATCCAATTTGGTGAGCATCATCTTCAGGATGTTTTTACGCACAAGGTCTTAAAAATAGTCCTTATTACATCTAGGTAATATAATAAAATCAGGACAGTAGAATTATTACGATTTTATAAAATTTGCCAATTTGGTGGACATCATCTTCAGAGTATTTTCACGTACAAGGTCTTAAAAACAGTATTAATTACATCTAGGTAATGTAACAATATCAGGAAAGTAGAATTATTACGATTTTGTAAAATATACTAATTTTGTGGGCATCATCTTCCACGTGTTTTTACGCAGGATGATCACGTCCAGCAAAGATTAAATTTGTTATAATATTAACAATTTGTAGTTTCTATTAAAATATAAGTGTATTTTAGACCTGGAATACGAAGAAAAAGAGGAAAACTATGAAGATGATATCTACCAGAAATCAAAATCATAAAAATATCAACAGTTTTTAGTTTAAATTGAAATTTAAGTATTTTTTGGGACCTGAAGAAAAATATATCAGTGAAGAAGATATTAAACATAAAAATAAGTGTGTTTTAAGACCTAGAACACAAAGGTACACAAGTACCTGAAGAACTATAAAGAAAAGTAGGAACTCCCTGAACATGGTCATCTGCCGGTATGAATTATTGGATATCTCTTTCTAAACCTCTATTTGAGACCTGGATATGAAATAAAATAGGAAGTCTCTGAAGATCACGTCCAGCAAAACTTAAATTTCTCGTAATATTAACAATTTGTAGTTCCTATTAAAATATAAGGGTATTTTAGAACTGGCATACAAAGAAAAATAGGAAAACTATGAAGATGATGTCCACCAGAAAAAATCGATGTAATAGTAACAATTTTTAGTTCTTAATGATATAACTGTTTTGAGACCTGGAATAAAGAGAAAATAGGAAAACTATGAAGATGATGTCCACTTGAATTTAAACATTTGTAATATTAATAATTATTAGTGTGTTTTGAGACCTGGAATACAAAGAAAAATAGAAAAACTATGAAGATGATGTCCACCAGAAAAAAAATTCGATGTAATATTAAAAATTTTTATTTCCTAACGATATAATTGTTTTTTGGGACCTGGAATAAAGAGAAAATAGGAAAACTATAAAGATGTCCACTAGAAATAAAAAAAAAATTGTAATATTAATAATTATTAGTTCCTATTGAAATTTAAGTGTGTTTTGAGACCTGGAATACAAAGAAAAATAGAAAAACCGTGAAGATGATGTCCATCAGAAATAAAATTCGTTGTAATATTAACGATTTATATTGAAATTCAAGTATGTTTTGAGACCTGGAATATAAAGAAAAATAGGAAAACTATGAAGATGATTCCCACCAGAAATAAAATTAGTTGTCATATTAACAATTTTAGTTCCTATTTAAATATAAGTGTGTTTTGAGACCTGGAATATGAAGAAAAATAGGAAAACTATGAAGATAATGTCCACCGGAAATAAAATTCGTTGTAATATTAACAATTTTAAGTTCCCATTAAAACATAAGATTTTCATGAAAATTTAGTTACATACATTGCTCACCAATATTCGTGAGCTCGAAAAAAAATCCGAACATAATTTGACTATAAAAGAAAGCAAGAGAAATTTTGGAGCTTTATCTAAAGCTGTAAAAATATCGATTTATCCCCTGACTAACAGAATTTAAATGTTAGCCATTAAATGAGAAAGGGCTTGGAATATCGCAAAACTGATTCCATTTTTGATTCTCTATCTGTATGCATATATGAACTTAATCGAAATGACGGTACACGTTTTTTTCACATTATCTTTTAATGTACTGACCTTTCCGACAATATCACAAATTCAATTTAGCGTTAATAATCTGATAAGCACGAATTATTTGTCAAATAGTCATTATCTACCAGTCATTGCGTTCGACATGAAGAAAGAAGGACATTTCGCGTCTCTACTGCATTCTGCAATTCCAAACGACAAGCCTTCTATTTATTTATAAAATGTCAGGTTTCACAATACGTAGATATACCTATTTGAATTCAAAATATTATTGGTATGAGATATTGCCCAATGAATAAAAGTATAATTGAGAAGAGTGACTCAGTGACTTATACAGAGTTATATACACGAAAATATGAGGGCGAGGAAAATATTTTTTTAATTAGGTAGTTTTTAAAATACTAGAAAACAGTTTTGGTGGGTATATCCAGTAATAAAATATGTGGCAAATGATATTTTATGTAAATGCCTTTGGAAATTCGGTAGAATAGTGAATTTATTTTTCCAAATTAGTTAAATCATGTAAAATAACTGTTGTATTCTTGTTTCAAGGACTAGATGAGCTTCGAACTTTAAAGAACAAAAAAGTTACAAAGTAGCTGTTAAAATCCAAAGATTCCTAGTTATTTTATTTTATTAATCGTTCTAATACATTTAATAATAAAACACAAAATAATAAACGAGATGAAATCAAATTTGATACACTTATAGCAACCGTATAATCATTTTTTTAATATGCTCGTAGGCAACAACATCGATTATTATTCTCGATAAATTGTCGATGTCGTTTAGACCCACAACTCTTGTCCCGTCTTCATTTCATTTCAAAACCAATTAATAATAATTTAAAAATCAACAGTTCCTAATGATATAATTGTGTTTTGAGACCTGGAATAAAGAGAAAATAGGAAAACTATGAAGATGATGTCCACTAGAAATAAAAACATTTGTAATATTAATATTTATTAGTTCCTATTGAAATATAAGTGTGTTTTGAGACCTGGATTACAAAGAAAAATATAAAAACTATGAAGATGATGTCCACCAGAAATAAAATTTGTTGTATTATTAACGATTTAGTTTGTATTGAAATACAGGTATGTTTTGAGACCTGGAATATAGAGAAAAATAGGAAAACTATGAAGATGATGCCCACCAGAAATAAAATTAGTTGTAATATTAACAATTTTAGTT
This sequence comes from Psylliodes chrysocephalus, assembly GCA_927349885.1. Lineage (NCBI taxonomy): Eukaryota > Metazoa > Arthropoda > Insecta > Coleoptera > Chrysomelidae > Psylliodes > Psylliodes chrysocephalus. The sequence continues at coordinate 1,395,332 of OV651821.1, read as the reverse complement.
CCTATTTAAATATAAGTGTGTTTTGAGAAATAGGAAAACTATGAAGATGATGTCCACCAGAAATAAAAATCGTAAAAATATCAACAGTAAGATGTCTCCCAGAAAAAAATCGTAATATTAATAATTTTTAGTTCCTGTCGAAATATTATTGTGTTTTGAGCTGAAATATAAAGAAAAATAGGAAAACTATGAGGATGATATCCACCAGAAATTAAATTTGTTGTAATATTAATAATTTTTAGTTTCTATTGAAATATAAGTATGTTTTGAGAGCTGAAATTCGAAGAAAAATAGGAAAACTATGAAAATGATGTCCACCAGAAATAACATTCGTTGTAATATTAAGGATTTATTGAAATACAAGTATGTTTTGAGACCTGCAATATAGAGAAAAATAGGAAAACTATAAAGATGATGCATACCAGAAATAAAAATCGTAAAAACATCAACAGTAAGATGATGTCCCAAAAAAAAAAATCGATGTAATAGTGACAATTTTTAGTTCCTAATGATATAATTGTGTTTTAAGACCTGAAATAAAGAGAAAATTGGAAAACTATGAAGATGATGTCCACTAGAAATAAAAACGTTTGTAATATTATTAATTATTAGTTCCTATTTAAATATGTGTTTTGAGACCTGGAATACAAAGAAAAATTGAAAAACTATGAAGATGATGTCCACCAGAAATAAAATTCGTTGTAATCGATTTAGTTCCTATTGAAATGCAAGTATGGTTTGACACTAGGAATATAAAGAAAAATAGGGAAACTATGAGGATGATACCCACCAGAAATAAAAATCGTAAAAATATCAACAGTAAGATGATATCCCCCAGAAAAAAAATTCGTTGAAATATTAATAATTTTTAGTTCCTGTTGATATATTAGTGTGTTTTGAGCTGAAATATAAAGAAAAATAGGAAAACTATGAGGATGATATCCATCAGAAATAAAATTTGTTGTAATATTAATAATTTTTAGTTTCTATTAAAATGTAAGTATGTTTTGAGAGCTGAAATTTAAAGAAAAATAGGAAAACTATGAAGATGATGTCTACCAGAAATAAAATTCGTTGTAATATTAACGATTTAGTTCCTATTAAAATACAAGTATGTTTTGAGACCTGGAATATAAAGAAATATAGGAAAACTATGAAGATGATGTCCACCAGAAATAAAAATCGTAAAAATATCAATAGTAAGATGATGTCCCTCAGAAAAAAATTCGATGTAATAATAACAATTTTTAGTTCCTAATGATATAATTGTTTTGAGACCTGGAATAAAGAGAAAATAGGAAAACTATGAAGATGATGTCCACTAGACATAAAAACATTGGTAATATTAATAATTATTAGTTCTTATTGAAATGTAAGTGTTTTGAGACCTGGAATACAAAGAAAAATAGAAAAACTATGAAGATGATGTCCACCAGAAATAAAATTTGTTGTAATATTAACGATTTAGTTCCTATTGAAATACAAGTATGTTTTGAGACCTGGAATATAGAGAAAAATAGAAAAACTATGAAGATGATGCCCACCAGAAATACAATTAGTTCCTATTTAAATATAATACAAGTATGTTTTGAGACCTGGGGCATTTTGCAAATTTACGAGTACAAAATATTTGTGTTTCATAAAATAATTACACATTTAATAATAAAACAAAATAATAAACGAATTGAAATCAAATTTGATACACTTATAACGATCGTACAATAATTTTTTTTATTATGCTCGTAGGCAACAACATCGATTATTATTCTCGATAAATTGTCGATGTCGTTTAGACCCACAACTCTTGTCCCGTCTTCATTTCATTCTAAAACCGATTAATAATAATTTAAAAATCAACAGGTGTGTGCTATTAAGGTCACATGTAGATAAAAAGTGCCTATAAACGAGAGAATAAATAAAAACAACTTAGACTTGCATGTGTAGCGTTGACCGGCCTACCACCTGTTTCCTCTGGCAAGTCATAAAAAATGGACATAAAAGTGGAATTAGAGCAGTGACTGATTCCTGAGCAAAAAATAGGATAGTTATTTGTGTATTAAGTGCACGAATTGTTTTTTTTTTTTCAACGATTATCACTTAAAATTTATAACTGAATTGGTTTTAGTTTTATTAAAATTTACAGTTTCTTTATAAATATAAACGAATATCTATAGTGGCAAAATTTTAAAAGACTTAACTTTTTGTTTATCTATTTATTTGTTTATAAAAGATCCGATTAATATTTTTGATAAAAGAGGCGTATATTTATTGTTAAATTATTGACAAAGTAATAAGACTCTTAAATTAATTTGAACGTATTTTACTCATCCCTGTACAATCGTAAAACTTTAACAATACCTTTTTTCGACCATAAACTTCAAAGTGAATTACGATATTCGTAATTTTTTCCATTGAAAGAATAAAGAAGAGATATAAGATGCAAAAGAAGTGGAACTGAAGACCATGAATTAGGCGTAGTGTCGGCTGTACCACGTAGCAACGTTTACATCATGTTATAAGAACTCTAGAATATTGTCTACTTCGTTTGGACGTTTTCTTACATTTGTCTATGGTTTAATCTATGTTTCAATCTATATTTTAATCCATGTTATAATCTACGTTTTAATATATGTTTTAATCTACGTTTTAATCTATGTTTTATTCTATGTTTTGCCCTATGTTTTATCTATGTTTTAATCTATATTTTAATGTATTTTAATTTATGTTTTATACTATGTTTTAATTTATGTTTTAATTTATGTTTTAATTCATATTTTAATTCATGTTTTAATCTATGTTTTATTCTATGTTTTTACCTATGTTTTAATCTATGTTTTAATCAATGTTTTAATCTATGTTTTATTTTATGTTTTTATCTATGTTTGTATCTGTTTTAATCTGTTTTATGAAGATGATGTCCATCAGAAGAAAAATTCGATATAATATTTTTAGTTACTAATAATATTTGTGTTTTGAGACCTGGGATAAAGAGAAAAATAGGAGAGCTATGAAGATGATGCCCACCAGAAAAAAATTTTGTTGTAATATTAACGATTTTATTTCCTTTATAAATATAAGTTTGTTTTAAGACCTGGAATAAGAAGAAAATAGGAAAACCATGAAGATGATGTCCACCAGAAACAAAATTAGTTGTAATATTAACAATTTTAGTTCCTATATAAATATAAGTATGTTTTAAGACCTGGAATACGAAGAAAAATAGATAAACCATGAAGATGATGTCCACCAAAAATAAAGTTAGTTGCAATATTAACAATTTTAGTTCCTATTGACATATAAGTGTGTTTTGAGAGCTGGAATACGAATAAAAATGTCCACCAGAAATAAAATTGAGGGCTTGGGGAGAAGGGGGGGGGGGGTATTTATAGATCCGTAAATTTTGATTCTAAATAACCTATCCGAACAATATTATCTTAAAATAACTTTTAATTTACTCTTGGGTTTGGGGAGAGAGGGGTGAATAATTTAAAATAATTTTGATTGGATGATTATTATTACTGGATTTTAGCCGCTCTTGACCTGGAGGATGGTAGGTTAAATTAAGGGGGAGGGGTCGTTTCGAAATCGTTTCAAGCGGGGCCTATGGCTGATTGAACTATGTCGCCTATGAAGAAGCTCTCCATTATTTTTTTTAATTTGTATAAATGTGTGAAATTTTTTGATTTTCAGACACCTGAAAGTTACTAGTAAACGTTGTCTAACATACCCATATACTCGCTATTGCACAAAGCCAGCGTCCGTAATTCATGTATATTTATATTTTGTGAAGAGTACCAGGTTTTTGTCTTAAACAAACAGAACGAATTTCACATACATATACAGCACTGTTAGAACAATAAAACAATATTTGATAAATGAAAAGGTCAATAATATAATAATAAATACCATCAAATCTAAATTTAAGTGAAAGTGGAGGATTTTAGATGTTCATTCACAAAGCTATACAAAAGTCAATAGTAAAAGAGACAATACATGATTGAAAATAAAATAAAAATGTAAATAATAGATACAGAACATAAAAGTTTTTAATATTAAGTGGCAAATTGTTAAACATTTTTTTTTTAATTATAAAAATCAAATTTGTTGCTGTGGAAGAAGAGGGAATAAGAAGATCAAGATAATGTGATACCGTGTATTATTTCGAATAATTATCCGGATATCGGCAACAATGCTAAGATAATAAAGACTCACAGTCTACACAGAAGCAAAGCAGAAATTTTCATAGCCCTCTTGCATGTAAAAATTTCTTATCTGAGACATACGAGCGTGAGCGAAGTTACCCGATCTGACCGCTCGAATACGTGAAATAGCGCTACAACTTTTTATCCTGCCAGCCTGCAATAGAAAATAGACTATTTTAGATGACATTTTTATCCCTTTTGTCGCCCAGGCTTTTTATTTATATTTCTTAGAGTTTTTAAAGGTACTATACATAAAAACTTATCTGAGAGTACGTTATGAAATTGCTGCATTACAGATTTATAATTAAAAGCAAAAATACACTTTCAAATTAAAAATAGGTTTTTATAAGTCAAAAATCGACAAACTACGATCTTGTCTACAAGCATAGTAAATACATAATGCAATCAAAAGTGAACAAACTAGATAAAATGATAAAAGTGCTATCAGCGATTTCTTGGAAACTAGAAACTCGGTTAGTGCCAACATTTGCAGGATCGTGAAGTCACTGTTACTAGGGCTGATATAATTAGCAGGAGAAAGGGTTGTTAAAAATATTTCAAAACACAAACGTATGACAAAAATCCTAATTAATTTGTTAATTATTCGCAACCACATTGTTATTGTTAGCAAATCATTTTATATTGACGTTTTTTTTTTTAAAAATAGGTTGAGTCATTTCATCGTAATCCCTACCCATACCTCTGCGTTAAAGAGTTCTCCGTAATTTATAAACAAATTGAAAAATTGTTTTATTTACGCGACCAAATCAGATCTCAGTCCTCTCCGGTATTTCGCCTTTAATTTTAGTACCGCCAAAATAAATAAGACGCGCTGCACGCCAGCGGCGTAGGAAGTACGAAATTCATTTGGGTCGTTGATTGTCTTTTCTCAAAGTGTAGTCAGAAAATGATTCGTATTTACCCTGTTTGCTATAAACGAAAGTTTGTTGATCATTGATTGTTTTTATATGTAATAATTCAATATTAAAAATCTCCTTTACCTAAAAAATATGATCAAATATAATTATTAAATATTTTTGATTCAAATCAGGCCGATCATTTTTGCAATGTACATTTTTGTTAATAGAAAAGTAAGTATACAGCTAAACAACTGCCGACAACAAATAATGAAAACAGAAGTAGGAAAATTTGTAGGCCACTTAGAAATTAAAAAAAGAACTGTTGGTAATAACTATCCAAAAGAAATTCGGGATTTGATTGCAGAAAAAAGAAGAGTCAAGAAAATATAGCAGCAAACCAAAAATCCCGAAAATAAGAATATCTATATTATACAATACCCTCTCAACAACGAAACAGAGAGAAACCAAAACTGAAAATTTAAATATAGACACGTCAATTCAGAGAAAAAAGTTAGGTAGCGTGATTTTCCATATTGCTCTTCCTCCTAAATCATGTAGCACGAACACTTGGAGCATTTGTATTAATCACAGTTAAAAATCGTAAACAGAAACGAAACTCTCTCCAAGAATATAAAGTAAATATTGCCAGGTTGATATGCTTTGCCTACCCACCAGCTTCAGAAAACATGCTGGAATGTTTGCCTTTCCAAACATTTGTTGATTAACTTTAAGATCAAGAGATACCAAAAACATTTCGTATAGCCCTTCACAAGACATTGGTCGACTTCTTGTCCGCTGCTCTTGAGTAGGAGGCAGTTGAGCAGGCTTCTGGTGAATACACTAAAGTGAGGACTGTAAAAGAGAAGATAAACTTGATCAACTGGTTAACATGATAAAGAAGCTCACTGACAAGAAGATGAAAACTATCAGGTGCTGGAATTGCAGTGAACTGGGACACGTACGCAGTTAGTAGAAATGCCTTAGAGTCCCTACAAATCAAGAAAACTAGAGCGGGTCGGCCTAGGGGGAAGGGGCAGCTTATAAAGATCTTCTCATACTAATAGCATCTTTCAAATGTCGTAATGATTAGGGTTTACGTAGACGGCGAAGTAAATGGTAGAGTGTATGCACTGTTTATGGACACTAGAGCAAACAAGACCATTATATGACGAACAACCGTAAGAAACTTTTACCATCAAGGTTCAAAGTTCACTCATACTGTTATTGTCGCTGATAATGAAGATGTGTTATATTAGGAATAGATGTAATGAACTTAGATAACTTCCAATTGGATTTTAAGAACAGAGTGATTAAAACTGGTACCAAAGCGGTATTTCTTCATCCATATGGGGATGGGGAGAGTATCGTGCCAGTAGCTGTGCACGAAGAAACGGTGGTACCATTATAATAACACGGCTTCAAGAAATTATGTCATGATAGAAATCTGGAACCATGATGAAGAGGTTGATCGGGGAATTTTGATCGAAGAGGGGTTGATTACACTTACTAAAAAAAATTCAAATACGTCTCAAAAACGTTAATGATCCCCCATTTATCATCAAGAGAAAGACCAGAATCGAAACTTCCATAATTCGGCAGACGATAACTTCTGATAATTCCAAAAACAAATTCAAGCAGTTGCTGGTCAATCTCTGAAATAATTAGAGAAAAGGAAAATAAAGGAATTCCTTCGAGAATATCGTTACATTTTTGTACCAAAGGGAGGAAAAACAAGAAAAAATTCTGCTGTAAAATATAAAATCGACACTGGTGGTTCCAGACCCATTCGTTAATCAGTTCCGAGGTTTTACCAAAGGCAAAGGGAGAGAGGATGCTGAAAGGATATAAAATGGAGCAAGACAGGGTGATAGAACCTTCTATCAACCCATAGATTCCTCCGGTAGTCCTGGTCCAGAAAAAGAAAGGAACTGTGTGGACTATACCGTCAGTTGAACAATGTTACCAATCCTTTGCCTCAAATCAATGATACCTTGGACACATTGGCCAGAAGTAAACTATTTTCTTCCTTAGACTTGAAGTCTGGATATTGGCTGGTACAAATGGATTCAGAAGATAAAGAAGAGACAGTTATTATCACCGAATTTGGATTGTTGCAATTCAATGTCATACCATTTGAAGTATATAATGTTTTCGAGACATTTGAAAGACTTATGGAAAATATATTAAGAGGATTATCCTGGAAAACATGTCTGGTGTATTTAGACGACATCATAGTCTTGGGGAAGACATTTCATGAACATCTAAAAAACTTAGAAGATGTTTTTAAAAGACTTCAAGTTGCCCAGCTGATGCTAAATTCCAAAAAGTGCCAACTATTGCAAAATAAAGTTAATTACATGGGTCATATAGTCAGCAAGGATGGCGTAGCTGTAGATAAGGCTTCTATCAAAGAGTGGCCACAACCAACTGATTAACATCAAATAAAAAAAATTCTTGGGCTATGTATTTACTACCGAAGATTGATCAGGAAGTTTGCAGATATTGCTAAGCCAATAACGCGACTTACAGAAGCAGTAAAAGAATTCTGCTGGGAAGAAGACTGCCTTTGAAACATCAAAGAAGCATTTAACAGTGCCAACACTAGGCTACCCACTACCAGAGGGATAATTTATTCTGCATACTAATGTGGGAATTGGAGGAGTACTTTCACAAATTCAAAAGGGGGAAGAAAGAGTACTGAGTTATTTTACGATACCCAAGCTACAGAAGGATATTTCAAGGAAGGCGACAAAGTTTGGCTCCAAAACCCAAAAAAACAAGAGTTATTCTTCGAAGCTTCAAAGGTCTTGTAAACAAAAACTTATAATCTGAGTAATTTGAGGCATTAGGAATGAAACACATAGATGCAATGCCCGTGGCTTTACTTTTATTAATTTTTTTAATATTATTTAGAATTTAAAAATGTACCGGTAAGTAACTTACAAAGATAATTTATATCTTATTGTCGTGCGATCCCCTAAAGCCGACTCTATTCTTCATTACATTATTATGTTTCTTACCCCTTTTCTTGGTATTTGGCTAAATTCCAAGAACACCAATAACAACGTACGTTTAAAGATCGTTTCTGAAAATCTTCTAGATGTACACCACTGGTCGAAATGGCGGAAATATCTTGTTAATCTCAATGTACATAACATTCAGCTTGACAAGAAAAACTTTTATTAAGTAGTGTTGTCTTAAACGTGACGTTCGTATTGAAAAAAATTTGGAAATTTTCCGATAAAGAAAAAATGAAGTTGCTTATTCTGTGTTGTGTATTGTTCATATTGGAATATCCGAATTGTTCAGACGCAGACGCCAAAAGAGGAGGTTCAAGAGGAGGAGGATCCAGATCGAAATCTTCAAGTAATTAAGATTTTTTCTACGCTTTAATATTAGGAAGCTGTATTAGATAGATTGTGCAGAACAGGGTACCGCAATGCGCTGTATTAATGATGACGTAGTTTGTGTTCAACTGAAAATGACAGTAGACTTTTAAAAATAAAAGGTTTACCGAGGTATTCATTAAAATATTATTTTAAAGATTGTATTTAATAAAACAAAAATAATTTAAGTTGGTCTCATGAAATTCGAAAATTTTAGTCTTGACTTTATTTGACCACCCAGTAACTTTTTTTCACCACCCTCAGAAACATAAATATTTAAAAAAAAATAAAGGCCCTGTGCCTACTGTCTCCAGGAAGTTTATAATGACTAATTTTGAACTATATTTGACCACTGTGGTAATAGGAAGTTGTAAAGAGTGAGGAATCTTTTAATGAAAGGCTTTATTATAAAAATTACAAACTTGACAATTTAACAAATATACAACTTCACGTTGAGTAAGATCAATAACAATTTCTAAAAACAGGAACAATTCATTTTCTAAGCTCGAACTGGTATGTGATCTGTCACATCACACACCACCCATTGGATTAAGGAGTAAATTATAGAAAAAAAGACAGTCATATGCCCGTGGAGCTATATTTTTTGAAATATTTTTTGCTATTTTTTTTTAACCCAAATTTTTCTTTTTTTCTTTTACTATTACCGATAAACATTGGCTATTAGTGGCAATTGCTGTATCTTTGGTTCTCTGAGAGATATCAGAATCGGGCTACGGCCAATTTTACGAAGAAAAAGTTGTTCTATCATTTTTGTCTTATATTTCGAATTTTGAAGAAAACTCAAAAACGGTTAAAGAGAGAAACACACCAAATTTTAAACTTACCCTTTAATCCACCCTATGGTGAGCTGATTAGATTTGGGGCATAGTCGGAACATCTGAAGGTTAATTTATAGGAGGTCATTTGGAGAAGAAAATTCTTCCAATAAAAGTTGCTTGTGAAAAAATTATTTTCATACAAAATTTCAAGTTTGAGGCCAATAAACAGGAATGCCCAATAAAAATCCGATAAAATATATACTTCGACGCTTGACTACCCCCTAGAATAATTACAATGAACCCCAAGGAGTTTGTAAATGCAAAAAATACAATTTCCAATACATGGAAATTATTGTGACAAATTTATTTCGAAATTATCTACAGGTCATTCGAGCTGGTGGTCAAGAGGTACTAATAAAAAGTCTTCCAATTCAAAATCAAATAATCCAGCACCGGCTCCGGTTCCAGTACCGGCTCAAGCACCCAAACCGTCGGCCCCCAAGCCTGAAATCAAAACCAACGCGCATTTACAGCAATCTGGTTACACCAATCGGCAGTCTATTGGGTGGAATGTACCTGGCACCAAGCCTGATATCAAAACGAACGCGCATTTACATCAATCTGGTAACACCAATCAACGGCCTATTGGGTGGATTGTACCTGGAACCAAGCCTGATATCAAAACTAACGCGCATTTACAGCAATCTGGTAACACAAATCGTCAGCCTATTGGGTGGAATGTACCAGGTACCAAGCCTGGTACCAACCAACATAGTCGTATAGAAGGTCAAGGTAAGATATTTGTTTTTATTGATCGGAGGTGAAAAGGTGAAGATAAAGTGTTCATCAAATATAATATTTAATGACATATTTAGGTATTAGATTCGCATTAGATTATGTAACGAATTAAAAAAAAGGAAATTGATTTTTTTGTGGAAGATGAATTAATATTAAAAATTAAAGAAAAGAAAAGGGGGAAGAGAAGAAAATATATAGAAATTTTATGAGAAAGAAATTTAACAAAGAAATATTTTTAATTTTTAACTGTCAAAAAAAAGCAAAAGAGCAAATTGAACTCACAACTAGCGCAAAGGGAGTGGATTATCACTGCTTCGGATTGACAGATGAATTTCGCTACTAGTAACTAGTACGAAAAGGACGGCAACAAGAAATAAGGACGCCAGGTATTTTAGAGACAGAAAATACCAACTGTACCTTCTGTGAACCTGAAAAATTGGATAATGTGCACAAACATTGTGGTTCAATAGATAAATAATAAAAATATTAAATAAGTAGTATTTTATTCCTTTAACCTAAGATGCAATCTAGGACTCTATGGTGATAGGTAAAAGAAATGTTACGAAACTTCCCTTCTCAACTTCCACGACGTCGGCTGAGCTGGGCGGTCTCTCTGGAAGCAAGCAGGGCCTGGTGTTAGGCAGGTGTTCTGAGATCCGTGGTGGTGCTCTTCTGCAGCTGGTGGTGTTGTTCTTCCTGCTGAAAGAAAGGAATCCTACCGTTCTTAAATTCGTTCTTTAGAAACTTGTTGGTGCTCTAAATCTTTTCCAGAGTGTTCTAATGTGGGCCTAGATGGATCTAGGTGGGCCTTGTTGTTGTTAGGCCCAGTGAAATCGATGGCTTTTAAAACAGAAAAGAAAGATATCTCAAATCAATTTTGGTAGAGAATTTTGGTTTCCCATACTCGTTCGGTCAAATCGATCGCGTACCTGTCCGAATTCTTTATTTAGAATATTTAGATTCAAAATTTAATTTTTGAAGATTGAGATACGAGGGGACGGTAAAATTTACCGTAACTATTAGGTATTAATATTTCGCCTTCCCAAATTTATATTTTGGCCACTTTAATTATTCACACTTCTTGTAGGTTTTAGTTCAATTGCAACAAACTTTTATTATTAGCAAAACTAGGAGTTCAATTATCTTTTTTCCTGTGTACGAAGAAGGTGCACGTAGAAACCCTAGAAGAAATCATGAAAAAACTAGAACGAGAGTCAGTTCAGGTTAGTATCAATTTTCGGAGTACCGCAATGATTCACCTTAAGACTGCTCTTCTTCTATATGTATGTTATGTTGGGAATGGGGTGTTAATACACTGCGACCTAAAAGATCTATTGTGCTCCCTTCTGTCGCCAATGCACTAAGGAAATGTCTCAATACCTATAACGACCCTTCCAATCCTATTTTTTCAAGGAAGTGTAAGATTTGAAGTGGCTTCAAGTTAGGTAAATCTCCCTCTTCTATTTGATAGCCTCCTAGTTATAGTTCCCTTGGATTCTGGAATGCTACACATTCAGTTAGGATGTGAATGGAAGTTTCGTCCTCCTCCTCACAGAATCTGCACTCACTATCCTCTACTATTCTCAGTTTACTTAGGTGTCCTATTAGTCGGCAATGCCCGGTAAGGATCCCTGTTACAATCCGTAGCCTGTTCTTGCTCAGGCAGATGCAGGCTTCCGATCTTTTCTGGTTATATTCACCCAAAAGTATCTTGGCCTGTATCAGCTCCAAGAGATTGTTCCAATTATCGGCAGAACGGCTCAGGTCCTACAAAGGGTGTTTGAGCCCCTTTCCTTGCAAGACTATCTGCAATATCATTTCCCTGTACCCCGTTATGTCCCGGGACCCTAGTGAGAGTAACTCTATTTTTCTCGCCTAGCTCATTCAATTGTTCTAGACATCTCCAGACCATTTTTGAGCTGATTACGTAAGAGCTCAGCGTTCTGTATGTATAAAATCGGTGTTGTTTTGACGGTTTTTCTTTGAAAGAACGTTGTTTATATTTTAAAATGCCTGCCATTAAATTTAGTTGTAGCCATCATTGTTTTTTAAAGTACTGTGCTACAAATATTTGACATTCTTGCCATTAATTGTTCAATGATTCCTTGTTCGCTCTTTTTAGGTGTTTTTTTTTTTCACCTTTATGTCATTATTTTGTTTGGTTCTTCAGATATAAAGCTTATTTCTTGTATAAATTACTTTCTTTTCTAATTTGTGTAATAAACTGAAGAAACAATTATGGAACATTATTGTCCCGTTATGTGGGTTGCCCAATTTTTCCAAGTCAATTTTGACCCATCTCTAGGATCTTTTGAATTATTTTAGAGGGTGCTTAACCTCAAACTCAAACGTCGATACGTTATTTTAAACGTCTTTGGATCTTAATTTTTCAACTTCGAAATTCGTCCCAAAACTCTTGATTTTCTATAATTTACCCATTGAAATTATTTTAGGAAAAAAATCTAAGAGGTGGTCAAACTTGATCATAAATTGATAAATCCTATGGTGCACGAAGTTTTGAATAATATAAACTTTTTTTTTATTTATATTTCTGAGAAATGGTCAAAAAAAGTTACTGGTTAACCAACTATGGTCAAATGCATCTACAAACTATATAAAATTTTTGAATTTCGAGGGGCCCGAGTATTACACAGCTTCTTTAAACTACATTTTTTTATGACCTGTCAACAATATTAAAAAAAAGAGGTAAAAGCGGATTAAAATAACAGAACGACTTCTTGTATGGTAACGGCAAAGCCGCCACCAAAAATTTTTAACCCATACCTGGCTACGCCGACCGGCATAGACTCCAACGGCCTGGACACAGCTCAAATTGAAAAAATTACAAATATTAGATAAGTACCGACATGCCGTAATTAATGCACAAGCATCATGAAATAATCTAATCTAACCTAACATAACCTAACCTAACCAACCCTCCTCACTAGCATCTGGCCAATGAACCTTGTTTGCAACTTTTAACGAACGTGTCTTTATCGTGGGCATTTAATAATAAGACTATATACAATAAGACAAAGCAACGACTTCTTATAGGGTGGCGGCCAGCGTTGGGTTTACTAGTACAAATGTACTAGATTCAGTACATTTCAACCATCCATAAATGCTATTAGTACCACAAAAGATAAAAGGGTCTAAATTTAGTACATTTTAAATATTTTGCTGGATCTTCTTGAATAATGCATTCCATGATTTCTAATTTCTATGCTAGACAGTAGACACTTCCAATGCTATACTTTATACCAGAGATAAGGGACTGTGAGTCTTTATATAAAGGACATAAAGATAAGAGGTACATGCTTAACAACGACCAGCTCGAACGCAGTTAACATCTGACCTACTACGTGTCGCTATCATCGATATTAAACAAATAACGTAGAAGGAAATTTAAAAATCTGATAAGTATTGATTGCATTTTCATTTTCTGGTAAATAAATTTAAACATTGTTAATTACGGTAAATTATTTATTGAAAAGAATACTACATTTACAGTCTATTACCGATTAATTATTGTAAATCTATTGACATAACAAATATTTTTTAATTTTTTTATTTATCAATCGATATTAAGATATATTTTTGTTACACCTATTTTATTTGTATTTACCAACGTATGGATAGGTATATTTTTGTTATACCTATTTTATTTGTTTTTCCGCTTAAAATGAACTTGTTTTCTCATTTGAAATTTACCGCCAAATTTAGTACGTTCTAGTACAATCACGATCTGAATTTCAGTACAAGCTGTTGCTACTAAAAACTCAAAAAAAAATTAATCCATACCTGGCTACGCCGACCGGCATAGACTCCAACAGCCTAGACACAGCTCAAATTGAAAAAAAAAGTATTTTTTACAAATATTAGATAAGTACCGACATGCCGACGCACAATCATACAATCATCATGAAATGAAATAAAAAGACAGATGACTGTGATTACTACAAATGTTTTCACTTCGGGATCCAAATTCACCTGCTGGCCAGACACTATATGTACTTTTTCAGCCAACTTTCATTAACCCAATTATTATATGTTTTCTTACTCGATTTGGCAACACCGCATTTATAGAAACTAGAAACGTTAATAGTCATTGAAAATAATTTACTATTTATTTGTTTTTCTAACAAACTAAAAATGAAAAATAAGAAAATTTGATCGTTTATGAAAAAATTTGGTATGGTTTATTGCTCCTTCAAATCAGTGAAAATGGTGTGTTTCAAAGTGTCTAGAAACTTTCTATAGTTCAATAGTTATATCCGCCGTTCGAGTGTCGGCGTATAATAGCCAAATTTGGAAGCCTTTTGAAGTATCTCTCATGTTTTGCGATTTGCAAAAGTGATTAAATAAGTAGTCTTATATCTCCTAAAATTGCAATATATACGTACCTACAACGTTCGCAACCAATTTTTTCACTATAGATTTACATATGCATTAAATTAACCAGTTTCTACAATAATTATTATTATATTAAGAAATAAATAAAACCCTAGCAAATGTATGTGTTACGCCCATGGTTAATATCTACATTATTTTTATAAATACACATGCGCACGAGAGTGCGTGTAAATATTTACCCTGGAGGAAAGATTATTAATATTTACTATCTAGCTAAACAACTTTTTTTCTAAGACACCTAAGTAAAGTAATCTGTTATTAATAATATTTATAATAATATAATACAATTAAAATAGTTTTATAAGTATGCATAGAAATGTTGATGTTTCATTGACAATTTAGACCATTTGTTATTACTAATCAAATATAGTTTAAATTTAATACTGATAAAGAGTAGGTACCTACTATTATTAATTAGTAAAAACTCAGAAATCAATATTTTTGAGAACGTATCTTACCAGCAGAGAAACTTATTTATCTAACAGTTAATTCTTCAGAAAATTATTAGATTTTAATCGACTTACCTATAAAGATCTTCTTCTAGGGACTTCTGCTTGTTCTTATTCCAATGCTTGTTCTTGTTTGCAGGCGAAGGGAGCATTGAAACATTTTCACAATTATTTAAATAACACCTCATATTAGGCATACACAATATTATTATTAAAACAAAATTACCGACGTTATGTTAAATTAATGAAAACGTAATCGTCGAGTTTATTTTTGAATTTACAGTTCCATGAAAACTGTAAAATATTCCAAATCTGCACAATATTTTTAAAAACAATAAACGCGTTTGGAAATTGGCCAACTGATTTCAAATATTTAAATAATAATTTTATAGGAACTATATCATTTCAACTATTCCCCTCGTCTGGCCGGGAGACGCGATAGGGGAAAAGGCTTTACTTTTCAGCCAATGAACGCTTGACATTAGCTTGCGTTTGAATCTTGACAGTTTAAGCGTGCGCGCTAGATTTTTGGTAGTGGCTACTAAGCCGATTTAATGACAAATAGTGTGGTAAAATGAATAAAAATAAAATTTTTAACTCAAAACAGTTAAAAATAAATTTGTTCTAAAGTAGTAAACCATGGCCGATACAGATAATACGAGGGTAGATCAAAAAGTACCCGTTAAAAAGAAAGAGGCAAGTTTTTCAAAAAAAAATATTTCTATTTTTCAACGTAATCTCCTTCACTTTTCCCAATATTTCTGCCATTTATTTAACCCCTCCAAAAAATATGATTTCTCGAACTCCGCAAAATACGCTTCAGTCTCGACGATAATCTCCTCGTTAGAGCTGAATTTTTTCCCCCGAGCGTTTTCATGTTGGGGAATAGAAAAAAGTCGCATGGAGCCAAGTCGGGCGGGTACGGTGAGTGCGGCAGCAATTCATAATGCAGTTCTTGCAATTTGACCGCGACAATTCTCGATGAATGTGCTGGTGCGTTATCGTGGTAAAACAGGACTTTTTTTTCTTAGCCAAATGAGGCCATATCTCCTTCAATTTTGCATCGAATCGGTCCAATAATTCACTACAGTATTGCCCTGTGATCGTACTTCCTTCATGCAAAAAGTCGATGAGGATTATTCCCTTGGAATCCCAAAAAATCGTGGCCATGATCTTTCCGGCCGATAGGACCGTCTTTGCTTTCTTCGGAGCAGATTCACCCCGAAAAATCCATTGCTTTGACTATCGTTTGGTCTCTGGCGTAAAATAATGTATCCAGGTTTCATCAACAATGACGACTCGACGCAAAAACTCCTGCGAATTTTGATTAAAGAGCTCCAAACATTGCTTCGACATTGACAGCCATATCCGCTTGTTGTCCACCATAAGCAATCGCGGCACCCATCGGGCCGGTACCTTTTTCATGTTTAACTTATGCAAAATATTAATTATTGCTGTTCCGTATGATACGCCTACGGCCTCTGCTACTTCTCGCACTTTCGTTCGGCGATCTGCGACAATCATGTCTTGGACCTTTTTAACGATTTCCTCGGTAACAACGTCTGCCAGGCGACGTTTTTCAAATGCACACGGCACAGCAAGTAGAGAATACCAAAACGTTCGTGCTATATGCTTTTGTCAGTTATTTGTCGCGTTTCTAGAAAGACGCGCTAAGCGCTTTCAAAAACGTTGGTTAGAGAATAAGCCCCCAGGTCCTCCCTTTTGTGGCGAACTTTTAAAAAAACGTCCTCGGCTAAAGCTACTGGCCCCTGTTTAGAAAAGCTCGCTAGAAGGACCCTCTTTTTGGAAATTTCACAAAGAAAGGACCTGATTATATAAAAATGCTTGATATTCGAACCTGATCCCCTGACGTCACCGTTGTCACGCTTTTTCCTTTTGTAAATCTAGCAAGCCTAACTATCGACCAAGTTTATAGAATCACTGATATCATCGAGAAGTCTCTAGAAGAAGAAAACATTGCTCCACCGTCTTTTTGGATGTGGCTCAGCTGTCGACAAAGTATTGCATGGAGGTCTGATAGTAGATAAACTAGTTCCGTTACACCAGGCTAGAGTAATGATTGCTGTATATATCTATCACAGTGTGTTCGGGTCACATCCCCATCTTTTACCAGCAGCGTTCCTGCATACTATTAGAGCTTTTGTGGCCTTATTTACTACTCCCTTCTCATGTATGTTCCAAAGAAGTGTTACTGTCCAGGGTTAAGCCTAGATATTTGACTTCTTTTTCCTATTTTATATCTATCCCGTTTAATTTGACGGTTTTGGGATTGAGTTTTCTCTTCCTTGAAAAGGCTACTAGGCGACGTTCTGTTGGGGTTTATACTAAGTCCCACCAAGCGGCACCATTTTTTGGTGTATTTTAGTCCTCTTTAGGATATTTCCAAACTTGCCTCTAGCATAGTATAACCTTGGCAGTGTATGAGAGAGAGAGAGAGAGAGAGAGAGAGAATATATGTTTATTGTCCAAGTTAAAATACTTATTGATAAACACAATATTGTACAAATTACAAATAAATAAATAAATAGTCATTAAAATATAAACAAACATTATTATAAATTAACATTAATACATACATCTAAAATAAAATAGAACAAAACAAAATAAAACACATATCACAGTGTCTCGTCATTATAAAATTCTGTAATATTATAATACTGCCTAGTTAACAGAAATCTTCTGAGCAGCTTTCTAAAACAATTACATCTGTCAAAGTATGTGATAGCTTATTGTACATCTTGATACCATTGTATATAAAAGAGTCTCTTATAAGTTCAGTTTTGGGACTAGGCAACTTCAAGTTGCCCGTTTGGCGAGTTACACGAGATGTATTCGATTTATATTTCGACTTGTTCTTATGGATCATGAAACAAGTTTCTAAGATAAATAAAGATGTGCATGAAACTAATCAGTGTGCTCCACATAAGAACCTTATTGCCCGTTTCTGCATGATAAAGACTCTGTTAAATAACTCGGCAGAACAGACTCTCCAAAACTGAACAGCATAACGTAAATGGGAGTCAACTAACGCATAATATGCAGTTTTTGCTGCACAAACTCCTAATTCATGAGAGGTGGTTCTAATGGCATAGCAACCTGATGCGAGTTTTTTAAAAGTGGATCCACATGAGATTTGAATTTTAAATCCATGTCGATATTTAAACCCAAAGCCGAAGTTAGGCTCCACATTAGTGGGGATGCACATTCTTTGGTTGTGCAGATGGAGATGGTGTCCTGCTCTGTGTCTCTGCAGTTCATGTGGATAATAACTCTGTCACCCATCTGGACGTGGTGCTATCTGCCCTCTATAGGCGAGTGCTCTTTTGAAAGATTTGCGCGGCGTGTTATCAAACGCTTCTTGCGACAGTCAGCTGTACCAGAGCAGTTCCTGTCGATATTCCTGCTCAGTACGGGTGCTGGCTGTGGTGGAGTGGCAAGATTTCTGTTCGGATACGAATAAACATTATTATTATGTTATATTAATTTGAAAAAATACTGGTTTTATTTCCAATATTTTTTTTGATATAAGTATCCTGTATGTATAAGTCGCTAGTGTGAGGAAAATTGGGTCCTTCTTGTAGAAATAACTTGAGAGTAGAAAACGAAGTGTTTTTATTAATCACACACGAGGTACAAAGATTGTTGCTGTTGTAGATAGAACATAGAACTTCTTAACTAATACGTACAATCAATTTGATCGTTGCTAATTTGAATTCATTTGGTTATCAAGAGCTTGAATATTAACGTCTGTAGTACGTCTAGACCGTCTCGTTCAAAAAGCTTACCTCTTTCTGGACTCGTTGTCATAGACCATCTTGTTTTATATTATCTGGAGCCGTATTGAGTGTCCGGTGCATAGTTGACGCAATAGATATTTTGTACCGTAGTGGGAGGTGGTTCTGGCGAATGAGGTTCTTCATGACATAAAAAATACGTCACTTGGGTGCGTTAGCTATGCACCGGACACTCATAAGGTCCCTTTTCTAAGAACTGCTTGAGAGAAAGAGAGAGTGAAAGCGGATGAGAATTAAGTTAATTGCGCTGAAAGAGATAGATTATAAAAAACGTGTTTGTCAACAAAAGAAAATATTTGATAAATATGTTGTTTAATAAACTTAGAAGTGAAATATTAATTTATTGATATTTTTCTGGTAAATTTATAGAATTTAACCATAATTTTTTATTAAAGATGAATCTAATATTAATTTTAGTAATACCCGCTGTTGAAATTACATTCAACATGTCCTATCTGCTAATCTAAATCAGCATTTAACAAACAAAAAGAATAAAATACTAAATAGACACTCCCTGTATAAACCAATTATCCAAAGTTGTGAAATAACAACCCGGTTAACTTTCAAATAACCTTCAAAGACACCTGCTACTTCGCAAACAATTCAAACAAAGTCACGCGAGATTTTTTCAACCAATCATTACTCTCGCGTGCAATCATACGATACTAGATAACCAATTAGAAGAAAGCCGGTAAAACTGATGCGAGCTAACAAACATAGCAAAACAAAACACTCACTTTCGTTTTCTCAGTCGACGAAGCGACAAGTCAAACAGTTACAAAGCCGGCATTCGCCGTAAATTAATTTCAAGCATTGTGCGAGTTGATTTACAAAAGTTAATATGTAGTCGATCAATAAATTTATCTAACCAAGTAGTAAATGTGTAAAATGTGAAATCATCAAGCCGTGAATATATCAAATTCAAATATAAGGTGATAGTTTTATTTGAATAAACCCAGTGCTTCAACCAAAACTTCAAGAATATCTCCCAGAGGCTACAGGGTGGAGCATAAGGCCTCCACCCCAGGTAATATACTATGATACAGTCCACCATGATCGAAGGCAGTATATGTCAAACCCAATAAAGCTAGGGTAGAACACCCACCACGTACAAACTGTCAACAGCTTCTGTATTTTTAGTATATCTTTATTTACTTTAAAAATATGCATTGTATTGCTTTTTATGTGAATAAACATTATTATTGTTATTAACAGTAGTTGAGTTAGTACCTGGTTACCAATTCTTAAAAAACTGTTTAATTGATCTTAATGATATGTGGTACCCTATTGCTTTGCTCCAAGTGTATAATAATCTGTTAATTATATACCTTTATACATACTTTTGAAAGTAAATAACAAATTATTTTGAAATTACCCACAGGTCATTCAAGCTGGTGGTCAACAAATAGTAATAAAAAATCTTCCAATTCAAAACCTCCAAATGTATAACGATCTGTTGATTATATACGTCTATACATACTTTCGAAAGTAAATAAATTATTTTGAAATTATTTACAGGTCATTCAAGCTGGTGGTCAACAAATAGTAATAAAAAATCTTCCAATTCAAAACCAAATAATCCAGCACCAGCATCAGCTCCGGCTCCAGTTCAAGCAGCCAAACCGTCGGCACCCAAGCCAGAAACCAAGACCAACGCGCATTCGCAGCAATCCGGTAACACCAACCATCAACCCATTGGATGGAATGTACCCGGTACCAACCAACATGGTCATAGAGGAAGTCAAGGTAAGATATTTGTTTTCAACGATTGGAAGTGGCAACGTAAAACCCACATGTATAGTGAGGTATTCACCATTATCGACTATCATCAGGCATTTAGGTATTAGATTCGCTAGCACAGATTAGGTACTACATATTTGGCCTTCCTAAATTCAAATGTCGGCCATTTTAATTGTTCATACTTCTTGTAGGTTTAAGTTCTTCGCAACAAACTTTTACTATTAGTAGAATAAGGCGTTCAATGATATTATTCCCTATGTCCAAAAAGGCGCATGTAGGTAGGAACCCTAGACGAAATCACGAAAAAACCAGAGCGAGAGTCAGTCCAGGTTAGTATCAATTTGCGGTGTACCGCAAGGATCTACCTCAAGGCTACTTTTCTTCTGTATGTATAAACATTTTTTATTGACTTTTAAAATCGGTTTACCCTTGAAAAAAACGTTGTTTATTTTAAAATTTATGTAATTGATTGATTGATTGATAAACAGTCTACCTTTAGATTTGATTGAAATCACATCATTGTTTTTTTAAAGTAGTGCGCTACAAATATTTAATATTCTTGATATGACGAGTTCAATAATTTCTTGTTACTCGCTCATTTTAGGTTTTCCCCCGTTTTTTCTTCTTTGTGTTATAATTTTTTTGGGTTTTTCGGATATAACTCATGATTCTTGTGTGAATTAGTTAGATTCACAATAGTAGTTTAAGCCACAAGAGTGGTACAGTTGTATACTACATTTTTACTAGACTCACTATCAAAAATTTATATAAATTAATTTAGATGTTATTAAGACTTTTACTAATTTATAAAATTTAAAAAAAAAAAGATTTTAAATAGTTCTCAATCCTGGATTTGAACGTTAGACTCTACGAATGACAAATCACTACTCTAGCTCTGCGTTAAGGAGACAGCTAATTATGAATTAAATTGGTTTTAGATATTTTTATTGAAATTAACGATTTATTTGTAAATATAGACGAATATCTTGCGGAATGCTATTATTTATCAATTCTTCACAATAATCGATTTATTCTCAATAACTAAAACAATATACTGTCAATTACTTTGACAGAATTGTCATTTAAAACAATAATAGCCTGGTGACCAAATATGGTGAATTTTATATCCGTACAGTGTCTTTACTAGAATGGATATGAAATTATATCCGTTCAGTAGAAAGCAAAGGTCTACTTTATCGTTCTGTAGTCCGTGCGTTAAATAGAAAATATCCATGTGGGTGTAGAAAAAAATATTTAATTTACACAATATTATTGCACCAGCCCTTTCCTTATTTCAGGCATCCACCAACAATCGCAAAATTACCCCACAAACAGTCAGCCACACGGTGGCGCTTGGGGTAATCAACAAGGCGGCGCTTGGGGTAACCATCAACAAGGTGGAACTTGGGGTAACCAACACGGCGGCGCCTGGGGTGGCCAACAAGGAGCGTATGGTAATCAACATGGCGGCTGGGGAGGTCACCATCAGCCTGGATATGGAGGAGGTGGTATGGGTGGATATGGAGGAGGAATGGGTGGGTATGGAGGCGGAATGGGTGGATATGGAGGCGGAATGGGTGGATATGGAGGCGGAATGGGTGGATTTGGAGGAGGAATGGGTGGATTTGGAGGAGGAATGGGTGGAATGGGAGGATATGGTACGTGCTTTTGTTGTCTTTACTCCTTTCATAAATTTTGATATTTAAGTATCTTTTAGGTATGCAACAGCAGAAGAGAGGGTTCTTCAGCGGCGGTAGTACTTTCGGTAACATCCTAACAGGTATGGCGATCTATCACGTCACTTCGAGTCTGGTAAAAGGAGTTTTTGGTGGAGGCCACTCCAGCAGGCCTTACACCGTCCATAATTATTATAACCAACCGCCCGAAGCTAGAGAAGAAATCAAACTTCCCGGAAGTATGCTGTCGCTGTGCGAAGGAAATCTTACAACTGTTTGTACAGGTAGAAAATAATAAAAACAACCTTTTTGCATATAGAACCTCAATAACCACATTTTTCAGGTGCCACTTCAATATGTACCACAAACAATACAGTTTTGTGCGTGGTCACAATGTCCCAAGCAACTTCGTGCGAAGAAGGCAAAGCAATGTGCGTCAATACGACCATTCCTTGTACCGATAAAACAGATCCGATATGTCAAAATACAACTCAGCAGGAAACTGAGACGACTGTTAATATGCCGTGCTACACCAACCTATCGGTCGATGTTAATTTATTGAACGAACCAGGCGCCAAAAGTGGGGAAGAATACCAGTATTGTGTTACAACGATGGCTGTTGCTGGTCCGGATTACAAGATTTGTTCCGAAGAAAGTCTATTGGAAAAGCATGATTACAGGAGTGTACTAGCGGGTTAGTAGTGCATTTTGTAATAAACTCTGCAGAGGGTTGATAATAAAGTCCCACAGATTAAATATCCACTCAGGATTATTTAAATAAATCAGGATTTACTTTAGAATTAGTTTTATTGAATTAGCAACACAGTGGGCTTCACACAGAACAATGAATAATAAAAATATCAACTGTCATATATTATTGTACAGTACCAACTTAAAATATTAAATATTAGTTAGGCATTTTATAGAGGTTCTAACAATTTTATGATATCTATCATATTTGGATTTGTTTTTTATTTTTAAGGTAACCTAACCTACAACCTGACGGTTTCACCGATGATGCGTAAATACCAAGTGTTCAATCAAGAGAATCCGACGCAAGCTCCGTCTGGCGAACTTGTACTGCCTCTAGAAGTGCTCATTCCTTGTATAGACAACGCCACTACGCTCTGCCCACCGGATTTGGTGACCATTTGCACGGGCTACAGCGAAATCATGTGCATACAACCGATCGCGATGACGGCTTACAGCGAAGATTACAATACCACCGTTTTTAAAAGCAAAATACCCTGCTTGGAAGCTTTGGAAGACGACTTTTTGTGCCAAAACAAAACTGAGGAGGAATTGATCGTAGAGGGCGATAAGAAATTCGTTAAAGTCGACATGCCTTGCTTCGGCAACATCACCGTGAACACGAATTTGCCGAATTTCGACATACAGACGTTCAACGGCAGCATACCGCAAGTCGCACCGAGCAGTTTCATGTACCACTATCATTTCTGTTTGATTACGATGAGCGTGCCCGGTCCCGAAAGCGATTTGTGCATGATATCCGATGGTAAAGAGGTTAAATCTTGAAAAAATTGGTTTAGAAAAGTTTTAAGTTTATAAAAAATTTATTAGAAGAATTTATTCAATAAATAGTTATAGAAGCTTCTGTCGTTTTTGTTTAGCGCGTTACACAAGTGACTCCAAACGAACCTGTAGCATCCGTTTCTTCTGATTAGTGACAGAAGATCCTAAAAATATCTGGTTATATCCCTCTCAAACTCCTTACTAACCAAACACACCTACAGGTGGTTTATTAAACCGAAAACGTCATTTGTCAACTGTCGAAAAATTCAACAATTTGTCCCTTGTCAGCTGTCGAAATTAGGTGACATATTTGACCAATGAACAGCATGGGGATTCTCATCTCTCAATTCGGCACGTGTTGAGACGCCTATCTTTGTCTCTCTCTATTCAATTCGTTACGTGTTGAGTTCACACATAAGAATCCCTGCCCTGGGGTAGGTAAAATGCTTGTCAATAGGCTTGAGATACGACTTTATGGGCGCAGATATTTTATTTTTTATCTCACTCGGGAGTATTTATAATAACCTTCTATTTCACATTGTTATTATCTGGTCCACCACATTGTAGATATTGGTCAGTGGTTTATAAATCTTCTTTTTACAGACACTGTAAATTGTCTCTCCAATTCATTAATAGTATTTTCTGATACATGTTGAGTCCGTTCAGATTCTCCAAAAAAATATTTTTAGATTTTTCTCGTTATTTTCAGACATCCAAAAGTCTTTTCGCGTTTTTTTCAGACACAATTATTCATCTTAGTATTTCAGACAAGACACAGCTATAGAGACGTTGTAGCTACTTCAATGTTTTCTAAAACGCTCACGAATTCAGTTGGATTGAATTCAAACAACTTTTTCTCATAGTTTGAATATTTTTAGACACTGCATTTTTTCACACAGTATGGTTTCTCATTAGTTTTTCTAGAGTACTTTCAAGCACAAATCAGAGTCTGCTCAGATGTTCCAGATTAGTCTAAGGCACTTCAGAATCGTTTTCAATTATGTCATATTATTTTCAGACATTTTCAGACACAATAGAGTCTCTAGTCTGTTTTTAAGGGTTTTAGGCACAATTCACGTTTTTCAGACATTACAAAGTATCTCCAGACGTTCACAAGCTTCTCTGGATTGTATCCAACAACTTCGGTATCTTTTCAGATCATTCAGAATATTTTTGTCTGATACACTATCAGAGTTTTTCAGATACTACATGGTCTTTCTAGATTATCTACAGACAATATTCTTAGACGTTAGTATTTCTAGACACTCCAAATTCTCTACAGTTCTTCTAGTTTATTTTCGCTGTAGTCTCTTTACGTTTCTTTTTAGACAAAATACTCTAGAAGCTCTGCAGTTCATCATAGTTCATTTCAAAGTCTTTGTAGCTCCTTCAGAGTTTTCTAAGACGCTCAGGAATTTATTTCGATTGAATCCAAAAACTTGAATGTCTTTTCAAATAGTTTTAACGTTTTTAAACACTTCAGAATATTTTTGTCTTGACATGGTCTTACTAGATTATTTCCAGACACACCTCAATTTTTTCAGATACTCCAGAATGTACGTTGTCTTTATAGACATTTAAGTGTCTGTTAAGACACTTTTCCAGTGTCTGTTCAGCTAGAGGTCCATCCAGTTCTTCATCAGAATGTTTTTTCGGTGGTTTCCTTAATCTTGAAGCAGATACTTCAAAACCTCCAGTTCCCTCATAGACTACAAGACACTCTAGAATTTCCAGACACTTGACGGTTGTTTCTAAATCTTTTTAGGCACTATATTGTCTTTCCAGTTCATTAATAGTATTTTCAGACACATGTCGAATTCACTCAGACAATCTAGAATATCTCTGATATCCCCTAGAAGATTTTTAGACATTTCTTATTATTTTCAGACTTTCGAAAGTTTAAGTTCTTCTAGATTATTTCCAGATGTTCCAGAGTAATTTGGGACACTTCAGAATCATTCTTAATTTTTTCATATTATTTTCAGACACTGTACAATCTCTTTACAATTTTTTAGGCACAATTCAAGAGCCATTTCAATTCTTCATCATTTTTCAGACATTCCACAGCTACAGAGATTTTGTAACTCCTTCAGAGTCTTCCAAAACGTTCACGAGCTCATCTGTATTGTATTCCATAATTTGATTGCCTTTTCACATAGTTTGTATGTTTTTATGACATTCACTAGTCTTCCAACTTCCTCTAGAGTAGTTCTAGACCCTCTAGAATTTTTTTCAGTTCTTTCATAGACTAAAAGACACACTTGTATTTCTACAGTATGTCTAGACACTCGTCAGTTGTTTATAAATCTGTTTAAACATCATATTGTCTCTCCAATTCATAAATAGTATTTTCAGGCACTTATTCGAGTCACTCGGATACTTCAGGGTACCTCTAGAGTATCCCCTAGAATCCTTTTAGACATTTCTTAGTATTTTGAGACATCCGAAAGTCTCTTCAATTCTTCTAGGTACTTTCCAGATATTCCAGAGTAATTTAGGACACTTCAGAATCATTCTTAATTTTTTTTCAATTTATTTTCAGACGTTTTATTCAGACACAATTCCAGTTCATCAGACATTCCACAGCTCAGATACTTTGTAGCTACTTTAATGTCTTCTAAGACGCTTATGAGTTCATTTGGATTGAATCCAAAAAACGTAAATGTCTGTTCTTACAATTTGAATGTTTCTAGACACTATTGTTTTCAGACAGTATTAGTTTCTCTAAAGTACTTTCAGATGCTCCAGAGTAGTTTAAGACACTTCAGAATCGTTTACAATTATGTCATATTATTTTCAGACACAACACTCCAATTTCACACGTTCATGCGTTCACATTGCAGATACTTTGTAATATTTTTCTATCAGAGTTTTTTTAGACACTATATTTGTATTTCTAAAATATTTCCAGACATAACTCCAGAATGTCTGTGGTCTTTATAAACTATAAACATTCTTTCAAACACTTAAAAGTTTATTGAGATCTTCTGGAGCGTTTCCAAATATTTTTAGATACTTCAGAACGATTTTAGACATAACATGAAGTGTTACCAACTTCTCAAGAGTTACTCAGACATTATTATGTCTCCTAAATTTCATCAGAATCTTTTTTCCCAGCTTTTGTTGATCTTGAAGCACAATTCACGAGTCGGTTCACTTCAAATTTTTTTCAGACATTCCAAAGTATCTTTAAACGTTCACAGGCTTCTCTGGATTGTATCGAGAAACTTCAGTATCTTTTTTGTCTGATATATTATCAAGAGTTTTTCAGACATTACATGGTCTTTCTAGATTATTTTCAGACACACCTCAGTTTTTTCAGACAGTCCAGAGTTTCTTCAGACATTTAGAGGTCCAATAAGTTCTTCTGGAGTGTTTCTAAATGTTTTCAGATAGCTCAGATCGGTTTCAGATATAACGCAAAGTGTTACCAAGTCCTGTAGAGTTACTTAAACATTCTAATGTCTCCTAAACTTTATCAGAATTTTGAAGCAGATACTCCATAGTTTTCAGGTATTTCAAAATCTATTTAGAAACTAAACATTAGAAAAATCGAACTTAGTAGATAATATGGATTTTCAACAAATAAAGGCCGAAAAAATCAAGGACATTAGACATTGTTTCTCCAGATCATTAATATTATTTTCGCTGTAGTCTCTTTACGGTTTTTTTTTAAGACACCAAGAGATCCTGCAGTTTATCATAGTTCATTCCAAAATCTACTGCAGCTCCTTCAGGAGTTTAACTGGAGTTTTTCAGACACTACATTTGTTTTTCTAAAATATTTCCAGACACAACTCAAATTTTTTTCAGACACTGTAGAGTCTCTCCAGTTTATCATAGTTTTTCAGACATTTTACAGCTACAGAGACTTTGTAGATCCTTCATAGTCTTCTAAGACGCACTGGAATTTATCTGGATTGGGTTCAAAATTTTGAATGCCTTTTCACATACTTTAAAATGTTTTTAGACACTTTGAAGTCTTTTCAGAGAGTATGATGTTTCCATAGTTCCTCTAGAATATTTTCAGACACAAAAATATCTAATTATTCCCAGAAACAAGTGAATTAAACGGAAGTTTTTTAATTGGTGTTTCATTTCATGGATAAGAAGTTTTTCAAGTCCCATAGTACCGGCATTAGCCGAAGAATGTATAGAGTGCCAACCCCCAACGTAAACAGTAAGTAAAAATGATTATGACTTGTCCTAAAATATTTTTGAGCATCTGGAAATAATCTAGAAGAACCAAAGGGACTTTTGGATGTATGAAAATACTAAAAAACATTTAAAAAGATTCTAAAGACATTTTGAAAGAACTGGGAGAAGCTATAATGGGAGGAATTGAGTAGAGCACATATCTGCGCTGTCATCTGTCAAACAATAACTGTAACTTATCGAATAATCATCATTTGTCATACTTCAAACTATCTCAAATAATTATTAGAGAGAAGTCAATTAATTTCTGCAAGATTTGACATTCTGATTTTCAATGACAATTCAACAATTATAAAACCTTCTCTTTTTATTTCAATCATTTTTAAATCTGAAACGTCACTTGTAAAATGTTAAAACGTTAAACAACCTGTCACTTGTCGGATGTCGAAATAATATGACGTATTTAAATATTTAGGAGCAGTTTTGTATTTATGTTCGATGTTTGAATACGAAGAAGGTACCAAAAGAAGAAAACTGTAAAGAATGCGATGTTTTAACTTACCATTACTTTTTTTGCAATACTAAGCTGTCAAATAGTATTATTATGTCATCTGTTACTTGTCAAATGACAATTGTCACTTACCTTAGAGTAGCTGTCACTTGTTATACTTTAAACTATCGGGGGTAGAGAAAAAATAATTTCAGTCATCGTTTGGAGTAAAAAATTGAAAGAATTATAATTATAGAATATATTTAATATAAAACAATTAATAAATTAAGTCAAAATATAACATATTTTACACGCATTTTTTAGGCAGTTTAAATTAAAAAGTCAGAGTTAATATCACATCATGCTGAGTAGAAAATTAACTTTTTTTGTTCGTTTATTAAACCGTAAAGAGAGGATAAACAATAACAAGACAAAAAAACAGTTTGTTCCCTAAATAATATTTTTAACTTTGGTTAATAAATCTAACCCGAGAAACTTCTTAAAAAGAGCGATACTGACAAAAAAATACCAATCAAATAAAAATATTGGTAAAAATATAGACAACAGTCATTATTTTACAACTGATAAATAAAAATAAGGTGACAGCCGGGATAAAGTGTCATTCAACCGTCAAAAATCGCTTTTCTAACCTCAAAATATCGCGGAACGCTTTTTAATCAAGTTTCCCAGGAGCTTCCACTTGGATAGAAAAATACTGGCACTAGTTTTGAGAGACGTACAGTACATAATAAAAACTTCTACTAAATATATACATCGTTAGGAATGTCTATTTTTTGATCAAAATAATACTCTTTAGCGTAGAGGTAGAACAGCAGAGAGACCCGTCAAATTTGATAGCAGTTAAATGATTAGTTTTACTGTAAAAACACTCGGTGTATATGAATCTAAATGTGTATAAGTATAAATAAAATAAACCTTTATATGTATCTGCTATTCTACCTCGTTATGACTAGAGATCTTAGCGAACACAACAAGTTGCCTATATTACTCCGAATTTCCGAGAATTCGCGGTACTAATTTGGGACGCTAGGTGTCGCTTGATCTACCAAACGACGTCGTTACAAGTGAACGTGATTTCGACTTCTCGTATTGAAATTTTGCTTCAAGATCAACAAAACCAGGAAAAAAGATTCTGATGAGGTTTAGGAAACATTAGAATGTCTGAGTAATGTTTGAAGTATCTGAAAATATTTGGAAACGCTTCAGAAGTGCTCAATGGACTTCTACATGTCTCAAAAGACAGTGGAATGTTTATTAAGACTTCGAACACTCGGGAGTTATGTCTGGGAATATTTTAGAAAGACAAATGTAGTGTCTAAAAAACTCTGATAGTATATCAGACAAAAATATTTTAAAGTATATAAAATGAGAACGCATGAAGAGACTTTGGGATGTGTCTGAAAAATGTGGTGAACTGTATCTGAAAAAAACCTAAAGAAACTGGACAATATAGTGTCTAAAAATATTACGACAGAAGTGTGTTAAAATACTATAAGAGCATCTGAAAATATTTTAGAAGAACTGAAGAGACTTTTGAATATCTGTCAATTTTAAAAATCGTCTAAAAAATTCTGGATATACTCTGATTTGTCTGAAAATATTCTAAAGGAACTAAAGCAACTTTCTGCTGACTGAAAAGACTGCAGAATGTCTAAAAACGTTCCAACTATGTGAAAAGACATTCAAGTTTTTGGATTCAAACCAGATGAACTCATAAGGGCCTGAAGGCGCTTCAAAGACTTTGGAACAAACTATGATGAACTGCAAAGCCTCTAGACTTTTGTCTTAAAAAACCGTAAATAGACTACAGAGAAAATAATCTAGAAGAACTGAAAAGACTTTGAAATTTCTGTAAAAGAAACGTCTAAGAAGATTGTCTGGAAATAATCTAGAAAGACCATGTAGTGTCTGAAAAACTCGGATAGTATATCAGACAAAAATATTCCGAAGCATATGAAAAGATACTGAAGTGTCTAAAAACGTTAAAACTAAGTGAAAAGACATTCAAGTTTTTGGATTCAATCGAGATAAATTCCTGAGCGTCTGAAGGAGCCACAAAGATTTTGGAATGAACTGCAAGGTCTCTAGAATGTTGTCTTAATAAAACCGTAGAGACTACAGCAAAAATAATCTAGAAGAACTGAAGAGAACTTGGGATGTCTAGATATACTAAGAAACGTCTAAGAAGATGGGCTGAAAATAATCTAGAAAGACCATATAGTGTCTGAAAAACTCTGATAGTATATCAGACAAAAAGAAGCTCAAGACTCTATAATGTCTAAAAATAATACGACATAATTAAAAACGATTCTAAAGTGCCTTAAAATACTCGTGGAACATCTGGGAATAATCTAAAAGAAGAGAAGAGACTTTTGGATGTCTATTAAGATTATTAAACGTCTAAAAACATTCTAGGGATATTGGAAATACTCTGGAATATCTGAGCAAACTCAACTTGCGCCTGAAAATACGCTAGAGGAACTAATGAGACACCATACTGTCTGACAATACTGCAAAATGTCTGAAAAGACTGCAAAATGTCTGAAAACGTTCAAACTACGTGAAAATTTTTGGATTTAATCCAGATGAATTTCTGAGCATGTTAGAAGACTCTGAAGACTTTGGAATAAACTATGATGAACTGCAAGGCCACTAGAATTTTGTCTTAAAAAACCGTAAAGAGATTATAGCAAAAATAATCTAGAAGAACTGAAGAAACTTTAGGATGTTTGTGAGTATTAAGAAACTTCCAAAATAATCGAAAAAAGATTCTAATAAAGTTTACGAGACATTAGAATGTCTGGATCACTCTAGAAGAGTTGGTAACACATCGTGTTATGTCTGAAACCGTTTTGAGGTATATTAAAACATTTGGAAACATTCCAGAAGAAGTTATTGGACCTCTAAATGTCTGAACAAACACTGAAATGTCTATAAAGACAACGGACACTCTGGAATGTCTGAAAAAACTCAGTAGTGTCTAAAAATAAGCTAGAAAAACGATGTAATGTCTGAAAAACTCTGATAATATATCAGACAAAAAAGTATCTGAAAAGATATTGAAGTTTTTGGATACTATTCAGAGGTGCTTGTGAACGTGTGAAGATACTCTGGAATGTCTAAAAAAAAACGTAAACTGAACTGACGTGTGAATTCTGCCTGAAAAAAAAACTAAAGAAACTGAAGATTGTCTGAAAATAATGACAATGGAAAACGATTCTGAAGTGTTTTAAAAACTCTGATAGTGTCTAAAAATAATTTAAAAGTACTGAAGAAACTTTTAGCTGCCTGACAAGATTAAGAAACATTTAAACATATTTTAGGGGATACTAGAAATACGCTGGAGAAATTAATGAGATACTTCACTGTTTGAAAAAACTGCAAAATGTCTGAAAAGACTACAAAGTATCTAAAAACATTCAAACTGTGAGAAAATATATTTAACTTTTTGGATTTAAATCAGATGAACTCATGAGCGTCTTAGTTGACTGTAAAGGCGCTGTGGAATGTCTGAAAAACTATGATTAACTCTTGAATTGTGTCTAAAAAACCGTAAAAAAACTCTACACTGTCTGAAAATAAAATGAAAAAATTAAGAATGAATCTGAAGTGTCCTAAAATACTCTGCAACATCTGGAAATAATCTAGAAGAACTGAAAACATTTTAGGATGTCTGAAAATACTAAGAAACTGAATTGTGTCTAAAAAAACCGTAAAGAAACTCTACAGTGTCTGAAAATAATATGAAAAAATTAAGAATGAATCTGAAGTGTCTTAAAATACTCTGGAACAATTAGAAATAATCTAAAAGAACTGAAAACACTTTAGGATGTCTGAAAATACTAAGAAACGTCTAACAAGTTCCTAGAGGATATCAGAGATACTCTGAAGTATCCGAGTGAACTCGATAAGTGTCTGAAAAAATTATTAATGAACTGAAAAGACAATGTAGTGTCTAAAAATATTTAGAAACAACTGACGAGTGTCTAGACATAATCTAGAATTGCTAAAGAGTGTCTTGTTGTCTATGAGGGAACTGAAGAAACTAGAGTATTTAGAAATACTCTAGAGGAAGTTGGAAGATTGTTGAATGTCAAAAAATATTCTAAAAGAATTGGGATAAACTATGGAGGAAATGAGGGACTATGCAGTGTCTAAAACGATTTTGAACTATATATCTGGTCAGTCTCAGCAGTATGTGGAAGTACTATGGAGGAGCTTAAGAGACTCTTAAGGGTATTAAAAGATTCAAGAATGTCTAAAACGATTTTAAAAGAAGTATTAATGCTACTGGAGCTTCTCAAATTCCCAGAAACTCTTTAAAGCAGAATTAAAGGGTAATGAACGTCCCAAATGCATCTAAAACAATTAAATACTTGAGAAGACCAGCAAAATTCTGGAGGGCTTCTAAAATGAATATTCGCAGAAATCACAACGGACATTCAAATGCAACAAAATCTAAACTAAAAATTCAATTAGTTTAATTTTCACCCAGTTTTAAAAAAATCCTATCATCGCTTGGCAACTATCTCTAAAGTGACGGTGAAGATTTAAGATCTAAATTAGTGTTTAATAAGCAAATTCTCGAAAATTCCGGATACAACCTCAAAAAAAAACCTCATATAAAAAACTATTTGAGCTACAAAAGAAAATGTTCTTTAACTCATCAATAATTGCACAAAATTGATCATTTTTATAACCCTGTATATGAATTTGTTCACGCAGACGCGGGCGGCGAAGATCGACTACTCTCCTCGATCAATTTCAACGCGGCCAACTCGAAAATTTGCAAAACTACGTCCAAATTGATTTTTCCTATTTGCAACGACGACACTAACAGAGCAAGCACCTTGACTAAAACGTTTTTACCTAAAACCAGCTTGACAGAATCTGGAATTCAAGAAAGACAACAACGTTTATTCACTTCACGCACTTGTTTGACAGCTATCAACGCATATGAGTCAACTGTCGAGTATGTCAATGTTTTTTCAGCTTTTAGGACCCGCTAGAGATGTTTATCAATTAATTGTCAAAAGTGTCGTTCATCAATTAATTATCAAGAGTGTCAATTGACTAAATACTCGCATAACAGCTGTTAAAAATTGTCAATCAACTGTTAATATGGTTTTTCAGCCTCTAAGACACACTAGAGATGTAAAAGTATATGAATTGAATGTCAAAAGAGACATTTATCAATAATTAATTGTCAACAGTGTCAATCGCGGTATTTGATTTTAAATACTTGCTTGATAGCTGTCAAAGATTGTCACTTAACTGTCAATATAGTTTTTCAATCTGTAAAAACCCGCTAGAAATGTAAAAGTATATTAATTATCAAAAGTGTCATTCATCAGTTAATTGCCGATATTTGACTTCAAATACTCGCCTGGAAACTCTCAAAAATTGTCAATCAACTGCCAATATGGTTTTTCAGCTTCTAAGACCCGATAGAGATGTAAAGTATATGAATTAATTGTCAAAAGTGAAATTTATCAATAATTAACTGTCAACAGTGTCAATCGCGGTATTTGATTTCAAATACTTGCCTGATAGCTGTCAAAGATTGTCACTTAACTGTCAATTTAGTTTTTCAATCTTCAAAAACCCGTTAGAGATTTAAAAGTATACAGGGTGTTAAAAAAAAGTGTCACAAAATAAAGTATGGGCCAAAATATGCAGAAAAGTCTTAATAAACATATGTCCGCAAATGACATTTATCAATAATTAATTGTAAAGAGTGTCAATTGCGGCATCTGACTTTAAATACTTGCCTTACAGCTGTCAAAGATTGTCACTTATCTGTTAATATACTTTTTCAACCTTTAAAAATCCGCTAGAGATGTAAAAGTATATTAATTAATTGTCAAAACTATTAATATGGTTTTTGAGCTTCTAAGACCCGCTAAAGATGAAAAAGTATATTAATTGATTGTCTGATATGTCGTTCGTGTATAAGAATCGATAAAGACATAAAATTAAATTAATAAATTGTAAAGAGTGTTAATTGCCATATTTAAGTTCAAATATTCGTCTGACAGATGTCAAAGATTGTCAATCAACTGTAAACTATAATTTCTCAGCTTCTAAGACAGTCTAGAGATGTAAAAGTATATTAATTGATTGTTAAAAGTGACATTTGCTTTATTTAATTTCAAATACTCACCAGACAGATGTAGAACTACATAAATCAGCTGCCTATATTGTATTTCAATTTCTAAGACTCATTATAGACATAAAACTAAATTAATTAACTATCAAGAGTGTTAATCGCGGTATTTGACTTCAAATACTTGCTTGACAGATGTCAAAGATTTTTCAGTCAATTGTCAATGTCAAATGTCACTTTCGTATACTCACCTGGTAAACTGAGCACCAAATTTTCCACGAATTCGTCCGTTTCCAAATACAACACGTTCGTATTCGTCTCTTTGGGTATGGTCAACAAGTTCGTGCACAAATCTTCCATGGCGCTATCTACATTTTCTAGTACGTATTTTTCTATAGAATTACCCAATATTAGCAAAATCGCTTTGACCACCGGTTCCCTTATCAAAGGGGAATCCGTATCGGATAAAAGTTCGCAAATTATGTCTACCAACGCTTTGGTTATGGGCATTTTCGCTTCGAATTCGTCTAATTCATCTAAAAAGCAAAGAAAAACCGTTAGTTTGAAGTGTCAATTGTCACAAAATGTCGTATGTCAGCTGTAACTATGAAATGTTAGACAAAATAACGTCATGTACCTTCGAATTCTACACTAGATTTAAATAAAGATTGTTGAAACGTATCTAAAGAATCTATTGCCTCATACGCATGGTCAATTTCCGTATCCAAAGCGCAATATTCCTGCCTTTCACTTAACAACCTCTTCATTCTCGTCAAAATGTCGGTTTCCTACAAAAATTAAACCATACAATGTTGCAGCTTCGACAGCCTTTAGATTCTTACGTTTTGTTCGGTTTGCATGAAAATCCAAGCGTTGTCAGAATGTTCCACACCCTGTACATTGCTCGGCAGAGCGGTCTTGATCGAATGGATGGTTTTATCCAAGACGCCGGTAGCCGTTTTGGCACAAAACTTGTAGAAACTCGGTATCATGCCGTCCACCTCGTCGGGATCCGAACCTAGCTCAGATTCGAGAGGTTTTTGACCTGTCTCGTCGGGAGGCCTACAAAGAATCCAACAAAAATTAACCGCACGTCGCAAAAGTTGACAGTCCGTTAACGAAATACATTCAAAATTTCGCTCGTGTAGGTAAAACGTAATAAAAGAATGTCAATCGCCAAATGTCAATGTTAAATGTTGATATTAAATGTCGACTTTAAATGTCGATGTTACATATCGATGTTAAATATCGATGTTAAATATCGATGTTAAATATCGATGTTAAATATCGATGTTAAATATCGATGTTAAATATCGATGTTAAATATCGATGTTAAATATCGATGTTAAATATCGATGTTAAATATCGATGTTAAATATCGATGTTAAATATCGATGTTAAATGTCAATGTTAAATGTCAATGTTAAATGTCAATGTTAAATGTCAATGTTAAATGTCAATGTTAAATGTCAATGTTAAATGTCAATGTTAAATGTCAATGTTAAATGTCAATGTTAAATGTCAATGTTAAATGTCAATGTTAAATGTCGACTTTAAATGTCGATGTTACATATCGATGTTAAATATCGATGTTAAATATCGATGTTAAATATCGATGTTAAATATCGATGTTAAATATCGATGTTAAATATCGATGTTAAATATCGATGTTAAATATCGATGTTAAATATCGATGTTAAATATCGATGTTAAATATCGATGTTAAATATCGATGTTAAATATCGATGTTAAATGTCAATGTTAAATGTCAATGTTAAATGTCAATGTTAAATGTCAATGTTAAATGTCAATGTTAAATGTCAATGTTAAATGTCAATGTTAAATGTCAATGTTAAATGTCAATGTTAAATGTCAATGTTAAATGTCAATGTTAAATGTCGATGTTAAATGTCAATGTTAAATGTCAATGTTAAATGTCAATGTTAAATGTCAATGTTAAATGTCAATGTTAAATGTCAATGTTAAATGTCAATGTTAAATGTCAATGTTAAATGTCAATGTTAAATGTCAATGTTAAATGTCAATGTTAAATGTCAATGTTAAATGTCAATGTTAAATGTCAATGTTAAATGTCAATGTTAAATGTCAATGTTAAATGTCAATGTTAAATGTCAATGTTAAATGTCAATGTTAAATGTCAATGTTAAATGTCAATGTTAAATGTCAATGTTAAATGTCAATGTTAAATGTCAATGTTAAATGTCAATGCTAAATGTTTATGTTAACTGTCAATGTTAAACGTCAATTTTAAATGTCAATGTTAAATGTCAATGTTAAATGTCAATGTTAAATGTCAATGTTAAATGTCAATGTTAAATATCATTGTTGAATGTCAATATTGATTTTCAACTACATACAAACGTCATGCGTTAAATATTAACGTCAAGTCTCAACGTCATGCGTTAAATATTAACGTCAAGTCTCAACGTCATTCGTTAAATATTAACGTCAAGTCTCAACGTCATGCGTCAAACATTAACGCTATATGTCAAATATTAACATCATACGTCAAATATTATCGTCATACGTCAAATATTATCATCATACGTCAAATATTATTTTCAAGCATCAACGTCATACGTCAAATATTAACGTCATACGTTAAATATTAATGTCAAGTATTAGTGTCATACGTAACATTTTAGGGTATGGTCGGTCCGTTATTGACCGAAATATCGGTTACTCCATCCAAAACTAACCGCTCTGCTTGACATTCCTGAAAAATCGGTTAGTGACGCGGTTACCTAAAAATGGTGACTCAAAATGTCAATTCACTGGCCGCTATATTTTTACGGTTACTACTAAGTCGAATGTCAATCTGTCACAAAAATTACGTAAATCTCGACCGTGGTCCAAATGTAGTTTTTTTTTTCAGGAACCGCTGTCAAAAAATCCTGGTTACTTGCGTTTAGTAGTCGGTTAATATCGGACCATACCCTAAATTTTAATGTTAAATGTCATTGTTGAACGTCAATGTTGAATATCAATGTTGAGTGTCAAATATAAACGCCATGCGTTAAATATTAACAAGTATCAACGTCATACATTAACGCCATACGTTAAATATTAACATCATACGTCAAATATGAATGGCATACGTCAAATATTAACGTAACTACCTCAAATATAAACGTCATTCGTCAAATATTATCATCATACGTCAAATATGAACGTCAAGTATCAACGTCATTCCTCAAATATTAACGTCAAGTATGAAAGTCACGTCAAGTATCAAAGTAACGTCAAGTATCAACGCCATACGTCAAATATTAACGTCGTATGTCAAATATTAACGTCATACGTTAAATATTAATGTCAAGTATCAGTGTCATACGTCAAATTTTAACATCATACGTCAAATGTAACCGTCAAGTATCAACGTCATACGTAAAATATTAATGGCATACGTCAAAAATTAACGTCATGTATCAATATCGAACAGCGACCTCTACAGAGCCTTTCATGTCAATTTTGGGAGACGGAAAAATTAAAAACTTACAGAAACATTCGAATTAGTTTTTGAAAAAAAAAAGTTTGTTAGGTTAAGTATTTGGTATCTTAGTTTAAGCTTAAATTAGTACGTTTTTAATAAAGATGGATTATCTACAGTTATCAAGCTTTTACTGTTAGTAGATTAGAAATTATTTTTTTGAAATTTGTACCTAGCTTGCGAAAAAATATCCATTAGAAACCTTAAACTCCCATAATGTTTGGCCTGAACGTATCTGTAATGTTAAAAATCATAATAAAATTTATTAAACGTGTCTTTTTACCAATCTTTTAAGTTATATACCATTAAGTAGACACCTTTTAAGCAAAATTAACTATAAATCGAATAACATTTAAAAAAGACTTACATAGGACTTAAAGCAGGTGTCGACAAGCTAGATTCCGAAGATCTTTGTTGCAAAAGCGACCTTAGCTTAGCTATACTTGAAGCTAGATCAGCTGTATCTTCATACTCGGGATCCGGACTGTTAGTTCCAGAAGAAGGTTGTTCCATCGATATCGAAGGAATTTCTAGTTCTTTTTTACCTTTTTCCTCAGATTTTTCCTGAGAAATATAAAAAATGCTGTCAAAAATGTCATAAGTTTACATCAAAACAACATAATAATCACTAAATACGAATTTATAGTCTAGTTAGGAATGATCTATGTTAAACGGTTGTCTTATACGGGTAAGGTCTTTTTCAAAATAAAATGAAAAAAGAAGTAGATTTTGACGTACATTTCTAACCTCAAAATAAAAAATATAAATAAACAAATAGTTTTTAGTTTTCTAAGATGGATTTTAAGCAATTTTGTGAGTTTCTAGAAGAAATAAAGCAAACTAAAGTTCCGAAGGAAAAACACAAGCTGATAGCAGAACGATTTAAACTAATACGCGAGAAATTACATGACAACACTACAAACTTTTTCCAAATATTCAGACTCATGTTACCGACTTTGGACAGAGACAGGGACTCCTACAACATGAAAGAAGCGAAAGTGGCAAAAATATTGATAAAAATGTTGGATTTACCAGCTGGAAATGATAAAAATATACTGAGTAAGTCATATTTAATGGCACATCAAGCCACCGATTTTGGCGATGTAGTTCATTCCGTTATTAGGAAGTATTTATCTAATACTAGAACGGTTTTAACTATAGAGGAATTAAATAATTATTTAGACGATCTAACCAAAAAGAAAAATGAACGCGAAGGTGAAGATATATTAATGAAAATATTTAAAAAATGCTCGCCAGATCACATCCGCTGGGTTATTCGAATCATTTTAAAGGATTTAAAACTAGGATTAGGTACGAACTCGATATTAAACTGTTACCATTCAGACGGAGCGTCTTTTTATGCTTCTAATAACAATTTAAAAAAAGTTTGTGAGACTTTACGGGACGAAACCGTCAGATTGCACGAATTGGAAATCGAAATTTTTGAAGCTTTTCGACCCATGTTATCCAAAAAGATCGAGGCGTCGAATTTTAAAAAATTGTTGCCGGATAACAAGGCTTTTTTCGTTGAAAATAAGTTTGATGGCGAGAGATTTCAGCTGCATATGAAAAATGGGGAATTTAGGTATTTTTCAAGGAATGGTTTCGATTTTACTGAGAATTTGGGAAGAAATTACGATACAGGTGAGTTATTGTTTGTGATGAAGGTGTTGTATAAGAAAAAATGCAATAAAAGTGTTGTAGAATGAGTTTTATACAGGGTTGGAAAAACCTAAGATATAAAAAGATATAAGTAGCTTATTTAGGATTTTAAGTATTTAGTTCTAATAAATCAAAAATTATTATTAATAGTTAGAACAAAAAATACAAACACAACTTAAAAAATATATATAAAAAATCACATTCTGCAAATTAAAAAAAAAATAAATAGTTAGAAATTAATAAAAAGTTTTTTGCTACTGGGTATGTCTAATTTGGGGATTGCAATTTGATGGCTGCCAGGTATAAAACTAGTAATACTTAAGAGTTACACTGGGACATGTAACACCCACCCTTGTCAATTTTGAAAAAACAGTGCTAGGTACTAGAAAAACTCACTAGATTACTGAGACTTCTTACACGTATTACCCACTTCAATATCTTTTTGCAAGGTGACACTAATTTCCCCCCATTGCCTCCAAAGTGTACTTTGCTTTTGTCAATTTTGATAAAAAGAGTATTAGGTACTAGAAAAAACGCACTAGGAACTGTTATTTCGTACACCCATACCTTATATCAGGTGATACTAATTTTCCCTCCAAGGGATACTTCACTCATCAATTTTGACAAAATTAGTTCCAGGTACTAGAAACAACTGACTAGATTATTAAGACTTCATACATGTAATACCTATTCCAATATCTTTTTGCCAGGTAACATCAATTATCCCGCCCCCCCCCCCTCATTGCCACCAAAGGGTACTTTACTCTTGTCAATTTTTACAAAAACAGTGCCAGGTACTAGAAAAAATCACTAGATTACTCTGTCTTCTTATATGTAACACTCAATCCAATAATTTTTTGCCAGGTGACACCAATTTTTCCCCCATTGCCCCCCAAAAGGTACTTTATTTTTGTCAATTTTGATAAAAACAGCGCCAGGTTGTAGAAACAATTCCCTAGATTGCTCTGACTTCTTGTACGTAACATTCATTCCAATACCTTTTTGCCAGGTGACACCAATTTTCCTCCCATTGCCTCCAAAAGGTACTTTACTACTGTCAATTTTGACAAAAACAGTGCCAGGTACTAGAAAAAACTCACTAGATTACTCTGACTTCTTATACGTAACACTCAATCCAATAATTTTTTGCCAGGTGACACCAATTTTCCTCTCATTGCCTCTAAAAGGTACTTTATTCTTGTCAATTTTGACAAAAACAGCGCCAGGTTGTAGAAACAATGCCGTAGATTGCTCTGACTTCTTATACATAACATTCATTCCAATACCTTTTTGGTAGGTGATACCAATATTCCTTCATTGCCTGTTTTGTCAAAATTGATATGTGTAAAGTACCCTTTGGAGGCAATGGGGTGAAAATTGGTGTCACCTAGTAAAAAGATATTGGAATGGGTATTATGTTTATAAAGTCTCAGTAATATTATGGGTTTTTCTATTACCTGACACTGTTTTTGTCAAAATTGATAAGATCAAAGTACCCCTGGAAGGGGATTGAATGTAAATTGACGTCACCTAGTAAAAAGGTATATCATGTCTCAATTATTAACTCTTGTTTAGTACCTGGCAGCCATCAAATTCCAATCCATAAATTAAACATACCTATTACTATCACTAATATCAGAAGAGCTCCAAGGGAGGACCAAGCGCCCCCACCACCTCCAAGATTATAATTTTTTCAATTCATGAGCCATTTATTAAAAAAAATATGCTAAAAAGTTAAGTTTTATTGGCAATGCCCCTCCGAAAATTCTGCCTCGAGCCGCCCTTGGTGGTAAACTTTGATAAAATATTTACATTTGCTTTTATATATACTAATTTTTGCACCTTTTCTGCTGAGAGTTTATTAGTAAAATTGCAAATTCTAAATATGTATCTCCTAAAATTGCAGGACTTTCACATTTAATTTTCTTAAACAACCTAAAAAATCTAGGAACAAAACAACCTGTACCTGCCAACCCTGGTTTTATAATACGTGAGTGATAATTAGACTTAAAAATAAACAACCTTTGTAAAATTATATTAGATTCATTACCTCATACTATTATTTCATTTTAAATAACTTATTTCATTAAAAATTCTATTAATATCATTAAAACTGTGAAAGTAGTTTAAGCCGGTGAAAAGTAGATGTGCTAAGCCGCTCCTATCGCACAATACAAAGTTTCGCCGTTAGACGGCGTTGGTGTTTCGTCGGAGCAGAGGTTTGCGAACTAGCTAAGGATTCGCGTCAGGGAGGTAGGAAGGGCAGGAGATGACACCACGTTAAATAAGTAACACCAATTTAACAACTGTATATGAAATTTGTATTTGTAAATATCATTATATTGTGTAGTAATTGAGGACCTTACTGCAAGCTCTATGTTTAATAAGGTTTTAAGAAAAAACTTTTATAAAAACAAAATAAAATATTCTAATCAAAGGATGACATATTTGCATGTAACATAACTTTTATTGGTGATATATATTAGTTTGAAAGGAAAAAAACAATTGGAGCTGCCCCCTCTTGCAACAAAGTTAAAAAAGTTTAATATTTTTGTTATTTATTATCGCAACTGGCTGATTTTTACACCAATAGATTAAGCCTAATTTTTTACATAGAGTATATAAAATTTTACCAAAAATTGATTTCTTCCAGCGCAATTTATTTATAGGCGGAACTTTGCACTGCATGTTAGATGCAATCCAGCTCATCTACTAGGGTATCTATTTTCATATATCAGTCCATTTTAGGAACTCTAACCCCAAAATTGAAAGGCCTTATACGCAGCGACGTCAAAAAATTAATCCTAGACGGCGAACTAATGATGTGGAATCGGTACGCTCGAGCGTTCGGCTCGAAAGGAATGACCCTCGATGTGAAAAAACTCAACAGCCAGGGCCCGTATCAACCGTGTTTTTGCGTCTACGATATCATCTTATTGAACGATAGAATTCTTACGAACAACGCTTTGAGAGAGCGCTTACAAGTAAGATTTTTTTCTAAATGAGTA
This sequence comes from Psylliodes chrysocephalus, assembly GCA_927349885.1. Taxonomy (NCBI): domain Eukaryota; kingdom Metazoa; phylum Arthropoda; class Insecta; order Coleoptera; family Chrysomelidae; genus Psylliodes; species Psylliodes chrysocephalus. The sequence goes on along the minus strand of OV651821.1, from coordinate 1,352,728 downwards.
GAGATGTCTCATTCCCACATTTTTTAGGTTTTAAAAACGGTTTTGTCTGGTTACAAAGAGGGCGTGATCCAGTTAAGCGAAGTAAAAGAAGTGTCTTCAAGACAAGAGATTGTCGATGAATTGAATCGTAGAGTTGACAGCGAAGATGAGGGAATTATCATTAAAGATCCCGAATCTGTCTATAAATACAGCGATCGAAATAGCGGTTGGTTTAAGATGAAACTCGAATATTTTCAGGTAAAAAATTCGTTTTAAATTTAATTTAGACTCACCAGCACCAATCGAATGTCTGTTTTTAGGATGTCATGAACGATTTGGATCTAATATTAATGGGCGGCAATCACGCAACTTCAACTTCGGACAAATTAAACTCGTTTTTCGTCGGAATAAGATCCGGCAACGCCGCTAACGGCCGGCCCTTATACCTGGCGGTCGGGAAAGTTAGTTCCGGCTTCAATTACGAAGAATTATCTATGTTAAACAAGAAATTGAAGACTGAGGGAAAGACATTCGATCGTTTTGATTCCGATAATTTAGTTTTCGGCAAAGAAACGCCCCATTATTACATAGAACCGGAAAAAACGCTAGTGTTCACCATCAGAGCTTCCGAATTGGTCAGGGATATGAACAACGCGTTCAAAACTCACTACACTTTGAGATTCCCAAGGGTTCTGAAAGTCCGCGACGACAAACCGGTCGACGAATGTCTTTCTATCAACGAACTTTTGGAATTAACCCAAACCAACAAGGCTGTCATCAAGTTGAACAAGAGAAACATCGAGTTGGAGGAGATTTTGAAAACCAAAGTTAAAAAATCGAAAAAGAAAGACATCATAATGCCGGAGGTCATTTACGATTCGACCAAAGTTTCTGACGTCTTGGAGGGCTATAATATTTTGGTGTTGGAGCAAATTGGAAGCAACAAGAAGGAAGAGATCGAAAATTTGGTAAGGAAAGCCGGAGGTAAGTGAAGTAACAGTTATTTTTAATGAAACTGAAGCCAACAGATAAATCGAGCGCCCGTCATTTAAAGTTTCGATATTAAATCAGAACTTATTGTGTATTTTTCAGGTACAATACGCTACATTGCCAACGACAAAGTAGACATCGTTCTAACCTCAAATCGCACCAGTTCGGTCACAAACTTGATAAAAAAACGTCCTAAATTCGATATAATACACACGAAATGGCTACATAGAATGATCCGTGACGGTAATTTATTGGGCTACGACTCGGACGAGATATTCTACATAGGATGGTCGTACAAAAATTGCCTTTCCGACGAACTAGACAAATACGGCGATAGTTTTGCGGAAGAAACCAATATAGAGAAGCTTAAAAAGACTTTCGAGGTCATACGGGATATGGGTGACACTTTTTTGACTAACGGTACCGTTAAATTAGAGGGAAAGAAATATTTGGATCGTTTTACTGCGTGTTTCGATAGATTTTTAACGCCAATGGATGAACAATCTGATATTGTATACGATAGTTTATTGGATGAAATCGAATTCAAATACTTCGGTGGTAAAATCGAAGAAAAAATTACAGAAGTCAATTTGATGATTTTTAATGGTGATGCTGATAGGAGGGGAATTTTGGTTGATTATTTAGAATCGATAGGAAGGAGCGATATTGAAATTGCAACTAGAAGTATTATTTACGATTAAAAAATATAAAAAAGCAATTGGATGTATTTTAAAATATTTTTTTTGTAATTATCTGTGATTAAAAATAAATTAATAAAATGTTGACATATTTTAAAATTTTATTTCAAAAAATTGATTTCAAATGTTTCTGTAGTAAGATCACCAAAAAATTAAAGATATCGATATAAATTTTATTTAAAAGTTTATTCTAGCAACGGACAGAGCACATAATAATTTTGAAAGAAACGCGTGAAGTTGAAGATAGTAAAATACATTGTAAGCAATTCTCGTTTCAAAATAGCTTACAAGTAGCTTACCGTATATCAAAAATATCAAATTTATGCAGATGTTGGAAATACATCCAACCTCTACCGCTAAAATATGAAAGCTAACCCTGTATTTGATTTAACGAAATTTTCTTCGAGTTGATTAATCGAGATATATCATCTCACTCACAAGAGAATCGCAGTTGTGACGTCATAGCCTTTTTTACACTTTGGCGGGAGATAAAACCGGCAGACACAAGCTTTCCTAGCGGAAATAAAAGACTTGTTTGTTTCTCAATACATGTAATGAAAATGATTTCTGCTAGCCGGATTTTTAGTTTTCTATTATTACTAAAATGCGAAACTAGTCATTGGCACCATGATTCTGCGCAGTATATAAGTTGAGGTCCTAATTACTGCACAGAATCCTGATAGCAATGACTGGTTTCTGATCGTTGTTGGAACAAACATGTTAATAAAAATTCAATCTCATGCCACTGCACATCGTCATACAAGGAGAAACCAGGTCAGCTATTCACAGGGTAATGAAGGGACAAAACCCAATAAGCCAACTACATCGCGCCGACCACACAAGGCTATATCAGCAAGTAAAAAGGGATAATATTCCAGCTATGTCTACTGATAGAACATAACCACATACAAATTTGAAAGGAATTTTCAAATTCAAATATCAGCCCGAGAATCCTTGAAACAGGGACCTCTCGTACAGGCTGAACTCGTTTGGTATATAGACGGTTCAAAAACCAAGGAAGGAGCCGGTGATGGAATCTATGGACCCAAGTCGAAAACAACGATTTCCCTGAGTCTAGGAAAATATGCAACAGTGTTCCAGACTGAACTAATAGCCATACAACACTGTGCAAGAGAAATTCTAAATCAGCAAGTATCAGGCAAAACTATTGCCATATACTCTGATAGCCAAGCAGCTCTAAAGGCAATTCTCTCACCAGAAATCAAATCACGACTGGTGAAAGACTGTCTAGAAGACCTGGCAGAGCTAAGTAGTCAAAACAAGGTGACCCTAGCCTGGGTGCCAGGTCATAAGGGATATCAGGGCAACGAAAAGGCAGACGAATTAGCCCGAGAAGGCTCAGATAAGACCAAGACAGACCCCGAACCATCTCGTGGAGTTGCTAAGGCATTCATCAAACAATGGATGCAAAAAGAGTTTCAGGAATGGTGAAACAACTATCCAAGACTGAGACAGGCCAAACAGTTCATCAAAGAACCATCGGCCAAGTTCACGAAAGATCTACTGGATCAAAAGCGTCAAATCGTTAGGATAACAGTAGGTTTTCTTACCAGACACTGTCGCCTTCAAAGGCACATGAATGTCATTAATCCAACAGAAGAAGCAACTTTGTGCAGGTTCTGTGAAGAAGAGGAAACATTCCACGTCCTGTGCCAATGTGAAGGCCTAGCTGGAATGAGGTTTCTAACATTGGGCGAAGAAAAGCCAAATGCATGCAACTACATGCGGAAGCCACTGTCAAAGCAACAAAGTCTAATAAAATAGACCAGGCTAGACGACATACTCTAAAACGGAGTCCCACAGTAGATCTGAAAAGGTCGCGGTGGACAATAACAAATAACGTCCAACTCACAATCTAATCTAATAAAAATTAAAACAGATTTTTTCACTAATATTTCTGGTAACTCTAGATTCTTTACTTGATATCCTTTATTGAACATCACAAGTCAAATATTTCAAATCTTTATTCTTAGTCAGTCTTTGCATGAAATATTTTAAACTAAGGAGGATATACTGGAGCCCTACTTATACTAATATCCTGAAAAGTGTAATTACCTGAAAAACTTACCTAAGATCCTGGATTAGAGAGGTTTATGTCATTACAAATTATTTTGGCCTCTACCAGAATTTAACTAAACTATAATTTGCCTACGATTCTGTAGAAATATATCAAAATGAATAGTATATTAATAACCATTTAATTGCGTCACAAATTGGCACCCAACGTGGGGCTTAACATGTTGCAGATGATAAACAAATTAAGAAAATATTCTTGATAAAATAATTAGCTAAAATTATAATTAATATTTGCAGTAAGTGAACCTAGATTATAAATAGGAGTAAAATCCTTTGAACGACATTTTAATCCCAACGTAGTAGATTAAAATAATTGTAAATTGGATTAAAGTAAAAAATATTATTTAAAAATAGAATGTCGATAAAGTGCTGACTGAAAAAAATTCGGGACGCCATTACGAAAAAATAATCTAAGGTTGGACTTCACTGAAAAGTGAAGAGGTGTTTCTTAAAATTATTGGTCACAAAATTATAAACGTTAATAGGAATATAATCTGGATAGAGCTGCTTTAGAAAGAGAGAGGCGTACCTAGATATCGCGGAAGGGAAAAGTTAGAATTACTGGACTTCTTGTGTCAGCTCGCAATAGCTCCTGTCTAGTTGCAATTTCGAGTTATTTCAGTTAGTATACATTAAAATCCAGATAGACTTAAACACTATTATTTATTACATTATTATAAAAAAAAACTCACCAACAAAATCTGCCCATCGAAATTCGGCGACTCCAATTGCAACGGATTCAACCAAACCGATTCCTCCTCTTGGATAGACTTTTCTACGGACTCGGATCTGGGCGTCCTGCCGCCCTTTCTTTTGGCCTGCGCGACGTTCAAACTAGATTTGGCTTGTCCGATGTTTTCTTGCAATCCCGTCAACCTCAAACCTTTCCTGAGACCCGCTCGGCCGAAATCCAGGATTCCTTCCACCATTCCTGCCGCTTCGTCCTAAATCGTAATTTCGTAAGTATGGAGTTGAAGAAAAACACGAAACTATGGAGAGGTGTTCAGAAAGTTTGGTGAAAAAAAAAAGAAGATATATACAGGGTTTCATTAAGGTTGACCACTGGCTATATCTCGGAAATCAATGGGAAAAAAGAAAAATCATGATTAAAGTGGACATAAGAAAATCCTGGTTATTATTTTTGAAGTTCTGTATTTCGCCGAAATATCACTAGGAGTTTTTTTAGAAATAGAAGGAGCCTTTGATTCGGCTTCATACAATTCAATACTGGGATCTATACACAGGCGTGGAGTAGCCCACTGCATTACGAAGTGGGTCGAGTCCATGCTTAATCATAGAACCATTACTAGTAATCTTCTTAACACAACAAGAGAGGTCTCAGTTAACAAGGGATGCCCGTAGGGAGGAGTGTTATCTCCTCTTATGTGGACCTTGGTGGTTGATGACCTCTTATGAGAGTTAGAGAGAGAAAACCTATGCACGCAAGCATTTGCAGACGACATAAGCATCGTAGTAAACGGGAAATTTAGATCTGTTGTATCCGAAAATGGCAAAAGAGGTTAAATATCTTGGAATCACTCTTAGTAAAAAGCTTAGCTTCTGCAGCCATATAGAAAAAAAAACAACAGAAAAAGCTGTAAGAATACTATGGGCCTGTAGACGGATGGTAGGGAACATACGAGGTGTGATTAAGTAATGAGATCGATTTTATTGCCGTCGTGTTTAGTAGACGGGTGTTGGTGGTGCTCGTCACGAAAATAGAGAAGAAAAATCTAGAGCAACAAGTCGCGATTAAATTTTGCGCAAGATTGTGCGAAACAGCTTCGGAAACGTACACTAAAATCGTAAAAGTGTATGGTGATAGTGTTCTCAGTCGTGCCCAGGTGTTTCGATGGCATAAAGCGTTGAAGACCAGGCGCGGAGTGGGAGACCAGTCGAGGTGCGGACTGACCTTTTTTGATAGCCGTGGAAGTCCATAAAGAATTTGTTCCATTGGGACAAACCGTAAATTAAGTCTACTACCGCTTAGTACTCGAAAGATTGCCAAAACGAGTCAACAGGGTGCGCCCAGACATCGCAAACTGGATCCTTCATCACAACGCGCCGTGCCACACCGCTCTCAGCGTGACCTAATATTTGGCCTCTAAAGGGATCACTGTTTCCACAGTCGCCTTATTCACCTGATATGTCATCCTGTGACTTTGTTCTGTTCCCTAGAGCAAAATCAATGTCAAAGGAACCCATTTTGAGTCGGTTAGAGACATCCAAAAGACCGTGACGAGGGTACTCGCAGACATCCCAGTCGAAGCGTTCCAGAAATGTTGCGAAGCGTGGAAAACGCTATGGAAACGTTGTATAGCTGCCCATGGGGACTACTTTGAAGGGGATGGCAGAGTTGTAGAATAATTTTTAAATATACGGATTTTATGAAATCAGTCTCATTACTTAATTGTCACACCTCGTATGGGAGCTTAAACCAAGTATGATACACTGGCTTTATACCATGGTTATAGTACCTGTTATATCTTACTCATCAGTCATATAGTGGCACAAGACTAAAAGCATAACAGCTAACAGAAAATTAAACAAGGTACAAAGACTAGCCTGTCTAATAATAACAGGGGCATTTAGAACTACGCCCACAGCAGCAATGGAGCTACTGCTAGGTCTTCCTCCACTACACCTTATGGTGAAGAAGGAGGCTATGGCGGTGCATACAGGCTATTTACTAATGGATTTGGATAAGAAATTTCGAGAAAAGGACACCACACAATAATATTAGATAAATTAAAACAAAATCCGGTACTAAGAATACCATTGAATAGAACGGCCATTATTCACGACTTCAGGAAACTTGGGATCTACCATGTGAACTCAAGGAGGACAAATTAGTCTGAACCTGGGGTCACTGACAAGAGTCTTCCAGGTTGAAGTAACAGCAATAAATGAATGCGCCAAAGTCATGCTAAATGACTCTTTTAGAGATAAGAGGGCCTTTATCGTGACAGACAGTCAGGCAGCCCTTAAAGCACTGAAATGGGTAGAAATACAATTTAAATCAATACTTGATTGCCAACAGTCCCTCCAGGCCCTGGCAGAACATAACAAGTTCAATCTTGAATGGGTGCCAGGCCATGAGGGAGTGTTTGGAAACGAGAAAGCAGACATCCTAGCAAGAAAGGGAGCGGAAAAATCTCTTACTGGACCAGAACTCACATGTGGTATCTCATACCAACATGTTAAATAGGTGAAAAAGAAACAAATAAATAGAGAACACCATAGGCTCTGGTTGGAACTTCCTGGGCTTAGACAGTCCAAAAGATTCATAGGGGGCCCATCCACGAGCAGACAAAATCAACTGCTAAACCTTAGCAGAAGCGAACTCAAGGCCGTAATAGGACTCCTTACGGGACACTGCGGCCTTAGAAGACACCTAAATCTCTTAGGGATATCTAATGACTCCATATGTAGAATATGTGAAGAGGAGGACGAAACTCCTATTCACATACTATGCCACTGTCGGAACCTTAAATGGGAACGGGAATGGTACTTCGGGGTACAATATCCGGAACCTGAAGAAATCACGAAAGCGCCCAGCAGACATATTCTTGAATTCATCAAGAAAATCAATCTGATGGGATAGACACTGTGAGGGGTACAATAAGCCTAGAGCTTTAGTACAAGTGTGCTTTGAACCACGCCCTAATTTAGATAGATAGCTATTTTCCTAGGTTGTCGTGCGCGCGTGTGGCACCTATTTGGCAGATTGTATTCCCCGAAAATATCGTCAGTTTTGCTATTTCCAACCTCGTAAATGGACAATCCATGAGTATAAGGTGGGGAATATGATTTAGGGAAACCACGAAATCCTAATGAATTTTTAATTATATGATTGGGAAGGGTTTTATCTTATGCTTAGGGGGGCTGATTCCTGGAGTTCAGCGGTGAGGGGAAGGTCTTGGGTGGTCTGACAGTAGTCTTAGATTTGGTTGCGGCATTTTTCTTTTCGGTTTTCGAAAAAGTGGGAATCGGCGTGGGCACCATGGGGTTTGTAGCGTGTCTTTGGAGTGTGTGTTGGTGTCTTTCAGCGTACTAGAGACGTAGTTTCCTGAGGGTTTGAAAACGTGGTGAGGATGGGGGTGTTGGAGATGTTTTCGAAGACTTCTCCGCTGGGAAAACGTAGGGGAGGTATTGGCAACGTCTGAGTATACGTCTCTCGAGTGTGGTGAATTTGTGGGCCAGGTGTGCGAGAAGTACGCCGTAGGGTACAGCTCTGTACTCGGCAACGGGGCGGATAAAGGAATTATAAGTGTGAATTAGGTTGTTTGTATTGCAACGCCCCATTCGTCCGCACAAAGCCCCAAGGAGGCTGGCTCGTTTTCGCATCTTATCAAGAGAGCGTTGGACATCAGAGGACCAGTTGAGCGTACGAGAGAATCGCACCTCCAAATATTCAACTTCAGTCTGTTGAGCGAGCCTGACTCCCAGGAGATTTACATTTATAAGTTGGGGGTTCTGGGAGGTTCCTTAAGAATTTGGGTGTTTAAAGACGATACATTATGTTTTCTGTGGATTTAATGAGACCCTCCATTTGCTACACCAGTGAGAATACTGGTTTAACAGATTTTGGGTTCGAGTATTTAGTTGGTTAGAATTTTTGAAACTAGAAGAATGTGAATTAAATCATAGTCTTTAACAAGCAATAGAAAGTGATAGTTTACCTTAAAGTCGGAGAAATCTAGATTTTTAAATTGCGCTCTCTAGTGGTAAATGCAAAACTTAAAAATAATTTTCAGGATTTTCTCATGGCTTAAATCATGCATTTCTTTTCTCTAAATATCTATATTTTGAAATATGGCCGGTGGCCAACCTTAATGAAACATTCTGAATATTTTGAGGTGTTTAAGTGTACTGGAAATTTGTTATTCTCCCAGTATACATTTACCAAACTTTTTAAACTATCGTGTCATTTATAGCTACAAAACTATTTCAGCAAAGTTATGTACGATAATCTTAGGTGCACCTGGTGTATATAAAAGTATATAAATTATTACTTTCAACATTTGGTCATGCCAGTAGACATTTTCGTTGTTTTGGGCAAACTAGAATCGTTTATTTGAAATAACGTCAAATTGAGAAGTCTACTATAGTAGAACATGGTTTCTCTGCATTCATAGTAAAGAGTAAATGCTATTGCTGTAGCATCAGCAGCTATTTCATGCAAGTATCCAAGAATATCTAAGATATTTAGTGCTTCAAATTCGACGATAATTGATTTATGAAATCTGTTGAAAGGTGGACACGCTGAACTCTACAGCACTTACGCCTCGGTAAATCCATTATGCATCCTATACATAGCTCTATTTGATAAAAAAAATGTAAATAAGTCAACTGTCATAATATAATCATCAGTTCTCATAGTCGTCTATAATTATATTAAACTTTGCTGAAATAGTTTTATTATAAGAAAACTGTAACATTATGAAAAGAGCATAAGCTGTACAAAAAAAGAAAGTATAAACAGGTAATAACAATTCAAAAAAAAAGCCTAAGCGAAGAAAAATTTATAAAGAAAAAAAATCGAACTTCCATGCAACATCATACCTTTTGCTGTATAACAGGAATGTTATGAGTTGTGTAACAGTGTGAACGTATTTTTTTATTTTTGGAAAGAGACAGAAACATTTAATATCGAATATTTACAAAATAATAATGCAATTTTTACCTGATATTCTCCGATTTTATTCAAAGCATTATTCATAGTCGATTCCTGTAAATCCTTGATATTGTGGAGCGTATGTACAGTGGCGTCACCTAAAAATTAAAAAGTTATAAACATAAATATAATTAGTGTTAAAAATTAAATATAGCGGCTCCGGAACGGAACCTTGAGGTACTTACTTATAGGTTTCATGGAACTTTTTAGTCCCTCCATGGTATTATGGGTAGACATTTTGACTTCGTTGAGTAACAAATTAGCTGAATCTTCCACATGCTCAATTTTACCTGAAACATATCGATCAAAGATAAAATGTAAAACGATAAACATTGGATGTTACTTTTAACGTTCTCCATTGCTATGGGTAGGGCTTCCAAAGGATCGTGCCCGAGTGATATGCCGAAAGCGAGATCTCTTGTGTCCGAATAGGTTTTTGTACTCCTGGTGAGTTTGGCTTCGTGTATTTTGACCGGCGCAGATTTATCTTTAGGTTGCGTTTCTTTCACTTCTTCAGCGCTATCGACTTTCTAAAAAATATCGTTATTCCATCATACTTTACCACTGATATATCTTTGTATATCTTACCCTATGAATTTCTGACTTCTTGTTCGACTTGTGTTGAGCAAGTACTCCATTTTTACGCTTTTTAACATCCCCAATATCAGAAACTTTTTCTTCTATCCTCAACGTTTCTTCTACAACTATTTTATTACCGGAATGTGTCGAAATTTTACACTCCTCAGTACTTTTTTGCTCTATTGAATTTTGTTCGGATTTCTTTTTGGAATCAGCCACGTCGTAAAAAGTGGTTAAAGATATTCTACTGTAATTTCCCAGATTGTATTTTTCTTTGACTATTTTAGAAGCTAACGTGTTCAGTAATTGGTAGTTTATTATTTCGGGGTTGGAGATGAGGTTTAAAAGGAATAGTATCAGTTTTCTGGATATGATCGATACGAGTACTTGACAAGGCAGCGAATTCCATAGTTCGGAATTTATGAAATGTCTTAAAACGTTCGCTGTCAGCTGCTGAACGAAACGGTCTTGGATTTTTGGATTCGAACCGATTATGTGGGAATATCTAAAACAAATTGACTCAATAAACTCAAGTTTTACCACTATTTTGTGACCTTGAAAGTGTCTGACAGACATTATCCCCCGCGAAAATTATATTTTCCAGTTGACCATATTAAAAAATCAACATGTCATAAAAATAAGACTAGCTTAACAGTAAAGATTTTTTGTTATAAGCCAAGTGTAATAATTTTGTTGGATGGTGGTTGTGATTTTTCATAATTGCTGATAAATAATGATCCAAACAAGTTTTTCAAGCAACATTTTTCTGTTTTTTAAAAATATTGATTTATTAAATTGTGCATAAAAAGGTTATTTTTTATCGATTTTGATGAAAATCAGCAAAACAATGCCGAGACTGTTTTAGATTTTCTTTGGGTTATCAAAACAGAGAATTGTTAATTTATTTAATTTCTGGTTACTCCACTGTCTAAAGGTTAGACACAAAGATATATTTTGTGACTACACAATGTTGCCAACCTGTGGTAATTTTTCTATATCATGAGAATTTTGATTACAAAAATAGGAAAAATAAAATAAACTTTATGTGAGTTTCCCAGTGAATTGTATATTTAAAATGGAATGTCAATATCGTCGGGTGCACGTGGTGGAAATAGTCCTCTAAGGCTGCTAAAAATGTAGCAAAATGTAAAAAACAAAACCTAAATATTTCAAAAACCCTATTTTTAGTTTTTTTCTACTCCATCTAATCAATAAATAATAATATAATTCGAGAATTGTTGTTGAGGTCTTATTTTCTCGTAAGACACTGTACAATACTCACATTTTAAAAAAAAAATCTCAAAAATTTGCACGGTAAGGTATAGTTAAAAGTTCAACATTAGATAAATAAGGACTTCAAATATTAGAAAAAAAAATAAATTTTAGTCATAATCTAATATTTTTTATTTAACATTGGTGGCGAAAGGACCTCCTTAAAGAGCCTACACTGTTGATATATAAAATAAACAATATTGATCCCAATATTGACCCTCGCGGAACTCCCATATGTGGATTAGAGTTAATTTCTTTAGTTTTGTTGTCTATTTTAAAGTTCAGAGATATATATTGCTGTCGGTTTAAGAAAGGTGGAGATCCATTTTAAAGAATTGCCTCTAATTCCATATGTCTCCTGTCGAATGCCCTACTTAAATCACAGAATATCGTCACAGGGCACTCGGCTGCTTCAATATGTTCAATAATCTGATTATAAAATGAGATCATGGCTGTTGCTGTTGACTTTTCTGCACAAAATACATGTTGATTTTTTATGAATATTTGATATAGTTTTAAAAATGATAAAAGGCGATCTAGAAATGCATATTCGAATATCTTAGATAATCCACAGGGGACTGTCACAGGCCTATAATTTTCGAATGACATCGAATCATATTTTTGTGTAATGGCAACACTTTACCAGCATTTTTTGTTCTTTTTTTTTTTAGAAGAAGAAGCAATTGAGGTAGGGAGAATAGCTGTTTGATGTGAGGAATTACAATTTTCAATTTCACAATTATAATACAAGAAATCGGACTAATTTTCATATTCGACATGTTTAAGTAGGAGTGTCCAAAACTTCGTCTTTGTCAAGGGTCTGCAGGCTTACAATAAGTTACCAGTTGAAATTAAAAATGCTACCTCATTAAATAATTTTAAATATAAACTTAAAAACTATATTATGATGACACAAAGGGTATAAATAAAAAAAAAAAGATTTTAATTGTAGATATATATATAGAGAGATTTTAATTGTAGATATACATTTAATTTTATATTTTACATGTATATACATATTTTTTTTATTCATAGTTAGACACTAATTTATTTGTTTTTTTTTTTCTATTCATATTTAGACGCTATACATAATAGGGTGCTTCATTTTCAGGCAATATATTTTTTTTTCTCTGTGCTACCTGAAAATCTAAAAATTTATAAAAAATAAAAAATTATGCCGCCGGGTAAAAGGTTCTAAATGCAATAGTGACTTAGCTCATTCAAAAATTCGATTTCCTATTTAAATAACAGAAAAAAAAATTTTTTTTTGTTTTAATTTAATTTTTCGATATTAAAAAAAAATTTTTAAGAAAAACCCTTGAATAGCTTTTGTAGGGCATAAAATTCGCTACAAAAAGTTTCTCTGAGTAAATCCTCTCCAACCAACAGTTTTTGAGTTATAGAGTTAGAAAGATGAATATTAATTGAATCGGTGAGTGAAAGAACAATACATATCCAAAATGACCATTTTGAGAAAAACAAAAAAAACTATTTTAAAGGAGAACTATGGGTTATTCGGCCTAATTATGTATTGTGAAGTTATAGAATTTTTGTTAACCGATAATAATATGTACATAAATTTAAAAATAAAATTATGCAAAATATGATATTTGAAAAAAAATGACTTGCAGTTATACTGTTCTTTCACTCAATTTAAAAAAAATGCTTTAATTTTTTTTTGTAGCTTTATTGATTATTATTTAACAAACTTATTTGTAATTTTTTAATCAGAATCTTCATTTTTGACTTTCCAATAAATAATATATGGTAGTAAAACTCTAGGATTTCATCATTTAAGTAGAATAAAAGTATCTTTATATTGGCTATTTTCTTTACGTTAATAGGGACAACTTCTGAGTATGCCTTTTCTAAAGGCGAGCATACACGTAACGGTCTACCGGACAAGCCTACCTGTGCAGGTATGCCTGCGCAGGTCGGCTTTATGTCGTAGCGTGCATGTCTACCTGTGCAGGCACACCTGCACATACAGACCGTAGCGTGTATGCCAGCCATAAGGGTAACTGCAGATTGGCATTAGGTTTGATATCAGTCTAATGCGCCCCACACATAAAAGTGTGCGAGAGAAAACCGCCTATGAAGGCACTTGTAGTAACATATCCAGAAGTTTTACCAGTGTATGTAAACTGGCTATACTGTGGAATGACAAAATTAGCTTTTTGTTCATCAGCTGATTTAGAGGTTTTTTATAAAAGTGCGACCACCAGTTTTTGAAATCTGTGTTAAATTTGTCTACGAAACGACATGGCTACTGAGTGAAAAAACAGTACATACGCCGTACTTGTACTGTTCTTTCACTCAACCGAAAATTGAACAAGCCCCCATCGCTCGTATGATGTTGGTTTCTGTATTATTCTTTCGCTATGTGATAGGCCTATGAATTTTAAACAATTTGCCTATCTCAGTTAAAATTACCGTTTTTGGCACTTGTACTGTTCTTTTACTCACCGATTCAATTATATTTCACATCAAATCTTCTTTATGTTAAAATTTATTAACAATTATCAACAATCAATACTAGTCAATACGATTGAAGAGCAAAAACTTCTGTTTACATCAATGGAAGTATAAACGAAGTCAAGAGTAGCGTCACTGTGGTTGGAAATTAAACTAAAAAAATTGAAAATGAGAATATAAACAAAAACTTAAATTTTAACATATTGATAATTTGATTATATAATGATTATTAATTGAAATTTATATTTATTAAATTAATTTAAAACTAGTTTTTGGAATTAAAAACCCTATTCACATTACGACTCAACTGTAGCGTCCTAATGTTTATAATAAGTTATTATTATATGTAAAAATAATAAATTTTAGTTTAAAGAAGATTTGATGTGAAATATAATTGATATTCATCTTTCTAGCTCTATAACTCAAAAACTGTTAGTAGGAGGGGATTGACTCAGAAAAACTTTTTGTAGCGAATTTTATGCCCTACAAAAGCTATACACAGGTTTCTCCTAAAAAAATATTTTTTTAATATCGAAAAATCAAAGTGAAACCAAAAAAAATTTTTCCTATGTTATTTAAAAGGGAAATCGAATTTTTAAATGAGCTAAGTCGCTATTGCATTTAGAACCTTTTACCCGACGCGCAACATTTTTAATTTTTTATAAAATTTCAGATTTTCAGGTAGCACAGAGAAAAAAAAATTGCCTAAAAATGAAGCACCCTAATACATAATGTACAAACTATACTTATTGTTGTAAAAACTGTACTATTTTTGTATTAGCAAAGCTAAATAAAGAATTTTAATTTGGAATTTTACTGTACTCAAGTTTTTATCTCTATTTCTTGTATATTTTGCATTGTTTTCTTTTTTTATACTCTATATGAATTGTCAATGAGATCTAAATCTTCCTACAATAAAGCGTATATTAATTCATAGGAGCTTGCGATGTTTAAAAAAAGTTTCATTTTATTTTTATTAACATATATGACTCAACCAGCCTGTATCAATTTTAAATTTGAATTGGCGTTACCAACTTTGTTTTTTATTTTTTCTGGAGGAGAGTAATAAAAATTCAGGACATAGGTATAAATTCTGGACATTTTTATTATTGCAAAAACAATAACAAACTTAAATAAACAATCCTAAAAAAAGTGATAAAAACAATGATTCTTTGGGTAAATAGAATCGATATTTAAAAAGAATATAAAAATTTGCCAATGTGACTATAAAATATAAGAAATTGGAGATATTATTTGGAACACTGATGTTAGGTAGAATAAGAGTCCTGTAATAGGTTGCTGCAGGACACTGACAATGCAATCCAAATGGTGGCCGTCCATCGAAATGCAGGATGGTTGGCAACTCTAATTTGAATACCTAGTGGTTTTCACTGTTTATAAAAAATAATAAACCATGATAAAATACGATAATTTTGACCACAGTGTACGATATTTGGAGCCAAGTGACCTGACAACACTCGCACATTGTTTAAAATCATTTTTTAAAATATCAGTTAGTGAAAACATTGTAATAAGTTTAAGTATCTAATTTATTTGAAGTGATCAAAAGCCTAAATAATTAATCAATGATCAAAACCTGTTTTTGTCCACTTACCTGTACAAATCTTCAACATTTCCATCATACTTTTCTCTCCTCTTAATACTCCTGCGATACTCTTTCAAATGTCTGAGAAAAATATTCAAAACACCCTGTGTAAGCACCTTACTGCTTACGCAAGCTTGTACTTCAGCGAACCGTTTTATAACGTCTTCCAAAAATAATTTAGATTTCTCAGGAAATTCTTTGTCAGCACTTACGTAGATGTACCATTTGCTAATGAAGTACTTATCTATATCTTCAACTAAAAGTGTTACCTTTTTAGGATCGGGGGTAACGTCTCCTCTAGTTCTTTTCAACGTTTTACCGGGTTTCGTGAATTGAATGGGATCGTTTCTTTGCAGCAATTTGTGTAGATAGAAGAACGTTATCGAAAGCGATCCGAACCAAATTAAAATAGAAACAAATAGAAATGTAATTCCGCTTACAGGTAACACATTAACGAACGTGTTTAACACAGAAATTGATATTAAAATCCCGAAACCCAATACGATAATCTTCCAATCCAACAATACGTCTACTAAAATGGACATTTTTTTCATATTTTTGGGTTATCGATCGATTTATTGCCGATACGCTTGGCGTATTAGCTTAAAGTAACACATTGTTGTAACATTTCCGTGATTCATTTATCGTGATAACAACTATATTGCATAGAAAACTGATAAATTACTTTATTTTCACAAGTACTCGCATATTGTTTACAAAATTGTAGTAGGCGGAAAGATGTCAATATTGTCAATGTCAAACAATGGGATTTAAAAACGAGCGGCAACCACGAATACACTCAAATGTAATACTGGTTGCTAGCAAAAAGGCGTTGAAATACATTAAAACGGTTATAATTGTCGTTTGGTTTATAATGTTGAAAATTGAAGATAATATTCGTGTTTGGAGCACAAGATCGGTTTATATTAAACTGATATATTACTGTTTCAACTAGTACTGCCATATTATTTAAAAATTGTAGTAGGCGAAAGATATCTGGCAACCATGAATACAATCGAGTGTAAAACTGGTTGGCTATAACTAGGTGTTACAATTTTCCCTTTTTTTGTAAAGAAAAAGAAAATAATCGAGTTTAGAACAAAAAAAAGAACGGTTTTTAATAAAAACTACTATATTAACTACATTTTTTTCATTCGACATCACTTATTTTTTTAGCTATACTCTGTAATTCGTTATGTATTCCGACGCCGTTGTTGTTGCTGTTTTTGTCCGTTTTCAGGATTTCCTCTTGAGACAATTTCGAATGCGAATGACAGAACCGCGATTGAGCTTTCTTGACAAGAAAAAGAAATAACAGCGGGAACGGCGTCAATACCGCCACTGATACAGGAGCAACTAAAAAAAAAAACAAAACATAATCTTACTAATTATAAAACAGCCACCTGGCCAACCGGATTTAACTACCGGTGATTTTTTGAACGGCTATCAGGATGACCCGATTTAACCCTCTTTGATTTTTTAACGACCACCATGATAACCTGATTTAATCTCCTTTGATTTTTTTAACAGACACCATGATAACCCGATTGAACCCATATGATTTTTTAACGGCTATAACGGATATAACCGAACTGGCTTTTTTACAGCCATCAGGATGGCCCGATTTAACCTCCTTTGCTATTTTACAGACACCAAGATGGCCCGTTTTAACTCCTTAATTTTTTTTGATTGGCCACCAGAATGACCCGATTTAAACCCTTTTGATTTTTTACAGTCACCAAAATGACGAGATTTAACCGTTTAATTTTTTAATGGCCACCAGAATGGCCCGATTTAACCATCTTTAATTTTTCGAATGGCCACCCGGATAATCTGATTTAAGTTATACTTTGAGTTGTTTTTATGGCCGGCAGGATTACCCGATTTAAGCAATTTCAACCTTTTAAAACAACCATCAGAATGACCAGATTTAACCCACTTTGATTTTTAGAATGGTCACCAGGATGCCCCGATTTACCCCTTTGATTTTTTTTGAATGGCTACCAGAATGTGACCCGATTTAAACCGATTTGGTTTTTTACAGCCACCAGAATGACACGATTTATCACCCTTGATTTTTAACGGCCACCAGGATGGTCTGATTCGACCCCTTGATTTATTTTTAGACAACTATCAGGATGAATCAATTTAACCCACTTTCATTTTTCTAATGGCCACCTAGATGGCCCAATTTATCCCACTTTGATTTTTCTAATGGTCACCCAGATAACACAATTTAACTTACTTTGCGTTTTTATGGCCACCAAGATGGCCCGATTTAACCCCTTTGATTTTTTTAACAGCCACCGGTATGACCCGATTTAAACCCATTTAGTTTTTTACTGTCACCATAATGACCAAATTTAAATCCATTTAGTATTTTACAGCCACCAGAATGGCACGATTTAACACCTTTTATTTTTTTAACGGCCACCGGGATGGCCCGATTTAACCCCTTTGATTTTTTTAACAGCCACCGGTATGACCCGATTTAAACCCATTTAGTTTTTACAGTCACCAGAATGACCAAATTTAAATCCATTTAGTTTTTTACAGCCACCAGAATGGCACGATTTAACACCTTTTATTTTTTTAACGGCCACCGGGATGGCCCGATTTAACCCCTTGGATTATTTTTAAAGAACCACCAGGATAAATCAATTTAACTCATTTTGATATTTTTAATTGCCACCAAGATGACCCAATTCAACCCACATTGATTTTTCTAATAGCCACCCAATTCAAGTTTCTTTGCGTTTTATGGTCACCAGGATGGCCCGATTTAACTCCTTTGATTTTTTTTGAGCAGTCATCAAGATGGCCCGGTTTAACCATTTTGATTTTTTTGAACAGCCATCAAGATGGCCTGATTTAACCTCTTTGATCTTTTCGAACAGCCACCGGAATGACCCGATTTAAACCCATTTAGTTGTTTACAGCCACCAGAATAGCACGATTTAACACCCTTTATTTTTTTAACGGTCACCAGGATGGCCCGATTTAACCTCTTGGATTATTTTGTAAACAACTACCAGGATGAATTAATTTAACCCACTTTGATTTTTCTAATGGCCACCCTGATAACCCAATTCAACTTTCTTTGTTTTTATGGTTACCAAAATGGCCAGATTTAACTCCTTTGATTTTTTTGAGCAGCCATTAGGATGGCCCAATTTCACTGCTTTGATTTTTTGAACAGCCACCAGGATGGCCTGATTTAAACCCCTTTGATATTTACGACCACTAGGATGGCGCGATTTAACCCCTTTGATTTTTCTTATGGTCACCAAGATGGCCCAATTTAACTTTCTTTGCGTTTTTATGGCCACCAGGATGGCCCGATTTAACCAATTTGATTTTGAACAACCATCACGATGCCCCGATTTGAAACCCTTTGGTTTTTTTTACGACCACCAGTATGGCCCGATTTAACCCCTTTCATTTTTTTGAACAACCATCAGGATAGCCCATTTTAACCCCCTTTGATTTTATTGCTCATCAAAGCGGCCCTATTAACCCCTTTATTTATTCTTGAACGGCCACCAGGATGACCAGCTTTGACATAGTGATAATTTTTAGGAAAAATTAAAAATACGCACCTGTCGTGAGATCCGCCTCCGGTTGCGACAACGCAAACCTTAACAAAAATATCGCTATGCCGGTATTCTGGATGCCGACTTCGATGGCTATAGTGAGACAATCGGTAGGATTTCTTCTCAACAGTTTAGCTATGAGGTACCCAGAAAGATAGCCCAACCATGGTATTCCCATACCAGCGAGAATTATCTAAAAAAAATCAAATATTAGAATTCAATGTGAGAGAAAAATAGCCAATATATTATCCTGATTTGAGTCCATTATGTTTTTCAATGAAATGGTATAAACATTATCAAAATGTTAGAAATTGGAAGAAACAAAAATTAAAATAAAAAAATAGTGTAGAAAGAGTTAAAAAGAAAAATATTTAAAAAAGAAATATAGATTAAAATATATAGATAAAAAAATAGAACAAAAAAAGAGTAAACATTAAACGAAAGAAAAAACAAAAACGTTTAAAAACCGACAACGCGTTTTCCTTATTTGATTCTTTTAGATTTTACATCGGAATGGCATACACGTTATCAAAATATTGAATACGAAATGAAAAAACATAAAATCCTTAAATAAATAAAAAAATAAAAATAAAAACGTATAAAAACACGAACATGTTTTATTAATTTGATTACTTTAGATTTTTCATCCGGATGGTATGAAAGTTTTCAAACTGTTAGAAATCGAAACAAATAATAACGGACAAAAAACAAAAAAAGTTGTGTAAAGAAATTTAAAAAAATTATAAAATAAAATATTAAAAAATGTATAAAATAAATTGTTTAAAAAATAATAAATAATAATAAAATATTATATAAAAAGAAAAATGGAATATAAAATGAAGATACAAAAATTAATATAATAAGAAAACGTAAAATCCCACATTAAATAAAAAAAAAACTAAATAACAAAATCCTTCAATCCAATTTTTATTAAATAGATTTGTTTTTATAAAACTTGTTCTTACCTTCCACGAGAATAACTGGAACAAATACATGTTGGTAACGATAGCGAAAATTATGATAAAGATAATCAGCAGCGAAGAAAATCCTTTGATGATTCTCGTCATAAATTGAGCGACCCTATTCAAGTACCTCTGAATCAGGTAACCGATTGCTAGCGGCACTATCAGCGCTATCACGTACGTCATTATTTCCTTATAGGGTACTTTGAGCTTGGCATTGTTGAATATTAGTCGTCCTGAAAGTGTTCCAATCAGAATTAAGCATATTTCGAAAAATAAAAAAAAAAAACATATAAAAACAAAAATAATTCAGAAACAGTAAGAAAATTGGCATGTACGATACTGAAGTAAGAGTTTTTGATAACTTTTAATATGTTGCTGTTTTTCATTTTGATTCAAGTTTTGCAATCATAAAAAATATTTATTAAGAAATATTAAGAAAAATTAAGAAAAATTAAGAAAAATTAAGAAAAATTAAGAAAAATTAAGAAAAATTAAGAAAAATTAAAAAAAATTAAGAAATATTAAGAAATATTAAGAAATATTAAGAAATATTAAGAAATATTAAGAAATATTAAGAAATATTAAGAAATATTAAGAAATATTAAGAAATATTAAGAAATATTAAGAAATATTAAGAAATATTAAGAAATATTAAGAAATATTAAGAAATATTAAGAAAAATTAAGAAAAATTAAAAAAAATTAAGAAATATTAAGAAATATTAAGAAATATTAAGAAATATTAAGAAATATTAAGAAATATTAAGAAATATTAAGAAATATTAAGAAATATTAAGAAATATTAAGAAATATTAAGAAATATTAAGAAATATTAAGAAATATTAAGAAATATTAAGAAATATTAAGAAATATTAAGAAATATTAAGAAATATTAAGAAATATTAAGAAATATTAAGAAATATTAAGAAATATTAAGAAATATTAAGAAATATTAAGAAATATTAAGAAATATTAAGAAATATTAAGAAATATTAAGAAATATTAAGAAATATTAAGAAATATTAAGAAATATTAAGAAATATTAAGAAATATTAAGAAATATTAAGAAATATTAAGAAATATTAAGAAATATTAAGAAATATTAAGAAATATTAAGAAATATTAAGAAATATTAAGAAATATTAAGAAATATTAAGAAATATTAAGAAATATTAAGAAATATTAAGAAATATTAAGAAATATTAAGAAATATTAAGAAATATTAAGAAATATTAAGAAATATTAAGAAATATTAAGAAATATTAAGAAATATTAAGAAATATTAAGAAATATTAAGAAATATTAAAAAAACGTTAAAAAGTGTTAATCTTAAAAAAACGTTAAAAAATATATTTAAAAAGATTTATTCTTTAAATAAAAATAATCATCTTATTCTTAATGAAGTTTATTTAAAATCTAAAAGGAATCCTAAAATTCTTAATGTTTTAAAAAAACGGTTTTATTAAAACAGTTCATAAACTTTAAATTTGAGTAAATAAATTATAAAAAATTGATGCGGACTTTAAAGTTGACACTGTATAAAAAATGAGAAATAAAAAAACTATAAATTAAAAAACAAGAAGAACCTCTAAAAAATTACATAACAAAAACATAAAAATTTAAAATTAAAAAATAAATACAAAATTACGAAAAAAATAAAAAAAAAACCTACCTAAAGTAAAAATCCACAAGGGCATGAGTCCAAATGCGGCGATCGTGCTGGCGGCTGTCATCGAAATGGACAAACTTAAATTTCCTTCCAACAGTACCGCCCACACGTTGGAAGCCCCACCTGCCGGGGATACTCCCGTGAAAAATAGACCCAATTGCATTTCATGGTTATCGGGAAACAGTAACAATCCTAGTCCGTAACTAAGCTAAAATTAAAAAGAAAAAATAATAATTATGTGAGTTTATTTTTTTAATATCGTACCAAAGGCATAATGACAAAATGGCCGAACAATCCGATGCTGGGTCCGACCGGTCTCTTTAAAATATTTTTGAAATCGCCCCAATCCATCGCGCAACCGAAATTGACGTACAGTATGCTGACCAGCGTCGCGACGCTGGCAGTGAATATGGTGTCTATCAAGCGTTTCTTTCTGATCACTATTACTTTTAGAGGATCTTCCGATAATTCGGCAGAATTTTTTTTCCTGCAGGATATTACCGTTTTACCTAAAAGAAAACAAACGAGAATAATGAACAATATTTCGGTTTTTTATATTAGAAAAAAATTTAAAAAGAGGCAATAGAAACAAAAAAAGAAAAACAAGAAAAGGAAAAGAAAAAAAAAAGGAATTGAAAAACAAAAGAACCAAAAAAAAAAAAACAAAAAAAACAACAACAAAATATATATAAAAACAAGATATTACTCGTAACATAACATTTCTATAAATTGTTACTAAAAATTGTGTATCTACTCGTATATTAATATTATTAGGAAAACAATTGTAAAATACTGTCATGAAAATTGCTAAGCCGTCTCTGTCTAAAGCAAGCAACCTTCAGCTTGCCACCCGACTCATGCTCGAAACGACGGAATCTTCTAGGAATGCCGCTGACGCTCGAGAAACGGTTAGAACGGGCGGATCGTACCGTTGAGTCAGAGATGGAATTTTCGGGAGCGTCTAGAAACTTCTCGTAGCAGAGTTGGACTTGGTATAAATAGCCCTACTTATCGGCGGACAATTTAGTTTAGTAAAAAGTAAAATCGTAATAACTAAATTGTATATAGTGTGTTTTAAATAAATAAACTCTAAATAAATTAAACTATCGTTACATTGGTGTTAGAAGTGGAACTATAAATAAATAGTGGACAATCATGGCTAAAAAACTGTGTGATTTAAAAGTGCCTGAGATACGTCGATAATTAGAAGAACGTGAACTGGAGACGACAGGGAAGAAATCAGAGCTGGCAGAACGACTTAAAAAAGCACTAGAAAATGAAGGTTTGGATCCGGAAACGTTTCTATTTTCCGACGGTGCATCTGCTATAATTTCTTCCGATATGGAAAGTAAAATGTCTTCTATGAAAACTGATATTTCTTCATTATATAGTAAATTTTCCTTGCATGGAAACTAAAATTTCTTCTGACATTAGTTCCTTAGAAAGTAAAGTTTCTTCAGATATTTCTTCCTTAGACAATAAAGTTTCTTCCTTAAAAGACAAGGTATCTTCCAACATATCTTCTTTAAAAACCGAAATTTCTTCCGATTTGGAAAACAAACTGTCTTCTCTGAAAAATGAAATTTCTGCGGATGTGGAAAATAAGATGACTTCCGTTGAGGGGAAAATAAAAGAGATGGAAAAGAAGATAGAAGAACTGGAACATTCAGACCCGGCCAAGGACGGTGAAATAAAGTGTCATGAGGTGGAGTCAAAGTTAAAATTGGAAGGAGCTGTAAACTCTGCTCGTGTTAAAGACCCAACCTTTGACGGAAAGATGCCATGGACCAACTACTTTAAACAGTTCGAAATACCTGCGAAAGCAAACGAATGGTCCGAGGGAGAAAAGGCAGTGAATCTGACAATCGCCCTTCCAGGAGACGCTTTAGATGTCCTTCAGACTATACCCGTAGAAGAGACAGATGATTTTGAGCAACTCAAAAAGAGACTAAATATGTGATATAGCCACGAACATTTGGAGCATAAATACCAATCACAGTTAAAGAATCGCAAACAGAAACGAGACGAGACCCTTCAAGAA
This sequence comes from Psylliodes chrysocephalus, assembly GCA_927349885.1. Lineage (NCBI taxonomy): Eukaryota > Metazoa > Arthropoda > Insecta > Coleoptera > Chrysomelidae > Psylliodes > Psylliodes chrysocephalus. The sequence continues at coordinate 1,329,088 of OV651821.1, read as the reverse complement.
TATGACTTTAAGATCGAACATAGAGCCGGAATAAGTCACAGAAATGCCGATTCTCTTTCTAGAAGACCGTGTCCAGCAGAGTGCTCCCACTGCAACAAAGTGGAATCCAAAGAAAGTGGACTACTAAGAACAACTGTAGTCAACGGTGAGTGGGCCCTTGCTAAACTTAGGAAAGAACAAGAGAACGATCCCGTTTTAAAGAAGATAAGACTATGGAAAGAGGAAAATCGTCGACCTACTTGGTAAGAAGTATCTAAACTCTCTCCAGTAGTTAAATCACTCCTTTATCCTGGAAGACGGCTTATTAAAGCGAGTACTTGAAAATGATGATGGTTCCGAGAACACAAGACAGTTGGTCATTCCAAGGAGTAGAATATCCGAAGTACTTCGTCAGTTACACGACAGTCCATCAGGAGGACATCTCGGTGTTAGGAAAACCCTTCAGAGAGTTTGGGAAATGTGAAGAACAATTCTGATGATGTAAAGGACTGGTGTAAGAAATGTATCACCTGTGCTATGAGTAATGGACCTCAACGAAAAATGAAGGCTCCCATGAAGCAATATAACGTTGGTAGACCATTTGAGAGGATCGCCTTAGATATTGCTGGACCATTCCCCGCCACCTAGAATGGTAATAAATACATGATGATGGTTATGGATTATTTCACGAAGAGGCCGCAACTGTTGCAGATGTGTTGTTATAAGAGTTTATTTGTTGATTTGGAGTGCCCTTGGAGATCCACAGTGACCAAGGCAGAAATTTTGAAAGCCAACTCTTCCGTGGAGTCTGTGACCGATTAGGCATGAAGAAAACCAGAACCACAGCATTGCACCCACAATCCGATGAAATGGTAGAGCGTATGAATAAGACCATTGGAAAATATCTGTCAAAAGTGGTTTCAGACCATCAGCGAGATTGGGATCAGTATCTTTCGCTCTTTGCCATGGCTTATAGAGCCGCTGTCAATGAATCAACAGGCTAAACACCAGCAAAGGTCTTGTTTGGGCGTGAGATGAGACTACCGTGCGATCTCGAGTTTGGATGCCGACCTGGAGAAGATGTAGCTGTTGAAGATTATGTGATCCAGTTACGAAGAAGAATGGACGATATGTACGAATTGGTCCACTCGCATCTTCAAATCGCCAGCGACAGAATGAAGAAGCGATACGATACCCAAGCTACAGAAGGATGTTTTAAGGAAGACAACAAAGTCTGGCTCCATAACCCAAAAAGACAAAAGGGTTATTCTCTAAAGTTTTGCTTACACTTTTTCGGATAGCACTGTGGGATCTTTAAATGTTTATCCCATCAATAAAATAATTAACTAAGTTTGAAGATATATTTATAAAAATATAATTGTAAAATGTCTTGACATGTATATAATTGTAAAAATCAAAATGTCGATAATAAGTTTTTGTTTTATCTTCAATATCCTCTCTCCCGGCAGCATATTTACACATCCTCCTATATGACGGCACCGGAGTGCTGAAACCTGTTAGCTTTTGTGGCCTACAATTGCGCAACAAAAGCTCATTGATTTAGACACCCATAAAAATTTTATGTTATGTGATACTTTACTTTTCAATTTTAGCTGTGTCCAAGCCGTTGGCGTCTATGCCGGTAGGCGTAGCCAGGTATGGGTTAAAAATGTTTGGTGGCGGCGAAGCCGCCACCCTACGAGAAGTTGCTTCGTTTTCTTCTTGTATATTTTCTTTTTTTTTTAATCCCCAAAACACTTCAAATGCGTCATTTGAATGACATCATGTGTATTAACGGCATTTTAGTACACGACCGTTTAACGGCAGTTTAAGTACAGCCATTGTTTCATAGAATGCAGATAAGCTTGCTTACTGATTCCAGCAATAAGAGAGGCCTCATGCATTGGTGCCTAAATCAATGAGCTTTTGTAGCGTACTTGTAGGTTACAAAGGCGAACAGATTTCAGCACTCCGGTGCCGTCATATAGGAGAATGTGTAAATATGCCTCCCGGCAACCAGGGATCTACGGTGAAGTGAGCTTAATATTTATCCATCCACGACTGCCACAAAGATTGGAGGTTATAAATTTGCGGAAGGTATGAGTAAGGTGAAAGGTAGTAATTAGTGCGACAGTAGGCACTACAAGCACTAGCTTTGGTGTAGTGTTTTCCCGGATTTTAAGACTTTTTTATTCACTTTGATAATAAGCAAACACATAACTGCCTAGCATAGGCTAAGTTAGCAAATGCCAAATGCTTGCTTTTATTCACACCACCCAATATATGATTCTCCCGTTCATAAGTTAAATCAAAAAACAAAAATCATAAAAAAAAACAAACAAAAAGCAAAAAAACAATAAAATTTCAATTAATTATTACTAAAAATTGTGTATCTACTCGTGTATTAATATTATTAGGAATAAAAATTGTAAAAAACAAAAATACAAAATAGGTTAATGAATTATATCCGAAATCATAAAATCCAACCACACAGGCATACAATAATAATTAGAAACTATTATTTATAATTAAAAGAACAATTAAACATTTTACTTCGTTTTTTACTCACCTAAAAAGTTCCCCGATATGTTAAAGGTACCTCGCATGTTCAGGTTTTTATTTGATATAAGATATTCTTTATCAAGAGATGCCACCTCATCGTTTTCACTATACAGTACGTACTCGGATAGAGGATCACCTATTTAAAAAATAAATTTGTATAGAAAAATGCAAGAAAATGCTATATAATTTAGGAAATCGTTCACCGTATGGTTCAGGCTTAGATAATTGTGATTTGTTTTTATTTTTAATGACAATTAAGAGGTAAACTGTTTATAATATTCAAAAAGATTTCAAACTATGTTAAATACTCATGCACAATGGGCTTAGTGAGGCATAAGTGCCACACGTTACAGATATAGATGTAAAATACTTGATTTACTTTCTAAATGGCTGCATAGTGTATTTATTTTTCCTCTAGTCTATTCTATTTATAAACAAAGTAGAAAGAAAATTGTAGACAGTATACATATGTACCTATTTAAATTAAATAAATCATTCATAACCTTCCTCAATAACAATAATCTATTTGTGTATTCGAGGAAAGTTCAAATGAATCAGTTTTAATATGTACATTTATTTCAAAAACACATCGTACATTTATGTGTATCTCACCTTGAGGATCGATGTTGTATTCTACAACCACAGATTCGTACATTGTCACCGTAGTTGAGTTTGGCTTAAAATTAGTCTTGAAACTTTTGACGATAACTGCATGGCACACAAGAAGAAGTGTTACAAGCAGTATTAAAAACTGCACCAGACCAGAAAACGGACACATCTGAAAAAAAAAAAAGAAATATAAGATACACGTATAATAAAAAATAATAATAGACTATACAGCGATAAATTAATGAACAGATTTTATTAAAAATTCGTAAGAATAGTAAACGGGCGGCTTGTGACCAAAATATTGAGGGTTCACAATGACAGTAGAGATTTAGGTAAAACACTTTTAGCGTTTATATATTTATCTTCCTAAAACACTGAAAGTTTTTTTATCTAAATCTGTTCTGAAATCTATATTCTGTCATTGTGAACCCCCAATACTTTGGTAATAAGCCGCCACTGTAAACAGGTTATGGTCTTTCTATCAGAAATATTTTGACAGTTCTATCATTTCCGCCTATAGCGCAAATAGATGTCAATTTTCTTATTTTAAATTAAGACATGTATCAAAAGATATTAAAAATCCAAATTGGTATGTTGACGTAAAATATAGGTAATTAATTTTTCATATTTAAAAAAATGGCCATTTTTAAATGATTATTCAAAAAAAAAAATGATAATCTCAGTGATAACTAATGTCAATAGCTAACTTTGATAATGGCTATTTTAAGTTTTTAATTAAGCAGAGGTGTTTGCCCTACGAAGTTTTTTCCAACATATTAAAAAAAAATCCACATGAATCCAACTTTATAAAACACACTGTATTATGAAATATAAAAAAATAAGGAACCTATTAAGAAAAATGGTAAATATTGATGTTTTGGTAAAATAAAATTTAAATATTTTTATTTTACCCCGTATAATAAAAAATATTTTAATGTCATTTACTAGTTAATTAAGTCAATGACTACGTTCATCATAAATCAATTAAAAAACTTCAGCCAAAAATAAATATTATTTTAATACTCGAAATGACAATATTTTTTTCGAAAATATTTTATTTTTTATAAATCACCAATTTTAGCTATACACTTTATTATACAATGAGATCCTAAATTTCACGTTCAATCGGAATCCGAAATAAAAATAGGGGTGTCCCATTTAAAATAAGCAAGTTGACAGTTGACATCTATTTTCAGTAAAAACGGAAATAACAGAACTGTCAAAATATTTTAAATTGAAAGACCATAACCGGTTTACCAATTTTTATTGGTACGTCAGATACAGATAGTGTTTTTTTTATATTAAACCATGTAGATTTTCATCAAAGTTATCTCTCTAAAACTGTAGAAAGGCTGGATGATATTAAAATATGTTTCACTTTATAAACTTTTTTTATTCAATAAACTGACATTAATCATTCATTCATATAAAGACAAAAACATACTAGATAAAATAATAAAACATATATGTATAGGATAAAACAGCATTGTATCCAACAAAATGCTCGTCAAAATAATTCAGACACAACAGGTTAGTTCCTGTAGCGGTTTCGGTTTATTTGTGTATCGTTTTTTCTGTATGTATTTGGGTTTGTTTCTGTACCCTGTTTTGGTTTGTTTCTATATTGATTTTGCTCTGTTTCTGTATCGGTTTTGGTTTGTTTATGTATCGGTATTCGGTTTGTTTAAATGTACCAGTTTCGGTTTGTTTACGTTTCAATTTTGGTTTGTTTTTGTATCAGATTTGGTTTATGTAGCAATTTCGATTTGTTTCTGTATCAGTTTTGTTTCTATATCGATTTTGGTTTGTTTCTGTATCGGTTTTTGGTTTATTTCTAAATCGGTTTTGGTTTGTTTCTGTACCGATTTTGGTTTGTTTCTCTATCGATTTTGGTTTTTGTATCGCTTTATTTATGTATCGGTTTTCGGTTTGTTTATATTTACCGGTTTTAGTTTGTTTTCGTTTCGAATTTGGCTTGTTTTTGTATCAGATTTGGTTTGTTTATGTAGCAGTTTCTATTTGTTTCTGTATTAGTTTTGTTTCTATAACAATTTTGGTTTGTTTCTGTATCGGTTTTTGGTTTATTTCTATATCGGTTTTGGTTTGTTTCTGTATCTGTTTAAGTTTGTTTCTGTATCTGTTTAAGTTTGTTTCTGTACTGATTTTGGTTTGTTTCTGTATCGATTTTGGTTTTTGTATAGGTTTATTTATGTATCGGTTTTCGGTTTGTTTATATTTACCGGTTTTAGTTTGTTTTCGTTTCGAATTTGGCTTGTTTTTGTATCAGATTTGGTTTGTTTATGTAGCACTTTCTATTTGTTCCTGTATTAGTTTTGTTTCTATAACAATTTTGGTTTGTTTCTGTATCGGTTTTTGGTTTATTTCTATATCGGTTTTGGTTTGTTTCTGTATCTGTTTAAGTTTGTTTCTGTATCGATTTTGGTCTGTTTCTGTATCGGTTTTGGTTTATTTATGTATCGGTTTTCGGTTTGTCTATATGTACCGGTTTCGGTTTGTTTCTGTATCGATTTTGGTCTGTTTCTGTATCAGTTTTGGTTTATTTATGTATCGGTTTTCGATTTGTTTATATGTACCGGTTTCGGTTTGTTTTTTTTCGAATTTGGCTTGTTTTTGTATCAGATTTGGTTTGTTTGTGTAGCAATTTTTATATCTTTCTGTATCAGTTTTGTTTCTATATTGATTTTGGTTTGTTTCTATATCGGTTTTTAGTTTGTTTCTATATCGCTTTTGGTTTGTTTCTGTATTTATTTAAGTTTGTTTCTGTATTGATTTTAGTTTGTTTCTGTATCGATTTTGGTTTCTGTATCGATTTTGGTCTGTTTCTGTATCGGTTTTGGTTTATTTATGTATCGGTTTTCGGTTTGTTTATATGTACCGGTTTCAGTTTATTTCCGTTTCGAATTTGGCTTGTTTTTGTATCAGATTTGGTTTGTTTATGTAGCAGTTTATATTTGTTTCTGTATCAGTTTTGTTTCTATATCGATTTTGGTTTGTTTATGTATCGGTTTTTGGTTTATTTCTATATCGGTTTTGGTTTGTTTCTGTATCTGTTTGTTTGTTTCTGAATCGATTTTGGTTTGTTTCTGTATCGATTTTGGTCTGTTTCTGTATCGGTTTTGGTGTATTTATGTATCGGTTTTCGGTTTGTTTATATGTACCGGTTTCAGTTTATTTCATTTTCGAATTTGGCTTGTTTTGTATCAGATTTGGTTTGTTTATATAGTAGTTTCTATTTGTTTATGTATCAGTTTTGTTTTTATATCGAATTTGGTTTGTTTCTGTATCGGTTTTTGGTTTATTTCTATATCGGTTTTGGTTTGGTTCTGTATTTATTTAAGTTTGTTTCTGTATCGATTTTGGTTTGTTTCTATATCGATTTTGGTCTGTTTCTGTATCGGTTTTGGTTTACTAATGTATCGGTTTTCGGTTTGTTTATATGTACCGGTTTTGGTTTGTTTCCGTTTCGAATTTGGCTTGTTTTTGTATGATTTGGTTTGTTTATATAGCAGTTTCTATTTGTTTCTATATCAATTTTGGTTTGTTTCTGTATCGGTTTTTGGTTTATTTCTATATCGGTTTTGGTTTTTTTCTATATCTGTTTAAGTTAGTTTCTGTATCGATTTTGGTTTGTTTCTATATCGATTTTGGATTGTTTCTATATCGGTTTTGGTTTGTTTTTGTATCAGTTTTGGTTTGTTTATGTAGCAGTTTCAATTTGTGAATCAGAATAAGAAATTTTAATGGAAAAGTTTGATGAATTTTTATTGATAATGTTACATACAAGAAGTGGTTTTTTGTGGATCGCTGTAACATGGAGACGATTATTAAACCAATTGAAGATTTTATTGAGGAATTTATGCAAGATAAAAACACACTCGTTTATTTCCACTATGCAAAAAGATTTTTTACAATCAGACTAAAACAAATTTAATAATGGGAGAAGCACTTATCACTTGTGATTTTGCCGCCGAAAATTATTGGTTTGTCTTACAGGATGAGGTCCAAAAATACCACTGGACTACCATTCAGGCAACACTTCAACCATTTGTAATATATTACAAAGATGAAAACGATGAAATGAAATATTTGAATTATGTTTACATTTCAGATTGCTTAAACCATAACACAATAGCTTTTCATTTGTTTTTAAAGTATTTAATACCCGAACCGGTTTAAAAAAAAGACAAATCAACAAATGTCAAAAACAACAATCCCTAGTCAACTTGACAAGCAGTGAAATTAATTTAAAATGTGAGGTTGGATTAATATTTTTTTTCCAAATGATGGTGTGAAATTTTCTTACCGAATACCACGCAAGCTTAAATTAATCCTGGAAATTTTCTTTCGGGCGCAAATATTATGGGTAAATTTTCAAAATATTCGTGTCCCTAAGAAAATGTTCGGAAATAATTTAAGCTCTGATATTATAAGTGAAAATTTTGGTAAAGTACTTTTTAAACGGAAATGTTTCTTATGGCTCAAAAATATTTTTGACTGTTATAGTCCATTCTCCCATAAAAATAATGTGTCCTTTTAAAAAACTCACCATGGCTTAAAAAGAAGAACTACAATACTGTTTAAAATACTACAATACCAACAAATGAATCACATCCGAAAGAAAATTATTTTTATACTAATTTCCCACTTATAAAAATCAGTATTTATCTATTGAAAACATAAATATATTTGAATGCATTTATTTCCAAATGGTACACAAATAATAATATTTTCACATGCGGTTCGAAACCGCGAAAGCAAAACATTCGTTGGGAATGGTGTTGAAAAATAAAAGCATAAATATCAAAGAAAATATTTAGTTAAATTAAATATTACGAATTTAGAATCTTTTTAAAGATAAAAGGTCATTGTCGCTTAAATATAAATAAAGGCAAGTAAATACGAAAGAAAAATAATAGTTATTTGTGTACCAAGATAGTTAATCTTTTTTGGGTTAGGCAAAAAAAAATCATGCACATAACATTTTTTAGGCGATAGTCTTATAGAGTACTTAGATCCAACATTTTTGTACATTGTGAGAAGAGGCTTAAATGCAAGAATAGTTTCAAATTTTTATTGAATAAAAAAACCAATTATTAAGTAATAAAATTTATAGAAATAGTTTTTTCAATAAATTTGTTTTCTCTTTACAAGATCGAAAATAGTTTTCAATATTTCTTAGGGGTATTTTTGAAAAATTTATTTCAAATTTTCCAAGAAATTTATCTAAAAAAAAACAAATAACATAACATTTCTGCATTTTTCTTAAAATATTTCTGCATTTTGAAGATCCACTTAAGTAATTTAATAAAATAATTTAATCATTGTTTGAACTTATGTACATATTTTATGAATTTCATAAAAAAAATAGTCACCGAGATAAGATTCACGTGTTATAACTTTTTTAACAAAATTATTTTTATCTGTTATTGGTGTACTTAAAAATATCGATAAGCTCAAAGAAATAAATGTGCTTTTTTACCTAAAAAAAAAAATAATAAAAAGCGCCATAAAAATACCATTATTTGGCAGTTCAATTTAACACTATTAAAATATAATTTCTTTAATTTGTAAATTTTTGCTATTATTCATTATTCATAGAAAATAACAAACACTTACCTTCATCTTCAACAGAAGATCTTTGACTAAACAATTTTCTGGAAAATGTCTATTATTAGATTATTACAAATTCCGTTTTCTAATTAACGATAAGATGGGGAGATATTGGGAAACAGAATTGGCGATTAAAATTTTCAAAATTTCGTATTATCACGCAACCGACAAATTATATCATTTAGAAATTAATAATTGAGTATCTACAAGGGGTAATTTGATCCACCAGACAGATATATACCTGTATGATATTATGAACTAATCAAAATAAGAGAGGAGAAAACAGGAAATTTGAAGGTCAAATGTACGGGGTTCGATCATATTCAAAAATATCCCAACAATTACGAATTAAAAAGAAATTATAATAATTATAGAAATAAAATAAACAATCTAATTACAAAAACAAAATTTAATTATTATAAACAAAAAATTAAAAGTGATAAAAACAATTCTAAAAAGTTGTGGGACGTTGTACAGGATATAAGTAAAACAAACAAACAAACAACCGAAAGAAATTGTCAAAATAAAAAACAGTATTAGGGAATTATTAACAAATAAACAAGAAATAGCAAATGAATTTAATAAAGTTTTTGTTGACATGGGGCAGAATCTTGCCAAAAATATAAAAGTGGATCCAACATATAATTACCAAAGAAAATCCGTCCAAAACTCATTTGTTTTGAGCTCTGTTGATAGAACAGAAATTCTTAATGTTATTGGCGAATTAAAAAACAAAAAGGCTGTTGGTGATGATAATATAAAAGCTGAAACTATAAAAGCAATCTAATATTACATAATAGAACCACTTATGTTTCTTGATAAACAAATGTATTGACCAAGCAATTTATCCATCGATCTTTAAAAGTTCAATAATTATACCAATTCATAAAAAAAGCGATGTTACAGAAATTTCTAATTATCGACCTATAAGTCTAGTAACACATTTCTCAAAAATCTTCGAAAAGATATTAAAAAATCGTCTTCAATCTTATTGCAAAAAGTTTAAAATAATTTCAGACTGTCAATATGGATTCCGGGAAAAAAAAGTACCGAGGATGCTATCTTAAAACTTACAATAAATCCCTAAATGAGAGTAAACCATGCCTAAGTATATTTATTGACTTATCAAAAGCGTTCGATACGGTCAGTCACCGCCTACTTTTACAGTCACTGGAAGATATCGGAATACGGGGAAAATGCAACAAACTCTTTGAAAGTTATCTGACTGACCGACTCCAGACTGTGAGAGTGGGTAATGTTTGCAGTGGCGCGGAAACCATAAAGTATGGTGTACCTCAAGGGTCCATCCTTGGTCCTATGTTATTTAATATATACAGGGTGTTTATTAATTGAGTGCCGATACTTAAGGGTGTGAATCCTTAGGTGATTTTAAGAAGAAAAGTTAATATCAACATATGTCGTAACTCACTTAATTTTTGAGCTACAGGGTGTTACAGTTTTAAGAAAAAAATTACTTTTTTATCATAATTTTTTTATCACTCCAGATATTTCTATGAAATTTTGTACACACGTTTTAATAATTAAGGAGCATTTTTTGACGTATAAGATTTTTTTAAATTTTTACCAGTGACGTCCGTACGGGGTTTGAACTGAATATTTTTGAAGAAAAAAATGGTATGCTAATAGAGGAACTGAATCTGTGTTCGTAGGACCAGAACCATTCCTGGGCATTGCAAGGAGCACTGCCAAAGGAATGATCTCAAAATGAACGGAGGGTGTGACACTCACGAACTGGGGAAATACCCCAGGGCTAACCCATTCGAAGGCGTTTATAACCATCCCTTCTATGAACGCCTCTGCTCAGATCCGAGAATGGAGTAGGAATGATCTACGCATTTTCACTGGACTGATGACAGGACACTGCCGTCTGGGCAACCATATGACAAGGATAAGTATGCAACAAACATCGGACTGTCGATTCTGCAGCGTGGAGGACGAGTCTGCAGAGCAGCAGAGCACATTTTATGTACCAGCTCCGCTCTGGAAAAAACCAGGTTCCAGATCTTCGGATTTACCCGACTGGACCCTAATATACATAAAGGCTTAAACAATTAAATTAATTTATAATTATGCTTTAACAATTTAAAAATATTTCTGCCGTCCTACGAAAGACCCCAGAAAACTTTTTTTTTGCTTGGGCACTTGCCATTCAACAGTCGCGGAAAACCTGATTTCGAGAAAAACGCGGTTTGGCCTCAAAGAAAGCTACAGGGAAATAATTTTCTATAATAAATTTAGGCAAAAAAAGCAAATACGGTTTTTTCTTTTAGTAAAATGGCAGTTTATACTACCAGAAATATGTATATGGTAATACTTTTTTTTTATTTTTGGAGATACTTAATATACCCATCATCTTAAACAATCAAGTTTCACTCCATTACATAAAAAGTGAGATCTTACCAAAATCAGCAATTAGAGATCTATATCGTTAATTACCCACTTCTCAGAAGTGCTTGAAAAATTAATTAAAAATATATTATTTTCATGTCTAAACAAATATAAAATACTCTCAGAATTCAGAATAGTTCGGTTTTAGAAAGAAAACATCCACAAGAAGCGTCTACTTATTGGAAACAAGGCCCATCTGTGTTTATTTTTGGATCTATTAAAAGCATTTGACATGATTAGTCATCATCAATAACGGTTTTTTTCGTAATTTTTTTATTAAATTGCTATCTTTTTTAGATAACGGAGCCATAATTTCGACAAATTAACAAATACTGTCACAAAGTTTGCATAAAGCAAACTTTTTGACAGTAACCAATTTAGTAATGTGACGCGGAGCCAACCCTGTATAGCAAGCGACCTTTGTATAGAGACAAACGCACTTCTTCTCGAGAAACTACCAGAACAAGCGGTACGTGCCGTTGAGTCATAGAAATGGAATTCTAAGACATTCCACATCGTCTAGAAACTTCTCGTACAGAGTTGGGCTTGGTATAAATAGCGCCACTTATCGACGGACGGAGAGGTTCGAATAAAGTGTTGGACAGAAAAATTAAATTGTAATAAATAAATTAGAATTGTGAGTTAGTGCCTAAGTATTATATAAATTAATTCATACGTCATAAATAAATTGTAAACAGTGTGTTTTAAATAAACAAACGTCACAGTAACCATAATAAACCCATGTTTCTAGTTTTTAAAGCCAACTAGATGAAAAAGTTTCTTAGTAAATCCACATATAAATCCATGAATTTATGGAACACAACCTTTAACAAAAATAATCATAATTCCTGAATTCTGAAATTGTTGGCGGTTTGACTTTTACTGAAATATTTCCGATAGTTTATCTAACGAAAAATGTATTAACTCAATTTTAGTTACTTACGACGTTAAATTCAAGAAAAATCCTATAAGCAGGGGCGGCAGGTTTTGATTTTAAAAATATTAAGGTCCTTTACCCCTTAATCCTGCTCATGCAAACAAATATGAACTTTTAACTCCACAAGTCGGTACATGTAAAAATATTTAGTACCTTTACTCCATGTAATAATATTTGGTGTCTTTATTGATATTTAAAGCCCGAAAGTTGGGATTATTTTTTCATTAAGATCATGTTTCAAATAAAATGAATGAATTGGGGTGGATTAATATGTTTAATCGACGAAAACTTTACATGGCTTCTTTTGTAGATAAATAATACTCCTGAAATCAATTAAGATTTAGCTCAAATGTTCATAACCGTAATACTATCCGTCTTGTTATACCTAAACATAGAACAACTATCTACAAGATATCTTTGTCATACAACATACAACGCAGATAGTATATAAAGGGCTGATCCTTTTGTTCCACCCCTGACCTATATACAATAAAACATTTTTCCCATGAAGGTGAAAAAAATCGTTTACCACGCAAGTGTTCTTTAAGTTTTGGAAACAGTCGGTAATCGCTGGGGGCCAAATCTGGAAAATATGGCGGATGCTCAACTCAACTAATTTGACACCTGCTTGAGCGATTGCAGCTGTTGCAATAGCGGACCTGTGACTGCGTGCATTATCCTGATGCAAGATAACACCTTTACGCAATTTCCCCCAACGTTTTTCTTTTATCGCGTCACTTAACTTTGAAAATAAATTGGGATAATAAGCACCTGTAATTGTGGTTCCCTTCTCCAGGAACTCTACTAAAATTAAGCCTTCAGAAGTCTACATTGGGATCAGTGCGAATTTTTTTTATTAAGCTTAATAAGAAAAAAAAAACGAATATACTAACATTATTTTAATTTTATAAATTTGGGGCCTATAAGTCCAGTCCAAATTAACCAAAATTAGACATCGCAGAGAGAATATTCCTACATCTAAATCACTTTATTATTGATACTAATAGGTCTATTATTAATACTTTTTTTGAAAACTGAATAATTATTAAAAATATTGATAATAATTTAGTGTTATGTTGTCTTTTTTTTTCTCTATTTTTAAATAATTATTAGATTTGTATATGTATTTGTAAATTTTACTATTTTTTATATAATGTGTACATTCTGTTGTAAATTTTATGTAGTTGTAAATTGTAAGATTTATATCATATTATTTATATATTTTGTATTTTAACCGAAACAAGTGTCTAGGCACTTATTGGCATTTTAGGCTTTATTTTAATATTTGTTTACATATATTTTTTTTTCAATGGTTTTTTATTAATAATGCACTTTATTTATTTATTTACTTTCCACCTACCCTCTAGAAATCTAATTAAATAGGTATAACAGGTAAACCATTGTGTACACATTTAATTTGGCTCACAGTGTAATACCTAAATACTAAGCTTGCTAGAAAAATAACTACATTTTGATGATAGTTTCAACCGTAAATCTCGACGTATGTAGGTATACAGAACAAGGACGACAGGATTTCGTCAAAATTAAATATCATTTAATTCACTATTATTACGAAATTCTTATCAGAATTTTTATCTAAATATCTACACGATATTTTTAAGTCATCTATTATCTACCGTCTAATAATAATTACTAAACAATTAAATTTTTTCATTCATCACGCTTATTAGCGTAAGCGTTTTAGAAAACAAAAGGAAAACATCGATCTGGAATTTTTTCTCTGCCATTTAGTACATATTAATTGATGTTTGTTTTCTTTTATAGCGCACTATAATCTATACTTAATAGTGTTTAGTCGGAAAACATCAATTAATGACTTTTCAGTCACTGGCATAGCTTGAGATAAAATAATAGGAATTTTCTTGAATTTAATTATTTTTTCTCAATTTTTCTTGATTTTCCTTGATTTTTCTTGATTTTTCTTGATTTTTCTTGATTTTTCTTGATTTTTATTGATTTTTATTGATTTTTATTGATTTTTATTGATTTTTATTGATTTTTATTGATTTTTATTGATTTTTATTGATTTTTATTGATTTTTATTGATTTTTATTGATTTTTATTGATTTTTATTGATTTTTATTGATTTTTATTGATTTTTATTGATTTTTATTGATTTTTATTGATTTTTATTGATTTTTATTGATTTTTATTGATTTTTATTAATTTTTATTGATTTTTATTGATTTTTATTGATTTTTATTGATTTTTATTGATTTTTATTGATTTGATTTTTATTGATTTTTATTGATTTTTATTGATTTTTATTGATTTTTATTGATTTTTATTGATTTTTATTGATTTTTATTGATTGATTTTTATTGATTGATTTTTATTGATTTTTATTGATTTTTTATTGATTTTTATTGATTTTTATTGATTTTTATTGATTTTTATTGATTTTTATTGATTTTTATTGATTTTTATTGATTTTTATTGATTTTTTATTGATTTTTATTGATTTTTATTGATTTTTAATTGATATTCAATTATTTTTCTTGACCGAATTAGAAAAGGAAACACCAAAAGTAGTTAAAAATTCAATAGACGTGAAATCATTATCAAGTCTGTCAAAGGCTTTGGAGAAATCCATGTATATGATATCAGTTTGAGATTGTTTATTGAGTTGTTTACTGTTTTGTACATATTTGCATATAAGGGCTAATGAACTATTATTGAATAAAATATAAGTATATTTTTCACTATTTATGCAAAAATATGTAAGTAGACAGTATAGACACTTTTTTGAGATACCATTCTACAATTTTGATTTATATTTACAATTGCACTGAAATTTTATTTTTATTTATGCATTTTTACCTTCCTATCTGTATACAGATATAAGGAAAGTATAGGAATCATGATTTTTTTCGACCTCGAGTTTTCGACGGATTTTTACGTTTTGAGGTCCCCTGAATCTGTTTTGATTATTTTCGCGATGATGTCTGTGTGTGTAACTCATGAACCGATACACAGAAAAATACCAAATTTTAAACTTAAGCTTTATTCTAGCGTCCAATGAACTGATTAGATTTTGGGCAGAGTCGGAACATCTGGGAGGGTACTTTATGGGAGGCCGTTTTTATATTTTATGAATATATCTGTTAGTTAGGTTTGGAGAAAAAAATTGTTCAAATAAAAGTTACTTCTAATATTATTATGTTAATGTCAAAATTTCCTGAAATGGTCCGTATTCGAGAAATTTGACAAAATGTGCAAAATTCTAATTTTTATGAAAATTGTTGAACTAAAAGTTATTTGCAATATCGATCTCTATAATTTTTGTTTATACATGATTTTTCTAAAATGAACCGTAATGGAAAAATTGTAGGAAAAGTGCTAAATTTAAATTTTTCAGTATTTTCGTTTTCAATGAATATCTATAGAAAAATGTTTCGAGGTAGATGTATGTGGAAAATGTATATTTAGTTTATCCTCTAAACATTTATAGAGGTGCTGCAATAGGTTGTACAAAATAACCGGAAAAAGCCTATAATAACTAGATAGGAAAGTCATGTGTTGGGCACATCAGATTTTTTTAAACTATTGTAACATTCTGTATAATATGTAAAATTTATTTCTTTCTATAACCTGTTCATTTCACATAATAGATTATGTAACTCTTTAATATGAGGTGAAAACTAATTTTTTTATTTTTGTGGTTTTAACGCTTTCTTTGTTTTTGTAAATACAATATCCCAGACAACACACCAAATCCCAGACATATCCGCAGAATATCTTTTGTGGATATCCAATATATCCACAGGATATCAGAAATATTCCGTGGATCTAATATGGATATCCAAATATCCGTCTATATCCAGGATATAGAAGATATCCTAATGGATATTCAGCAAAATATCTAATGGGTATCTTCCAAAAAATACAAGAAATCACAGAGATATCCACAGAATATATTTTGTGGATATTCAATATATCCAATATGGATATCCAACCAAATGTCCGTCTATATCCCAGGATATAGAAGATATTCGGATATTCAGCAAAATATTTTATGGGTATCTTTAGAATAGAGGTTCATATTCATAAGCAACCAATGATTATTGATTGAATAACGTCGAAAGAAAATAGCAAAGATAAAAAATATTTTCAACACTCTGCCTCTGATTTTGCCCACTAAGGAGAAAGTCATCCTTATTAGGACTCTTCAACAATAAATGAAAATTCTCGACTCCAGTCTCTAATGGAGTGGTTAGGACACACATTTCGATCGAACTCAGTTACGGCGGGTCGAGCATGAGTAGATGCGATAGTGGTATCGCCATCTATACTTAGTAAGCAGAATCAAATAACATCTAGTGGATATCCACGATGGTTTGCGTTCGCGCCTCGACTTTGATATATTTAGTGGATGTTCATGGGATATTGAATACACCTAAAAAAAAATAATTTTAAATATCTGAACGGTACTATTAGCCACAATGGCGAGCACAGTGGCGTAATTTTTTAATAATTTGCTATATAATTACTATTATTTATGGACATTTGCATGTCTATAAATTACATTTCATGGATATAAAATAGATATCTACCATGGACTGGACATTCAGTGGATATTGGGATGTTCAGTAGATATCCAAAGGATTGGGTGTGCTGTCTGGGATTGTAGTGGTATAGATATGATTCATAAAAGATAGAAAATTTATCATTAAAATTAGTAGATGTGTATACTTCACGCCAATTTTCAACTGATAAAATATTTATAAAAGTTATTGCGTTAGGATCACTTAAATCTCGTTTGTATTTAAATTCGTTATTTTCAAAATTAGGTAGTTTAATTGAACATAATAAGTAGTTATGATCAGACAAAAAAGTATCATATACACCCACCTTAGCTACATCAAAATTGGTAAAAAAATTATCTAAACAAGTTGAGGTTGTACTTGTTCTCGTTGCAACATTTATATGATGTTTAATATTAAATTCCTTCAATAAGTCAATTAAAACAGTTTTTTGATTACCTTCAATCAAAAAATCTAAGTTAATATCACCACAGATAAAATAGTGATTGTCGTTTTGATAAATATTATGAATTAATAGCTCTAGCTGATTTATAAAAGTGCTAAACTTAGTACAAGGTGGCTTATACACAGTAATAATGAATAAAAAAAGTTTAGAATCGATCTTTATTTTTCCACTACATACTTCAAATTCACCTTCTATACACCACCTATGTAAATTAATTGATTCAAAATTTGCAGCAATACTTGTTTTCATAAATATACTAGCACTACCTTTTTCTTTATTTATCCGTGAAAAATATTAAAATTGTCAATTGAGTTAGCTTGTAAATTGTTAGAATCAAGCCAATGTTCAGTAACACATAGAATACTTACATTTTGTATATGTAAAATTAAATTTATATAAAGCATTTATTGGCAATATATACTATTTAAAATATCAGCCAATTTTATTTGTAGTCCATTAACATTTTGATAGTATATATAGTAGTTTGATCACCAATGAATTGAGGTTGTATATTCTTTAAAACAATGGGGTTTTGGTATGTTGGATAGCCATTGGTTTAAGATATGTTCGATGGATATAGTTATAGATTTGTTTCCTTATGTAAATTGCATCAAACGTTTGTATTCAGATGAATAATTTAATTTTTTTATATAATAATTTAGAATGCCAAATCATAAAAAAATACCTAAATTTGACTAATCATTATATTATCTAATACCAGAAATAATTTAAATGATTCCATACAATCTTATGATAAAGCAATAAAAACATCAGATATAAATTCCCTATAGATTAAATCATACATATCTTGATAATATTTTGAATGTATTCTAAGAATAATATTATTGAAAAATAAGTATAGCAATACTTTTAAACCATCTTGTCCAGTGGCGCGCTTGAGTTTGTGTCATTATCTTAAAGAAATTAAAATAAATTTAAAGTATGTTGAAATGGTCAAGTTATCTCAATGTAAAATAAAATGCAAGTCAATGTTTATTATCTTTTTTATTTATAGCTACTATATTGCAAGGTTATTTACATAATACTGGCTAATAATAGTGATTTCCTTAATATCTTATTTTTATAAGCATATGTTTTGAAAAATTAATCATGAAATCCAAAAACTTTTTTATTTTTTAATAATTGTGAACAAATTAAAAGTTCAGTAACTGTATGGTGTTAACCTCTAATGGATCATTACATTTATTATATTATAATTATCTAATAATTAATAATGCATTAAATTGCACTTTTAAGTTAATTAAAACAATATTTAAAAAGTGAAATTTTTTTATAGCCTTGTGGTTTCAAGATATATGAACTGTGTATAATACCAGTTTAGAATATTTTGACCCACATCTCTGAGCACATACACACCTATGAGTGAGGTAACTTTCCCTTTTTTAATAGAAAGGCATACAAAATATAATCAAATATTATATAGCATAATATTGTGTAACGCCAGTAGGTATTATTACTATTATTAGGAAGCAGCGATATTTCTTTGTAATAAACAAGGAATTATTATAATTGCAAAAAGTACCTTGATTTTGTATTATTCATAAAACAGTCAAATAAAATTTAAAAAATCTTACCTTAGTATTTTTATTACATCACAAAATTCACCACAACATCTCAACAGTTTTCTAAATATATCCGGCGTTGTGTTTCGTTTATTTAGAATTAAAATTAAGTTCAAAACATCATGTTTTATTCATTTTTAATATTCAAAGAGCGCCTTCACCTTTGAGTATACATAAATAATAATTATAAATGAATTTTTATATAACCTTACCTTTTAATCCAGATACTGTCAGCTCTTTTGAATGAAACTATTCACTAAATCTAAATACTTATTATCGTATTTGCATTGATTTTTGGTTAATAATCATTTGGAAAAACCGAGTTTTAGTCTTAAATAAAAACCACCTTGATAACTACTAAACTTACTCGGTAGTTTAGAAAACACTTTATGAAACTGAATCTGACGTATGTCAAGGATATCCCTTTCAAAAATTGAAACAAAGATGGAAAATGAAAGAGGAAGAATTATTTAATTTACTGTGTATAGGCAATACTTTTTACGCCTTATTGTAAATTTGGTTGCCTGAACAAAAATTACAAGCTTAGAGCATATAAGACTAGAGATATCATTCAATGTATTTTGTTATGTATTATAAGCGGGTCATCACTTTTGGCGTGAGGGGAGAGGGGTAGGTACTAGGTACTCCATTCTCAATGGCGTACGGTTTGAAAGGGTTCGTATTTATGTTTACCATTTATGCACTGTAATTTCACAATAACTAATAATTTAGATAATTGATTCGCATGATTAATAAACAAATTTATTTAACAATGTTCTTTTTCTATTGATGTTAAGCTTTCGCTAGACACTGTATTGTAAACATGTTTTACTGAAAATGACTATATGTTCGTTTAGGATTGAATTTTCAATGCTCTTCAGTGAATCCGGGTGTTTTGTACCGTCACTTCTTTTGGAAATAAAAGGCTTTTTATGAATTCTGACTTTTTTATTTTTTTATATTGTCAAATTACTAAATTACATTCACTATCCGTGAAACAAGTATCAGATAGTATCAAAGTATAAACTAATAACATAACTAATAAATAAATAACTATCGATTGTAGACGACACGACACCAGGAGAACCATCAGCAGTCTAATACCACTTTGATAAGCCTTCATACTGTAGAAGCTTAAAGTTAGTGCACATGTTCTTAATTCAAGGGATTATTTTGTTCTGGAATGATCTTTAATTGCTCTCTTGACCAATTCCTTAAATCCACTCGCAAGAGTAACCTAAAAATAAACTAATTTGATCTAAAATAACATAAAATGTTTCCTCATCATTAAAAACATTTATGCAAATTACTGGAATTAATTCTTACATCTGTACTTTTGATAAAAGAATTATTTTTTATATATATCCTATCATACTATTTAAAGATTCCAATATACTTTGTAAAATATATTTCTCGTAAGTTTTTTGATTATATTTTTTTGCATAGAATCTTCTTTTGGGCAAGAGCTAATTTTTTATCAAAAAATAACTGTTTAAATTTTTCTCTTAAGCATTGCTTTCTTGAAATCATAATAATGCTGGATTATGTGGATTATGTGAGAATATATCTTCGTTTTTCTTTTTTAAGTTCTTTTTCCCTTTCAGAAGCATTTAGTGTAGATGAATGGGAGCTTACAGATATTGTGGTTTTAGGTGATGAGTTTATCAAATTTTAAACAATTTTTTGTCTTCTAAAGAGAGTTAAAGATTGAAGTTCTGTCTTGCATATTTTCGTCTCTACAAATGAAATGTACATAAAATGTATTCTGCAGATTTATTAATGATATACATTAAATTAAATTTCAAAAGTTTCAAAGGCTATTATTACCAGCACCTGTTTGGTTTTTAAAAATATAAGAGCTATTCATACCTTTTCATTGGCCTTCTATCTTTCTTTTCCAACTTCGACATTTCCAATGTTGGGAACTGCAGATAAGGGCATATTTTCTTTGCCGTCGTTATTTTTAAGCTTGTAAACAATAATGTATTTAGTATTTAACAAAATAAGCAAATAAGTGTGTTTCGAAAGCCACATATATGAATATCGAATTACAATTATTTACAGTGGATATGGAAAAAACTTACTAATTTCTAAAGCAAAGTACAGGTACAGCTTTTGGTATAGATCCTTTTATTAATCTATTGCTATCTTTTATAATAATGTTCAGTTGAAAATGGTCTGAACACAGACATGTGTTGTTAGAAATGCTATTATTGCTTAAACGAAATACTTGACAGTTTGGTTGTGAGATCAGCAATAAGTAAAAAAAAAGATTTAAAATATTAAATAAATTATGAACAATACAAAAATATATCTAATCCATTTTACATTATACGAAAAGACATAAATTAAGCATTATCGCAAAGAAAACAACTATTTTCTGTCGAACGCAACCAGTTGAGGTGATGCTCAAATGAAGAACATGTTTTCTTATTTATTTGCCCATTTCCCATTTTAAGTTACGTTTATGGAATATAGAATACTTACTTGTGAAACGTCAACCAGAAGCTTTTTAAGAATTTATTATTGCAAACTATATACAAGCTTTCGGCATGATTAGCACTTATTTTATAATAAAAATACACTTAAAAAATTTATCAAAGAGACACGTCGTCCAAATTATCTTTGGAATTCACAAAAAACGATTTTTTTAAAAACGAAAACAATACGTCAAATGAAATATCATTTATCACAAATACGCGCGTTATTTAAACACCTCAGTACATAACAAACCTCTAGTCTTATATGCTCTAAGATTACAATCAAATATGATTTTTTTATAGGCGGCAATACTTTTTACTCTGTAATGTAAATTTGGTTGCCTGAATAAAACAAACTTTTTTCGTGCTTCAACCGATAGGTAGAGCTACTCACTGCTCAATGGAATCTGTAAAAACTCCATTATTTAACACTAGATGGCTTCATAGAAAAATGAATTTAAAATTGAAAATTCCACTAATTACTACACAGATTTCATTGCGTAGCTCATACATTTTGAATGAGTATACATTTTTGTTTTACAGTTCATAATTCTCATATTTCACTTCGAATTTTTTTACCAAATTAGTTCATATATCGATTATCTGACCTACTTTTTGACATTAGTGCGTTTATACATCGTGCCTACTAACTACTACCATTTCAAGATTTCAACAGCTGATCCGAAGGTCGTGTCATGTATTAGAAAAAGAATATTATTTATGTTTATTTGTGGTACCTACAACAAAATGGCAGATGTAAAAAGTTTGGAACATCCTACTTTGAAAGTAAGTACCCAATTAAATAGATAATTTAAATATAAAAAAAAATCTATTATTTGCAAGAAATCAATTTTTTTTTCTTTTTTATATATTTATGCTTGCTTGCTAAAAATATACGCAGAATTCATCAATGATGTATTATTTGTTCTGGCAAAAGAGTTTAGTTTGTTAGAATGGATTTAAAATATTTGATATTTGATAGTTTATAGTGTGTAGAAGCTAATTGAATAAAAAATGTACGTATTTAATATCGCAAATTTGGGTTTTTTGACCCACCTTTATCATTTCTAAACAATTATTGTATTGTCTGTTGATAAGCAATTCTCAGAATCCGAAGCATGCTGATTCTCATGTTGAGAGAGCTTGTGAGATTGATTTATGCATTTCCTATAATCATTTTTATTTTATTATTATTTAGAAAGGCTATAGAAAATTAGCTTTTGGAATAATAAACAAATATTTAATGAGAAAAATAAAATTCCAAAATGATAAGTTTTATCTTAAAAAAAAAATAAGAATAAAAAGGTGCCTATTTACGTAGGTATTTTAAGAATTAATTATGTTGCCATTTTGTTTAACAACCTAGGCTTATCAAAATTCTTTCAGACATTGCCTCATTTTGGAAACAAAATTATGTTTATTTTTACTTTTTTTAACGACTTATTCATGGAATCATGATAATACAAAATCCTTTATTTCTTTATCAAATTTTTTTGATTAATTGTGTCAAATGCCTTGCAAAGATCTAGAAATAACATTTTTTTATAATATTTTGGAAAGTATCAATTTCCAACTGTATACTGTATTGATAAAATTGTATCTAAAGACAACATGCTGTTGTCTGAACAATCATATAGCAATTCATTCTGTTTTAACTTATAAAATTACAGAAATAAAACGTTAAATAAGGGGAATAGTGTTGAGAGTCTTTAAAAACTATTAAACTATTTAATTGAAAGAAAATTAGTAAAAATAAGGAATGTTTGCAGTAAAAATATGAGTTCCACCGGGAACAGTCCTGGATCTGATATTGTTCATTGTTTAAATCAATTCATTTATTACATTTAGATATTGAAGGTGTAACAATTTTTATGCAGATGACACATTTTTATTGATTGAAAGCAACACATGGGATACTGTTAAAAAGGGAGTTTTACCAAAGGGATGAAAATTATTATCAAAAATTGGTTACACTTGAATAAATGATCATTGAATATAGTGTTTTCCATAACTACTGACCAACATTTAATGAAATTCATATTGGCACTCCTGACTTTATCGTAAAAGAAACTGGAACAACTAAATATTTGGGTGTAAAAATAGATAAAAATCTTAAATTTCAATATTTGGCAAACAAAATCGAAAGCATATCATTTAAAATAAATTATTTGAGGTGCTGTTCTTCACATCTCAGCAAATGGGCTAAAATAATAATTTATAATACTCTAATATTACCTCATTTTAATTATTGTGCCACTATATTGTATTTGCTTAACCAGAGTGAGTTGCAACAATTGCAAAAGTTGCAGAATAGAGGTATGAGGATATTACTGAGCTGTTCAAGATTGGAATCAATCAACTCCATGTTAAATGTGCTTCAGTGTTTACCTGTTAAAAATATTTGTTCTATTAAATCAGGAATCTCCCCAGTATATTTACAAAATATTTTAATTTATAATCAGGATATTCATGAACACTATACACGAAATGAGAAAAATTTTAGAGTTCACAAAATTCAGTGTTTTTTAAAGGTGTACAGGCTTTTAATAATTTGCCTGAAGATATTAAATGGATCTTCAAATGCAGCAATATTTAAAAGAAAATTGCCTGAGTACTTGCTGACCAATTGATGTTTTTTTTTCTTGTTCTTTTATTATGTTTTGTATAGTTGACATGTAAGTGTACTGTATTTTTAATGTATTTTAAATACTATACTTATGTATTTTTTTATATTTTAAATTTGAAGATGTATTGACATGTAAAACATAGTTTTTTTGACTAAACAATTAATATATACATAATTCTATCTTACTCGGAATTTATTGAATAAAGTGTTGTTAATAATGATATGTCAAGTATTAGTTTAATTAGTAATAATATATGGAATAAGTAACTGTATGGGGTGGTTTATATGAAAATATGTTAATACAGAATTACTTTCTCAAAATAATTCATTAA
Source organism: Psylliodes chrysocephalus (assembly GCA_927349885.1). Taxonomy (NCBI): domain Eukaryota; kingdom Metazoa; phylum Arthropoda; class Insecta; order Coleoptera; family Chrysomelidae; genus Psylliodes; species Psylliodes chrysocephalus. The sequence continues at coordinate 1,304,930 of OV651821.1, read as the reverse complement.
AGAATAGATTATTTTCAACAGTCCTATTATATAACGAAACTATCCTTAATGTCACATCAATTATGTAAGTTCATTTTCATTTTACCAGGTGTAGCAGCAAAAGAAATTTAAATATTCTGTTCTTTAAATATGATGGGAACCAAAGATTTATTACAGCCATATGACCAAAAATATTAAATGCTTCACCTTGAAATATAAGAAAAGTTTGTCAAAATTTCTGTAATGCTTACTTTTTACTCTATATACATATATATAAGTTTTCCCTGCTAGTAATTTTATTTGTGTTGTAAGTACAGCTGTTTGCATCTAGGTGCAACTAATCAAAGGTGTAATAAATAAATTATAATTGTAAATTGTAATATGTAGATTATATTATTATTATCGCTGTCATAAAAGAAATATGTTTCTATTTCAATCATTTCATAATTAACTAGACTATCCCATAATTGCTATTCAAAATCAATTTGATAGTTCGTAGGATATCATCTCGACTTGAGACCACTTTTTATAATGGGAATGTAGGACGAATATATTGGGTAGGTCACCTGTATATACAATGGGTCCTATGATTGAACGTTTACGTTATCCGTAACGTACATGTTAGGCCGAGTTTTAACAGTAATGAGGCAAGTTCGTATGATGGAAAACTTTTTCCAACACGTTACTGTTATTTTCCGCCTGTTATCTTCTAATTTAACAGTTTTCCATCATGCAAATTTGACTCGTTACTGTTAAAATTCGGTCTAACATGTATGTTATGGATAACGTAAACGTTCAATCATAGGACCCATTATGAAGTATATTTAATATTTTTTTTAAATCTGTCATATCAATTTAAATAAATTATATATACAGGGCGAGTCATAAGTAATGGGTCAAATTGTAACTGTAGATTCGGAAGGCAAAAATAAAAATATTTTACTTGACAACAATGGGTCTGAGATCGCTCCTTTCTGATCTAAAGTTGGAAAAAATAATATATTTTTGTTAATAAAGAAGTCATTTTTTGAGATACAGGTTTGAAAATTGGGGTAATTCTATTTTTTATTGGGGCAAACAAGATTATGTTATTAGATTTGAGTTATCTCGTAGATGTCGCCACATACGCCATATTGGAGAGAAGAAAAGAGCTTACAATTTTTTGTCCCTCATTAATTAACAATTTACGTATTAAATTTAGAAAAGATTGTAATTTTTGTATAATAAAGTTATACTTTTTTAATCTTTAAAATATTAACCGTTTTCGAGATATTTGAAAGTTTGTAATTCACCACCTGGTCGCCAGGCCACGGTAACCACAAAATGTAATATTCCTTTAATTGAAATCAATTCATAAAAAACGTTAAAATGATAATTAATATATTATATTTTAGTTTGAAACAAAGTAGATTGTGATTGATGGTATCAAATGCTTTGGAATAGTCCAAAACAACAAGTCCTGTAATTTGTCTTCTGTCTACATTTCTTACAATATCATCAGTAACTTGACAAAGTGTAACATATGTATTGTAGCCACTTGGGAAACCAACCTGGCAATACGAAAGTATTTTGTTTTCATCAATATAAAGGGAAATTCTATTATAGATAGCCTTTTCAAGAATTTTGAATAGAGAGTTATTGCAAGTTCACTTAAGGTCAGTCACTATTAGTGCCGCTCTTATTTTGACATCTGAGCATGCGTAGATCACTAACTTTATTAAAGATTGTGCCTTTCCATAATAAGAGAGTTATTGCAAGTTCACTTAGGGTCAGTCACTATTAGTGCCGCTCTTATTTTGACATCTAAGCATGCGCAGATGTTTATGTTCTAAAACTGACTTTATTAAGGATTGTGTCTGCCTTAATTGTGGATGTTTAAGGGCAGCAGGTAGTGGCGACTTTATAGCTTTCGGATGCGCTCGTCATTTAAACCTTCTAAAATTATATTTTCTAATGCCTCTTTAATATTAGGTACTATTATAGAATTTATTTGACTCTAATTACGATGTCACTATTAGTGGCTGGTTTTATAGAAATTTGCAATATCTCTCTATTAAGGACAGGCACAATCTTTATTAAAGTTAGTGATCTGCGCATGCTCAGATGTCAAAATAAGAGCGGCACTAATAGTGACTGACCTTAAGTGAACATGCAATTAGGCATTCCAACGACCTGTCCAAATGGCTACCAGTGGGTAATGACAGTTTAGATATGGCAACCCTGTTGTCATGTTGTCATTAACAGGGTCAATGATACATATATAGTTATATAGATTGCTCAAAGTTGGTCGTTTACGAGCGGCCATATTGCCTGGCAAATATTTATTAATTTGAATCGGTTTAGCAAAAATGTGTTTTAAAACCAATTTTTAGCCTTTAGAAAAATAATTGCTTACATTTTTACTTTCCTATCTGTATACAGATATAAGGAAAGTATAGGAATCATGATTTTTTTCGACCTCGAGTTTTCGACGGATTTTTACGTTTTGAGGTCCCCTGAATCCGTTTTGACTATTTTCGCGATGATGTCTGTGTGTGTGTGTGTGTGTGTGTGTGTGTGTGTGTGTGTGTGTGTGTGTGTGTGTGTGTGTGTGTGTGTGTGTGTGTGTGTGTGTGTCTGTGTGTGTGTCTGTGTGTGTGTCTGTGTGTGTGTGTCTGTGTGTGTGTCTGTGTGTGTGTGTGTGTGTGTGTGTGTGTGTGTGTGTCTGTATAACGCATAACTCATGAACCGATACACGGAAAAACACCAAATTTCAAACTTAAGCTTTGTTCAAACGTCTAATGAGCTGATTAGATTTTGGGCAGAGTCGGAACATCTGGGGGGGTACTTTATAGGTGGTCATTTTTATATTTTATGGAATATATCTGTTATTTACGTTTGGGGAAGAAAATTCTTCAAATGAAAGTTACTTCTTATTTTATTATCTATAATTTTTGTTATATACAAAATTTTCCTAAAATGGTCCGTATTCGCGAAATTTGACAAAATGTAAAAAAATATTTTTTTTTATAAAAATTGTTTAAACAAAAGTTGTTTGTAATATAATTCTCTATAATTTTTATCCTATAGATAATTTCTCTAAAATGGACCGTATTCGAGATATTTGAGAAAATGTGTAAATTTCGAAATTTGAAGAAAACTCAAAAATGGATAAAGAAAAAAACATTAAATTTTAAACTTAAGTTTTATTTCGGCCTGACGTGAAATGATTAGATTTTGGACAAAGTCGGAACATCTGGGGGGGTACTTTATGGGAGGCCGTTTTTATATTTTATGGAATATATCTGTTATTTATGTTTGAAGAAAAAAATTGTTCAAATAAAAGTTACTTCTAATATTATTATCTATAATTTTTGTTTTATGTAAAAATTTCCTGAAATGGTCCGTATTCGAAAAATTTGACAAAATGTGCAAAATTCTGATTTTTATGAAAATTGTTGAAATAAAAGTTGTTTGCGATATCGATCTCTATAATATTTGTTTATACATGATTTTTTTAAAATGGACCGTAATGGAAAAATTGTAAGAAAAGTGCCAAATTTAAATTTTTCAGTATTTTCATTTTCAATGAATATCTATAGAAAAATGTTTCGCGGTAGATGTATGTGGACAATGTATATATTTAGTTTATCCTCTAAACATTTATAGAGATGCTGCAATAGGTTGTACAAAATAACCGGAAAAAGCCTGTAATACCTAGATAGGAAAGTCATGTGTTGGACACATCAGATTTTTACTTCAAGGCATACGCTTATGTTTATTTTGAAAAATATGGACAATCAATCTATGTAACTATCTATTTCATTGACCTTGTCAAATCACCAGGTCTACAGGGTTGCCATAATTTTGCAATATCATAACCCATCAAAGCCCACTGGTAGGCATTCAGTTTGGAATGCCCAATAACTCTCTAATGAGTCGCGATAAAACGTTCCCCATTTAGGAACGCTTTTTATAATTTAGACGTCTGAACGCGTTTATAATTACCCTACATTTCTGAACGCACCCGTTATCATGGTGATGTGTTTTGTTTGACAAGAAATAGGTTAGCAACTTTGTTTTGACATCACTTAAAGCATGGGAATGGTACAACTTAAAGTCAGTCACTATTAGTGTTGTCGCTCTTATTTTGACATCTAAGCATGCGCAGATCGTTTATGTTCTAAAACTGACTTTATTAAAGATTGTGCCTGTCCTTAATTAGGCATTCCAACGACCTGTCAAACAATAGGTGCCAGTGGGAAATTCTTGTATATTTAAGGGGGTAGCGACATAGTCTTGCAACTTGGACGCTATTTTTATTCGAAGTAGTACTCGCCAAGCCTGCCAATTTATGAAGAAATGTATAGATGTGTTTTTTAAATATTATTTTTATTGTATTTGACATAAAATATTTAAATGTTATGCATTATTCATGATTTTACGTAAAGTAGATAGAATACACCATATGTCGCCACCCTTAGATATACCAAACCTGCCCACTGGTAATTCATTTGTTTGGAATGCCTAATTGTGGATGTTTAAATGCAGCAGGTAGTGGCGACTTTATAGCTTTCGGGTGCACTCGCCGACATTCGTATCCATTCGAAGTTTTTTTAATATTAAATATTTAATAAAATCGTCATCTAAATCTTCTTAAATTATAATTTCTAATGCCTCTTCAATGTTATGAACTATTAAAGACAACAAAAAAGATTAACTATAATTTAAAGTTATTAAAATGAGGTTAGAAATAACTATAAAGACAAGGATTCTAATATCAAAATTTCAGGTTTGCAATAAGTCTGATTTTAGCATGGAATTTATTTGACTGTAATTACGATGTCACTATTAGTGGCTGGCTTTATAGAAATTTGCAATATCTCTCTATTATCGCAGTCAGAATACTAATACTTCATTATCAACAAAAACAGAACAAAAGTACTTATTTATTTCTTCGGGTTTCTGCAGCGAAATAGGTAGGGTTATTTCTTACTTTCTGGACTGAAGTTTATTTAGACCCTTTCATAAATCCTTGGATTTATGGGAATTAAACAGGTTGTCAAATTATGCTCTTTTTTCACGACGTATAGAGGAGAGAGTGAAATTTCTTAATTCCTTATATCCCAATCCGTGTACAATCTTCTTTGTTTAAATTTGCTTAAAGCAAAATGTCTTTCCTTAATCAGTAATTTGATTGGATAAGTTAATCAAGGTGCATAAGGTTTAGTTATACGTATAGTTTTTAATGGTGCATGTTTTTCGAACAAGAGAATAACTTGTTCTGTGAGAAACTGCACTTTATCATCAATATTTTCAATATTGAAAATTTCATGAAATGGAGTGTTTATTAAATCATTGTAAAAACTGTCATAGTCAAATTTTTTAAATCTCTAAACGTATAAAATTTAGGTGTTTTCTTATTTTTGAAAATTCCAAACTACAGAAAGAGTGGTCAGAAAAATTTGTTTGGTTTATACCTGTTTTTTTTTACTAAACTACAATCACTTACATAAATAGTATCAAGCAGAGTCATCGAGGTGGATGTTATTCTAGTAGGTTCAGTTATAGATTGATATAAGTTGTATGCATCAAAACAAGATGGTTTATCATTTGTCAACAAATCAATATTTTTGTCATCTACGCAAATAATGTGATCAATTGTAACAGAATTTTTGACGAAGTAGAGTCAATACTATCAATAAAAAGGGACACATTACCTTTAGGTGGTCGATATACAATTCCAATGCAAACGCGAAAATCGTTTATCGTAAATTTAATCCACATTTGCTCATAGAGGAATTAAATTCAATTAATTGCAAACCAGTAATATAATTATTTAAATAAAGACCAACACCACCACCTCTAGATTGTCTATCGAGTCGGTAAAAATTGAATCCAGGAATTGAAATGGTGTTTGTATCAATATTTGCAAACAAACCATGTTTCAGTAACAGCAATACAGTCAAATTCATTTACCAAACTCGGAAATTCTTCAAAATTTACCACAAGAGAACGAACGTTTAAATTACAAAATTTAAACATTTTAAACATTAAAATAAAATTAGAATTGTTAGGTATTTACGCGTTTTTTCCTTAATTTATAATATTTATTTTATGTTGATATTTCTCATAATTAATTGGATGCTAGTGACCCTTAATATTTTTATCAAAATAGTTTAATTTATTTGTTGCCAATATAATGGGAATCACTCGCGCCGGCGCACATCTGCGCGTTTGTAAAAAGGACATTTTTTTGGATTTTAAACCGACGAGGACCGTATGATCCGCTGAAGTGTTCGCAAGGAAAAATAGAAATATTTTGTTATTTTGTTCGTCGGTGTTCCGTTTTCCCAAGAAGAAAACGTGTGGGGCCCCCTTCAAGAATTCCAGAACGCAGACACTACTAGGTGAGTCTCCTTAAAATATTGGCTTCTTCAGATTCTTTTTTTGTTATTTAACTTTAATTATTTAAACGACCGCCTAAAAGGAATTAAGGTTCTCTTGCAATCCAGAAATTGAGTTATATCTAAGGGAATAGTCTACATGGTCCTTCGATCGCAGATTTGAATTTTTTGTCGCTTTTGGTAGAGTTTTAGAAAATTAATTTTTTGAAATCTATTTTTTTTTATTTAATTTTCCGCTTAAAATTGGGAATTTTGTGTTAAATCATTGATTTTCATCAAAAGTTAAATAGTGGGGAATTAAATTCGCTTAATTTTACGCAAAATTACAAACCATTTGTGTTAATTTTTAATTTAATATTTTTTGGAGAAGCCGGCAATTTATTTAGCCATTTTGAATTGTTCCGACCAGTACACGAAGCACGGTCCCTGGTACGCAAATTGATCTATTGACTCTTTTACGCATGTCCGTCTGACCATAGGTATATTTATCACATTTCTTTCGTTTCGTTCGCTTAATTAAAAATTTTTTTTTTACCGATTGTTGGAATTTACTCGAATTTCACAATTGTTTGATTTTGTACCAGTGGCGTACCGCAAAACTAATACTTTAATTTTTATTGTACCTATTTGATTTAAAATGGCGGACAAATTACGTCGTTATATTGCATTACGTCAAAGTTGCTTGAATGAAATCAATATTATTCATAAGTTGGCCGTTTCTGCCAAAACAGATAAAACTAAACGCACAATTTTTAAAGTTCGTTTTAACGCGGTTGACTCTATTAACGAGGAGTTTAACAAATATCATTCAACAATTTTAACTGTATTCCGCCGACCAAGAAAAAAATTTAGCTGATGAAGATGCCGAGAAAACTGCTTTTAATGATCTTTATTATGAAATAAAAGCGGTTTACACCGATTTATTCGAAGCGGATTTAAACGCTTCTACCCGGTTATCGAATCAATCTGGTATGATTTCACCGAATACCTCGCATGTCAAACTTCCCAAAATTGAAATAAACAAATTTTCGGGCGATGTTCGTGATTTTCAAAGTTTCAAAGATATGTTCGATGCGGTAGTGCATACAAATAATTCTTTAAAACCGGTCGAAAAGTTTAACTATTTAAAATCTTCATTGGAAGGTACGCCTTTGGACTTGATTAAACGCTTAACGGCTACTGCTGAAAATTATCAAACCGCTTATGACTCTTTAGTCAAACGCTACACCAATCCGAGAGCTCAAGCGAAATCTTATTGGTTGGAAATTGAAAATTTCCCTCCTATGAAATTCGAGGATCCCGTTGAGCTTCGAAGATTGTTGGATACGTTCTCTATTAATTTGGAAAGTTTAAAAAATATGGGAATAAACACAGATTGGGATTTTATTTTATCGCATATGTTAATTACCCGTTTAGATCAGGAAACCGCTCGCGCTTTTGAAAGAGATCACGGATCTACCTCGATTCCTGAATATCGCACGCTGTTTAATTTTTTGGAAGATCATTGTAATGGGTTGGAAAATGTACGTCCGCCTGTTAAAAATGTTTATAAGAAACCTTCGCCAACTTATATTCCGCGCTCTAAAAATAGCCTTTTCGCTCGCACGCAAAATACATGCATTTTATGTTCCGATAATCATCCTTTATATCATTGTTCAACTTATTTAAATAAATCTCCTGGAGATCGCCATTCCTTTTGTAAAAAACATCATCTTTGTTTTGGATGTCTAAGTAGCTATCACGATTTAAAAACATGTAAATCTACTTCGGTATGTCGCAAATGTAATAGCAAAACACACCATACCACTTTACATTTTAATCGTCAAAATACCTCTACCGACGCCGCTGGCAGTGCTGATACGAAACCAGCCTCGCGTCGGACTCAGTACAGCAGGAAACTAGTACTTCGAATTCGGCACAAATTTGTACTTTGACCCAAAATCGCTCGCAGGTTTTATTGTGTACAGCATTTATCGAAATAAAAGATAATAAAGGTGTTTTTAGAACATATCGGGCATTGTTAGATGCCGGCTCTGAAATTTCACTTCTTTCGCTGAAGTGTTTTTCAAGGTTGAACTTAAATTTAAGTCGATGTTCAACTACAATTCAGGGTATTGGGGATACCACTCGATTAATGAATACTGTAGGTAAAATGGAACCTATATTTTGCGTAGATACTCTTGTATTGCCGAAAATATGTGACCAATTACCTTCAACTTTTATAAATAATCATTCGTGGCCACATTTAGATAATTTAGAATTGGCAGATCCAACTTTTTACCGTCCAGGGGACATTGATATTTTATTGGGAGCTGATATTTTACCTCAAATTTTACTCTCTACCCACGTTCAAGGGACGAACGGGGGTCCCAGCGCTTTATAAACAGTTTTTGGTTATGTTTTATTGGGTAAAATAAATAATATCTCGCCTCCCCGCCTCAATTCCTTTTTTTCTAAATTGTCTGACATTGAAAATTTGGATAATTCTATGAAAGGTTTTTTTGATATTGAAACTGTCCCAGAATTCACGTCGCTTTCTTCCGAAGATACAATTTGTGAAGAAATTTTTGTTAATAATTTTTCTAGAACCGAATCAGGTAGATATGTGGTACCGCTTCCTTTCCGCGAACCGTCTCCCTTATTTCCTCACAGTCGCGAATTGGCTTTACAACGTTTTCGTAGTATGGAACGTCGATTACTAAAAAATCCTACTTTATATAAAGATTATTGTGATGTAATGAGATAATATTTAGATTTAGGACATATGGAAGCTATTGAGCCTTCCAAAGACAATAATGCCACTTTTTATTTGCCTCATCATGCGGTACTTCGGCCAGAGAGTCATAGTACCAAAGTGAGAGTTGTTTTTAACGCTTCGGCTCAAATGCCAAACAAGAAAACGCTCAACGACTGTTTATTTGTTGGTCCAAAATTACAAACTGATATCGCTACTATTTTGCTTAACTTTCGTTTACATAAAGTTTGTTTTACCGCGGACATTAAACAAATGTACCGTCAAGTATTGGTATCTCCGGAATTTAGAGATTATCAACGCTTATTGTTTCGTTTTTCTCCAAACGATGACATTTCAGATTTTAGAATTAAAACCGTTTGTTTTGGATTTAATTGCGCTCCATATCTGGCAATTCGCACATTACATCAACTTGCTACAGATTGTCGAAATAAGTATCCTCAAGCATCTCGTATTTTATTAAGAGACACATATTGATGATATTTGCAGTGGTAGTGACGATTTAAGAAATGCGCAACTCTTGAGGGATGAACTCATCTCTCTTTTACGCACGGGTGGCTTTGAGCTCCGAAAATGGACGAGTAACGACCCACAACTTTTAGACATTTTTCCTTCTGATCAAGTGTCTTGTAATCCGCTTTCTTTTGAGAATGAAATTCACCCTACAATCAAAATTTTAGGTCTTCTGTGGGATCCTAAACATGATAATTTTTTTTATAAAGTTAATCCTATCGATCGCCCTTGTACCAAACGCAATCTTTTATCTGAACTTGCCAGAATATTTGATCCGTTAGGTATTCTTTCACCAGTGACTTTTTTTTGTAAATATTTGATTCAAAAATTATGGTTACTTCGCCTAGATTGGGATGAAGCTCCCCCTAATGAACTTTTAAGACTGTGGCTTAAATATAAGAATGAATTAAAACTATTATCTTCTTTGCGCATTCCGCGCAGGATTGAAATTCCTCCGGATTCGCATGTTGAGTTACATGCGTTTAGTGATGCTAGTGAGCGCGGCTATAGTGCTGTCGCGTACGCGCTTTATGAATTCATACTGTATGTCAGCACGCTAAGGTGTTAAAATGCAGGAGGAATTACATGCATATTTTTTCCAAAATTCTTAAAAAATACTACCTCGTGCTAGCGCAGAAATCACTTAGGGATTTATAAACCAATACGCGCGTGTGAGTCCTATAATTACTACGCGTGTTGTCACCTGGTATGATTTTAAGTAGGCTTCTGCTCTTCCTATAGGTGGAATTCATACCGCATGGCAACACGATTAGTGGAAACGTTTAAGCAAAATCCAAGTTCTGGTGGTTTAAAAGCAATGAATTCACTTACAAATCACTTAAAAAAATCGTTACGTGAAATCAAGCTGTCGATTTAATACTTAATAAAATAACGTTTAGAAGAAGTAGGAAAATAAAAGTACAACCAACAGCAATCAGTCGAAGAAAACATACATCTGCAGGAGCAAAAACAAGAAATCATGTTCAGTCAGGAAGAATTAAAAAAAAAAAAACACTCACTACTAAGCAATATTAACAGTAATGTGCCAAATGCTAAAAAATAAATTTATTTTCTTAATACTTTCTAATAATCAGACCTATTGTAAAAACAACTCAATATATAGAATAGCAGTAGCAAGAATTAACTCCATTTTTTACTTGTAAACCAGACTACAAAATAATAACAAAACTATTCAACTCTATCATTCAAAAATAATTACAATTTTATCAGCAGGTAGAATTTCATCTGCTTTTACGCCTTTGCACGCTCATGAATTCCTCCTGGACTGCAGCACACAATTCACGTATGGTTTAAAGTGACATAGAGCGGGCATGATATTCAGATTTCCTACCGTGTTTCAGCGCTATGAATGTGCTGACATACAGTAGGAAGTGATAAACCGCGTCGCGTACTTTAGAATTATCGATGACACAGGTTCTGCAAAAATGTTTTTCGTGTGTGGTAAATCAAAAGTTGCCCCTACCAAAAAAATCACAATTCCTCGCATGGAGTTGTGTGGCGCTGTTTTATTAACCAAAGTGGTTGGTTGGATTAAATCGGTTTATCAAGATCAGTTTAAAATTATTGCTATTCATGCTTATACGGACTCTCAAATTGTTCTAGCATGGTTAAATTCTGATCCTAGACGTTGGTCTACTTTTGTAGCCAACAGGGTGGCGTATATTCGCGATAAAATAACTGCAACAAATTGGACGTATGTTAAGACAAATCTTAATCCGGCCGACGCTGCCTCTCGAGGGCTTTTTCCATCAGAAATGGTTCATAATTCCCTCTGGTTGCAAGGCCCAGACTTTTTACGAGTTTCTGATTATGTCATTAATCCTCTGTCCTTTTCTGAAACACAGGAAGAGGAACGCAAAATTTGTTTTGTATCCGCCACCGTAGAACCTAACTTTATTGATGATTTGCTATCTAATTATTCGTCTTTTTCCAAAGTTCAACACATTCTGGCATATATATTACGATTTACTTATAATTTCCGATCAACTGATGATAAACGACGAGGTTATTTGACTTATTCGGAAAAAACTACTGCCTTAAAACTTCTTGTAAAACGCACTCAACTTTTGGTTTTTTCTGATGAAATAGAGAACAAATCTTTTTCAAAACCTTTAAAGAAATTGAATGCCTTTATGGATCCAGAAGGGATTCTAAGGGTAGGAGGAAGGCTTTCCTTGTCAAGTCTTACCTATGATAAAAAACATCCTATTTTATTGCCTCGAAAATGTCATTTGACAGATATATTAATTAATTTTTATCATAAATTATTTTTACATGCGGGTTTGCGCACAACTCAATTTCTACTGTCTCAATATTTTTGGATCTTATCTTCCCGTCGAGCCATTCGATCCGTTTTATCCAAATGTATTAAATGTTGGAAGACAAATCCTCTCCCGGTACAACCCCTTATGGGTAACTTACCTTCTATACGTATTTCTCAAGTTAAACCTTTTCTTCGCACTGGGGTAGATTATGGAGGTCCATTTTCTATCACTATGGGCAGGCTTCGTGGTGCTAAAGTTACCAAAGCCCATATTTGTTTGTTTGTTTGTATGGCTACAAAGGCTATACATTTGGAGCTGGCTTCCGATCTCACGAGTGACGCCTTTTTAGCCGCGTTAAGACGATTTGTATCTCGTAGAGGGCGATGCGCGCATCTTTATTCCGACTGAGGCACCAATTTTGTAGGTGCTTATAACGAGCTCAAAAATATCATGGAATCCGTGTCGGCCATAGATTCGATAGAGCACCATTTTTTGCCAGGAAACTCTCCCCACATGGGAGGATTGTGGGAATCGGGGATCAAATCCGTAAAAACGCACTTGAAACGAGTCATGGGTGACCAAATTTTAACTTATGAGGAGTTTTATACCTTTTTAGTTCAGGTGGAAAGCGTTTTGAATTCACGACCTCTCTCATCGCTTAGTACAGATCCAAATGATCTATCAGTCCTTACCCCTGGCCATTTCTTAACTCTTGAACCCTTGAGTGCTCTACCTGATGAGACTCTTACTGAACTGCCCCTCAACCGTTTAACGAGGTGGCAATTGATACAACGATTACATCAAGATTTTTGGCGTAGATGGCACGCGGAATATTTACACACCCTGCAACAAAGGGGTAAATGGTTTAAATCTGTTGATTCTCCAAAGGAAGGGGCGCTAGTGTTAATAAAAAATGATAATTTACCTTCTTTGCAATGGGACTTAGGACGAATTGTACAATTTCATCCGGGTGCTGACGGTATTGCACGCGTCGCGACGGTTAAAACCCCTAATGGTTTGCTTAAGAGACCGTTGGTCAAGCTATGTCCATTGCCTATTGAGTAGGATCAATTTGCTTGCCTGGTCTGTAGTTTTTTTTGTATATTTAGTTTTTCGGGGACCTCTCCAATAAAATATTTTTTGTTACCTTTTTAATGAACTGTTATTTTTTTTTAGGAAAAGGCACGTTTTTTTTTACGCGCCTTTTGGGGTGGGAGTATGTTAGGTATTTACGCGTTTTTTCCTTAATTTATAATATTTATTTTATGTTGATATTTCTCATAATTAATTGGATGCTAGTGACCCTTAATATTTTTATCAAAATAGTTTAATTTATTTGTTGCCAATATAATGGGAATCACTCGCGCCGGCGCACATCTGTGCGTTTGTAAAAAGGACATTTTTTTGGATTTTAAACCGACGAGGACCGTATGATCCGCTGAAGTGTTCGCAAGGAAAAATAGAAATATTTTGTTATTTTGTTCGTCGGTGTTCCGTTTTCCCAAGAAGAAAACGTGTGGGGCCCCCTTCAAGAATTCCAGAACGCAGACACTACTAGGTGAGTCTCCTTAAAATATTGGCTTCTTCAGATTCTTTTTTTGTTATTTAACTTTAATTATTTAAACGACCGCCTAAAAGGAATTAAGGTTCTCTTGCAATCCAGAAATTGAGTTATATCTAAGGGAATAGTCTACAAGAATGGATAAAAAAATTTATAAAAAATACTATTCTAGATAGCCTATCTTGCTCAAATATTTTAGAAAAATTTGAGATTGGACTAACTGGTCTATAATTCGAAATTTTTCTTAGTTCCCTGCTTAAAAATAAGTGTTAGTATTGTATATTTAAAAATACTGTATATTTTGTCAGTTGCAAAAATTTCATTTATTATGTGTTCAAGAGATTCAACCATGTAGGACTGACAGATCTTTATTAATTTCGAACTTATTCCATCAATCCCACAATCGTTGCTGTTTTTTTAAAGAGTTTGTTGAAACATTTAAATATTTCTCAGTCCTCCTCTGTACGTCACAGGTCACAGTGTACGTCAACATGATTCTAGAGAGCTAGCGTCCACTTTGTCTCCCAAGCTTCCGCATGCGCAAAAATTGTTGTTTGTCTATATTGAAGTGATACAGGAACCTGTAGAACGTTTACCTTGTTTGATAAATAATAGTTTTTTGAGGTTATAAACTGAAATAAATTTAAATTAATTATATTACTATAAATCCCTTCAATATATATTCCCATGGCAAACTAACAGTACATAGAATCTAAAGAAAGAAACATGCAACAAGAAGACGAAGTAACAAGCAACGACTTCTCGTAGAGAGGCGGCTTCGCCGCCACCAAAAAAAATCAACCCATACTTGGCTACGCCAACCGACATAGACTCCAACGGCCCGGACACAGCCCAAGAAGAATAATTATTCATCCCTTTTGGCACAATTCACAATAATTATTTTGCTGCATGACAGTGCCAGGTTCAATACGCGCATGCTGAAAGCTCGGGAGACAAAGTAGACGCTGGCACTCTAGACTCTAGTCATACGTCATAAGTCATGTGAACACCTATTTTTAAAATGATTGGGTAAGACGTGTCAACGCAAGCGACGCTATATCCCGCTTATTTCAGCGTTAGAGCATCAGCAAATCTCACTAGAAGCACAATGTTTTGCCGTCACCGGTTCATCCATTCGGCTAGGCGCCATGTCGCCATATTTAATTTATTAAAACTAAGTAATAAAAATACATGCCAGAGTGTGATGAATTTGCATAGTTAGTGTTTTTATCACAATTACTAAGTGTAAGCCAGTGTTGTACAAAAGTTTTTAATGGACCTACAATAGTAAATGGCGTTAAAGGTTGCAAGTATTTTATTTCCTACTAGAAGAAGGTATTCAGCTTGATACAGTCCATTAAAATTGGAGAATAATGTAAAAGTGTAAGGGATAAAGACTTGCCCGACACAGAGTTTATATGTTCAATTAATTAATTTTTGTTAACAGTAATTAATGCCATCCAGTTTAGGTAATTTATGTTAATTTTATTTAGAGGGTTAACTATTATTTCGGCCATGTTTAATCCTACTATTGAAAAGTATTCGTTTCTTTATCATTGGCATGGAAGACATTTATCGTTTTCATTGGATTTTTTATTGTTTGATTCCTTTGTAGCTTGTTTTATTATATCATATACTTTTTACATCAAATTTATTATTTTCAATTTGATTAGTGTATTACTGATTTTATCATTTACTTATAAAACTAATAAATATTTTATTTAAATGGTTTAATATAATTTATATTCAGTTAGCAACACAGTATTATTTTTTAAGAATTGTTTCTTCATCTTATCTCTGTGTTTTATAGAATTTTTATATTTTTTATATTTATTGATATAATAAACTTTTACAGTGTGTCAAAATTAAAAGTTTCAAGAAATATACAATGTGGAAAAACTTTTTCGGGATAATTATTATAAATTTTATATTACATATATTTTAAACTTTTGACAGTTTCAATAACTTGAACATTTAAGATTTCTTATATTAGCAAAACTAGTCCAATTACTAACACAGTACCCCAGTAATTTAGAAGTAGAAAATAAAACTGTTAAATGTAAATAAATCTATGTGGTATTTCATGTAGAATTATTATTTTTATTTAAATTTAAAAAGGGAATGTTTCATTTTTCTTGTTCAGGTTCCGTACGAAATTTTGAACAAGAAATTTAGAACCGCCCAGAAAACCATAGACAGAGAAGTGTCTCATGTCCAACAGCAAGCCACTCTTATAGAAGAAACGCTTCAACAATCCGAAGTGAAAGCCAGAGATATATCATCATTGTTAGGCGGCATGGTCGAGAAGTTGCAGGTTTTAAAGAGGAAGGGTAAGCTAAAGACGTTATTTTTTTAAATATACTTATTGGACAATTGCATTTTTTGATTTGCAGCTGAAGAGAGCATAGCTGAGGAATTGGTGGCGTCCAATGTGTGCAAGAGGAGGTTGGAACATTTGAAGGAGCACAACACTTTGACGCCAATGGGCGCGTTATCCCAAGCAGCCCTCAATCAGTGGCGTCGGAAACGTTTGGACCGTATGGTAGTCGAATATTTCCTAAGGAACGGTTACTACAACGCCGCCATAACTCTCGCCGATAGATCTGACATCAAGGATTTGACCAATATTGGTAATTACGTGAATTTTTTGTTGAGCAAATTAGGCGCCATATTTATTAATTACTTTTCTCAGTGAGAGCATATAAGTTGGAAAAAATAGTTTTACGACGTTTTCAGACATTTTTCTGACGTCCAGAGAAGTGGAAAAGTCGCTGGCCAACAAAGAAACGAACAAGTGCCTGTCTTGGTGCCACGACAACAAATCCAAATTAAGGAAACTGAAATCTAACATGGAGTTCAATCTCAGGGTACAGGAATTCGTCGAAATGGTCCGTTCCGATAGAAGAATGGACGCCATCAAGCACGCCAGGAAACATTTCCCGGGTTTCGAGGAGGAACACTTGTCCACCATCAAGCAGGTCATGGCCTTGTTGGCGTTTCCTATAACCACGGGTAAGTCGAAAAACCAGCTTTATCACATTCCGGAATTTTCCCCAGATCTTATGAAATAAATAATCGGATTTAATGCTGCCGACTTGTCAAGATTACAAGTCGAAACCAGCGTTGACATATTTCGGAGTTTTCCCCAGATTGAATCGTATGCATGCTGTCGAATTGTCAAATTTACCAGTGTTGCCACATTTTGGATTTTTTTTCCAGATCCTAGGAAATAATTGGATGTAGTGTTATAGAATCTTCAAGTTTACAAGTCGAAACCAGCGTTGTCACATTTCAGAATTTTTCCATAGATCTCGGGAAATTATCAGATCTAATGCTGGCGAATATTTAAGTTTGCAATTTTGATTATATTATACGTTTTAGGAACATTCTGTTTATTTATGATTCTTACGCCCTATTTTTGAATTTTTGTTTTAATATTCTTGGGACATGGGATTTTTTATATTGAATAAAACTACAAATCATAGTAATTTTAACATGTAGTTTCATTTAAAATTAAGAACACATTCCAAGAATATCAAAACAAAAAGTCAAGTTTACAAGTAGAAACCAGCGATGCCACATTTAGAACTTTTTCCTCAGATCTTAGGAAATAAATAATGATATGTAATGCTGCGATTCGTTAAAACCAACATTGCCACATTTCCGATTTTTCTGCAGATCTTAGGAAAGAATCGGATGCAGTGCTATCGAATCGTCAAGGTTACAAGATGAAACCAGCGTTGCCATGTTTCGGAATGTTTCCCCAGATCTTAAGAAATAACCGCAGGCAGTACTGCTGGATCGTCAAGTTCACAAGTTGAAACCAAAGTTGCCATATTTCGAAATTTTTCTCCAGGTTTTAGGAAATAATCAGATAAAGTGCTACCAAATCCTACAAGTCGAAACCAGCATTGCCACATTTTTAATTTTTCGCCAGATATAGTATATAAATAATTAAATGCAGTGCTGTCGAATCGTCAAGTTTATAAAGTCGAAACCACGATTTGTTAATTTCCTCCAGATCTTAAAACATAATCGAATGCAGTTTTGTCGAATCGTCAATTTTATTAGTCAAAACCAACGTAGCCAAATTTCGGAATGTTTCCGTAGATCTTAAGAAATAACTGGAGGCAGTACTATCGAATCATCAAGTGTACAAGTCGAAACCAGCACTGCCACATTTCGAGATTTTTCCTTATATCCTAGGAAATAGTCGTGGGTTACTTTATAAATGGCAATTTTTTCGTTTTATTACAGATATCGCTCCGTACAAATCGTTGTTGGACGAAAAACGATGGGACACGTTAATCGAACAATTTAGACAAGAAAATTACAGGCTCTTCCAGTTGGCTTCTCAATCAGTGTTTACGGTGGCACTACAAGCTGGACTATCGGCGCTCAAAACTCCATATCCTTTTTAAACAAATATAATATAGATACATGTATATATACGCAGTATGTCCACAGGTATAGTCAGAATGAGAAACATTTTTTTTTATTTGTGGATTTTAAAAATTATTTTCAATCACCCTAAAGTAAAAAAACTGACTAATAATGTGACATTCAGAATTGGGATTAATTTAACAATATTTTAGGTACGGTGGTAGGTACAAAAAATCTCATATGAACAAAAACTTTTTTAGCCAACACGTTCACCCGATATTCACCTAGATATTTTTTTACAAAGAAATTTATATGTAATAAACAGCAACAAGATCATTATTTAAACAAAAAAATTTGAACCACACGTTAACACCTTAATTTTTCGTTTTTGTCAATTAATTCCTCACTTTTTTCATGTCAGAGCGAGATGGCAGAAATTTCACTAATTTATTTATTTTTATTTATTTCAATTCATTTTTATTTAATTTATTTCGATTTATTTTAATTTATTTTTATTTAAAATTAAATGAGCCAGCAGTTTACCAGATTTAACACCTCTTGATTGGTCGTTGTTGACACTTTTTCATGCTAGGGCGAGATGGCAGAAATTTCACTAATTTATTTTAATTCATTTTTATTTAATTTCTTTTAAGTTAATTCATTTTTATTTAATTTAATTTATTTTGATTTATTTTAATCTATTTTGTTTAATTTGATTTAATTTTTTTTTACTTTGTTTTATTTTAAATCATTTTTATTTTGTATTTATTTAAAATTAAATAAGCCAACAAGTTTACCCGATTTAACACCTTGATTTGTCGTTTTTGTCAATTCATTCCTCACTCTTTTCATGTCAAGGCGAGATGGCAGAAATTTCACTAATTTATTTATTTTAATTCATTTTAATTAAAATCTTTAAATTTAATTTGTTTTAATTCAATTTTATTTAAAATTTATGTTTATTTATTTTAATTCATTTTTATTTAGAATTAAATGAGCCAGTTCACTCGATTTGACACCTCTTGTTTTTGTAATTTTTTTCATGCCAGTGCGAAATGGCAGAAATTTCACCTATTTATTTATTTTGATTCATATATATTTTTATTCATTTTAATTATTTTTTTAAATTTTGTTTGATTTATTTTAATTATTTTTTTTATTTCATTTCTTTTAATTTTATTTAATTTATTTTTATTCATTTTTATTTAGTTCATGCCAGGGCGAGATGGCAGAAATTTCACTAATTTATTTATTTTAATTATTTATTTTGATTTATTTTAATTCATTTTTATTTAATTTCTTTTAATTTTAATTCATTTTTATTTGTTCCTATTATTTTTATTTAATTTATTTTAATTTTATATAATTTATTTTGATTTATTTTAATTTGTTCTTATTCATTTTTTATTTAATTTTTTTTAATTTTATATAATTCATTTTGTATTTATTTCCTTTAATTTTTTTAATTTCTTTTAATTTTAGTTCATTTTTATTTGTTCTTATTGATTTTTATTTAATTTCTTTTAATTTTATATAATTTATTTTTTATTTAATTTCTTTTAATTTTAATTAATTTATTTTGATTTATTTTAATTCATTTTTATTTCTTCTAATTCATTTTAATTCGTTCTTATTCATTTTTATTTAATTTCTTTTAATTTTATTTAATTTATTTCGATTTATTTTAATATATTTCAATTCAATTTTATTTATTTAAAATTAAATGAGACAACAACACGTTTACCCAATTTGACATTTTTAATTCATGTCGGCGAGATGGCAGAAATTTCACTAATTTATTTAATTTTATTCATTTTAATTCATTTTTATTTAATTTATTTATATTATTTTTATTTATTTTTCGTTTAATTTTTTAAATTTATTTTTATTCATTTTTATTTAATTAATGTCAGGGCCAGATGGCAGAATTTAACTAATTTATTTTAATTCATGTTAATTTTTATACATTTTAATTATTTATTTTAAT
Source organism: Psylliodes chrysocephalus (assembly GCA_927349885.1). Classification (NCBI taxonomy): domain Eukaryota; kingdom Metazoa; phylum Arthropoda; class Insecta; order Coleoptera; family Chrysomelidae; genus Psylliodes; species Psylliodes chrysocephalus. The sequence goes on along the minus strand of OV651821.1, from coordinate 1,285,084 downwards.
TTCTTTTAATTTTAATTCATTTTTATTTGTTATCATTTTTTATTTAATTTCTTTTAATTTTAATTAATTTATTTTGATTTGTTTTAATTCAGTTTTATTTAATTTCTTTTAATTTTAATTTATTTTAATTCAATTTTATTTATTTAAAATTAAATGAACCAACACCTTTTCCCGATTTGACACCTCTTGATTTTTTCTACGAAGCCGTTTAAATGAAATAAACGGCGACTTTCTTTTAACAAATATACCGTAGGTGTATTTATTGAATTATAAATTACAAATTTTGATCGACAATTTCCTTAATGCCGTGCAATCAGTGTTACTCGGACGCCGGCGAAAACAGGAACCCGACCTGTCCCGTGTGCCAGCCGTACTTGAACGAATTGGCGGAGTGTCTGCCGTTCGCTCACTGTTCCCAATCCAGACTGTATTGCCATATAAGCGGACTGCCGATGAACGAAAACAACCAGCCCATGATGTTGCCCAACGGCCATATATACGGCGAACAGGTACGGTATACCGGAGGTAGCGGGTTCGATTCCCGCCGAATAACTTATAACAATTATATTTCAGGCGTTGGCCGAGATGGCGCGTCAAAACAACGGCCAAGTAATTTGTCCCAAAACGAAGGAGATCTTCGCGTTCAAGAAAGTGGAAAAAGTGTTCGTCATGTAGTTATTTGTGATACTTCCTCAAATACTCAAAGTGTGTTTTTATGATTTTGCTCATTACGTTATTAATATTTTACAGGACGTCCCAATATTCGTACAACTCTGTATAGACAAACATAATTTTAATTACGTTTTTTTTTCTATTAACGTAGATTGGCAATAAAGGTAAGTTCTTTGATTATAAGATTTTAATGTGATACCATTTCTGATGGGAACCTGACTGTTACTTCACTTTAAGATACAGGTAACATTTATTTTCATTTCTTTTGATTGATTTTTTTATTGCATCCTGTATAATTCGAACTTCCAACCTAATATTATAAATCTTTCAAAAATACCCTAAAATGCGCGATATCCCTAAACTGCCCCTAATAATACGTCCATACTATACTATCTGTACTATCTTTTGTCTCCTTTTGATTCTCATTTCAACAAAAAAGTTGCCAGTACAATCATTATCAAAGGATCTTAAAAAAATTATTATCGAACTTCAATGTAAAAAAAACTCAAATGTAAATTAGTTAGGCAGCGTATCTTTATTTTGTGTGAACTTACACATTCCCAAAACGTATGCTTTCACAATTAACGCACGAAACGTATTCAACGTTGCAGAAACTAATAACGATTTTAAGAGTTGTATTCATTAGATTATAATCACGAAACAAATTTGTACATTCCGAAATAACAGCGCGTTCCTTGAAGTAAATCAATTTTTTTACCGTAAAAACGTTTTACAAAGCAACTTGATATACTCAGAATAAGAGCAGTTTTTATTTTTGATATTTCTTTGGAACAAATAAATTATACCATGAAATAAAAATGTTTATTCCGAAATCACAACGCGTCCTTGAAGTAAATCAATTTTTTACCATGAAAGTACGTTTTACAAAGCAAGTTGACATCCTCAGAATAAGAGCAGTTTTTATTTTTGATATTTCTTTGGAACAACTATTAAATTATACCATAAAATAAAAGTGTTTATTCCGAAATAAAAACGCGTCCTTGAAGTAAATCAATTTTTTACCATGAAAGTACGTTTTACAAAGCAATTTGACATCCTCAGAATAAGAGCAGGTTTTATTTTTGATATTTCTTTGGAACAACTATTAAACTATACCATGAAATAAAAATGTTTATTCCGAAATAAAAACGCGTCCTTTTAAGTAAATCAATTTTTTTACCACGAAAGAACGTTTTACAAAGCAAGTTGACTTCCTCAGAATAAGAGCAGTTTTAATTTTTGATATTTCTTTGGAACAACTATTAAAATATGAAATAAATATGTTTATTCTGAAATAAAAACGCGTCCTTGAAGTAAATCAATTTTTTTACCATGAAAATATGTTTTACAAAGCAGTTAACATCCTCAGAATAAGAGCAGTTTTTATTTTTTATATTTCTTTGGAACAACTATTAAATTATACCATGAAATAAAAATGTTTATTCCGAAATAAAAACGTAAATCAATTTTTTTACCATGAAAGAACGTTTTACAAAGCAAGTTGACATCCTCAGAATAAGAGCAGTTTTTATTTGTGATATTTCTTCGGAACAACTATTAAATTATACCATGAAAATACGTTTTACAAAGCAAGTTGCCATCATCGGAATAAGAGCAGTTTTTATTTTTTGATATTTCTTTGGAACAACTTATGATTAAATGATTTTTATTAGAGTAAAATTTTAAACGTATCTCATGGAATTTTTGATTAAATTCTTTGGAACAACAAAGTTTTTATGCTGACATTTCTTTGGAACAACTATTACATTGAATAATTTTTATTAGCGTTAATAATTATTATAAAACGTTTCTAATGGAGTTTCAATTAAGTTCTTTGGAACCAACAAGTTTCTAATGCCAGCATTTCTTTGGAACTATTACATTTTATGATTTTTATCAGCAAGAATTATGAAACAGTAACGAAAGTATTTTCGATAAAATTCTTTGGAACAAATAAGTTTCTTTGGAAGGAACAAATTTGATGCTGATATTAAATTCTTTGAAACTAACACATGTTCTATGATGGCATTTCTTTGGAACAACTTACATTAGATGGTTTTTTTTTATTGTGAATTTTTAAATGTATCTTTTGATTAAATTCTCTGAAACAAAGTTGTTTATGCTGAAATTTCTTTGGAACAACTATTACATGGAATGATTTTCAATACCGTAAATTTTGAAACGTTTCTTATAAGTTTTCATTGAATTCTTTGGAACATACAATTTTTAAATACTGGTATATTTCTTTAGAACCAAATATTATGCTTGGATGGTATTTGTTAACATGTATGAAATGTCCCTGATCAGATTTCTGTTAATATTTCTTTGGAACAAACGTTACTGCTTGGTTTTTATTGATGCAAGACATTAAAAGTTCCTGGCCGACATTTTGGTTAAATTTTTTATAACAAATTTCACACTTCATCGGTTTTTACTGGAACAAATCAATATTAAATGTTCCTGGTCATTTTTTTCATTAAATCACTTGAATGAAACATTTCTTTGGAACAAACATTTCTTTTTGTTTTTTTATTGACGCGATGCATTGAAAGTTCTTGGCTGAATTTTGAATTAAATTATTTGGAATAAATGTCACATTTTGATGTTTTTTAATGAATGCATATTCTATTAAATGTTCCTGGTCGTTTGTTTTCATTAAATTCCTTGAAACAAACATATTTATGTTGATATTTCTTTGGAACAAACTTACTGCTTGGTTTTTATTGATGCGAGGCATTACAAGTTCCTGACCGACATTTTGATTACATTTTTTGCAACAAATTTCACACTTCATCGGTTTTTACTGGAACAAATCAATATTAAATGTTCCTGGTAATTTTTTCATTAAATCACTTGAAAGAAACATATTTCTGGTGACATTTATTTGGAACAAACGTTTCTTTTTGTTTTATTGACGCGAGGCATTAAAAGTTCTTGGCCGAATTTTGAAATAAATTATTTGGAATAAATATCACATTTTGATGTTTTTTACTGAATGAATATTCTATTAAATGTTACTAGTCGTTTGTTTTCATTAAATTTCTTGAAACAAACATATTTATATTGACATTTCTTTGGAACAAACTTACTGCTTGGTTTTTATTGATGCGAGGCATTTAAAAGTTCCTGGCCGACATTTTGATTAAATTTTTTGTAACGAATTTCACATTTCATCGGTTTTTACTGGAACAAATCAATATTAAATATTCCTGGTAATGTTTTTCATTAAATCACTTGAAAGAAACTTATTTCTGTTAATATTTCTTTGGAACAAATGTTTCTTTTTGTTTTATTGACGCGAGGCATTAAAAGTTCTTGGCCGAATTTGGAATTAAATTATTTTGAATAAATGTCACATTTTGATGTTTTTACGGAAGTAATACACTATTAAATGTTCCTGGTCGTTTTATTTCATTGAATTCTTTAGAACAAACAGGTTTCTGTTGACATTTCTTTGGAACAAACGTTACTTCTTGGTTTTTATTGACGGAATGCATTGTAAGTTCTTGGCCGAATTTTTAATTAAATTATTTAAAACAAATGTCACATATTGATGTTTTTTACTGAAGTAAAACATTATTAATTGTTCCTGGTGGTTTTTTCATTGAATTCTTTAGAACAAACAGATTTCTGTTGACATTTCTTTGGAACATTTATCACATTTGGACGGTTTTTATTGGAACAAATCATTATTAAATGTTCCCGATTGGTATTTTGATTAAATTATTTGTAGTAAACAAATATTTAATACTGGCATTGAAATATATTTTACATTTGGTTGGTTTTTGGGTAAGAGTACAGTTTAAGTACCCGTTTTATTAAAATAAATAATTAGGTTAAGTTAGATTAGAGTATAGGTTAAGTTATATTATAGTTTAGGTTAATTTAGATTAGACTATAGGTTAGTGTATAATAAGGGGCAACTCAAACTGTATTCTTACCGTTTTTAATTATTGTGAATTGCTAAATGTGTCTGAGCTAATTTTCTATAAAATTGGAACAAATTCGCAATACCGACCGATGTTCCGTTGGAACAAAAGTTAGATTTCCTAGTAAATTATCTGGAACAAAAAAGTTTTAAATGCTGGAATTTCTTTGGAACTATTATATTAGATGATTTTAAACAGCATGAATTATGGAAACAGTTCTGAAGGAGTTTTAATTAAATTCTTTGGAACAAACAAGTTTTTAATGCTGCCATATTTCTTTGGAACTGTCATTATTCCTTACGTAATGTTTCTGATCAGATTTTTAAATAAATTCTTTGGAAGAAACAAATTTGATGCCGACATTATCTTGGAACAAGTGTTATTTCTTGTTTTTATTGTTGATTGGATATTTTTATTAAATTGTTTAAAATTAATACGTGTTCTGTGCTGGAATTTCTTTGGAACAACTTACATTAGGTGGTTTTTTTATCAGTGAGAATTTTTAAGTGTATCTTTTGATTAAGTTCTTTGAAATAAAGTTTTTTATTAGATTGGATTATTTCAATTAGCGTGAATTATGAAACGGTTCAGATAGAAATTTTCATTAATTTCTTTGGAACAAACAAGTTTTAAATACTGAACCAATATTATGCTAGAATAGTATTTGTTGACGTGCACGAAATGTTCCTGATCAAACAGATTTCTGTGGACATTTCTTTGGAACAAACGAATATTTAATGTTGGTATTGACACAATTTTCCCCTTGGATGAGAGTACAGTTTAAGTACCCCTTTTAATAAGATTAATAATTAGTTTATGTTAGATTAGAGTATAGGTTAAGTTAGATTAGAGTATAGGTTAAGTTAGATTAGAGTATAGGTTAAGTTAGATTAGAGTATAGGTTAAGCTAGATTAGAGTATAGGTTAAGTTAGATTAGAGCATAGGTTAGTGTAGAAGGGGGGGATTACCTAAACTGTATTCTTATCCTTTTTTATCATTGTGGATTTTTAAATGGCGTTGATAGGTTTTTCGATTAAATTCATTGGAATAAACAATTTTTTTAATGCTGGCATATTATTTTGGAACCAATTTTGCACTTGAACTGTTAAATGTTCTTGGATGTTGTTTTCATTAATTTCTTTAGATTTCTGTTGAAATTTCTTTGGAACACACGTTACTTCTTGGTTTTTATTGGCGCGAGACATTAAAAGTTCCTGGCCGAATTTTTGATTAATTTTTTTGTAACAAATTTCACATTTGATCGGTTTTTACTGCAACAATTCATTATTAAATGTTCATGGTCATTTTTTTTTTTTTTTCATTAAATTCCTTGAAATAAACATATTTATGTTAACATTTCTTTGGAACACACGTTACTGCTTGGTTTTTATTAATGCAAGGCATTAAAAGTTCCTGGCCGACATTTTGATTAAATTTCTTGTAACAAATTTCACACTTCATCGGTTTTTACTGGAACAAATCAATATTAAATGTTCCTGGTAATATTTTCATTAAATCCCTTGAAAGAAATATATTTCTGTTGACATTTCTTTGGAACAAACATTTCTTCTTGGTTTTTGTTGACGCGAGGCATTAAAAGTTCTTGATCAAATTTTGAATTGAATTATTTGGAATAAATGTCACATTTTGATGTTTTTTATTGAAGTAATACACTATGAAATGTTCCTGGTCGTTTTTTTTTTCATTGAATTCTTTAGAACAAACATATTTCTGCTGACATTTCTTTGGAACAATCGTTACTTTAAGGTTTTTATTGACGAGAAGCCTTAAAAGTTCCTTTTATATAAATTATCGAAATAATTTTTTGATACTGGCATTTATTTGGAACATTTGGACGGTTTTTACTAGAACGAATCATTATTAAATGTTCCTGGTATTTTTTTTTTTATTAAATTCTTTTTAACAAACCAATATTTAATGTTGACATTGAAACAATTTTATACCTGGATAAGATTACAGTTTAAGTATCCCTTTTATTAAGATTAATAATTAGTTTATGTTAGATTAGAGTATAGGTTAAGTTAGATTAGAGTATAGGTTAAGTTAGATTAGAGCGTAGGTTAGTGTAGAATGGGGGATTATTCAAACTGTATTCTTATCCTTTTTTATCACTGTGAATTTTTAAATGTTTTTGATAGGTTTTTCGATTAAATTATTTGGAATAAACAATTTTTTTAATGCTGGCATATTTTTTTGGAACAAATTTTGCATTTGAATGATCTTTATTAGCGTATTTGAAATGTCACTGATCGGATTTTTTATCAAATTATTTGGAACCAACACATTTCTATTGACATTTCTTTGGAACAAACGTTTCTTCATGATTATTATTGGCGCAAGGTATTAAACATTCCTGGATGAATTTTTTATAACAAATTTCACACTTGATCGTTTTTTACTGGAACAAATCATTATTAAATGTTCTTGTTTATTTTTTCATTAAATACCTTGAAACAAACATATTTCTGTTGACATTTCTTTCGAACAAACGTTACTTTTTAATACCGGTATTTATTTGGAAAAAATATCACACTTGGACGGTTTTTAGTGGAACAAACAAAATATTCCTGATCGGTTTTTTGATTAAATTATTTAAAAACAAACAAATAATAGGCATATTTAAATGGTTTTTTATTGCTGTTAAATTTTCTAGTAAAGCATTTGAAACAAATATCACATTTTGATGATTTTACTGAAGGAAATCACTATTAAATGTTGCTGCTCATTTTTTAAATTAAATTCTTTGTAACAAACGAATATTTAATGTTGGCATTGAAACAAAAATACACTTGGATGAGAGTACAGTTTAAGTACCCCTTTTATTAAGATTAATAATTATTTTATGTTAGATTAGAGTATAGGTTAAGTTAGATTAGAGCGTAGGTTAGTGTAGAATGGGGGATTATTCAAACTGTATTCTTATCCTTTTTTATCACTGTGAATTTTTAAATGTTGTTAATAGGTTTTCCATTAAATTAATTGGAATAATAATAAACAATTTTTTTAATACTGGCATATTTTTTTGGAACAAATTTTGCATTTGAATGGTCTTTATTAGCATATTTGAAATGTCACTGATCGGATTTTTTTATCAAATTATTTGGAACCAACATATTTTTATTGGCATTTCTTTGGAACAAACGTTTTATGATTATTATTGGCGCAAGGTATTAAAACCTTCCTGGATGAATTTTTTTAACAAATTTCACACTTGATCGGTTTTTACTGGAACAAATCATTATTAAATGTTCCTGGTTTGTTTTTTGATTCAATTATTTAAAACAAACGAATAATATGCATATTTAAATGGTTTTTTATTGCTTCTAAATTGCTGTTAAATTTTCTAGTAAAGTCTTTGAAACAAATGTCACATTTTGATGATTTTACTGGAGGAAATCACTTTTAAATTTTTATGATCGGATTTTTTATCAAATTCTTTGGAACAAACTCATTTCTGTTCACATTTCTTTGGAACAAACGTTACTTCATGGTTTTTTACTGTCAGAAGGTATTAAAAATTCGAGGGCGGATTTTTAATAATTTTTTTTTTTTAACAAATCTTTAATACCGGCATTTCTTTGGAAAAAATGTCACACTTGGACGGTTTTTACTGGAACAAACATTATTAAATGTTCCTGATAGATTTTTTGATTAAATTATTTAAATACAAACAAATAATAGACATTTAAATGGTTTTTTTATTGCTGTTAAATTTTCTAATAAATCCTTTGAAACAAATGTCACATTTTGATGATTTTACCGGAGGAAATCACTTTTAAATGTTCCTGCTCGTTTTTTTTTTTTAGTAAAGTATTTGGAACGATCACATTTCTGTCAACAACTTCTTTGGAACAAACGTTACTTCATGGTTTTTTTACTGTCCAGAGGTATTAAAAATTCCTAGCCGGATTTTTAATTCATTTATTTTGAACAAATTTTTAATACCGGCATTTCTTTGGACGGTTTTTACTGGAACGAACAATATTAAATGTTCTTTGTAACAAATGTTTAATGCTGACAATAAAACACATTTTGCATTTGGATGGTTTTTGGGTGAGAGTACTGTTTAAGTGGCCCTTTTAATAAGATTAATAATTAGGTTAAGTTAGATTTAAGTATAGGTTAAGTTAGATCATAATTTAGGTTAAATTAGGTTAGTGTAAAATAAAGGGCTACTCAAATTGTATTCTCACCTTTGGAACAAAAGTTCAATTTGGACGGTTTTTCATTGGCGCGAATTATTAAATGTCGCCTGATAGAATTTTAGATTAAATTATTGGAAACTCACAAATATCAGGTATTCTAAAATGTGCTTTCATTGCTGCAAAGTTGCTATTAGATTTCCTAGCAAATTCTTTGGAACAGATTTCACATTCGAACGGTATTTCCTTCATACAGGGTGTTTCAAAAATTTAAACTTTCGAAAATAGAGCAAATTGTTAATGCAAGAAGAACACAATAGTGTATTCAGAAATAATTGATAGTTGTAAAAAGCGTCTGTTAGAAAAAGAGATGCAAATCTAGGAAATTAGTATTTTGACTTAATGAAGGGTTCAATATCTAATTTTTGATGGATATATGAAAATAATCTATTAATAGTTGCTCCATATTTCTGAAACGCCCTGTACAGGTAAGTTATTTAAATGCAGTAAAGTATTCGTGTTTTAGAGGTTATTTTGGTTGAATGAAATTTAAAAATATATTTTTTGACGAAAAATATTTACAACTAATAAAAAGAACGGTCAGGTTCCCGTTGCCCACCCTGTACACGATTATTTATCGAAAGAAAACACATTTAACGCTATACAGAGTATACGAATTGCATTGGAAAGATTATCCAAATAAATAATAGATTATTTAAAATCGATTATTTTAGATTAATCGATTTTTTCATTCGATTATTTTCGTTAAATCGATCACTTTTGCTTTATCCTTTGTTTTCGATTATTGGATTAATCGAAAGATCGATTATTTTCAAGTAATCAGTAGAAAATTGATTATTTTTGATTAATCGATTATTTTAATTATTTAATTAATCGTATATTTTTTATTATTCAATCATTTTTTTATTCGATTAATCGAAAAATCAATTATTTTCCATTATTTTCGATTATCTTTTAATTATTTTTTAATAACAATTATTTTCGATTCATCGATTATTTTTTATTCGATTAATCGATTATTTTCGTTATAACGAGCGCTTTTGCTTTATCGTTTGTTTTCATTTATTGGATTAATCGAAAGATCGATTATTTTCCATCAATCCGTTATTTTCAAGTAATCAGTAGAAAATCGATTATTTTTCATTTTGAATATTTTCGATTATCAAAATAAATAATCGATTATTTTTGATTACACAATTATTTTCGATTAATCGATTATTTTTAATCATTCCATTATTTTCGTTAAATCGATCACTTTTGCTTATTCTTTGTTGTCGATTATTGGATTAGCCGAAAGATCGATTATTTTCCATTAATCGGTTATTTTCAAGTAATCAGTAGAAAATCGATTCTTTTCCATTAATTATTTTCGATTTTCAAAATCGATTATTTTTTATTACACAATTGTTTTCGATTAATCGATATTTTTTATTAATCGATTATTTTTGATTATTCAATCAATTTCGATTTATTTTATTCGATTATTTGTGATTAATTGATTTTTTTTCGATTAATCGATTATTTTTAACTATTCAGTTATTTTCGTTGAATCGATCATTTTTGCTTCATCCTTTGTTTTTGATTAGTGGATTAATCGAAAGAACGATTATTTTTAAGTAATCGGTAGAAAATCGATTCTTTTCCATTAATTGATTATTTTCGTTTATCAAAATAAATAATCGATTATTTTTGATTATCTAATTAATCGATTATTTTTGAGATTATTCAATAATTTTTTTTCGATCATTTGCGATTAATCGATTTGTATTATTTGTGATTAATCGATTTTTTTATTCGATTAATCGATTATTTTTGATTATTCGATTATTTTTGATTATTCGATTAATCGAATATTTTCGTTAAATCAATCACTTTTGCTTTATCTTTTGTTTTCGATTATTGGATTAATCGAAAGATCGATTATTTTCCATTAATCGGTTATTTTCAAATAATCAGTAGAAAATCGATTAATTCCCATTAATTGATTATTTTTGATTATACAATTATTTTATATTAATCGATTATTTTCAATTAATCGATATTTTTGATTATTCAATCATTTTTTTATTCGATTATTTGCGATTAATCGATTTATTTATTTGATTATTTGTGATAAATCGATTATTCGTTAATTTATTATTCATTATTTTGGATTAATCGATTATTTTCTTTAAATCGATTACTTTTGCTTTATCTATTAATTTCGATTATTTGATTAATCAAAAGCGATTATTTTCAAGAAATAAATAGAAAATCGATTATTTTAGATTTTTTTATTAATCGATTATTTTTAATTAATTATCGATTTTTCTAAAAAATAAAATAATCGATTATTTTGCTCATACCTTATTGGGACCTCCTGTAAAAAATATTACGACGATTTTCACCATAAATACTTACCTACCTGTTGTATTACAATAATTATTTTACCACTGCGCCTGCGCCAAATATACCTCTTATACAGTATGTTGAAACAAATCCTTTTCTTCTAAAGCGCGTTATCGTGAAAATCTTCGAGTTGTCCATAAACATTTTCGTTGTTTTTTTTTATATATATAGGTATTTCTTACTCACCTTTTAATGATGTACCTTTACTTTAATGTTACGATATAGATACGATAAAAATAATTATTTAAATTTAAGGTTGTAATAAAAAAAAGATCCAATAAAATAAAAAATACATTTTAAGAAGTTTTTTATTTACGAAATTTTAACCAATAACAAATTTTTATTATAACTACAAATCAATATTATGAAACTCTAAAATAACACAAAATGTATATTCTTATATAAATAAAACGTTTTTTCTTTTTTTAATTCAACTTAATTATGTGGAATACTTTTTAAGGAAACAAATTATTAATGTCGGAAGTTAGATTTTCCAATAATTTATCTACATCCACAGGTATTTCGTCACTGTCGTCAACAAAATCTTCTGAAGACTCGATACGAATCACTCTTCTACGTTTCTTTTCTCCAATTTTCTTATTTCCAATCTTTGTAGCCGAATTTTTACGTACAATAGTTTTCTTATTTTTCGAAACTAATGGTTTTTTATACCTAATAACATTCATAAAAAATCAACATTATTTTGAAATTTTTCGACCAGCTATATCCCCAATCAGACTCTAAACATATTAGTTAAAATTGCCATAAATAAAACAACGATAGTAATATAAAAGGTAAGGGAGGACTAAAGGAAGAATTTAAAGTGAAATAACACATTTTAAAAACAAAATAATTTAATTTTCTCATTCTTAAATGCGTAATTTTGTATATCTGCTACTTTGGTCCCATTAGCATCGCTAGTCGTTATAAAAAATAAGCAAAGCTTAAAATAACATTTTTCTATTAAAAATGTCATATATTAAGCTTCGCTTGCAAATGGCCCTAATTTAATTTGTTGTTTGCAATTAAATTAAAATTGGAGCCGATTTCATAATGAATATTAAAAGATTCATTAACTAATTAGAGAATTAAGTCCATAAGATTGTACTTTCAAAAATTGTCCAGGTTTTATGTCATCCAGGTAAAATTAAATTTAATATTAGTAAAATTAAACAGAAAAAAGGTTTTATTGAAATAACCACGAAATTGTCTAAATTTTATTTCATATCCCAGTAAAATTAAATTTAAAATTGGACAATAAAAAGACACGAGAAATAGGTTTTACTGAAATTATTAGGAAATTATCCAGGTTTTATTTAGCCCAGTAAAATTAGACAGTAAAAAGTTGAGAAATATAGAGATTTTATTAAAATACGAAATTGTCTACGTTTTATTTCATAGCCCATTTAAAATTGGACAAAAAATACGTGGGAAATAAGTTTTATTGAAATTACCACGAAATTTTCCAGGTTTTATTTTATAGCCCAGTCAAATTACTTTTCAGATTTGACAGTAAAAAATACACGAACAATAGATTTTATGGAAATAACTACAAAATTGTTCAGGTTTTATCTCATAACCCAGCAAAATTGCATTTAAAATTGGACAATAAAAAATATACGGAAAATAGGTTATATGAAAATTACTTCCAAATTTGTCAGGTTTTATTTCATAGCCCAGTCAAATTACATTTAAATATGACTGTAAAATATACACGAAAAGTAGGTTTTATGGAAATTACTACGAAATTGTTTAGGTTTTATTTTATAGCCCAGTAAAATTGCATTAAGAAAATAATTTTTTTTGGAAAAATAGAGATTATATGGAAATCACTACAAAATTGTGTACGTTTTATTTTATAGCCTAATTAAATTATATTGAAAATTTGGCAAAATATACGGAAAATAGTTTATATGAAAATTACTACGAAACTGTCCAGGTTTGATTTCATAGCCCAGAAAAATTGCATTTAAAATTGGACAATAAAAAATATGCGGAAAATAGGTTATATGGAAATTACTTCGAAATTTGCCAGTTTTATTTCATAGTCCAGTCAAATTTCATTCAAGATTTGACTGTAAAATATACACGAAAAGGTTTTATGAAAATTAATACGAAATTGTTCAGGCTTTATTTCATAGCCCAGTAAAATTGAATTTAGACAATAAAATAGAAATTATATGGAAATCACTACAAAATTGTCTAGGTTTTATTTTATTGCCCAGTGAAATTATATAAAAAAAAGATGGAAAATAGTGGCTAAATAGAGATTACTACGAAATTGTCCAGATTTTATTTTATAGCCCAGTAAAATAACATATTAAATTGGACAAGAAAAATAGAGATTATATTGAAATTACGAAATAGACAATGTTTTATTTCACAGCCCAGTAAAATTACATGGAAAATAGGTATAATTGAAATTAGTACGAAATTATCTAGGTTTTATTTCAGTAAAAATTACTACGAAAGTTTTCAGGTTTTATTTCATAGTCCAGTAAAATTAGATTTAATATTAGACATTAAAAATTTACGAATTATAGAGATTTTATTAAAAACACTACGAAAATGTCTAGGTTTAATTTCATAGCTCAGTAAAATTACATTTATAATTGGACAACAAAAAATACATGGGATTTATTGAATTTACTAAGAAATTGTCTAGCTTTTATTTCATAGCCCAGTAAAATTACATTTCAAATTGGACAATAAAAAAAAGATACGAAATAGATTCTATTGAAAACACTACAATGGAGATTATATGGAAATTACTACAAAATTGTCCAGATTTTATTTTATAGCCCAGTCAAAACAAATATAAATTTTATAACAAAAATATATGGAAAATAGAAGTTATATAGAAATTACTACGAATTTGTCCAGATTTTATTTTACAGCCCAGTAAAATGGCCCATAAAATTGGACAAAAAAATACGAAAAATATAAATTATATTGAAATTACTACGAAATTGATAATGTTTTATTTCATAGCCCAGTAAAATTACAAGTAAAATTGGACAATACGTTCAATATATTTTAGTTGTTTGGAGTATACGAAGTTATATCAAAATGTCTGAAATTACCATTTCAACGTTTTATTTAATAAGAATTAAATTATCTATTATAGATTGATATAATTAATTTTTTTAATGTTGAATAACTGCACCATTAATAAAAAGTAACTTTTTAAATAAATGAACCTAAAATTGTTTTATTTTTCTTATTACGTTACCATAAATATATTATCAAATATTTACCGTTTTATGAAGCTGTACGTGCGCAACCGTTCCAACAGAGGCATCGCGCATGCGTCGCCAGCTTGCTTGACGGCGACGCCCAATCGAGTTTTGTACTGGTTGGTTCTTTTTTTCTCCTGGATTACGGGATTTTTCATGTTCGCTTGGAACGGCTTGAGATGCAAAGGTCGCATCCAAGCGCGCGACACCTCGTACGAATCGAAAAAAGTCACGTGGTACCAAGTCTGAAAGAATCGTGGCCGATTAAAAACATCTCGAATCCCGAAAAGGAAAATCGTCACTCACCGGTTCCAATGAATCCCCTTCCAACCAGAAATAATCCTCTGTATCTGGATCGTCCTCGACCATGGCCGGCCACCACGGAAACCCGTCCATTTTGGCCCACACTATGCTACCGGCGTTGTACAAGTTGTGTATCAAAAATTCTTCGTCCTCCACGACCACCTCGGGATCGGTGCACTTGTTGTGCTCCGGATCCGGGTTCATGTTGCAATACCATTTTGGGGGTAAATCTGAAGGGGTAATATCAATTTTACTTATGAGAAGAGATAAAAATATATAAGTAAAAAAAAGATTACAGAAAAACAGAAGAAATAAGAGCTACAGAAAATAAAAATATAACAAAAGGCAGAATAATATAGAAAGAAAAAAAGGAAGAAAATGAAATAAAAAGGAAGAACACTAATGAAAAGGAAAGAAAGAAGAAAAATTTATAAAAATTCAAAAATTAATCTATATAAAAAGCTATAAGAATGATAAAATCTATTAAAAAATATATAAAACTATAAAAACATGAAATTCAAAAAAAATCTATAAAAATGTAAAATCTATAACATTTTAAAAATCTAGTAAAACCTATAAAAATCTATTAAATCCTATAAAAATTTACAAAAATCTATAAAAACATATAAAAGTCCATAAAATTTTATAAAAATATATTAAAATCTATAAAAATCTATTAAAAACCTATAAAAATCTATTAAAAATCTACAAATATCTATAGACTCTATTAAAATCCATAAAATTTTACAAAAAAATTATAAAACTTACAAAATTCTATTAAAACCTATAAAAGTCTATAAAAATGTATAAAAATCTACAAAAATTTATAGAAATCTATTAAAATCTATAAAAACCTTTAAAAATCCATAAAATTTATAAAATCTATAAAAAGCTATAAACATCTATAAAAATCTGTTAAAAATGTTTTAAAATCTATAAAAATGTATAAAAATCTATTAAAATCTAATAAAAAATCTATAAAAAGTCTATAAAAATATATAAAATTCCAAAAATCTAGTAAAACCTATAAAAATCTAGTAAAACCTATAAAAATATATATTAAAAACCTATAAAAATCTATTACAAATCTATAAAAATCTAATAAAAACCTATAAAAGTCCATAAAATTTTATAAAAATATATTAAAATCTATAAAAAGCTATTAAAAATCTATTAAAAATTTACAAATATCTATAGACTCTATTAAAATCCATAAAATTTTTACAAAAAAATTATAATACTTACAAAATTCTATTAAAATCTATAAAAGTCTATAAAAATGTATAAAAATCTATAAAAAAAGCTATAAAAACCTATAAAAATCTGTTAAAAATGTTTAAAAATCTATAAAAATGTATACAAATCTATTAAAATCTAATAAAAACCTATAAACATCTATAGAAGTCTATAAAAATATATAAAATTTCAGAAATCTGTAAAATCTATTAAAAACCTATTATAAATCGATAAAAAATCTATTAAAAATCTACAAATATGTATAGACTATTAAAATCCATAAAATTCTATAAAAAATCTATAAAACTTACAAAATTCTATAAAATCTAATAAAAATCTAGCAAAATATAAAATCTATAAAAACCTATAAAAATCTATAAAATTCTCTAAACTCTTATAAAATCCATAAAAATGTATAAAAACCTAAAAAATTATAAGAATCTATTAATTTCCATAAAAACCTATTAAAACTTATAAAAATGTTTAAAAATCTATAAAAATATAAAAAAATCTATTAAAATCTAATAAAAATTTAATAAAAACTATAAAAGTTTAAAAAAAAATCAATATTAAAAATATATATAAAAATGTATAAAAACCTATAAAAATATATAAAATCTAGTAAAACCTTTAAAAATTAGTAAAACCTATAAAAATCTATCAAAAACCTATAAAAATTTATTAAAAATAGGTTTTATTGAAATTACTACAAAAATGTCGCAAATTTTATTTCATAGCCCAGTAAAATTACGTGTAAAATTGGACAATACGTTCAATAATAATGTACACATACCTAAGGGATCTTTAGTATCCGGCAAATATCTGGTTTTGTTACACGAATCGCAGTAAACGTACAAACCAACGTTTCGAGATTCTTGAATTTTCATCATCCTCTCATACAACTCTTCGGCCGTTTCAATAGAATTTTCTTTCGATATCGGTCTTTTGATTTTACCGTCGGTTTTTTTAGATATTTCTTTTCCATTTTTCTTTAAACTGTCCTCGGAACCGCCTGTTGTATCGGTTTTTTCGTTGCGTTTCTTTACATGTTTATTCTTTTCGTTCAAAAGATTTTCGAACATTTTTTTCTGTGTGGCTTTTTTCTTGGTCGTTTCTTTTTTCTGTTTCGGTGTAGAGGTGTTGCCTTTTTTGACATTCTTCTTACCTTTTTTCGTATCTACATATTTAAACATAATAAAGAGATTCAGAAAAAAAAACTAAATAATTTCAGTAAAATAAGATTTAAGAAATATTTAGAAATGTCCAAAAAAATAGTCTAGTATACAGGGTGTGCCAATAAAAACTCCGAGACAGGATATTTTGAAAAGGAATAGATATTTTAATTATGTAAAAGCAAGTTTGCAAATGTGGCAAATTTAAAAAAATGCATTTTCAAGCAGATTTTGTTATATGGACTAATCTGAAAATATTTGCCATTTTCGATATATTTAAGTCCAAAAATTGCTTTCGACTTAGAACTAATAAAAATCAATTATTCCGACTTACAACTAAGAAAAATAGATTATTTCGACTTAGAACTTGGAAAATCGATTATTCCGATTTAGATCTCGAAAAAATCAATAATTCCAACCTAGTCGGATACATCGACTAAGAAAAATAAATTATTTCGACTTATAACTTGAAAAAATCGTATATTCCGAATTAAAACTTGGAAAAATCGATTATTCCATCTTAGAACTCGGAAAAGTCAATAATTCCGACTTAGATTTCGGAAAAATCGATTTTTCTGACTTGGAACTCAGAAAAATTGATTATTTCGACTTAGAAAGCGGAAAAATCGATAATTTCGACTAAAACTCGGAAAATTCGATTTTTCTGACATGTATAACTTGGAAAAATTGATTATTTTGATTTAGAACCCGGAAAAATTAATTTACCGATTTAGAACTCGGAAAAATTGATTTTTTCGACTTAGAACTAATAAAAATCGATTATTCCGACTTAAAACTCAGAAAAGTAGATTTTTTTCGACTTAGAACTTGAAAAATCGAATATTCCGAATTAAAACTTGGAAAAATCAATTATTCCGTCTTAGAACTCGGAAAAATCAATAATGCCGACTTAAGACTCGAAAAAATCGATTTTTCTGACTTGGAACTCGGAAAAATCGATTATACCCAGACAGCACACCAAATCCTTTGGATATCTACTGAACATCCCAATATCCACTGAATGTCCAGTCCATGGTGGATATCTATTTTATATCCATGAAATGTAATTTATAGACATGCAAATGTCCATAAATAATTGTAATTATATAGCAAATTATTAAAAAATTACGCCATTGTACTCGCCATTGTGGCTAATAGTACCGTTGAGATATTTAAAATTAATTTTTTTTAAGGTGTATTCAATATCCCATGGACATCCACTATAAATATAAATATATCAAAGTCTAAGCGCGGACGCAAACCATCGTGGATATCTACTAGATGTAATTTTTGATTTTGCTTCCTAAGTATAGATGGCGATACCACTTTCGTATCTACTCATGCTTAACCCGCCGTAATTGAGTTTGATCGACATTGTTTTACAAACAGACTTCATTAGAGAGTGAAGTCGAGAAGTTCCATTTATTGCTGAAGATTCCTAATAAGGATGATTTTCTCCATAGTAGGCAAAATCAAAGGCAGATTGTTGGGAATATTTTTTACCTCTATTTTCTTTCGAAGTTATTCAATAACAATTGGTTACTTATGAACCTCTACTAAAAATAATTGTAAAATATTTTTCTGAATTTCTATATCCTGGGATATAGACGGACATTTGGTTGGATATCCACAAAATATATTCTATGGATATATCTGGGATTTCTTGTATTGTCTGGAGATACTCATTAGATATTTTGCTGAATACCCATAGGATATCTTCTATATTCTGGATATAGACGGACATTTGGATATCCATATTAGTTCCACGGAATATTTCTGATATCCTGTGGATATATTGGATATCCACAAAATATATTCTGTGGATATCTCTGGGATTTGGTGTGTTGTCTGGGTATCGACTTAGAACTCGTAAAAATCGATCATTCCGACTTAGAACTCGAAAATATCGATATTTCTCATTTATAACTCGCAAAAATAAAATAAAATTCCAACTTAAAACTTGGAAAAATCGATTATTCTGATTTAAAACTAGAAAAAATCGATTATTCCGAGTTAAAACTCGGAAAATTCGATATTTTTGACTTATGTATAACTTGGAAAATCGATTATTCCGATATGGAACTCGGAAAATTAATTTACCGATTTAGAACTCAAAAAATTGATTTTTTCGACTTAGAATTAATAAAAATCGATTATTCCGACTCAAAACTCAGAAAAATAGATTATTTCAACTTAGAACTTGAAAAACTCGATTTTTCTGACCTATAACTTGGAAAAATCGACTATTCCGATTTAGAACTTGGAAAAATCAATTAGTTCGACTTACAACTCGGAAAAATGGATTATTCCTGCTTAGAAGTCGGAAAAATTCCAACTTAGAACTCGAAAACATTGATTTTTCTAACTTATAAAATCGAATATTCCGAGTTAAAACTTGGAAAAATCGATTATTCCCTCATAGAACTCGGAAAAGTCAATAATTCCGACTAAGGACTCGAAATACAAAGGTGATAGAGTGGGTGCTATGAACTAACATGGGGTAAAACACAATAAGCCAATAGGCTTCAGTGTTATTCGGAGACACATAGTCAGACGAGCCCAGGAGAGAGAAAAAAAAAGGACTCGAAAAAATCGATTTTTCTGACTTGGAGCGAGAAAAAATCCATTATATCGACTTAGAACTCGCAAAAATAAATTATTCCGACTAAGAATACGGAAAAATCAATATTATCAACTTAAAACTTGGAAAAATCGATTATATTCCAACTTAGAACTAAAAAAATCGATTATTCAGATTTAGAACTTGAACTAATAAAAATTGATTATTTCGACTTACAATTTGGAAAAGTCAACAATTCCGACTTAACTCGGAAAATTCGACTTATGTATAACTTGGAAAATCGATTATTTCGATTTAGAACTCGGAAAAATCGATTATTCTGACTTACAACTCAGAAAAGTACATCTTTTTGCTAAACCCTGTATAATGAAATTATAATTCTGATATAGGTACCTTATTTTGGATTTTAAATATTCTATGTATAATATTTAAATATATTTAAACACTTTCTTTTCCTTTTGAGAAATTTACATACTAAATCGCAAAATTAAAAAAAAAACTATCTTTGAATGAAACTATACACCTAGACTAAAAGTAATTCTATATTATTAAATTAAATTTCCTTACCTAATAAACCTGATTCAATCCATTCTTGCGAGAACTTCCAAAAATCATCTTCCAACTCTTTGGGAAAAGTTTCATCCCAGTGCTTCAAATATTTCTCTTTGACCTCCGGTCTACTTAAAACTTCCTCCGTTAAAGCAGAAGCAACACCGGAATCATCATGTGGAGTATCATCGAACAAATCGTCAATTGATTGATCGAATTTAGATGCAGATTGATCTAACGAAGGCGATTCTACAATTTTCGGCGTGTCGTTCGATTTTTTAGAAGTTTGAGAACTGGTTTGCTCGATGGATAACGTTAAACTTACTGATTTTCTAATGGTTTTCTTCTTGTATCGAGATTTACCTGAACTGGAGTTTGATATATTGTCGTTATCAAACTTTCCTCTTTTCGAAACTCCTTTATTTTGTGCATTTAAGACTTTCTCGATATTTTCTTTCGTCAATAAAGGCACCTTGAACGGAGTTTTGGTTTTATTAGGCAGGGCAAACGCCTTTTTTGACAAGAGCGGCATATTTCTTTTGAAAATTATACTTATAAAATTGTTTAAACGATTTAAAACCAACACTAAAATGGCTACCAGCCTCAAATTTCAAAAGCAGTCATTTGTTTTTAAACGACCGCTTGTTGGTGCGCTCGACCAATCAGAAAAGCGAACGGGGACATAACTAGTCAAATGTCAACTTAAATCATCGAAAAGTTTTTCCATTTGAAAATAATTAATTGTATTATTAAATTTGAAATAATAAAAATCAATACGCTTAGTCAATTCCATTATTCATGAGGCTAGTATGCAATCATATTAGAAGTTTCATCCTATTTATTCCGATTGCTGTGACGTATGCACTTCTTGTACAAACTAGTTGAGTAAGTGAAGGTGGGGGCGAGTGGCGCTTTTTATTACAAAACTGCATAATTTTATTTAGAAAAAAATAGTCATCAATGTGAACACATTAGTATTGCGAACAACTTCTGCTGTTATAGGTTATTAAATCAGGAAATATTAGATATCTACTTTTAACGGACTATGTGACTATATTTTATGTTATAAAAAATTATTTGATGATGTAGATCTATAACCAAATTTGAGTAAAATGTGTCTCATTTTTGTTTGTACGAACGAGATACAGAACGATACATTTTAGATTATTTAATATAATTTTAATATTAACTACAGGGTGATTCATTAAGGGTGGCGACCGGCCGTATCTCAGAATATCTTGAAGTAGAATTTTTTTTGAAAAGAACGCAAAGACAGGTCCATTTTTATTTCAAGAGGACACCTTTTTATAATATCTGTTAATTTGACACTTTGAATTACCTATTTAAATTTTTTATTTGTACCGGTCCGGTTGGTTCATGGTTCCTCAATTCTATTATATTTTATCGAAAAAGTAATTATAAAAGTAATTCCTAATTCCTTTTTTCATGTAATTATAATTAAATCAATATAATTCCCAATTTTGTCAACATGTACTTTGTACTTGTAATGAATTCCTTTTTTGAAAAAATACTTTGTAAAGGTGCAAGTAATTACCCATCTCTGAGATAGCGCCAAGTAATAATAATTAAAAACAATTTGTAAGTGAATATTTAGTCCCACGACATTAAGCGTCATGTCACAGGTGTTTTCCACAAAAACAAGAACATCCTGCGAAATGCAGGACACCTGTCAACCCTAGTTTGGTACTTTTACACACTCGCCTAATAAAATTGCGTAATTTTTAGTCACGAACTTCATTTGTTTGCTGGACTTTAATGTATAAATCATACATCACAAGTAAAAGCAATAACGATGACGACAGGCAATCAAATGAAAAAACAGGTATTTTACAAAAACATATCCTTTTTTGAGGTTTTACCTCTTCAAAAATTCATTATTTAGGTATAAATTTGGATTTAAAAATCTAGCATTTGAGTAAAAAGCGTGACATTTAAGTAACAAGCGTGGCATATTTGAGTAAGTACTTCAGCCTTCAGCGCAACGCGTAGTAAGTGAAAAAGCGTTTCAATCCCGCCTAAAGCATGGCATCTGCCAACCCTAATCACATTATCGAATAAAAACTAATACATCGATTTTATTTTTGTAATTTTGTCTATAGGTAGTTCCTAATTTATTTCCCTACTTTCCCCCGCAACCACGTATAGTGCAAAGTGCAGGAAACTAGATATACCTGCATATGGAAGAAGAGCATAAAACTTTTTTTAAAATTTATTAAATTCGTGCTATTTTTAACGGCCAAAATATGTGATCCGTCCCATTATCTCACATTTATTGTAAACAAATCCGAAATAATTTAGAAAATTTAAAGAGGAAATCAGGAAATACAACTCAAACGTAATCGAAACGTATAAATATATCTTTATCACAAAGCGGTAATGATAATAGAAATGCGAGTAGAATGTCCTACATCGTTGCCAAACCGTAAAGAAAAGTAAGATAGATGTGACAATTGATATTAAAGAAAAATGTGAAATACTCATTTGTGTCAATATTGCTATAAAAAAATCGAAATAAAATGTCATATTGAAGATTTAATGATAAGCTGTTATTTTATATCGAAAAATTTTTTTAAAGTGTCTTTGTGAAAAAAAAAAAAAAATGTAATTTTGGTTTTCACTGTTCAATTTTTTGAAGTAAACAGACCCGTGTTGATATTTTTGACCACTGTAATGTTCTCCAAAGGAAGAATACAATGCAGGCGGATCTGGGAAGGTTTTTCGAGGTGGTAAATATAATAATTCGTCACCATCATCTTGTAGAACTCGCTCTGCTCATTCCGCAAATATTTACTTGTTACATAAAAAAGCATTTCGCAACTGGTTCTTAAATCAATTTTTTTTTATTTTTACCTAAGATATTGCATTAGAGACGTTGTTAGAAACAATTTCACTCACCTATTTGACAGAAGTGATATTTCAGATGTCATAAAAGTCACTGAGAAAGGCTTTTTCATTAACTTTCTTGTTTTACCGTGCGATGGGATTAAAGACTCGTCATAATTACTTAAAAATCACCAGTTTAAACCAAATATCGAGTAAAGATCAATATGATATTTTACTTTAATTGTTAATTCATAAACAAAACAAAATACTTTTAATAATACATAGTATACTTTCCATATAGAGAAAGTAAAAGTTGAAAAGTCTTTTGGTAGGTAGAGAGGGGGTAAACGTCAAACCACGTCGGGCGGCTCCGAGAATTTCACAGTAATGTTTACCTGTCAGTGTCGTTTCATAAAATAAGTAATTTTAAATTGTTATCGGCGGAACCGGACAATCGCATGTATTTATGGATTATAAATAATTATTAAACATGTATTATAATATTCAAATTATAATTTTACAAAATTTCAACAGCTATTCACAATTTATTAAACTATTTACTCGAAATTGTTGTTAATATCTATAAAATAATTTTGTACGCCAATGTATCGCGTCCACTTCGGTGAGATCCGCTGCCAACCTGTCAATTTATGTGTATAAAGTGGGAGAAATGGCAATAGCATTTCCAACTTTTACTTCTGTTCTAAAGCAAAATTATTATGGTTCATTAAAAATATATTTTTATTTGGCAACACTGTAAGCTAATTGCACGGTTGTACGCTCGCATCTGCAGTACTATTAACGTCTTTATCTAACAAAAGTTGCATTCGGCCGCATTTCGTACTCTTTCGGTAACATTCGCTTGCCATATTAAAATGGAGTCTATTTTATGAGCACAACCACGGGGGTTTATATCATATGCACAATACGTAAACACGTTTCTGCGCATACTCCTCCGCGCTTGGGTGCTCTGAAGTCCGTTTTACAATAGCAAAATTGTATTAAAATGTAAAGCACATTGATTAATTTAATAACATCTCGTTCAGTAACACACAAAAAGTGTTGTTTCAAAAATTTTAATTCATATATTACAACAAACTAAAAAAAACATACCTTCACTTAGTTATTTGTACTATGTGAAGATGGCTTTCTGTCCGCTGCATGACTGCTGGCTGCCCGCTATAGCGGGCCCCGCGCGCGCTGTCAACAAATAACATCAAAATCAAACAAATGTGTGGTTATGTTATGATTTGGTTTTTGGTTGTCGACAAAAACATGTGAGTGGAACTACTTTTATTTTTTTAGATATGTTATTTAGGATTATTTAAAGGTATTTTGATGCTTTAACATGTCTTTACCAGGCAGAATTCATTATAAACGCATAATTTCTAATTGTTATAGTACATTTTATAAGGTCCATTCCAAACGTAAATTTTAAGAACATTTTTAAATTTCCTTCTGATATTGATCAAAGAACGGAATGGTGTCGTATTTTAAACATTCCACTTACAACCCCAATCATTATACATTATGTGAAAATCATATTTTAATACAAAATTGTTTACAAACACAAATCGTTCAAGACTGCTGAAAGATTTGCTTTACCTTGCTTTAGCATCCTCAAAACCAGATACATCAAAGATAGTAGTACTTAGTAATATTGTTATCACACCTCTAAACAGAGTCCTGTGAGGATAAAGTTCATTCTAATAATATATACAAAATTAATAAATGAAGCAGAATTTGAGTCTAGCCACTAGTTATGTTGCAGGGTTTATTAAGAAACTTAATAGTTTTGACTGCAAAGAGTGTAAAGTTAATTTACAGACATGTTAGAAGACCATCGATACTTTTACTTATTTTAAAGATTTTATTTATGTACAAAGAAATGTTATTGAATTTCTTTCAAAAATTCTTGAAATAGTTTCACAACTTTTGGGTCATATTGACAACAATTCAAAAAATTAAACTTTTTTGCCAGATCATGTTGATTTTAAATGGTTTACATCAGAGGCGACTCGTGGCCTAGTCTATGAGGAGACTACTTTTAAAAGGCACACCCTATGTACTTAATAAAATTATATGTCTATTAAGAATTCAAAAAGCAGAAATATTACATTGTATTCTAATAGAAATATATATTTGTATAAAGTATATAGGATAAGCCAGCTTCCTCACAGACTAGGCCACAAGCCGTCTCTGGTTTACATATAAAGAACATAAAACAGACGTCTTTTCTCATTTCGTTGAAACTTGTCTACTATTAATAATAAGAAAGTATTATAATGCAATGTCTAAAAGTCAAACAAAATTATTTGAAGCTACTGCATTTAATTTTTTTCTGTTTCAGTTAATATGGATGGTTGCTTTTGTCTGATTTCCTAAGATTCAAGAAGAATTTGTTGTTTTGTTTTTTGTTTATTTTAAAAATTTATTTACTTAGGCATTAGTTTTCATATCAAGTAAATTAATTATTTGTTATGCAATTTCTGATTTTTGTTAGCCAGAGATTGTTAACGTACCGAAATAGTAATGTAATGTTTGTGATATTAGAGTAACTTTCTTAAAGAATCATTTATAAGACGTCCGGGAGCGCCATAGTAAATAATAATAATAATAGACATTCTTGCTCCGCATAAGCTCGCTTTTATGGGGGTGAAGTGCATGAAAAATTTTTTTTGTATTGCCATCTCTTTGATATATTTTTTATTTATTTTTCTTGGGAATTTTTAGTAAATATAATTATATAAAACTTTGTATGATATTTATTTTATCCCTCATAATTATTTGTCATAGAATTTTACATTTTTATTGGGCATTTCATAATTGTTACAAATAGCTAATAAAAAAGGAAAATTTTAATTATAATTAAGAGGAAAATTTACTTAAGCAATTATCGTTTTCTAAACAATACGAAATAGAGCCACAAATATTTCTATAGTTTAATTTTACTTTTTAGTGAATGAAAAATATATACCTTCAGGTAAAAGTGAAATATCTGTTTTTCTGGAGCCACTATTCCGAAATTTTATTTAATTATTTTCTCAATTTTTGAAATCTTTATAAAAACAAAATTTTGCGATTTTGATTAAATTTTGAAAGAGGAACATATTTTAGCTACACGTACATGTTTTTTATTTCACTAAAAAATTAAAAAAATTACTATCAAAATTTTGTATGGCTATATTTCGTATTAGTTAGAAAATAATTGCAAAAGTAAATTCTCCTTTAAAAAAACCCGCCAATTTTCAAATTAAATATAAAATTACGGGTAACTGCATTACCGACAGAGTAAGAGTTGATGGTAATACTGCTGGTAACTACATTACCGACAGAGTAAGATTAGTTCTACTCCTCCACCCCACAGGTCGTTGCAATCAAACATGTTGCCAAATTTCTACAAAGAAACGGCAACTCTTAATAATCCTTCCTCCATGAGCACAACGATTTGTAGTCGTTCCATAGATAAATTAATATAAAACAAGATGAATTTATTAAATGCCCGCCACTGTCAACACGGCGTAGTTCCCAGCATACTATTAGTTAGCGCCACCATCGCAATAGTATGAAAGCGATGTTGCCGGTTTCCGTAAACTTTCATGAGATGATAGTTATTTCAAATTCATTTTATTTTAATTTTTTATCAATCTACATGCGCACCATACCATCCATACAATGTCCATACTATTGCTGAGATTTTTAAAAGACGGGATTGACAACCTTGTAAAAAATTAAAAACGTGATGGCGGAAGGCGGGATATGATGATAAAATAAAACTTATTTTTATTTTATGATGTAAGTTACATAGGTAGGTAAGTTATTTTTAGGTTAAGAAACAAACGGTGCTGAATTGATGTAATTAGTAAGTATTAACTTTAATTTAATATTAAGTATTTAAGGACTTTGTTTATCATTGTTTTCTTAGCCTTAACGATATATAGGTATCTAATTTCATATTTCAACAATTCCTTTTCTAATATTTGAAACAAAAATGTCTGGCCCGGGTATAGTTAAGTATTCTTGTTCAGCTCCTAATTGTTTAAATAAGTATTATTCTAATATTCAGCAAGTTGGTTATTCAAATAAAGCATTTTTTCATTTTCCTTCTGATGTTAAAGTTCGCCAGAACTGGTTTAAGAATTTTTGCCAGTCTTTTAGTAAGGTTTCCTCAAAACGTAAACGACTAGTTGTACATTCTGTACCAATTTCTTTAGATAATTATGCATCCAGTTCAAATATACAACCCGAGAGTCAGATTTCAGAATATATTGAGGCTGAAGCACAAACACAGCAGCATAAGATAGATTTGCTAATCAGCAACGAAAATCAAGAAATTAGTTGCAAACGTAAACTAAATATTAGTGATGTACAATTTGAACAACCCTCCAAACGGAGAAAAACTGTTTTGCAACAAATAAATGAAAGTAAAATCAAAAATTTAAGTCCCAAAGAGAAAAAGCTGTATTTTATTAATAGAGAACAAAACGTTAGAATTTGTAAGCTAAAGAAAGCTCTACGTGTTTCCAAAAATAAAATCAAGAAAGCCTTTGAATTATCCAAAACTCAGTTATTTTCAGATTTTAATAATAAATTAGATCCGATTGGAATTAAATTCTTTAAAAGTAGTTTAGAAAATTGTAAGAGAAAGAAACCCTCTTGGACCACTCAGAATAAAATTTTTTCTTTAGCATTATATAAAAATGGTCCAAGAGCATATAATTTTTTAAGAAAATGCATTTCGTTGCCTAGTAAATCTACTATCCAACAAATTTTAAGTGATTTACCTTTTGAAACGGGGATAAATGATTCAGTGTTTTCCAAATTTAAAGAAATTGTTAGAAAAATGCCAGAAATTGATAGGAATTGTATTTTAATGGTCGACGAAATAGCTCTAACCGAAAAACTCACTTTAGTAAGTCATAAATTATTTTTAAATTGGAAATTTTATCTTAGTTACCCAAAATAATTTTAAAAAATTGTAAATTTTCGTTAGAGGGTCGTAGAAAAAATATACTGTACAACTAGAGTGGATTGTCCTTATCGCACTCAGATGATTGAACACTCCACGTACTGCGTCGTTCTCAATCTTCGTCAAATAATTAAAAATAACTTAGTTTTATAAAAATGGTCAACATTTTGATAAGAGAAATTGTTCAATAACATATACCTATGTACACTTTTTGTTTTGTTTTTATAGGAAACACCTGACGCCCATCAAAGTATGGTCCATTTTTACAAGAATGTGGGGAAACTAGTATTCATTTCACTTACAATTGTTCTTTATTAACACATTATGTATGTATTACTGTATAATAAATAATTTAAATATATTTGTCTTATATTTTATTTCAGTGTAAATATTTTTGTCTACATTTTTGTATACATTTTTTGGGGTTTTATAACTAAAAAAAACTAATATATATATTAAATACAATATTTTAATATAAATATTAGTTTTTCTTTTTAAAGTAATGAACCCCAAAAAATATAAATAAATAAAGATATTTAAATGAACCGCGGTTACGTTAACACTCTTCTTTTTTTATGCCTCTTACTGACAAATCAATCAGCCAGTGTAGTTAAAAAAAGATCCGTTCCATACTAATTCGCAGCACTACGTTTCCAAAGATTAACACAGAATCCGACCATCTTCTTTATTAGTTTATCTATGAGTCGTTCAGAAGGTGTGATTGGATCAATTTAGATAAAGTTGTATGAATTTACGTCAACATGTACGACCGAAACACGTCGAAAGTGGTGTGAAATTGTGCAAAAAATTATTGTTTGTCGATATCAGGTAAGTTTTTTGGCATTTAACCCCTATTTATTAGTGAAATTTCGATTTAAATAAACCTCTGTTGTGAATCTCTGCAATGGCATAATTTGTTTGTCGCGAAACGCGCATGCGTCCTGATTTTTTTGCGGGAATTATCTCTGCTAGTTTATATTTAAATTTTACGCTATATTTCTTCATTACGATCATTAAACGACTGTATAAATACCCAGTTACGAGATTTTTAATTCAGCCGGTACGGATTTGATTGAACAAGGGTTGTTTTTATTCGTTCTCGATTCTCGACCTCCTGCTTTGTTCGGTTTGCAGATGCAACTCGAAATTTATGTACAAAGCACTACAAACTGTGTATTTTATAAAACGTAAATACTGCGCCTGTATCATTTCGTAAACTGTAGTGAATTATTGGATATTATACAGGGTGAAACGCGCAAGTATTAAAATTCGTTATTTATTTTTGTAGATAATGATTTGAGCTTCAATGGTAAGTTATTAGGTAATTTGATATGTTTTAAACCTGTTAATAAATAGATACCTAGTTTCTTAGTAACGCGGTGGAATAAAGGTAAGATTGTGCAATAAATATATGGGTTTGCCGCTTTTTAATTCTTTATTCTACTACAGTACGTTTATTTTTAAAATTAGACAAAACTCGTTTAAGGGTTTTCATCATTTTAATGCATGGTCAATGCTGAATACAATAAGGTAACAACATATTGTGATTGGTCAACGTTTCGGAAGATTTAAACACCATCAGAAAAGTTGAGTTATTAATGCTGATCAAATTATTTAAATAAAAATGTAATTTCAACATGTATTCTGAAAATTACAGCCGCAAATTAAAATTTTGTCACTGGTACTTAATATTCATAATTTCTAAAACCGTTTAATACATCATTATTTACTAATCCAAACATTTTTACTTTCCTATCTGTATACAGATAATAAGGAAAGTATAGGAATCATGATTTTTTCGACCTCGAGTTTTCGACGGATTTTTACGTTTTGAGGTCCCCTGAATCCGTTTTGACTATTTTCGCTATGATGTCTGTGTGTGTGTCTCTATCCACCATAACTCATGAACCGATACACAGAAAAACACCAAATTTTAAAATTAAGCTTTATTCCAGTGTCCAATGAACTGATTAGATTTTGGGCAGAGTCGGAACATCTGGGGGGTACTTTATAGGTGGTTATTTTTATATTTTATGGAATATATCTGTTATTTACGTTTGGAGAAGAAAATTCTTCAAATAAAAGTTACTTCTAATATTATCTATAATTTTTGTTTTATACAAAATTTTCCTAAAATGGTCCGTATTCGAGAAATTTGACAAAATGTAAAAAAATTTTTTTTATAAAATTTGTTCAAATAAAAGTTGTTTGTAATATAATTCTCTATAATTTTTATACTATACATAATTTCTCTAAAATGGACCGTATTCGAGATATTTAAGAAAATGTGTAAATTTCGAATTTTGAAGAAAACTCAAAAACGGATAAAGAAAAAACCATAAATTTTAAACTTAAGTTTTATTTCGGCCTGACGTGAAATGATTGGATTTTAGACAAAGTCGGAACATCTGGGGGGGTACTTTATGGGAGGCCGTTTTTATATTTTATGGAATATATCTGTTATTTATGTTTGGAGAAGAAAATTGTTCAAATAAAAGTTACTTCTAATATTATTATCTATAATTTTTGTTTAATGTCAAATTTTCCTGAAATGGTCCGTACTCGAGAAATTTGACAAAATGTGAAAAATTCTGATTTTTAAGAAAATTGTTTAACTAAAAGTTGTTTGCGATATTGATCTTTATAATATATTTAGTTTATCCTCTAAACATTTATAGAGGTGCTGCAATAGGTTGTACAAAATAACCGGAAAAAGCCTATAATAACTAGATAGGAAAGTCATGTGTTGGACACATCAAATTTTTAATTAAAAAATTAGATCAAATCATCCGAAGTGTTTCATCATTGTATTCAGCATTGAACATAAATCAAAATAATATATCGGATTTACACTAGTCCATATTCAAATAAAGAAGTTGATGATGGTTCTGCAGTTACGAAACGTATAATAAAAGAAAATACGTAATTATATGCGCAATTTAATATAAAACAAAAAAACTTTATGCTTTTTTGTCTATTTTTGAAAATAAACATATAAAGAAATGGAATTAGTTTTTCATTAAATATCTTTGAAACTTACACTTACATGTTTTGGTTTTCAAATTGTCTTGAGTTTTGGCTTCAAATGATACAACTTTTTCCACATTTAACCTATTAAAAAGTGCTCAAAACAATTTTGTCTATTTATCGTTTTTTTGTTACCTTTAAAACATTTAAAATACATTTATTTGAGTGTACTGCAAAATGCAAATAAATTTATAGTTTTTTTTGAAAAATTTTACAAAAAATTGTATAATATAAAACTATAATTCGAGGGTCGTTAAATTGTTGGTTCCTACCTTATCTGTTTTCATGTTATTTAAGGATTAAGTTCTTCAAATTACAAGCCCT
The DNA here is from genome assembly GCA_927349885.1 of Psylliodes chrysocephalus. Lineage (NCBI taxonomy): Eukaryota > Metazoa > Arthropoda > Insecta > Coleoptera > Chrysomelidae > Psylliodes > Psylliodes chrysocephalus. Next base: position 1,253,669 of record OV651821.1, on the reverse strand, counting down.
GGCTTTTAAAAACCATTCCATCTCTCATTTCGATTTGGGTTTAGAAATAGTTTCAAATTCAAACAATTTATATAAAAATATTTGGGCCCTTTTCCGTTTAATCCTGCTCATGTAAAAATGTATGAACCCTTTACTCCATTATCTGTCCATATAAAATAGTTGGTACACTTACTTCTTCATTCTACACATATAAAAATATTTGGTCCCTTTATCCCTTACGCCTGCCCCTGTCAAAATATTTGACTGCTTTACCTCTAAAGCCTGTCCATGTATTAATATTAGGCTTTTATTTACATCTTATGTCACCATGTAAAAATATTAGGTCCCTTTTTTTGTTAAGCCTGATGTCCATATCAAAATATTTGGTCTTTTTACCCCTTAAGTGGGAGTAAGAAAAAAATTTTCGTCTGGCTCGTTAGGTAGTAATTTATTTTATGTTCTGTTCTGACGATTGTTATATGTTCTTGTAATGTCTATTTAAAAATGAAGTTTATTATTATTAAAAAAAAAACAAGTAAATTGAGAAAACTAAGAAAAACAAAGAAAAACAAAGAAAAACTAAGAAAAACGGCTAAGAAAAACGACTAAGAAAAACGACTAAGAAAAACGACTAAGAAAAACGACTAAGAAAAACGACTAAGAAAAACGACTAAGAAAAACGACTAAGAAAAACGACTAAGAAAAACGACTAAGAAAAACGACTAAGAAAAACGACTAAGAAAAACGACTAAGAAGAACGACTAAGAAAAACGACTAAGAAAAACGACTAAGAAAAACGACTAAGAAAAACGACTAAGAAAAACCACTAAGAAAAACGATTGATAGAAATTACTAAGAAAAAGGACTAGGAAAAACAAAATAACTAAGAAAAAACATTCGCGTGCTGCACCGTACACGTGAGAGAAGTAAAACTTCTTAAAAACTAGAGAATAAGAGAGATAATAGGTGTGTGTGTGTGTAAGAGAGATATATAATAATTGATTAGGCAGTCCAACGATAGTTGACAGTTGGCACTTAGCAATGTAATTTACAATGATATACATATTTATATAGCTTGCCCAAAACGGTATTGCCTCTTATCTCTCTTTCTACTCCACTTTACCCCACTATACTTTTGGCCTACCTTTACTGTACCTTCACTCAACCCCACTCTACCCCACGTTACCTCACTACTCTACTTTACCTCACTACCCCTCTCTACCTCACTTTACCACCTCACTCTATCTCCATTCTATCCCCACTCTACCCCCATTCTATCCCCACTCTACCCCCACTCCATCCCCATTCTATCATCACTCTACCCCACTCCGCCTCCCTCTGCCCCTCACATTACCCGCCACTTTACTCAACTTTACCTCACTCCACCTAACTCTCTCCTCCCCACCCCCCACTTTACCCCACCCATTCTACTCCTACTCTACTCGATCCACTCTACCGTACTCGATCCACTCTACCCTACTCGATCCACTCTACCCTACTCCATCCACTATACCCTACTCCATCCACTATACCCTACCCCACCTACTCTAACCTACTCCATTAGCCCCACGCCACTCTACTCCATTTAATCCCCTCCGCTCCGTCTCCACTCCAATTCATTCTGCTCCGCTCTCCACTTCACTCCTCTGCGCTCTCCACTCCACCTCGTATCTTTCAAACAGAAAAATCGTATATAAACTCTCAAGGTTAATGTTCTTTTAATTTCGTGACGTTATCATGGTTACTTGCGTTATACGTTACACCTTACATGTCCTTGAAAGTTCACTCTCCATTCTCGCCAAATATCGGACCACTGCCTACTCATCAAATATCGAATCGCGGCCTAAGAATATAAATATAGACAACAAGGAAAAACAACTAAGAAAAACAATTTAAGAAAAAGTAAACCAAGAAAACAGATGAAAATACATTTTTTCTACACCCACATGGATATTAGCTTATATACGCACAGATTACAGAACGAAAAAGTATACTATTGCCTTCAATTGAACGAATATATTTCATATCCATTCTAGATAGTGAGAACACTTTAAAAAAATGAAATCCACCGATCACCGTTCATATTTTGATCAACCGGCTGCTATTATTTTTACAATTTTAAATAAGTGACAATTCTGTCATACTGTCAATATATTTTTTAGTTATTGAGATTAAACATATATTAAAATGGGTTATTCTTGTGTAGAATCGATAAATAATAGCATTTCTGTTTTTATTTCCTCTATGATTATAAATAATTTGTTAATTTAAATAAAATTATATAAAGTCAATTTAATTACGAGTATTAAAGCAACAAAAATAAAAGAATAGGTGGTTCTGTGGTTAGCGTTCTTGCCTTCCGCACTGAAGACTCGAGTTCGATTCTCGGATGGGGAAAAATGAAAACTTTTTTTTCTCGTTTATTTTATTTTAAAAATGATTAAAAGTCAAATATGAGTTATTTTGCCTCAATAACCTAAAATTTTTTTTTTTATTTGTACATTTTCGTTAGTGGGTTGAAAAAATATACTGTACTACTCGAGTGGATTGTCCACATCGCACTCAGACGATTTCGTCTTCGTGCGATATGGCCATCATATCCACTCTTGTTAAACAAACTACTATTTTTGTGTAAAATTTTTGACTTTCCTTTTCTATACACTCTATTGACAGATCTTGCGATGATGAAATTTTTTTGTTTCTACCGATTTGAATATAGAGTTTTACTAGCATTATAGAGTACGAAATTTGTATGATTTGTCACAGATTTATAGTCTGCTTCGATAATTTTTTTGTCGACTATGTCCATTAGGGTCAGACGAGATAAAATCCAACATACCTATCACATAAGAACCTTTGTAAACAAGTCTCTCAGTTATTCACAAAATAATAAAATACCTTTTAAATATTTATGGTCACAAAAAAAGGTTCTGATGTTCAGTTTTGCTTTTATCTCGTACGGATTCAGTAATATCGCGTAAAAGTGTCGAATTTGGACCACCCTATACATCAGGAATTTTACTGCAGCTATAACGGCGAATTTATTGTCGTAATGATTTTTTTTGACTGCATTGTTTAAAAAACTAATAAACCATTAAGAGCGACTATAAAATTATAAAAGTACTAGTTTGCATGCGTATCGTAATTATCTTGATAAATGGATAGGTATTCTTACGGGATGGTCCATCTTTAAAATTTTCAAACATTCGCAAAAAAATTAAAAGAGGTATTTAGGATTTAAATATACATTTTTTGCTTTAACAAAAAAAATTTGAGGGAATTCTTTTACCACATTATTATCTACATATTTTATTTGAATAAGAATAATTTCATGGCCGTACCAGAATTTTATATAAATAAAAATTTCCTTGGTTTATTCGGTCGTTTTTATAAAAAATAAAAATAAAATAAAAACGACCGAATAAACTCAAAATTTGTAAGAATAATTTTTCTCCCCCTTGCGTTTTTATTTTTAGAATCATGCGACATATAAAAGGGTACCAATTCTTTTTTTAATTCGTATTTTCTTTGAACGATTTTCCACCCAAAATGTGTATTTCTCTACTATTTTTCCCTCAAAATTTCTGCCTTCGATTTAAGGATAGAGTAGTTATTCAGGGATCAAAAAATATTTACCTTCTTTCCAGATACCGAACATGTCTTCGGTACAAGTGCAAGTACTGAACCCGCCGCCCGTGAAGACGTCCAATCCTCCGGGCCATCACAACAAACAGAATGCGGGCAGTTCGAAAAGAAAAAACAAGTACGACAGGAGCAGCAGGAAGCGTTCGAAAAGTTTTTCCGGTTGCGGCATCCTGATCAACCAGAAACCCGTACTGCCGTCGAAATTTTTGCTCGGCGGCAACATCAAGGATCCCTTGAACTTGAATAGTCTCCAAGACGAAGAGATCAACAGGTAAGTGCGCCGACTCAGGAGGATAGGGGTTATCATATTAAAAAAAAAACAATTTTCTGGCATAAGTAATGAAAATTTCGGACATTTCGTTAATAATCCGGGCAAAATAAAAATCCGGACAAAATAGTAAAAATCCGGACAAAATAATAAAAATCCGGAAAAAATAATAAAAATCCGGACAAAAAAGTGCATACCGTCAAAAACGCCTAACAGAACTGTTTATACAGATTTTAAGTATACCTTAATACTTTAGATGATTTTCCAGAAAATTCCGAACAATTTATAATTGTCACAACATTCAAGCGATTTCGGTTATTAATTTGGTAGGGTTGCAACGTTGCAGTGATGCTGACGCTTTTTTTTGGCTCTTCACATTTTAAATCATCATGCATTAGCTAGTTTTAGTGCCGTCTTCACCTGCTTTGACTTCAGTTGGAGAATGATCGCAAGACTCTGAGGTTCCGGGTCAAAATGATGTTATAACCAACAAAGGGCTGTTTTGAATAATTACATAGAAATAAAATATTAAATCTGATTTCAAGCATTTTTAAATATTAAGTATTTATCAAAATCATATTAAAAAATGGCAGATGAATATTGGCTCGCAATAAATTGCAAACGGAAATACATCAGAGACCAATTTCTTCTTTGAATCAATTTTTCTTGCAGTATAATAAACAGTTTAAATGAAATATGGGTATGTTTTGTCCTTAGTGATTTACTCCTCGGATTTGTTTAGTAACGTCAACAAGGTTGACGTAACAATAGGGATGCCACACGGTTCTCACAGCGACCCTCTGCTGTTCGAACTCGTTTGTAGACAATATTGATGAAATTATAAACGTTTTTCTCTGTTTCTCTATTAGGGCAATGAACGCCTTCACCCCCAAATCGTCGCCCGTCCCTACGCCTCCAAGGAAAAAAGGACAATTAGAAGTGATCATTCCGAAAAACATTCACGACCCGCTAAATTTGATAGACTGCGACGATGACGCCGAATATGAACAGCAACTCTGCTCGCCGATCAAAAAAGTAATTACACTCGTCGTTTCGCGATCCTACCAATTTAATAATCGAAATTTCTGTATTTCCAGTCGAAGAAAAAGCGTTTAAAGAAACGCCGCACCATCTCCGCCACTATGGACGTTTCCGACGTCACCGCTGACGTCACCGCTAGCTCGGAAGCGAAAACGCCCGAAGCGTCGACCGATTCCGCGAAAATTCCCGAAATACCGGAACCGGTTGCGACGACGAGCGCTACCGCTGTTGCGGCGCCATCTACCGTTGTTAAACCGCACCCCGATCTGTCCATCGACTTGTCGGGAGCGGCTAATACGTCAACGAGCGCTCCGGCTGTCAAGAAGGAGCCGAAGAAGAGGAAGAGCGACGAGCACGGGCATCACGTCGTGAAGAAGTTCAAGAACAATTCGATGGATAAGATCGTGAGTCCGGTGGTGCCGCAGCCGGGCGCTTGGTTGAAGAGGAGCAATTCGGTGAACAAGTGGGCCAAGCCGAGACAAGTAAAGCCGCAGGATAAGGACGCCACGTTGCCGGCGTTCAAAGAGAAGGATAAGCTGTTCCAGTACGGGAATTATAACAGGTGAGTGTAATAATTATATTATTTTCTTAATGTGTTGGTTAGGTATATTTTTTACCTATGATTACTATGGAAAGTAGAAACATGTTGTACACTTTTTTTCTATGGTTGCTTATTATTTGTTAAATTAACATTATTAGTCAGCAAAATTTATGCCTTATAAAAGTAAATAGATATATAATTATCGAGTAATGCCATTTAAGGAACAATTGTGTTTCTTAGAGGGTCTGAATACAACATATTTGTCTTTAGAGAAAAAACGTTTGTATAAGGTTGTTGTGTAAATATTCTCAAAAATCAACGACGTTTTATTGTAAGCTAAGAACTAAGAAAAACTAAGAAAAAATAAGAAAAAATATAAAAAACTAAGAAAAACTAAGAAAAACTAAGAAAAACTAAGAAAAACTAAGAAAAACTAAGAAAAACTAAGAAAAACTAAGAAAAACTAAGAAAAACTAAGAAAACTAAATAAGAAAAACTTAGAAACACTTCAAACTCTTAAAAACTCTTACAACTCCTAAAAACTCTTTAAAATCCTTTAAAACCCTTAAAAACTCTTAAAGACTTTTAAAAACTCTTAAAAATTCATAAAATGAGATATTGATAATTTTCAAGAAAGATTAAGTTGAAAAATTAAATAATCTAAAACAAATCGTATAAACATTTTGTTTCGATTTAATTATTGAACTTTTCTTTTCCCTCTCGTATCTAATCAGCGTTTAAAATGGAAAATGTAAATATGAAGCTCGGTCGAAAAAGACCTGAAAAATGGATTAAGGTTGATGAAACACAATGGACAATCAGCGAGTGGAGAAACAAACAGCACCAGCGCGCATCACGTTTGGCGGAGATTCCCCGAAAAGTAGGTCAAACGTAAACGCGACGTTTTTCATTTTTCCTACTTCATTTCTGGCTGGCGCGTCGGCTTCCCTAAGCGCTTTTAATCGAGTTCTGTAATTCCAATGAATGGAAATGTACTCGCGTTATATTTGAGCGACTATTTGTAGAAAAGTAAGCGCTGGTAATCGTTTTGAGTTCGTTGAGTCTTCTAGATACATTAATTTTCTTGCTTCATCTTTGCATAAAACCAATAACTGCCGTTTTTGATAAACTTTTTGTTTATTTTAAACGCCACTATTAAAAACATATTTTCATGTTGATATAATGTGTTACAAGGGGAGTTAAACAAGTTGATACTCAACTTGATTTTTAATTTGCCTTTATTTTATTATTGATTTTTATTGAATATACTTATTTTTTTCTAGTTTAAGCGATAAAAATATATATTAATAATAAATTAATGTTTTACTTGTTTCACAAATCCATATACTTATATTAAAACTAACATATATACTTTTTAATTACGAATTATATTGTATTGTTAGTTTAGTGAAAAATAGTCCATTAGTACAAAAAAGAATTGGCGATACTTATGCAGTGTGCATCCAAAGTAAGGAATAATTTGTCATAATATTCGGATCTACAGGGTGATGCGTGTAAATAATAATAAAAATACACTTTCCACGTCTTTATAATCATTATTTTTATTTAAAAATTTTCTCATGTAAGATAACAAACAATTACATTACCATTATTTTCAATTAGATGGAGTATCAGAATATTGAATGGCGGTTGATATTTAAAAAACCCAGATGGTGCCACTACATTTACACGCTAGTATCTCTTTTATTTAGGAATGCATTTGGATAAAAGTTTGGACAAACCTATTACACATAATTTTGAAATCACACTTGTAGTTAAACAAAATGGCTGACTTCCGGTTTAACTGGAAATGTTATTTAGTTTGATTTTTTATAGGATCACCCAATACGTTTTTTGTTTTGAAATCTACGATTCAAATTGTATATGACAGTGTTCTCCGATTTTTATTTTACCTATACAATTTTGTTTTCAATTTTTTGATTTTTTTTATTTTGTTTTTTATTTTCTTTTTATTTTAATTTGTTTTTTTTTTTTTTTCAATTAGGTACCAAACTAATTATTAAAATTGACGCCTTTTAAATCCAAAGCAACTATGATTTCGCCACTTTTAAAAAGAAATTGTGCGAATTTTTCATATTTTATTTTATATGTGTCATTTGTAATACTAGTCCAGGTAGGAAAAATAGCGGAAATTTTTAGGGACAGCAGATATCGAGATGCGATTTTCTGCATTGTGTTTAGGAAGGTCCCAGGAAAAAAGTCTATATCGTCTGGTTTAGCCATTTTTGGAAAAATGCCTTCTGGGCCGGAAAATGCATTTTCCAATTGCGTCATTACTTGCACCATTATATGAACGACTGGAAAAATCGCTCGGAAATCGTTACTAGGCTGTTTTCGGGGCTGCCGAACTCGATTCTGGCATTAGAATTACCCGGGGGTGGCTTTGTGAGGGTGCACGGGGGGTCAATTGAGGGAGAAATGGCAGCGTGCATGAAAATCGCTTCAAACTCGTTACTCGGGGGCGGCTCTGCGGGGGTATCCAAGGGGTAATTCTGGGGGGAAATTGAATAGTCCATGGGAAGCGCTCCAAACTCGTTAATCGGGGGTTTTCGGGGATGCTGAATTCAATTCTAGCATTAGATTTCCCCGGGGGCGCTCGGGGTTGGCTCTGTGGGGTTGTCTGGTGGTGATTGGGGGGAAATGGCAGCGTACATGAAAATCACTCCAAGATCGTTATTCAGAGGTTTTTGGGGATACCGAATTCAATTCTGGCGTTAGACTTCCCCGGGGGCGCTCGTGCGTGGTTCTAAGGGAAATGGTAAAGGAGAAAGTGAAAAATTATAAATTATGAAAATAATACTTAATTCAAATAACAAATAGAAGTTTTATTAATGTTGAATTATTTATTATAAAGTTAAATACTAAACATCTTGTTTAAACTCTTCTTCTTCCCCTTCTTCATCTTCTTTCTCGTCACTATTCTCGGCCCCGCTGGAAGTGCCTTTTTGGTTTGAGCAATTGCCATCGCAATGCTTGCATGCAAGTGAGCACTCCAACCCACTTCGGCGGCACTCGCACCTCGTGCCACAGTCGGTTTCACAAGAACAAGAAATTTTGCTTAAAATTTCTTCGGGCCCGACTTCCAACGGATCTAAGGTCTCGTCTTGACCTTGTGAACCATACCAAGCCTTTATTTGGAAATAGACACGCTTGATATTCTCGGTTAACGCATTGGCAGTTGAGATTTTCTTGGACGTTGCCATTTCTTCCCCAATCACCCCCAAACAACCCCACAGAGGGAACCCCGAGCGCCCCCGGGGAAGTCTATTACCAAAATTGAGTACGGCATCCCCGAAAACCCCCCCGAGTATCGATTTTGGAGTGATTTTCATGGACGCTGCCATTTCCCCCCTCCCCAATTGCCACCCCCGAGCGCCCCCGGGAAAGTCTAATGCCAGAATTAAATTCGGCATCCCGAACACACCCGAGTAACGATTTTGGAGTGATTTACATGGATGCTGCCATTTCCCCCCAAATCACCCCCAGACAACCTCACAGAGCCACCCCCGAGCGCCCCTGGGGAAATCTAAGGCTAGAATTGAATTCGGCATTCCCCAAAAACCCCCGAGTAACGAGTTTGGAGCGATTTTCATGCACGCTGCCATTTCTCCCCAAGTCACCCCCCGCGTTTCCCCACAAATCCACCCCCGTGCACCCCGGGATAATTCTAATGACAGAATCGAGTTCGGTAGCCCCGAAAACCCTCGAGTAACGATTTCCGAGCGATTTTTCCGAGTTTCCAGTCGTTCCTATAATGGTGCAAGTAATGATGTCATTGGAAAATGCATTTTCCGGTCCAGTAGGTATTTTTCAAAAAATGACTAATTCAGACGATATAGACTTTTTTCCTGGGACCTTCCTGAAGACAATGCAGAAAATCGCATATCGACATCTGCTGTCCCTAAAAATTTCCGCTATTCCGGTCGATTTTGATCTAAATGCCCTGGACTATACCCACATGATATCGGAACGCAGTGAGTGACATTTGTAATACATAATATCGGAACGTAGTGAGTGACATTTGTAATACATGATATCGGGGGGGCTATTTTCAAAGTATGGGAGTACTCATTTCTCTCAAGATTCTCATCAGAAATGTCATACGTCAATGTGGAAATGTTGTTTTTAAAGGCATCGAGGATTAAAATTCTTAGGAAGATTTTAATTCTCTCTAAATAAACCGAGAGAAACAGTCAGTGAACAGTCACACTGGCCCTAAGAGCCCTAAAAATACGGTTTTACGTTGACGTATGACATTTCTCTTGAGAGAAATGAATTCTCTCGAGTTTGAAAATAGCCCCCCGGAACGCAGTGGAATGATATATGAAATGTCAGAGCAATGTCAAAAAATTCATATTATTTTTTAAATTTTAATTTAATTCTATTGAAGCAAATTGTGAATCTAAACCATTCTCGGGTCATCTTAATCGCATTCGCATGGACGAAATTTCAGAAGAATCAGTAGAGTCCAGGAGGAGTTTAATGACATACATACGTATATTAGGTCTTTTCCTTTGCATCGAAAGTGTAGCGCTGAGCTACGTCACTTCTGAAAATATCGTTCTATCCATACAATTTGTATAAACGGAACGATATTTTCAGAAGTGGTGTAGCTCAGTGCTACACTTTCGATGCAAAGGAAAAGACCTATTAGCTGCCAGAATGAAAATGACAAATCGTACTGAAGAACATTTTAAAACGTACTGAATTTCAAAAAACGTACTGAATAACCAACTTTCAAAAAATGTACCAACATCTAAATCGAACAACTCAAAAATGGCTGGAGCTTTAAATTCATTATCCATTAAATAACATTTTAAACCTTTACAAAAATTTTACCCTATAGGAACAAATGGACTGGGCCGCAAGTGAAATAAAAATGATTTTCTTGTGGTTTAACACTTATTAAATTATATAATCTTTATGTATAACAGAAAAAACGTCTTAATCTACTTTACTTTCAGAATTACAACCAAACGTTGAATATATTTCAATTTCAAATAAATTATTTGACTCATCACATGACTTAACTGTCAACTGTCATCCGTCGTTGATAAAATACGTCACTTTTTTAAAAAATATCCAAATAGTACTGAAAACGGTACTGAATTGACTATTTTTGCCAAAAATGTACTAAAACTACTGTAAAAGTTGAAAAAGTATTGAATTCAGTGCAAACGTACTGAATCTGGCAGCCTTGATTGTTCTCAGATGATTTTTCTAGCAGCTTTACAATTTGAATCGATACCAAGAATTGATATCTTTTAGCCAAATCGGAAACTCTAATTTGACATTCCTCTTTCAGGTATTATGGTTACAGGAACCCTCACAACGAAACGGACCACAGGTTGCGCGTTTTCTCTCACCACTCGTACCTGTTCGAAAGCAAAGACATCCTGGACATCGGTTGCAACATCGGCCACGTCACGTTGTCGGTGGCGCGAGATTTCGGCGCCAAATCGATTCTCGGCATCGATATCGATCCCAAATTGATATCGATAGCGCGCAAAAACGTCAAGCACTACGTCAAGAAGGAGGAACTGTCTCCGCCGAAGGCGGCGGGCGGCGAGGATAAGGGGCGGGCTCAGGCCCGGACTAAAAGTAGTGAGTTTTTTCCTATAAGTATGCCTATATTATACGGGGGAATTGCAGTTCCAGGATTCCACGATACGCACGCCAAGGCCAAGGGATTCCCCAACAACGTGACTTTCAAACAAGTGAGTACAATTTTTTGTACGAATTTCATTTTACTTTTAAAATAGTCAGTGACCTAGATTTGTACACGACCTATATTAACTTTAAGTGGTTATTTGTTTATTTTTTTACAGTGTAATTACATTCTCGAAGACGATAATCTCTTAGCTTTAGAACAGCCGCAGTTCGACGTCATTCTGTGTCTGAGCATCACGAAATGGTTCCATCTGAACTGGGGAGATGCTGGATTGAAACAGGCGTTCAGACGGATGTATGCACAACTCAAACCTGGCGGGAAACTTATTTTGGAACCGCAAAATTGGGCGAGTTACAAGAGCAAGAAAAAATTAACGGTGAGTAAAGATAAATGCTTTCGTGGTTTTCTTTCTCTTTTTAAGCTACTTCAAAAAAAAGAGGAGAAGATTCTTAATTCGTATGAATATTTTTTTATGTAGTTATGTTCATTAATTATTAACCACGTTGTTAGATTTCTATTATTTATAAAGACATTTGGTCAAGATCTGATGATGGGATCCATAAAAAAAACATCAAACTCTTCCTTTATGGAATTTTTTTAATTACTATTATTATAATTCGGCTAAAGATTTTAGAAAATCATTACGATATTTTTTCTGAATGAATGTCTTTGTGGACTCATGGTAAAATTTCACGATGTTTCTCATCATTGTAGGATTACGCAACTTTGTTTTTCGTTTCAGTATAGATATCATGTAACTTATTTCTAAATATGTCACCCCGATTTTCTACAATTTTTTGACTATGCTACATGTTTAATTTGTTTTTTATTACTCAATTTTTTGGTTATTTGTTTATTTACACCCTTAGCCGTTTTGGTTTCTTTTTTATCTGATTTAGTATAATATGCTTTGGAACCTGTATCTAAAAATATACTGATTGCCGTATTTTGATATTCATCCTTCACATTTTATAATATTCATTTAATTACTAGCAGGTTAAATTTATTTGCAAATATCTCTCAATAATTCATTATTATAATAAAATTATCTAGATATTTAGTTTTGAACATTTTTTGTGTTATTAATATTTTAGCTGCATTTAATATTAATAAAGTGTGGACGTACCGGGGTGAAGCTGTCTGGGTGTTTTAAATATGATTTTAATGAAGTATTGATGTGGGCAATCTTATTAGATGAAGGAACATATAGAGAAACTTGATAATATTTACCCTTGTAACTTATTTAAAACTAAAAATAAAACCCCCAACAATTATAATTGATAATTTCCTTTAATCATTTTCTTTGATAATGTACTGTAACAATATTTGTTTGCTTTTTTATAAGGTTCTATGGTCATTTTCTTTGATAATGTTCTTTGACAATGTTCGTTGATAATTGTCATTGATATTCTTTTGTAAAATGATGTTTTTTATGTCATTCTACAATAATTAAAATTCTTTGATAATGTTCTTTGAAAAAGTATTTTAATAATTTGTTATGCTTTTTTATGTTTTTTGATAATGTTCTTTAGTAATGGTCTTTGCTTTTTGATAATGTTCCTTGATAAGGTTTTTTGACAATGCTCTTTGATAATGTTCCTTGATAAGGTTTCTTGACAATGCTCTTTAATAATGGTCTTTGATAATCCTCTGATAAATTTATTTGATAATGTTCTTGGATAATATTCTTTGATAGTGTTCTATGATAGTGTTCTATGATAATGTTCTATGATAATGTTCTTTGTTCATATTCTTTCATAATGTACTTTAATATTTTTACGCTTATTTACAATGTTTATTGATAATTTTCTTTGATAATGTTCTTTGCTCTTTGATAATGTTTCTTGATGAAGTTTTTTGACACTTCTTTAATAATGGTCTTTGATAATTCTCTGATAAATTTATTTGATAATGTTCTTGGATAATGTTCTTTGATATTGTTCTTTGACAATGTTCTTTGATAATGTACACTAATATTTTTTACACTTATTTATAATTTTTATTGATAATTTTCTTTGATAATGTTCTTTAGTAATATTCTTTAATGTTTTTTTATAATGTTCTTTAGTAATGTTTTTGATATTATTTTTAGGAAACTATATTTAAACATTACAATTCCATCGAGTTTTTCCCGGAAAAATTCCGGGAATACTTGTTGTCTCCGACGGTGGGTTTCGCCAAAGGCGAAATTTTGGGATACCCTTTCCATCAAGTCAAAGGATTCAGACGTCCGATTCAAGTGTTCACCAAAAGTACGATGTTTCCCAGCGAACGGACCGAAGCCACGCCGCACAGCATTACGCCTAGCGTAGGGGGCGCTTCTGATTCTTACCGGTAAGTTTTCACCCAATTTTTGGAGAGTTATAATGCCTACTTAGCATTGATTCATGTGGTTCGGTGTTACCATATCCACTCTACAAATTCCCTAGATCTGGGGAAAAATCGATAAAAGTAAAACCAAGTGTCTTACTATTTAGACAGGTAGCAATTTTAAATAAGGGGTTTATCGATCGCTGGAGAAGCTGTGTTGCCGTTTCCTGTCAAGTTTCTGCGTAATATTAGGAATCATGGAGTGCTGTGTTGCCGTGCCTACATTATAAATTTCCCTAAATCTGGGGAAAAATCGTTGAAAGTGGAGTCAAGAGTCCTACTAAGTATGCTTGGTAATTACCTAGAAATTTTACAAAGAAGAAGCAATGTTGTCATTCGATGTAATTTTTTGGAAAATTATAAGGCGTATTTATCACTTATTCATGTGCTTCAATATTGCCAGGTCCACTTTACAAATTCCCTAGATCTGGGGAAAAATCGATGCAACTGAAACCAAGTGTCTTACTATTTAGACAGGTATCAATTTTAAATGAGGGGTTTATCGATCGCTAGAAAAGCACTGTTGCTGTTTCCTGTCAAGTTTCTGCGTAATTACTAAGCGTACCTACCATTTAATCATGGAGTGCTGTGTTGTCAGATATACATTACTAATTTCCCTATATCTGGGGAAAAATCATTGACAGTGGAGTCGTGTCTTACTAAGTACGCTTGATAATTACCTAGAAATTTGACCAAGAAGAAGCGCTGTTGCCATTAAATATAATTTTTTGAAGAATTATAAGGCGTATTTATCACTTATTCATGCGCTTTAATATTGCCAGATCCACTTTACAAATTCCCTAGATCTGGGGAAAAATCGTTGAAAGTGGAGTCGAGTGTCCTACTAAGTACGCTTGATAATTACCTATAAATTTTACAAAGAAGAAGCGGTGTTTCTGTTCGATACAATTTTTTGGAGAATTATAAGGCGTATTTTTCATTAATTCATGCGCTTCAATATTGCCAAATCCACTTTACAAATTCCCTAGATCTGGGGAAAAATTGATGAAAGTGAAACAAAGTGTTTTACTACTTAGACAGCTAACAGGATAAAACGTTATACAATTGAAAGGCACGAAATCAATCGCTGGGAAGTGGTGTTGCTATTTTTTTGTCACGTTTCTGCATAATTATTAGGCGCGTACTTATTGATTCATTCGGTGCAGTGTTGCGAGATCTATAGATCAAAGTCTCTAAATCTAGATATAAATCGATAAAAGTGAAACCATGTGTTTTACTACTTGAATGGTAACAGGATAAAACGTTATACAATTAAGAGGCACTAAATCGATCGCTGGGAAGTGGTGTTGCTATGTTTTTATCAATTTTCTGCGTAAATATTAGGTGTACTTACCATTTAATTATGTGGTGTTGTGTTGCCAGATCTATTTGCAAATTTCCCCAGATTTGGGGAAAATGTTTTAAAATGGAGTCAAGTGTCTTACTATCTACTATTTATAATCTTATTTTGAATTAATATAAGAATACATTTTTGTGAATGATATTTTATATATTTTATTTTAAAAGGCATTCAATTCCATATCTATTAAACTATACGTCCCACGACAAAAATGGTGATACCTTTAGATTGCCTATCTTTTATTTTCAAAGTAAATAGTAAGATTCAACTTTCATTAATTTTTCCCTAGATCTGGGGAAATTTGGTTATACCGCACTATTTAATGGTAAGTACGGCCGATAATTACCCAGAAACTTGACAAGAAATGGCAACACTGCTTTTCCAGTGTTTGTTAGATCCTTTAGTAAGATAACAGTTTAAAAAGGCATGAAACATCAATGATTTTTAATAAGAGAATTATAAAGCGATGTTGCCGTTTTGTCAAGGTTCTGGGTAATAACCATTGAATCATGTGGTTAGGCGTTGCCAGATCTACTTTACAAATTTCCCTAGATTTGGGGAAAATCGATGAAAATGTTTTTCTTATATTTACTATTTTAAGTAAATATAGAAGTTATTTTTATTTTGAATGATTTTTTTATACGTTTTTTATGGCGTTTGTTTTTATATTTTCTAAACGATAAAAACAGTGATAACCTTTTTAGATTATTAAATTACCTACCTTTTATTTTAAAACTTTGTTTTAAACTTAATAGTAAGACACTTTACTTAACTTTTATCAATTTTTCCCTAGATCTAGGGAAATTTGGCTATACCGCACTATTTAATGGTAAGTACGGTCGACAGTTACCCAGAAACTTGACAAGAAACAGCAACAATGCTTTTCAGTGTTCGTTAGATCTCTTGGTCAGATAAAAGTTAAGAAGGCATGAAACATCAATGATTTTTAATAAGAGAACTATACAGAGATGTTGCCGTTCTACGATAAAAACAGTGATAATCTTTTTAAATTATTAAATTTTCTATCTCTTATTTCCATACAGTTTTTCTAAACTCAGTAGATATTAAGACACTTGATTTAACTTTAATTGATTTTTCCCACATCTGGGGAAATTTGTAGGGTAGATCTGGCAATACTGAACCGCATGATTCAACAGTAAGTACGCTTCATAGTTATCTAGGGACTTGGTAAAAAACAGCAACACCGCTTAGACAGATAAAAGGACATACAATTGAAAAGGCCCCCTCACATCCATGATTTTAAATACGGGGGTTTATAAATCGCTGGAAAAGCGGTGTTTCCGTTTTTTGTCAAATTTCTAGGAAATTATCATTGAATCATGTAAAGTGGTATTGCCAAATCGAATTTACAAAATTCCCCAAATCTGGGGAAAAATCGATGTGTCTTTTTTTATATACAGAAAAATCGTGGTAAATTAATTTGTTTGTCTTTAGATCGAAAACGGAGAAGCACGGTTCCTGTATAGAGCACGTGTACACCGACATATTCGACGGCAGGTATTGCGGTTGCGGGGATTATAACACCGACGTCAACGAAAAGATCGGCGAGGAACTGAAGAAAAGCAAGGTCGTCGTTACGGCTATGACGCCTGCGACGAGTAGCGAACGTACCATTACCAGCGAAGACGACTTTCCAAGGAGCAGTCCTATTTACGTGTCCGTTGCGACGCCGAGGTTGGTTTAATTTTTATATTATTTATTTGACTTTGTTTTTCAGGAACGATTACCAAGTTTAAAACACTAAAATAGTGAAAAATACTATAAATTAATTAAAATAGTTACCTAATTATAGAACAAATAGTGCGAAAAAGCCAAATTAGTGAAAAATTGAAAAAAAAAAAAAAATACTGTCAAAAATAGTTGACAAGTGGCACATCCGTTGTCAAACATTAATTTTATTGACTGTTTTATAATTGATCAAAAGTAGGGCTTAATAAATTTGTTTTTTTAGGCCCGTGGAGCCGGAAGTCGATAGCGAAAAAAGCCAAGGTGAAATCATTAAAGATAGCGAACCGGAAGTCTCGCGAGACAACACTTAGATTTGAATCCAAAAAATAACGATAATAATAACAACTATTTTTTTATAGTTTTTTTTTTTCTGTGTAATTTGTAAATACTGTTAATATTTTTTAATGAAATTGAGTTTGTATGCTTTTTGTACATATGTATATGGATACGCCTAAAAAGAATAGTTGTAAGAATTACAGTTTTTTTAACTAATGTGTTTTATTTCTTTTTTTTTACAATTATTTAATGCTCATTTAAACATTGCCCTATATTAGTGTTCAACTGACAATTAATTTTTAATAAATATAAACCATTTTGTCATTGAATTTTACATATACGTTTTTCTTGATAGTTTCGGTCTTTACTTGATAAAAATTCATATTATTAAAATTAGAAAAACCCTGAAAATTAATTGGAACTTGGAAATTTAAAAAAAATGCCTGTCAGACATCTTGGTTTTCTGGCCAAATGCCCGTACCATGACGACATTGACTGTTGAGATTCCTAGATAGCAATTCAATATACTAGATCGGGTCAGCCGCCGTTTTAGGCTCTTCAAATACTTCTATACAGTATCGGTATATACATATATGAGAAATGCATTGATGCATACTAAGCCCATATTCGTGCAGAAGCGCAATCTTAATTTTATGCATTTTGAGGTACATTTTTTGTTTACAGAGATACACTACACTCCATTGTTTAACTTAAACTAATATTTTTGACTTTAACGTAAAAGTTATTTTTGTGCATTTACATCTACGCTGATATTAATGTACCGAAAACACTTAAAAGTCTTTTTTAAACCACAATAATATAATCAGGCAATCTCAACTTGGTTTTCGTCAGAATTATTTAATCGAAACTGCCTCAATTGAGCTTGTACAATATGTCCATGAAAATATCGATCAGAACAACTACACACATCTCCAAAAGTCTTGGTAACTTTTACCACGTTCAATGTAAGGTGACTTTTTTGTGTATACCATTTTACATTATCTTATCATACATAAAAATACAGTTTGCAAGACAAAAATTGTTTTCGTCCGAAAATATGCCCGTTTTGAAAAAAAATCAGTTCTAAGCTGACATCGAGTATTAAAGAATAAAGTAAATTTCTCATAAAATGTCAGAGTCCGATTTCTCAGGTTGACCGGACAATAATATTGGCCTTACATCAAGAGGGTTTGTTAAATAACGAGACTGCGGGTTATCTGAATATTCCACGGACTTTGGACTATTTTTCAAAAACGGGCAGAGTTGTGTGAAGGCCGGGACTGGTCGACTAAGAATGACATCGGAGAAAGAAGACCAGTATATGGCAAGCCCTTTGAAGTAATTTTTTGCGAACATAGCGGAGGGTAGTTTCGATTTCGAGAAGCACCATAAGAAGGAGATTTAATTCCTCAAATCTAAGGATGATAACCTTTAAAAGTGCCTAGGCTTTTACCTCGACACAGAGCTGCACGTCGCCATTGGGCTCAAGAACATAGGAACTGACTTTTACCACAATGGCGCAACGTTCTTTTTTCGGACGAGTCACCATTGGCCTACAGAATGATAGTCGACGGAAAAGGGTCCAGACAGACAGGAACGACTTACTTTTGCAAGAGGTGTTGTTCTCTATCAAGGCGGATATGTCGGTTTTTGGGGGCTATAAAGTTTGGTGGCCGCAACCCACTTATTTTAATTGAGACTATTATGAAAGGTACCATATACGCTGAAAACATTATTCAACCAATCATTCAGCCTTTGCGTACTGAATTTGGGGACAATTTCATTTTTCAAGACGATAATGCCTGATCGCATCGCACGCTATAGGAAGGAAATATCCAAATAATGAATGGCAAATAATGAAATATATCCAATTGAATATGTATGAGATTATCTTGGCAGGGCAATATCCAGTCGATAAAACCGCCCTTTAACGACTTGATTGTAGCTGTTCAAAAAGAATACGACAATATGCCTTAATCATTTTATTGATAACCTGATCTGCGGGATTCCGCGACACGTTGGCCAATTGATTGAAAGTAGGGGCCATAATACAGATTATTAAGTTATATTTTTGTTACGATATAACATTTATTGTCAAAAAATACCATTTTCGTGCTTACAATTTTTGGACCTTTTCTTGTAATTTCCTTTATTCTGCATTATTCAGAAAGTAAATTATAAAGATTGTGTATCACATAGTTTGGTATTAAAACATAGAATAAGATTCACCATATTTTTCAAGTTTTATTTGATTATTTTTAAAAATACCCAGGGGGGCCAAGACTTTTGGAAATGGGTGAATTTTTCGACATAACCCATGCATTTGACACGATTAATTCCACTTACTTATCAACAAAACTTGAATCACTGGGCATAAGAGTTTCAATTTAGTCTTGGATCAATTACCCAGACAGCACACCAAATCCTTTGGATATCTACTGAACATCCCAATATCCACTGAATGTCCAGTCCATGGTGGATATCTATTTTAAAACCATGAGATGTAATTTAAAGATATGCAAATGTCCATAAATAATAGTAATTATATAGCAAATTATTAAAAAATTACGCCATTGTGGCTAATAGTACCGTTCAAATATTTAAAATTAATTTTTTTAAGGTGTATTCAATATCTCATGGACATCCACTAAATATATCAAAGTCTAGGCGCGAACGCAAACCATCGTGGATATCCACTAGATGTTATTTGATTTTGCTTACTAAGTATATGGCGATACCACTTTCGCATCTAATCATGCTCGACCCGCCGTAATTGAGTTCGATCGTAATTTGTGTCCTAATTAGACTCCATTAGAAACTGGAGTCGATAATTTCCATTTATTGCTGAAGAGTCCTAATAAGGATGACTTTCTCCTTAGTGGGCAAAATCAAAGGCAGAGTGTTGAAAATATTTTGAGTGTTGAAAATATTTTTTCTCTGCTATTTCCTTCCGACGTTATTCAATAATCATTATTTACTTATGTACCTCTACTACAGATACACATAAAATATTTTGCTGAATATCCGAATATCTTCTATATCCTGTGATATAGACGGACATTTGGTTGGATATCCACAAAATATATTCTGTGGATATCTCTGGGATTTCTTGTATTGTCTGGAAGATACCCATTAGATATTTTGCTGGATATCCCTTAGGATATCTTCTATATTCTGGATATAGACGGACATTTGGATATCCATATTAGATCCACGGAATATTTCTGATATCCTGTGGATATATTGGATATCCACAAAAGATATTCTGTGGATATCTCTGGGATTTGGTGTGTTGTCTGGGTATATGTCTGACACTCAAAGTGCAGATTGATGATGATTTATCCAATGAGTTTAGTAC
This sequence comes from Psylliodes chrysocephalus, assembly GCA_927349885.1. Taxonomy (NCBI): domain Eukaryota; kingdom Metazoa; phylum Arthropoda; class Insecta; order Coleoptera; family Chrysomelidae; genus Psylliodes; species Psylliodes chrysocephalus. Next base: position 1,233,390 of record OV651821.1, on the reverse strand, counting down.
TTTTGTTGGAACTCTGAAATGTGAAGTTGTTCGATGTTTGTTTCTATACTGTTTTTCTATAAGCAATTAGAACGTTTGATTTTCCGTATGAATTTAAGGCTCAATTAACTGGTTTTTATTTCAAGAAACTTAAAACTACATTTTGTAGCGGAGTGAATAAAAAAAAAAAGGTAAAATGTGATGATATTCATGCAACGGGCATATCGATGTTGTTCTTGGTGATTCCATCCATATCTTTCGCACAAATCACTTGACTCCCTCACTTCATATGGTCACGATTACGTCATTTTTGTAATATTTTTACCCTGACGTTTTTAACCGTCGGAGAAGAACGAGGTGAGTGGGACCCTTAACACAAGAATGGAAAAACAAACGTCGTTTAATTGTTTGTACATACTGACCGCGGTCAAAGATTGTGAGCGAAACGCCAAATATAAATATTTCCATTTAAATAGCATGTCACAATATTGCATCGCTCCTTGAATGGAGCGTGACCTGAACTACAGTGATAATTGGTCTTACACACATCTTACTCGAAACATTTTTTTATATACAGTGGCCTATTTGAAGTCGGGCTACCCTCATAAATTTGTTGTTTATGGAGCGATTTTGAAGATTTTTTTTGAAATGGAGGGGGGAGAAAGATATATTTTGGAGTCAAGCGGCGTCAAAATGTACGCTTTACATTTTCCTCAAATTTTTTCATTACGGTCCGTTTTAGAGAAATCATGTAAAAAGCAAAAATTATAGGGACTAATATTAGAAGTAACTTTTGTATGAAGAATTTTCTTGTCCAAACGTAAATTACCTACAGTTATATTCCGTAAAATATAAAAATTACCCCTTATAAAGTACCCCCCCCCATGTTCCAAATCGGCCAAAAATCTAATCAGAGCACCGCAGGCTAGAATTGAGGTTAAGTTTAAAATTTGGTGTTTTTCTCTTTATCTGTTTTTGAGTTTTCTTTAAACAACTTTTATTAGAACAATTTTCTTAAAAATTTAAATTTTTACGTATTGTCAAATTTCTTGAATACGGACCATTTTAGGAAAATTTTGTATAAAACAAAAATAGATAATAATATTGTAACTTTTATTTTAAGAATTTTCTTCTCCAAACGTAAATATTCCATACAATATAAAAACGACTACCTATAAAGTACCCCCCCCCCCCCAGATGTTCCACTCTGTCCAAAATTTATTCAGTTCACCGCATGCCGGAATAAAGCTTAAATTTAAAATTTGGTATTTTTCTCTGTATTCGTTCATGAGTTATCGAGTATATAAACATCATCGCGAAAATAGTCAAAACGGATTCAGAGGACCCAAATCGTAAAAATTCGTCAAAAACTCGAGGTCGAAAAAATTATAATTCCTTTACTTTCCTTATCTGCATACAGATAGGAAAGTAAAAAGTTTCCAATGTATGTTACTTTAGTTTAAGAGTTACGCAGCTTCATTCATTTTAATTTTATGAAATAAAAATCGCTGGGATAAAAAAGAAAACATTTATTTAAATAATATAAAATACTTAAAAAATACAATTAGTTTACAATAATTATTAATTGAGTAGTAGAGCTATTTTTCGAATGTTTTGTTCACGTAATAAATACAATATTTAATATACCTATATATAATATATTTTGTTTTTTTTTTAAATAAGTCACTTCACGAAAACGAGGATGATCGGTCTCAACCTAATCATTTTATCATCTAATCTACAATCTTAACATTTACTATACACACAAGTTTTTTTTTTTAACATTATTACTAACATCCGATTCCCACTGTATAATCCTCAAAATTATTACCATTCCACAAGATTTGAAAAACTACCATTATTTCAACATACTAAGTTTTCACGTAAATTTGAACTAATTTGTGTCAGAATTCCTTCCATATTTAACATTTTAGACAAATTTGCAACACTGTTGACAGTTTTATGACAATTTTGACAGACAGGACATCTACATTTGACATAACCGCCTATTTATGGTAATATCCATCGAGATGGAATAAAATAGAGATGACATAAACATTATTTTATAATATGACAGATGGACGCACTTCAAGTGATGAAAATGACGACTTGAGTCGAACTTTGATTTATTTGAAGTCAATGATTTTATATTTAAAGACTGATGGAATGAAAATGATTTTCCAACATTTAAATGAAGCTATTTACAAAAAAATGGCATTTATTCTTATCAAAACTGACTAGTTCCATTACTTTGAGTTTGACATATGACGTAAAAACGTAATGCAAAGGTGTGGTTACTTTAGCATCGTGATAGCATCTCCTATTTATTCTATCTGACAGTATTAATACATTTTGAACATTGAGGCAATATTTACCCCAATTTCGTTATCCCCATCGACATTTCCGATCACTAGCGACCTTCCTCTCATTGCCACCTACCAACCAACTTTCCCTCCGTCCTAATTCTAACAAACAAGAAACGAAACTAAATAAAAAAACACGTCAGTCGGGTAAAATGATAAAAAAATTCGTCTAAATCCTCGTTCACACCCTCAGTATCTCCAACGACTTGTTGTAGCAGATGGCGATCCAATCGGGCTGAGTGGCGCCCCATTGGATTTGATTGACTTCCCCTTCGGCCGCTGTATAAGCTAGAATGGGATCTTCGATAGCTCGCGGCATCTGCTGGATGTCCCAAATCAGCGCTTGGTGATCGTCGCCCGCCGTGCAAATATGACAGCTCGAATGCGGCGCCCAAGCTATACCATTCACGCACGCGCGATGATTATTGAGACGCGCCACCGGCGTACAAGGTACTCGCACGTCGAGGATAATAACCTGAAAACGAAATACAGTTAACAAATAATTAAATGTTCAAATTTTTTCATATATAAACGCACCTCGCACGCGTCCATAGCAATGGTGGCCAAATAGTTGGGGTCCTGCTTGTTCCAGGCCAGCCGTAACAAGGGGGTATGCGCGGGATCTTCGTAGATGATGGTGGAGTGCTCCAAGTGTCTCAAATCGAACATTCTCACCGATCCATCGGCTCCTACTGAGGCGAACATGTCTCTACCGCCTCCGGCTCGAGAAAATGCGATGTCGTATACTTCTTTATCGTGCGCGATCAGCTGCGTTTTGACGTGACCTGAGACTAGGTTCACACGACCCATTACCTAAATAATACAGGAGATACATCAAATATTGGTAACAAAAATCAATACAGTACAGGCGTCTAATATCAAATGTAATAAAGTCCACTTTTCTAAATTTTCCACTACACAACAAAAACTATTTAAAAAATATTAGGACATTACATAAAATTACTGTTTTGGCTTTTAAGTGTGTAAATAAATTATTTTATGTAAATTGCAGTCAAAATCGCTGTAGAATTTTGAATAATATTTTAAATTGGAGTTTGCTGTATTTGATATTTAAGGTTGGAGTTTGCTATATATGATTTGTTCATTAAAGGAGATTGCTGTTTATGATAGTAAACTGAGTTGTGAAAACATCCAGAAATGTATTTAATACACAGTTCTGCTCACTAATTAATACTGTGATAAACAGAAATTAAAAACAAATGTTTTTCATATTGTCAATAAACAATGTGTCCATGGGCGCAGACCAAAAAATTGCTGGGGGCCAAGTCTTATAGGCAAGTAGACTCCGCTTCACGAAAGAAGAACACAGCTGAAGTTGCAACGATGACAGTCGCAGAAACCAAATTATGTCTTGTTTACCTACGTCGCTTAGTAACGACAGGGTCACGCCACTGGCGTAGAACGAACATTTTTATGCCAATACTAACCATTTATTTATTTGTTAACGACGTTAGCGTTTGACATTTAAGGTTATTTTTTTGGAATCACCTATTTGTTAAATATTTTTCATTGTCGACTATTTTAAGACGTTTGTGAGTGTTGTGTGTTTTATTTAATCTAAAACATGCCTCCTAAAAAGCTTGTTGGTTTAAAAAGAAAAATTATCCATAGTCAAGGTCGGCCTATTATAAAAAATGTCGCATCTTTTATGCAATCCGAAGCTGAAGATGGAATTCAAATTCCTTTACAAAATTATCAGTAAGTAGAATAAAAAAGTATAATACCTATGTAATAATGTAATTTATTATTCCTAACCAGATCAGTCAGAATTTACAAGTATACTTTGGCGAATTTATATACTTAGTAATAGACTAGATATTATGTCTTTGAACAAAAAAGATCAGTTATTTCATTATGTTATTGTAGATTATAAATCGTGCCCTTATTTCAAATACCACCTAATTACATATTTTGTTATAAACATATGAAGTTTGAGCATAAAATTTTATCTATAAAACAAATATTACTAAATTTTGTCAGTAGTTTGTAGCATTGAGATTGTTAAGTCTTTAGAAAAGTAGTATTCTAATTTAAAAATAATTAAATTTTACTAAAAATTATTCCACTTATATGATTTTGCCTTTTTGTACAATGAAAAACTATGTGTCTTGGTATATTTGCAAGACAAGCTTATAATGTTACATTTCTTTAATTTGTAAAATATATATCCTGCTCGAGTCTTTTTATTATACGCAACTTCTATTTTCCTTGAGAAAAAAAATTAGAATAAATTTTGATAAAATACAGATATTTATTACTACCTATATATCATTTTGTTGAAATGTGATCTTATTTGTTTTTAGCCATAATTTAATTTCTAACGGGACATTGTATCAGTTAGCAACTAGCTTGTTTAGGGACTAGGAGTATTTCCACCAGGGCTGCCGCAGAGATATTTAGAAATGTACTAGAAAATTAGAGGAAAATGTACTAAATTGTACTAAATTTTAGATGGACTGTCACTTGTCAAAACTGTCACGTATGTTGTCAGTTGTCATGTCAAATCTTGTCGAATGTCAACTGAAGGATGGATGGGCGTTGTTTGTTTTTGTTGCTTATGTACTTTTAAAAATTGGAATTTGAATATATCACTGGAATATACCGATACGTTAATATGAATATAGTTTTGTTTTAAATTTTATTATTTTAAACAAGTTTAACGGCAAGTTTTTATATGTTTATCAAGGGAGGTGCAAATAAATTGTAAGATCATAAACCAGTCACTAAAACCAGGATTCTGCGCAATAGATAATTTGTCGGTCCCAATAATCTACTGCGCAGAATCCTGGAGTCAGTGACGGGTTTCTGTTCGTTATTGGAATAGACCTTGTGTAAAATCCTTTTTCTTTAGGGAAAATACCGCTAATATTTCCAATACTTACCCTTATATCGGAAAACTTAGGCTTTTTATCATAGATGGTGCCACAGTATTTCAAATTGTACTAAATTTTCCCTGATTTTACTTAAAATGTACTTATGTACTATGCCTTGAGAAATGTACTAAATTTAGTACAATTGTACTGAAACGGCAGCTCTGATTTCCACAACCATACAATGTAAATATTACTGATTTTTAATATCTATATTAAATTGCAGAGAACAAACTCTAAAAGCAACTGGTGCGAGTAAAAGTACTTACACCACTTTTAGCTATTGAAAGAGGAGCATCTACTTCGTTTGGATCTCCTCGAAGAAAGAAATAATAAAAAAATAATACCCATCCATCTCATTATTTCAAAAAAGTCGAATGGTCCGACGCCCGACAAAAAATCGGGGCAATTTACTATTATCTCCGCTCCAGCTTCACCTCGCGGTGCGCGGCTGATTCATATCACAAGGTTTTTCGGTCTTGTACATGAGTACGAGTCCAGGGTTGCCAATTTAGCGATTGTGTAGCTAGATCTAGCGATTTCAGAAGGTATGTTGCGACTTCGAATTTGAGACGTGTTTCAAACCTAGCGTTTTCTAGCTATTATCTGGCGACTTTTACATATCAGGAATGATGATGGTGATGATAATAATAATGGGTGTAGTAGGTAGGCCATATTCTAGCAATGAAAAAGGAGGTGGTTGTACAACAATTGAACATAAAAGTAAATGTCTATAATTTTAATTTTGACATTATTGAGAGTTGTAAAATTTTAAAATCGTTAGGATAACATCTGATAAGCCATTAAAACGATTAATTTTCATTTAATTCCACATTAAATCTGGGATAAATACCTATGTTAAAAAGTAAGAACATTAACCAACTTTATTTATCCAATAGAAATTATTTTATAGTTATGTTTTGTGCTGGAAAGTGTTTGTTTTTGTCTCTTTTGTTTTCGGTTTTATTTGTTATTTTTTTTTTAACATGAGTTTTACAAGTAAGAAATAATACTTGTATTAGTCTTAACTGTCCCACTTTTTCTTGTTTTGTCCCGCTTTTCTAATGCCTAAATCCCGCCAAATGCAAATTCAGACCTGGCAACCTTATACTGAATGTTTACAAATTAGTAAATTTTCGTGTGGGTCTAGATTAAGTTTGTTCTTTTTTTTTTAGGTTCTAAAAGTGGAAACTACCATGATCACATGAAACAATCAAACTTTATGAAGTGGGTTCAGGAACAACTATTCCCAATATGCCTGAGAAATCAGTTCTGGTTGTAGATAATGCTTCTTACCAAACGTGAAAACTGAAAAAAGTATTACTTCAGTATCTAGGAAGTCAGAAATGTTAGAATGGCTTACAGCCAACAAAGTTTACCATGATGCCAATAAGACAAAACCCGCTTCGTATGAATTAATTAAAAAAATCAGTTAGGTATTCCTGTTTCCTAAATTGCACTGTTTACTGAAATAATATTAACATAAATTCTTATTGTTACCAACTTATCATCCAAAATTCAATCCAATAGAAAAAATCTGGGCACTGGTTAAGAACTGGGTGGCGGTGCACAATATCATATTTAAACCGGATGATGTGGAGAAATTAGCCAGGAAGAAATTTTCTGAAGTTTCTGATCAAGAATGGTGTTCTATTTGCGAACATGTAAAGAAATGCAATTCTGAATGGATTAAAAAGAACACATTCTGGATAATGCTGTAGTGTGTTTACTGCAAATACAGGATCATTTGATGAATGTACTTCAGAGGATGATTGCAGTAGTGACAGCAGTAGGAGTATTATAGAATTGCTTAGTGACTATGAAAGCAATTAAAAATACAGACCTACAAGAAATAATTTTTTCCAACATACCTACCTAAATTCTAGGCAAACATATTTAAAATTTTGTGATATGACTCAAATTGATGATTTTAAAATCGATATATCACTAAAGTCAATAAACAAAAAATCTTAATTTCTTCATAATATACTTTTCCAATAACTAGTAACTAACATCTAAAATTTCATCAATTTGTTTAACTATAAATGGGATTAAACAAGTTTGAATATTTAAAGTAAAGGTAAAAAGTATAAAATTTTGTAAAATATTTCACACATGTGCAACTAGCACTCAATTGAATAAGAAATACAACAAACATTTATTATCACTAAGCTATTTTGTATTTATTGTATTTACACTTATCATTTGATTAACTACTATTGTATGCTGCAGATTTCGTTAAAGTTTTTAGATGTGAAATGTTTTAAAAAATTTTTATATTTTTCCCTACTTTTCAAAATTAATACTAAAGTTACATATTATGCCATATTATGGCATTTGAGTTCCAACTTTTCAATGATTTTTTGCCAGTAATCTGAGTAAACCATTTAATAATGAATATGTTATCAATATTTTTCAAGCATTCCTAAATTAAAATAAACAATTTTATAAGTTCCTATTTTGTTTTTTTTTTAACTTTTTTTTATTGCCTAAACGATATATTTAGGGCTTGAAGTAATAGGCTATTATGTCCTAAGAGATCAATATCTCAGCTAGTCCATTTTTATCCAAAAAACTTTTATAACCCAAGATTTTAAAGGAAATTTAATATACTTTTTGTTGTATAAAGCAATGTCTGCACCTACCTCTACTCAGAAAGCAATTATAAGCAAAAAAGTAAAAAAAAAAATTTTTTTTGCGTATTAAATTCTTTTTTTATATTTCTTACATACAAAAATTTAAATAAATAATTTGATGTAAAATAATCGTATTATTTACAAAAAAAAATTATATTAACTGCATGAAATTTGCTTCACATAAGGGATTTACAAATTGCACTTTTTTTGTTTCAATATTTCTTGCTTTAAAACTTGTGAAAATGACAACACCATTTGCATATTTATATTTATTTAAGAATTAAATTTGAAATGGTTACGCTCATACGACTGTAAGACAAAAAGTTGTCTCTAAAACCAAGCCTGTAAGTTGAATAAAATCAAACAGCGTTCATAAATAAAAGGAAAGTGCACCAATAAATAACTTTTGATCAAGAGAATATATGAAATTTGAAGAAATCTCTTGCTGTACTTTCAGTAGATTTTTTTGGAAGGAATTCATTTTGATTTTTGCTTATTATCAACATTTCATTGTGGATACGCTTTTCAAAAATTTTGTTTAATACGAGTATATCCCTAATTATCTATCTTGACCACCATTTTCTAAAAATTGGATTTACCATGCCTAGTTTTAAATATCGTAGTAATATTAATGATATAAATAACCCATTGAGATATAATAAAGAGTACACTATATGCATTATGACTATTCCTCTAATAAAAATTATATTATCAAGCAATGCTCACAGAGTTAACATTTTTTTAATGACTGAATAATGCCAATATATTGAATAGGTGATTAACTGCATAAAATGAACCAAACATACATTATTTGTGCCATACCTGTCCGGTTTCAAGCCCCCAAATCGTACACGTCGTATCTATAGAAGAAGTTCCAACTAAATTAGGATCAACTTCATTCCAATCAAAGCTGGTCAATGGTGCACAAAAATCTGAATTTTTATTGTTGTTTAAAACGCATTCGAGTCTCGTATCTGGCTCTCCCGCCCTCCAAACCCTCAAATAGTCCCCACTAAAAATAAATAATAAAATACTGTTAACAAGAAATTTTATCAATAATAAAAACCAGAACTATGTATGTATTTACCTTGTAGCCAACAAATCTGGAAAAATCCCCTTACTATCTGGTATCCACATGATTTTAGTCGTAGGATAAGGATGATCGAATGTACTTTTCGCAGAAAACTCACTACTATCTTCATCTAAAGAAATGACCTGAACTTTATTGTTGTACTCCTCTACGAAGCTGCCGAGAGCAAGTCTGAACCTTTTGTCGGGTCGTACTGACCAGTTCATACTGTACAGCGGCCAGGGGGCCACATATTTGTAGATTTCTTTGCGTTTCCCACCGGGGACAACCCCTGAGTGGGCCATTTCTAAAAACAATACGTTAATGGATTGATTTAGAGGATATTGTGGAGTTTACTTACTGTGGAGATCAATTTTTACGGTTTGTTTTTCACCGTTTCAACAGAAAGCAGGGAAATCCTCGGAAAATCTATTTGTTTATAACAAATAACAATATCGGCTTGACCTTGACACTTGACAAGAGTTATATGACAGATGGCATCTATTGAAGAATTTCTTTGTCGGTATACAGAATTCTGTATTCTATTACAATTTTTATTCGATTTAGTGAATAATCTTTTTGATTTTGGCAAATTATTTATAACAAGAAACATTTATTAACAATAATTAACAAACTATAACAGTTTCTACGTTTATTATTTTTATATTAGTAAAAAATTTCGATGACTTACAGCGCCCTCTAGTAATAGACGCAGGTATTTAAGTCGTAAAATATCCTAAATTTAAATATGAAAAAAATTTAAACAAAATATAGTATAAAGTAGATATTTATTATAAAATGCTTTAAAAAAGCATCTTGAATTAATTTTAGTTCGTCTGGTTTCTTGTTTAAATCCAAAATACCCATAACCCGGTAGTGTGTGCACGTGTTTTGAAGGCAAACTTATAAAGAAATGAGTGTCAGAGGATTTTTGTGCCTTAGAAAATTTGGTACGGATGTGAAAACAACAAAATTCTTCACTACACCTATTTATTATGTGAATGCAAGTAAGTTAACTTTCAAAAATACAAAATAAGCAATCAAACCTCAAATAAAACAATGTTTTGACTTTGACAGATAGCGACCAGGGGCGGCTTCAAAATATTAATAGTAGTTTTAATGTTATAAGGATAAAAAGTCTAGTTTCTTGGGCTATTACGTCTGGCCTCTTAGTAGTCTAAAAGAATACTTTTCGTCCGTGTTTCATACATTATTTTTGACAAACTTGCAGTTTAGGTGGATACTAAAACGTATGCTGCACTAATGTGTTATGTGACACTTTTCAATTTGAGCTGTCTGTTGATATTTTCTAGTGGCGGCCAAGCCAAGCCGCCGGTCACAGAAAAGTTCTACTTTTCGATTATTCTATCCGAAAATGTCCTTTTTGACACATTCTAATAAAAACTAAGTAATACATTTGTTGAAAATTTAATACAAAAAGAAAATAACTTATACGATTAACTCATAGGGCATTTTTTCTTCTTTAAACGCAGCTATGATATTTCTGGCGGTTACTAGCCCCATTTCATTTCTTGTTTCTACGGCAGCGCTGCCTATATGTGGCAGAATAACACAATTTTTTAACTTATACAAAGCGTGGTCCAATGGTAAAGGTTCTGGAGTCATAACATCCAACCCTGCACCCCAAATGATTTTGTTCTGAAGAGCATTAACCAAAGCATCTTGATCAACTAGGCCTCCTCTACTGGTATTTATAAAAACTGCTGTCGATTTCATTTTTTTAAAAGCAGATTCGTCAAATAAGTTCTTCGTTTCCGGAGTCAAAGACGCTACCAAAGTTATAAAGTCGCTTTGAGCTAATAGCTCATCAAAATTAACTCTATGAGCTCCGATTTCTTGAGCTTCTCTCAATCTTTCAGATCTGTTATAGTAAATAATTCGTTTAGGTTTAAAGGATTTTAAAATACGTGCAATTTGTTGTCCTATTCTTCCAAAACCGACGATACCCACCGTGGAATCTTTCAAGCCGGGTCCGCACATCCAAAATGGCGACCAGGCTTTCCAACCGCCAGTTCGGGCTTCCTGGTTCGCTTCTAGAAGTCGCCTGCTGGTTGCTAATAATAACGCGACTGATAACTCCGCTGTGGCGTCTGTCAAAGTATCGGGCGTGTAGCCCATTTTAATGCCTCGTTTTTTAATTTCCTGTGTGTCTAGATGGTCGAATCCGACTGACATTGTGGCTATGACTTTAAGGTTTTTACCAGCCTTGTCTAATACCGTGGAATCTATCTTGTCAGTAAGCATGCAAAAAAGACCGTTTTTATTTTCTATGTTTTTAAGAAGTTCGTCTCTAGGTACTGGACCCGGTCCTGTCCAGGAAGTTACATCGCAGCTGGAAAGATAATAAATAAAATTAGACAAATTGATTGAGGTTTTTAAATTAAATTTTCTACTTACTGCTCTTTCAATAAATCTACGGCATCTTTGTTCACTTCTCGTGTTATATAAACAGATGGTTTAGTCATTTTTGTGGAGAACTTGCGACTGTATTGAATGGTTTGAATAAGTGACTGTCTTTGACCTCCTATCGTAGCAATCGCGAAACGAGTGAGACTAAACGCCATTTTTGTTTTCGATAATAGTACCAATCGGTATATTTAATAACGTTAATAAATTATTCTTATCACATATACTACAATAACAAAAAATTAAATTTCTTATTAATCCATGTTTATATATAAAAAATAATAATAAAAAAAAATGGTGGTTAAGTGTGCCCTTAACCATATTTGTGTTCCATCCTTGTCAAGGGGAGTGCTAAACTTCTCTCCTTTCATACAACACATCTATATATTGTTTGAATATCGTATTAGTATGGAACTCAGTTAAGCATGTGTCCGCGGATTGTAAGCTCACAGTGACTAAAGATTACGGAGACGGACTTTTTCAATCAAATTTTTATGAAATATACGACGATTATATGAACTTTAGGTGCATCAAAGCCTAATGTAGAAGCTATTAAAAGTTTTTAATTGTATACCTATTTATTTTCTTTTTGTTTAAATGACCTAATTTTTCTTTGATATGAATCAAATATATATAATACTGAGTAGGTACTGAGACTTTTCAAATTCTCCTTATTACTTTGTATTTTTTTAACGTTCTGTATTTATTTACAATTATATATATCGAATACAATGTTTAATTATTTATAATTAATCATCTTGACATATCTTGAGTAGCAACACATGGATATAAAATGGCAACCAGCCAATCCTTTTCCAATCATGAACTTCCTGTAGCGACAAACAGATGGCGCAAGATTACATTTAAATTTTATCCGCCATTTTCGTTCCAGATCCGCACATCGGACATCTCTACAGCTCGCTAATCGCGGACGCCGCCCAAAGATGGCAGCAAATGTCCGAAAGCGGCACGAAAATCAAATTTTCAACAGGTACAGATGAGCACGGATCAAAAATTCAACAAGCTGCTAATAAAAATAACACGTCTCCTTCCGTGTATTGCGATAAAATTTCGTCTGAGTTTGAAAAATTGGCACAGGAATTTAGTATAGGTTGTACGGATTTTATCAGGACCACTTCAGAAGGGCATAAACGTACTGTACAGTTGTTTTGGGTGAGTTACTCGAGTTACGGATGTAAAGAGCAGTGTTGCTAACACCAAAAATAAATTTCTGTTAAATAAATGCTAAAAAACTACTAAATTTGACACTGAATATGTTCTAAGACTAAATTCGTCTTTATTTGTATTTTGTGTTGGCTATACTGAAATAACTAAAATAGAATAGGTATTTTAATAAGGGCCGATTCCACCGTTGTGTTAAACGGAGATTAAAATGACATTGTTAATGTAAAAATGTCATTTTAAACTTCGTTTAACACAATGGTGGAATCGGGCCTCAAACATGCATTATTAATGCATGTTTTTATTAACAAAATAAACTTCCTGATAATTCTATGAACACAATACATTGTACATTAAATGTTTTTCGAATTTGCTACGCTTATTGCATATTTTTTAATATTCCAAAAATATTAATCTTTATTTTTTGCTGGGATTGCAATTTTCTGCTTAAAAATCTGCCGCCTGTTGTTTAATCATTTTTCCAGCTAAACGTTAATAAAATCGGCTAATTTTAGCCTAAGTTGACATCACTGGTACATAGAGATAATGCGCTAGTTCAGTGATGATGTAATTATGGTTCCACTGACAATTAAAGTGACAGTAGATTTTTTGAGTGCGTTTTGTTCGTTTTGTTTACCTAAATTATATAGTTTTTTTCACTTTTATAAATATATATTCCTAAAGTAAGTAGATAGCATGTATCAAATATACAATCGTTTAGTTACCAATTACATGCCTTTAAACTATTTTTTATGACCTGTAAACATAATTTTGAAATAAAATAAAAACAGTTAAAACGTATGTGTCAAATTTATTGATGATTTCGTTAAAAGATGGGTTAGAATTGAATGTCAGTGGAACCAAAATGACGTCACACTGAACTAGCGCATAATAGTTTTCCTGCTGTAAATATAGGGGAACACTGAAAGTTTTGAATAATTAACAGAACAAAAACCAACTCAAATGTCTTTTGTATTCTGTAATAAAAAAATTATTCATAATACAGTGTGTTCTATAAAGTTGGATCCATATGGGACATTTTTTTTAACATTACTATATGGGGATTGGCCTGCGCGTACCTTCTAATATTAAATAAAACATTGTTTTCTATTCAAAATTTGTAATTTCTAAATGGCCTGACGCCAAGAACAATTCTTTTCTTGACAATCTTAACATTGACAACTGATTTTAATCTAAAATCTTACAGAATATTAACAAATGAAAAGCGGGCCATTCTTCTTTCTTATTAAACGTCTAACTACTGGTGTACAAGACCACCAAAAGTAAGAAGAGCACACTTATTTGAAATTTCGCGGGGAATACTACAACTATTGGAAAAAAACGTCTTAGGACATTCAACTCTGCTTTTTAAAAAACTTAAAATAGCTCATATTAAAGTTGGCTAGGTAGTGCATTAGCTATCTGTCAAATTCAGTATTTTTTTGAATTTTTTTTTAAATCCCAATTTGACAGAAATTTAATGTCAGTAGCATACTTTGATATGGGCTATTTTAAGTTTTTTTAATAAGCAAAGGCGATTCCCCTACGAAGTTTTTTTTTAATTGTAATATTATTAAAAAAATTCTCACATGGATCCATTTTTATGGAACACATGTTATATGCCAATGCCAAATCTGCTTACATTTTTAGAACACTTTAAAAAACAACGACAAATTCTACTTGTCGAAATACGAAGGATGGTACTGCGTCCCAGACGAAACGTTTTTGACAGAATCTCAATTAAACGAGACAGTAGGAAGTGATGGTAAAAAAATCTTGGTTTCCGCGGAAAGCGGACACCCTGTAGAATGGAGTAGCGAAGAAAATTACATGTTCAAACTCAGCCAGTATCGCGATGATCTTAAGCATTGGTTGAAAACAAACGGTATTTATGATAAAAAATATACGTCGCGCCTTTGCTTCAAAAGTGACAGAACTTAAAATTCACATTTTGGAGTTGTTTAAACTTAAATGGGGTTAGTCAACAATCCTACGTCAGAACCTTAAAAATGAAGTCTTTTCTCAGCCAAGTTAAAACAGTTTTTTCTATTCAAAAGGGACAGAAATCAAAATTGAATTGTTAAAACCTTAAAATGACACAGGCCATCTAAAAAAGTCTTTTTTAAGCCTAGTTAAAACAATTTTGATGATTGATATACGGTTGCTTACTATAAAAGTCAAAGGTATTAAGCATTAACTCCAAATTTTGAGTTGTGTCACTTTTGAAGCAAGGGACGATATTAATTTAAGAAAACTCACCTATTACTTCAAATAAATACATTAATCACCCTGTATGTTCCATTTTTAATTTAAAGACGTACCATTTAATATAAAATTTGACTTCTGAGTATTTTTCATAATTTTCTAAAATTTAGGCAGCCAAAAATATATCCCAGTGGTATCCATACTACTTAATCTACAGTGTCTACGCAAGTTGACAGCATACGGAAAACTTTTATGATTATTAATTTTAGGAAAAAAAAGCTATTCTTCATAAAAAGTTGCGCATGGTCTAAAACCTGTGTTTTTTATAATTTCCTAGAGGGAATTTGGGATTATATATCTTTATATTTACAAAATTGCATCCTACTCTTCCTTAGAAAATCACCCTGTATATTTTTATAGTAAAATTAATCCTTCATAATATTTCAATTACTATTAAAAGTTTTTTAGTTTGTAGATACAAAATTTCTATAATTTCAATCAATACTATGAAATTTTATTAATTTCATTACAGAATATATTTTTTATTTTTGATAATAACTTTCAAAATTAATTAATAATTATTTCGTTATTATCTAAAAAGCATCATCGTATGCCGTTAATGAACCTGACTGATAATAATGTTCTGAGTTTGAAAATCAATTTAAAAACTATTAATTATTACATTATCTGATTATACATAGTATAATATATTTCCCATAATATTTGGCTTACTTTGAAAGGCTTATTGATTATAATTAAATGAAAATCAAGCTAGTTCCCGTTATTTAACTTTAAAGTATTAATTTTCTACCAATGGTGGCGTGTAAAAAGTTTTTAGATACCACTTAGAAATAATCTTTCGTCTGAAAAAATATTTGAAGTATTTTAATAGCCGTTTAAAATAACTTGCCATTTAAAAAAAAAAGGTTTTTGTTATGTACATAGGTGGCTGCAATGTATGAGGTTGGTATTATTGGTCTAGACTGTCTAAACATTTGATAGACATTGACTTTTGACAGGTTGTCAGAGGTTGGCGCTCTCGTGTTGATTGTTAACACTTTATGCTTGTAGTTTAATCACTTGTTATTAAAATCGGAGTATTGGGGCCCAGTGTTTTATTACCTAATACTATTTTTAATCTATTGATAATAGTCTGAAAATACCTCAACTAATCAACCGTAAAATAATCAAATTATTTTAGATATTATAATCTTTAAACGCTAGTTTTAGTGGCAAAAATTTGTTTGGAAAATTGATCATACATAATCAAACATTTTAAAATGATGAAAAGCGTTCGGAAAAAACAATACTGGGACTGAGGTTATGGGGGTAGAAATATTAAAAGAAATCTTAACTCAAAAACGAAAAATGATCTTGAAAATAAATCATATTTTAAAAACGAAAAGCGATATCAACATCAAATCTTCAGAAATATCAAGTTCTATAAGTGGATAAAGTCCCAAGATGTTTAAAAATCTAATTAAAAATGGAGAATTTAATGGGTGTTCAATGGAGACGTAAGTGGGACTTAAAGGGGACTTAATGGGACTTAAGGGGGACTTAAATGGGAGAACTTAAAGCGGTTTGGGGTTAAGGGGATTTAAGCCTGCTTTAAGGAGGTTTAAGAAGGATTTAAGGGACTTTAAGGAGATTTAAAGGGTTTTAAGGTTGTTTGAGGGGGTTTAAGGGAGTTTAAGGGGTTCTAGGTGGTTCAAGGGGATTCAAAAAGGTTTGAGGGGGTTACGGATGATTTAATGACGATTTAAGGGGAGCTTGGGGTTTAAGAGCGATTTAAGGGGAGTTTAAGGGGGAGTTGAATTAAAAAAAAAAAACAAATCAAAACGAAAAGCTATATCAACATGAATTTTTTAGTAAAAATTAAGCTTTATAAGGAGATACAGCCTATTAATTCTGAAAAAAATCTAAATAAAAACGAAGGATTAAGGGGAGGTTAAAATAAAAAAAAAATCATAAATTAAAAACAAAAAGCGATATCAACATGAAATCTTCAGGAAAATCAAGTTCTATAAAGGGATGAAACCTCTAAATGTTGAAAAAAATCTAATTAAAAATGGAGAATTTAACGGGCGTGTAATGAGGACTTAATTGGGAATTAAAGGTGACTTACTCGAAATTAAGGGGGACTTAAAGGAGGCAATTAAAGGGGCTTAAATGGGGAACTTACAGGGGTATGATATTAATGGGATTTAAGCGGGGTTTAAGAAGGATTTAAGGGACTTTAAGGGAATTTAAAGGGGTTTAAGGGGGCTTGAGGTTTAAGAGCGATTTAAGCGGAGTTTAAGGGGGTTAAAAAACAAATCAAAACGAAAAGCTATATCAACATGAAATTTTTAGTAAAAATTAAGCTTTATAAGGATATACAGCCTATTGATTCTGAAAAAAATCTGAATAAAAATGGAGGATTAAGGGGGGTTAAAATAAAAAATCCTAAATTAAAAACAAAAAGCGATATCAACAAGAAATCTTCAGGAAAATCAAGTTCTATAAGGGGATGAAGCCCCTAGATGTTGAAAAAATCTAATTAAAAATGGAGAATTTAATAAGCGTTCAATGGGGACTTAGGAGGATTTAAGGTGAACTTAATGGGACTTAATGGAGACTTAAATGAGGCAATAAAAGGGACTTAAATGGGGAATTTAAAGGAGTTTGGAGTTAAGGGGATTTAAGCGGGGTTTAGGGCGGTTTAAGAGGAAGTGTAAGGGGTTAAAGGGCGTTCGAGGGAGTTCAAGAAGGTTTGAGGGTGGTTAAGGACGATTTAAGGGGGGATTGGGTTTTAAGAGCGATTTAAGGGAGGGGTTAAATTAAAAAAAAACTAAATAAAAACGAAAAGCTATATCACCATGATAGTTTTAGCAAAAATCAAGCTCTATAAAAAGATGAAGCCTACTGATTCTAAATATGTGGGTAAGAGGGTCTGTTGAACTTTGAAGAGTATAATAAACAGTATTGGCCATCTTTTAATATGACACAGATGCGTGTGAGAGCTAAAGAGAGCCGACATTGGCGTAAGTAGGAAAGGAACAGTACCAGCGATACCAGCTTGTAGGGCGGTCGGTTTGTATAAATGGTAACGTTGACACCTTTCCTTTTCCGCTCGCTCCAATGTCGCTCTTTGTAGCTTTCACTCGCACTTGTGCTGGGGATATTGGAAGGTGTTTTATGGGCAATACTGTAGAATGCCAAGCATTTTATATCTTTATTTTAGTTTATTTTTATCTTTTACTTACCATTAGTCATACTTTTAGTAATGGAAATATTTTAATTGAAAAAGGCGCTGCAACTCGGAAAACTTTGTTCTAAAGATCAAAATAGTCTGTAGAGATATAATCAAATTAATTAAAAATAATCATACAGGGTGAAGCAGCATCGTATTATCGTAGTACAATCGTTCCGATTTCAAAATTAAATTTTCAGAAAACGTCGTAACTCCCAAAAAATTCCACAAAATTCTTCAGGATTTTTTGGATCAGGACGACGGTTTGCAGGATCTTTCGGTATCCAGACCGACCAGCAGGGTCAGTTGGGGCATCACCGTCCCAGACGATCCTTCGCAAAGCGTTTACGTCTGGTTGGATGCTCTGACGAATTATTTGACAGTAGCGGGATACGGTAACGACGATGAATTGTTCAAGAGAACTTGGCCTCCGGACGTTCAAGTCATTGGCAAAGATATTTTGAAGTAAGTATTATACGTTTTGTTTCTGTTTTATATTAAATTTGTGCGAAATAATATTGGCGACTGAAGCGATAACGAAGAAAAATAATGGGGCTGAATTGGTTCCTTGTGGTATACCGGAACTGATTGTATAAATTTCCAGCAAATTTGAGGGTGGGTGTAAAATAGTAGAAATATGATGATAAATGTGCCATATTAATGAGTCGCCATTTTGTTTCCACTGACAGTTCAATTTTAACAAAACATCATTGAATTTGACATATAGGTACGTTTTTTTTGCCATTTTTAAGGTTTTTTTTAAATATTGTTTATAGGTTATAAAAAATAGTTTAAAAGTATATAATTGGTAACGATTGTATATTTGATGCATATTATCTACTTTTTTTAGGAATATATTTATAAAAATTAAAAACTATATAATTTAGGTAAACAAAACTAACAGAACGCACTCTAAAAAGTCTACTGTCACTTGTCAATGGAACCAAAATTACATAATTAATTACTAACTTAGGGTATTAGTTCTGATGAACTAAACAATAGCTGTAAAGACTTCTATTTTTATTTAAATTTCTTAATTGTATTTGGACGACAGTTTGATATATGTTTCCGACCTAAATGCACTTACAATAACCTCTAAATTACTTCAACGGCATTAAGCAACTAAAAGACACTTCCAGACACGCTATCTAACATCCATAATTCATCAAAACTTTCATATAACTTCCTTCTGAGCTTCTTAATGCGTTACAAACGATCTCTAAAAGTTTTACTGTACAGTTATTACTACGCGAAAATTACCTATATATAGGTGTGTATACAGCTACGACTTAGGTACTTCCAGAAATTCGAGTCTTCAAGGTAATGATGCGGCCGCGTTCATTTATCAAATTCGCAATAAGCCAGGGAAGTTATTAAATGCCGATGCGAGCTGAAGTTTGAGGTTATGTTGCTCGGCTTCGGCCACGCGAGCCCGGGGGGGCGCTCGTTAACGTCGTTATAGATAGATTATAGTCGGTGGGCAAAAGATTAGCCCACGCATAACGGATTTTCGAAAGATTATAATATATGTCACTTTTTGGTGATACAAAGTAGGTTAAATTGGAAAAAATTCACAACAGGGGTCTTTTAATAAATGGAAACTTCATCTCACAAATTTTTTTCTTAAATATTCTTAATATATTTCTTATTTTAATTTTTTATATTTTTATTTTTTCTTATTTTTCTTATTTTTATTTTTCTTATTTTTCTTATTTTTCTTATTTTTCTTATTTTTCTTATTTTTCTTATTTTTCTTATTTTTCTTATTTTTCTTATTTTTCTTATTTTTCTTATTTTTCTTATTTTTCTTATTTTTCCTATTTTTCTTATTTTTCTTATTTTTCTTATTTTTCTTATTTTTCTTATTTTTCTTATTTTTCTTATTTTTCTTATTTTTCTTATTTTTCTTTTTACAGGTTTTAAGATGTTTTTAAAAATAAAAAAAATCAAAATCTTTCTTTTAATTTATTTAAAATTTGAAACAAAAATAAAATACTATTTAATATCAAATGAAAGCAACAATTCCAGCAAAAAAATCTCAGGTCACGTGATTTAAACAAAACTTTACAAAAAATATGTTACAACTATTTGACTTTAAATTTTTCATGATAGAGGAGACGCCCTTAAAATATATTATAATTTTATTTGCGTTATTATTTAAAACAAAAGCATTCAAAATTAGTGCTGAAACTGGATAAATTGAATTTTTAAGCACTTACCCATAATTATGAAAGGTCTTAATTAATTTCCTATGTCTTTTTCGAATCATTAAAGAACCTTTCAAAATCGTAAAACTCGTTAAAAAGTAATTAGAAACGAATGAAAAAACCTTTCAGCTTTGGAAATATTAAAAGATCAATTAAATAAATTAATACACACTTTAAAATTCATGTTTTTTTCCCTACTTTTATAGGTATATTTTTCGTTGAAAACAACTCAATAAAAAATAAAAGTAATTGAATTAAAATAGAATTTAAGGAACTAATAGAAAAATATTGCATCACTATACGCTAAATTAGTGATGACGGAATTTTGGTTCCACTGACAATTATAGTGACATTTTTTTTGAATGTATTTTGTTTACCTACATTATGTTGTTTTTAAATTTTTATAAATATATTCCTAGAGTAAGTAGATAATATAAATAATAATAATAATATTTATTGGCAGAAGTAAATACATAAACAATAACAATTATATTGTTTATATCTGGTAATACGCTTCTCCGGAAGAACAATGACGCAAGTAAAAATGAATGATTCCGCAAAAAAATATACTGAGACACTAAGGAGTAGTTTCGGAAGTAATCGAGGGGACTTGGAGGAAACAAATTAATTCTAGTTTTCGTTTTTCCACAGGAGAAATGTAATTTTCTTTGGCATTATACCATAATCAACTCAAAAAGTAAAAATTTGCCCTTGTGTCATTGTTCTTCCGGAAAAGCGGTCAACAAATATTAGCAATTTCTACGAGGCTGAAGTGCCTGTGTGTATATTAAGTAATTTATACAATATTTGGACTAAACTTAATTAATAACTAACAAAATTAAACGTTTTAAAAATAATAATAAAAAAGTTATATTATTTAAGTAAAATGTTTTTTTACTAAATGAGATGAATTCTAGATTTTTATATATATATTTTTTTCAATTTTAATTTCAAGATTTATTAATTTTTTTATCAAACATTTTTACCAAATTTTTTACTTTTAATTTTTGAAAATTTTTTCGACTTTTAATTTTTGAAAATTTTTTCGACTTTTAATTTTTGAGATTTTTTCATCAACACTGAAATGTGTAGAAGGGTCCCCCTTTAAACATTTTTTGTTATCTCAAAATTTATAAAAAATTTTAACAAACATTTATAAAATTTTTTTCGACTGTCAATTTTTGAGAATTTTTTCGACTTTTATTTTTTGAGATTTTTTTCATCAACACTGAAATGTGTAGAAGGGTCCCCCTTTAAACATTTTTTGTTATCTCAAAATTTATAAAAAATTTTAACAAACATTTTTAAAATTTTTTTCGACTGTCAATTTTTGAGAATTTTTTCGACTTTTATTTTTTGAGATTTTTTTCATCAACACTGAAATGTGTAGAAGGGTCCCCCTTTAAACATTTTTTGTTATCTCAAAATTTATAAAAAATTTTAACAAACATTTTTAAAATTTTTTTCGACTGTCAATTTTTGAGAATTTTTTCGACTTTTATTTTTTGAGATTTTTTTCATCAACACTGAAATGTGCAGAAGGGTCCCCACTTTGAACATTTTATAGTCTTTTTAAATTTAGATATTGGTGCTACATTTTTTAAACAGGTAAGGTATATAATCACTTATTAACCAATTATATACCTTTAAATATTAAAAATTTGGATAGTAGAATCAAAATTACGTCACACTTTTATAACGTACTGCACGTTGTACAGAATTGAACTCAGTATTTATTTTTGTAGTATTTAGACCTACAGACTATATTTTAGGATCCCTAAATTAATCTAAGCTGTCCGGGAGTAAACCATCTCCAATTTCTTGCATACCTGTCCTAACGTGCACCCGATAATATAATAGTAAGTAAATTATACGTCGATGCCCACAAAAATATACAGGATAAATCAAAATTTCGTCTTAGAAAATACGATCAATTTTTTTTCTTCAAAATAGACGTTGGTTTGGAAATAAATAGGTATGAAATAAAGAAAGGATAATAAAGGTATTGAAGCCTAAACTTAGAGATTCAGGTTCATTTTTTTAGTTAGTCAATTGGGGTTAAATCTGGAGATATTTCGCAGTTGATGTTCGTATTTTTTTAGGTTTCACGGCATTTATTGGCCAGCTTTTCTTCTAGCGGCCAATCTAGAACTGCCAAAATCAATTTTTTGCCATTCACATTGGACCGTTGACAACGAAAAAATGTCAAAATCTAAAGGAAACGTTGTCTGTCCTTTCGAAACCGCCAAAACTTACACGACAGACGGCGTACGATATTTTCTACTGCGCGAAGGAGTCGCTCACAGCGATGGAAGTAAGTTGGTGAATATTAGTGGCCCTAGGGTCGAACTTTGTGACACACCGAATATTTTTTATTATTATTATTATCATCTAATTTTAGAATGTAACTTTAGTTCTTTTTGTATAATTTTAGATTACAGTGATGTAAAAGTGTTGAGAACTCTCAATTCCGAGTTGGCCGATACGTTGGGAAATTTATTGAGCAGGTGTACCGGTAGCGCGCTAAATCCAAATCAAAAATTTCCAAAAATTGATAAAAATGTTTTGGAAGAGTTGAAAAAATCGGACACCACCAAAAGACTGATTGAAAATGTGGAAAATTTACCAGGTAAGGTACATTTTTATCTATCCGATAATACTAATTTATGTTTTAACCCTTTAACGAGTAAATTGGTGGTACATACTTGTATTAGCAATTTTTTTTGTGGTACGCATATATACCAGCAACATTTGTTATGGTACACATACGTACCACTCGGGAGGTAAAGTTAAAAAAGTCAAAATCTCAAAAAGTACAAACCAAACGAAGATTTTTGTTAATATAAATAATTTTTCTAATTTTGACATATAAAGTAACATATTTTGTAATCGCAAAAAAAAAAAGAAAAAATAAAAGCAGTAAATTGCGATTTATTTTTAAAATAATTGAACACCGTTATTGAAAACTGCCCAGAAATGTTGAGGGTAAAATTTTGACGTACTCCTTTAAGGATAACGGATAAAAACGTTATTTTTTTTAAATTTCCCGCGGTTGTCAAAAATCAGATCGAAAGCACTGCACCTTATTTTTATTATTACTATTGAAAAAAACGTTGTAGGGCAATCAAATACAACAATCTTTTAAAATATTTGATTGGAAGTAGGTATGCATTGGTGGATATGAGAAGAGAAAGACAACAAGAAAAGGAAGAAATGAAGTAAAAGAACCAACAAAATAAAGAAGATCTGATGGAACTCAAAAACAAAAAAGAAGATTTGATGAAAGAAATGAAGAAAAATAGACTACAAATAAGAGAAAATGACAACAAGAGAAGGAAGAAATGAAGAAAAATAAAGAAGAGATACCTAGTGAACAAAATGAATGAAATTGAAAACAATATTATACAAGATATAAAAAAGGGACAGGAAGAATAGAAAGAAACTAAAGAAATTGGTGAAATTAATGATAATGACAGTGAAGAAATAAAGAATAAAAAAAGAAAGTTAAAATAAGATGATGAAGAAGAAATAATTAAGAAAGTATAGAAATAGATATTGAAGAAATAAATACAAGGAAAGAAGGGATGTAGAAAGTTAGAAGAAAAAATAAGCAAACAAAGAAAAAATATAGAAAGGAGTAAAGATATGAAAAAAAAAAAAAAGAAATAAAGATAAAATTAAAAATTGAAGATAAATAAATTAATGAAGGAAGTCAGATTAAGGATTAAAAAAAAGTATTAATAAACAAAATAAAAGTCAAATGAAAATTGAATAATTAAAAAGGAAATCGAGGAATAAAATAAAGTAAACTAGGAAACAAGTCAAAGAGGAAATCAGAAGGCAAGATAAGGAAAATAAAAGAAAAATAATTGGAAAATAATTTAGAAAGCCACCAATAAAGAAGATAGAGAAAAGCAGGAAACGAAATGAAGAAAGGAAAAAGAAATATAAAAGTCTAAAAAACAAAGTTAGTGTTAAACAAAATCTTGCAAATAGAAGACAAATAAAAACGAAAGTAAAATAAAGAGATGGATTAAGAAGATAATGAAGAATAGAAGATTGAAAGAAAAGGAAAGAGAGACGAAGAAGGTGAAAGAAAAATAATAAAATTTAGATGGGGGACGAACATTTTAAATTTTAAAACTAGCCTATAAAAAGGAAATTGAATAGATAAAGTGAATAAAATAGAAATAAATAGGTCAATGGTAAGTGTGAGAGTGGACATAGTGTATGAAAGTGGATATAAAGATAATATCGGTAATTCCGTCACCCTAAAATGTTCACCAAGTTCGATGTTTTATAACTTTTTTATGTTTTATTTTATTTTTATTAATTTTCCTCCAGTTTGTACATAAATTTATTGTGATATTCCTAAATTATTATAATACGTTATATTTTTCGTTTAGACAATATTATACAGGATTAAATCAAAATGTTGTTTTTTGCCGCAACTTCAAAACACTTTGCAGCAAAATTGAGGCAGATCATTTTGTTTACATACAGTTTGCTGTAATCTCAGATGTATTCCAAACATTTTGTTTTTTGATTCATCCCATTATCTTATCTTTTCTGAATTTTGCAGTTTTTTTAAATAAAATGCTGTTCATTTTAATTAATAACAAAGCGAACATCAGTACAGTGGCCATTCTCCTTCTGTTAGAGCCTTGATGCCCAATAAAGTTTCCCGTTCTAAGCATCTGGAACTGTAAACCGCAGAATTCCCAGAGTACTTTTAGTACGGCCATACTCTATTAGAGCAACAATTCGACCCAAGGCTGCTGTATTTAATACTATTATAGCAACACAACAAATTCTAATACGGAACTGTCAATGTCAAACATTTTGTCACAATAATCGCGTACTAATCGCAAATTAATTAAAATTAATATTCAGAGCTTGATTTTTCCCGAAAATTTCAAGTTGATATCGTTTTTTCCTTCTTAGAATTTTTTTAATTTCAACCCCCTTACCTCCTCATTTTTATGTAGAGGCTTCGTTCCCTTATGACAAGTATAACGTGAAATATAGTATGTAGTGCGACAGTATAGATTCTACATACAGTTTAGTTCTTTAATTTTTTTTTATATTTCACTTTCTTTGTTCATAATTCGTCATTTTTTCATTAAACGAAATTTATTTTATTCGCAAACCCCTTTAAAAGCGACGCCAATGCGTACAAACAAGTTCATTCTACCCATTGTCTGGCATAATAAAGCCGGTGATAATAACTTACAATTTGTATGTTATTTCGCTTTTTGCCACTTTTTCCAGTGTTGACTATCGATTTTTATTTAGTCGTTAAGAAATTGATATATTGACGGCTTAACTTTTCCAACTCGTATTGCGAGTTAAAACTTTCTTTTGAAAAAACATTTTGTTATTTTCTCTCTTTAAGATCAGAGACCGTTTGTTTTACGAGATACGGGACGTAACGTAAATTTTAAATTTATACATTTTAATAGTTAGTTTGGAAATAGATAATAGTCACAGATGGTGGTTGTGGAACTAAATTTGTTGCATAAAACATGGCATAATGCCTCGAGTTATGTATATGTGTTAGTTTGGTTTGATGGAAGAACAGGAGAGAGATGATGAGAACGTAGGATAAGTAGGTCAAGGGGATATAGGACAGCAAGGTTTAGAAGACATAGTTATCAAAGAAACACAGCTGCAGAAGGAAACAATAATGAAAGAAAAAGATGAAAGAGATTTAATTGTGAAGATGCTGCTAGAAATGAGGAAAAAGAGTCAAGAAGATAAGGAAGAATTAATGAAGAAAATGGATGAGAACTGTAGGAAAGTGGATAAATTAGAGGAAAATAGTAAGAAAATGGATGAAAATAGGAAACAAGACAAAGGAGAAATAATAAAGAAGATAAATGAAATGATAGGAACATATAGTGAAGAAATAAAGAAAATGAAAAAAGAAATATGCAAATTAGAAAAATTTAAAATAAATAAAAACGTCGACCAAAATTTCGAATTAAATAAAGAAAAAAAAAATATAGAAACAAAGGAAGTTGAAATGAATATAGAAATAGAAGAAGGAAATATAGAAGTAAAAGAGGTAAAATTAGAAATTGAAGTACTAAAAAAAAAGACAGATTCTGATTGTAGAAAAAGAAGATAATAAAATTAGTAGAAGAAAAAGATATATATTGAAGAATTAAAAAAGAAATTAGAGAGAAAATTAAAGAAAAAAGGAATCAAATTCAAGAGGAAAATAGAAAACAAGATAAAGGAGAAACGAAATCATATAGAGTCAGGTAGAAGAAATATAAAAGTATTATAACGAATAAAGATAAAGTAAGAGTTAAATTAACACAAACACAGGAGGATGAAATAAAAATATACATAAGGCTCGAAACAGACCGTTAAGTTCTATGGCCTGGTTAGTTTCTTCCATTCGCCCCTATTCTTGGCTTTTTCTTTCCAGTTGATGATATTTTTTTCCTTAATATCTTCTATAATCGATTTCCTCCATTTCTTTCTAGGCCTTCCTCTCTTTCTTTTCCTTCTGGTGTTGTCCAAGCTACTCGTTTTACTGTCCTTGAGTCCTCCATCCTTTCTAAGTGTATTGTATTGTAACCTTTTTGACTGTAATATTTCGTTTATGTTGGGTTCGTTAAATATTTCGTAAATTTTTTTGTTTGTTCGTCTTTCCCATCCTTCTTCTGTCTTTTTGCCCCATATATTCTTCTTAGTATCTTCCGTTCCCATATTTCAATTTTGGTCTGTTCTTTCTTATTTAGTGTCCATGTCTCACTACCGTATAGCATTGTAAGTCTGATTATTGTTTTGTACACACATTTCTTTATTTCCCATGAATATTCTTTAGATTTAAGTAAATTATGTAAAACTCCTGCGCATCTATTGCTCTTTGCTAAACAGAGATCTATTTCAGCTTGTTCTTCGCATCTATTTGTAATGAGAACACCGAGGTACATGTAACTGTCTGTTTCGTCTATTGTTATTTTTCCTATGGTTTTAGTTTGTAATTCTAGCTTTCCAGGATTGACTCTTTTTTTTTATTTATTTTTAGCCCCATTGTTCCTGCCGCGTCTAATAACTGTTCTGTTATGCTTTTAAATTCTTTTTGGCTTCTCCTAACAGTACATCATCTGCGTATGCTAATGCTTGGTGGGATTTGTTGATCAGGGTTCCATATCTGTTTATTTCACTGTTTCTGATGACAATTTCAAGGGTTAAGTTAAAAAAAGAAGGGTGGATAATGGGTCTCCCTGCCTAAGCCCATTTTGGACTTCAAATTCTTCAGATTCCTCACCTCCTACTCTTATTGCACACCTTGTATTTTCCAGGGTCATGTTCGTCAGTTTTACAAGTTTAAGAATTTTTAGTTCTTTCAAAGCATTTATCAATTTTCGTCGATTTACCGTATCATATGCGCTTTTAAAATCAATAAACATAATATGTGTCGGTATTTCGTATTCATAGCAACATGTGAGAGTACCTGTTTTAAAATAAAGATTTGGTCAGTCGTTGACCTGCCTTTTCTAAAGCCACATTGGTATTCTTCGATAATTTTTTTTCCTTCTACTTCTATTCTTCTTTTTATTAACGTGGCTAGTACCTTATATGTAACGTCCAGCAAAGCTATACCTCGATAGTTTCCACAGTCTGCTGAGTCCCCTTTGGGGCAGTATTACTGCTTTCCTCAAATTTAGTGACATTTCTTTCGATTTCCATATTTCTTTGATTAGTTGTATTATTTGTGTTATTAGTTGTTGTCCTCCGTATTTAAGGTTCTCTGCGGTAATTTTGTTTATATTATTCTTCATATTTGAAATAATTTCTATTATCTCTTCTTCTGTGGGTTCCTCAGCGGTGTACATAGGGCTTTCATTTGCTTCTTTTTCTTCTTCCTCTTCTTCTTCTACTTTCTGCCGTTCAGGTTCATCGTTCAGTAGTTTTTGGAAGTATTGTTTCCATCTTTGCATTTGTTCGCTTTTTCCTTCTATTAAATTTCCCTCCTTACATCTTTATAGAAGTGTTTAATTTAATATTTTTTGTAATTTTCTTAAATTAAAATAAATAAAAATAAAAGTGACATTAAATTAAAATTAAAACATATACTGGGGGATGAAAGGAAAATTAAAGTAAGAAAAGTAATAGTAGAGTAAAATCAAGACAGTTGCAAAATAAGTATGAGATGAAAATTAAATTAGATAAGGGAGAATGGGAAAAAATATTTAAAAGTCGGAGGTTGACAGAAAATGAGAGAGTCTGGTAAAAGGTAAAAGAAAATTAGGAAAATTTAGATACAGGGAAGCGGAGACAAAGAGCTAACAGGAAATGCACAAGAGAAAATTAAAGAATTTAAAATTTTTTTTTTTTATTATTAAATTTGGTATAATAATATATATTTGTAAATTTGTAGAGTTGAACCAATCCCTTTGTATTTTTTGTAAAATTGATATACACGGTGTTTCTAATCAATACATTTAAAATTCAAAATTATGGTTGTGACGTACCGGTGTTCTTCTTATTGTAATCGGATCATAACTGCCTTTAAATATAAACGGTTTTTCGTCTATAAGTGCGAGAGAGATGCAGAGAGAGGCACGACGTAACCGATATGGTTATATTAAATTTGTTGTTCTGGAAACTTCCAATTAAATCAACGGAACAATGGCGGCGCCTATTTTTTTTCATTTGAATTATTTATTGGTTTGGAACGGCATTCAGGGCTAGCCTGATGTATAAATTAAATATGTTGGCTATATTTCCAACAGTAACCACTTTATTAGTTTTTTTCGGTAAATTAGTCAACAGTTCCTGTATATATCTGATGACAAGGGTCGAAATTGGTTACCGTTTAATTATCAGTATTAAAAAAATTGTATGGGACCGAGTTTAAGTTTTATTATCTTAATACCTTCTTCATTTGAGAATTTAATTATTTATAATCGCTCGAGGGACAAAAAAAAGAAAATTGAACAATCTTTTAACAATCTTTTAACCCTAAAGATAAAAAGGTCCCTCTCGCCTTCCAACAGAGAGAAAAAAAAAGTAATTTTAATCAACCCCTGCCCTACTGCTAACAAGGTTTCGAGTGATAATTTTTTCTGGACATTAACCTCAACAAATTCAAACGATTAAGAGACGTCGCTGATTAAAAAAGTTGTTCTAATCTCTCAGGTGTAACACTTGTCTTTGTCTTTCTTTTTTTTTTCGGGGACATTTTCGTTCCATCGTTTCTTTTTTGTTTTGCGAGACGGCCGAAAAGGTTCCTAGGGAGTGTCGAATTTAATTTATTTCAACGTGTAAGGGCAGATCGATCGTGTCCACAGATAGTGAGTGAGAGGGAAGAAAAACTTTTAGTCGGATTGATATGTTTCAGAAATTCTAAGGATAATTCGAAATATATGACAAAAAAATTATAAAAAGGTGATAATAATAGTTATTTATGTATCCAGTTACGAAATACTCTATTTTGTGTACCGAGTAAATATTTGCGGGACGAGCGGAGCGAGGTCCCGCAAAATAAACAAGTTACACAAAAGGGCATTTCGTAACGTGTCACATACAAGATTTTTTCTAATTTTGACTTCATTATTTATAAAATTATGTTTAGTTAAAAAATAATTCGTCATCATTTTTTTGTAGGTAGGTAATTATTGAATAATTTCTAAATTTTTCTTCATCTATTGTCTCCTTCTTCTGTTCAGTAACTGAATTATTTACATTTTATTCATACATATAATTAAATGCTTAAAAACATTTTTTGAAATAAATTTTCTAAAATAAAATTTTGAATAATTATTTTCTTCCGTCAGCTGTCTATTGTCACATTTGCTATTTATATATCAACTTGGTTAATATCGATTTCCTCCTCCTGTCTTTGTGATGTCCTCCTTCTATTCCTGTATGACTTATCTTGCTCTGTTTTACCTCTTCATCTACTTCTATATCTATCTCTTCTTCTACCTCTTCCTCTGTAGCTGTCTCTATGTCGGCTTTTTTTTATTTACTTAACTTTTAATTGACATTTCTTTACATTTTCATCTAATTCTTTTAACTTTAATATAAGATACGATTTACAAAAGATACTAAACAACTTTCCTCAACTGCAACTAGACTAAATCTTTTTTATTTCTTTTAAGACACCTGCAAAAACCATTACGAAACCCTCAACTTCTACAAAACAATAGACGCAATTCTCGCCACCTTACATAGCGCCAATCTATTTTTCGAAACACTAAAACCGTGGGAACTCAAGAAATCTCCAGAAACCCATCCACATCTTGACGTCGTCCTTCATCTAACCTTGGAAACGTTGAGGGTGACCGGAATCTTGCTTCAACCCATCATTCCCAACATGTCGCAAACGTTGCTGGATAAAATTAACGTTGGAAATAGCGAAAGAAACTTTTGTGATGCTAAAAAAGTTTCTTGGCGCGATGTAGGTTTTAAGGAAAAGGATTTGAGCACTGATAAAATTGTTTTGTTCAGAAGGATCGTCAGTGAAGATGATAAAGATAAGAAAGTAAAAGGTAGGAAAGGTTGAAGTGTATTTAGCAACATTTTTAAATAAAAATTTAAGGTTTTTTTGATTGTTGTTTTATTATTTTTATGGATAATTAAACCCAGCAAAAATGTATGTTATTAAAAATAAAAAGAATCAATCTTATATTAATGAAAATGGATTAACATAGTAAGGACTTGTTTTATGTTAATAAAGTAACATTTTTTAATTCAAATGATCAAATAAGAATCAAATAATAAATAAATTTAGCAGGAGAAAATAAATTTATGTCTTACCTGGATCGTACACACACTATTTCTGTCCTTCAAAGTAAGCCACGCGTAGGATAATGATGCAACTAGAGCTCTTCAGTGTTAATGTACCTCGGAAAAGATCTTTTAGGGCTCCAGGATTGGAGATCTGAGGTTCGGGGTCGATAAACACAATCAAAGTGCCACTAACGTATATTAAAAGATACTTTACTGACTTTAAAAGATTTATTTACATTTTGTTGCAGCTCAAACTGCTAAAAACTTGTTGATGTTAAAAAAGTTTTTTTCTGCAACTGCCAAGAGAAGGACTATTTTGAACATTAACGTCAGTGTCTAAAATCTTTTTCATTGACATTATTTTTTTCGTTAGCATGACTCCGTGCGCAAAATATTTTGCGCATCACGTACTTATTATTGATTCAATAGGCGAAGGAAAGTATAAAACAAGTATAAAGAGATCATAGTTAATTTATTTTTAGAGATTTTTATATATACATTAATGACAGTACACTAAGAAAAATATACACTTAAAAGCACCGAATTATACGTAATAATTTATTGAAATTAAAACACTTCTAAGTATTTAGTTTTCTTGATGCATAAACACCTATGTAAGGGTATAAAACATTTAATTTTTTTTTACAATAGTTCTCCGTAAAGAAGAAACGAGATACATTCAGTCTATATACAATATGTATGTTTTTTCTTTAATT
Source organism: Psylliodes chrysocephalus (assembly GCA_927349885.1). Taxonomy (NCBI): domain Eukaryota; kingdom Metazoa; phylum Arthropoda; class Insecta; order Coleoptera; family Chrysomelidae; genus Psylliodes; species Psylliodes chrysocephalus. The sequence continues at coordinate 1,201,725 of OV651821.1, read as the reverse complement.
TATATCGACATATATAATAGATTTATACAGATATGTATGTTTCTTAATATAATTTAAGAGCAGCATCTTTACATTATTATTATTATTATATATTATATAAATATTATTCAATAAACCCTGTTTCTTAAGTCTATCAGAGAGAGAAAGATATATTCGGAAAACCGGCAACGCTGCGTAACAGTTAGTAGCGGGGATAGGCCGTAAAAAAATTAAAAAATATTGATTTTTTAACTTTAGTACACTTGGTAGTTCAAAAAAACAATTTAGTTATCAATTATAACTGATTTTTGAGCTTATTATATTGATTAAGTTTTAAAAAATAAGTGTAGCGGCTGCCAGTTTTCTCAGTGTATTTTAAAATTTGATAAAACAATCACAACCAGGAAAAGTATTGCTATTTCGCCTACGATAAAATATAAAAAAGAGATCAACAATGATATGACTAGTTTTGTTGTTTTTGTACAGAATATACATGAATATATTAGATTCAAATCTGTCATTGAGGATTTTTACAATGTTTTTGGTACTACCGGCACATAGTTTGTACGGAAATATTTATAGGAAAATTATATATACGATTTGTCGAAACAGGAACGGATTGAAGCTTAGGAATACTTTCAGGCGAGTGATATTGAAATGTAAATTAAATAACTTGACAATTTACAAAAAAAAAATGTTAATCTGCAGCTGATTTATAAATCTATATAAAATTATAAACCGGCGCATGGTTTATAATTATCATTAACCGGCACATAGTTTATGAAACTTATATACTGCCAAAATATAATTAAAGTGGCAAAATTATAACTGGATACATGGTTTATAATAAACATAAACCGCTACATAGTCTATAAAACCCATAGACCGGCACATAACTTATACAAAACTAAAAAGCGGCAAATAGTTTTGATGGAAAAATAATTATAAGCCGGCATATGGTTTATAATAAACATAAACCGGCGTATAGTTTATAAAACTAATAAACTGATAAAGTGCCAAATAATTTTCATGAAAAATTATAACCCGGCACATTCATTATAATAAACATAAACCGGCACATAGTTTATTAAACTTAAACGGACACATAATTTATACAAAAGTATAAATAAAACGGCAAGTAGTTTTCGTAAAAAAATTATAATCCGACACATGGTTTACATTAAACATAAACCAGTACATAGTTTATAAAACACACTGGCATATAGTTTATACAAAACTATAAAATACATGACAAATAGTTTTTATGGAAAAATTGTAATCCAGCACATGGTTTATAATAAACATAAACCGGCACGTAGTCTATGAAACTCTTAAACTGGCACATAGTTTATACAAAACTATAAATAAAGTTGCAAATAGTTTTCATGAAAAAATTAAATTATAACGTGGCACATGGTTTATAATAAACATAAACCGGCACATAGTTTATAAAACTTATAAACAGGCACATAATTTATACAAAACTAAGTAAAACGGCAACTAGTTTTCGTAGAAAAATTATAACCCGGTACATGGTTTATAGTAAACATAAACCGGTACATAGTTTATAAAACTGGCACATATTTATATATACAAAACTATAAAATAAATGACAAATAGTTTTCATGAAAAAATTGTAAACGGGCACATGGTTTATATAAAACCATAAATAAAATGGCAAATAGTTTTCATGGAAAAATTAGAACGCGACATATGGTTTGTAATAATCATAAACCGGCACATGGTTTATAATAAACATAAACCGGCACATAGTTTATAAAACTCATAAACAGCCACATAGTTTATACAAACCTAAATAAAACGGCAAATAGTTTTCTTAGAAAAATTATAACCTGGTACATGGTTTATATTAAACATAAACCAGCACATAGTTTATAAAACAAAAACTGGCACATCGTTTATACAAAACTATAAATAGTTTGCATGGAAAAATTGTAAACCGGCACATGGTTTATATAAAACCATAAGTAAAGTAACAAAGTTTTCATGGAAAAAATTATAACGCGGCATATGGTTTATAATAAACAAACCGGCACAGTTTATAAAACTTATATACTGGTACATAGTTTATATAAAACTATAAATAAAACGGCAATTAGTTTTCGTAGAAAAATTATAACCCGGCACATGGTTTATATTAAACATAGTTTATAAAACAAACTGGCACATAATTGTTTATAAAAAACTATAAAATACGTGACAAATAATAGTTTTCATGGAAAAATTGTAATCCGGCATATGGTTGATATAAAACCATAAATAAAGTGGCAAAGAGATTTTATAGAAAAGTTATAATCCGGCACATGGTTTATAATAAACATGCACAGGCACATAGTTTATAAAAATTTTAAACTGGCACATTGTTTAAACAAAACTATAAATAAAGTGGCAAATAGTTTTCATGGAAAAATTGTGAACCGGCCCATGATTTATATAAAACCATTAATAAAGTGGCAAGTTTTTATGGAAAAGTTATAATCCGGCACATAGTTCATAATAAAACCGGCACATAGTTTGTAAAACTCATAAACTGGCACATCGTTTATACAAAACTATAAATTGGCAAATAGTTTGCATGGAAAAATTGTAAACAGGCACATGGTTTATATAAAACCATAAGTAAAGTGGCAAATAGTTTTCATGGGAAAATTATAGCGCGGCATATGGTTTATAATAAACATAAACCGGCACATAGTTTATAAAACTTGTTAACTGGCACATAGTTTATATAAAACTGTAAACTGGAACATAGTTTATATAAAACTATATATAAAAAAACGGCAACTAGTTTTCGTTGAAAAATTATAACCCGGGTACATGGTTTATATTAAACCTAAACTGGTACATAGTTTATAAAACATAAACTGGCATATAGTTTATACAAAACTATAAAATAAGTTACAAATAATAGTTTTCATGGAAAAATTGTAATCCGGCATATGGTTGATATAAAACCATAAATAAAGTGGCAAAGAGTTTTTATGGAAAAGTTATAATCCGGCACATGGTTTATAGTAAACGTAAACAGGCACATAGTTTATAAAACTTTTAAACTGGGATATCGTTTAAACAAAACTATAAATAAAGTGGCAAATAGTTTTCATGGAAAAATTGTAAACCGGCCCATGGTTTATATAAAACCATTAATAAAGTGGCAAGTTTTCATGGAAAGTTATAACGCGGTATATGGTTTATAATATAACATAAACCGGCACATAGTTTATAAAACTTATAAACTGGCACATTTTTTATGCAAAACTATAAAATATAGTGCTATATAATTTTTATAGAAAAATTGTAATCTGGCACGTGATTTGTACAAAACCATGAATAAAGAGCAAATAGTTTTCATGGAAACATTATAATTCCGTACATGGCTCATAAACTGGCACATAATTTTTAAAACCTAAACAGACACATCATTTATATAAAACCATAAAATAAAGGGGCAAATAGTTTTCATAGAAAAATTGTAATCCAGCACATGGTTTTTAATTATAATAAACACAAACTGGCACATAGTTTATATAAACCCATAAATAGTTTTCTTGGAAAAATTATAAAATGAAATGAAATTTATAAAACAATTGTTAAAATGACACACGGTTTAAAATAATCATAAACAGACATTTATTTTATTACAAATTAATGGCTAAATAGTTTCTATAAAGACAAATTGGTATGAAATTTATAGAAAAATGTTTAAACTGACACGCGATTTATAGAAAATTACATTTTACTGAACATTTTTTATAGAAAATTATCAATAAGCATGATTTGTAAACCAATTTGTGGAAAATTATATGTGGATTATAGTTTATAGAAAATTTAAAATGAATACGTAACTTATGGAAAATTTTAAATTGGCATATGGTTAACCGAAAATTACCAACAAAATTGGCATATGGTTAACCGAAAATTACCAACAAAATTGGTATATGGTTTAGAGAAAATTACAATTTATCAGTTTACCGAAAATTTTTCATAGAAAATTAACAAGCTGCATATGCCTTGTAATCAATTTGTAGAGAATTTGCGGCTTTTAGTTTATGGAAAATTCAAAATGAATATTTCGGTAACTTATGACGTGGTTAATAAAAAATTATAATCCTGCTCATTATCTACTGGCACATGATTTATTTAAAGTCACAAATTTCATGTGGAAAATTATAAACTTGCATGTGGTATATACACATTTTTAAAACGTCACTTTAAACTTAATCAAAAAATTATAAACTTTCTCACGATTTACAGTGTTTAATGAACTGGCACATGGATTATAGAAAATTATTAATGTCCATTTGGTTTTTAACCAATTTTGGAACATTACGTGTGGCTTATAGTTTATAAAAATTAAAATTATTACTTAGTAAATCATATAAAGTTTTAAACCGGCACATAATTAATAAAAAATATAAATTATGTAGCAATATTTAAACTTTCTTAATATCTGCAGAATTTAATGAACTGGCACATAGTTTATAGAGAATATAAATCATAAACATTTTTAAACTCTTCTAAACCTGTAAAAATTATTGTACCAAGCCGGCAAGTGGTTTATACATTATAAACCGGCATATACTTTGTAAAGTATGGAATTGAAAAACTATCTATTCTAATCTAACAAAAACTATAAATTGGCACATGATCTATAGATAATTAAATGTCAAATTTCATTTAAAATCTATTTATAAATAGAAAAGCGTTTAAATACCTAAACAAGTATTAAATTAAAAATCTATATCTGATCTAGCAAAAAATATGAACTGGCACATGACATAGACAATTAAATCTCAAATTTCCATTAAAATCCATTTATGAAAAAGTGTATAAATAACTAAACCAACCATGTATTTATCAGGACATCCTGCATAATATTCTTCGGCACATACTTCATATAGAATTAAATTGAAAATATATACAGGGTGTTAATATATTCGACCGACATTAGAGCTCTCGTTAATTAATGAATTTTAATATAGAAACATGGACCCTTAGAGGTCTGATCTAGCAAAAACCATGAACTGGCACATGCTCTATAGAAAATTAAATGTCAAATGTCCATTAATAAATAAAAAAAAAGTATAATTAACTGATCAAACCATTTATTTATCGGGACATCCTATATAATATTCCTATTTAAATTCGTCAACCGCATTTCCGTTAAGCAATCGTAAAATTTCCTTATTCCGGCTTTAGAATGAAAATAAATAACCGGATTTTTCCGAGTTTTCCCTCTTATTCTTCAAGGGCAACAGTCGCACGAAAGAATGAATGACTGATTCGAATTGCGTTATTGAATTTTCGCGAATTGCCCTCTGGTGTGGTAAGGAAAATCGATAAGTGGCTGAATCCGTCGATTAGGAGTTTTCCGGAAAACGAACGTTTTCCAGTTATCCCGAAATAAAAAAAAAACAGGCAGCGGATTGTAATTTTTTTAAAAATGATGTGCCGGTTTTTAATTTTTGGTAAATTTGATGGCGATTTGAAATTTTGCATACACTGTGGAGCAAATTAAACACAAGTTTTTGTTTTGAAAAAATACGCTTATTACTAGGAAAAACACACTATGGTAGATTTTCACAAAAAAATAAAATTAATATTGAAAAATATCAATAAACTAAGCACATTAAATATATTCATATACATGGTGCCCCACAAACAATTGGAGATTCTCTAATTGATGATAAAATCACACATGTTGGACAAAATGTTATTCGTTTTCGAAATACAAGGTGTTAAAGTTGAAAATTCAAAAATTATTAATGCCAATAATATTTTTATTACTTAGTTTAATTGTACTAAATTTTGCAAACGTTTTTGTTGTCGTGATGGTCTAGAAGTAGGGCATTTGTGTACAGAACAAAGATGTCTGGGTTTGAATCCCAGAGACGACAGGCTTTTTTTCAAATCTCCAAGTATTTGTTTTCACCTTAGGAGTTAGGGGATAATTTTAATGATAATTAGTAGGGGGATTTATTAGATTTGTTTCCGAATTTTCAAATTTGTTTGCATGAAACAAATGTTGTGTTTGACAGAGAAAAATGTATTATTTTGGACCGATTTTTGTATTTATTTGAATGAAGACTTGAAAATCTTGTTGGATATAAATCATTTATTTGAAATGAAAAAATAATAGATATTTGTTTGAATCAAAGAAATATATATTTGCAAAATACTATGGTGTTGCCATGGGATAATTCAAACAATGTCAGCGTATTTACAGTTCGTCATAGATTCTCGCTGATTGTGCATGGTCGGGTCGCAGTTGTGAAAGATTATAGTGATTTTTATTTATGTAAAAAAAATTGAGTTTGGCGTGTGTGTGTTTGAAATATTGTTTCATTTTTGTAGTAAGTGATTAGGACAAATATATACTTCTTGATGATGGTGGGTGAGGTTTTCCGGGTTTTCCTCACCTTTAAGTCAAATGGCACCATCAATCATCTTTAAGTCGCCCCGGAGCGCCACGGCAAATAATAATAGCCGTCCCTTCCCCTACACAAGTCGTTCAGTCGACTTCAGGGGTTGAAATTCACTCGTAAGGAGGTGAATTAGGGAGAGTATTATTATTATTGTTTGATTTTGACTACTAGTAGATGATAATGGAATAATTATTTATCTCAAATTAATTAAGGATATACATTCCAAACAACTACTTAAAGTGTATCAGATAAATATTAGTTTGGACCATAGGAAAAACATATTTGTTTGAGCAAAAAAAAAATTCAGTACAATGTAAAAATTTAACTGGGTGCGTAGGCCAGTCCGTTCCTGTTTCGATAAGGAAAAAATAAATGTTATTACAATTTTCGATTCGTCGAAAATTTTCAATGGTGACTAGATCGATCCGAGAGCTGACGTGTAATTGATTGAAACGTATTCAAGAGGGCGCTTTGATTGATTTCGGTTTTCATTTTCATTTCGGGTTCGCCTAAAATAATGGGACATTAATGGGCTTTTTTTTTATTCGGTTTTCGGGCCGTTTTTGAAACATCGAAGGGCTAGAGGAAAACACTTCAAAGACAAACACTCTGGATTTGGGTTTTTCGGAATGTTTCGTTTAATTAAAAACATCATCAGGTTTGCTTGTATACTTACTGTTTTGAATTTGTAGATAATCTGGTTTAAATTGGTTTTTTTATAAGTCTGGGGCTTAAATATGTATAGAAAGTAAAATACCAAGAATTATTTTGACATCAGAATATACTCAAAGAGGAAATAAATTGTCTTTAAAAAACTTTGAAGATAAATTATTAAGCCTTTTAATACGTCATCTTTAGGATGCAGCAATGAAATGTTCAGTATTATTTTATTTGGATTTTAATTATATTCCGGCTAGAAGGACCACTATTTGATTTTACTGTTAATAAAAATCTAAAGCTAATCCTTATATAGGGTGAGTCAAACAAGTCATAATAAAATGTTGCTATGGAAAAGATGTAGGGTGGGGTATTGAAGTTGGTTTTCTAGAAATAAATTCTTACCAAAATTGGCACAAAGGCATAACTTTAGGCAAAGAATATTATTTAATTTAATAATTCACAATTTGATACACGGTGTGCCACACGAGCGATTCCTGATGATGTAATTGGATCATACTTTTTTTTGTAAAATTGTTATACTTTTTTTAATTTACACATCAGCTCTCGATTTTTAGGTACATATACATTCGTTTTAGAGGTACATATGTCTTTGGTTATGATGATAACGCACAGCCCTTAATATAAGAAGAATTATTTCATTACTACTAAATATCTACATACGTTACACGATCAGGAATGCATTATTTTTGGAATTTCCCATCTACAGTCTCGGGATCACTACAGGTTGTCTCAATATTTTTATATAAGATACTATAATCTAATAAATACAACTCTTGACTGTTGTTTTGATTTTATACTCGGTAGTTGGACAACCTGTACGCGAATCTTGTCATAGTTTATATCTAATTTTCGTTCCTTACTACACCATGGTGTCCTGAAGGTTTTCGCAGTCCTGGTGTCATATGGCGCTGATATCTTCTAGGATGTCCCTTTCGGAGTTGACTCTCGTTTGTCTCACGGACTCGCAACTCATGTGTTCGCTCGAAAATTCGCCGAAAGAACCGTTTCTTCGCGCGTTGACCACTAGGGTTTTGGTACCGTAATCCGTTATGTATTTGTCGTTGCTTAAACTCACGGACTGGTACCCACCTACGGTAAAAAACAATGTACAGTATGATTCCATCATGCTTTAATCTAGTCTCATTATCTTGGACTAGGTTGGGAGGAGATGCTATAAGAAAAGTCTCGCTTATTTATATCTCTATAACTATTGATCCTATCGAAAACATAAATAATTTCAATTTGTCGTGGATCTAAATAAACAACCTAGTCTCTGTCAAAAATAAAAAATGGCGAATTCAGTAATATTAACTCATTAACAAAGGAATAAAAAAACAAACTCTGATACCTAGCAGTTGCAAAAGATGTACAAAAAAGAAAAATTCTGTTGGTCATAAACATTTACGCGAAAGTAAATTGCAAAAAAAGACAGTGTTGGTCCAAAAAATAGTAATAAAAGAAAAAATATATAAATTCAATTGAAGAAGATAAGGCTGAATACGATCATAATGATGAAGTGTTTTATATAAGATCACTAAATAGATTAATCTTTAATAAATATTGGCATAAAGCCATTAAAACTAGAAGTAAAAGAGTTCGCGTAATATTAGATAGTGGCACACTTTCTTCCAGAGTAAATTATAGAGCAAATTGGTAGCGATATCAAAGGCGCCTCAAGAAATCAAGTAGTAAGCTCTACCAAGGTGGGGTTGGTTGTAGCTTAGCCATGGCTTTGTAGTTTAGATTGCTTGCTTGCACACTCGCTTAACAGACCCGCTTTGTGGGTAGGTAACTTTTCTACAGGACGATGGAGAAATGCAACCATCGGAGTGCCTGCCTTCTCGTGACACCACTGGATACGGCCAATAGCGATGCTTCAAGAAGCACCACTATTGACTAACCAAATGGCACTCCAGCAAAGCCCAACGCCACGGTGTAAGGTAACGTGCCTAAGGATGAATGAATGACTCTGTACGGGGGGCACTGCAGAGTTGGACCAACCTCTTCCCCCATACTCGTGGGAACAAATATGAGTACAAATAATTTGAATAAAATGGACACCCAAGGAGAAGAGTCGGATACAGACGACTCAGGCTCCTTGAACATAACTGTCGGAGATATTGCGTTAGCTTTGGACTCCGACAACTCAAGGGAAGGAGGAACTGCGAAAGCAGAGGACTCTAACCTCTTAGCAGGAGGAGGATCTGTGAAAACAGACGACTGCTCCCAAACAAAAGGAACGGAGAAAAAAGCAGAGGTTAAGCCTGCTGCTAGACCGAAAAAACCTTCAGGAGCGGAGAGGAAGAAGCTTCTGAAGGAATGGAAAATGGCTGCAGGAACGTGGACGGAGGAAAATCCCCACAAGAATGCAGCCCAAAAAAGAACCCAACGGAGGGAATACCAAACGAAGAAAGGGGATAAAAGGCCCCGATCTGAGGGGTATTCGACTGGCTGTAATCCAGAGAAGACATACATATACAACCCTAAACCAAGCACAAAGAGACTGGATTCGGGAACAACATATCAACTATTGGGGAAGCACCCCAAAACAGGCACATGGAAAAGCCTTCATAGGCAGACCATGTTCCAAAAGATCTGGAGAACTACTCTTAATGAATAGGAACTAGTTGAAAGTGACAACAGGGTTCATGATTGGGCACGCCCCAGTAAAGGGACACTTGAACAAAATTGGTATGTACAATGGGGAACTCATGTGATGACTATGTCACAAGAAACCAGAAATGGACAAACACATACTGTGCGAATGCATAGTTCTAGATCGCAAAAGATAGGCTCTTTTTGGACAACCCCAGGTTGAACCAACAACGTATAGAACTCACTCACACAAGGATCTGTACAAACTTGTACAAGGTACAAAGGTGACAGAGTGGATGCTATGAACTAACATGGGGTAAAACACAATAAGCCAATAGGCTTTAGTGTTATTCGGAGACATAGTCAGACGAGCCCAGGGGAAAAAAATGAACTCGATATTTTGGTAAAATTAGAATTAAATCAGAGAACCAACTGTAGTATTAAGTCCAATTTTGGTGGTTCGCCAATAAAAAGATATCAAATTATGTATCGATCCTAGTAACCTCAAACGTTACTATCCACCCAAAGCAAAAGAAGAAATATATGGTCAAATGAAGGCTGCAAAATTCTTTACATCTTCAAAATAAATAAAAACTATTTCATGTCAAAATTTGTCATCTTTAATTTGGTTGCTTTACGTTTTTGCTAGGAACAGCTATTGTACGTTCCCGCAAGTAGGAACAGTTGATAGCCTAAACAGTAGGCAGAGAAAAATAAGACTGTATGTCTTTCAAAATTGTTCTATTAAGTATCAGTTAAAAAATGAATGAAAAAGAATAAAAAGGTTATGAAAAAACGCTTGAGACCAAATCACTTACCCAAACTACATCTAGGGGGTGACGTGAGAGCTCTCTTTAATTCCGGTATCCAAGGGATGATCCAGGCTTTTTTCTACCACAGGTTTTGTTCTGATTTTACTGATACGAACGGTTTGAAGCACACATTTAAAGCTTACCGGTCTTCGAAACGGTTTATTTCGTACTAACCTTTTCAAAGGACTTTTCATCGTACGAGTCTACAATCGTGAGTCGGTCTCAAAAATACGCGCAAATATATTTTAATCAAACACATCCTAAAATGTCTTTGATTTGAATCTACTAATAGGCAACTCAAATTATAAGTGACATTAATGAGGCTGTTTAATAAATTACCTATCGAAATGACAAAATAAAAATTTAAAATGATTAGGATTCAACAGCTATCATGATGATATAAGTGAAAAACAAACTATGTCTTCGAGACACGTTTAATATTTAATACGTACATTTACACCAATCCGGATAGTGAGCCGTCAAAATCCGCTTGAACGCCTCCCGGAATTCCGTATTGAATATCGAATAGATGATCGGATTGAAGGCGGAGTTCGAATAACCGAGCCAAGTCAAAATTTTGAACGTTATATCCGGTATGCAGGTCTTGCAGAAAGCAGTTACGATGTTTATGCAAAAAAACGGCACCCAGCATATTAGGAACACGCCCATGATGATTCCTAAAAAGGAAATCAACGTTTATATAGGCGTTCAATTTAAAAAAAAAAAAAAAAAAATAATAAAAGAACATCCTGTATATGAAATAATTTAAAATATCAAAATTGGATCTTTCAAGTTAGCACGTACAAAACTTCTAACTTGCAATAATTTATTTTATTGATCTTGTTGTGATTTAAGTGATTGTGTTTATGATCTGTGATTTTAAGGTCGATTATACATAGTAGAATCGAACGTGAACGGACCAGAAGTCGATCCTTGAGGCGCGTCGATATTTACTCACCGACTGTAATGGCGGCTTTGTGATCGCTGACGTGATACGGACTACTGTGATGGTTGTGCAAATGTATGTGCAACGCCTTGTTCTTTTGTTTCGTGCTCTTCTTCTTCGTGGCAGCGTCTGGTAAGTCGATCGGTCTCGTGATGGCTCGAATATTTTTCACGTGTTTCTGAGCATAACAGTACAGCCTACAGTAAATACCTGAAATGAAAAAAAAAAAGGCGTTTAGAAATATATTTTATTTATATTTTACTAAACACCATATACTACTAAATTTTTTTTTTAATATTAATAAAATAGATTTGTTAATGTATAACAAATGCGCTTTCGTTAATATAACAGACAATTTAATAATATCAATAAAAAAGAAAATAAATCACAAAATAATATATTGTTAAATTAACATAAGGAAATAATTTGTCAATAATATCCCATGGGAATTTTATCATATAAATACAATTCAACATTATAATAACAAAATGTTAATATAAAAATTTTGTACTCATTAACAATATTCTTGCTTATTCTTATTTGAAAAATAATGCATTTTTAATATACCTACCAATTTGTGAGGTAAAGTTAGATTATTTTTAACAATTTTATTGAACTTTTGATATTTTTCTGACTGATTCCTTTATATTTTTATTAAAAACTTCTGTAGGATGATAATTCAATCCTCTATCTTTTGGTAAAAAAAATTGAATAAAATATATGAATTTTTGAGCTGTCTAGAATGAAAACCTGTTTAAACTTTTTATGGTAATAGCAGTATCATTTTATTTTAAAGGTTGGCAACACTGAATTGTCATTGTATATGTCATTTGTCACTTGTCAATAAAGAAATGGTAAATTAACTTGTTTTATGTATACATGCGTTTCATTTTGATCATCCGTTAAAATAAATGAACATCATTGTTAAAAATTACATAATCATACATTCAAAGAAGAGTTCATCATTTCTACAAGAAATTATACAAAACCAAATACTCGAATTTCACACATTTCAATTTCATTTGAGAGCAGAGCAATAGCTCTTAAGTAAAAGATCTTATTAAAGCAGAATTTTTTTACTGTACACAGTCTTTCTTTTAGAAACCAAATCGATTGCTCTTTAACTATTAAAATTCGTTTTCCGAAGCCAGCCCTGCGTTATCTGGGGGCCTATATTCCTTAATAAAACATTCACTTTTACGGCTTCGTATTCGGGGATTAACCGGAATCGAAGTTTCGAACGGGACGACCCTAAGTTGTGCCCTTGTTCTTCGGGATATGAATTTCTAAGAGACTACCTACGCGGCGGCGACGGTAACTAATAGACTCAGACGACGGGGGCTGTAGTTGTCAAATTTTAAAGCTAAGTCGAAAGTAATCCTTCGCTAGGACGGGCCTACGTTTTAGATAAATGCTTCTTGGCTAAACTAAAGTTCAGAGAGAACACAATAAATTTTGTACTATGCAATCAGAGTAGTAAATCAGTTATTAACTTTTTTTAGGGGATGATATCTATTCAGATATAAGAAATAACAGTTTTTATTTTATAGGATTTATATTTTTTCAGTATATTATGATATGATACAAACCATTCATGTTGTAGTTATCAAAGAGCATTCTTTACTATTTAAGATCATGAATATCGAACCGTTTAAACCAGGCCTGCACAACATACGTCCCGCGAGCCGCATGCGGCCCGCCATTGTCGTTTTGGCGGCACGTTTGGCCGTTGACCAGTTTTGTCCACCTACGTCAAACTATGCATTTTTACATTATTCAGTAACAAACTTGCATTTAGGCTGACGACCTTTTTTTAGGAAAGCTCGGCAGAATTATAACGTAAAGACCTTTTTTTTAGAATCTAAACAGACCACTACAGGCTTAGGTCTCTCTTGAACCTTGTACGCTTATGGTTTCTCAAACTGGCCCTTTAAGCCTGGTTTAAACCCTCTAGAAACATTCTAAAATTCCTTGTTGACTTACCTATCATAACGATACACGGGACATAGAAGGAAATGCAGCTAGACACTACGGCGTAAGTGGGGGTAAGATCCAGAGCACAGGTTGGATAATTTTGACCTCCCGCGTTGTAGACCAAAGGCTGTGGCGGCCTGTGGAGTCCCAGCGAGATCGGAACGAATGATATTAGGGCAGCCAGTAACCATATGGTGGCTATGGACGCTAGAGCTACTCTTCGGGTTACCCATCTGCCGTACCTGAAACAAAAATAAGTATTGAAGGAGGAATTATATAAAAGAACAAAGATATATTGTCTCAAAATCGGATGAAATGGTTTTTTCTACACCTGCATGGCTATTGGCTTATCTACGCATAGACTACGAAACAAAAAAGTATGTCATTGCGTTCAACTAAACGAATATATTTCATATCCATTCTACCTAGTAAGAACACTGGAAAAAAAATGAAATATACCAATCATAGTTCATATTTTGGTTACCAGCCTGCTATTATATTGTTATGCAGCACCCTGCAGCGGTCGTTATAAGTAAACGTCCGAGTAAAAGAAGATAGAATAGTCCAGAAATTTCTAGAAATGTCATTACTTGTCAAGGAAAATTTAGACAGTTTAAAAAGGACCAAAAAGGGTCAAGCAAGCTATATAAATCGATGATCCTGTCGACAGTTTTCAGTTTTATGATAGACGTTATACGTTAATGTTATCAGTTGTATTGTTATTGTAAATGTTGAGTTGAAATAAATTCAGATACCAAAAACCTGAGTAACAACATTGAGGACATAGAATTTCGGAATTAAGGATTTTATACAGGGTGTTTCCAAATTGCGTACATTAAACTTAAGGGTGTATTCCTGAGCAAATTTCATAAAAAAAAGTCCGGAAACGCTGAATGGTGGCGTACATTTTTTTAACAAAAGTAATTGGAAAGAAACCTCCCGGGACGGCACTGAACCTAATAATTTTAAGCTAGTTAGGGTTAAAGCACTCGCGTATCGGGGACAACACTAATGATTTGTAGTGCGCATGTAGTACGCGTTTTATTTGTACATCGGTGTCCTTTTGACAGAGTAGGTGAGAAGTCGTTGCTTCGTCTTCTTGTTGTCACAGCATTATTATTATTTGTTCATGTATGTGAAATTTGTTTCTAAGGTTTATAAAATACTACTGCTAGTCACGGCGTAAATGAAAACAAACAAGACGCATTCACACAAACACCTCTCACCACAGCAATTACAAATCATCAGTGTTGTCCCCGATACGCGAGTGGTTAAAGCATGCTTTTTTCACTAAAAATAAATCTGTTCCTGAACATAAATCTAACCAATATCAAAAACAGGTTGAATGTAATTTAAAAAATAAACGATTTTTTAAAAAATGTTTAACACCCTGTATCTTTAGAAAAAAACGTTTCCCGACCCATGTTTATATGGACTTTTTTCATAAAATTAGCTCAGGAATACACCCTTAAATTTAATATACGCAATTAGGAAACACCTTGTATAACATTAGGTCTTTTTTTTGTTGTTAATGGATTGGATACTTAACTCTGCATGCAAATTAGAGTAGTTGATATTTTCGACTACGATACCGTAAGAACAATTCTAATTTATTTATTACAATTTATCATTTTAGTCCAATACTTTATTCTAAACTGCTCGTCCGCCGATAAGTCGCGCTATTTATACCAAGTCCAACTCTGTACGAGCCATTTCTAAACTATATAAAATGTCCTAGAATTCCATCTCTATGACTCAACGGAATGTACCGCTTGTTTCTGGTAGATTCGCGAAGCGGACCGATTGTTTCTATACGTCAACGGTGTTTCGATCATGAGTCAGGTGGCAGGCTTGGAGCTCGCTTACTAGACAGGGTTGGCTCCGCGTCACATTGCCCCCTCCTTAAGAAATAGTTCCTCCTGGAACCAAAACTGAATGGTTGTATCTGCAACTGGATCCACTTTTACAAATTCCAGTTGCATGGAAGTAACAAGGGACAGTTTTCGCTATAACCTGAACGCTAGGAGAATGGCCGCAGATCAGTATTTCAACCTGGGTATCTTGGAAGATTACTTCCACCATGTTTTTAATGATCCTCCAATTCACCTAGTTGCTCTCTATTTTTGGCATAGTTAGTTTCTGTACATTGGGCTCCAGTACATGCTTCCTCAGACTGAGTAATGCTTCCCATATATCATGATAGGTGGATCGATCTCGGAAGATGTTCTTCGTTATCAAATAGAAAAGATAATGTGATCCGTCTTGAGGTTTCAATGCTTTTCCAGGGACTGGTAACTGATTTTAAAGTTCTGGCAGTCGACCAAACTTCTTTCGGAATATAGATGCCCGACCTCGAGCGTCGTAGATGTTTGCGCAAGTGTTATGGACCCGCGAGTAATCTTTAGGAACCGTGAACAGGTCTTGTTATTGCTCGGTTGTAACACCATGTCTTGCTTTTCCAGTACCTCCATATGCACCCATAAATTCTTCAAAGACAAGGTCAGGTGGTTCTCGGAGCTGGTTTACTTTATGTCATCCTCAAATGGCGCCAGACGGTTTTGGTGCACTACCTATAGTTTACCGTTTGGGATCTTACTTATACGGTAAATGACATGACAATGATTTTTTCTTAATGAGTTACGGACCTTCCCAAGAACTTTGAAGCCTCGGAGAATAACCCCTTGGTTTTTTTGGGTTATGGAGCCAGAATTTCTTGCCTTCCTTGAAACATCCTTCTTCGTAACTGGATCACATAATCTTCACCAGCTACATCTTCTCCAGGTCGGCACCTAAACTCGAGGTCGCACGGTAGTCTCATCTCATGCCCAAACAGGACCTTTGCTGGTGTTTGGCCTGTTGATTCATTGACAGCGGATCCATAAGCCATTGCAAAGGGCGAAAGATATATTCCAATCTCGCTGATGGTTTGAAACTACTTTTGACGGATATTTGCCAATGGTCTTATTCATTCGCTCTACCATTCCATCGGATTTTGGGTGCAATGCTGTGGTTCTGGTTTTATTCATGCCTAGAGTGTCACAAATTCCACAGAAGAATATCGACTTTCAATATTTCTGCCTTGATCACTGTGGATCTCCAAGGGTACTTCAAATCTACAGATAAACTCTTTCATCAATACATCTGCAACAGTTGCGCCCTCTTGATTGATTGACGTAGACTTTCACCCACTTCGTGAAATAATCTATAACCACCATCATGTATTTGTTACCATTCTCGGTCATTGAGAATGATCCAGCAATATCTAAGGCGATCCTCTCAAATGGGCTACCAACGTTGTATTGCGTCATGGAAGCCTTTCTTTTCCGCTGAGGTCCATTACTCATAGCACAGCTGGTACATCTCTTACACCAGTCCTTTACATCATCGGAACAGTTTATCCAATAAAACCTTTCACGAACTCTCTAAAGGGTTTTCTTAACATCGAGATGTCCTCCTGATGGACTGTCGTGTAACTGACGAAGTACTTTGGCTACCAAATGTCTTCTGTTCTCGGAACCATTATTATTTTCAAATACTCGCTTTAATAAGCCATCTTTGAGGATAAAGAAGTCCCACTGAGCCCAATATGATTTAACTACTGGAGAGAGTTTTGAAACTTCTTGCCAAGTAGGTCGACGATTTTCCTCTTTCCATTGTCGCATCTGCTTTAAAACGAAATCGTTTTCTTGTTCTTCCCTAAGTTTGACAGGGTCCACTCATCGCTGACAACCGACGTTCTTCTTACTGTAACTTCTTTGGCAGATGTGGCCAATCAGAGTTCCTTTTCCAACAACTTCATTGCGCTTCGAAGGTTCTGCCATGACAGGCGTTGCTTTCTCTACAGTTTTTTTCAACCGCGTTACTCTTATGGTTTCACTAATTTCAGGCAACACCGTTTCTTCCTGTACAAACAACGACACGGCTTAACGGTTGCTTCTCAATGAGGGTTTTTATCATGTGAAACAATTGATCCAATTTTTTTCCCTGTTCTTCTTTTACAGTCCTTATTTCACTGTATCCACCAGAAGCTAGCGTAGTCGCTTCATATTCAAGAGCAGCGAACAAGACATCGACCAATGTTTTGTGACGGGCTAAACGAAGTGTTCTTTGCATTTCATGGTCACGAAGTCCATCTACAAATGCTTTAACGGCCAAACATTCAATCATGTATTCCGGAGCTGATGGGCAGGGAAATCGCACCATCTTCTCAATATCTAATTCGAATTCTTCTCAGAAAAGACATTTCGAAAAACACCCTTTCTTCTATGGAAGAAATATTTGACGAAAATTTATTTTCCATAGAAGAAATTTTGTTTTCCAAATCGGAAGAAATTTCATCTTTTAAAGAAGAGATATCAGAAGACACTTTAGATTCTAAAGAAGAGATTTCATTTTTCACGGAAGCAACAGCAGAAGACATCTTTTCTTCTAAGGAAGAAATGTCAGAAAAAACTTTAATTTCTAATGAAGAAATTGAAAAATTATAGAAGATACATCATCCAAAAATAGAAACGTTTCCGGATCCAAACCTTAATTTTCTAGTGCTTTTTTAAGCTCTGATTTCTTACCTGTCGTCTCCTATTCTTCTAGTTCTCGACGCAGCTTAGACACTTTTAAATCACACAGTTTTTTAGCCATTATTATTAGTTTTAGCCACTAATTTCGGCGAATTTTAAAAAATCAATAATAAGAGATTAAGAGCTTAAATTTAAGTATTATATTAAGAATAGTGCTGTTGAGGAATGATTTTTTCTTGGAAAGTGGAAGGAGCTAAAACTTTAAAATATATGCATATTCTAAATATTTAATCACCTTAAGAACACCTTAAATTTGGCATCTATGTTTAATTAGAAAATTAAATTTCTGCCAAGGACGCTTATAATGTAAACTCGTGTTGACTTCAGAAATTTTGTAAACAATAATATCGGTCTTTCTATATATCTATAGTCACAGTAGAAAGCGATTAGGTCATCCCATTCATTTTCAAAAAAAAGCATAATAAATATAGTTCATGCATTGTTATTACTCTCCACTCTATATAGACAGAAGGTTGTCTATATTTCCAAAAAAAAAAAATATTGCATTACGTTTTGACGGATATGAAAACAACACCGAGCGCCAGAGCGTAGCGCCGCACAGCGGGCGTTCGCCCAACCTCAAACTTATAAACGTATTTATGTGTTCGCTAATTAATTGTTTGGCCGGCAATTATTTTGGTTTCGTTGTATGTAATCGAACTTTAACAATTACGACACTGAGCAGCGCATTTCGACCGCCAAACAATCCCACCATAGGAGGGCGGTCGGGGTAAAACTCCCAGATGAACTTTGAAACAATGATTTGTTACCGCGATGTACGTGCAGCAGTTTGATATACGTACGTATTGCGAGCAGGCCATGTTCACAATGCTTTTGGTCACAACATTATTTCATTGGCGTGCAAAGGGACTTGTATTTAATATTAGATCTGTTCCAATAGAAAGTTCAAAGGAGTTCTAAATTAAAATACATTGAAAATTTATGATCTATCCAACAGTATAACTACTAGTAAATAAATGATTTGGTCTCCAGTCAGGTGGGGATATTTTAACCGAAAATAAAATAAGTACGAAAATATATACAAGAAATGAAAAAATTAAATACAGACTAATTTATCTAACCTGTGCGAGAGCAAAAAGTTAAATTTAAGTGGCTCCAGGCCGCCCAGGTTAGGTAAATTAGGTGAGTTTTTTATAAAGAGTCAGCTGTAAATTATGTTGATGGTAGAATACAAGCGTTACCATAGATGGGCATAAGGTAACCAGTTTTGTATAGTTAGAAACTTGTATTTGTAGCAGCAGCATATTTTCATTTGATATAAATATATAAAATCAAATGAGAGAAATGTTTAGAGAAACCGAGAGAAACACAAATAGACTATAAACAATAAAAAAGTAAATTGCTATATCAAACGCGAGCTATAAGTAAACCAATATTATAAAAGAAATTACACTGGGTGCGAGAAATTATGAGCAAAATAATTATTGTGAAGCTAACTTTCATACACGTGTTCGAACCCGCCAAAATATGAAGGTATGTTGAACAAAATCATTGGACCACACCAAACTAAAGGCGTGACTTTACAAATCGCGTTCACCTAGAAGCTTTGAAAATTAATAAATAAATAAATAATAAATAAACATTAATTCCTTTATTATCAGTCTCAAAATTCGCTTCGGCATAGTAAAACTCTTTAAGTGAATTATATAAAATATACATATTTAATGAAACAAAAGTATTTTCATTATATTAACGCACTTATCTTAAGTTAAGTTTGAATAATTACATTGTTTTCGACAAACAAATTTTTCAAGACAAGTTATAAATCGACCATCCCTTTTCTATCCACCCAAATTCGTTCTTACCGGAGTTACGACAAGTTGACGTCACAAAAAGTCATTAAATCGAGTATAAAAACTCAATCCCGAAGGATTCGAGATTTATTAAGCCATTCATTACTCTTAAAGTATATTTCAAGTACAGTATCCAGTACCTTTCCTAAACCGATGAGTTCCTATCCTACCTCCTATCGACACTCCTACGTTGCGACGTTCTACGTTCCAACGATCTATCTCCCAAACGTTGCCATGGCATGACGCTCAACGTACCGCCGCCTTACTTCCCTACCTTTCTTCGTCCCGACGTCATCTTTCCTATCTGACGCTCTAAGTCCCGATGTCTTATATCCCCTTCAACGCTCTACGTTTTCCTGTTTTCCTACCTTTCTACGTCAAGACGCTCTCTTATACGACAGACTGCGTTCTGACGCCCTGTCACGTCCCGGCGCGCAGGGCCGCCGAGAGCCAGACCGGGCCCCAGGACAATTCTCCATATCGGGCCCAGGACAATTTTCCAGATAGTCTTCACGCAAAATTTTCTCCTCCTCTACTTGAATTTCTCTAAAAAAACTTTGGAAATTCCTGTCCTAGACTCTAGCAATAAATAAATAAAATTAAAAAATGTACAGGATTTAAACCATTTAAAAATGTTATCGTACGTCTATGATTTGCTCTCATTTTTTGTCGCATTAATATGACCTTTCGTATAGATTTATAGGTTTTATTTAATTGATTTTCCAATATATGTAGTATATAAATCTAGATGATAGATACATATAAAGTTGTTATGCTGTATGTTATTTTCAAATGCAAATGCCTCTGTCTGTATTCCAGTAAAGCATTACGATTGTTGTTTATTTTATAGAAATTTCGAATGCATATAATGACACTTCACTAGACTTATAGAGCGCTTTCTAGCACTTACTCAATTTGAATTGCTAAGAAGTTATAGTAAGCCACCCATGGGTGGCGTTCAGAAAAAGTTCTGGAAATCAGTGCTGAAACGTAGCTAATTTTAATATATTACAATTCTTACATGTAAACTCCTTAATAAAATCTACAAACGCTACTGTTTGAGAGCTTTAAAATAGACTCTAAAGCCTCCAGGCTTGTCCCTAGCGTTTTTGCCTCAAAAATGCCGCCACAAGCTTAAAAAACTTTATTTAAAAAAAACATGATAACCAGAAAAATACAGTCTAATAGTTCTAAAGTTAGGAGTAAACGAATCTGCCTTATAAGATACCAAAGGTTTGCTATAAGAACTATGTAATACTGCCAGCCATGAAATATAAACCGCCTGTCTGCCGCCTTCATCAAGTAAAATGCAAAGGATTTATTTATAACAATACACGTAAAATATATTTAACGAGCTTGATTCAGAAATATTTGTCTACTATATAGGTATTATTAACCGTAAATCTGAATACGCTTTTGTGCAGGCACGCGCTTGCAAAAGAACAGAACTCTAACATCACGGTGCCGGTTTAGATGCGCGAGCAAAGTCTCACGTAGGCGGGGCTCTTCAGTGAACGGTAAATTTCATGAGACAATAAAATTCTTCAAGCCAGATAGATGGCTAGAATTTCGCTGTATAAAAACAATCATAAGTCTGTAAGGTCAGGGTTTAATATCAGCAGTAGTCACGTTACCACACATGGGTAACTTATAAAAAGAGCTTCATATTTCAATACTCTTCATCTGTACGTTGAACTAGACATAATTCAAAAGATTGGTATGTTGTGTTTTCTATAAACCTAGAGTCAGCTGTTTTCATTCAGAATTCAACAAGTTTCTATCTCACAATGCAACGGGAAATGTGATTCAAGAACCATCCATAACTACAAGTAATCAATTTCTCTTCAGGTATTTCGGAAAGTTTTACTGCTTTTGAAAGTTGAAAAGATAAAAACATTTGGTTTATAAAATTCAAACTCCTCTGAGGGACAGCAGCTAATTGCCCATTTATAAATCTTACCACTATATAACTTCCAGAAATATTTCTTGGAGTGCGAATTCACAAAAATAACATAAAAAAACCGGCGAAAAATAATTTAGAATATAAAAAAGGATCAAACTGTTGATGCTATGCCTTAAAGCTGCCAGCTTAATAATCTAATGGGTTTCGTATTCCTCAGGGACTTGTAACCGCGTTAGTTGAATACTGATGATGAAGAGCAGTACGAGGAGGACTTAAAACCGTACACCGTCGGTTAACAAAGCCATTTGCAGGGTCGGTTTTAACGGATTTAGAATAAGCAGAGGTGTGAGGCAGATGTGCAATAATGGATAGATATTCTAAATAGATATAAATAATAATCCTGGGGTAATACCATAACAATACAGATTCAATTGGCAGTTTAGCTCTTCCGATTGAGTTAAATTACCTATATAGAAGTAGGTATTAGAAGAGTTGTCAAATTCACGTGAAATGTGTATGATTTTTGTGGTGCAGTCAGTCTAATATTTTGATCCTCTTTAAAAAATAAAACTTACTCCATGGGTTATAACTATAAGATGGAAAATCTCCAAAAATCCAAAAAACCCGTACTTTCACTGCTATATGTGATAGTACAAGTTCTTGATATATTCTACATCCCCATATACATACAACCAAACTTTACGGGTCCCATCGTTATCTAGGCAAAATAAAATTGACCAGCTAAATTGGTGCCGTTAACACCAAAACTGGACAATTGAAAATTAGCAAAATGTTCTTTTTTCGGATGAGACCTAATATCAGATGACCATCAAATTCGGATTCTCCGAGCTCCAGGAAGATGAGGGAGACTCCACAATGCCAGATCTGTCCCAAGATATCAAGGAGGAACTGTAATGTTCATTGTACGATAATGCACCTCCCGATACCAGCAGAGTGGCTAGAGAATGTCTTGAAACGAAAGGTGTTACTGTTTTAGACTGGCCAGACCTAAATCATATCGAACACTTGTGAGACTAGCTCAAAAGAAGGGTTAGAGCTCATCGAAACAATGCAGAAAATGTCGCACAGCTTATTGATGCAGCATTAGCAGAATGAAAAAAACATACCCAAAGGCAATGTTGACAATTTAATAAGAAGCATAACAAGGCGAATAGAAACTTGCATAAGGGCTAGAGGTGGCAACACGGATTGCTAAAATTACCAATTTTCATTTTGTTTTAGCTTTTCGGCTATTAAAAATTTAAATCTCATTTTATTTCAGAAAGCAAAAAAATACCATTGTATTTATTTTGTCAACTAATTGATTATTTTTATTGCCATGTGGGGGCATTTGTCATTAAAAGTCTTTGGTAAGGACTGAGTGTTATTCATAAACGAAAAATGTACATACATCTTAAAAATTATGAAAAATAATAGATGATTCCATATAAGTTTGGTTGTGTGTATTTAAAATAATAAAATAAAAATCATCTTTTCAATACAAAAGTTATTAATTGGATCGCTAATTCCAAGAGACTAAAGAATTGCTGTCTCGTCAGAATTAGTGTTGAATCATCTATTACAACATAAAATATATAAAGATAAAGAAATTTCTTAACCTAATTATAAAAGTTTAACAAACTATAAAAATATAAAATTATATACAGTATAATATGTTTGGTTGCACGCAATAAATAAATATAAACACTATTATTACAGAAAAAACAAAAAAAACCTCTACCCACTGAAACGCGACGCCCCTGGGTCTGATATTTTTTTATTATTTTCTTTAAATAGTTTGTTGCGTTTTTCGAGGTACTATCAATCGCTTTCTATTTTGGCATGTCTTTTGTTCATCGGGTGTAAATTGTTGAAAGGCAAACTCGAACTCAGGGGGTTAGAATTCTTCCTTCCTTTCTCACGTCCAGTCGACAAAAAAAGTGTAAGATTCAGTTATCTTTAAGGTGACTCCCTTCTATATATTCTTCAAGTATATTGATTGGTTTATCTCGTTTAACTATAAGGTGACAGCTTTTTTGTTATATTTGGAAAACGCAGTAAAAGATATCGAGGGAGCAGATAAATTATTTTCTCTATGAAACGACTTCTGTTGCGCTATACACCGTTACCTTTAAGGTGACTTCTTTCGTTATATATTTGTATATCGAGAGGTAGTTATGTGTTATCTATCAGGTGACCAAACAGACGGACGTTTTAAAAGAGCTTAATTTTTCTCTCTTCTAAGGGTTTTGTAGGATTGTATTTCCGAGTTATTGGATTCTTTGTATTATATTTATTTGTCGAGTCCTATTGTTAAGTAAATTACGGTAATAATATTTTCTTTCATTCTGTATGATGCCAAAATGGGTAAAGTCATGTCTTACTTCTAAACGTTGAGAATTTACTTTTTGGGTTCTTTTTAAGATTGAATATGTACAGAGGCGGGTAACAATATAACCTTAGGTATTATGTTTAGGCAAATGGACATATTAGGCTCATATGGGCATCACTTTATCACATAGGTTATAGAACTCCGGTATAATTGTTATCCTTTTAGAAAAATTAGGTGAGATTGTGGTGGGACTACAGCTTGTGGTTTCGGAGCTGTCATTTATAGCATTGATTTGTCGGTAATTAGAGCAAAAGAGCCTTGCGCCGAGAAAGGGCCTTCAGACACCCAAAGTACGTGCAGAACCTCAATAGTAGGGCCTAAAAAATGGTTTTTTCTCGTTTGTGAACATCAAAACCTGATAGAGGCTAGGATGGATTTTAAGAAAAGATACCCCAAAAGTAGGCCTAACGGGCATCCCCCTTTATATCAGGTGTTCTGTTGTCGTACAGGTTATTGTTATATATGCAGTACTGAGCACAATCATAAAATACGGTATTGAGATATCAGTGGAAAGGTGTTACGCCAGATGAGGTTAAACTTCTTATTTACATAATTATATCCATATTCATATCGAGCCATACTCTTCGTGATACCGCTAAACTTCACTATATCAGACAATACGTATGCAGGTATTATATTAGCAGTGTGTATGATTGTGCATTATAAAGGGATAATAAATAAGATGTAGTACTGTCATCATACTTTCACCGGTTTATGGGAGCTTAATATTCCTTCGGTTAGAAATGAGACATGGAAAAGGCCACACATGTGTTATGTTAAAATAAACAAACATTATTATCAACTTCCCGCTATAAGAAATAAGTTTAAATAAAACTATTCTTAATATATTTTTGTGTTTACTTTTTTTGTTCCTCCATTACAGCTACATTGAACTCTAAGCGAAATTTTGGGGTCCTACAAAAATCACTTCATGGGTATCTGCTAGACGTATTTTAGGCCAAAGTTGCAAATATTTGTAAAACTAGGTTAGGACCCGGTTTGTCAGGTTACACCACTAAGCAACATACATTCGTTGCAAATTTATTGCAAGCTCACAAATATAAATGCAAGTTTGTTAAATATGTATTGATAGCTTTCGGAAGGTTGGAATCTGCCTCTATGGTAACTTACGAAATTAACTTATTGTTAACATACAATATAAAACCTATTTAAAGTTTCAATTTATATATTATCTAAGAATTTTCATTAACGAATTATCTGAAAATTTCCAGAATCACACTTGACTAACACTGTTAAATTAAACTTCTATAAAACTTACCATTATAATACGCTTTAAATTATCAGGATTTCACTGTCTCTATACCAGGTGTTCCATTATATTTTGAACCTTTCTAAAAACATGTTACCTTTGAACTAGTTAAAATAACGATATGCAGTTTTCACCAGTCGTCTTTTAATTTTTATAAGTTTTTCTCTGTGTACCCATCGGTTTTTGCCCATCATTTGGCTTAAGCAGAAATTACATTCTGTATTTTAGGAGATAGGGCAACTGTTATTTCGATTTTTTCTTCTCAGTTCATTAGCTCACTGTTTCCCCTTTCCATAATGGTATACTTTCATAATTGTTAGAAAGGGTAATGATTTTTAGGCTCTTAAAAATAAATACTACAAGTTATTTTCATTGTTCAATAAAGTGATAATTAACTATTTGTTAGATCGAGTTTCACATGTACATCTTGAAAAATATCAACTGAAGTAACATGTACAGACATTTTAAAAGCTAATAAAATCATAACCTAGTATTACCTTACGAATGGCACTTGTAGAAAGAGGAATTATTGGACTTTCAAATTGGGAAAAATATACAAGGTATTGAATTTGAAACAACAGAGTTGTCCTATCCCTGAAAATATCATATGGTTGTCCTATCCCTAAAAATATGAAATGTCATATTTGGTTAGATTAGAAGTAAGCCAAATAAAAGATGAATACACAAAATAAATATAAAAATTAGAAGAAGAGTGATGAAAACTATAAAAAGTGTTAAAATATAACAGGCACTCGATATTTCAGGAATTTAAAAAACAACAAAAATAACTTCGATCAAAAAGTGAATATATACATAACCAAACTTATATGGAATCACCCAGTAGTTTCGAGAAGTAGAATTTAATTTGAAAAAAGCCACTGACGAGTAAAGAGCAGTTTTTCCAAACCAAGTTTATTACAATAATAATTAAAATTATTACAATTTTCTTAATAACAGAACAAATCACAAAAAGTGTAGATTTCTATAAAAATATTTTTTCTTAAAATGACAATTTAACAATAAATAATGCTATTTAAATAATTTTAATAATCCAATATTGCCAGCTCCAGCACGAATTCAACGAGGCATGCTATCTATCATGTTGTTAATTTCTTCTTGGGGAACATTTTGCCCATTCCTCTAAAACCGCTTGTATAAGTTGCTCTGTGTTACCAGGGTTATTTAGACGAGCTCTACTCTTTCTTTTGATCTTATCTTATTATAAGTGCTCTATAGGTTTAAAAACCTGCGGGCAAGAAGGCCACTCTAAAACTGCAACAACTTCCGTTTCTAAGAAAAATTTTGCAACTCTGCTGGTATGTGGAGGAGCATTATCTTGCATAAATAAAAAAAATCGTCAAAACCACCTCACCAGAGCCTGACTACAGGTTGCAAAACTAAATCAAAATACACAGAAAAAAAGGTGTACTATATTCAAGATACTTATTTCAATGCTTAAAGATTAAAATC
Organism: Psylliodes chrysocephalus; assembly: GCA_927349885.1. Lineage (NCBI taxonomy): Eukaryota > Metazoa > Arthropoda > Insecta > Coleoptera > Chrysomelidae > Psylliodes > Psylliodes chrysocephalus. The sequence goes on along the minus strand of OV651821.1, from coordinate 1,174,866 downwards.
AACTCAACAAGATAATCTTCCAAGTGTAAAGCTTTTCTTGAATGTAGATAGTAATTTTTTTCTGTGTGCCTTTGACCACCTGTTAGGATTTATCGAATGGGAATTAAAGAAGTTCTCTTACCAATAATAATTCCACCCCAAAACATTACAGTACCTTATTTCAGGATAGGTATGGCAGCACGGAGTCTCCCTCTACCTCTTAAAATGCGAATTCGCCGGTCATCGGATTGTAGACCGATTCTGATTTTATCCGAAAATAAAACATTTTTGCAATTTTCAATAGTTTAATTTTAATGCTCCAAACACCAATTTAAACGGTTCGCTTTATTTTGTCTTGAAACTTCTGAAACCCTTAACTGTCTTCTGCTAAATAATTCCTGAGCGCGAAGTCTTCTTCTGATAATTTTGACAGAAACACATCTGTGTCTTGCAAAAGTTGCCTCTGAAGCTCTGGATGAGACGTGGGATTTCTTCTTGCTATTTGAGCTACAAAGCGATCTACTCTTCGACAATCAACTGATCAATTCCTTTTCTTTAACTGGTCAAAAACAACCTGAAGTGTCGGTATCGGTAGATGTGAAAGCGCCCTTAGACGACTTTTTGTCGAAGCTCTCCAATAGAACCTTGGAGATTGGTACGCGGGAAAGAAAGACCAATGTCGATATAATCAATGCAAGATGATGTGATTATTAAGTACCTAAATCCTTCGTTTAAGTTTTAATTAAGCTCCACTTTTCGTAATGCACTTCGGCTTAAGCCCGTCCTGATCTATCAAACGGCGCGTTTTAGTCTTATGAAGCCATCGTGATATTGTTTATTTCTTAGTTTAGATTCTTAATTGAAATTCTCTAAGGTATGCGGCGCTTTTAAACAGTTTCATTTTGAATGTTGGAGTCTCCAATTTCTACTTTAGCCCGGGGCTTTTTCAGCTATGAATTAAGCGTTCACAGAGATCCGAATATTAAGTTAGACTAGTCGGTTTCGAGTTTGCGAGGAAATAGTGACGAGTCGACAATTTTATATGCTTTAATTTCTTGTTTTTGTAAATAAGCGCCTAATTGAAAGCACAGGGTGATCTACATCGCTGACATCTGTTTTAATCGGAGATATTACAATAATTATTCATTTTAGAAAATGTTTGTTAATTTATTACGAAATAAACATGGGAAATAATACAAAACAAACATGATTCTGTTTTTTAAAAGTGGTCGTATATTTAATATGAATAAAATATCGAAAAAATCAAAATAAAATTAATAAGTTAAATAATTTATGATCCGCCCATGATGTTCCAACTATGCTGCTCGAATTAAGTTGAACTAACCATTAGTAAATATATATTTCATTTTTTAAAACAAATTTTGAATTAATAAAATGTAATACAAAAATATTTACTTTTAGAAATGAAAACTATGATGATTCTAGTTCTTTTACGATACATGTTTTAGATTTAAAACGTCTAACTTCATTATAACGTGCTAGGTAAATGATCTCGCAAAAAATCCGTATAGAATTCACCTGCTAATCTTGCTGGTTAAAAAAGAAAATGGGCCAATTAGGTAGTCATCAATAATTCCTACCCAAACGTTCAGCGAACATTGTTGCTGAAAATTACTTTCTCTAATAACGTGGAGATTTTAATAGAATTTAAAAATTTAATGGTTTTTAAGAGGATAAAGCTCCCCAATCTTCGCAAATTCCTACATATGCGTGGAACAGAAAAAAATAATGAAAAATAGCCTAGCCATAAAAACGATATATATTTTCTAATTTCCCTTCCATCCTAACTGATAGATATGAAGCGACTCGGAAAAAGATTGCCCTTATATATTGGTCCATTATCTTCGCGATAAAATAAAGGAGTTTCGCGGCGAGGAGGCGGGAGGGGGCAGTCTTTCAGGAGTGAAGGGGAAGCAATAAATCGAAATTGACAGCTTGAGTACTTTTTAACGCGACCGAGCAGCAAGTGAGAGTTTTCGAGCAGAGTAGGAAGTTCAAATTCAAGTAGACAATGCCAATAAATGGAAAGGACGAGATTTCGACAAGCTTAAAGTTATAATATTGTTTAAATCCGACAAAAATATTAGAGTATAAGAATATGGGTGTTGCCGGAAGGAGACAATGATACAATTTTGTTAACATAACCTTAAAAGCGTTACTTACATGCTTAATTTTATTTAAGACAGCCAAAGTTATACCACTATTTAAAAAAGGCGACGTATCACTTATGGATAAATCTATATTATCCAGTAAGTATTTCAAAAATATTAGAAAAAATTATATTTAGGAAAAAGGTAGACTTCGCCATAAAATATAATGAATTTCATGATAGTCAGCATGTGTTCAGGGAAGGTCGATATACTCAAACTGCCGTTATCAGCTTCCTTAATTACCATGGGCGTCGTTACACAATTCCATAGGGGGGGGGGGGGGGGGGGGCAAAATTTGAAAAAATTTAGTATGTGTATTTATTAAAAAACAAAGAAAATGAAACATAAAAGAGAATTTTTTACGATGGATTTAATTATTCTGTGACGTCATGGCTTACTTCCGGTTTTTCCAGAAATAACAGAAAATCGCAATTTATTTTTAATTTTTAAATGAAAACCCTCTTTCTTATTGAAAATTTGAATTTCTGGTACATTTTTGTATAAGAAGCGTGTATTGAAAATTTTTTCAGTAACATTTTAAGAAAAATATGTTCCAATATGATGATCATTTTGACAGCTGACAAAAAATTTTCAACACGTGATTCTTATCCATAAGTGTCTCTAAAATTCAAATGTTCAATAAAAACGGGGGTTTCTATTTAAAAATTAAAAATAAATTGAGATTATGTTATTTATTCTGATTAAACGTACAGAAGTAAGCCATGAAGTCACACACCAGTTGAATCCAGTATATGAGAGTATTTGTCCCAACCTTTTAAACAAATAAGTTTTGATTTCAGTATCTCAATTAACAACGAAGATAAAAGCGGATAGAATTATTAAACGGTTTGCTAATAATAAAAAGGCTTAGATACGCCACTGGTATACGGTTAATGGGTCTCAATGGGAATTTTGATGCCTAATAAGATTTTATAAAGTTCGTACATTCCTATATGTTTTTCCATAAACGATTTAATAGTAACATATTTAGAAAAAATCTTATCCAATATGGCGACCATTTTTACAGCTGACAAAAAATTGTCAATACACGATTATTATACAAAAATGTCCCAGAAATTTAAATTTGCAATAAAAAAGAGGGTTTCATTTTAAAAATAAAAAAAATCTGTTATTTTCGGAAAAATCGGAAGTAAGCCATGACGTCACAGAACAATTGAATCCATCATAAGAAAGTCTTTCAAACAGAATAAAATTAATCCGATATCTCACTGAATAGCGAAGCTAAGGGGGAGTGGAACTGTAGTAGTAACCCTAACAATGTCACTGACCTATTTGACAGAACTGATACTTAAGTTGTCATAACAAGTCTTTAATAAATAAAATAATCCAACAAAAAAAGACAAAATAAAAGTATATGGATTTATAAAACAAGTGAAAAAATCAGCTAAAAAAAGTAGTATAATTAATAAAAATCAATAATAAAACATAGGTAGGTATTTACGAGAAAATGTATGAGATCTTGCCTAAGCCTAATAAGTTGTCATTGAAGAATAGGTTAAATAATGTCAAAATAAAAACACTACTATTATATAATAACGTAGAATTAAAACGTATTAACCAAAATAATTGGTATATTTGCGATTGTAATTTATATTTTCTTCATTTTTAGTTCGAAAGATCCCATAGAAATTAACGATTAAAACTGGTTTCCTATCAATAAGTCATAAGATTGCATTTCAGCCATATACAATAATTAAAGGCAGAAATCATTTGCTTAACATTTAAGACTTAAGGAATGTTGAAGAATATAAAATAATAATTTATTGTTTATTTAAAACCTTTTCTGATGTCTATTATTTCCAATATTACTATTATTATTACAAAAACAAAGGTTTTTTTCTTCATATTATATGTCTACAGCTGTCTATTTATTTTTATGATTTAATTTCGATTTTGCTACTGAAAATTTATATAATTTACAGTTTTTTTGCTAGTAAAATTTGCAACATAGTAACTCCGGTTGCTCATTTTATTGTTTTAACCTATTTTTTAGTAAAAAGTAAAATGTATACGTGTATTTGATACGCCAAAATTACAAAATATCGCCCTAAATTACTCGAATTATCCGCAGCTTGCGTTAGTATCGCTTTTGCTTTCCATACCATGACTTCGCACTGATCGAATAGATCGCAGCCATGTTTTAACATGCCTTAGCGTGCTAAACGTTCTTTCGATTAACTCTGTCGTTGGTGGAAGAGCCATAAATATTTTTTAAACCAACTTTTTATGTCTGGATAAAATTCACAATATTTGGATGCTATATCATTAATGAAAAGCTCATTGTGTGTAGAAAGCTCTTTCATACTCCAGTTTGGTATTCAACTTCAAAATTGTAGATTCCAAATTTTTCCACTACTTTCATTAATCGGTAATGAAAAAAGTATTGTTTTTATGCTTTTGGGATGTAGCAGGCTTAAGGAAAATTATCAGTCTTCGGAAAAGCGTGATGTAAGTGACGAAATAAGGGATTCCAGATATCGTCGGCCTAAGATGCAAATGGCCTGACTACACTTTTTACCAAAGATACGTTTTATTGGCTACCCGTTAGTTAAAGATCTGTACTGGCGATTCGAAATGGCCTGTCAAGCCTATTTTAAATATTCGCACCAAAAATTACATGACTCATTCAGTATAACCCCTTTACATTAAGGTTAGGTCTAAAAGATTTTTTGCATTTCCTGAAAGATTTATATTTTAGGAGTTAGGCCATTTGCATCTTAGACCGACGATATTCAATAAATATATTCAACCTATAATATTCTTCAACTATATTAGCCTTAATGTTATTATTTCTATATGAGATTGTTGTTCGTATGCATAATTTTACGCGTTGTTGATTAAGTCGCTAAAAGCCAGGGGGGGCAACTGCCCCCCCTTGCCCCCCCCCCCCCCAAACGACGCCCATGTTAATTACCTTTGTGATAATTTAAATAAAAACAAAATAAGTGTAGGTATTTAAGCAAAGCTTTTGATCTAGTAGATCATGCTATACTTAATGTTAAACTTGATAAGTATAGTTTTAGAAGAACAGTTGGCGAGTGGTTAAGTTCCTATTTATCTGAAAGAAATCATCTAACAGTTGTTAACTCCCGTCTATCAGAAACACGTTTAATTAATTGTAAAGTTCCTCAGGAAATAGAAAATAGAAATAAAATTTATTCATCTTTGAGAATTATACACTATACGAAGACACTAGGTAGTGTTAAAATTTGCGTTTTCTTGAAAAGTTCTTTACATGAATGATGTTGTTGGTGTCACCTTAATACATGGCTCTCAGAACCTTCTTTTGAGATACAAAAGCTCTTTCAAAGTATGGTGAAGAACCCCAAAATATTAACCCATACTGCAGAGATTAATGAACCAAACCAAAATAGCATAGTTTTAAAGTATTAAAAGATAGTGTATCCCTTAAATTTTTGATGATATAACAAGTACTTAATTTTGAAGTTACCATTTTTATATAAGCTTCCCAATTTAATTTGGGATCTAATATTATTCCTAAAAATTTTATGTCATCAACGCTTTGAATAGTTTTTCCGTCAACGTGCAAGTAGGGTTCGTAATCTGGTAATATGTTTTTGGGTAGAAATTGCATGAAGTTTGTTTTTGTTACATTTAATGCCAGACCGTTATCTTTACAATACTGGTTAAACTCACGAGATGCCTCGTTGCTACTTTGAGTGACCTGTTCAATTTGATCATCTGCCATTACAATATTGGTATCATCGGCATATTGAATTATTTGTTGAGAGCTTAAACAAAAATTACTTATATTACTAATAAAAGCTATAAAAAGAAGTGGTCTCAACAATAAACCTTGGGGAACTCCTATTGTACATGGAAGAGTATCAGATTTTAGACTATTTGTTACAATTACTTGAGTTCGATTTATTAAGCAAGACGGTATCTATTCATAAGGATTTCCTCGTATTCCTAACCCATTCATCTTCAATAATAAAAGATTATGCTTTTGGTTTACAGGATCTTATGATAGCATTTACTCTTTGTGCACAAGATGGATGATATTTCAAGTAACAGATTTCACATTTTACACTAGCAGTTACTGATTTTTTTACAATAATTACACTCATCAGTATTTTGCACGAGCGGTTCAGTCGGCGCCATCTTGGGCCACTTTTATTTTTATTTTTTATTAACGACTTATCATTGTCGGTTAATGATGGTAATATTGTATCATTTGCAGATGATCTATATTGCAATAATGATATCTCGCAATTAGCTGTTGAATTTCAATTTAGAATACACAAGTTGGTACGATGGTTCGAGGATAATAAACTCATTATAAATAAAGAAAAAAACCGTGTTTATTTATTTTACTCCCAGGGTTAATGATTTAATCTAAAACCTAACTGACACTTGGCTACACCCACAGTATTTTACTTATCACGTTCATTTGGGAACAACTTTTCTTAAAACCGAACGGTTAACTGCATTTCCCAAGGAAATCCTTATCGTATTTAAACGTATTCGATTCTCGTTGAGTTCAGCTAAAAGTCCGTGCACGTATTTAGATGCACAATGCGACGGATCGTATTGGAATCGCAAGTTGGCCATGAATCGCATTCAAAGCGCAACGTAATTAAACAAGAATCGGTCGAAATATGCCTTGAGATTTACATCCTCGCCTGACCACAAATGCCTCAATGGAATTACCAGAATTGAGTATCCCAAGAACGAGATTTACATACAGCTTGAGATTTGTTGATTATTGATTGGAATTAGCATTGTACTTTAGGGATATTACGGTTCTATTATATATAAGTCAGTTTATAAGGATTTCAAGTATGATCTGGAACTAAGTAGGTACCTATTATTATTTGAACTTAATGCCTTGTCAGCTGTTATGGTTTTCTTCATTGTGTTTATCGAATAAATGATTATAGTGATGGACTGTATGTTTTTAAACTTTTATTATTATGAAAATAATACATATTGAGCACAGAATTCACAAATTGAACTGTTCTGCCTGCCTTGTGGTTAATAAATATCTGGGTATAGTGTTGATCTTGGACAAAAAAAAAAAAATCGTAATAGATAGATATTTTGAAACTGATTTTTTAAAAACAATTTTATTATTTAAAATTACATACCTACGTCTTTACTTGACAAAGGCTAGACAAAATCTAATCTAATAAACTAGAAAATTAATGTTAAAGATTAAAATAACAAGCTAAGCATTGAAATATAATATAATAGATAAGGAGTCGGAATGTAACTTAATATAGAGGCACTCTAAAATGTAATAGATTTCAGTAAAAGGTAATAGATTTTGAGTAAAAAGCAATAAATGTCATTTTAAGTTAGGATTTCTTTAAAATTAGACGCGTGCGTCCATATCAAAAGATACTTTTTTAAACGTCACAAAAAATAGTTTGTTCTAGACATAATTCAAACTGTTTAAGCTTGTCAAATCTGAGAATAGCAATATTTTTAAATTGTGCTTACTTGAAATCTAGAAAATGACTGTGTAGGTATATGAAGAATGTTTCTTAGACTTTTTTCTTAAATAAATAGCAATAGATTTTTAAAAAACGTAATAAGGTAACATTTAAATCAATAAAGTAATAGATTTATTACGAAAGAAGGCGGGTTTATACATGCATGGATTTGCTGGCGTCAATAGCTTTGCCACCAAAAATTTCGTGTCAGTAACAGTCTCATTATAAACGTGTAGTTTTCTAGTGTTGAGTGGGCTGAAAAAGTAAAAATGTCAGTTGAAATTTCACGAAATGCTTGCCGAATAGTAGCAAAAATATTGATTAATGATATGATTGCTGATTTAGAAAAAGTAAGAACGATAGAAGAAAGGTCGTATAATGGTAAGAGGGTGGATATCTCGAAGAAACACCTTGGGTGCTTCTGGGGGGTCTGTTAACAGAACTTGCTAGAGAAGATTCTGAGAGTTACAGAAATAATTTACGTATGGCGGAACAAATTTCAATGTTCTCTTGAATTTTATGAGACCATACATTCAAAGATTAAATACACAAATGAGAGATTCTATACCTGCAAAAGTAAAACTGCAAATAACGTTAAGGCATTTGTCGTCTGGTGATAGCTTCGAATCTTTGCAGTATTTCTATCGTGTTCCTAAAAGCACAATATCTCAAGTTTCTACCCGAAGTTTGTGATGCTATCTATTTGGCACTTAAGGATTACATCAAGGTAAATAATTGGTAATACATACTTAAATTATCATTTATTAATACAGAAAACTAGGAACCATTATTTAGGGTTTCCAAACTCAAGTAAACTTGCTACTGCTTGTGATAGGAGATCGCTTGATTGAGTGTAAGTACTGTAGGTATTGTTTGAGGTGCTTTTAGTTGAAAGTGGCTAATTTCCATCACCATCACTGTGTACCAACACCGAGTGAGATTGATTGTTGACGTCAACAAATAATGGAGATTCTGAACTGTTTATAGTTGTATAATCAGAATACTCGTAGGTATTTGCAGCTGAATGTGCTCTACTTTCTTCGTTGTGAACAATTTGTTGACTGTTGTTTGTATTATTCTTTAGGCGTTGTTGAACCAAATAAGACTGTATGAAGGCCATTAGAGCGAGAGTGCAGTTCAGGTTAGTATCAATTTGCGGAGCACCGCAATGATTCACCTTAAGACTGCTCTTCTTCTATATGTATGTTATGTTGGGAATGGGGTGTTAATACACTGCGACCTAAAAGATCTATTGTGCTCCCTTCTGTCGCCAATGCACTAAGGAAATGTCTTAATGCTTATAATGACCCTTCCAATCCTATTTTATCAAGTATAGGATTTGAAGTGGCTTCAAGTTAGGTACATCTCCCCTTTCTATTTGATATTCTCCTAGATATAGTGCCCTTCGATTCTGGAGTGCTACACATTCAGTTAGGATGTGAATGGAGGTTTCCCTCCTCCTCACAGAATCTGCACTCACTATCCTCTACTACTCTAATTTTACTTAGGTGTCCTTTTAGTCGGCAATGCCCGGTAAGGATCCCTGTTACAATACGTAGCCTGTTCTTGCTCAGGCAGATGCAGGCTTCCGATCTTTTCTAGTTATATTCACCTAGAAGTATCTTGGCCTATCTCAGCCCCAAGAGATCGTTTCAATTATCGGTTCTCCTACTGCCCAATTCTTTTTTAATCTCTCCTGATATTATGTTACTGCTGATACCGCAGAACAGCTCAGGTCCTACAAAGGGCGTTTGAGCCCCTTTCCTTGCAAGACTATCTGCAATCTCGTTACCCTGTATCTCGTTATGTCCTGGGACCCAAGTGAGAGTAACTCTCTCTCTCGCCTAGCTCATTCAATTGTTCTAGGCATCTCCAGACCATTTTTGAGCTGATTACGTAAGAACTCAGCGATTTAATGGCTGCTTCACTATCGGACATGATGATATTCTCTTGTCTATGATAGTTTCTCTCGATGTTAAACTGGATACACTCCTCGATGGCGTGAATTTCCGCCTGGAAGATGCTTGTGTATTTTTCCAAGCTTTTGGAGTGCTTGGTTCTCGACCCATACACTTCTATTCCAGTTTCTTCTATGGTTTTGGAACCGTCCGTATACCACTAAATAGCACGTCCTTCGGTTGCAAGCGCGATGGATTCTTGGTTCAAGTAAAACATACATTACTCGCGGTAATCTAGATGAAGAAGACTTCGAAAATGGAGTCGTTACAGAGGGATCTTGGAAAAAAGAAAGTAGGGGTACATATTAAGTTGATATAACCACTACTAATGAATCGCGTAATTACTCCAGGAATGCAGCTGCATTTCGCAACACATTAGCTGACTGGTTCATGGGTGATGGAGCCATACCATGGCAAATGAAAATAATAACAATAAGCAAGTTGATAATTCAATGTAAGAATTTTTGATAATAAAATACAAATAATATGTACTTACGAGTATTTCTGTAGATTGTGACTCTCTGCTTTGAACTACGTCGTGTGATATTTTATTGACTGTGGAAAACCACCCTACTTTGGGTTTATATAATTCATCTCTTCCTTTTCCCGATGTCTTGCTTTTTAGAATTTTTAAACGTTCTAAAGCATATGCATTTCTAATCGATCGAATTTTCGCTTTGACTGCTACTGAATCAAACTCTTTTATAGCCATAGCTTTGAAAATGTTTGTATATGCTTTCTCCCGTAAGTCTCTATTCTTGTAATGTGATTAGGAGACATTCCATAGGCAAAGATTTTCCTCGTACACTTCCAAGAACTGGATTGTTAACTTTGTATCGTACTTTTGCTCTTTTCACAGAAAACAACTTGTTGAAAATACCCTTCATGCGTGCACTAGCGCTACAGCTTACACTTGCAATGTTTATGTTTACTGGCGCGGAAATAGAAACTGGTGTAAAGAAAAGTTAGGTAACTAATTTTCTACATCTATGCATGCACGGAATCGCTGGCGCGCCAGTAAACGTTTACACATGCAAAGGTGACATTAGCCACTGGCGCCAGCAAATCCATGCATGTATAAATCCGCCTTATTGACAAGAATAACCATGTGTGTGTATATAGTTAGTTAAAACAATTCAAAAAGCTTTTCTCTGTTATGCAAAATCGTTACCAGAACAATGCAAGGGCTACAGATCAGGTTTGATTGTTTTTATTTTTTCTTTCGTCTACGGGTTCTAGAAAAAAAATTGTAAGGAATATTTATTTCTATTTTAGTTTTCAGAACAATCGTATTTGCTAGTATTCTAATTTGTTCTTTACTTAATAATTTAATAGCAAAAATTTGGAGATTCAATTATTTTTAAATAATTAATGAACTTTGAAAATATAATAAAGAAATTGGTTAAATTTTTTTAGTGGTAATATTTGATTATAAGGTTACTAATTTGACGAGAAAGTAGCAAAATAGGGACGTAGTTTTGGTCATTTCCGTAGCAGATTCGCCATGATTATTCGTCTATATAATCAAATAACGCGTATTAACGTTGAAAACTATAATAATTGGATTCCGGTTTCTGCAGGTTTACATGCGATATGTATCTCTGTCTGTAATAAATTAATGTCGGAGAGATAACGACTAACCACATGAGTCAAATGGAATTATTCATTTGAGTTGCTGTAAGTCAGAGGCGTTACGATAGTTTTGCTGACCAAAAAATATTATGGATTATTAACAGATAGTTAAATAGACTATGGGGTCTATTCTGTAACAATTCCTTTATATTTAACGGCCTTTAAAAATATTTTCTTCTTTACTTCTGTCATTATTTAAACGGATCTTTAAAATACATTAGAGTACTATCTTAAAGAAATCTGTTTAAATAATGACAGAAGTAAATTAACGAATACAAATATACTTTTAAAGGCCGCCAATATTTTTAAAGGCCGTTAAATATAAAGGAATTGTTACAGAATAGAGTGCTATATCATTTAAAATTGTTCAGATGAAGATTTAAAGCTGAGGTCTAAGTCAAAGGTATCACACAAGACTTTAAACTTCAAGAGTCTCTCCGGACAACAAAAGTACTCACAGACTCGTACTCGTACCATCTCGCTCTTGTTAGGTTACGATTCGCTGCGGACCGGGCGCGATTTTAAGAATCTTCCCGAACTACCTCGGGAGGCACTCTTCCAAGGCGTGTTAGCGGAAGCTGATGGCCTGCAACATTCCCACTATGGGCACAATGCACAAACTCGCCTGTTTGCACAGAATGCATATCGCGTCAGCATTCGGTGAACTGAAAAAATGCTATGGATTTAAAACAAATTTATTCAAAAATATAACAGTGTCAAAATAATCTGAGTTATTATCGTAAATGTATTACTGTTCAAATACCGCATTAATATGTACATGATAATAAAAACATTTTCTTTTAATCCCTTCAAAGGAACGTATTTAGCAAAACGGAAGAGAATTTTCAATTACCGATTAACTCGTATAGCAAGATATCTGGAATGCACATTTCGCATTTGGCATTGACATTCCCAGCATATCATGTGGTGAATATTTCATGGGCCTTTGGATGTTGATATTAGTTTGCTATTGATTTAAACTTTGTGAACTAGAACTGCACGATAATCATTTTGATTCTAACCGAACCGTTTCTGGTTTTGAAAGTAATATACATCATAGTTGTATAGCATAGAGCAAAATTTAAAATTTAAAAATACAATATAACCGAAAATTGAAGAAAAATTATTAGTTGCTTGTATTTCTTGATTTCTGCTTAATTATAATGCATCCAGGATCCAGGACTCAACTATTGAAAGCCTTGCCAGAAAAGTTTCATACCGCCCTAAAATATATTCACAAACATATTCTTTAGGCTATTTCTTTGGCATCAATTCAGTTCAATTTTTTATCGATATTGGACGTTATTTTGTTCCACTACTACTAATGTTTGTAAGGATTATAGCTTAACATGTTCACTGTACTACGATCCATATATGGGTCATAAATTAATTTACCTATAAGTCCTGCGAACCATATCTGGGTCGTACGTGTATGTTTTGTTATAGCTTAATATTAAGAAGGACGTGTCTGTAAATTAATGCTTTCTTTAAGAGGGAAAACAACTACATTTTGGTAAAAAAACATTTTATTCTATCAAAAAATAACCGAGATACGGCATAACAAAAATTGGGTTACAAAATAATGAAAATATTCTTATTAAAGGTGTATACAAAGGAAACAGAGGAAAAATCAATGATTTTCTACGTAGCAAGAAATACAAAATGCTTGGTTGCACAAACGGAAAAAAGTTGAGACTCTTAGTTTTTTAAATGCTTCTTTCGATATAAGAGTCTTTCTCAACTTAGTATAACACCCATGACAGCGTTTTTTGTATATTTTGTCATCGCTACCTCTAGGTAGCTCTTATAGCTTATGGGCTCCCTTCTCTTGCTTTCTTTCCTCATACTTTTCTTGCCTTTTCATCTTTTCACTTGTTTTGAGAAGGCTGCGAATAAGAGATTCTCTAATTTTGATCATTAATAACTGATCTTTCACTGGACGCACAGAATTATACAAAATAAAAGTATTGACAATGAGTGTCCCGTAAATTATTTTAATGGCCAATTTTTTGAACCAAACCAAAGTCTTTCGAAAACAAGTATAATAACTAGATAATTGGTTAGAGATGTCTACCCCTTGCTTTCCCTTGTTATACTTTATTGTAGCTAAGAGTTTGATTTTATTTCCTCCATTTCTTTTTGTAAACTTTCATTTGATAATCATGGCACGTGGAAAGCATATGGACATCACGTTGATCGTGCCACTTGAAGAATGTTAAAAAATTATTTTGTTAAGCAATCATCTGTTCTTTTTTTTAGTTTGCAGTTGACTACATCTTTGGGCAAGCCTATTCTATTTTTTTCTCACGGTTCCTAACAAATTTGTTTTCCTCTCGTAGAGGTTTTTGGCAAGTTCAATGCTTGTATAATAATCGTCAGTTATAACCGATCCTCCAACATTTAACAAGGGTACTACCAGGAATATCTAGTCCTTTAGATCCCAAGTGTATCCAAGTGGAGAGCACACTTTGAATAGTTTGATACTATATATATATGGGCTTTTGATGGATTATACTGACGAAACTTCAGACAACTTCTGAAAAGAACCATGGTTTCGTCCACATTTTTTAGATTATTTCTAACAAGATTCAACAAGTGTGCAATTTTTGACAAGCGGCCTTCTGAAGGTATTGTTTTGTCTTCGAAATGCCCACATTTCAGCAATAATGTAAAACGGTTATACTTTATAGGAAGTCCGTGAAGAAGTTCATGGTAATAAGAAAATCTCTGAATATGGACATTTGAATATTGGTTGGAGGCGGTGCTTAGCAAATGAATATTACAATATTGTCAGATGCTTTAAATGTGGTAGATATGGCCATACCCAATCAACATGCCAGAATAGTATAACATGTTACATTTGTGCGAAAGCTCATTACAGCAAAAAATGTAATAATACACTAGAAAAAAAATGCATCAATTGCCTAGAAACTAACAAAAGGCTGGGAAAAACTTTGAAAACTGACCATTGTCTTACTGATCCTGAATGTCCTTATTTCAAACGGATTGCTGAGTTAGAAATTAAAAAAACCAAGAAGGCGTAGCAACCAACGGAAGATAAAGAATCCACTAACGATGAAGAAAAAAGTGTGCTTTTTAGTGTGTTTCATCAAAACGTTGAATGCATATCTACTAGTATCAATCAACTAAATGTATATGTTAGATAACTACAACCTCAATTCGTAGCAGTCAGTAAACATTGGCAAACTGTTCATAGTATTGAGGCATATCCCCTTGAAAATTACAAAATTGTATCATATTTTTGTCGGTCACACGAAGCTGCTCACGGTGGCGTAATGTTATATTCTCGATGTGATCTCATGCCCATTATAAGAAGTGACATAAATGCTCTATCAAAAGAGTATATCTTTGAATGTTGTGCTGATGAATTTGTATTGAACTATCGGCAATATGTATTATGTATCGTTTACAAGCCCCCTACAACTAGCTTAACTTTAGTCAAATTAAAAATAAGTTATCTGTTTAAATTTATTTTGGTTAAGTAATATCATAGTAAGAAATGTATTAGTACCTATTGTGTGATATTATTATTATTATTATTATTGTTATTAATTATTATTAGATTTTACTCTTCTGTAACCTTGTATTTACTTTTGGCTAAAACAAGTGTCTATACACTTATTGGAATCCAAAGCTTTATTCTTGACATTACTGTGATGTACTATAGTTATTTATCTATTGCATTTATTGTATAAATTAACTGTATTATGCATTTTATTGAATAAAGCAGATTATTATTATTATTATTATTATGTTATTACGATTTAAATTATAATATATAGACCTTGTAATTAATTGTACTATCTCTAAATCGAATGCAAATTACGTTGTCTAATTTTTTTACATGGAAAGGCGCGAAGCATTAATTAACTGTTACATTGTATGATCAAAAGCACTTTATATCAAAATTTCCATTAAGCTATAGATAACTCTATAATAATATGTATATAAATGGATTATAGCACGGGCGTATCGTGTGCTGAATCAGTGCTTTCAAAATTTCGATCAGATTGTGGTTTCTGTGAGTCTATTAGGCAGATATTAGATAAAAAATTAGTCAACATCGCGCAAATTAAAATAGATGTAGAAAAATTTGATGGAGACTTAATTCAAGAATTTGACTTAAACAATTTTGACGAAAGTTTTAAACAAAACCTAGACCTTTTAAAATTTAGAATTGACCATTTAAATTTAGAAGAGAAATCACAGATAATTAATTGTATTAGTGGCCTACTTAGGTCATATTGTGACTGCAGAGGGCATCAAACCGAACTCCGATAAAATAAAAGCGATCAAAAAATATCCAATACCTTCTACAACGAAACAAATTAAAAGTTTCCTAGGGTTGTTAGGGTATTATTGCCGATTTATTCAAAATTTCGCCAAAATAACAAAACCGTTAACTAAATGTTTAAAAAAAAGAGCAAAAATCGTACACGATTCAGAGTTTAAATGTTTCGAAACATGCAAAAATTTGTTAATTAACGAACCAATTTCGCAATACCCTGACTTCTTAAAAACCTTCAATTTAACCACGGAGGGCTGTTTACTCGCAAGGCTCTATTGATAAGGACCTACCAATTGCATATGCATCTCGTACCTTAAATGACACAGACCAAAATTATTCAGTTATTAAAAAAGAACTTTTGGCCATTGTGTGGGCCACTAAATATTTTCGTCCGTATTTGTATGGCCCTTAAGTGGCTCGTCTCCTTAAAAGAAGAAAACACAAAATTTACTTGCTGGAAATTAAAAATATCAGAATTCACATATAACATAATTTACAAAAAAAGTTGCCTAAATTCAAACGCCTACGCCTTATCTAGAATTGAACTGCATACTAAAGAAAAGACCCATTTTGGCAACAAACAGGAGATATATTAAAATATGCTGAAAAGTACAACGAAAAAAACTCAGATCTATTTAGTTATAACACACCACAACAAAGTACTAAGCAAAATGACTTATTTATTTATATAGGTACCGAGAACATACCTATATTTGAAAACTAATATAAAAATAAATGACGACATAGATAATATATCTACACGTTCAAGTTGACTCAGATGCTCAAACTGAGATAGCACACGAAATCGAAACATTACTAAATGATCAAATTGAAAATATTGAAAACAATAACGACAGTGACGACATTACTATACATTCTAATTTAACTCATAACCCGACCTTTGAAATACCCACTATAAAGACAGCCGTAAACTACAAACAAAAACAAATAATTATCAGTGACGTACTACATTAAAATAAAAATTATTGTGCTCAAAATTCAAAGAATAATCTTGAATCAGATGTAAAATATGTTTGAGCCATTCTTAGTAATCCTACAAAATTATTTTAAAAACTCTGCTATCAAATTTAAAAGGTGTACCCAAAAATTATTGACATCATA
The DNA here is from genome assembly GCA_927349885.1 of Psylliodes chrysocephalus. Classification (NCBI taxonomy): domain Eukaryota; kingdom Metazoa; phylum Arthropoda; class Insecta; order Coleoptera; family Chrysomelidae; genus Psylliodes; species Psylliodes chrysocephalus. The sequence continues at coordinate 1,158,215 of OV651821.1, read as the reverse complement.
ACCAAAGACGAAGTTAATGAACTTATACAAGCTTATCATGAAGGCAAAACAAACCACCAGGGGTATAGACGAGACATATTTGACTTAAAGACAAATATTATTGGCCTTTCATGAAAAACTCGATACAAACTTACATAAATGATTGCGAAATTTGCCAACAAAGCAAATACGAATCGTAATTAAGGAACCATACTTCGAACGATTGGAAGATACGAATCATTGGATTGGCATCCTTCCTTTTAAAGAAACAAACTCTCTCCTCTGCGAGAACCAACAAGAAATTAACCTAGATGAACTGCAGGATATTAAATCAAAATTTTTTGAGAACAATCCAGATCCAATATTCCGAATAATTTGTTCCACACCGGGTATCTGAACAATAATTATTTATTGTCTCCTGATCCTACTTAGGGGAACTCTAGCTTTTAAAAAAAACTTCATACCATCTACACACAAAAGAAGCAAGAACAACCAATAGACCTGGCCAATCTTCAACTTCCTCGTTAACCCTCGAAGTTGAATTTCCGAAGGGAGGAATTACATCAGTTAGCCTTATGGGATTTGAAGAGTCAATGACTTTTTTTTTCTTAGAAACTCTTATTGCGTATCTTATTTAATTATTTTGTTTTACAACATTTTTATGTGAATTATTTACTTGATAATTAGATCTCTTGGTAGTTAGATGTATTCTAGTAAATGAAATAAAAAACGAATTTTGAGATCAGAAAATATTTGTAATGATAGCAAATTTATTTGCTTATTCACTAAAATCTTTTGTGATTCATCAATTATACACTGGGAGTTTATTTAGGATCCAGATACACTGGAAAGATGATGGATAAGAACTGGCTGATACACTTAAATGCTCACTAGTCATAGGATTGAATTGTGCCCATGGATACTATTATTTCAGAGGTCGACAATGCTAAAGTTAGGAGATTTCACAACAGTCCATTTTTCCACAAGTCTTTAAAATATTAACGAAACTCCAGTCTCCATAAAAAATATTCCTGGTCCTTTAAAACACCTTGTGAAATTTTTTATTCGTTGTTTTTGTTAGGTTCCATAAGTGGAAATTAAAAAAAGTTTCTCATACAGAACAATTTTTCCAATTTAAAAATTACGCAACTCTGACAGCTCCCAACACAAACTTTTAATTTTTTTCTACCGCATAATGCACGACAGAACAAAATAATCTTCGTCTCTGCTCTTGAGCGTAAAAACCCCTCGAAAACAACCGCAAAAAAACTTTTTTATAAACGTATAAACCGTGTTTATGTTTAATTTTACCGACAACGGAAAATCCTGGATGTAATTTCAAACATAAAATTTTGAAGTGGGTGCACACGTTTTTCTCTTGATCTTAAGCTGTATATATTTTACTACACTAAATTCCTGAATGTAAAAAAGTCACTTTTTTAGTGTTCTGTGTTTTAATCGCTTTATAAGGTTCAGGAGTGGACTCAAATTAAGCGATAAAATATTCGAAAATGCACTTATTAAAAATTCACTATTAAAAAAAAATAAATTGTGAAAGTATTTTTACAAAGGCTATATGACGCTGCCCTTACAGGACCGTTTGTGATATTTTGGCTTGAATATGTAGTTTATTATTTAATTACACGGTGAAAGTGGCATTTTATTTTTAGTTTTGTGTAGTACTAAGTTAAATCCTAGGTATAATAAAAGACATTTTTACATTGGCTAATGAAAATGTAATCAATGTATTTATCAGCTGTTTTATTTATTACAAGATTTATCTGAAAATCTAAACCTACCTAAGAATTATATTTATGTAAATAGAGAGCTGTATATTTATATACAGGCTGCCCAGCGACGGGGAGACATTGTCGGTATCTGACAAAACAATGAATTATTTTTTGTTAAAAATAGTAAACAGGTTATGATCTTTCCATCTAAAATATTCTGACAGTTCTGTTATTTCCGTTTTATTTGAAGTGAGATGCCACTTCTATTATTCCTGATACCGACGGAACATGAAATGTTGCTTATTTAGAATATATACCTTTACACAACGCTTATGACGTGTTTCAGTCGGGTATAATTTAAAATAATTTGAAAATGAACCTTATTAAATTGTACCTTTACCTAACATTTATTACATCACTGGCCGAATTGGCATCGGGTATATTTTCCAATGTAGAAACTGAATATTAACTGTGGAAATATCGAGAATCTCGATTTTGAGTATTCTATGCAATTTAGAAGCAGAGCTGGACAAAATAGTTTTTATAAGTATTTAAATACTAAATACTTTTTCATAAATACGATTATTTAAATCTTAAATACTTTTTTAAAGCAAAATGTATTTGAATAAAAAATACCTACAGTATTTAAATATTTGTTTGGGATAAATACTTACACAAGAGTATTTAAATACTGAAAAGGGATTTGAATACATAAAAAGTATTTAAATATTTATGCAATATTTAAATGCTTAAAAGTATTCAAATACTATCATAATAATAAAAAAACAATTATGTAATTTTCTTAAAACGTAACACCAAGATTAGAGTACATAGCTAATAAATACAACAGAAAATATATTATTTTATCCTTTTAGTACGTTTAAAAAATTTGGTAGGTCAAAAAATATATACCAATGTGAATGTTGTCGCACGAACCATAGGCGAGTGCGACAATCACATGGATCAAAAAAGGGATTTTACACACGAGTTGCATACAGTATTTTTTCTACTACCGTACACATTATTCACATTGATGGGAGAGCTGGACAAAACAACTTTGTCCGCCTCCTGCAGCAAAACCAACACGGAAAAAAATGTGACTAGAAAATTTTACTACAATGTTGTAGTAGTAGACTTGTAGAAAAATACCTAACAATTTGTAGAAAATTTTACTACAATTTATAGTTAAAAACTATTAATTATTGTAGCAATTGAATTGTCGAATAAAATGCTACAACAATAGGAAAGAAGTCCACAATGTTTAGTATATTTTACTATTGTTTTTAGAAGTAGAAATTTATTACAATTATCGTAATTACTACTACTAACTTCTGTAAAAATTTGTACAAATATTAATAATTATCTCTACAAAAAATAGTAATTTTCTCTACAAAAATGAGTAATTTTCTCTACAAAAAATAGTAATACTTTACATCCCTTCTTCAAAAATATTCTATAATATTGTAGAAATTCTAAGTCATGTGAACAAAACAGAATTCTGCTATTGGCCAACGTTTTCTGACGTCGATCATAAACGGCCAGACAGCAGTAGCCGTTCGCCATGTTCACATAACAAAGCATGGTACATATACGAGTACCTATAACACATTATTATATTATGAGCACCGATGCGTTTGAGAAAATTTTAATAATAAATTCTATTGGTGGTAAGTACATTTATTATTTTCTCTGAATAATTTACCTTTAGATAACTAATTTAAATAACCTTAGTAGATTATTTAAAAAAAAAATAGTTGTGGCCAACCTACTTTCTCATTTTTGTTAGTTATCTGACTTGGTCATTTGATATCCAAATCAGTGTAAAGGTGATAAATATCCCCGTTTTAAGGGTATGAACATTTCAATTGGTATTAATTTTTATTTCATATTTTTCAGGCGCAGAAAAGCCAACTGAGACTGAGTGCGCTATTATTACTGTTATTTATTACATAATGTAATTAAGAATTTGTATCTTTTATATTAAAACAATGAATATTTTATTAAGGAACATTTTTTTCTAGGTTATAATTATAATAATTATGGAATACTACTACAAATTTTATTAAAAATTACTACAATTTGTATGAATTTTTACTATTTATTGTGTGAAATTTTCGTATTTATTTTCATAAAACGCAATACATTTTTAATATAAATTCATACAAGGAATAGCAAAAATTATAACAATTTGTAGAACAATTCTTATGATGCAATTGGATCTTTTTACTAAATATTGTAGATAATAACTCTACAATACATTCTCCACAAATATTTGGAAATTTTTACTACAAATTGTCCCTGTCCCTATATGTACTATTTATTGTAGAGAAAAAAATCTACAATTGTAGAAATTTATTCTACAATTTTTTTCCCGTGAAGCCACCCACCTTCAGGTCTTGGACGCATTCTGGTGAAATCATCAGAGTAACGTGCGACGATGATCTGACGTTGGAATGGCTAAAAACCAAGGTACCAACCTTAAAAACATGGGAAGGAGCAACACTTACTGTTGTGAGGATGGACGAGCTCCCCAAGCTCACCAAAGCCCCTCTCTGAATCCCAGGGGAAGCGCAAGCTGTCCTTGACGAAAAAGAGATTGTGCTCAGGCGACTTGAAGGGCAAAACCCAAACTTACATGTGGCGAAATGGTGCACCTTCCACCATGAAATAAAAAAAGACCCCAAGGGCCATCTCTTCGTCTTCGGCCTTGGTAAAGGACCATCTTCCCCCCCAATTCAAGCCAACAGTGGAGGACGTCCATCAAAAAAAATGGCAATCGATGACCTTCAGAATGAAAACTCCAAAGAGCCACAAGAGATCATCCCCTCCCCACTTACGGAGGAAGGGATGGTCGAATTAAAAAACCACCTTGCTGCCCAATTTTTAACGGAAGACTAGGAAGCAATAAAAGAGGTAACTATCATACAATGTAACTTGCAGCAAAAAAGGGTGGCTACAACAACATTATGCCGCCGCCTTGATGAGCTGTAAGATACAATAACACTTATCCAGGAACCCTGGATAATAAAAAACAAAATTTTAGGTCTTCAAAATCTAAATGGTTCAATTTTTAGCTTTCGCAGCAACGAACAACCTATGAGAGCCATTTACATTCCTAGGAAATACAAAGCCCACTCAATGGCGCACCTCTCCACCTCCGATTTAACTGCGGTTAGGATGGAGTACGTCATCAAAAGGGAAAAGAAAACGTTAATCCTGACATCTGCATGCCTCCCTTCCGATGCAACCACGCCACCACTCAGCAAAGAAATGGATGATTTGATTGTATACTGCCTGGAACAGAAATTTGAGCTGGTAATAGGTTACGACTCAAATGCTCATCACTTCAGTTGGGGCAGTAAGGACTACAGCGCTGGAGGTAAGGCAGTGAAACACTAATAGATATCACTTTATCCACAACTGGTATCTATAAATTAATTCTAAACTGGCAAGTGTCTGATAACATTTCGATGTCAGACGACGGCTGGTTAACATTCATTGCCGACCTTTACAGTATCTCGGAACCTTAGGAAGACGGACAGGGCAATCTATGCCCATCTTCTCCAAGAGGCTCTGAGAGAGGGAGGCTGAGACATCAAAAAATAACAATGCTTTGGAGAAATATTCAAAACACTATCCAAAGCACAATAAACAATGCCTGTAAGAAAGTCTGTCCCCTGAGGCTGGTCCAACACGATCAGACGACTACCGCATGGTGGTGTCACGAGTTGGATCACCTCAGGAAGATGGCTAGGAAATCCTTTAATAAAGTCGTCGCATGAACTTACACGGCTATCACAAGACCTATGCTAACATACGGTGCAGTTGTCTTGGTACCGAAAACCCAAAAATTAACAGCTATCCGTAAACTAGAACAAATTTAAAGAACAGCATGTCTCAACATAACAGGAGCCATGAAAAGAACACCGACCAGAGCGATGAAAGTCCTTCTTAGTCTCACTTCCCTTGGAATTTACATCAAGGAGGTTGCTCTGACGATAGTGACACGCCTCCGCCTGTTGGAATAAAACCTGATGTAGGATCTGGTGAGACGAGATTCTTAAACCTAAACATAAAATGGGCTGTGAGCAATAGTGCCAGTGTAGTTCAAACAGAGCTAACGAGGATTCCCATAGCAGCAAAAGAAATAACCAGAACGAATATCGCTGGAAGGAACATGCTCGTCTATACAGATAGCAGATAAGCACTACTCACCCTGAACACACCACGAATTTATTTAAGGTTAGTACTAGAATGTCACGAAGCTTTGGCCGAAGTATCCATCAACAATGTGGTAACCTTAAGATGGATCAAAGGTCACGCCACATCGAAAGGTAACCGTCTTGCTGCAGCCAACCAAATACTTTTTGGACCTGGCCCTTCTATTGGAAAGGAAAGATGGGATCAAACAAGAAACTGCAGAGTTGACAGGGAGCTCTTAAGTTATCTTGACAACACTGCAGCAAACAAATACTTGACTATGACTAGACAGAATCTGCTCCTAGTCACAGGCATTTTGACTGGTCATTGCCAAGTACGGAAGCATCTCCATATCATGGGGATGTCAGAACCCGCACTCTGCAGAGGGTGCGAACAAAAAGATGAGACCATCGAGTATATCCTTTACGATTGCTCGACGCTCTCATTTATTAGAAGATTTGTGTTCGGCGAGTATCGGCTAACCCCGGGCGATATAAGAGAAGCACCTCTTGGCGACGTTGTCAACTACATTAAATCAGTAGGTTGGCTCACGAGCTAGGAGGTGCCTATCATTTTAGGAGGGCACAATGGGCCTAATGAGGCCTAAGTGTGGTGGGTGGTAACCCACCTTCCACACGCTACATATACAGAGATCCACTAATATTAGAAATATAAAAGTAACTTTTTTCACTAGTGCGTAAAGTATATTTTGTTACTATGTACAATTTTTATTAAATTTTACTTTTTTTCACTAGCGCACTAGTAAAAAAAATACAACTTTACGCACTACAGTATGTACTTATATTTGTTATGTATAAGAAACCGAGATATTTGTTTGCGACTATTTTCTTTCTTTTTAACAAATTTTGAAAGTGGTATTTGTATCTACCTTATTTTCTTCTCGGGGTGAAAAACACCCTATTTGATCTTGTACGTCGTTCTTTTTTAGGCATGTTAAAGTGGTATTTGAACGTAACTTGTGCTAAAAAAAAAATGTTTTTATGTCTACGAGCGGAGTTATTTGTATCCTATTAATAATCGGAAAATTCCCTTTGGGGTTGATTTAAACTTGTAAGTGGTTTTCTTTAAAGTATATTGTAAGTTGTATTTGTATTTAACTTGTATTAGAAAATAAATAGGAACAGAGATAGTTTATTGCGACTATTTTTCCATTGGTGGTTGATAAACACCTTATTTGATCTTGGAAGTCGTTCTCTTTAAAATTTATTAAAAGTGTTATATTTTCCTACCTTATGCTAGAAAATATTTATGGTTTTATGTCTAAGAACCGATATATTTGATTGCGACTATTTTTTCTTTTGTATCCTACCAAGTTTAAAATAATAAAGTAGTATATTGTTAAATTAATTATTTATTTGCAAATTTTAGTGGTAGATGCCTCCTTCAATAATTACGACGCCACTGACAGTTCGGCAATTAGTCGCTAAAAATTAATCTCTAAGTTCACACCGATTATAAAGTACACATATTTGTCACTAGATGGCGTTAAAGTCGTGACTTACGGCCCTATACAGACAGAAAAGTAAAAAACTTAACTTATATTATTTATGTTCCATTCAGAATAAAGAATCCTTTAACAATTTTTTGTCTTTATTTAAAAGCATTATGTCAAAAATATCGAAAACTTTATTGTAAAATACCTACTTACCTATTTGTATTATTTTTACAAAATACACTACGTTTAAAAACTTAGCCAGAATCAGAATCTTCCCAATCGTAGTAGGCTCTGCTGTAGGGTTTTATGTCATCTGCCAATATTTATCGTCTGTCAGTAGTCGGTACGGTATGCAAGTGCTAAATGTTTCTCATCGTTGTGTAAAACTTTTTGTGAAAATCAGTGAAAAACTTTTGAAGACTATGCACAATATGAAGAATAGGTAGCACCGATGTTTCTCTCAACACAAATACTTAAAAAAAAGGTAAGATTTCAGTACATTTTCGTAGGTGATATTTCATTGTAGGTATAGTGGTGGCGTCTGTTCTAATTGTCATTCTAGAATTTAATTTTTAATTATGGTAATTAATAATTATTAGTTATAGTAACTAGATAATGGGAGATTTAAAGTTTTCTTATTATTTATAGTATACCTACTTATATATCTATAATCTTTTAATTACATTTTTTGTATTATTCTTTTTTGAATATTTTTGAATGCCAATCAAGGTCACCGAGCTTGTGTTTGACGTTGATATTTTTCTTTTTAGTATAAGTTGCTTTTAAAATATCATAGTAAACATGGTTAGTTTCAAAATTTTATTGATTGTAAATGTATAACAATTTTATTATACCTAATTTGTTTATTAGGTAATCAATATACCTAAGTACAATGGTAAATTTGGTAGTATTTAACTAAAGTTATAGAGAAATGGGCTTTTACGCAATTTTCTGAACTTTTATATTTTGAAGATGCCGATTTCCCGAACAATTTTGTCCATGGGCCCAACATAATTCTTTGACTGGTTTTTGATATACAGGGTTGAAATAGCAAATTGCCTATTTCTTAAAAAGTTCTTTAATTACAAAATTTTTTTTACAAATAATGTTTTTTAATACTTGCAGTAAAATCTTTGACGTGAATTATTATGATTAGTTACAGGGTGAGTCTCAAATTACTGAAAATTTTAATTTTTTTCTAGCATAGGATTATTCTTCAAATTAATACCACGCGAAACTCTGGTTAATTATTAGACATTTTATACAGGGCTAGGTAAAAAGTTAATAGATCTTGTTTGCGGTTATTAATAAATTTTGATGTTTTTTTTTATACTGTGTTAATAATAGATATCAAACCGTTTTAAAATTGTTTAATTGTAGGTACATATAGTAGATTTTTATTTTAAAATACAGGGTATTTCACTATAAAGTAACACATTTTAAGAGCTTGAAACTCAAGAATGGAAAAATATATCGACGTGTAGTTTTCGGTTTTCTTACATTTGATTCAAGTTATTGTTGACATAGTTGCCAAATTTATATTTTTTCTCGAAATTGCCGGAAAACTGTTTTTTTGAGTGTGTTCGTTCCTGATCTGTTTTATATCAATTATTTGACATTTCTTAACGTCAGTTATATTTTTTTAAAAGCCAATATGTCAGACAGCTTTGAAAAAAAGACACAGTTGATTATAAGAGTATCAGATCATTTTATATTTGAGATAAACCAAAAAACTAACCTAAAAATTGAATAAACTTTAACAAAAAATTCCAATAATCTTACAATTACATGTTTTTGATGTAATTTCATAAAAACATATCTTCCAAAAATCTTTAATTTGTCCCATTTAAAAAATTGTGACAAAAAATTACTTTTTTAAAGAAATTTAAACAAAAAACTAATTTTTTTACATGAATTATTCAAATATTTTTGCATATTATCGGTACCCTATTTATCTGCTTATTTATTTGCGAAAGAATTTAAAACCTCTGTACATTCATGCTTGAAATATTTTGGAAACTCTCCGTAAAATCAACATGAAGAACCTCCAAGTGTTTAAAGTAAGTAAGTAAATCTTCCTGTTTCGCGGAAACTGTTGATAGTCTGGGAAAGTGTTTGTATTCACCTCTACTTAGATTTGGTTTGAATAAAAGAAGTTTTCCCGTAAAAGCAGTCTTGATGCTTTTTGATTTAATTAAGTAATTTAACTTCATTAAATATTTTAAACAAGTCTAACAAATATGCGATATCATTTTTTGATAGAATCTGGTTTTCTTGCAATTTTTCGCTTCTGCCCTCAAGAAAGTCAAGAACTGAGTTAAATAGATTAAAAAAACCCGCACATGCATGCGCACTCATCAACAGCGCTTTTGTAACATTTTACAATATATTTATAAAAAAAATACAGTTTTCAACAATACCAGTATCCCATGTAACTAATAAAACAGTTTCACTGATGTATTTGACAGAACAGATACTTCACTTGTCAAAAAAGTCACTAAAAACGGACATTTTTATTAGATTTCTTGTTCTAGCAGATCACGTGAGATACGGGTATTTTTGAAAAGTCTCTAAATCGAATGGCTTACCTTAGGGGATCTTTTATATGAATATATCTATCTAGTGAAATGGCGCATAGATTCAGTATACTAGCCGTTGAGCACATAACGTCGAAGGCCACCCACGTATCGCAAAATTGAGCACCGAAAATCCAATATCCTGAAAATAAAAACTAAATTAAAAAACTAAGTGGGTTTATAACAATAGTGTGAAATTATTAAAAAAATTAATAAATGAAATATAATAACTCTATCAACTTTTATTAGTCACTTGTTGATCATCACAAGTCACTTGTCAACTGTTAATTTTTAACTTTGTCAATTATTAACCATCAATTGTTAATTGTTAATGGTTAACTTTTAATCAATTATCAACTGTCAATCATTGTTGTATCCATCAAAAAAACAAAAAAATTTTCAGAACACCAAATCTGTTAATACCGCTAATACCGTTAATACCTGTTCTAGCCAAGGAAAGTTTTGCAAAACTAAAATGATCTTTAATAATATTGATGGGGGGGGGGGGGGGGGTGGTTGGCTCAGTGGGTTAGAGTCATGACTTTGAGATCGGAAGGTCTCAGGTTCGAATCCCACCGTTGGCCGGGATTTTTTCATTTAATTTAATTCTGATGCCTTGGTAGGATTCCCCACTCGACCATTTACTGTTGGGTTCTAATTAACAGTGCTGTTCCTAAAGTGGCGCTCGGAAACAGTAACAAAGCCTACACAGAACACGAGGCTAATGGCCATAGTAGTCGACGCCGATGACACCAAAATAAAAAAAAAAAAAAAATAATATTGATTTTAAGTTAGATTGCAGTAAGAATCGCACTTTTTTCTTGCTTTCTGAAATAATGTTGGTTATAACTTTGTTCGGGACAGGTATTTATTACTCTCAATAATTAACTTTCAATTCTTAACTGTAAATTTTCAACTTTAAATCATTGTAAACTGTCAATTGTCAATAATTGAACAAAATTGAAACAATTAAAAAACAAATTTAACTGTAAAAATTTTCAAAACATCGAAACTCTTGATACTACAAACTTGTTCTAGCTAAAACAATTTTTGAAAACTAAAATGATCTCTGATAATATGGATTTTAAGGCAGACTGCAGTAAGGATCTCACATTTTCTTGCTTAATACTGTTTCTCAAACAATATTAATTACAACTTTGTTCGGGACTGGTATTTAATTATTAACTGTCAATTGTTAACTCTCAATGATTAACTGTAAAAAGTTTCAGAACATCGGAACTCTTGATACTGCAAACTTGCAAACAATTTTTGAAAACCAAAATAATCTCTAATAATATGAATTTTAAGGTAGATTGCAGTAAGGATCAAACTTTTTCCTTGTTTAGTACCATTTCTGAACTATTGTTGGTTACAACTTTGTTTAGGACAGGTATTTAATTATTAACTGTTAACTGCTAATTATTAACCGTTAACTGTTAACGGTTAATTGTTAATTATTAACTAACTGTTAACTGGTAATTGTTAACTGTTAATTGAGGCGGTCTTTGTATAAACTCCAATTGTCATTAAATTCAACTTCCTTGGTTTTTGATGAAGACTGCTGTTGACATATAAGGTTTATGAAGAATGTTCCATATTTTAACCATTCATATCTTTGATTTTTACGCAAGGGGTATAGATACTTATGCTATATAATCATAAGTATTTTAATATAAAATACTAGAAAAACTGACATATGTGGTTTTTGCAAAATACGCCACAATTGTTAACTGTTAACTGCTAATTGTTAACTGTTAATTGTTAACTGCTCACTAATAACTGTTAATTGTTAACTGTTATTTGTCAATTTTTATTCGTCAATAGTTAACCGTCAATCGTTAAATCCCGACAAAACTGACATGGTTTTTTGCAAAACTCGCCACAATTGTTAACGGTTAATTTTTAACTGTTAATTGTCAACTGTTAATTGTTAATTATAACTGTTAATAGCTAACTGTTAATTGTTAACTGTTAACTGCTAATTGTTAACTGTTAACTGCTAATTGTTAACTGTTAACTGCTAATTGTTAACTGTTATTTGTCATGTTTTATTTCTTAATTGTTAACCGTCAATTGTTAAATTCCAGAAAAACTGATGGTTTTTTACAAAACCCGCCACAATTGTTAACTGTTAATGGTTAACTGTTAACTGCTAACTATTAATTGTTAACTGCTAACTATTAATTATTAACTGTTAATTGTTGACTGTCAATTTTTTACCTTCAATTGTTAACTGTCAATTGTTAACTCATTTAACATATTTTCAATCGCTTTTTATTTAAAATAAACCCGTTATTGTCTGGTTATTTATTAGTTATTGTTTGACTTACCTAATATGTCATTGACTCCGGCGAACGTCATTACCAGACAAGCGACGAAGAGATCTGCGATAGCCAAGCTGGCTAGAAAGAGATTCCCTATGCGACGTAGGCCTCTGTCCGTATAGATGGCGACACAGACCAAGATGTTCCCCGCTACCGATAGAAAAATCAGCAATGACAGGAACACTCCTGAAACGTAAAAATTAAATTAGTTAGAAATATAGGAAATAAGGATTTTTTTTTATTTTGTGTGTATTGCTTAAAAAAACGCATAAAAACTGCCTTGGTATATAAGTAATAGGACTAATCAGTCATTTGAATAGTGGTTAAGAATGGAGCTACGTGTATAGTTGAGATTTTCTTATATGTACTCGTGCAGATACTATTGACCTATTTATTTGGTAACATATATTAAATTGGATGCTCTTTTTGTCTTTCATTTTCGAATATCAAGTTCCAATATCGACGATCACCTGCCCGCGCACGTCTTGTTATCTAAATTATCTCCATACTGCTTTCCCTTGACAACTCGATTAGCGATAAACAACACATTCACTGACTCTATGTCCAACTACCGTATAATAACCCATCTAAAATCCCATAATGTGTCCGTTTACAAGCTAAAATCGCCCTTATTATCAAGGAAGAAAATTTTCCGGGTCTCTAGGCCAAAGAGGGATCAAACCAAGCCGTGGCCCTGTAACGTAAACAGATATAAGCATCAAGTGGGTCTTGGATAAGTCTCTTGGGAGCGTGTCAAAGAAACTGAGGAGGAGTGACGAAGGGGCGCGTGGAGATAGTGAAGGGGACGCGTTGGTCCGATGTGACGTTAATTCTGAGACCGTCCAAGATATTATCTGTGGTGTTTTTTTTCTAATAAATGCTGGATTTAGTTTGTGAATGCAACGGTACGTGAAATTATAAGGTGAACAGTTGACAGGATTGAAAGGTTTTGAAGTTACATCTTTTCTATTTATTATATGTTGAAATTCTTTGCTATATTTCGAAGGATTATATTAAACACTTGTAACAAAGCATTTTTACTTTTATTACTATTTACAACAAATACAATGACTTCAAGGGTAGCTTTTTTAAGAGGCCCGAATGCCGACATGACATATATCGATCTCTCTTTGTCTAGCACTTCGGATTTGTTCGTCTCCCATCGCAATTCCCAAGTGTTTTCGGTTCGGTTTGGTATTAAAATTTAAAATTATTTCGCTATAAGTAATGCGATTTTATTTTAAGTAAATATCTATTTTGAGTAGGTATTATAAAAACAAAAAAATGTTGGAACAAATAAATATAATGGGCAAACTCTTTTCCCTCTATTAACAATTGTTAATAATATTAATAATATTATACATTAAATGTCACTTTAATAACATTTACATTTAATTTCAATTTTTCCCACGACGTGTCTGTTTGATAGAATATCGCAGTATTGTCTGCAAAACCAATTATATTTCCCGAGGTTCTTAACGAAAACAGGCCATTTAAATATAGATTAAATAGTATGGGTCTGAATACTGTTCTCCGAGGCACGCCATAATCACCGACTTTTGTATCACTGGTAACATTGTCCATTCTTACAGCTTGGTACGTTTTCTTTAAATAGCTCTCAAAAAGCTTTTAATATTTGTCTTTGATACCTATATCTTGTAGAAACTGCAAGAGTAGACGATGGCTAACAGTGTCAAAAGCCTTTGACAAATCGATAAAAATGAATAAGCATGGCTTGCTGTCATCAAGATATCTAATTATTTTTGACGTTAAAGCTAGAATAACATTCTGAGTTGACAGTTTTTCTCTGAACTCATACCGTTTGAAATAATTTTATATTTATCCAAATAGGAAACTAACCGAACTTTAATATTTTTTTTAAATATTAGTTATTAGTGATATTGGTCGATAATTATTTACGTCTGTAGGATCTCCTTTTTTAAGCAATTGAATGATTATAGATTTTTTAAAACAAGATAGAAACATTCCTTGATTAATGCATACATTAAAAATAAAGCGGTTAAGAAATAAAGTTTCATATTAATTTATTCGTTTATTTGATTAATCTATGGCAAAATAATTATTATCAGATACTCGTATTAGTCAGCAACCATTTCTTAACCGAATTGTATGGCTATAAATCAAATAGTTTTTATGTACTTACTTTCTAGCTCTTTTACGAGATTGAGAACCGAAAAAAATTTATGAAAGACATGATATATAAAAACAGAAAGTCTGATACATATCAATACACGTTAATAAATAACATAAAAGAAGCAGGTGTTTATGTTTCGCACGAACTTTAGGATATTAACCACGTCTCTGTTTTTTTATCCGCACTCCTATGTAATTCAAGCTCAAGGGGGGATAAAAGAAAAATTATAATAGTTATTTATGTACCTAATATGTTTAACTTTATCTATTACGAATTGATTATATTAACAAAAAGAACTTATCGTCTAATTTGTTTGGACCGCTTGATATCCATATTTTTTATTCCTTATAAAATATTTTATGTTCTAAACATCGTACAGATGCCTTTTCACCTTGATTTTTGCAATAAAGTAATGGATAATCAAATGAATTTATACTAAAGTGAATTTAATTCTCTTAATACCCACAAAAACTAACCATGTGAGTTTTGGATCATCAAGTGTGTTTTAGCAGTTTTAATTTCCAGTTGTGCTTTGGCTTTTAGTCGTTTGAATTAAATTTTATGTTTGATTGGTTTATATCTTCTGTATAAATTAAAAGCAGATTTATTTGCTCGAATTACACACTTTTCATTCCACCATAGTACCGGGGTGGGACCAATTGTGTTTCTTGATTTTCCAATGAATTTTTCAGCACTTTTTATAACCTACGTCCAGGGACAGTAAAAGCAGTAAAAGGCCTTGAAGACTCAGCCACTTCTTGATTAATATTTTTTGTTATTTCTGCAGAATGGACATATTTATCTATAAAATTAGAAAATTCTAGCCGTTTTGCTGTTTCTAGTTTCAATTTTGGAATAAATTTAGGACTGGTTGAGGCACTGATACAGTTGTAATTTTTAATCAAGATTAAGAAGTAACCACTTCAATAAATACACGGAATAGTTTCCCCATCCTAGTTAGAGGGCTAGATTAGAGTCGCAAAGTCTAAAATCAATGTAAGAAGAATCCTTGGTCGAAATGTTGAATCTGGTAGGACTTCCATTATTAAGAAAATTAAGGTGAAGCTCGTCAATAAGGTTTTTAATCAATTTGTCTCTTGTTGTTGTATTTTCCGATCCCCACATTACAATGTGAACGTTAAAGTCTCCCAAATAGAGCGGAGGGATGGAAGTTGTTCGATTAAATCAACCAATGTATTTATTTCTAAACTGTTATTTGGGAGAAGATATATGTTGCAAATTGAAATTGTGGTGGAAGTTGACACTTTGACAGCTATTGCTTTTAAATTAGTATTAATGAGAATTTGTTGAGCTTCAATAGATTTATTTATTCGTACCGCTACGCCTCCGCTAAGAACCCCAAGTAACAAAAAATTATTTGGCGTAGATTCAAGTAGTATATCTCCTTTTATTAGCTGATTTGGATGCGTCCGTATATAATATTAAGGCATCTTTAAAATCACTTAAAGTAGAGAGTAATATATTGCTACTTATAGGTATATTTTCTTCATAGTTTGGTTTAATAAAGAAATCTAAAAAAATCATTAATTCCAGGGTGGTGGGTTGTTTTATACAGAGCACTTACAATATTACAATATTGCTACGGTTTTGTAAGACGAGACAAAGGGGTGGGGATTTTTTTTAACCCAATATGTATTAGTCAAATCATAACTATTTCATATATTAATCTGAAAAAATAATTTAGGATTATTGGTATAGATTTTAATTAACATTTTTTCACTGAGATAATTTCTTCTTGTTTCCAAAGGAGGTTCCAGAGCTTCCACGTGTAAGGGTTGAATAGGAGTAGACTTTATGGCACCTAAGAGTGTCCTTAGAGCAGAGTTTTGAAAAATATTGATTTTGTTTCATAGATTATTACTAGCAGAACCATATAATGTCTATCCGTAATCCAAGATAGAGCGAATATAAGCTCTATAAAATAATCGAGCAATTTCAATATCAGCACCTCACCAACTCTTACTAACCGATTTTAAAAAATTCACTCCTTTATTGCATTTATTCAGCGTACTATCAGTATGGGATTTCCATGTCAGCTTCCTGTCCAGAATCATACTCAAGTACGTCGCCTTATTTTGAATCATGAAATTGTCGGGTCCAAACATGATATTATTCATATTAGGTGAATTATGTCTTGTAAAAATACATATCATAGATTTGTTAACTGATAACTTCAAGCCATTTGTGGACAACCGTCTTTGTAAAACTAAATAAATCTTTTTTAAGTTTTCTACGGCGGTTTCAATTTTTTTTGTGTTCATTATAAATACAGAAATCGTCAGCATATTGTACAATATTAAATGATAATGTACTATTAATTTATTTGAATATTATCGATGTTTAAAGTGCAAAAACTCATAAGTCGATTTTGTGATTTATTTGTTTTTTGATTGGAAAAGTTGGCAAATTGCAGATTTTTTAAACTAGAAAAACTAATAAGTTATACTATAAGTTTTAATATTAATAATAATTTGACTTGCGAGCTTCTGTATTTTAAAAATAATTGACATTTGTCTCATAACTCATAAATTACAAAAATTGACTTAGCAGCTTTTACACTTTAACCATCGTTATGTAAATCAGTTGTGTACATATTAAATAAAACAGGGCCCTAAACAGATTCCTAAAGTAACCCTTTATTATTAAGTCTAGGGCCTAGGATAGATTGATTTGTTCGCAAGTAAATTGATCTGTTGGTGTAAACATTTATAATACTGATTGCAAATTGTTTTGGGAATTGAAATATTTTAATAATTTTATCTAGCAGGAGTGGCAAAGACACAGTATCATATGCACCTTATATGTCAAGGAAAAGAACAGGTAAATAATTGTTTCTTGAGAAATCTACTACCAAAGTACTTAAGGCATCCATTGTACCAAAACTCCTATTGAAACCATACTGAAGCTTTTGTTGCATTAACCACCATTCAAACCCAAACTTAATCATCCTCTCTAGAGTTTTAAGGACACATGAAAACAATGATGTGGGTCTATAGCAGTGCTCCGCAACCTTTCCTCATCTGAGGCACACCAAACTGCTCCCTAGAATTTCGTGGCACACCAAAATCTAAAATATATTTATAGCAGTGGCGTAGCTAGGTCGGGGGTCAGTTCACTCCATGTATACTAATTATTTATGGATGTCCAAACTACCTTAGTTTTTTTTATTGTTTTAAAATGTGAAGAAGCCCCTTTCAGATTTGGGGCATCAAAATTTTCACTCAGGACATAATACATATTTTTTTTTTTATTTTTTTTTATTATTCAGATAGAATGAAAAATATAAATAGGTACATACATGAGAACTATACTAAATACTAGGTAGGACAGGTAGGTATACTAAATTTACTTCTGTTGACACGTCAATAGTAATAAATATTTTGACATGATGATGACTGATTAATGTGATACCTGCGCTTGCTTCGTTGAACACAAAAGTTTTATATTCGGCTCAATTTTAGACAGCGCAACTCTCATTTTTTGGTCAAGATCTTTTAAGCATGACCGTTTATCATTTTTAATTAATACAAGCGTTGAAAAACTTTGCTCACATAAATATGTTGTGGAAAACGGAAGTAGTGTGAAGATGGCCTTGTCGGTGATGCGTGGATATTCTGTCTTGATGGAAATCCAGAAAACATCTAACGGAACTTCGTCGAATTTAAGTTTTAGGGTCATATTATTACTTAATTCTGTGAACTCCTCTCGAGTTTGCAATGGCAGTGCTTCCGTGGAACTTATTGCATTGGTTGCGAAAGGATTTCGAATCCAATTGTATTGTTCCGTGTTGATAGAATGGAAATAGTATTCAAATTTTTGTTGAAGCATACTTAAATGTTGTTGGGCCAAATCCACAATCAACTGCTTGTTTTCGATCGTACTGTGGTTGGTCCTGTGATACATTTCTAGACATCCTTTTTGCAACTGTTCCTGCCAAAGTTCAAGTTTCTTTTTGAACCCTTGTAATTTATCGGAGCACGTCAATATATTTTCATTCCGTCCTTGCATTTTTTTATTAAGTTCATTCAGATGTTCGAATATATCCGCCATGTATGCAAGTTTGGCTATCCAGTATTCATCATGAAGGTGCTGGCATAGATCGTACATATCTTGACTTGAAAGAAACTCACGCACTTCGTAGCGAAGTTCAAACAGTCGAGCTAAAACTTTTCCCCGGGATAACCAACGAACTTTTGTATAAAACAGTAAGGATTCATGTTCGCTTCCCATTTCTTCACAGAGTATTCCAAAGATTCGCGAATTTAAGGCTCTCGATTTAATTATGTTTATGATCTTAATACATTCATTCATTGTGATCGAAAGCTGTTCGGGCAAATTTTTGACCATCAATGCTTCTCGATGTATGCAGCAATGTGTAATTTGTATTGACGGATTTTTTTGTTTTACACAAGATACAAAACCTTTCTTACTGCCCATCATTGCAGCAGCACCATCTGTACAAATAGCAACGCAATTGGTCCACTGAATATTATGTATTTTAAAAAAATTATCAGTTACTTGGAAAATTTGTTCACCGGTAGTTCTCTCTGGAACCTCCTTACAAAATAAATAATGTTCTTTAATAGAGTCCTCGTCAACGAAACGTACAATAGCCATCAGTTGTGCTTTATTTTTAATATCGGTTGATTCGTCGATTTGAAGCGCAAAAATTCCAGCCGAAATGATTTTTTTAATTAGTGTTCCCAAAATATCACTTGACATATCTTGGATACGTCTTTTAACAGTATCGGCCGACAAAGAAACTTTACTCACGTCCTTAACTTCGTTTGGCCCAAGCATAAGTCTAACAATTTCCATGCATGCTGGTTTAATAAGCGTTTCACCGATAGTGTGCGGTTTTTTTTTGTTGTGCAATTAATTTTGCAACAAGGTAGCTTGCTTCTAATGCCTTTTCAGAAACCGTAACCGCCGATTTCATAAACTGCTTTTGTTTCTTATTTTGATCCAAGCGCCGTTGGAAAAATTGAATGTCTTTTTTGACGCAACTGGGATGATTTGTGATCAAATGACGGTTTAGTTTGCTGGGTACCATTGCTTCATTTGACAACTGTTCACCGCAAATGACGCATTCAGGCTTTGGAGCCGCTTCGTCGCCGCACCAAGTGAAACCATATCGAAGGTAGTCTTGATTGTACTTCCTTTTCAGCACCTTTTTTGCTCTTTTTGCAGCACTTATGCTGGAGCTTGTGCTAGGTTCTTCGTCATCTGCTCGTGATTTCAGCAAAAATTTATCCATATTTGAAGCACTATAGTTATTTATAAAAGTAGATACTGCAACAAAACTTAGTCCAGTTCACTTATTTATAAGGCACAAGAATTTATTTATATAGCAATTCACTATTTATTTCACTCTACGATTTATTTGTTTGCCCGCGTATTTATCTGATTCACTTGACTATTCGACTCTCTCTGAGTCTCTGAGCGACGACAGGCGCGCTTATATAGACAGTGGCGATGTTCAGGAAAACATCGAGTCGCGCCTCGAACGGCACGGATCTTTCTAGTTTAGTCGCCTTCGAGAATCAAGCCGCCGCGCCGCGCCGATAGACGGATAGACGTTTACCATCGGCGCTGTTGTCAGATTGCTTTATTTTTCGCGGGTCTCGCTACAATACGAATCTGATTCGTATTGTCTGCAAGAGCGGCACACCTCAAGTCGGCTTACGGCACAACAGTGTGCCGCGGCACACCGGTTGCGGAGCACTGGTCTATAGGATTTAGCTAAGTTAGGGTTCTTCCCAGATTTAGGTACGGAAACAACAATTTTTTTTTAAATGCTTCTATGTTAATGATTTTAATTATTATTTAGTTAAATATATTTAAAAGGAGGTTTTTAGCAGTGTCTAATAAATTGCAGAGCATAGGGTATTTAATTTGGTCATAACCAGGATAAGTATTGTTGCGGTTGTTAAGAGCCAATATCCATTTCTGTTCGAAAGAAAGGGAGTAATAGGAAATGATTAGAATCAGTAACCTTCGGTATTGGGGTGCTTACAAACGGGGGTGTAATTTTATTGTAAAAATCGTCTTTGCCATTTTTTTGCTTGATTCCAGATAACGGTGGATGGAGTTTGTTTAAAAAGGAACACCATTTGATGATCCAACTCTGTTTAGCTTTAAGCTTTAAAAACCTTTTAGTACGAGCACTAGCTTCCTGACATTTGACAAAACTTTTATAAGATGTTTACAAAATTCCAAAATAAAAAAAAAATTCCATGTTATTTAAATGGGAAATAGAAATCTGCGATTCGCGACCTCTTAATATTAATGGCTCTCGTTTTCACAGGTATCTTTTAACACCTTCTCGAAAGTTTTTACATGAGGATTTCGAAAAAAAAAAAAAAATTTATTATTTTTTTTTAATCAGCCTAGTACTTATCTGAATTAACATTAAACAGTTTTATCTCTTTAGTTTTTTTGGAAGTTGACAATCGTCGTACCCGAATCCAGGTCCATTTCTTTATCTACATCGATAATTTCACCACTAGCAGTATTATTTAAATCACCCATAGGCGTCCTGTATTGTGCCTCTCCCATCGGGGAGGAATATTGTTTTTAAAATAGCATAAAATATAAAAAATAATTAAAACTAGCAAAAGTAATGTGTCCCAAAAGGTCAACTGATAACAAAACCGGTATAATTGCTCGCACACCTATTCTTTACGAGTGTTTATCTGATACTGTTAATTCACAAAAAAATCTGATGTGTCCAACACATGACTTTCCTATCTAGTTATTATAGGCTTTTTCCGGTTATTTTGTACAACCTATTGCAGCACCTTTATAAATGTTTAGAGGATAAACTAAATATATACATTGTCCACATACATCTACATCGAAACATTTTTCTATCGATATTCATTGAAAACGAAAATACTGAAAAATTTAAATTTAGCACTTTTTCATTACGGTCCATTTTAGAAAAATCATGTATAAACAAAAATTATAGAGATCGATATCGCAAACAAGTTTTAGTTCAACAATTTTCATAAAAATCAGAATTTTGCATATTTTGTCAAATTTCTCGAATACGGACCATTTCAGGAAATTTTGACATAAAACAAAAATTATAGATAATAATATTAGAAGTAACTTTTAGTTGAACAATTTTCTTCTCCAAACGTAAATAACAGATATATTCCATAAAATATAAAAATGACCACCTATAAAGTACCCCCCAGATGTTCCGACTCTGCCCAAAATCTAATCAGTTCATTAGACGCTGGAATAAAGATTAAGTTTAAAATTTGGTGTTTTTCTGTGTATCGGTTCATGAGTTATGCGACCTACACACACGCCCACGCGCACGCGCACACGCACACACATCATCGCGAAAATAGTCAAAACGGATTTAGGGGACCTCAAAACGTAAAAATCCGTCGAAAACTCGAGGTCGAAAAAAATCATGATTCCTATACTTTCCTTATACAGTATGTCGCTAATGTATGGAATAAATTCATTATTTCTAAAATAATCGACTTTTGAAAAAAATCCAAAAACAGGTCAATTTTAATTTTTGAATCGTCATCACATGATGTAGATGTAACGAACATTACGTCACCAGTATTACCGTGGTGACGTAATCGGCAATTTTTTTAAATGCAACCATGTGTCTCAAAACACCTCATTGGAAAGGTCTTCTAATCGTCTTTACAACGATGTAATTATTTGAATATTTATTTCTACAGGGTCGACCAAAACTGTTTATTTACTAAAATACATAAAACTGTTTAGTAAAAAACAATTAAATTATATTAAATGTTCAAACTGATGACCTTCAGCAATAATGCAATGAGACAGCCGAGCAGTAAATTCGTCTCTAACGTTTACGAGAACTTCAGGCGTTATTTGTGCAATCTCCGTTCTGATGCGATCCTTCAACTCTTCTATATCATTTGGGCGACTTTGATAAACTTTGCTCTTCAAGTATCCCCATAAAAAAAAGTCTAAGGGTGTCAAATCTGGCGACCTTGGTGGCCATTCGATCGTTCCTCTTCTTCCTATCCACCTATCTGGAAAAACAGCATTTAAGTAGGTTCGTACATCAAAGGCGTAATGTGGGGGTGCCCCATCCTGCTGAAACCACAAATCACATCTATTTGGAAATAGTTGATTTAATTGTGGTAATAGATAATCCTGAAGAAATTGAAGATATCGAGGACCGGTCAAGTTTCCTTCAAAAAAATATGGCCCTATTATTTGATTATTTATAATGCCGGCCCAAACATTCACCTTTTCAGGATATTGTGTCGTATACTCCTGCATCCAATGGGGATTTTCACTTGCCCAGTATCGATATGTCTGGCGGTTTACATGGCCGTTGAGCATAAAAGTTGCTTCATCCGAAAAAAGTATATTTTTTATGAAATTACGATCTTTGTTAGATCGTTCCATAATTGTTTCACAGAATTCAATTCTCCTATCAAAGTCATCTTCTAACAGCTCTTGGACCAAATGTACCTTATACGCATGCCACTTCTCCTTTTTCAGTACTCTAGCAACAGTAGAATGGTGTAAATTATTATCCAGCGCAACTTGTCTCGTGCTGGTGTGGGGTCTTTCTTGAAACTCTAGTAAAACGTTAACTTTTTTGTCTTCGGAAATTGACTTTCTACCACTTTTGGGGAGATCTTTAACATGGCCCGTTTCTCGAAACTTTTTCTCGATTTTACTAATTGTTGATTGAGAAATGGGTTCACGATTGGGGTATTTAGCATTAAATAAATTGCCAACTTCTCTCTGTGTCCTTACTCTATCTCCATAGCCAATCATCATTAATATTTCGATTCGTTCAGTTTCTGTAAGCTTCATTACTAAATTATGCTAATTTAAAGATTTTAACTATTGAACACTTGACTGATACACATCAATTAGTGTTAAATTAGAGTTTAGTACTATTATCAGTAACATATCCAAAATACAGAAATATTTTTTGGGTACACTACGATGTTTTATTTCCAGTGGCGGTCCTTACAATAACTTAGTTCAGTGAATCAGAATTTATGATTAAGATTTTAGTAAATAAATAGTTTTGGTCGACCCTGTAGAAATAAATATTCAAATAATAACATCGTTGTAAAGACGATTAGAAGACCTTTCCAATGAGGTGTTTTGAGACACATGGTTGCATTTAAAAAAATTGCCGATTACGTCACCACGGTAATATTGGTGACGTAATGTTCGTTACATCTACATTATGTGATGACGATTCAAAAATTAAAATTGACCTGTTTTTGGATTTTTTCAAAAGTCGATTATTTTAGAAATAATGAATTTATTCCATACATTAGCGACATACTGTATCTGTATACATATAGGAAAGTAAAAAGTAACGATTTTCGTTTGCCGAACTTCATTTTATTTACAAAAACAAGCCACTAAGTATATATTTGTAAAAAAACTACACTAAATATGTCTCCGTTATAAATTAGGTACCCATACACTGTTTTAACAATTTTTTTATATTGAAAACTACATCCTGTCCTATAGATACCTAAATAACGTATATAATAAAGTTCTATAACAGACCAGAATAGTTTTAGATCAGAATAATTCTTAAGAAATAAAGAAAAACCACTATTTTGTTAGTCTAATCTTGTGAATTTTAAATATTTTCCATGACACACTAACGTTATATTTTGAACTAAAAGTAATTAAACTTTTCACTAAAAACTGATATTTCAGTTTCGAAATTCAAACATTTTTGACACTCAATGACATTATAGAAAAAATTTAAAACGATTCTGCCCTTTTTACATTTTCGAAGACTGCCCTGATATCTAATCGATTTTCTTTTTCAAAATAGTTAAGTTGTTCAACCGTTGTCTGTATGAAGATATCATACATCTAACTCATAAACACGAATTTGAAAAGCTGCAGGATAATAATTTAACTAACCAGCTTGTTTTTGCCTTTGCATTTCCTTTTCCACCCTTCGTTTTTTATATTCGCAGCCAGATCGTTTTGCGTCCCTCGGACATTCTGGAAGTCCAAGGGACGTCCGTGCAAAGAAAACTTTTCATATCCTGAAAACGTCAAATGTCAACTAAAATTTCTTCTTTTAAAGATCAAACATACCAATACTGATTGATACCTATACTGGGAGGAACACCCTGTATAGTTAAGGTAAATCCCAAACTTTTGGACAAACCCTTTGTATTTTCTATTCAAAGGATAAATTTCCTATTTATGAAATTGACCTGATACAGTACAAACCGCTTAACCCACTTGTCCCTAATCTACATTTTCCCCTAATTATCAATATTCCAAAAACCCAGGTACGGTTCTGTTGGACAAAGGTTTCCCGTCATGTCTGTCGCGCACATTTCCATATAGATTGCCTCTTTAAATTCGACATTTTTTAATTATTTCATCCTTTTGTAAAATCACTTCTGGCTTTTGATGCTCGATGTCTCTCTCGAGGGCCAGAAATAAGTTTTTTAAATTGAAAACATCGGCGACAGAGGATCCGTGTCGACTTTTTAAATTAGTCCTTTCTACTGTGACGTTTGTCTCTTCTTAAAGCTATTAAGATGACAAGAAGTAGCGTGATGAAACTAGTGGTGGGTGGGTAATTATTTTTTAGTTTTTTGTGTCGTCTCTGGAGGCGGAAGTATATCAAGAAAAAGAAAAATGAAAAAGTGGTTAGAAATATAAACGAATTTGTAACTCAGAATAACATATTTTTCTGATTTCTAACTGAAAAATAATGTTTATGTTTTTTGTATCCTGTACAGATATAACTAACATTTAATAATAATAATATAATAATAATAATAATAATACTCTACTGAACGACTTGTGTAGGGGAAGGGACGGCTATTATTATTATTTGCCGTAGCGCTCCGGGGCGACTTAAGGATGATTGATGGTGCCATTTGACTTACAAATGAGGAAAACCCGGAAAACCTCACCCACCATCATCGAGACGATAATGTATGGCGATTTTATAATCTGCATGTCATATCAACAGAAATTGAATTTCCATTAGTACGGCACACATCAAATCCTAAACCGAACCATGCAATTTAATTAAAAATCCATATGGTCTGGTCTGGGATTCGAAGCCCAGCAGTCTCAGACTCATAAACTTGCCTATAAATGAATATAAGCGCGATAGACCGCTACACCATCGACCCGATTTATGTTGACATATTTCTGTTTTATACATTTTTTTGACCAGTAGCTCTGAATAATCATTTTTTTTATTTAAATTTAAAAAAATACATTTTTGATTTTTAGCAAAAAAAAATGGAGTTTTCTGACTTATAAATCAGAATAATATAATGTTTCTGGCTTCTTACTCTGAAAAATAATAAATATGTTTGTTGTATCTAATCAGGATAACACTAACATCATATCCTATGACATATTTACGTTCAGAATTGATTTTTTCTGCAATTTTATCTCTGAAAAACAATTTTTTCTGACTTATAACTCAGAATAATAGACTTTTCGACTTATCACTATAAAAAATATGGTTGTTCTGACATATAAACGGTATATAAGGATAATACTAATATATATGATATTTTTCCGTTTAAAAAATGTTTAAATGCGATTTTTCTGACCTGTAACTCAGAAAATTAATTTTTTTCAATATAAATTGATTTTTTTTAAGTTGTAGCTCAGATTCCTCGTTTTCTTTGTAGACCAGAATAAAATCGATTTTTTCCTTTTACCTCAGAAAAGCAGATTTTTTTTAATTTGTAACTCAGAATAATAAACTTTTTGACTTATAACTCTGAAAAATAATTTGTATGGTTATTTTAACATGTTAACGTTCTATAAGGATAAATAATGACATTTTTTCTATTTTAAAACTTATTAAAAGCGATTTTTCAAACTTGTAACTCAGAAAAATTAATTTTTTTTGAGATGTGGCTCAGAATAACTTTTCCCACTTAGAAATTATATAAAATTGATGTCTGATTTTTATTAAAAAAAAAAGGATTTTCTGACCTATAACTCAGAACAATACAATTTTTTTGACTTTTTACTTGAAAAACAATTCATATTTTTATTTATCCATATAGGACACAACTAACGTGCCCATAACATTATTTCCATTTAGGAACAAAAAAAAGATTTTTTTCCTTTTATTTCAGAAAAACAGATTGTATCTCAGAATAATAGACATTTGATTTATTATTCTGAAAAATAATGTGTATGGTTGTTTTAAGGTGTAAACGTTCTATAAGGGTAATACTAACGTAAATAATGACGTTTTTCCGTTTTAAAACTTGTAACTCAGAAAAATGTCCAATAAATATTGTTTTTTTTTTATTTGTAGCTCAAAATAATAACTCCTTCTATCTTAGAAATTATAAAAAATTTATATATCTTATTTTTTAATCAAAAAATTTATTTATTTAACTTATAACTCAGAATAATATATTTTTCTTACTTCTTACTCTGAAAAATAACTTGTATGTTTGTTGTATCCAAACAAGATACAACTAACATCACACCCTAGGACATAGCACCGTTAAAAAATATTTCTCTGCCTTTTAAAACAAAAAATAGATTTTTCTAACCTGTAACTCAGAAAAATTAACTTTTTTTTTGAGTTGTAACTTTGAATGATAATTTGTACGTTTGTTATATATTAAAGCAACCAGTGCGGATATAATTGAGACATACCATGTAATTTTTGTGAGTTTTAAGACAGAAAACTCGATTTCCTGAGTTCTGAGTTAAAAACCTATTTTTATGACAAATTATGTAATATCTCCATTTGGATTTGCCTGAAGATAAAGCAATTAAAAACTTCGAAACTCGTTTGTGAAATCTAGGGCCAATTTCATAATTAAATTAAAGGATAATTCAATTTTAAAAGGATGCTTTAACTATTATATCCATTTTATAATAGATGTCTACTGAAAAAAAGTACATTTTAAAGATTAATTTAACTTAATACTCCTTTTTGATATTAGGCATTCCAAACAAATGAATTGCCAGTGGGAAGGTTTGGTATATCTAAGGGTGGCGACATACGGTGTATTCTATCTACTTTACGTAAAATCATGAATAATGGATTACATTTAAATATTTTATGTCAAACACAATAAAAATAATATTTAAAAAACTTACCTATACATTTCTTCATAAATTGGCAGGCTTGGCGACTACTACTTCGAATAAAAATAGCGTCCAAGTTGCAAGACTATGTCGCTACCTCCTTAGATATACAAGAATATCCCACTGGCACATATTGTTTGACAGGTCGTTGGAATGCCTAATTAGGCATTCCAAACTGAATGGCTACCAGTGTGTTTTGACGGGTTATGATATGGCAAAATTATGGCAACCCTGTAGGCCTGGTGATTTGACAAAGTCAATGAAATAGATAGTTACATAGATTGATTATCCATATTTTTCAAAATAAACATAAGCGTATGCCTTGAAGTAAAAATGTAAGCAATTATTTTTTTTTAAATATCTAAAGGCTAAAAATTGGTTTTAAAACACATTTTTGCTAAACCGATTCAAATTAATAAATATTTGCCAGGCAATATGGCCGCTCGTAAACAACCAGCTTTGAGCAATCTATATAACTATATATGTATCATTGACCCTGTTAATGACAACATGACAACAGGGTTGCCATATCTAAACTGTCATTACCCACTGGTAGCCATTTGGACAGGTCGTTGGAATGCCTAATTTTAGAAGCTTTTTTACAACTGACATTTGACGTTTTAACGACATCGTGGCATTATTATTGTTTTATTTATTGTTTACAAATATAACTGTGGTTTTTTATTTCTTTACTGTAGAAATTAATTTTTCATTTTATTTTAATTTTGGTTAATAATAAAA
This sequence comes from Psylliodes chrysocephalus, assembly GCA_927349885.1. Classification (NCBI taxonomy): domain Eukaryota; kingdom Metazoa; phylum Arthropoda; class Insecta; order Coleoptera; family Chrysomelidae; genus Psylliodes; species Psylliodes chrysocephalus. The sequence continues at coordinate 1,129,932 of OV651821.1, read as the reverse complement.
TATTTATTACTTAAATTTACATTAAAATAAAAAAGGTACATTTATAAGCAAAGGGCGTACTTCATTCAATTCAGCGGATAATCTTGCAACTTAATCCTTGAGTCACTGAGTAGAAAATCTTTTTATAGGCTTTGCATTATAATTTGCATTTCAATAAAGAGGATTTTTAGAATTTTATTAGGATTATCCTGCTTCCTTCTCGGAATAATTTAGTTTTAAATCATTCAATTCCGTATTCAACTAGGTACTTTAAAAAAAATGTTTTACTTTAAATACAGATTATCATTTTACTACCTTTATATTATGTTAAATACGTTAAATATTTCGGCGGAGTCGAATTGTCTCCCAAAATAAAAATATTACCTGAATCTCAATAAGGTGACGGTAGAATTGTCTCTCGGATAATTTTTAATTAATTAGTACAAGTAATTATACCTTAAAATCTAAACGTTGCCAAATTGATCTTATATCTTGTAGAGGTCTCCCTTTTGGGTGGGGTTCTTGTAGGAAAAACCACTTATGAAACACTATTTCCTTCACAATTAAATTAACTTTATTTAAACTGTACTTTCAAATTGGTATAAAACAAAACTATTTTGCTCTAGCTCAACAAAGCTTCGCAAAACAAAATACCTTGCCTCTACCACATACGCCAGGTGACAGACTGACCTAATTTCGGTTCGCTAATCACTGTCTGTCCACCTTTCCCGCCTAGCCGGGTACACTCCCGGTACGCACTCCACCAAAACACCAAGACGGTACAGACGGGTTAACAAATTTATGTCGTTTTTATGACTATTGGTCGTATCTTATTTTTTTTTTTTCAAAATTGAGTTAGGTCTCAATAGATAACTAAAACTGCATACTTTGTATGCTGGTAATATTATTTGTAATAATAAAATACTGATGGAATAAAACATAAATGTTGGAATGTCGTATTTAATATTATAACATTTGATATTTTGGCTATATCTCACTTAACACTTTTTCTGCTATTTGGTCACGTCTTAGTGACTATATATTAATGTATTATTCGATTATATTTTGTTGTATTATTCCGTTAATTAAATAGTTTTGATTGTTGCTAACTACTAATAAATGTTGAAATAAAAAATGTAGGTAGTTAAAGTCTAATGATTTTTTTCTGGCTGTGAGTTTTAATTAATAATATGGCATATTTTTTTATGGCTATTGATCGTAACTCCAACAAACTTTTAAAAAACGTCTTTAAAATCGAACAACATAAACTACAATGTACATAGCTCCCAGAATGATCAAAGTACAAGATTGGATATGATAAAAAAAGTTATGTAAAAAAGATTAAAAATGAATTATTGAATTTGAATTAAAAAATGAATAAAAACTACAAAAATTATATTACATACCTAGTAAATAGAAAATTACAACGTGGCATCAACGCGATAAATATAACGATGTTAACATATGCGCGGCCAGGATGCGCGTTAAGTACATACCCTTCCCAGACAACACACCAAATCCTAGAGATATCCACAGAATATCTTTTGTGGATATCCAATATATTCACAGGATATCAGAAATATTCCGTGGATCTAATATGGATATCCAAATGTCCGTCTATATCCAGAATATAGAAGATATCCTAATGGATATTCAGCAAAATATCTAATAGGTATCTTCCAGAAAATTCAAGAAATCCCAGAGATATCCACAGAATATATTTTGTGGATATTCAATATATCCAATATGGATATCCAATAAGGTTGTAACGGAACTTCGTCTTCGCCTCCGTTACTGCGGAAGTTCCGCAAGAAATCGTACCTTCACCTCCGATTCCGCCTCCGTCAAATATTTGCGGAGTTAACAGAGATGTATTTATTTCAATCGGTACAAAAATGCGTGAGCTAATTAGTGAATATAATAAAGAACACCGACTAATTTAGATAATGACCCTTTATTGTGGTGGAGACATACTACTAAATATAAAGCTTTTTTTCCCTACGTTCACACGTATTTATCGGCGCCGCCCAGTTTAGTGCCAAGTGAACAATTATTTAGTTCAGCTGGCTTAATTTATGATCCTCTTAGAAATCGCCTGGAAGATGACAAAGCCGCAAAACTGTTATTTGTAAAATATAATTTGCCTCTCCTTAATTTTGATTACTAGTTATTTTGATTGCTAGTTTTGATGTTTATTAAAGTGTACTAACAATGAACCTATTTAAAATAAAGATTTTTTACTTTTGATAAACCATAAATTAATATTTTTCCATATCCACTTTTACCTCCGCCTCCGTTAACCTCCGCATCCGCGGAGGCGAAACTCAGAAGGCGAAACTCAGAAGGCCTCCGTTACAACCCTAATATCCAACCAAATGTCCGTCTATATCCCAGGATATAGAAGATATTCGGATATTCAGCAAAATATTTTATGGGTATCTTTAGTAGAGGTTCATAAGTAACCAATGATTATTGAATAACGTCGAAAGAAAATAGCAGAGATAAAAAATATTTTCAACACTCAAAATATTTTCAACACTCTGCCTTTGATTTTGCCCACTAAGGAGAAAGTCATCCTTATTAGGACTCTTCAGCAATAAATGAAAATTCACGACTCCAGTCTCTAATGGAATGAATAGGACAAACATTTCGATCGAACTCAATTACGGCGGGTCGAGCATGAGTAGATGCGATAGTGGTATCGCCATCTATACTTAATAAGCAGAATCAAATAACATCTAGTGGATATCCACGATGGTTTGCGTTCGCGCCTAGACTTTGATATATTTAGTGGATGTTCATGGGATATTGAATACACCTTAAAAAAATTAATTTTAAATATCTGAACGTACTATTAGCCACAATGGCGAGCACAATGGCGTAATTTTTTAATAATTTGCTATATAATTACTATTATTTATGGACATTTGCATGTTTATAAATTACATTTCATGGATATAAAATAGATATCCACCATGGACTGGACATTCAGTGGATATTGGGATGTTAAGTAGATATCCAAAGGATTTGGTGTGCTGCCTGGGAAGGTTTTGTGCAATGTCAAAACGAAGATCTTTTTGTTCTGGTGACAACTTGGGTACGAATTTTGCGGTCACTCAGTACTTTTAATACTTGTTTAAGTAAAATTAAGTATGGGAAATTATGTTTTGTTTGCTATTTTCATTTAAATGATAAAAAATGCGATATTTTGACTATTTAACCTAACTTTTTATCAATAAACAACATAAACCAAAATAATTTAGTTTGTAACGTTGCCATATCGGTAAATTTTATTTAATCAAGTTTGTGTTTATGAATTGAACTCCGTATAATATTAGGGACATTGGAATTACTGAGGCCCTTCCTATAGGGACCCAGTATTGCATTTTTCATGCAGACGAAAAAATAATGTTCTTGTCCCCACTGTTTAAAACTATTTTTCACGTTTTCGATTAGGTATTTCCAAAAATGCACACATAATTAGTCTGGTTATCTGTAAGTATGTATGTCGGAATGATAACTTTAGAAAGCAAGATCAGATTGACTTGCAGTTTTGATTTTCTTCAATAATTGCTTCTAACTTAGAACCCTATTGATTTTCAGAATTATCCGTCCAACCTAACTACTTTAATATTAATGTTCTTAAAATCCAATGCATTCCAATAAAGTAAAAGGCGTGTCAAATTTGAACCAATATTGAAATATATGGTTTCTAAAAAGTAAATAATAAAATAATAAAACAATAAATACTAAATACAGAAACGCTATAATTTTAAACATTAAAAATCTAAATATATATAAATTCAGGTATTAAATAAAAACATTTTCTTAGAAGAAAAATTTTAAAATGGTTTTTAAAAATATTAATATTTGCACAATTTTCAAATCTAGAGTTTGAATAATTTTAAACATATATCTAAATTATCTAAATTCATGCGAAACAGTTCAGAATGAAATTCCTCATTGAAAATCACGAGGGGTCGGTGATGTAACACAATTTTCTCGACGCGATTATTTATAGTTTATTTGAAAATGTATTATTATTATTTTATAGAGAAATAATAAAATGACCCACCTATAAATATTCTCTTCCTTTGAAAATTTTAAAATTTCCTATTACTAATTCTTGTTTTTCTTTTCAGCGAATTCCCGTAATGAAAATTTAAATCGCCGCAAACGTCTCGAGTTAATCGGTAGTACGATGTCAATGGTCTGAGAGCTCATGTTCATTTCACCTCTGACAATAAAGACGTTTGTTCTTAGAATGTACGTCCTGGAATGTACATTCCAAGATCAAATGGACGAGGCTGCAGATATACTACCCAGAGACATATTTACGTGTCGAAGGGTTGATATAGAATTGAATATGATCGATGATCGTTAATATCGTCGGGAATAGAAGATTTTCCGGACACGTTCTAATCGAGATAATCTACTGGAAACAATGGATATTATGGAGAATTGGAAAGAAATACTTGACACGTCAAATGGTGAGTGTTTTTATTAAAATTTAATGTTTTCTGTAAACAAATTATTACACTACATAATTTTCCTTCGCTTGTCCTTGATATAATTTACATTGTAGTTTCCTTGAAACATACTCAACAACATGTATTTTTTCTAGAGTAAACAAAATGCCTTATATTCTCTGCTCCTATCGTAGGTATATCACACCTCGATAATAATTCTTTTTTTCGTGCTTACCAGCAATAGACTAAATTATATTTAAAAGTGAATAGTGATTTAAAAATTAATTTCTTTTTTATGTGTTTTTTTTTTTGGAATTATTATATTTGCCAAATATTTATTAGAAATTCTATAAAATAGTTATCTAACTCACCTATGATCAAAACCGACATCATGGTCACCGTATCGTGCTCTTCGATAAAGCCGAATCCGTTTTCGACATAAGTGACATTTTCAATGATCTGAAACAGAAAAAAAATATAAGAATTCATTTAGAAATTCCACGTAATTATTTAAAAAATAGGAAGGATCTTTGGGGATGGACTCTTATTAATAACCTAACGAATTATCCACTTAAAATATTTCTAAAAAAGATTTAGAAAAAATTCACGTATGTCAGGCATACAATTTTTCTTCTTTTTTTATACATTATTGTGTTCATTTTTTTATAATTGTAATACAAAACCTGATGAAAAGAACATTGAAAGAATTTTATAAATCAGTAAATTTTCAGAGAATATAAATATTTTTCAAAATACATAGTTTTCTTTAATAATTTACGGTATGCCCAAAAAAACATTTGGCACTAAAATGGTTAATAATAGTTGAACGTCGGCTATTTTAAATGTACTGTTTTTCTGAGCCACAAACCCTTTCACTTGTGTTCAAATTAGATCAATATGATTGAATTCGTAGTGAAAAGGGGAAAGCCTTAGTAACGTATAATCCCCATCCATTGTGTCGACAATATATTGAATATATTTATGGCGTTTGTACTTAATAAAGTCTATTAATTCCACTTTAAGCATCGCCTTAGTAAATGTTATTGTTTTATCCTAAAGTCACCTTTATATATCCTCTTTCTCACTGGACATGGTCGGAATGCCTTCGATTCGTCAGCTGCGATAAGAAGCGTTATCTAGTATAATAACCAAATTTGGTTCTACATGCTGTAACACTTCAGTAAATCACTTATTAAAGCATCCTGCATTCATGTATTCGTGATAGTCTCCTGTTTTCTTTTATATAAACATAATAGCAGTATTTTTTAAAAAATAACTGTAATTTTTGTTATGGGTAACAATAAAGCACCTGATGGTGCTTTTAAACCTGTAGATTATTTCTCTAAAAAAGCTTGGCAATGACTAGTAATAGAAATATCTTTCCATATTTTAAACACCGTGTGTCCAGCATTTACCCACGTTTCATCAAGATAGTATTTTTTTTTCGGCTTTAAACTCTTTATAATTCATAAATAACGCTGTCTCCAGGACAGTATATTTGATCTCTCAATTAATATTGATTTCCTACAACGTGTGACCAAAGGAAATTTCGGGCCTTTTCTCTTTTTCTCTTAATTTCGCAACAACCGCTTCAACGGTTTACGCTTTAAAAAAAAGAAAGTACATTTCTTCTTACTATTTGTTATTGGTTATCGTCTATTTTTAGCCGTTTTCGACTATGGGTATGAGTTTTAAGAGTTTGTAAAGAGCCTGTATTTTGTAATTTTGTGTACAACGCGTTCAATTGTAGATTGTAGGAATGAATAGAACTGTTTCTATAGCTTTATAGCGAAAGCATATTTTATAATAGATTTGTTTGGGTTCTTCAAAAATACATTGAGAACTATCAGAGGACTAGTTGACTAGTGGACAGTTTAATAGTTGTATGCGACGAATAATTTGAAATTCAATTGCCCTACTAGTTCTTGGACGGTTTTCATCGAGTTTTAAGAAACCCTAACAAACCTAATATTGATATGTAGGTTATTTCATAAAACAATAATTTATAAAATGTTAACCCACCCTCCCAACAAGCTGGTTTTCATTAAAACAAACAGCCTATTGATTTACCGAAGTGGACATTCAATCAGATACGAATTATTATAAAACAATACACGTAGTTAACTCTCAATTAATTAGATAGTCAGTTAATTTTCAATTAATCGCGGAGCTAAATTGTAATTAGCATCTCTTGGAGTGTACACAATTTAATTACACCATCGAAGTTTAGAGCGTTCTTGTATCATAACATCATGAGTAATATTAGGGCTTAATCAAGATTCATTGAAATTTAGATTAGTATATATTAAAAAAAAACGGGGATACTTTTACTAATCGTTTTCGGTAATTTTACAAAATATTTCATAGAATTATCTATAGAGAGTAGACCCTGTATTTTTCTATCATACAGGTACTGAAATCTAAACCGAACCGTCTATTTTACAAAAAAATTGGACAAGGTATAATAGGACAATGCGAGAAAAAAAAAACAAAGATCGCTAAGCAGTACGGACGGTCTAGCGCAACGGTACGTATGACTGTCATTTAACTCTCACTTAAGTTTGTCTCTAATAGATTTGGCTTATATGGTTCACATTTTCAAAGTTGTATATCCTCAACTTTCATACGTTACTCCCCTTCCTTTTCTCACTCCAATATAATTGAAATAGTGAACATACCAAGTATGATACATAATCGAAAAGGTAAGATTATATAAAATACAGCAATGTCACTTTATTTAAAAGCTACTTTTATTAGTAATTTAAAGTGTAGAATATAGTAGTTTGTGCAACAAGAGTGGATATGATGGCCATATTGCCCGAAGACGAAATGTGGGCACGACGCTGTAAGCGGAGTGCTCAAGAGTCTGAGTGCGATATGGACAATCCACTCGAGTTGTACAGTGTATTTTTTCTACGGCCCACTAACGGAAATCTATAAATTAAAAAAATATTTTAAATTATTAAGACAAAAATAACTAATTTTAAAATAATTTATGAATTTTGCTGATTTTTAAAATAAAAAAAAAATAGTCAACAACCGAGAATCGATCCCCGGCTTTTCGCGTGGAAGTCAAGCACTCTGTCCATGCCTCTACGTCCACTTTTATTATTTTGGTTTTAATACTCCTAATGGGGTGGGTGGCTCAGAGTTAGAGTCTCTGCCTGTGGATCCAAGGGTCCCGGGTTCTAATCCCATCGTTGTCCGGGATTTTTTAATTTAATTTAATTATTTAAAATTAATTCTGATGCCATGGTAGGATTCCCCACTCGATCATTCACTGTTGGGTTCTAATTAACAGTGCTGTTCCTAAAGTGGCGCTGGGAAAAAGTTACAGAGCCTACACAGAACACGAGGCGAAATAACCCTGGTAGTTGAAGCCGATGACACAAAAAAATACTCGTAATTAAAATAGTTTCATATAGTTTGATTAAAATTTAGTCTTTTTTTTTTTTAAATATAATTCAAATAAAAATAGAAACACTATTATTTAGAATTATTTATCGATTCTACACAAAAGTAACTCATTTTAATGTATATTTAATCTTAATAATTAAAAAATATACTGACAATTAGTTTGACAGGATTGTTACTTATTTAAAATTTTAAAAATAATAGCAGTTGGATGTCCAAAATATGAACTATGATTGGTGGATTTAATTTTTTTGCAGTGATCTCACTACCTAGAATGGATATAAGATATATTCTTTTAGTTGAACACAATGATATACATTTTCGTTTTGTAATCTGTGCGTAGATAAGCTAATATCCATGTAGGTGTAGAAAAAAATTAATATTCGTAGTTTAGTAGGTACGTTTCTGGGTTTAACAAAAAAACATTGTTCAAGCTTGGTTCCAGTCTATTTATGATTTTTTTTTCTGAAGTGATGTTAATTAAATTTAAATTAGTGACAATTCTGTCAAACTCATTGTCAATATATTTTTGTACACCCACAAAGATTTTATTTATTTTTCTCACAGATTACAAAACGAAAAATTAGGTAATTCATTCTATTAAACAAATATAATTTCATATATATTCTAGAAAGGATGACGGATATGTAATCCACCAATGTCAATTCATATATTTTTTTTAATTTTAGGTTTGTTCCAACACAATAGCAAATCGGTTTACTTACTGTCGGGATTCTGTGCATTCTAGATTTGGTGTTCCAACAAACCTCGGATTCAAAACTGTACAAAAAAAACATACTCAAACCTAATCACTAACCAGTTTCTACCAATTCTACTAGAAGTGACCTTCTGATTCTTCATCCTTGAAGATCAAATAAAACCTCGAAGAAACTGTAACTTACTGTTGTCCCAGTCACAAAATGTACAACAATTGAACCGGGGCAAAAGTACTTGATTTAGCTTGAAGTGTACTAAAGAAGCAGATTCTTTAATAATATAGTAGATCTAGTACACTTTTACTGGATTTGAATTCTTCTTAAAAAAAGGTTGCTAACTATTAATTTCTGGAATCCAATACAGATCAGTAAAAAAACTCTAAAAAATCCAGGACGTAGAGTAACAAATAAGGACACGCATACTCATATACAAGTTTGATTAATTTTAAACAAAATAAACTTTTCAAGTTGAAAATTGAACCAGTTCCGCTGAAACTAAAGCATTGACCACGAAATTGACTGCATCGGATTCGTTTCTAAAGCAACAAAATTAAATATATTTTCAATTATGCCTTTGCGGTTTCAGTTTCGTCCTCGTCGCACGTCAGCCCAGCGTAAAAAGAAAATCGCGAAAGTTATTTGTTTTCATGAGGAAACTTTTTTTATTACTTCTGTATTTACTGATAGATTGCGGAATTGGAAGTTCTAAATCCGTTCCAATTTGCCTTCTTTTTTTTTATTGTACTTGTTTTTATGATTCAATTTGTAATAAAACGGAAAGGTAGATAGATAGATGAAGTACGTTTGTTTCGAATCGAAATAGAGATTAGGTGGAATTATAATTTTATTTTCAATTTGGGAATATAAAAGCAAAATTATATAAACGATTTCGGATGGTTGTGTTGTACCAGGGATGATGGATATTCAGTAAATTCAAGTAATATAATAAAAGTAGTAGTGACTTTATTCATCCAAATAATGTACAATAATTATTATATATTAGTTAAACAATGGAATAATAAATGATATTTTTATATTTATTTTTATAAAATAAAGGATTAGGCACCTTTCTTATGAAAAAATGGCGTTCGGTCAAATTTTCTAAAACTTCGCTCTTTGCCATTAGTAATGTGTTTATTGTGTTCTTTTGTATTTTCTGTACTTATGCAAATAACTATTGTCTCATCTAAGGTTTTTACGTCTCTTTGTAATAATATTCCTCTTAAGGATTCAGATGTCATGCTACATATTAATAAATCTTTTATAAGAGATCCTCCCAGTTCAAAATTTAGGGATAGATTTTTCAAATCGGTTATGAATTGTTCCATACTTTGGCCTTCTTTTTGTTTATATGTTCAGAAATGTATGCCTTTCGTACGTTAAATTACTTTTGGGGTTAAAATGTGTGCTGAACTTGACTAAAAGATTTTCTAACGTCTCACCTTCAGTTGTATCAAAAATATTATAGATCCTAAAGCCCTCGTCACCAATTAACTAAGGAGTTGAGCACATTTTATCGACCCTTCCTTTTTAATTATTTCTGTTACCTTCAAATACGTGAGAAATCTTTGCTTCCAAAATTTCCACCTTTCTGCCAGATTATCAGACATTACCATGGACGGTATTCCGCGAAAATCCATATTTATTACGAATTGCACTAATTATTAGTTTTACTATTTCTCGTTTTTGCACGTTTTTAACAGTCGATGGCTACGATTTAAGCCTTGGTTTCTTTGAACACTTCGTCGCGGTGAGCGGACAGTCCGTCAACCGTCGCGTTTTGACGATTTTATCCAACCAGAGTATTTAAATGGAAATGCTTTTCTTGAATCCGCTTAGCTGAGCAGGACGGCGTCATGCCGCTGATTTGTCGCGAAGAGTCGGTTGATATCTGTTGAGTTTGATATCAGCGGAATCGTCGGCGTGTGCGGAGACTATATTGTTATTAATTTTAAATCAATGAGTGACAAATTCACACATACAGATGACATCATGACTTTATTTTTAGGTTTCTTGGAAATTATGTCCTTTATAAAACTCAACACGAATTCAAAAAGATCTGTAGATAGTCTAAAATACTCCCAAAATTTGGTTTCATTTCCAAAAAGCCTCCGCTGCACAGTGATATTAAAGGCACCTTCTGTATCGCGACATAAAAACAACTCATCCACTGGCTTATTGGAAACTTTGACGGTTGCAATTGCCAGTTCCTCTTGTTCTTCCTCTTCCAACAATAATAACAATGCAAACAATTTATTTGCATCCATTTTAGTACCTTTCGTTTACATTCATAATACATAAACAGCACGTACAGACATAGAGAAAGTATCATTTTCTATATTTTTTAACAAACCACCTCGGGCGAAAATTGCTGTCCTTAGCGGTCGACGGACTGTCCGCTCACCGCGACGAAGTGTTCAAAGAAACCAAGGCTTTACTCGGTTTTCTTAATTTACTGATGTATCACGTATGTTCTACACGTGACTTATTTGAAGTTGTTGATAGTGTAAGCTTTCTACTAGTCTGTACTATATGTACTATAAATACTATGTATAATTTTATCTAGTTAACACTCTGATGTCAATATAATTTTTATTGTATGTCATTAATACACATTTATAATTTAAAGGAGTTTACTTTATTTAAAAACCTCATTGACAGAAGTTCGGAAAGGATTAGGATTATGAATGTGTGTTATTAGTATTATACCTCCATGGTGTTAATCAAACGACAGTAGAGATGGGAAAGAATCTATTTGGAATCCGAATGACATGTGTCATTGGGGTCAGGCGTTTTATCACGACACCTATTACAGTTTCCAGTTCAAAACAAACGTTTCGTGATTTTTTTTAATTGGAACTTACCTCTCACAATTCATAATTATTCTTATTTTATTATTGATGACGCCAACGCATACTAATAAATCAACATAAATCCATATCGGTCAGTACCTGTATAAAATCGATGTATGGGCAGGTGGTAGGGTTGAATTAGGGATGTTAAAAAAATTAGTAGCAAACGAATGAAAACCTTAATGAAGTATATTCCTGGAATTTGAAATGGTACACGCGAATCGTGTCAGACCGAGAGCAACAGCGGGTTATTTTAAAATCGATGGCAGACAAATTGAAATGGTTTTCAGAGTGTTAATTGGTGTCAATTCAACAAGTTTCGACTCGGTTACGAGGTTATGTAGGGCAAACGTTTACATATGAACATTGAAGAAACTTTTAAGAAATAAAAGACACTCAAATACGCGGCAAATATTTCTAAATGCTTTATTTCGATATTATTTTAGAAATTAGATACTTTTAATATGACTATTAGAACTTGTATAACAATGACAAACATTTTTCAACAAGATACGCTTAAATTTTTTTTTGTCTCTAATTACGTCTGCACTATTAGTGCCTGACGTTATAGAAATTTGCAATGTCTCTCTACTAAAGAGAACCAAATACTCTTAAAATCCTAATCCCCTTCACGAATTCCAGAGCTGCACTCCCGCTTCAAATTTACGATTACTTTTATTCTTGTACGACCACAAAAAAAAAATAAAAAAAATCCTCTAATTTTTAGGACCTGAGATTACGTTTGTACTACGCAATTAGGGCAACAAAAAGGATTTCTACATTCAGAAGAATCATAAACTAAAAAAACATATTTGTTTTAACTATTTTTTTTATGTGAATAAAGAAAAAAGGAGGACAGACCACAACCAGACTGTGGAGGAAAGAAAAATCTGTGGAAATAAATCAAGCTAGCGGGGGTCAGGCCCCGGGGGAGCTCTAGCGCTGCATGAGACACTTTTTTTCTAAGGGTAATAACCAGAGAATGAAATAGGATATAGTCTATAAGCTGGACGGTTTATTGCAATGTATGGGGGTTTTTTATTAAGTATAATAGATTTTCATTTGAAGTAGAGAGTAGATTGATTATACAGAGTATTTTATAATTTGTGTCAACACTATATTTCTAAATATTCAGTTTTTCAACACTATTTTAGTACAGATAATGGAAAAGCTGGTATTCTGATTCTTTTGGACTTTAGTAAGGCATTCGACACGCTAAATCACAAACTTCTGGCAGCTAAGTGCTCCTACTATGGATTTGATAATATGTTTTTTAATTTTATAAAAACTTATTTGCATAACCGCACTCAGTTAGTGCTAGTGGATGGTCAAATGTCTTCTTCGATCCATATTGAATCTGGTGTACTTCAAGGCTCTGTCTCGGGACTACTTTTGTTTCTAATATATACATCTGACTTATACAAACAGGTTAATAATAATTGCGCTATACAATTTTTTGCTGATGACACTCAGATTTTTCGAGATTTTTATTTTCATGATTATTATATTATAAAAAAAAGTACTTTTTTTAATACAAATAAAGTCCTTTTATTATAATTATTATTATCTATACAAAAAGTACAATTTTTTTAATTTTAAAATCTGGAGGTGGTTGAGTTTAAAATTTATATTTTGAGAGGGACATCTACCCCTAAAAGTCCATGAATATATTTACGGGACACCCTTAACATTTATTTTTAAACAATTAAAGTGAGTCAGCAATGTTTTTAGTAAAAGTGTACTCTTTTAAGAAAAATTCAAGCTTCCGGAAAATTTATTAAATGTTTTCCATCTTAAGGATGCTACAATAAAAAATTTTATTGTAAAAATTGGGAAATATTCCCAATAACATGTTACTTACATCTGAGTTAAAATTGTTAATAATCTAATTAGAAATTTCTCCTAACTTTTTCTACAGCTACAGTATAATAATTAAACAATATCATGCCTATCAACATTAATTACTACTGAGTCATTGTTTACGTATTCATAGATTTGCGATTGCATGTATTGGGATTGTTGCAAACTAAACACTCTCCTTATCCGTAATGTACACCAAATATACACGATCTAATTATCATTGGAATGATTTGCCTATTAGCATATAAACTCCAAAAACTCAATGTTGGTTTATACTTTATACCTGCCATCATGTTAGTAAGTTAAGTCATTGAAATACAGCTTGTTACTAAAGTTAAATATTTATTTACCCTTTTAGACATTATAAAAAAATATAGTATGTCAGGATTTTTTATAATTTACAATAGAATGTGGCTTAAAAGCAAAGAAGAATCAAGGCAGATCCAAAACAAGATAGATGAAAGAAATGATCAAAGATTTAGAGTCATTGAAGATCAATAACTGGAGAGAGAAAATAAAAACAGGAAGAAGACTATGGAGGAAGATAACATATCAAAAATAAGATAGATGAAAAAGGTGTTGAAATGAAGATCAATAACTGGAGAGAGAAAGTAAAGACAGGAAGAAGAATATGGAGGAAGATAACATATTAAGTCAGGGGTCTAGTATACCTACAAAGTTTATATTACATTATATTGTTTTTGCGGTTTATATTATTATTATTATTATTATTATTATTATTATTATTATTATTATTATTATTATTATTATTATTATTATTATTATTATTATTATTATTATTATTATTATTATTATTATTATTATTATTATTATTATTATTATTATTATTATTATTATTATTATTATTATTATTATTATTATTATTATTATTATTATTATTATTATTATTATTATTATTATTATTATTATTATTATTATTATTATTATTATTATTATTATTATTATTATTATTATTATTATTATTATTATTATTATTATTATTATTATTATTATTATTATTATTATTATTATTATTATTATTATTATTATTATTATTATTATTATTATTATTATTATTATTATTATTATTATTATTATTATTATTATTATTATTATTATTATTATTATTATTATTATTATTATTATTATTATTATTATTATTATTATTATTATTATTATTATTATTATTATTATTATTATTATTATTATTATTATTATTATTATTATTATTATTATTATTATTATTATTATTATTATTATTATTATTATTATTATTATTATTATTATTATTATTATTATTATTATTATTATTATTATTATTATTATTATTATTATTATTATTATTATTATTATTATTATTATTATTATTATTATTATTATTATTATTATTATTATTATTATTATTATTATTATTATTATTATTATTATTATTATTATTATTATTATTATTATTATTATTATTATTATTATTATTATTATTATTATTATTATTATTATTATTATTATTATTATTATTATTATTATTATTATTATTATTATTATTATTATTATTATTATTATTATTATTATTATTATTATTATTATTATTATTATTATTATTATTATTATTATTATTATTATTATTATTATTATTATTATTATTATTATTATTATTATTATTATTATTATTATTATTATTATTATTATTATTATTATTATTATTATTATTATTATTATTATTATTATTATTATTATTATTATTATTATTATTATTATTATTATTATTATTATTATTATTATTATTATTATTATTATTATTATTATTATTATTATTATTATTATTATTATTATTATTATTATTATTATTATTATTATTATTATTATTATTATTATTATTATTATTATTATTATTATTATTATTATTATTATTATTATTATTATTATTATTATTATTATTATTATTATTATTATTATTATTATTATTATTATTATTATTATTATTATTATTATTATTATTATTATTATTATTATTATTATTATTATTATTATTATTATTATTATTATTATTATTATTATTATTATTATTATTATTATTATTATTATTATTATTATTATTATTATTATTATTATTATTATTATTATTATTATTATTATTATTATTATTATCCGTCTCATTCTTCAGGTAATAATCCACAAAATCCTCCAAAAAATCAAATTAATACGAAAATTACTCCATTAGCAGTTTCTTCTGCAGTACATATGGCTAATGCTAACACTGTATGTAATGAAATAATAAAACTTAATAACCCAAACTCAGAAAATCAACCTGGGTATAGAAGACGAAGAACGAACCTATTGATAGGCAGCAATGATGACACCAACACCTGTCCGTTTAAAGCTGCCGCACCTCGTACAGTGAAGGAATTTTATGCTACAAATTTTGAGCCCGATGTTGATATCGAAGAACTAGAAAAATATATTAAAAGTTTTGCTTCAAGTGCCACTGTAGAAAAATTAGATTGTCGATTTCCTGCAGTGTACGCTTCGTTCAAAATCACGGTCGCCTTTGAGGAAGCGGATAAAATCCTTGTGTCGGAAATGTGGCCGAGTAAAGTGTATGTGAACCGGTTTTTTCCATCAAAGCGAGTCAGATCTCAAATTAGTCAGTGACGAAAGGGCAACAGGACAATTAATACAGTATAGAAATTTAATAAATCCCCAAACTTCTAATATATTTTTATTCGACCAATCGGTATGTTCGGTGTTTCATATCAACGTCCAAAGTATCTCAAACAAGATTAATGATTTGAATATTTTTTTAAGCAAAAATCCATACACTGTGTTATGCATTACTGAGCATTGGCTGGACTCGGAAAGTATAAAAAACATTAAAATAAACCAATATAATTTAATTTCATCTTTCTGCAGGCATCATCGTAAATTACACGGTGGAGTAGCTATATTTGCTAAGGATAATTTGCAATTTGTTAGTGTAGATGTAAGTATTTTTTGTCAACCGGTCGATGCTGAGTTTTGTGCCGCAGAAATTAAAGGTAAAAACTGTATTATAATAGCTTTATATAGATCATCGAGTAAAGGTGATATTTTAGTATTTATAAATAAACTCACTGAATTAATTGATTATTTTTCCAAGAGGTTTAAAAATATTATTATTACTGGCGATATTAATATGGACCTTGATGGAAACACTGATTATGCCAAAGATTTGCGGAATATTTTTACCATGTATGGGCTGACACATTTGATACACATCCCAACGAGAATTACATCAACTTCCAGAACTTGTCTGGACAATATAATTACAAATTTAAATGATGAGGAATTATCGTCTGGGGTTTTTGAACCACTTGTGTCTGACCATTCTGGCACTTACTTGTTTTATAAGTCTGTTCCTTTAAAAAAAAACATATGTTATAAAAAAAGAATCATTAACGACCACAGTCTTTCTATATTTGCTGATCAGTTAAATAAAATTTCTTGGGACAGTTTAGAGTTAGAGTATCTAGATTCAAATCAATGTGCAAATATAATTTGCGAAGTATTAACAAATAATGCAGACATATGCTTTCCATTAAAACATATCTCGCATAAAAATAATGGTATGAAATGGTTTACTAGTGAGCTAAAGGAAATGCGCAAAGAGGTATTTAGTCTCAGATCTAAATTTCAAAAATCAAATTTGCCTCTAGAATGGTCTTCATATTGCGAGGCTCGCAAAAAATACAAAAAATCGGTGAAAGAGGGAAAAAGGAAGGCCTGTATGGAATCAATTTCAAACGCTGAAAATAAATCAAAGGCAATCTGGAATATCGTAAATGGTGAAAGGTACGGAAAAACTAAAACAAAAACGCCCACTACATTAAATTCGGACGATTTCAATAACTTTTTTTCAACAATATCAGAAAAAATTTTAAAAGAAATAGAATGTCCTGAAATTGACCCTTTGACATATCTTCAAGCTATTCCAAAACCAACTTTTTCTTTCTTTATGACACCCCTTATTGAATCTGATGTTCGACAGGCGGTCCTATCGCTAAAAAATAAACCAGGCCTTGATTACTACGGATTTAATGCTTTAATGATCAAAGCATCTTTAAGCTCGCTACTAAAACCTTTAACGGATTTGTTTAATAAGTGCATAAGTGAAGGTAATTGGCCCGAAACATTTAAAATTTCAAAAATCATACCTATTCACAAAAAGGGAGATATTGATGTAGTTGATAACTTTCGACCTATAGCAATAACTCCAATTTTATCAAAAATATTCGAGATTCTTCTAAAAGATAAGTTAATTTCGTATTTGGAACGGAAGAATATAATAACATCTGCTCAATTTGGATTCCGAAAAAATAGATCAACCACTAGTGCACTTATTAAATTGACCGAAGACGTAGTGGAAGGCATTGATGAGGGTGAAGACACTTATGCCACTATGTGTGACCTCACCAAGGCCTTTGACTGCGTCAATATCGAAATCCTAATAAGAAAAATGGAATACTACGGTTTTCGTAACAACGAACTTCAATTATTTGAATCCTATATGAAAAATAGAAAGCAATACGTCAGCTTTAATAACACTGACTCCCAGATAGAAAACATAAAAAACGGAGTCCCACAAGGTTCTGTCCTGGGACCGATTTTATTTTTATTATATGTAAACGATCTTCCTAATGCCATATATAATTTAAGCAAGGTTGTCTTATATGCTGATGACACCACATTTTTAACAAGAGGAGGAGAACACGAGAGACTAGAAAATTTAGATACAGCTAAAACTTGGTTCACTACTAATAAATTAATTTTAAATAATACTAAAACACAAAGTATTTGTTTTAGCTCCGACAAATGGACAGAAAAGTCTCAGCCCGTAAAACTTTTGGGGATAACATTTGACACTAGTCTAACCTGGTCAGCTCATATAGAGAATCTATGCTCACGTTTATCCTCTCAAATATTTGTCATGAGGCAGTTACGCTCCTCGATTAATAACAAAATAATGACAACAGTCTACTATGCGTTAGTGCAGAGTCACCTGATATATGGAGTGACATTGTGGGGAAACTGTAGGTTTGCAAATAAGGTTTTTGCACTGCAAAAAGCCGCTATCAGAATTATAGATTGTGCACAATGTCGCGACCATTGTCAGGAGCTTTTTAAAAAATATGAGATTTTACCGCTCCCTTGTTTGTATATATTTCAATCGTTAATTGCTATACACAGTCGATTGTCTAGTATTTCATCACATTCGGATATCCACCAATACAGTACAAGGGGGCGTGAAAACCTGATAGTACCATATTCGCGAATTTGTATATCACAGAACAATAAACTTGATAAACATCTTTATAACAAACTGTGTAATTTATATAAAAATGAAAATATTAAACTCTTAAATAACAAAGAATTTTACAAATTCGTGAAAGACTTCTTACAGAAAAATTGTTTCTACAGTGTACAGGAGTATATGTCATTTTCTTGTTAAATCTTATAACTATTTTATTGATAACTATTTTATTGATAACTATTTTATTGTTTTATTACTATTTATTTTATAACTATAACTATTTTATTTCATAACTACTTTATTTTATAACAACTTTATAATTTATGTTATATTTTATTTATTTACAATTATTTTAAACTATAATATCTTACATAATATCCAAATTTATTAGTTTACAATTTTAATTGTCATTACTATTTTATACTGTCTTGTATGTTCATATTTTAATCTTGTATTTTTATAATAATATGAACTATTTAGATATTAGATTTTAAGCAACTATAAAAAAAAAACATGTAGGACTTCAAATGTACTGGCGTATGTAATGTGGTCATTAAACGT
This sequence comes from Psylliodes chrysocephalus, assembly GCA_927349885.1. Lineage (NCBI taxonomy): Eukaryota > Metazoa > Arthropoda > Insecta > Coleoptera > Chrysomelidae > Psylliodes > Psylliodes chrysocephalus. Next base: position 1,110,797 of record OV651821.1, on the reverse strand, counting down.
ATTGTATTGTATTGTATTAATTATTATTATTATTATTATTATTATTATTATTATTATTATTATTATTATTATTATTATTATTATTATTATTATTATTATTATTATTATTATTATTATTATTATTATTATTATTATTATTATTATTATTATTATTATTATTATTATTATTATTATTATTATTATTATTATTATTATTATTATTATTATTATTATTATTATTATTATTATTATTATTATTATTATTATTATTATTATTATTATTATTATTATTATTATTATTATTATTATTATTATTATTATTATTATTATTATTATTATTATTATTATTATTATTATTATTATTATTATTATTATTATTATTATTATTATTATTATTATTATTATTATTATTATTATTATTATTATTATTATTATTATTATTATTATTATTATTATTATTATTATTATTATTATTATTATTATTATTATTATTATTATTATTATTATTATTATTATTATTATTATTATTATTATTATTATTATTATTATTATTATTATTATTATTATTATTATTATTATTATTATTATTATTATTATTATTATTATTATTATTATTATTATTATTATTATTATTATTATTATTATTATTATTATTATTATTATTATTATTATTATTATTATTATTATTATTATTATTATTATTATTATTATTATTATTATTATTATTATTATTATTATTATTATTATTATTATTATTATTATTATTATTATTATTATTATTATTATTATTATTATTATTATTATTATTATTATTATTATTATTATTATTATTATTATTATTATTATTATTATTATTATTATTATTATTATTATTATTATTATTATTATTATTATTATTATTATTATTATTATTATTATTATTATTATTATTATTATTATTATTATTATTATTATTATTATTATTATTATTATTATTATTATTATTATTATTATTATTATTATTATTATTATTATTATTATTATTATTATTATTATTATTATTATTATTATTATTATTATTATTATTATTATTATTATTATTATTATTATTATTATTATTATTATTATTATTATTATTATTATTATTATTATTATTATTATTATTATTATTATTATTATTATTATTAATTATTATTATTATTATTATTATTATTATTATTATTATTATTATTATTATTATTATTATTATTATTATTGTTATTATTATTATTATTATTATTATTATTATTATTATTATTATTATTAATATTATTATTATTATTATTATTATTATTATTATTATTATTATTATTATTATTATTATTATAAAATGGTATTAATTTGCCTTGGGTAAAGATTCCCGATTCTTAAACCCCTTCTTTTGCGAAAGCCCATATACTATTCCTAAAAAAATACATATTACAGACTTCGGTAGTGGTCTACGGGCGTTCGAGTGAATTTACTGTATATTCCCCTTCCCTAATTGGCCTTTAGAGCACCACGAGGTAGAAAACGGTTATGAATTTTGTAAAAGAAACTGTCTACGGGGTTCCGATAAGTGGAAACTAGTTACTGCTTACTCAAAGAAAAAAGAACACCGTCGAATTTTGATGGCAACACCGGAGAGAATTCAATAAGATGTAGCTATCGATATTATTATTTATAAGAGCCACTTTTTGTTGTGGATCAATTTAAATGATATGATTCTAGTAGTTGGGCATATGGCATTGGGAAATATTCTTTATTTTAAATAGTAGGCCTTGATGACACACTTTATCGAAGGAATTTGAAATATCAAGAAATACTGCAGAACAAATTTTTTGTCTTCTAAAGAATTTTTAATTTTATTTATTTTGCGATGAACCTGATCAAAGAGAAGCAAGGAATACTGTTCCTGAATTTATCTATATCTTGATAAAAGAGATTGGAGGAAAGATAAAACGGGCTGTTCCTGCTGCTCCTGAATCTTCGCAGGGAAAAGAAACACCTACTGATGGAGGAGAACACATACCAGAGGAGAATCAGTCCTTGGTGGTTGAACTACAAGAAAGTGGGGCTACAGAACAAGTGGCTGAGGCTCTAATGGAAATAAGGGACTCGTAATCCACGGCACAAAAGCTAAATAAAGACGAGGAGAGGACTCTTTCAGGGGACTCACCGCTGTCTGACCCGGCTGATGAGCCGGAGGAGGAAGAGGACCTTTAAAGGAAAAGAAAATAATGAAGGTAATCCAAGCAAATATACATCACTGTTAGGCGGCAACAGCTGTCCTACAACGATGAATAATCTTGCTCTAATCCAAAGAACCTCTTATATACAAGGAACGAATTAGAGGGTTGCATATATCAGGGGACATGATTCATTCAGCGTCTGGACACCCAAGAACCTGCATTATTGCGAATAAAAGCTTGAAGGTATTTCCACTATGGGAATTTTGTACAAATGACCTAGTGACAATATCCCTAAAGCTATACGGAGGAACTAATGTGATTATTGGATCCGTATATCTGCCATATACCAACCTGGACTCCCCCCACCAGAGAGGTGAGAGAACTGTGAAAAACAAAATCGAACTTCTTCTAGGGTGTGATGCCAATGCTCAGCGTATAGTATGGGGAAGCACTGACATTAATTACCGAGGAGAAGCTCTTTTGGAATTTATTGCCTCCAATAAATTAGAAGTTGCAAACGTTGAAAATGAACCAACCTTCGTAATATCTGTGCGAAGGGAGGTAATTGATAGAACCCTTGGTACACAACGGGTGTGTTCATTGGTGGGGAAGTAGCACGTCTCAAAAGAAACGTCACTTTTCAACAATAGGTATATCCTGTTTAATCTAGGTACAAAAACCTCGGGTGAGAAGACATATCGTAATCCTAGGACCTGTAACTGGGAAGCTTACTAAGAAGAAACTCAAATAGGGACTGGAGGACTGTCCTCCGACACGGATGAATTCAGTGGAAGTTGAGTTTATGTCAGAGTTTCTAAAACGAACCATAACCAACACGTTTGAAAAAACTGCCCTATAAAAATCATAAAAGAGAATCGAGACCGTTCCAAAAAAAAGCAGAATTTCGTAAACTCTTTAACCTCTCCAAAAGGTCGGGGAACTGGGAAGCCTAAAAGGCGTACCAGAGAGAATATGGCTATGTAATTAGAAAAGCCAAAGATAATTCCTGAAAGTAATTCTGTGCCTGCATTGAAAGCCTTCCAGAATGTTCCAAACTCAGGAAAACTGTACAGAGAGATAAGCAAGGATGCATGGAATCTCTGAAAAATCTACCAGAATAACTCACAATAATAGAGGAGGAGACTTTAGATTTACTTACACTTTCCTGGATGTGAGAATATTCTTGACCCAGAGAACAGGAGTATCGAGGCTACTAATTTCTAGAGACTCAAAAACAAACTGGTCTCTTGCAAACTCAATAGTATACAGAACAAAAGTTGTGTGGGTGATAAATTCCTATCAACCATGCAAAACAGCTGGACTTGATGGTATAATCCAGGCACTTGTACAAAAGGGTCAGGAAGTACTGGAGGGACCACTGTGTAAACTATTCCGAACTAGCATAGCCTTCGGATATGTTCCACAAAGCTGGAAGTGTACAAGAGTTGTTTTCATTCCCAAACCCAGGAAAGCGTCTTACGAGGAGACTAAATCTTTTAGACCAATCAGCCTTACATCATTTCTCCTAAAAACATTGGATAAATTAATCGAAGGAAATATATACGGGACGATGTTCTACGGGATAAACCGATACATTGATACCAGTTTACCTACAAATGCAGTTATATATAGGTTAGGTCAACAGGCTAAACAAGCATTGGAAAGAAAATAAATAGCACTAGCAGTCTTTTTAGACATAGAAGAAGTCTTTGATTCGGCTTCATACAATTTAATACTGAGCTACTGCTAGGTCTTCTTCCATTACACCTTGTGGTGGAGAAAAAGACTATGGCGGCAGCATATACTGGCTGTTTACTAATGGGTTTGGATGGGAACTTTAAAGTGATGATATTAGAGAAACTAAATCAAAATCTGGTATTAAGAATGCCATTACTCACGACTTCAGGAAACCTTTCGATATTCAAATACCAAAAGCCGGGAAAATAGGGAAAAACAAAACAATTCGATCTGGTATACATACTATTCGAAAATAAAACGCAGCCCAGGAGCTGGGATCTACCATGTGAACCCAGCGAGGACCATTAGTCTGAACCTGGGATCACTAAGAAATTTGAGCCCACAATACCGTGCATTTGATCGTCGGTTTCAAAGACATCAAAAAGTTGAAATTAATGAAAAAGTTCTACGTTATTTATTTGTAATGTAATATTTATTGTGCCAGCTGATACCACTGACCCAGATATACCATTAATTCGTAATTCTCTCTCTACAATCTTCTTATAATTTTTGTAAACTAGCATCAATAGAAAGACAATTACTAATACCATACAAATTCCTTCCACTATATTTTTAGAAATCAAAAATTCTGTTCCATTTGGTTGGCCTTCACTGTTTCCACTTTGAGCAATGATTACTTCCAGCTATATTCCACCTACATTCCAACTATATTCCAGCTATATTCCAGCTATATTCTTTATTATTACTTTTTTAATTTTCTTCAATATATTTTCTAATAATTTTCATAAATTACATTGTTTCTTTTAATTTTTTCAACTTATTTTTATCTATCAGAAATATCTCGCCTCTATCCTCTTAAGAATGAAAGAAAAAAAATCTTTGTCGACCCCCCAAGGAACGTCTAAGATCTCCACGACAAAAAAACTTTTAACCACCGCACTTAGCGGCTCACATACACGTTCCGCAATAAAAGTTTTGATGAGACTCAAGCAGCGTCCCGCCGTATCAAAAAAAAGGACTCCTGATAGTCCCTTAGAAAAGCGGGAAAGTGTGTACTTAACCAGACACGTCGGAATTGTTTTGTGGAGAAAGAAAAATCGGCGGCCCGCATAAGTGCTCCAAAGTTTCCCGGGCTAAGTTTGGAACGGAGAGTTCGAGTTTCTGTGTAAGTTAAATATGCACTTGGGTGGCGTAATATTTATAGAGGTGTTAACTGTTGTAAAAGATTTAGTTTTTTATGTATACGGAGCAAAAAAAAATGAATTTTAAACCGGGTTTTTGTTCAGAGGCGTACGGGAAAACGTCGAAACTTTAGTAGGTGTAAAATATTTTTTTTATCATTTACTTATTTCACGTGGTGTCATCTTCTCCCTGTATACTGGTCACCCTCCATAATTCGCGTGTTTAACCAACTTTTCACAATTCTAATCGCCTACGTTTTATTATTTATATCAGGCATTAGCATACGAGTCAATTATCGCACGGTTTTTAAATTGATTTTCCGCAATTGGAAACAATTTGGGACATTTCAATTAAACAGATAATAATCATGTATTTGTGCAGGCATCGTTTGTCTGCAGAATCCCTCTATTTCCAATAACGGAAATAGATAAACAATTTTAAATAAATAGGATAGCGGTTTAAATGTTTTCGTTCAATTTCGGCAATGATTTGTAGCGGAACAAAATAATGGTAACTCTAATCGAGAAAATAAATAGTTAGTGTGTATATGTTTGAACGAGGTTTGTTTATTTAGATAAATAACCATATGTGCAAGACACTGTTTTGTAAATTAAACTTTTTAACCAATAATAACTTTTTTCGGTTGCATCCACAGTTATGGATAGAGGCGATATGAAAAGGACATTTTTCCCGGTGTTTCAAAATAAGCATATTATTTTCGAGAAAAAAGATTTAGATATTGGTAAGTCAACAGTTCATGACGTCTTAAAAAAACAACATTATCATTCGTATAAACCCACCATAGTACAAGGACTTCGAGAAGATGATTTTAACAGAAGAGTAATGTTACCTTCTTTCTAGATTTATATGTTGTTAATTATTTAATAAGTGATTTAGCTCAAATTGCTGATATGTATGGATTCAAAAATTGACCAGGACAAATAAAATTAGAGTAGTTTAAGATAAAATGAAAGATATTCAAATAAGACAACCACAAAAAAAAGTTGAGAGCCACAAAGTTTTTCAGTTACTTGGAAAACTTATCTGATTTTAAATGTCCCGTTTAATTGAGTCCGTCTCTGGTACTTAAAGTTATCTGTATGGGTTCTCGCAAATAAAAGAAAGTGAGAAAATTTAATACATTTAATAAAAAAAAAGTGAGAGATTATTTTTACATAAGTTAAATAGTTAAATAGTGAAATAGTTAGTGAGTTGAATGAATCAATGATTTTTTAAATTTACTGAAGATACTAATAAATGGTGGTATTTTAGTACGTAGGTACGGTACTTCCCTTTTATTATAGCTAGCGGCAACTAGGAGCTTCCTGGAGGAGCTTGGAGCTTCTTAGTACGTTTTAGAGCTTCTTCAAAAGCCGGCTACTCACTACGCGTTACTTGCCAAGTACTTTGCAAGTACCATGTAATGTGTATGGAGACTTGTATAGACTCAGCAAGTTACTTGTACTTGCCGTCGGTTGTCGGTAAACGGACCGAAGTCAAAGGATCCGAGTCAAGTTACTACTACTACTTTAGAAGGCGATTTACTTGTACTCGAACAAGTACTTGCCAAGTTCAGTCCAAGTCAAGTAACTCGGTAAGTAACGCGTAGTGAGTAGCCGGCTTTAGAGACAGTACTTGAGTACTTGGAGGTAAAGTAGCCTCTTCTCGGAGACAGTACTTGGAGGTAGAGTAGAGTAGCTTTTCTTCTTGGAGACAGTACTTGAGGTAGAAATCGATAATGGCAGAGCAGTGGTCATATGTCATATGTTGTGTGTTACGAGGGGTTATGGAGAAGTTGTTGTTAAAAATAAATTTGAAATTAATTTAAAATTAATTTCACGTAACAGTAACTTTTTGCAATTGGTACCAGGGCAAATGTCAAGAGAATTTGAACTTTCAAAATAACATTGTGTGGACGGACGAAACATACGTTATGGAACTCGTTATCTGGAACAACTTCTCTAATTGCCGGCACTATTTTATTTTGCAACATTGCAAGGTATCTTTGTCCAGTCAATGTGTGATCATAAATAAAGGGCCCAATTAGTCGGTTTCCTAACAAAATTAAATAATTTTTATTAAAATAATCTAAAGGATAAAAGGGAGACGATAAATATTTTGCAAAACAAAGTATAAAATATCTTACCATACAGTCTGCACCAAACATTAAAGCCAAATCGTACTTGCAATCTACTGAAACCCACGTGATCAAATCGTCATGACAGCGATTGGTGAAAATAATAGTAAAAATCCCTAGATGTGGGCCAGTGCTGTAGGTGTTTTAAATAAAATTAAAATAAAATATATCTTCTTCTTTTTTTTATGGTCTGTAACCTTAAGAACAAAATACAGTGAGATATAATAAAAAAAAATCATATTATTAATTAATGGTGCTTTACATTATTATATTTTTATGTTAGAATTCCATTTAGGCCAATATAAAATCTTATCTTTAAATTTTTTTATGTAATCACTATTGAATTCAATACCTTTCCTATTAAAAGAGAAGAATAATTCGATACCTAACGTAAAATCACCGTATCTTGAGATTCTTGAGTGTTTTTTTTATGTTTTTAATGTTTATTTAACCCTCCCTACTTTATCTCGATGCTCCGTCCGTACACTTCTTTATCTTCAAGTTTGGAAATAATACCTTACAGGGGGGCTATTTTCAAAGTATGGGAGCACTCATTTCTCTCAAGATTCTCATCAGAAATGTCATACGTCAATGTGGAAACGCTGTTTTTAAAGGCCTCGAGGATTAAAATTCTTAGGAGGATATTAATTATCTCTAAATAAACCGTGAGAAACAATCAGTGAGTTCACACTGGCCCTTAGGACCCTAAAAATTACTGTTTTACGTTGACGTATGACATTTCTCTCGAGAGAAATGAATTCTCTCGACTTTGAAAATAGCCCCCCAGGGCTGCCGCGGAGATATTTAGGAATGTACTAGAAAATTCGAGGAAAATGTACTAAATTGTACTAAATTTTAGATGGACTGTCAATTGTCAAAACTGTCACGTATGTTGACAGTTGTTATGTCAAAAGTCAACTGTAGGATGAATGGTAGTTTTGTTTTTGTTGCTTATGTACTTTGAAAAATTGGAATTGGAATATATCACTGGAATATATCAAAACGTTAATATGAATATAGAGTTTTCTTTTAAATTTTATTATTTTAATCAAGTTTTAAGGCAAGTTTTATCTCTTAATCAAGGTAGGTAAAAATAAATTGTACGATCACAAACCAGTAACTGACATCAGAATTTTGTGCAGTGAATAATTTGCGCAGGATCCTGGAGTCGGTGACCGGTTTCTGATCGTTATAGGTATATACCTTTTGTAAAAACCCTTTTCTTTAGGGAAAATACCGCCAATATTTACAATACTTACCCTATTATCGGAAAACTTAGGCTTTCAATACATAGATGGTGCCACAAAGACGAGTATTTCAAATTGTACTAAATTGTCCCTGATTTGACTTAAAATGTACTTTTGTACTTTGATGTGAGAAATGTACTAAATTTAGTACAATTGTACTGAAACGGCAGCCCTGATACCTAATACCGCTGGTATAAATTAGTGGTATAAGTTAGTTTCCACCACTACAAGCGTTTAATATGGTTGAGGTAATTCTGCAAGTGAAGTTCAGTCTATACCCACCAAAAAATATGTCCCAGTGTGTGCTGTAACAGTTTAATATTTGTTTTTTTTGGCGATAGGATCTTGATGTAGTGGTATTTTTAAATTACATATGGTATTGTGTTGACATGGTATTTTATTTTTACATAGAAATGTTTCCACCTCTCGCCCTTTGAGCGAGATACAATTAGAACACTTTGTTCCTGAATCTTCAAAGGATATAATAAACTAGAATTATTTTGCTGTGAAAATTCTGATAAGGATTTTAATTATGTTGAAATTCAACCTAAAGCCGAAATTGAGCAAAGTAGCGAAGATAAAACTGAAGAAAGACCTCCAAAGACTAAGAGGTTGCCAATCGTGAAAAGAAAAAGCGGATACAAGTGAAGCTTAGATTTACACGAAAATCTTCGATTTGTTTACAAATTTTGTATATAGTTAAACTAAATGATTACGTTTAATTAGATTGAATTTAATATATTCGTTTGTGATACGAAGTTTGTAGTACAAATTGTCTTTTACCTTTTTAAATCAATAAAATAGCATTTGAGCCATCAGTTTTTTTGGTACATATGTTTATTGGGATCTAAAAGTTACCATAAAAAAATAGTTTTGAGTTTTAAGTTCATTTGTTGTGTATAAATAATAATATAATTAGGAATCAATTTAAAATTTACTTTAAGAGATGGAATTATACATGGGCAATGGGACACAATAAACAAATACAATTTTTAATTTGTTTTTATTTATATTAAATTAGTAGGTATTTATAAAATTAAAAATTAATTTAGAACATGCTGATAATTTTTCATGTTAAATTTGTTTTTGTTCATTTAAAATATATTTAAAAAAATGTAACAAAAAGTCATATTGATATAAACAAAAAAAAAACAATCCAGTTCTGAACAGAATTGATTACAACATCAACTTCAATAATTTATTTTAAAGGATATTTTGATGTTGTACAAAGAATATACATTTACAGTAAGTGTTCAAAATGTTCACCACCAGCTTCTATGCAAGCATTAATCCTTCTTTTATTATTATTATTATTTATTATTTATTATTTTCATGTTTTCTAACACATTATGCAGTTACACTTTCAATATCATTAACTATAGCTTGCTCCAATTCATTCACATCATGCAAACGATTTCTAAATACTTTATTTTTTATATGACCAAATAAAAAGTAGTCAGGAGGTGTGAGGTCTGGAGATCTTGGAGGCCATAATCCTTTACTGATAGTTCGGTCATCAAAATGTTTTTCTATTAGGTCAATAGTAGCTCCAGCTGTATGTGCTGTTACCCCATCTTGTTGAAAATAACCCAATTGTAACTCGCCATCCTGTATCTGTTCAACAAATTCAAGAAAAATATTTCGATAACGTTGGCCATTAATTGTGTCATAGAAAAATATGGGCCCTATTATTCTTCTTTTTGAAATTATGTCTCGACAAATTGGTACCAAAAACACTCAAAATTTAGATACAATAAAAATAGTCGACTATTTATTAAGGTCTAGTTATAAAACCCTTGCTTATTGGTTAGAGCGTAGAAATTAGGATTTAGGGATATTATAACTTTTACAATTGTGAAATCCCCACCTTTAATATATTCAACTGAATTATCGCGCCTTTGAATTATAATGTAGTCGAGCCAGTATCAGGGGCTCGATTCTCGAGTTCATTGGAAAATTTTCCCATGGGAAAAGATTCCACTGCTTATATTCCCATGGTAATAGGTTATGCAATTCTCGGACTTGTCGGAATAGACATTCCCATGGAAATAGTAGTTTCACGTATGTCTGATATTAAGTTCACAAATATTTCGAAACAACCAATAACATTAGAGATATTTTAAAATTTACTGTTGGCATTATTTGTATTTGTTGTGGTTTATGGGTAATTGATTACCTGCCGAGCCTTCGCGCTGGAGCAGGTGCATGGCCGTGCGGAGCATTCGCTAGCATGACCGAGGAACAAGTGAAAATATTCGATTATGCATAATTAAAACTTGTCTAGTTATTCTTAGTTTTTCTTTTCACATGTTGAAAAAAAAAGTAGCTTTTGTATGGAAGAGCAATGAAAGTTTCGAGAAACTAAGAAATTCTTTCGTTAACGGAAATAATAAAATTTTTGAAAAGGTCTTATTAAATTTACTACAAATTTCTTAATTTGTGTTATTGCCAGTCCCTTAGCAGCTCCCACAATTTCTAACTGATTTAAGAAAATCAGTTCATACAGTTTCTAAGTGAAAGAGAAGTAAAAATAATATACCTACATAAATAAAATAATATCAATCTATAAATACGCCAAAAAAATGTATTAACTACAATTTCACCAAAAATCCAAGATAGCCAATAATCTTTGGTTATGTCTTATAGTCTTTCTCCAAATTTTCGGCTTTAATGCGCAAACTCTAGTCCAATTCCCATTGGAAAACACAATTTCCAATGCTCGTAAGCAGGGGAATATTTTCCCATACTTCTCATTGGAAAACATTCCACCGCTTATGTCGAGAATACGAAAACTGAATTCCCATGGGAAAATTTTATTTTCCCATGGGAATAAAAGTCGAGAATCGACCCCCTGGAAGTTTAGAAGAATTCTTTTTACTCGGTGACGCGAAACTGCAAAACCTATATTTGTTAGGTAGTCGCTTAAGTAGAGGCAGCACTTGACGGGTAGCTTTGTGTTGTCTCTTTTTAAGAGGACTTGTGCAGACTTGTCACTTGCTTTGTACGGCCTTAATAGTATAGATTATTTAAACTGTTTCTGCAAATGTACAGAGTTTTAACTAATTTAATAAGCTCTGATAAAGACTAAAAATAAAATTCGCAACGTTCATTTCTCTTATTAGCACGTTCTCTTCATACTTATATTCAAGATTTAATATTATCCAATGCAATTTTTCATTAAATATAGATCTACAAATATAATAAACTTCCTGCTATTGCACGACATAAAATTACACAACCGCAGTACTAAATATTGTTATAATTTTATACCGAGAGTCGGATATGTCCATAAAACTTGACCCGTTCTATCTCCTTTTTTTTTTCGAAACAAAAATAATCCAAACTTTACGAGCTGTGAATTTTAAATTAGAGAGAATACGATACGTGCTGAGCAACCGAAATGTAAAAAGAAATTATTATACATTTCAGTAATTCTAATTCAAAGGGCATTTAAAAAAAGTTTTCAGTGATATCGTAAAGATTCTTTGACAGTTTTATGCGACTAGAATCGTAAAAATGTATTTTTCCGGAAAAAATCGTGTAAAATACAATGCGACATCTGGTGCTGTTGTTCGGAGTGGGTAGGATTTTTTTTAACATTTTTAAAGTAGAAGAAAATTTGTATTTTTTTGTTTATAATATTTATTTATTGATGCAATGTCTAAAAGAGTAATCCTGAATTACAGGATAAATTAAAAAAATATATATAATTGTGGAAAATAACCGTTAAGGTTGGGTTTACGTAAAAATTGACGTGCACGTTATGTAAGTTTGTGAATTCAAAAAGAATTGTTCATTATATTTAGGGTGTTCCTAAACATTATGTGATAATTGTAGGAGGTAATTCATTGGTACAATTTATGACCAAAAGTTTATATATACATGTTTTAAAGATACAGGGTGTTCAAATTTTTAAAAATAATCAATTTCTCATTAATATTTTCATTGATTTTGATGAAACTTGGCAAATTCATTTGTTGTAGTAAGAGACTAATTTTGACCTAGTTATATCTAAATTATTAATCCCAGCGGCGTCTCCAAAGGCAACTTAATTGATATTTTTGAAAAAAAAAGTACGCCTCTTTTTTGTCCCTTAAACTTTTTCTACATCTATTTGACATTACATTTGTGTCATGCAGAATATATTATGCAGATATATTATTACTATTTACTTTATCAAATATATTTTTAGTATTTTGCTTCTCTACCTAAAATTAACTGCATAAAAATGTTAAAATGTACGCTGGCCACAATAAATCTTCTAACAAAAGTCGACTTGCTCAAAAAACAGTAAAAAAAGCTCAGCACTTCACATTATTCAAAACCTAAGATAACATTATTATATAGAGCTACTCTAATTTGCGAGAGAGGCACGAATAATCATAAACGAAATGGGAAAAATATTTAAATAACCCCCCGGGTACTTAATTAAGACAGGAAAAAACAAAAGGAAGAGCTAACTGCAAACATAGGGAGTAAAAAAATGTATTTTTAAAATATTTATGCCTGTTTGTTTTTACTTAATCAAGGAAATGGAATACAAATAAACTTGAATTTTGTATTATTTCAGTTTTTATATACAGTGGGTTCATAAAGTATGGTATAAACATGATAGTTATTAATAAAAATAATGTATTTTTGTAGAATAATTAAGTCAGCAACACAGAAATTGAATATTGGTGCAGATTACTGTCTACTTAGACTCAATCGTTAGAAAAGAATCTATTTAACCCTTCTACAACATCTTGGATATGACCAACAACAAAAAACTACTAGACTCACTTTGTTTACAAAAATAAAAATTGCAAACAATATCAGTTTATCGTACTTTTTGCAACTTGCAACTATTATAGTTTTATAGTATTTATCAGAAACGTACGCTATTAGATTTGAAGTATGACAACAGTGTAAAGCATTTTACTGACTTATCGTATATACGCTCCTTAGATAAACATGCTCGTACAAATCATCCACGTTCAAATTAGCAGCTGTCTCCTTCTTTCTAATGCAGCAGCCGATGCTACAGTTCTGTCTGACCAATTTTATACAATATGTCACAAATTCAAAATAACATTTTAAAAGAATTTTAAAATGTTACAATATGAACAAACTTGGAATGTTCTCAAAAGCGGATTTTTTTTTCAAAAACACTCCTAGAAAATGTAAATCAGCAATATCAGTTGTTAGATTTATTCCAATTTTTCTCAAGTAAACTATTTTCTAAATGAATTAAATTCTAAATGTTTACTTTTATTTGTAATTTTTAATAATTATTAAGTTTCCTTTCTAACCTACTTAACCTTTTTCCTTTCTCTTAAACAGTAATTTTGTTTAAAAACCTAATTACTGTTAGAAGTTTAACCCTTAATAAGTTTTAATAACCTTAAGATAATAAACTTCTACATTTAAATTTTACTTTGTGATGTGATGTTTAACTTTTTATTACGAGAACTCATAATTTTCAACTACAAAATTCCTCATAATATTAATAGTCGCGTCAAAGTAGGACTAAAAATGCGGAAACTTCGAACTTTGGTCGGAAAGGTCCGATTGGGCTATTTTTTCTGCAAAATGTTCATTGAAACATGAGATTCAAAGTTCACTAAAATCTAGATGTCGCTCGGCCTCGCTCCCGCCCCAAATTAACCCGAATTGGGGGGAATTCTCGGCTTTTTTCAACAAGCCACATACTTTCTAAAACTGCAGTCCCAAGCGGGGCAAATGTTCCACTCGGGGGGTTTGAAGTGCCCTGAATCCATTATTTGAGTTAGGTCGCCTTTGCGACCTTCCCAGGGGTGTGTGACAGGGCGTCTGGGAGTCCAAAATATGAGAGTGATAATTTAAAATTGGCGGCAACTGAAATTCAGCCTGTCGACAACCTTGATTCAATATTGGATTTAAACCTCTAAATAGAAAGAGACAAACCTTATATGGACAATTTATTGGGGACGATTTTCAAGGTCACTGAAACAGATGATTTGTTGGAAGAAGCTGAACAAGAAGATGGAAAAACACAACACGATAGACTATGAATTTGTTGTAGAAAAAAGAAAATAAAATTATATTATTCTGTAAGAATTGTTTTGTTGAAATGTCAAATTTTTCTATCACACCAGGCTACATTAAATATTCATGAAAAAATCTAATTCCATTTCACGTTGAAGTATTTCTTTTTCAATTCCATATCCACCGCAACCGTTTTACCAGCCTCAAAAGGTTAGCTCCCCGGCCAGGTGAGGTGTATCAATTTTATGTAATCAAATCAAATCGAATCGTCCCAGGTGAACATGATAGTTTCGGCCCCTCAGGACGCTTGTTCGTGCAGCCCTGGGGCTACATGCTTGCAACATAAAATTACACCCTTAAAAACCCTCATTATGCCGTCATTAACTTTATATGAGAAAATTGAATTTTACGAGAATTTAAATTTGGGCCCCCCTATCAGCCATATCTAGGTTCGTCAGAGACTCAAAAAGACCAAGAAGTATACTCTGTGGAGAAATTATATCAATTTTACATTTTGATATCAAATAAAATCAAATCTCATATTTTGGACCTAGCACCCTGCTCGGACACCCCTGGTTGGGTCACAGGATGACAGGCTGTCAAAATTTAGATTTGTTTGTTTTATAACACTAGCGCGTACCAATTCTGTGTCCTGAAATTCAATCCCGCGTGATCATGATATTTGAGACCCCATGAGCCCCTTTTTATACGACCCTGAGGGCTTGAAAAGGCTTAATTCTCGATGACATTGAGATCTCCGCCCTTCTAAACTCCCCTAGCGTAATTTGGGAACCCAAATACATTTCCACGGACATCTAGTATATTGGACCCCCAGTGGCCCTGTCACCCACCCCTGGGAAGGTCGCAAAAGCGACCTGATCCAAATAATGGATTCAGGGTACTTTAAAACCCCCGAGCTGAACATTTACTTCGCTTGGGACTGCAGTTTTATGAAGTATGCGCCTTCTGTTGAAAAAAGCCAAGAATTCCCCCCAATTGGGGTGAATTTGGGGGAGGGAGGCCGAGCGGCATCTAGATTTTAGTGAACTTTGAATCTCATGTCTCAATGAACATTTTGCAAAAAAAATTAGCCCGATTGGACCTTTCCGACCAAAGTTCGAAGTGAAAACCTACTTTGACGTGACTATAAAGAGTATATAATAAAACTGTAACTACTACACTTAGTAAAACAGATAAATTTAAACTAACAGGAAAATCTTTATTAAAACTTTTTATTATTTAAATTAGTTATAATTGCGTTATTCAGTATAGCAGAAGCTACCAAATTAAAATTTATTTATAAAATTTGAAAAAAAATTCTCAAAACCCTTGATCCCGTCACAAAACATCCAATACTCTTCAATAAAACCATTCCTCTTTCTTGCATAGTATCTACAAAATTCAATTCTCCTGTACAAATAAAATTAAAAAATCGTTTTCGTTCATTTTGAATAACGTCCCTCTAATTGAAAACGAACTGAAGTCGTTTTAAATAAATTTAATCCAGCACTAATTCGATCGGCAAGATTTTGTTATTATGCTGACGAAAACGTTGATAATAATATCGGGAAAATGCACACAAAGGGGAAATTTTGCGCTAATTTTACGACTTTACTGTTAAATGAATTAACAATTTAAATTATTAAATGTCAATAATCAAACGTCCTAAAGGTACGGTTGTATTTAAAATTTCCTTTTTCTTTAAAGTATTTTTAATATTATAAAAAATTAAGAATAAAATGTTCTGCTTTATCGAATTAATCTTTGTTATTTTATAGCACGTACTTTAAAAATCAAAGAAAATATTTCAATATAACCTATCAACAAATATAAAATTTTTTAACAATTATGGGTTACCTACTCTAAAATTATCTTTTAAATATTGCAAAACTTTAAATAGAGTGCAAAATTACAAAATTAGTAAAAACGTTAGAAAATTAAAGTAAATACCAATAAATCAAGTGTAAATAAGAATTGCATAGGATCGACTACGGCGTGGACTTCATGCCTATTCATTTGCAACATGTGTCTTTTTATTTTATTTTTAATAATATTTACGGATTTTGTTTCTCTTATATCTACAGGCAGATAATTAAATAGTCTAGAAAGTTATGTACAAATCCCCTTTGGCTTATTGTTTTTGAAAAGTAGTCTACATGAACGAGATTATTAGTATTTGCCCTAGTTTTATATTGATGTTCTATACAACACCCTGTAACTTTATTGGGAGCCAGTTTTTGATATAGATAAATATAGCCAAATCCACTTATTTTTTGGTAATCTATCTAAGAATGAATTTATGACATATCTTTTTGAAACACCCTGTATATTTAAGTTCATTTTTATTTTTATAGGTTTCGATACACATTTTTAGAAAATAAAGTTGCCTTATATCTAGAAAGCCAGATTCTTGGAACAGATTATTCGAGGAGTACACTCGAGGCTTACCTAAAATAATTTTAATAAAAGTTTTTTGTATTGTATCTATTTTTTTTATATATAGCAAGTCGCAACTGCACCCCATCCAATTATTCCATACGAAAGTCTAGATTCTATCAATGCATAGTGCATTATTTTCAACTGTGGCAATTTTAAAATACTCTTTAGCAATCTGAATTTGTATATAAAACTTCTTAAGGTATTTCTAAATTTTCCAATGTGAACATCCCATCTCATATGACAGTCTAAATTAATACCCAGATATTTGACAGATTTGGAAGATTGTATTCGGATTTCGGTACCATGATTATTGATGCTCAAGAGATTGTATGCAGGTAAAGTATTTTCGTAACATGCAAATGGCAAAAAGTGTGTTTTCGAAAAGTTGATGGTAACTAATTTCTCATTGAAGCAGTCAATTAATTTATTTATATCAAGTTCTACCGAATTTTTTAGATCTTTCCAACTAGACGATTCATAGTAGATCACAGTGTCATTTGCGAAACTAATGGTAAGTGTAAGATGTCATTTAGATAAATTGTAAAGAGTACCGGACCCAATACAGTTTCCTATGGTACTCCGTACTCAATTATTAGTTTTATTACTCAGAGTATTATTAATTTCAACATGTTGTTCCCTACTGCTTAGATAGGTTCTTAACAAATTATAAGATACACCCCTGAAGCCGTAATCAAACAAAGTTTCTAGCAACTGTTTGTAGCAATCCACAGTATCAAAGACTTTCGCAAGATCCAAAAATACTCCCATACTCCCATTTTCTAGGCCTAAGTGGATTTTCGACGTTAGAAATTTTATAGCATCTGTGGTACATTTGCCTTCTCTGAAACCGAACTGATTTTCGGATAATAATTTATGTTTCGATAGAAACTCTATTATTCTGTTTTTAATAGTTTTTTCAATTACCTTATCGAAGTTTGATATAAGACTAATAGGTCGATAATTAATAACCAATTGTTTATCTCCAGATTTGTAGATGGGTTTAACTATACCTGTTTTAAATATAGCCGGAAAATGTCTTTTACATAAAACATTATTTATTAAATGTGTTAGTGGTTTAACAATGTATTATTTAGTTTCTTTTAAAGTTTCACTTGTGATTTTATCATCATGGTATCAGGAATGAAGACAATAGCAAACTACATAACATATCCCAAACTGAAAGGTGTACAATGCCATTTGTGGTTTCTATGATTTTTTTAAATTTCATCACTAACTTCACCCCCTCAGGCTGCTCAACAAACTCCAGCATGGTACCATGGATGAATACAAAAGCAAACTACATAACAAATCCCAAGCAGAAAGATGTATGATGCCATTTGTTGCTTTTATATTTTTTTAAATTTCACCCTTAATTGCAACCCCTCAGACGGCTAGACAAACTCCAGCATGATACCAGGGATGAAGAAAATAGCAAACTACATAACATATTCCAAGTTAAAAGGTGTACAATGCCATTCGTGGCCTCTATGATTTTTTTAAATTTCACCCCCAATTGCACCCCCTAGGACGAAGCCAAAGTTAATTGCTGGTATGTTTGTTATATATTAAAACCTCCCCAATTAAAATCTGCAAATAAAAAGCATCTACATGTCATTTGAACCAAGTTATTTGACTATTACAATGGAGCTGTATTTTTTTCAGTGTACACTCGTATAGAATGGCAGTTTTTGATCGTTTTGGAGAGTCGAAAGAGTTCTGGTACAGAGTTGGCTTTATATCAATAGCGCGAGTTTGTTGACGGAAGTAGGCCTGAAAAGTGGAAGCTATATATAGGACTTAATTTGAATTGACCTAAAAGTTATTATATTTTTAGAAGAATTTAGTGGCAAACCAACATGGACCACTATAAATGTCCCTCGAGGTTCTGGGGAGGGACATTTGTAATTTAGTTAAATTAAATATTCTATTTGCTAACAATATTACAATCGTATAGCATGATAAAGACGTCATTATTCTCTATAAAAATATTTAATACCTCTAATAATTCTAATTTTAATCTAAACTTTGCGCACTCTATATATACTTCTGTATCTTTTATCATTTTTATTTATAATATTGGTTTCCTATATCATCAAAAAAAAATCTACGTTCCAGAAAACAACTGTTGTTCGGATTGTGAGTTATAGGGCGAGCAAAGGCTACAACGACGAACCATTATGGAAACTCATAACTTGATGAATATTGGTAGCTTCCGATTGTAACATTAATTGAAATTAAAGGTGAATACCGGCACGCCTATTGAGTTACCTTCGTTCCCGAACGCTCGGGATTTAATCACGGACCGTAAACGTAATATTCGCTATATTTGATACGTACGTATACACTAGAAAGATACGGCTAATGTTTTATTTGGCGCAGTCGATGGGATTCGGGAGATTAAATACGGATTGGGTAGATGCGAAGTTTTGTTAATGCGAATTGTTGGAGATTTCTGTTTGACAATAACAACGTGAACTGTGCGTTTGATGCGTGTAATAATAGACCTAGTTATAATAACGATAGTAACCGTTTGGTATTTGAGTTGCAGTAAATTAAGTAGAGTTATGTTGATTTTTGTTATATATGACATTTACATAATATTTTACGAATATATATGCTTGTATTCATTTAAATTAACATATTTTTCATTTAAAATGACATCTAAATGACTACTGCTGTTTGTCTCGTTTGAATCGACTCAGTAATAATGACGATATTATATTGACAACTAACATTAATCTATGCCGTTGATAGATAACATTGACAAATGACGTTGACATAATATGTTAGGCGACGGCATGACGTGTGACCTTGATATGGACTAAAATTGTCAGAATGGACCTTAGAATTTCTTACATTTTGAGCTAGAACAATCATAGTACATACATTTACTAACTTCCATAGATGTCTAAACTACATAACCTCACAAGCTTTAAACTTTCAAAATCCAATTATCGTAGAATACTTGAACTAGGGTACCCAAAATCACTTAACACTAAAATAAAATACTTAACAATACTTAACGTATAACTTGGAGTGGCTTGGGTTGCTATTTCTGTCAATTAAAATGAATAATTTTTGTTTTTATCTTGTGTACGGTTTTTTTTATGTAAAATATTTTTAATAAAAATAAACATCTCAAGGTTTCAAAATTATACATCTACATAGATCGTTCGAGACAGCTAAATAAATGTATTTTGTTGTATTTTAAATGTTTAAAATCAGAGACATATTAGAGACACATTAGAGACACATTAAAAAGGAGGTGTTGGAACAAACCTTTTAATAACTACCTACATGTTTAACATTGCATTAGGGTATCACATTTTATTTGATTTAATATTATCTTTGTTCAGAGAACTTAAGTGATTTATATAACAGAAAAGAACTGTCGTGATTTTAAAGAGAGCACGTCTGTCTTCTAGCGAAGCACAGACTTCTCTGATTTTTGTGTCATTCAGAAGAAAAAGATACATATGTCTATGTGACTGAAAACTAGTTAGCCTTGAATGTTTAGCGTCAATGCGGCTTGGTGAACGCAATTATTGTGACGTACACATTTGTTTACAGTTGCTAATAATGAACATCTGGGTAAGTGAGCACAGGACCGTCTTTGATATGTTTCAAACGGTTTTGAAACACCAGTAGTTATAGTGAATGCAGTGCCTTTTTAAAGACAGTTCTTAAACTATTTGTTTTTTTTTATCTTCGATTTTAGGTACTAAAGTGTTACTTTTAATGCCAGGAAATTAAGTTCGATTCCTTTAACAATATATAATGTTACGAGTATACTATTTAAAATTTTAAAAATAATGTAATATAATAATATGAACTGTGATTGGTATATTTCATATTTATGCAGTGTTCTCACTACCTAGAATTGATATGAAATATATTCGTTTAGTTAAAGATAATAGCATACTTCTTCGTTTTGTAATCTGTGCATAGATAAGCTTTTATCCATTATGACACAAAAAAATAATGAAACAAAAACTTCTGCAAAAAAAACTCTATGTTCTATCAAATTCACTCAAATTAACCCAGTCTAAAATGGATAAAAAAGAGTGCACTCTAGACTAATTTGACACAACTGTCTGACCGAGAGTAACTAAATGTCCAAATGGAACGCTTGACTGTTCCTGAACGATCCAAGACCAAATTGATCACAATCTTTTTGGTCGGAGCGTGTTTCATGAACGCACTTCAAGTGTAAAGGTAAGTTGGAGTAGAGTTTATATTATTATTTTCTAGATTAATACCTAACATTCCTAACAACCAAACTATGTGGTACATAACATAGCATAAATAAAATAGGTACCTATTTACTTTGTTTGCAGAATGTCCGAATAGAATGTAGAATCTAATATAAATGTATCACAAGATGCGATAATGGTAATAATTGCCCTATTGGTTTCTACTAGTATTGGTTTTCAATTTAATAAATAAAAAATAAATATCGTGCGGTCTTGACTCACCACTGACAGATTACGGTGTTAATTTGCATAACGCAGATGTTTTGCGTTTGATTAATTATTAGAGTCAAATTAAATGTATTTTTTTCTTTAGCTGTAAGTCAAATTTGTTTTAGAAATATCAAAAAATACCCTGGTAACTATATAGTTTATTTAGTAATATTATAAAATAGATGTTTAACAAATAGCCTCAAAATTGTCTGGCACCTAGGGACTCATGTTAAGTAAAACCGGCCCTGAGCGTAGTTCAAATAATTTAGATTCGTTTTAATCCACTTTCATTTCTATTTATTCCTATTTAACAATTTTAGTGCAAGCAAATGCTGTTTTTTATATAATATGGGTAGAATTGTCGAGATTATTAGGTATCATAATACTTAGTCTAACAATAGCAAATTTCAATACTAACATAACAAGCTGTCGAAAGAATGATCATTGCTACATCCGTAAAAACATAATGCCTAACTTCGCTACGTTCCTGGTGTAATCCCATATCAAAATCCATATATGTTTTCTGCTAACAATGGAAATCCCTCTAATGGAAACGATCCATGGAGAAGCCTGAATTTAAGTGTAAAACTTGCTAAACGTACTCGAATGGAAATT
Organism: Psylliodes chrysocephalus; assembly: GCA_927349885.1. NCBI lineage: Eukaryota > Metazoa > Arthropoda > Insecta > Coleoptera > Chrysomelidae > Psylliodes > Psylliodes chrysocephalus. The sequence goes on along the minus strand of OV651821.1, from coordinate 1,088,842 downwards.
ACAAGTGTTTTGCGGTATTCTCTGATGGCTTAGTCTAAATTGTAGACGGTAATCGCGGTTGACGGAAATCAAAGGCGTAGGTAATAAAATGATGTGTATATACAGGGTGTTATTGAAATACACGTACATATTAAAACTGGGTATTGCGCAGATCCCCACTGAATGTAGAAAAATATTATTTTTTAAAAATACCCCTTATTAAGGGAGTTATTAATTTTTGAAAATTAATTCTAAAACAAACGTACTTCACTGATATGTTGAGGATGACCTATATAAATTAGGTTTATTTACCTATTTTAAACATCAACAGTAATTAATATGCAAGTTTTTGTCAGATGATAAGAAAACTAGTCTTGTAAGAAATAACCATGTTGCCAAGATTTTCGAATTAATTTCTATTTCCGAAGACTGGTTTTTACTACCCTCGTTATCAAAAAACTAGAATATTTGATAAATGATTGTTTTTAAACTATACATTTTTGAAACTATAGATTATTAAAATTTCAGTTGATTTACGAATCTGGCTAACACGAGCGCGTCATTTCCAAGTTGGTAAAAAGTGTTGTTACGATTACTTTTAAATATTTTTTTACGATGCCACTATTTACGAATATTGAACTAACGGATATAGTGCTGGTTTATGGGGCAGCTGGAGAAAATTCTCGGCAAGCACAAATCCTGTATCGCGAACGGTTTCCAAATCGGAGAATTCCGGACTGTCGTACGTTTATTTCAACTGTTCAGCATCTAAGAGACCATGGAAAATTTGAGAGTGTCAATGCAGATCGAGGGAGAACAAGAACACAAAGAACATTGGCGGCCGAAGAAGAAATATTGGAAGCTGTTGAAAACCGGCCTCAATTAAGTTGTAGAAGACTAGGTCTTGAAATTGGAGTGTCCTCATTTGTTGTGTGGTGGACACTTAAAGAACAAGGTTTACATCCTTATCACATCCAAAAAGTTCAGGCCTTATATCCAGGTGATGAAGAAAAGAGAGTGGAGTTTTGTGAATGGATGATTCAAAAATGTGTTGATATTCCTGATTTTCTAAAAATATTATTGTATACTGACGAGGCTTCATTCACTCGTGATGGCGTGTTCAATATGCACAATACGCATATTTGGAGTGATGAAAATCCTCACGCCATTAGGGAAACTGGGCATCAAAGAAAATTTTCAATAAATGTTTGGGCTGGCATAATAGATCAGTATTTAATCGGGCCTTATGTTCTCCCGAACAGATTAAATGGGCCAGGATATCTCCACTTTTTAGAAGATATTTTGCCAGTACTCCTAGAAGAGATACCGTTACAATTAAGGCAACGGATGTGGTACCTACTAGATGGCGCTCCTCCTCACTTTGATTTAAACGTACGGCAGTTTTTGAACATTAGATTTCCTCAAAAGTGGATAGGCAGAAATGGACCTACTAAGTGGCTTCCGAGATCTCCGGACTTAAATCCATGCGATTTCTTTTTGTGGGTTCACATGAAACAACTGGTTTATAATGAACCTATTAATAGTGTTGAACAATTAACCAATAAAGTTAATGCGGTAGCCGAGGAACTACGACAAAATCCAAGACTAATTTCTAATGTTCAAAGTTCTTTGGAAAGACGATTGCAAGTGTGTGTAAATAATAATGGACGGCATTTTGAACAATTACTGTAATAAACTTTATTTTGAATTAATTGGTTTTGTTACGGCAACAGTGCAATTTCTATGGGTAAGTTCAATTTCGATTTATTTTACTTCTTTAAATATGGAAACTAGTAGGTCGGAAAAGGGGACTCTTCCCCAATATTTAAATTTTAGAATTTGAAGTTAAAATTGGTGCCAATCATTTTTGGTCATTACATACTATTCCCCATTTTAATATGTACGTGTATTTCAATAACACCCTGTATACTGAAAAAAAAAAGGTCATTTAACTTGTTTCTTAAATGTAAACATAAGATAGGGAAAGCAGAATGACACAATTCAATTTTTTGACGTTGTTAAATGACTGACAATTGATAGATTCCATCGACAGAATGACAGACGATAAGTGATATATAAGCAGTGTACATTTTTTAAACTAGAGTACTCTAACACCTACTTTAACTTTTTCCTGCTACTGTTAACCAAAATGAAAGCCAATTGGAGCTACCACACATATTAATCAAGTTGAAATTTGATTACTTTTATTTATTTATTTAAAATCCAAAATTGTTCACTTGCTAAAAGCAAAAAATGTATTTAAAATTCACTTAACGTTGTCTTATCCATCTATAAATATTTAACGGTAAAATCTATGGAAGAAAAAAATTTAAGTGAATTATGTCAATCATCTTATTATTGACTTCCTTCTTTATTTATTCTTTTATTTCGTATATATGAAAAGAACGTCTAAATAAGATTAAAAGCTTTCATAGCTCGTTTAAATAAAAAAGCTTTTTAGTACATCCGTTATATTATAATTAAATCGATTTAAAAACGTTTTTAACAAAGCATTAGTGTTTGAATAATTTTAGTTAATAATTTATATTGAAAAATTGTTTTTAAAAGCTTACTAAATGCCCTTTTAGTTGGTAATGACTGCATTAATTTATGCAAATAAAAATAGACAGCAAAACGTTCTTTCAACAAAAATAGTTGTGCACGCCAAACCTCTAGAAAATAATTCCTGTTGATATTGAAAATTTCTTTCACAATATTATAGTCTATTTTTATGTATGAGAGAGTAATAAAACAGCATTTCTAATGCAAAACTTAGTACGGTCATTTTAAATATTTTTACAGAATAATCTAAATATTTCCTAAAATTGTGATAAATGTACCTGGGCTATTACTAGTTTTGGGTCTTTATTGGTCCTTTACAAACATAAGCTGTACAGAACAATAGAAAAAGGTTTGGACAGGCCAAAAGCCCTGTGTATTAAAGATTACATAGCCGTATCTTAAGATTATTTTCAATAAGTACCTATTTGCCAATTTTGTTTTATTTTAATTCCAAGAATTTTTTACAGTAATCGACTTATAAGTAGATAAATACCTTCCCAACAAATTTCACTGAAAATGCGATTATAGGTTTTCCATTTAGTAAGGAGGTCCAAGTTGTGTATTCTTGACAGTTTACTAAATGTCGTTTAGTTGCAACTTGCAAGGTGCAGTGTGAATTCTAGTGTGATCATGGAAAATTTGGAAGGGCCGCGTAAACGATAAAAAATCGGTCCTTTAACAGTTAATGAAAAACATTAATATTTAATTGTTTTAAATCATTTACAGACAAACATTTATGTAAAAGTGTTGATGACACAGTGGAATTAGTTAGTAGTACGCTTGGTGTTGGGAAATCTACGATTTACAGAGTTGTTAAAGAAGAGAAATGTGGCGAGTTTCAAACAGCACGTGAAGCTGCAGGAAAACCAAAATTTCAATTAGAAAATCTTTTGAAAGAAAGACTTCGAAGGAAAGTGCATGCGTTCTTCTTTAGAAAAGAATTTCCGACAGTAGACAAAGTTCTTGCCACGGTTCGAGATGATAAGGGTCACCCTGAAATGAGTCGAAGCACACTATGGAAACTTTTAAAAAAAATAAGTTTTCTATGGAAAAAGCATTCCAGAAAGTCTATTTTAATAGAAAGAAGCGATATTGTAGTATGGAGAAGAAATTACCTAAGGACTATAATAGAAATGAGAAACCAAAGAAGAAATATATTTTATTTAGATGAAACATGGATCAACGAGGGACATAAACCAAATAAATTTTGGCAAGATGAAACTGTTACAAGTCGAAGACAGGCTTTTTTAAATAATTTATCTACTGGTTTAAATCCACCATCAGGAAAGGGGCGCAGACTAAAAATAGTACACATCGGTAGTTCAAACGGTTTTATTAAAGGTGGTTTATTAACTTTTGAATCTACTCGTACCGGTGACTAACATGAGGACATGAATGCTGATGTCTTTAAAGAGTGGTTCGAACAAATTATAGATCTTCCTCAGAACTGTATAATAGTAATGGATAATGCAAGTTATCACTCGAGACTTATAGGAAAAATGCCCACAACCAAGTGGTTAAAAAAATATTTACAGAATTGGCTAAATTCAAAGAATATTAAGTTCCATCCCGGTTCTGTGAGAAAAGACCTGTATCATTTATGTTCCCTTCATAAAGAGAAATTCAAAAAATATGAAATTGAGGAAATTGCAAAAAATCGTGGGATGACGGTGGTTAGATCACCACCATATCATTGCGAAGTAAACCCAATTAAACTGATATGGGCACAGATAAAGGGAGACATTTCAAGAAAAAATAATTCTTTTAAAATGAGTGATGTTAAACAGTTGTTTTTGGAGGCTGTAAATAATGTGAAGCCTGAAAACTGAGAAAAGGCAGTAAATCATACGATTAAAGAAGAAGAGAAAATGTGGAAGTTGGACAATATTACTGATGAAATGATCGAGCTACTCATTGTAAATATTGGTTGCGACAGTTCATCTTCTGATTTCGATTCTGATTTGGATTTGTAGGTAAGAAGTAGTTTTTATATTAAAATTATTATTTATGAACGTAACGTTGTTTAAAAGTCAAAGTTTAAACCCTTATACCTACATAACCCGTTTGACACAATGTTCTTAACATACCTTGTGGAAAAATAAAACATTTTAGAAAAAATTGCACTTTTTTACCTACAGCTGTTTAGAAGTTATAAGCAGGTTAATTAGGTGAAAATATAAGTTTATATTCGAGGAATAACTTCAAAAAATATTTTAACTGTCTACTAAAAGAAGTGGTACGCCTATGGATTACGAACGCTTTATTATTTTAATACTCTCTCATACATAAAAATAGACTATAAATAAGGAAAATTACTTAATAAAAATCATTAAATATTATTAAATGTTGCACCTAGTGCCCTGAAATCACATAAACTATTTGAAGTATCAATTCAAAACCCAACTGTCAAAAAATGTCCAAAGAAACCTAGAAAAGAAAAGGTTTGAGAGAAGAAATTTCAACTCCAAGAATGTTTTTAATAACTTCTAAATTTTCAGGAAATGAAAATGTTTTTCTAACTTTTCCGATCTGTCTTTTACTTTTATGTAGGATTTGATAATAAAAAAATGTTATAATGAAATTACCACCCACTTAAATTACAAAATATTTTACATAAACTCTTAATCAAGCATAAAAATCAAGATAAAGTCGCAACTTTCGAGAAAATTTAAATAAAAATTTTATCAGTAACTCCCCGAAGGCGCCTTGGAAGTTGAAATATAATTTTCCTCCTCTGGTTTTCCAGTATTTCCACGGGCAGGTATTTATATTATAACAAACTTTAAAGATAATTTATACCAACTGGGTTTGTGTTGAGAATATCTAGGGAAATAATAATTCAAACGAACCTTAGGACTTAGGACGCCGTTTCATTTCCACGCAATGTTGTTCGAAAATAAGTTTCGCGAACGAGCGTAAAGATGTATACAAAGCTTTAATTCTTGGTGAAATGATTAATGAGAAGGTAAATGATGATATCTTAATTCTTTCACAACAAAGAGATAATCCTGATGGTGTTTTGTGACATAGAAAGATCATTTGATGACAATACCTGCTAGTTAAAACTGGCTAGGTATTTAGCATGCTGTAATGAATCGATAATAAACGTTTATCTGAATTATATTTTATTGATCTTAAATGGCGCAGTCAGTAGGATCTTGCGTTTTTATAAAGAAGTTATAAACACTCATAGTTTTATTGGTTCTTTGGACAGAATAGTTTTCCGAAACGTCCTTTATAGTCTTTATATTTTCATTTTACTTAGTCAACGAAGTTTAAAAAATCAGAATTAACTAAACAAAAATTAGAACAGACCACAAATAAGATATCTGATCATTATTTTTCTAAGTTATTTGTTAGCTTATTTACCACAATTTTCTCTGATTCAAAACAAACTTTAACAGAAAAAAAGTTTAAACACAACACTCTACCTAAGATAAACACTGCGAACTTAGAAATTTTAAGAATTGAAACAGAAAACGCTATAAAAGATTCGTATAAAACACAAATTTTTACACAATAAAATCGAAACACACATACACACACATTATATCGTTGTACCTTTATCTGACCCATTCCTTCAGCACGCATTCCTCTTAATAGCCGACTCCCGAATCGCAGAACCAATTTGATTTCGGGGTTCCCTTGAAAGCTAATCCGGAATTGTTCGACTGTTTCGTTTTACGAGTCCGTTCCCCGGAGCCCTGAATCCAACAGCTTGTTGCTGGAAATGTTTCCCACTCATAAATTTTCCCAACAAAAGTTCTAGCGCGAATTTTCAGTAGCCGTTTCCGCCCATGGCCGTGCAAGAAAAAAAATCCTTTAACGCAGGATGCGACCATTGAAACGGTAACAAAGAGATTTTCTTTTTGCGTTCTTTTATATGGTCCATTTAATGAGGTAAAAAGCTGTAAAAGCTGTTTCTGTAACTTATTAGGTAGTCAAGGTACAATGAAGAATAAATAAGAATAAAAAAGAGTTTAAACGTTAGAAAAAGAAAGTGAGAGAGAAAATAAGAAAGAAAATATGTAAAAAAATGGAAAAGTAAATAAGATAGGAAAAAAAAAATAAAAAAATTTGAAAGTAAATAAAAAAAATAAGATAGAAAAAGAAGAAAATAAAGAAGAAAAAGAAGATAAAGAAGAAAAGAGACAAAGAAGTATAGGAAAAATTAGAAAAGAAAAAAAAAAGAAAATAGGAAAAATTGGAAAAGAATAAATAAAGAAAAATAGAAAAAAATGGAAAAGAGGAAATAAAAAAAGAAGAAAAATGATGAAAAGCAGAGGAAGCTTTGTAACAACTATTTTGATTTTCGTTAGCTAAAGACAAAATGTTTTAATAAGTAGTCTGGCTAAACTTTTCAACATTTAATTTAGTTTTCTGATTATTTCGGCCTAGAAAATCCACAAAAACAACTAAGCTATATTCCTAAGGAGAGTTCAGTGGGTACAATACACAAACAACCTATATTTTATTATCAAAATACAAAAAAAAACATAACAGGTATTAAAAGGTTTTGATCTATTATTAATAAAGTTTCTCAAGAAATTTACCCAAAAACTTAATTATTATACCCTGTATATCATATTGTGATTAATATTTCAAAATTTCTATTAGCTATTCAGTATCATTTTAAACGAAATACCATAAAAGAATACACAGAAAAAATTGTAAATTAGCTGATAAATATATCACTTCTATTTACTTAAAGAGAGAGAAAAAAAACAATAGAAAAACAAAACAATCAAATTCAAAGAATTTTTAAATTATGTGTAAAAGAAGTTGACTATCTATCAAACTCTTAGCACAAAATAACTGTTACAGAAGCGAAGGCTTGCGCCAGCACGTTTGATGTCAGGGTGGTCAAAATTTAAAGTGACACTCGGTGGCAGTTGGCGTTTTTGCCGGTTGTTACACTGGTAAAAATTACCAAGATTCGTATAAATTCGGATAATACACTGAGAAAAGGATTTAAATATATGTAACAAACTTTTTAGCAACATCCACTATGTCTTCTCTGAATTGAAGGTTAGTGATATAATTATAAAAATAAGGCTTCACACTAATTTATTTTGAAGTAAATTGTACTGATCGCTAAACTAAAAAAGAGTTTTTACTTGAGGAACCAGACCGAATACTCGTTGTACTTAATTCATATCAGTTTTTTTAGATAACATTAACTCTATAACAGAGTGATTCTATTACAATTTATTGATGTATTAATTAATTGTGTACTTTCCTGAAAAACACCTTCAACTATGATAGTTGGATCTAGAAAAATAGATTAAACTGATATGCATACTTTCCAACTGTCATTTTGAAAGCCTTTTATGTATTTTAGAACCTTATGATATGTCAATAATACCATAAACAATCCTCGTAATAAGACTTTCGCCATACTCTTTTATTATAATTTGACAAATCGGTGGATAAATCCGTGATTTTTACAATTCTGTTTTTGTAAACAAAATTAATCTAGTAGTCGTTGGTAGAAAAGCATCACCAATAATTAGTGTATCGATTTATTACACTGTTTTACACTAGCACTAACGTTCACTGCACTAGCTCAAATGGCTTTTCTTTCTTTCGAGTCTTCTGTGCAGAGTTGTCCAGTAGTTGCAACACTTCTTCATAGGCCTTTTCATCATGTGATGAGCGCAAGCGCAGCCGCCATGTTAAAATAGCGGAAATTCAAAAGTTTCGTACTGTTTTGATCAACAATGGTTGGAAAGGCAATATTATCTCTACATACAAATCAATCATTAGAAAAAATCGTTGATGGTGATTTAAATTTTTATAACTCTGTAGAAGCACATAGTTGTGAGCAATTAAAAAGGTTCTTGAAGTGACGTGGACTTTCGGAGCAAGGAAAAAAGTGTGGTGATTGAGAGGTTAGGTTTCAATACATTCAATAACTGTGTAAAAAATTAATGAAAACAACTAATAATTATAACTCTATTCTAATTAATTATGCCAACCAACTATTAATAATTGCAAAAACACTTTAACATGAAAGTTAATTACGAGTATAATTAATAAGATAAATTATTTAAAATTTTAAGGATCAACATGTCATTTTTAATAATATTATACTGTGTATACCGAAGTAGTATTTAATATTAAAAAATATTGTGTAATACCAGACAAGGATTTTCTTCTGTTGAACCATTTTTTCCATGAAAAGGTAGTGAACAAATATAAGTATCTTTAGTAACATTATCCATCAATCGATCGAAAATCTTTATCGCTTCGACCACATTTTTTCACTCATACCTAATCATCATTTTGAATATATTTTAATATGTATTTTGCCTAATGATTTGATAAGTTTTTTATGATACTGCAGGCAAGTTTTTTTATAAAATAATAATTTACACCGTGTGTCACTTTTACTTACTCATAACAATACTGTTTAGTTTTTCCTTTCCATAAAGATAACTAATTGATTGCAAAAATTGATTTTTCAATTAAGACACTTATTACTTTACTTTTTTTAATCCATTTTTTAAACGAATACACTTAAAATTAATATTTATCGATTATAATTTTTTTCACGTGGACATTTTAACATGCTTGTTTACAAAAAACAGTACGAAAAAGATGGCTGATACTGACGCATGCGCACAAAAAAAAATTGTGATGAAAAGGCCTATTAACGTGGGATTGGAGTCGACCCTCATGTTTTGCAGTAACCTCTTTTTTTCATTTGCCTGTATGATGATAATCGTTTAGATAGAGCCAGGGTGCATCAATGATACATCTTAGGACTTTATTTTGGAAAACTTATATTATGGCACATCTTCGTAGCTGCATTTCATAAATCCAGACTGAACTTGTTTATAAATCATATGAATATGTTGTACACATAAATTTGTATTTTTAGATGCATAATTATTAGAACTTTGAATTAAATTGAGATTTGAAGAAAAGTACTGTAGGAAAAAGGTTATTATAAATAAAATACGTACCCATACTGACTATTAATTTTTATACACCAAAATACGAAAAATACGTATTACAAAAATCAAATTAATTAAAATAAAATAATTGTTTTGATTAAATAGCCAAATAAATAATATACATTTAACATTAACATTAACATTTACTCATTTTCCTCGAAGCCGTTCTTTTAAAACATCTGTAGTTTCTCGATGGGATCTGCTCCATGGTCTTTTAATGCAGAGCTGGTAAGTCAAGTAAGATCTATTTCCTCAGAATTAAATTTTAGAGCTTTCGGAGTAAATGTAACTTATGTGACAATGGACAAAGAAAAAAGCAGAAAACTATTAACTAGAGCTAGGAATATATGCAAAACGCCATATTTTGCATATGTTGCATATTAGGGTGGCCCAAAAAAAGCGAATATTTTTTTTATTTAAGTCATTTATGAAAATATGTTAGTTTATCATATTTTAAGAGCCCCCTCCAAAGGACAGCTCAAAAAAAAATTTTTAAAGGGTCGCTCCGAATTTTTAAAAAATTCCAAAATCTTCGAAAACCGGATTTATTTTGTTTTAATTTTTTTCCCACTATTTAATTTTTTTCTATAAGAAAAATTATACAGAACCTGAAAATTTCAAGTTGAAATTTTAATATTGAAAGGTCGCTCCGAATTTTTCTAAAGTTTCAAATCGAGTACTTTTCGAGATACTTTTGAACATGAATATTAACGAACTTTTTTTCTTTAATTTGACATACTAAAGAATGAAATTAAAGCACGAGAAACGAAAAAAAAAGTTTAATGAATGATTTAATTAGTAATGTAAAAAAAATATTTCTTAACGCTCCTTTATGAACTCAATTGTACAAAAAAAAATTCCTGAATTACAGATGCCACCAGAACCTATGATTACTCGGTGGGGTACCTGGCTTAAAGCTGCCTTTTTTTACGCAGATAATTATGAAAATTAAAGAAATCATATTTGATTTTGATGATTCATCTAAGGGAATATCTAATACAAAGAAGTTGTTTCAAAATCACATATTACCAAAGCAATTAGTGTTTTTAAAAAATTATGCATTTCTACCCAAAATTATATTAGATTTAGAACAAAAAATTTACCTTTGGTCACTTCCGTAAATTTAATTAAGACGTTTGAATCAGAGTGTAAAAATGTCCAGGGCGATATTGGAAAGACGATTTTTCATAAATTTTCAAATGTAATTTTAAAAAATTAAGGATTTATTGTTTTAAGAAACCTTGCTAATATTTATTCTGGTAACTTTGAAGATATTAATACTATTTATCCAGATATTTCAAGAAAAGTTAAGTTTGCACCTATTACTTCTGTAGATGTCGAAAGGAGTTTTTCTTTGTGCAAGTACATACTGATAAGAGACAATCATTTAATACAGATAATTTAGAAAAACATCTAATTGTTCATTCGTTTTATAATAATGTTGATTTGTAAATAAAATTAGTTAATAATTAAATAATTATTAAGTATTATATTAGGTATTGTAAAATAAAACAAATAATAAATATTAATAAACTATTTCGATTAAATAACAAATTACTCTTATTGCATATGCTCTGCATATTTTTCAATTTTTTACGCATATATTGAAGTATTTTGCGGCATATATATGCGCATATTTAACTACTTTTTGGGTGCATATATTCCTAGGTCTACTGTTAACTATACAGTTCACTGGAAAAAAGCAACTGAAGTTGTAGATGTACTTCTGTGAGATGCACAGACAGTTGTCTGTTGTCTCTTGTATCACAGTTTATTCTTTTTCATCTTATTTACATATCTGGTTATTAAACGCAAAAAATATTTATAAAAAATGTTAGACGAAAATGAGAACATGTTTTATTTTCTACTGATGGCAAAAAGCGAAAAATACCACGGCTAAAAATTAAGTTTATTTTGCAACTTGCAACAAAAACCAGGAGAATCGAAATCAAATTTGATTTAAAAGAAAGGTTTTAGTTTATTTTAATGGAAACAGGAAACTGGAAATAAATAAATCTATAGCTGTTCTTTTATTCCACATAAGCTCGATTATCCCATGATTAAAAAATCTACTAGTTCTACTCCGCTCCAGGAGGTACTTTTCAAACGTAGCACATAACGTTGGTAAATTCGGATATCTGTATCAAAATTTAAAATATATGTTAGGTAGAGCTATCAGTTTTTCTCATTTAAATTGCATAATTTATTTTGCATACCTTTTTGAAACTTTGGGAAATGAAAAATAACTAGTATTCGAATCCGTTCGAGGTAGACATGTGCGATAAACACATCTCTTTCTTTTAGATTCCATCAGTTCACTAAAAAAATTATTTTGCTTTAATAAAATAAATAAAAATATGTAAATAACTCTATAGTAATTAAGAAATTTCCCCCATTTTGACATATTTTGTCATTTTTTTTTTTAATTTGAATAAAATCCATTAATTTGACCTTTTTTATTTGAATATTGTAAACTTAATTACTTTTCCCATATAACTTTTTCCCATCATTGTTTTCTCTGATACTTCCTCTTTATTTTAAACTAGTTTTTGTTACCAATAATTCTATATTTTCGTTGATTTAACCACTTTAATAATTGTTTTTACCAAAATGTCCCTAAATTCTTGATGCTATATTCACTTTTCAACGATTTTTGTTTATAAAATGTCCATTTACCATAATTTTTTTAATTAAAATTTATGAAATACTCTTAAAACCGTTCTTTTACACTGGTTTAATCCTTTATACAGTTATATAGGTTTTACGAGAAACTTTTTAATTACAAAAGGTCTTAGTTCATGAAATCTCAACAGAAAAACCTATTGTTATCTAACTTTCAATCTTAAATACTATACTTATTTCTATAATTGTTTAAATTTTATACTGGGCTCCTTTTTAAATTTTAATAGTACATCTTATTCTATTGTAAGGTCCTATAATATATTGTATTTGAAAAGATCACCCCTATTGATACCATTACAATATACTGTTTTAAGTTTACAGCACTTTTGCAATTTTTTTCTCAACATTATAAACAAAAACGCCATTTTGCTGTAAATTAACTAGTTCCGAACCCTGGAAATGCTTGCAAATTTAAACTTAGTATCATTTACATTAGCCGATTATTATTACAAACTTGTTTTTTGATGTGAAATTTTCAAAATAGGATGTCTTTATTGACGGGCCTATCAATCTAATTCAATTACGAAAATTAAAAAGAAGCGCCATCCGATCGAGTACACGTCTTTAATTAAATCGTTATACATTTAATTACTTTTTAATTGACACGTTTTTGGCGAAATTAATCGACACAGATTCTACTTTAGATCAATTTATTCGCAACTAAATTGATGATGAGAGAGGAGATATTTCAGTTTTACATCGAATTTGGAATTTAATTTCATCAGCATAGGTACTTTTTTTGATATTTGTTTTTACGATAGCAAAAATAGTTTATAGTATGTAAAAACGACGAGACATTAACAAAATATAAACAAAAATAAGTATGAATTTTATCTAAAATATTAATAATGTGAAAAGAAGTCTTTAAAATAACACAAAAAATGCCTAAAACAATATCTGATATTTAAAGAGCGCAGAAAGGGATTATATTACCATAATCCCTGTCTATATTTAAAACTCGTCCAGCGCTTTCAGTTTTTACGCAATTTTTCTGACATTACCCAACAAAAAATCAAACTGATCAAAAATAAGTCAAAATAATTACCATTTTGACTTCTTTGGGTAAAATTTAGCAATTTTTCATACACGCAGTAATTTCCTTGACAGCTTTGACAAGTCACTATTCCCAACAGTCGTACGTTTCAAGTCGAGCAGCGAAATCCTTCTTCTTCCAGCCGTACGTCTCCGCTTCCAAGGATTACGAGCGCCCCATGACAAATGCCAAAATTATGTCACTCCATTTGTTCCAGATTTAAGTCCTGAAAAGCCTCGAAACACTTGTCTGCCCTTTGACGCGAATATTTATCACAGACAATCTATTTTCTCGCGAACAACCAGCCTAATTCCGCATCACGGATTGTGCTTGATGCTCGGGGAGGGAACGAAAGGTTCAAAAACAATCCAATTTACGGGCCTTGCTTCCAGTATTTCATAAGTATTTATTGGATTCTCGTCGGAATGGGGGTTTCGGATTAAATTTTATGCCAAATTTACTGATGAAATGCGATGAAATAATAATCGGGTTTGGACCATGGATTAGTTATTTTAGTCGATGATTTAGATATGAAATTTGTTGATGCGGGTCGTCCATGAGCATTTTTGAACATTTGGACATTGATTATCTCATCATTTTCGCACGTTATCTACAGTGGCAGTTGGTCAGATTAGGCAGGAGTTCATCATAGCTTATTCAATGCTCTTACAAATAATTCATCCGTGATTAATTGCGCGTGGTGGAAATTTTGATACTGAATATTTTTATCTGATCAATATCGTGTAAAATACCATTTTGTAGGTCTGATTGAGTATATACTGAATTACTATGGGTTTGATAAGCTAACTTTAAGAATAGCGTAGATACGGATATACAGGGTGTCCCAAAATTCCGTGTACATAGAGCTATTGTATATTAGAGACTCGTCTGTAAACAAAATTTTTCTGTAAATAACTGGATCGGCCGCTCTGCGCTCTGGAATGACTTGTACAAAATGTAAACAAGACTCATAAATAAAAGGTAGAAGTTCCTGGACACTTTGAATATGAAAGGCATAAATAAGTTGTTCTCTAATTATTCTGTTGGATGTGCTCTTTGAAACCCTAGTTTGGCGTGCCAGTTGTCGGGTACTAATTCAGGGATAATTTTTAACTATTTCAAGTTTTCCCTCCTCTGCAGCATGAGTTCTGGCTTGACGTGGTCGTCTAGCATTATTTCTGTTCGGTTTCAGTTGACCAGTTTCTCGGAGTCACCTCTCGGTAAAAGCAAAAATCTGGTGATTTGGAATCTGTCGATTTGGAAATCTTTTATGGTATACCCGAACACTCTTACGACAATTACAGAAACCAAACACTAACAAAATATTAGTTTGTTCATTAAATGTGTACTCTATACCAGCCACAAAATGTCTGAAATAACTCCTTTACAAGAACTTTGAAGCAAAACAAAAAATACAATACAAAAAATGAGTACTATTGACAATTTTTCAGTTCTACACTATATCTCTCAAAATTATTAATTTTTTTATTAGTAACGTTAACAATCGTCAACCATCTGTTTGAATTATTATTTTTCAGTCGATACCTATGCTTATTTATGATTTTTAACCGATTTCAAAAAAGGAGGAGGTTCTCAATTAGTCAGTACATACAGGGTGTTTCAAAAAGATTGGTCATAAATTATACCACATATTTTTGGGTCAAAAATAAGTCGATTAAACTATACTTACCTATACAGTATGGTTCAAATGAAAGGAATAAATTCATTATAATGGAAGTAGTTGGTTTTTCGAAAAAATGCTCGGACAGGTCAATTTTGTTTACTCAAAGCGCAATTTTTTAAGTAGAATTCAATTTTCCCCCACTTCCCATTTTTGGATAGTGACGTCATTGACAATTTTTTTAAATAGTAACCCCAATTTTTTTTTCTTGATTTTGTTAGATCTTGCAATTTCCTACTCAGAAACATAATATTTGAAATATCTTACATAACAATTTTTTTTGAATAAAAGTCATTTAAAGATCAGACATATAAATTTTATTTTATTTTGAGAACAATAAATGAATAAAATATAATTATTCGTAATTAAGTGCTTAATTAAACAAAATAATAATAATATTATTAATAATAATAATAAAAAAGAATTTGTGAAATTGTCATTAAATTCTTTTTATTATTATTATTATTATTATTATTATTATTTTTTTTTTAGATGAAGCACTTAATTACAAATAATCTTTTATTTATTTATTGTGTTTCAAAATAAAATAAAATTTATGTATCTGATCTTTAAATGACTTTTATTCAAAAAAAATTGTGATGTCAGATATTTCAAATATTATGTTTCCGAGTAGAAAATTGCAAGATCTATCAAAATCAAGAAAAAAAAATTGGGGTTACTATTTAAAAAAATTGTCAATGACGTCACTGCCCAAAAATGGGAAGTGGGGGAAAATTGAATTCTATTTAAAAAATTGCGCTTTGAATAAACAAAATTGACCTGTCCGAGCATTTTTTCGAAAAACCAACTACTTCCATTATAATGAATTTATTCCTTTCATTTGAACCATACTGTATACAAAAGTGCACCCAAAAATAGTTATAAGATAAAAATTTAAATGAATTTTTTTAACGTTGCTCTTAAACCGTTTGGCATTTTTTCATGACATTTTATGACGTGTTAGAATACCATGACTAATAATACCAGGAAGAGCAAATATTTTTTTCTTGATTTTTAAAGGTTTTTGGAGGGGGTCACCGCTTTTTTCTCCACTCAACTTTTTTGTAGTATAAAATTTAATTACAAATGAAACGCCACTGGAATGCAACATCCATTTGGAAACTTTTTTGTTTCTTAGTATTGAAAAAAATTTAGTTTAGACGATACAGCCATTTAAAATGACAACTTAAAAGTATTCAATGGAAATTCTACGTATGAAAAATATAAAAATCAAGTTTATTTTTAAATTACCAACTAATGTCATCAAAATAAAAAAAATTAATTTAACAGGTGTTTAAAATTACATTCTCCTCCTGTATATACTTACTACATAGTTTTAACAATAAAAAGCAAATTTTGATATTTTTGCATACGTATAATTTACATTGAATATTTTTAAGATGTCATTTTAAGTGGCTGTATCGTCTAAACTAAACATTTTACAAACAAATACTAAGAGACAAAAAAGTTTCCAAATAGATGTTGCATTTCAGTAGCGTTCGATTTTTAATTTTATATTACAAAGAAGTTGAGTAGAGAAAAGGGTGGACCAAAATCCTACAAAAATAAAAAAAAATACATTGACTCTACCTTGATTTTGTTAGTCATGGTATTCCTACACATTATATAAAATTTCATGAAAAACTGTCAAACGGTTTAAGAGCAACAACATTCATTTAAATTTTTATCTTATACACCAGGTAACTATTTTTGGGTGCACTTTTTGTTGAAATTACATTCAACATGTTCTATCTGGAGGGCAGATTAATCTAAATCAGCATTTAACAAACAAACAAAAATAAAATACTAAATAGACACTTCCTGTATAAACCAATTATCCAAAGTTGTGCAATAACCACCCATTTAACTTTCAAGTAACCTTCAAAGACATCTGCTACTTCGCGAACAGCTAAATCTAGTCATGCGAGATTTTTCACCCAATCATAAGGCAGATCTTAAAAACAATAGTCTCGCGTGCAATCATACGAGACTAGAAAACCAATTAGAAGAAAGCCGGTAAGCCGGTGCGAGCTGATAAACAACGGCAGCAAAAAACTAAAACTCACTTTCGCTTTGTCAGTCGAACAAGCAACAAGTCACAAAAACTTTAAAAAGCCGGTATTCGCGGTAATCAATTCCAAGCATTGTGCGATTTGATTTATAAAAGATAATATGTAACGTATCAATAATTTTATGTAACAAAATTGTAAATGTGTTAAATGTGAAAGTATCAAGCAGTGAATAAATCAAAATCAAGTGTAGGGTGATGGTTTTATTTAAACACCCAGTGCTTCAACTAAAACTTCAAGAATATCTTCCAGAGGCTATAGTGTGGAGCATAAGGCCTTCACCTCAGGTAATCTATTTCAAATACAGTCATACAGTCCACCATGATCGAAGGCAGTATATCTCAAGCCCAATAAAGCCAGGGTAGAACACTTTTGTATGTAGGTAAGTACAGTTTAATCTATTTTTGACCCAAGAATATGTGGTATAATTTATGACCAATATTTTTGAAACACCCTGTATAATTTTTATATATTTTCAGCGATAATACTTTAATACGATGTCTGATTTTAATGATTATTTTTTTGTTATAAAGAGAATACTTCAGGAGTGGTCCCATATAAATTTGGTCTAAATCTAATAATTGGGTCCATGAGAAAATCCTCAAACTCTTCATTTTTTATGTATGTTTAGCGATAATTCTTTCCCACCTTGTCCAATTTCTAAGATTCTTTTTTTTTGTTAGTATGGGGGTACCTCAGGAGTGGTCCCATATTTTGGTTTAGATGTGTTGATGGCATCTGCATTATTTTGAAGTCGGTTTTTTAAAATTATTCTTAATACTTGTTTTTATTGTAATAACGTTAAAAGAGACACTATTCGGGTTGCATTAGTTATAACTTTAAGGTATTTTTTATGGCATAAACCAACATGAACGTTTATGATAGATTGTTATTTAGGCATGATCTTCCATTGTGGCCGACATCAAGGACAAGGTCTTATAAGATTGAAACCAAAAAATACTAGAGGGCCAGATGATATTCTGGCATTTTTAAAAAGAGATTATGCAAATATTTTAGCCAAACCTTTGACCATGGTCTTTAATGTCTTTATGAGAAGGGAATTTTCCAAGTTATTGGAAGATATCTAAACTCTGTCCAATCTTTAAGAAGGGTTCCAGATCTATCATAGAAAACTGCAGACCTATTATCCATTCTTTGCAATTTTGGAAAAGCTTTCGAAAATGTCATTTATGAAATACTTTTCGCTCATGTTAAATCGATTATATCTACGGCACAGCACAGCTTTTTTCCAGGCAGACCAACAGAGACCAATCTGCTTTACACAATATGTTGCGGAAAACCTTGATAGGGGTGGCCAGATTGAAGCTATATATACTAACTTTTCCAAGGCTTTTGATCGTCTCGATCATAGTATACTTTTAAATAAGCTTTCCATTATTGGACTCACTACGTCTTTTCTGCGTTTCTTTGAATCATCTTTAAGTAATCGTAAATAAGTTGAATACCATGATTTTCAGTCAATTTATATAAAAGGTTTTTCCGGTGTCTCTCAAGGTTTAATTCTAGGACCACTTTTATTTTCTATTTTTGTAAATGGCATTACTAAAAGGCTATTGCCTCCTGTTTCTATATCAATCTCTATGTCAGTTTCTATGTCAGTCTTTATGTCAGTCTCTATGTCAGTCCTTATGTCAGCCTCTATGTCAGTCTCTGTCAATCTCTTTGTCAGTCTCTATATCTGGTTTTCTATTGTAAGTAGAAATAAAACTTTATGACGTTACCTTTCTTATATTTTCTTTATTTTATCTTCTATCAGCAATATTTTTAACAAAATTCTCTACAAATACCATGTAAAAACCAATCTAACAA
Organism: Psylliodes chrysocephalus; assembly: GCA_927349885.1. Taxonomy (NCBI): domain Eukaryota; kingdom Metazoa; phylum Arthropoda; class Insecta; order Coleoptera; family Chrysomelidae; genus Psylliodes; species Psylliodes chrysocephalus. Next base: position 1,070,047 of record OV651821.1, on the reverse strand, counting down.
TCCTTTTTTATTTGATAATGTCTAAAAATCTGCTCAACCGACAATAATTAAAAAAATATGATGGTCCAAAAGTCATCAAAATTTGGACAGTAATTTTCATATCAATATATAATTTTAATTGTTAAAAACTATTTAAAAATGGGTCCATTATGTATATAATATTTGAGATCAAAATTAATTAAATCAGTAATTAATGTCTTGACTCTTTTTCCAATATTTAATAATCTCAAGCCTGCTTTATTTTGATAGTAGCAGCAATTTTAGCACTATCTACATTGTGTTTTAAGAAGTCTCTGATGCAGAAGTATTCCATTCTTAGTAAAATTGTGAAAACCACTTTCCGTTAAGTTTGTTGCTTCTTGTTTTATTACTTGTTGCTCTAAATCTAGGAAACGTAAAGAGATAAGAAAAGTTTTCCGTTTTTCCTGGAATTATACGTCACTTTTAGGAGTTCGTATATTATTCTATAATTGAAAATAATGTTGACATTTACAAAAAAGTGGCAGTCTTGTATTGTATATCCTACGAAAAATAACTGTGCGATATTCTCGTAGTTAGTTCATAGTTGGGTTTTTAAAAAGATATTCGATTAATAAAAACCCACCGTTTAATTGTAGGTATAATTTTATTGTTCCAATTCTAAACACAAAAGGTATGCACATACAAAATATTGTTGATATAATTATAACTAAACATAAATATAATTTGTCTAAAAAGCAAACAAGTATGAATTACTTAACCTACTTAAATATAATATAAATACAGGGTGATATTTGCATATCACAACTGAATTAATATATTATTAATATACAAGATGTTAAAAAGAATATGATCGCGATTCTAAAAATACATGTTCTTTAGAAATACTATCAGTCGTATCTTTTATATTTAATTTTTTTGGTTTGAATCACCATGTATTTAAACCGTACAGATTTTCAGTTGATACTTAAGTCATAAATAGACTCACTAACAACTGCAGAGTTAATTTACATTTATCTATCGGTGTAATCCACTTAATTTCTTTTTTCTATTATAAAACATCTTCTTGATGAATATTAAATTTATTCATACATAGTTAATTTTGGTATAATTAAAAAAAGCGAAGTTTTTAATGAATATTTCATAGAACTTACAGCAGCTTATCTAGGCGAGCAGAAATTAAAACAACTCCCGCATTGAAATAATGACGGAACTTTCCGCATTATATAATTAAACAATTAAAATAATTGGCGTCTATTTGAAAGCTGAAGAGCGATTTTCTCTTACAGTAAACGCTCTCTAGTTTCCACCCGTTCGGATAGCAATTGTTAGTAAAATTGAATATCCGAAAAAGAACCAATTTTCCACTTAAGTCGTTTGGAACAGCGTGGAAGTCTAGACACTTTCAATTTTCCATAAAAGTGAGTTATTCTTCGGATCGAGTTAGAACTCCTTTTTATAGAATCGAACCCCGAATGGATGAAGAGGATTTTTCAGTGGCGCCGTTCTACTATGAGTGTTTTCCGGAAATTTTTTATTTTTTGCATTAACGATCTAATAATCCTATACATATAAGGAAAAAATTTGTCAACAATTTGATCTCCGTCGTAAAAAAAACCTTAAAGAAGATCTTACAAATTAACCCCATAAAATATGGATAACGACTGTTATACTGTCGCCAGTTCACTATAAAAACAAAAAATAATTCAAGAGACGCTAGAATGAGGCCCTCAAGGGTACACTCGTAGCGTAAAAAACAAAAAATGATTTAACTTAGAACGAAAGACCAAAAGCCGATAGTAGTATTAACACGTTCATTGCCAGACAACAATTTTAGTCGACTCCACGTGGACGAAAATTTTTTTTAAATTTTTTTTTGTAAAACGGTTTATAACTATTCAAACAACCAATTTTGAATATATTTTTATAACAAAAGTACTAAATTTTACTTAAAAAAAAATACACCTGTAGATGTAATCGGCCACTTCATTGAAAATTTAATTATGAGTGCCGATTACATGTCCATATTTGGTAAAAATGTTATCTGTTGTGGTAAATATAAAAACAATCTACACAAAAACCAGGGCTTCCACCACGAGCCTTGCAAACATCCAGTGTTGCCTTTCTTCTCTTCTTTTCTTACAATTTATTTGGTAACTTGTAAACCTTGATTTACGGTATACTATTCTTCCTTCGTATTTTCTGTTTTTTCTAGTTCATGATCATCTAGGGTAACTTTTGATTTCAATAAAAATTTCTGGCAACACGGCTTCCGTAACAGAAATGACATTTCATATTGTAAACAAACTTCTTCTCTTCATTAAATATACTTTTGCTGGCAACCAACAATACAATAGCGTAAAACAAAGTTCATTTAGCATGCCGATACATTTTCAGGCTCTTCTAACCTTTGCCGCAATATAAACTTTAAGGAATTGTACCTTTAGTTCTATACACCTTTAGGAGTAGTCGGCTACTTTATGAATCTGGTCACTACTCCTATAGGTGTAGTCGGCAATGGACGTGTTTAGACGTTGAATTTCCTGGTTAGTAAAGCATTGGCATTACTTAGGTGTCAGCCCGTCACAAGAAGTATTGGCCCGTCACAAGAACCCTAAAGAAAACGTGCAAGATAAAACACAGAAATAACTATTAATCCCTGGTTAATAAAGTTAAAATTAAATAACCAGGTACCTACAAAGCCTTCTCGTGAAGCGAGGTCTAGAAATAGGTAGTAACTACTCAACATTTACTAATTAAATTAAAGTTCGGCTTATCAATTTATGTAGGTAATCTTCAGATTTACAAAGCAACAAGATAGACGGCTCGTGAAGTGAGTTCTACCCAACAATTACATTTAATAGGCAAATTACACCCTTAGACTTCAAAATACTACCCCTTAAAAGTCAATCCCATGTACTGAAAATATATACAACGAAAAGAAACATAACTTAGGGTTATAATCGTCTAGGTAAGCATGCTAACTAAAATAAAACTATAATTACCCCTTTAACAGCAAAAAAAGAAGGAAGACAAAATCACCAAAGCACCAATTTCGTGGACAGCTTATTCAGAAAATATTACATATATATGTGGGCACTGAAATAGAGGACAAATGGCTTTACAAAAAGAATTACTACGTCGTAATCTAAATGATGAACAAACAAAAAAAAACTCACTTATGAGATTCGACACTTGGTTAAATATATCCTCCTAAAAGAGCCCTTACAACATGTGGTCACCAAAAATACAACTAAATCACACTGTTGTAACTTTAAACAAAAGGTTATTTCGCAAAATCCCAATTATGGATTGAAAATTAATTCCAATAAATGTCGAAGCTACCTGTTATCATCCATGTGTCGAAAATCTCCAAATTCTGAGAAGGACGTCACTTCCAAAAACCAATAATACCAACATACCTTAGTGGCAAATAGATGTTCCATCAGCGCCCTCTATTACGAAATAAATACTTGACAGAAAGGACTAAAAGCCTCTAAAACCAAATAAATAGCCTAACTAAACTCAAATAGAGGTCCTATCTACCCCAAACTGATCATATACCCACAATTACCATCAGGGCTGAAACGTTAGACCGACATCTTGAATACAGGGCAGCCACCTACTCGCCCAGAGTGTCGCAGAATCCCCCTGAATCTATGGAAAAAGGCTCGCGAAGAAACGTCTTAGACAGTGAGTTGACAGAAATCCGGTCGCTTGTCGATTCAAAAGCACAGTGGTTTAAATGCGGGTATAGAAGGACTCTTTTAAAAATTACTGAACAAGGACAAAAACAAGCATATTCCTATTTTAATGAAAAACCACTATAAGGCCAAATCTAAACGTTACAAACTTGGCAACTATGCATTTCCTTACCACGAGATTTGGGTTTGTGTTTATTGGTTACCATGGCAACAGTTGCCATGGTAACAATTTTTACGTAAGTGATTTCGGCTAAACTAAATTTGACCTCAAATTCCGTTTAGAAATCTCAAAACTTAAATTAAATTTGACATATGACATTATATAAAAGGTTACCACGGTATGTGTGACGTCACCACAATATCCACAATACTGTAACCAAGTATGTTGTGGTAAGCTTATAAACAAATGCCTTAAAAGTATCCACCGAGTGACGTCACAGTTAAACCAGCACAAATTGAACTAAATCAGCTATCCTCTTGTTGATAGTACTCTTTTAACTTGGCTGGTTTATATTTCTTTTTTTGTTGATTTTATTTGCACACTTGGCAACACCGTGCTAATTTGTATTGATAAAGCACGACAGATATAATTCTAAATTCTAATGAATGTTTGAAATGTATGGAATGTTAGGAATGTTAGACGTTAGGAATGATCAGAATGCGTAAAATAAGTCACATTGAAATGCACAGGCGGGTTTTAAGAACATTGATATTAAAATAGTTAGGATGAATTGAAAATTTTGAAAATCAAAATTTTTTTTTTTCGGACTCAGAATGATCAGAAACGTGAAAAAAAGTATACAAAAATAGGAGTAAGAAATGCTATACTGAGGACCCATAGGAAGGGGCTCAGTAATTTGAGTTTTCCATTATCTCTATTCTTATATTTAATATTTATGTTATATGTATCTATAGATCACTAACTAATAGGGTTGTGTCGCTGAAGCAGTATCTGTTATTTTTGAAACAGGTTTTCAGTTGGAACAGTTTGGAACAGGTATACGTCGAATCACGAAACTGTTCCACGGGACAGTTGTTTCGGTAGACGGAGATTGTTTATTTTAAATTGCTACTTGCTGTCACAGTCGCAGAGCGCAAATTGCGTGGGACTGGAACAGGCATGCATCAAATTAGGAAACAGTTCGACGGAACAGTTGTTTCGATAGACGGAGATTGTTTATTTTAGGCATTTCTTAATAAGCTTACCATAACTTACTAGAACATACTTATGTAACCAAAGCAATTCTTTAAACGGTTTGGTTACTTCCATGACGTCATACGTTACCAAAATATGTAACTACTACTAACCATGATGTTTTTAGTGGTAAGGTGTGTGGTAAGGTCAGTAAGGTCCACATTTGAACAAATCGAGCATGCGCAAAGTATTGTAAAGAGATTAAATTAGATACATTTTTCTGTGGTTACGGGTTATATGGTTCATTTTGTATATTTGGGTTGGGCATTTTTGTATTTACCAAAGAAAACTCTATTTACTAAAAAACAAATTACATTTGAAATACAGGGCACTGAATTAACTCTTCACGAGAGCGATGTTGATGACCACTGGATACTGTTATTTATATTGAAATATAAAGATGAAAATATGAGACTACTGGTACAAGTATTTATCATTGTTATTTCATCACAAATAACACATTAATTTTTTTTCTTCCTATTGTTGGAGGAGACATTTAAATAAATAACAAAAGAACGAAAACCAAATGACGTCTGTGACAAAAACACTTTTATTTATCTGAACAAAAACAAAGTAAACAAATCGTCAATTTGACATGTGACAACGACAAGTGCTACGAGTTACCACGGTATGTCTGACGTTATCAGAGTAACCAAAACGCTGTTACGAAGTATGTCGTGGTAAGCTTATAAAGAAATGCCTTTTAAATTGCTACTTTCTGTCGCAGTCGCAGAGCGCAAATTGCGTGGGAATGGAACAACTTGTTATTAGGCGTTGGCTTTATTAATATTAATTACTGTTACTGTGACAGTTGCCTGTTGCAGTTACAGACTAGCCATTGAAACAGCTTGATATTTATTATTGACCTTTCCTAGAAACGACATCTATCTGTAATAACTACGAGTAGATAGGAAAGTCATGTGTTGAACACATCAGATTTTTTTATCCTGTAACCAGCTCATTCAGCTTTTCATCCCGGGATGCTCATAATATAAACTACCATTTAAATTTTTTTTAAATTACATCTTTACAGACTACTTAACAATGGTCCAGAAAGATTATTTTTCTGTCAGTAGCGTCCCTAAGGACTTTGTTTCCATTTTATTATTATAAAATAAACTAGCGGAGGTGGAAACTGATTTCTTATTTTATTCAATTTAGCTGGGATAACAACAATCGACTATTCTCTTCAGAAGCTCTCTGTATTTTACAAGTGCAAGATAAACGAACTTATTCCTTCAACTACTTGTTGACAACGCCGTTTCTTGAAAAGGATTTTCCTCATTTTCTCTGTCAATTTCTATTGTAACAATCGTATTTTAACCTGTAACGGAATAATATAAATCCAATAATACGCTTTGCCTGCCAGCGCTAAAACTCTCAAACGAATTAGTTTTAAGCCCGCTGAAACAAAAGGGCCGAGACGAAAATTGGAATCTTTGATAAAACTTCATTTGCTCGATAAGATCGGGGCCATTTTCTTACTCTCGAGTTTGCAGTTACTTGCAATATAATTTAACTTTAGTAATTCGATAGAAGCGTTTGTGTAGATAGCCTTGAGGTCGCTTGTTCGTCAAAGTTTACAAGCTTAAGTAAATAAATCAGTTATATAATTTTGTTAAGTGATTGGTTTTGGATTATTTACTGGATAGAAAATGTTTCGTAAATGGCATGTCAATATTGATGAAGATAATTCCTTTGTCTATGACCAGGTCCCGCTCCAAGGCCGGACAACCCGGACATTGTCACTGTCAGAATGTGATAAAATATTATAATTATTATAATTAAAATAATTATAATAATAGCATGCGCCTTTCATTTGTAAAAACATTTATCACTGTTTATACAAGAAAGTTAAAATACTTGTTTTTTATCTATATATAGTTGTAAAGAAAATAGGTAATAACGAAAAAATTATTATTTAATAATAAGAAATGTATGTATGTGAGTGTATGGTCTGAAAATGTCAGAGAATAGTAAAAAATATTAGCAAAACATTTTGCTTTCTATACAATAAAAAAAAGTATCATTCAATCAGATAGTTATGTTCGGAATAATCATGCCCCAATACTAAAAGGAAGCTATATTTCTGACGGTGACCATGTTGAACTTGCTTATTCTAGCAATATTATAAATTATATTTCTGCCTCGTCTCGTAAATAAGATATGTGTCGCCCCCTGTATATGCTTCGATTCGACCACATAGTTGAAAGCTGGAACTATTTGATATATTCCCTTCTCCACCAATCCCCTCATCTCAACACTTTGCTTCAGTCTTTGTTTATGTGTCGTAAAGATCACATCTATATTATATTTCCTAGAAAATTCAAAAACAAAGTGTACCGATGACTAAACCTAATAAAAAACATCCAAAAAAAAAGTCGAATAAGCATTCTCCTCTTTAAGAACGTGTTGTATGGTTTAGCCAGAAATTTATCAATTGAATCTACAAAGTTTTTGTTTTTTTAAGCAATTCTCCCGTCATATCAACAATAAAGTTATTGTGTCATTGAAAACGGTAAGTAATTGCCTTAATGCCGAAAATTAATACGTATTTTATTTGTACGATTTTTTCACTGCAAAATAGTTAGGTATTGAACGAAAATTTTTAGTTTTCTTTTATGATACCTACTGGTAAAAGTTCGTTTCTTCTTTACCATTTTAAATTCTAGTGTGTAGTAATTTATTTGCGAAAGTAGTTGTTATTGGCCTTTTTTTATAGGCTTAAGGTAAAGAAATTTTTAAATGAAAATAGATATACATTAAAACTTGATATCTAGTTACTTGAAATATTTGTTTTTTGCAGTAGATAATGTTTATACTACTGTTGCTTATAGGTATAACAAAACTGTTTTCTGACGACAGTTTTATTTTTATCCTTTATTGAATAATTGAATAATTAATAACATCGTTGGACACACTGTAATTGATAATAAATTTATATCGTTTACTGTTTGTGATAATAGTAGGTATTGAAATTTTAATTTAACTTATGACTTTATAATCGAATATTTTCCTACACTGTTTGTGATAACAGTAAATAATAGCAGGTTACTCTCTGTACTGACAGTAGATATTTTCAGGTAATTTTTTCTGATAACAGTAGATAAAAGTAGGTTACTTTTTGTAATAATAGTAGATTATTAAGATTTTAATTTAATTGATGACATTATAAATGAATATTTTCCTACACTGTTTGTAATAACAGTATATATTAGCAGTTTATTGTTTGTAATAATAGTATAAATTGAGATTTTAACTTAACTGATGACATTATATATCGAATATTTTTCTGCACTGTTTGTGATAACAGTAAATAATATGTCTGTGATGACAGTAGACATTTTAAGGTTACTGTTTGTGATAAGAGTAGAAATTAACGACTGACTGTTTGTGATAACAGTAGATACCAATGGCTGACTGTTTGTGATAACAGTAGACATCAACAGCTAACTGTTTGTGATAACAGTAGAAATCAATGGTTGACTGTTTGTGATAACAGTAGATACCAATGGCTGACTGTTTGTGATAACAGTAGATACCAATGGCTGACTGTTTGTGATAACAGTAGATATCAATGGCTGACTGTTTGTGATAACAGTATATATCAATGGCTGACTGTTTGTGATAACAGTGATATCAATGAGATTCCTGGACTGTTTTGTGATGACAGTTAATAATAAGAAAATCCTGCACTGTTTGGTAAGTATAATGAATATTTACATATTATTGTTTGTGACAACAGTAGATACAGAATTTTGCTGTTTGTGATAACAGTTGTTGGTTACAATAAAAGAATACTTTCTAAGAGTATTTAGAATATTTCTTGATTATGTTATTAAAGAATATTCTGATTGTGACATTAGACATTTATGATTTAGAAGCCATACCTATATCCGTTTATGACATCAGACTATTATCATTTTCATCATGTAAGTATATATCCTCTACTGCTTCATCAAGTTATGACATCGGATAATTATGAATTACATCCTCTTTTTTAATCTGATTGTGATATCAGTTTATTTAAATTACCAGATCGGATATATTTTAGAGGTTTATTTATATTATCTTGTATGGCTTTTAGATTAGATTTATCTACAATCATGTATAATTTATGTATAAAAGTTATTATTATCCATAGCTTCTTATAAATTAAAACCGGATTTCTTTGGACGATTTTACGAAATTGAAGAAATCTAATTGAGATGTTAAAATAGGCGTGCATTAATCGAGGCAATAAAATGACCGAGATATAGTCGAAAACATTCGAAATAATCCGGCTTAGAACAACCCCATCCGGTTGAGGTATTTATTGAGTAGTAAGCGAGTAATAACGTCGCAGGTCGTAAGCCCTTTATAACACCACAAAGCAACAAGTAAAGGGAAGTAAACTCATCAAGGGAGTTCCATCGGCCCTCCGGTTGCGATGCGGTTTCTTATTCCTGCGGTAACGATTCTACAGGGTGAAAACGGTTGTTTCAAAATGTCTTTGTAAACTTTAAAGATTGGAAATGAGAAGTGAGAATGTATTTCTCGTTGATGGGTCCTAATAAGGACGAAACGTTCTCCTTAGTTAGTGAAATCAAAAATAAAGTGTTAAACATTATTTTAGATATCTGCTTTATTCTTCAGATTTAATATCTGGTGGCAGAGTAGTTATTTTTTTTATTTTAATTTTATTTATACAAGTTGATTAATAATAATAATATCTATTTATTCACATAAAGGTACATTATAAGAATACATACATTTATTAAATCTAAGAAAAAAATAAAAAACTTAAGCCCATTAAAATCAAAAGAGTGGTTGGGCATGGATAAAAATAAAATGCTTGTGGCGTATAAATATCTTACAAAAAGAAAATTATATTTCCATTGTACAAGGACCTTAAGAAATGGATAGATATAGATAATTACATTGAGAAAAAAAAATATTTATATACATGAATACATGGAAATGTCAAGAAGGACGGAGTAGTAAAAAAAATTTAACTATTTAATAATTCTATTATCTGAAAGGGTGAAAATAGGACATCAAAGTGCAGAACATTGAAGATAAATATGAACTGTGATTGGTGGATTTCATATCTGTACAATGTCCTCATTAGAATGGTTATGAAGTTCTATTCGTTCATTAAAGCTCAATGGGCTGCTTTTTCGTTCTGTAAATAGATAATATCCATGTGGATGTAGAAAAATATTATTATTATTCTGTACCATTTAAAATTTATTTATAAAATGTACCAAATTTTTTAAAATATATTTTTACATAATAATTATAACACATTTCTACATTCACACTGCTCATACTCATATTGGTAGAATAACCCTGTATGTCATTTACTTTCAACTTTGTGGTCTTTCCACGCACTCTTCTGGCCTCTTTGATATCACGATTTAGTTATAATAAACAAAAGTTACAGTAAAGTCAGCTCTGAATTTATCAAAGACCCTTCAAACAGAAACTCATTTATGGCAAAATTCTAACGTACAAAATTTTAATGAACATATTAATGACCATTTCGAGATATTTCGTGGCATTTTGTGTTTCAATATTACAAAGTCCAGCAATATGCACAAAAGTTTCGTCATAGACAAATGAATTATCTTCGTCAATATTGATATGACATTTACGAAACATTTTCTATCCAGTTAATAATACAAAACCAATCACTTAAGGTTGTAAACTTTGACGAATAAGCGACCTCAAGGATATCTGTACAAACGCTTCTATCGAATTACTAAAGTTAAATTATATTGCAAGTAACATTAGTAAAAATGAAAAATTAATTTCAAATTATTTGTTCAAAATGCGCCATTTACTTCAATGCATTTTCTACATCTCTTCAAGAAATTTCTTCTTACTGCGAGGAATGAATGATCTTGTCGAATAACTTTACATCATTACATCATCTAAAAAAAATATAAACTATTAATAAGGCCAAAATAAGTTAAGAGCCATAGATTTCCGTTTAAATTGTATTTCCAGACTGACTTATAATTCCATTATTTAGATACCTCCCCGCATATATATCAAAGAAAACTTAAAAATATTATTAGGTAGGGTAGCTATAATCTATATAAAATAAAATAAAACAATAATAATAACCGGCACTCGTCAGCATGATGATAATGAAAATAGCAAATGGCCGATCCTTTCGGCTTTTCAACTAAATTCAGCAAAGCGTTAAAATATAAGTTGAAAGAAATATTACCTGACAATTATCCCAACGGTAACACATAAGAACACAAAAGATACACGATAATTATCTAAATCTACTTATAATAACCACAACGGGTAGATTATTTTATCGGCACAACACCAGCACATTGAAGTTTTGAACTCGATAAACCAAAAGGCCGGTTAAATCAACACCAGTCGGTATTTTGTAGTTCTAAAGGAATATCTTTAAAAACTATATTAAAAATAATATTTAAATCGCTCAATTCTTCATTAAAACATTAATTGATGTTTATTATTAACTACACTTTCCAAGTTGATTTAATTGGATTTTTAAAATTAGTTATTATTTTCTGATAAAAAGTTCTTTTCTTACCCTCCAAGAAAAGAAAATGTTTCTTTTTTGAGTCTATAAAAATTAGTAAGTTAAGGAAATTTATTCTCAAAGATAATGAGATCTTTTAAATCATTACTGCTCGAGCAAAATCCATTAATCCTGTAAATTTGATGAAAGGAAATACATTTTATTTATTGATTTTCTGAATAATCTCATTTTAGGGACAGAAACCTTCAATATTTGGTTATTATTATTCATACACAACTTAAAAGTCCACCTCAATTTTCGATAACCCAAATCAATAGACCACCTTAACTATATGCTATTTTAGTAAATATCCGAAGGCTATTTAATAATTAAAACCTCCATCATTCCGTAAATTCGGAATATATATAATTATGAGGTTAAATTTGAAGCGACCATACGTTTATAATCCTGCTTATGTTCCAGCCATTCACGAAATTTTCCCGAGCACCAGATTCGAAAATAATTCCGGCAAGTGCCTGAAAGGTTTTGCATCTCTGGTAAGAGGTTTGGAATATTTTTCCCGAACAAAAGATTGTCTGATCGGGACTTTTCCGAGCTTCGATTTGTTATTTCGAAGGCATTAGGTGTGCTGGACTATAATCTGGAGAATAAATGAGATTATGTATATTTTTCTGTATGGAAATGCGTTGTACTATTCTGGTAGTGATTTTACTGTGGTCTTTTTAGTATAATGCTAGGAAGAATTTTATTTTGATCTCTTTTACACTCCATTTATTTCTTTTAGGATACTTATACCACAATATACAATAACCATAGATTATTTGAATACAGACAAGTTTTATTTATGTTTAATTAGGTGGCATCTATTTACAGTTTAAATGCGAATATCTCAATATAAATAAGAATATATCCGTTATACCAACAGTTTAACTTAAAATCGTGATTTTTCCGCAATACAAGAACTTAAACAATACGTATACCCAATAAAGAAAATCTATCCGACAATTTTCAACACACAACAATTTTCCGACCAAAGCTTCTAACTTTGAGTAACGACCGAAAAACAAAAGCAATCGAAACAATGCACTTTTCCGTGAATTATGAAAAGCTCAGCAACGTTCAACTGTTTCGAGTCTTAGGGGAATAAAGGAAAAATTACTGAAAATGGAGAAGATCGACTCCGAGAAAACATAGTGGACATTTTTCGGTCGGTAGTACGTAATTGAAAAGTTAGTGTTTAATTTAGGACTTTTATATTTTTATAGTCAGAAATTGTGAGTTAATATAGATCAATTTACTAGCATTTTAAAAAATTATGCAGATGTATTTGCTTTTCCTGCAGCAAAATACCTTTACTGGAGCTACCAACGAATTATGATTATTTTTTTGCATATATCACGCAAAATAACTAAAATTTTAACAAAAATACAGAGATCACATTGGCTGTTTTGGGAGCAACATAAGTTACAAATCTTTGACTTGCATCTCGCTGAACTGCTGGAGTTCTCAGATTCTCATTTAATTTGGATCTTGTGTTGTGCAAGTGCTTTGCAGTATGTCTCAGTTCAGGCCTTCTATAAATAAAAGTACAACAACAGTGATAATATAATGTTCTTATATTAAGCACTTATTTGTTACATAAGAGAGACGTAGGATATAATGTCGATTTTTTGTAAATAATTTTGACGATACGATTTTGGATTACATTAAGAGGTTGAAGTGCTATATCATATAAACCACTCCATGTTATTAAACCATATCGGAAAATAGATTCAACCAACGAATTGTAAATAGTAATTAGTAGACTCCTAGTCATAAATTTCCTTAACTCATAAAATTTAAAAAAAAATCTTCTAACCTTGGTTGTTAATGATTTGTGCTCACTCCATTTAAAATTTTGGTCAATTATTTTACCGAGGTATTTTGTTGTATTGTTCATTCTAATTACAAAGTTTTCATTTATTTTTATGTCAGAAGAAGGTCTGTTAACGTTAGTTGACGTGAATGCTAGAAAGGAGGTTTTAGAGACATTTAAAGAGAGTTTATGAAAATCAAGCCAGTTTTTAATAGTACTTATACCCGTTTTGGCTTTTTCTTTGACTGCTTCCCAGCTACTATCCTCGAATACAATGACAGTATCATCTGCATATGAGATTATTGCACCATTTATTTGTAATTTTAACATAGTATTGATATAAATGATAAATAAGATTGGACCAAGAACCGTTCTCTGGGGCACTCCCATTTGAACGATTTCCGGTTCGCTTAAGATATTTTTTATTCTCAGTCTTTGTTTTCTATTTAACAAATAGTTTTTGAAAGATCTAATACAGTGCCCTTCACTCCATACTGTTGTAAAGTATTAAGGAGAAATTGATGAGGCACTGTATCAAATGCCTTTCCTAAATCCAAGAACACTTCAATACATTTATCACCCTTATCCAAAGTTAACAAGTTCAAACATTGCATCATTAGTGCTAAACCCGGTTTTAAACCCAAACTGCTTTTCACTGAGAATGTTATTTTTGTGTAGATAGTCATACAAACGTACTTTAATGCATTTTTCAAAAATTTTAGCAAATGTGTTTATAAGACTAATATGTCTGTAATTAGCTATTTTATTTTTATTTGCATTTTTATATACAGGTACAACTATTGAAATTTTAAACTGTTCAGGTATAATGTCGGTCAGAAATATTAGATTTATTATATGTGTAAGTGGGTATAAAAAATGATTGTTATTTTTAATTATTTTTAATTATTTTTGTTATGATGTTATCAATTCTTAGTGTGCTACCGTTTTTTAAACTTTTGCAATTTCGTTTTCATCAACTGGTTTTAGAAAGAGTCTTTGATAGACGGATAATTTATCTTAAACTTTCTCAATTGTTTCTGCCAATTTACTATCAACTTCAATATAGTATTTATTACCAAAATCAACCATTTCTTTAACAGTGGTAAAAGTGTCATGGGTTTTGTGTTTTTTAATAACAATTTCTTCATTAGATTTATTAGTTTTTTCATTTATAGCTTCTTTTACTGTACTGTAAATTTTTTTAATATCTTTTGTGTTTTCAAAAATATTGGCATAATATTTAGTTTTAGCTGCAACTATAATTTTATTTAAATGATTTCTATAATTTTTATAGTTATTTAAAATTTCCAAGTTTTGTTTGTTTTTGTTAACTAGTTTATCTCTAATTTTAATTGAGTTTATTATACCATTAGTTATCCAGAATTTAGTTTTTTGTGTTCTTTTATTGTAATTGTTGAGGTGGTTGTGAACCGATTTATTAACTTGGTAACTATTTCAGAAAACATATTATAAGCTTCTGCAGGGTTTTTGTTAGAAATAATTTTTGACCACTCAATAGTTGAAATTAAATTTGTTATCCTCAAATTTTTTAATATGTTTGTAGGTTAATTTACTGTCTGATGTTTTCTGCTCTTTATGATTTATTGAAAAATAAATAGGAAAGTGATCAGTTAAGTTATAATTTACAACAGATGCTTTGTTTATGAATTTAGTGACTGTTGACTTCTTCCTTACAAAAATATGATCTAATCATGATGCAGATGTTGGGGTCACTCTTGTATAAATATTTATATGAGATTCAAAACCATGGGATAGTAGCATTGCTATGTAATTATTACTGGACGCATCTGAGTAGTCTAATATATCATAATTTAAATCTCCAATTATTATATCGAAGTCATTTCTGTTTATATCGCATAAAATTTTTTTATCTAAATCTTCGACAAATAGTTTTTCATTTGTGGCTGGCGATCTGTAACAAGCCATAATGTTAAGGCTGGTGTTATCTATATTTAATGTTAAAAGTGATATTGTTACCTAAGACTGATTAAGTTTAAAGTGGTTTGTGTTAAAATTAAGGTTCCTATGTACAAAAAATAAGACACCATCACATTAATTTAGTGAGCTGTTATTAAAAATGGTATTAAAGTCTGGTATCATGAAGTCTGACTTTGAATGAATGAATCGTGTTTCTCCAATTTCATTCAGGTTGCAAGTTGTTAAAGACACCTTCTGCATCTGTATCACCTTTAAAGTATACAAGAATCGCGTCTAATATTTTGTAGAAGTATTCAAGAAAAAAGGTCTAAAATATTACGGAGCAGGTCAACTCGGCGATGTAAAGTCGGCGACGGTCATCTCGGCGATGGTAAACTCGGCGACGATCAACTCGGCGAAAAGAAATACAATTATATATTATTCAATTATTTATTATAATTCAAAATAAGATACAACCTATAAAAAAAATTTGATTGGAGAATTTGATTAATAAAATAAAAATATATAAGAGATTTTAAATAAGAAACTGGAAAAAAGTTATTATTACTAAAGT
Source organism: Psylliodes chrysocephalus (assembly GCA_927349885.1). Lineage (NCBI taxonomy): Eukaryota > Metazoa > Arthropoda > Insecta > Coleoptera > Chrysomelidae > Psylliodes > Psylliodes chrysocephalus. The sequence continues at coordinate 1,054,294 of OV651821.1, read as the reverse complement.
AAATCAACATATACAGGAAAAAATATATTAAATATTAAAACTAAGAATCTGAAAAAGAAACTTCTTGATTAAGAAATTAAAATTTAATGGCCAGAGTTGTTTGGAATTACAAAATTAAGGTGGCAATAAAATCAATTAAGGGTCTTAACTACAATTAGGGTTTTTAATACCTAGTATTAGAAAGCAAATACATATTAAGGGCTTAAAATTTTTCAAAGCAAAATAAAAATAAGATTACCTTATAATTGCCTGCTTAAGGGCTTAAGATTTTTCAAAACAAAATAAAAATAAGATTACCTGATAATTACCTGCTTACTTGTACCTACATCCTATAAAAGACTGGTGATATTCACTTTCCTTAATATTCCGAATTCATCTCAGAAGTAAAGACATTGTGTGTAATTTTGTTTGTCTGTGTGAGTTTTTTATTTACTGAGACTCAAGATGGAAAATAAAGTTCTTAGCCAAAGGGGTCACGAAAAGTACTACTGGGATGGCTACCTAGATACGAAGGATAAAACGAACAAGGACAACACCATTCAATTCTGGCGCTGCGAAAACAAGCATGAAAGATACAAAGGAAGAATATGGACCAATATTATGGATGGTTCTTTCAAATGTATACGAAATGAACACACATGTAGAACGGTAGGAAATGCAGCAAATGTTGTTCTGCAAAAATGAATACCACTGTGAAGCACCTGGCCGCGACAACGATCGAGAATCCTGCCCAAATCAGAGGACGAGTTTTGGAGAATGTACCAGCTGCGGTTAAAGGAATGCTTCCAAGTTCCAGTGTTATGCGGAGAAACATTCAAAGAGTAAGAGTAACCATGTGCAAAGCACCCGCCAATCCAGAAACTCTTAGTGAAATTATCATCCCAGAAGTGTACTCGCAATATTATTACAGCCCTACTCAATTTGAGAATTTTTTGCTGGCAGATTCCGGAAGAGATCAAGTGGATCCACATCGAATTCTAATATTTGGTAGAGAATACCATGCAACATGGAGTGCAAGCATGAAAGAATTATTTGTTCTCCATTTTTTGCTCAAATTGTTGTTCTGGCAAGAAAAGATACGCATGAAGAGAAGGGTCCAGTTTTTCCTGTACTATATTGCTTGCTGCCCAATAAAAGTGCAGAAACATATCTCAATGTGTTTAACATGATAAAAGTTCTTTGGCCGCAATTAAATCCGGAAAGCATCAGTGTCGACTTTGAGTTGGCAATTCACCAGGCCGTAAGACAAGTTTTCCCAGAAGCCGAAATTAGAGGATGCTTATTCCACTTGGTCAAAAATCTTCGAAAGCATTTATCTTCTTGCAATCTCCTAGGAATGTACAATACTGATCCCGAGTTTGCACTACAAGCAAAAATGGTAACATCATTGGCATTTGTCCCAGAAGAGGCCATTGCCGAATTGGAAAATGAGTTGCCAGAAATATTAGAACCAATTTTAGAATGGTTTACCAGCAATTATATCGGTCGACTTAGGAATAATGGAACCAGAGTGCCAGCAACTTTTCCATCAGCAGTTTGGTCCGTTTATTTTCGAACATTGAATGGACGAGATAGGACAAATAATTTTGCAGAAGCATGTCATCGCAAGTTGCAACTGGCTTTTGGTTCTGGCATTGCCCATCCTTCGTTATGGACATTCATAGATAATTTAAAAAAGGTACAGTCTTCGTACGATGCAGACTATGAACGAGCAATTGCCGGGCGCAATAGCGCTTCAAAAAGGAAACGTTATGAGGAAGCTGATGAGAGGATTTTAAATAAAGTGGCCAATTATAACAGGCAAAATTTGATCGAGTATCTCAGAGGGATATCACATAATTACAACATGAATTAGTTTTTTTATATTATATTGTATTATAATAAATATATGTATTATAAATAATTGTAATGTGTATTATAATAAATAACAATATTCTATAATCAACCTTTTTTTATTACAGTTTTTATTTTTTAATTCCGTTTCAGCATATAATATGTTACTTAAATTTTTTCATTTCATAACCTACTATTTTAATATATTATATGTTATTTTTATTTTGCATTGAAAAATCTTAAGCTCTAAATTTTCCCTTAATATTTTAATTTGCTTTCTAATAATATGTATTAGAAACCCTAATTGTAGTTAAAACCCTTAATTGATTTTATTGCCACTTTTAAAATCTCTTATATATTTTTATTTTATTAATCAAGTTCTCTAATCAATTTTTTTTATAGATTGTATATTATATTGTATTATAATAAATAATTGCATATTATATTATTGCATTCCTTTTCGCCGAGTTGATCGTCGCCGAGTTTACCATCGTCGAGTTGACCATCGCCGACTTGGCATCGCCGAGTTGACCGTCGCCGGCTTTGCATCGCCGAGTTGTCGCGTACCGAAAATATTAGGTTTAATAGTAAAATTTTTTTCACCGATGTATAACAAATACACAAAACGAACATGTGTGCTCGATGCCTGGTCTTTCCAATAACATCCATATTATTAACACTAAAACCTTTTAGATACATAATCTAACCCAATCAACACACCATTATTACACATTGAATTTCAGCTACTAAATATATTATATATTTAAATATGTAAAATTTAAACGTATTCGGAAATAATAATTGGTTTTTGGCAAACATTAATATCGGACCCATTTCCCGAATCAGCCTTTTCCATTATAGTTTGCAACCAAAATTAATACGTATTGTATTATTTAAACAAATGCTCGCTATTGTAAATTATTTTTCGCCCCAGTTCGCGATTTATTCAACTGATTTGTCGATAATATAAATTGAGGAATTTATTGATTTATGAGTACTATGTGAAATGTATTGTGATGAGTTTACTAAGGGATTATGTGAAAAGAAAAATTTTCTACATGAGGAACAAAGGATGACTCGTATATAAGTCTCGAGCTCCGAGAAAACAAGGTTTTAATTGTAATAGAGGAGAACGAAAGTGTGACGTATTTTAATTCATAGTTCCCGCTGTAAACCTACTACTTCCGGAAAGATTGGGACATGCATGGTACAAGACCACTGGGAAAAGAACAAGTCACACGATCTTTTTTTAGACACCGAACGTGATGGTTGTCTGTAAAACTGTACCGAACTGCGATAATGGCGTGTATGACGCGTATATAACGTACAGTAATAATGTGATGTAATTCTGTGATATTCGTGCTAAGAAGGGAAATAAAAAACGTGCCTACAAGTTTAGTAGTTTTATTTCCTTACACCAACTAAAAACATCACAATTGGCAAACGAGGTAAAAAAAAAACGGTTTTAAAAAAGTGCCGGTAGAAGCGTGCATAAAAAAAAACGCAGTAATGGCTCCACGCGTTGGTGTAATTGGACATATCTCAGAATTCAATCCAGAATATGAGGACTGGATAGTGTATAGTGAAAAACTTGAACAATATTTCGAATCGAACTTAATAAGTGAAGAACAAATTAAGGTTGCAGTGCTTCTCAGCAATATTGGGACAAGTACGTATAAACTGCTAAGGGATGTAGCCAACCCATCCAAGTTTACCAAAGGATAAGAGCTTTGCAACTCAGTTCAGTCCGCATGTATCAATTTTTAGAGAACGTATAAGTTTCTTTAAAGCCAAGCAGTCTGATAATAAAACGATAAATGAGTGGTTTGCACGATTGAAATCGCTAGTAATAAATTGTAACTTTACCGGATTTATGGAATTTTCATTAAAAAATAAATTTATCGTGGGTTTAAAGCCTGGACCAATTCTAGATAGGATTTGCGAAGAAAAAAAAAACTCAACCTTTAGACGAACTGATAAGAATAGCAGTGCAAAAAGAAAGTGTACCTAATAACAGGGATTTAAGTGTAAATTGGGTAAGAAATTCAAATTTACCACCAAAAGTGTATGATGCGCGGAATCATGGACCATATACGTCATCATCACGATGGTCATCGTCGACAAGGCCAAGATTTCAACCGAGTAAGCAACAGTAGCATGTGACGGTGGCCGATCCGTCGCAGAACAAGAAGAAATATTAACAAACAAAATGACGTAATTTCAAAGAAGATACAGGGAGAAAAGATTTTATATCGTTATTGTGTAATGTGTGTGGTAATTCGCATAGAGAAATTTGTAAGTTTAAAAAGTACAAATGCAGAAATTGTAATAAAATTGGCCATTTATAAAAAAACATGTAAATTTAGGAAACAAAATTTCATAGAAAATGTTGTCACCGAATTTTTTTTTTGTTTTCACTAGAAAATTAAACTAATTGCAATCCTTTCATAATTTTAATAAATATTTATAACGAGAAACATAAATTTTTGGTTGATACAGGTGCAAGCGTCTCAGTTATTGGCTTAAATTATTATAAAAATATGTTTAAAAACTGTAAAATAATAGATGATCATATTATTTTGAGAGGTTATACAGGTACCGAAATAAAACCATTAGGATATTTTTCAGCCAAAGTAAAATTAAATTATGTTAAAAAAACAATAAAAATGTATGTGGTAAATAAAAATAACGCACCTAATCTAGTAGGTAGAGATTTTTTAGAAAATTTTAAAATTGACTTAAGTTTTGCTGAAATTGTGGACGTTAATAGTTTGAATACTATTCAAAATGATATAGTAAATAAATTTCCAACGGTTTTCATTGATAATATAGGAAAGTTAAATAAATATTGTTTATCTTTAGGTATTAAAGAAAATACTAAACCAATTTTCTGCCGTCCTCGAACCGTACCTCTTGCCTTTCGACAGAAAATAGAAGATCAATTAGACAAAATGCTTCAAGATGACATAATAGAACCTGTAGAAAGTTCAACTTGGGCTACGTCTATAGTGTCTATCTTGAAAACGAATAATACAATAAGAATTTGTGGAGATTATAAAACCACCCTTAACAAAGTCTTAGAAGATGTTAGTTTTCCACTGCCAAGAATAGATGAAATATTCACCAGATTAAACGGAGGTTAGAATTTTACTAAATTAAATTTAAATAATGCTTAAATGCAATTGGAATTAGATGAGGAATCACAAAAGCTTACGACTTTAACTACTCATAAAGGTTTATATAAAATGAAGAGACTACCTTTTGGTATAGCTCCAGCTAGTGCCATTTTTCAGAGAACTTTAAAGCAAATTTTGCGGGGTTTAGAAGGTGTTGTAAAACATATTGATGATATAGTAGTTACAGGTAAATCTGATAGTGAATACATAAAAAATTTAGAGATTGTGTTAAATATATTAAAAGATTCAGATTTAACTTTAAAGAAAAGTGAAAATTTTTTCAATCTGAAATTGAATATTTAGGTCATTGTATATAAGCTGGAGGGTAACGTAAAACTGACAGTAAAATAAAAGCAATTCTCAATGTTCCCCGACCAACAAAAATAACTAAAACAAGAAGTTTTGTAGGTCTAGTAAATTATTATACAAAGTTTATTTCTAATTTAGCAGGTAAAATGAATCCAATAGATAAATTGTTGTCAGAAAAAGTTAAATGGAAATGGACCGATGAATGTGAAGCAGCTTTTCAAGGAATAAAGAAAGAAATTACAGATGATATGGTTTTAACACATTATGATTCTAACAAAAAACTAATAATATGTAGTGATGCAGAAAAAGTTAGATGGAAATGGACCGATGAATGTGAAGCAGCTTCTCAAGGAATAAAGAAAGAAATTAGAGACGATATGGTTTTAACACATTACGAGTATGATCCTAACAAAGAACTAATAATATGTAGTAATGCAGAAAAAGTTAGATGGAAATGGACCGTTGAATGTGAAGCAGCTTTTCAAGGAATAAAGAAAGAAATTACAGATGATATGGTTTTAACACATTATGATTCTAACAAAAAACTAATAATATGTAGTGATGCAGAAAAAGTTAGATGGAAATGGACCGATGAATGTGAAGCAGCTTCTCAAGGAATAAAGAAAGAAATTAGAGACGATATGGTTTTAACACATTACGAGTATGATCCTAACAAAGAACTAATAATATGTAGTAATGCAGAAAAAGTTAGATGGAAATGGACCGTTGAATGTGAAGCAGCTTTTCAAGGAATAAAGAAAGAAATTACAGATGATATGGTTTTAACACATTATGATTCTAACAAAAAACTAATAATATGTAGTGATGCAGAAAAAGTTAGATGGAAATGGACCGATGAATGTGAAGCAGCTTTTTAAGGAATAAAGAAAGAAATTACAGACGATATGGTTTTAACACATTATGATCCTAACAAGTTTAGTAGTTTTATTCCCTTACACCAATTGAAAACATAATAGAAAGAATAACAGATTTTTAATTTTTAAACTTTGAGAGTACCTGCCAGTTTTTCATCCTAATTAATTTTTATTCTATTGTAGAACATCTTCTAATATGCATTCGAACCTTCTTCTTTTTTTTAGTAGTTAAAAGGTGCCATATAGACCTTTCGAGAGAGGAACATCAGCCTGTGTTTATTTAAATATTACCCCGCATTACCCCGACCCTGACATAACTTGATATGCAAAATTTCCCCAAACAGATTACCGCTAAGCAAAAATCGTCGCTACACATCTCTTTTATCCATTTTCCGGCAGTTTTTCGTCATGTGCTTACGCCGCAATGATTAAAATTAGGAAAATGTCCGTTTACCTGCAGATTTTCGTATCCAATTATAGGTGGAAACACAAAAGCATAACCGAACATCATATAATTATCGCGTTATAGCCACATTTCACCCTTATCTCGTTTAGAAATCGAAACCCCGAACCCCGAAGGCAGTAGCGTGTCGAATAACGAGGAAAAGCGTTTTTAATTACCGTAGGGATATATAGGTAATAAAATATGATAATTATTTTCGCGTAAATTCTAGTTTGATTCCACTATTCAAAATTTATAAATTATTAGAGTAAGTATAAGATATAAGATGTACAGTAGCGTAACCAGTATAAGAGTAGTATTAAAGGCATACAAACATTTTTAACTTTTTTTTAAATATTACGTGCTTCCTTTTCCCCCTAGTCACATTAATGCGAAATTAAATATAGTAAAAAAATGGGGCACCACAAGACACAGTTCTTAGCCCTTTATTATATCTAATTCACATTATTTCACTATAAAAATCACATATTACAAGTAAAATCAATGTATTAATATTATTAATGTTATAATTAAGACCCCATATTCCCCCCTGTCTGTAAGGCTGTGCCCTCTCGATAAATCCCATTCACGAAGGTGTGCGTGTGTCAACCGTTTTTTTCTTTCTTCTCGGCATGCATTTCCTGTCAGTTTCGAATATATTGCTGCCTTTCATTTGTTAATGGAATTTATCTTTTGTGTTAATTTTCTTTATTGGGAGAGAGAAAAATATATGCACGAAGATTTGTTAAGTTTGAGGTAAATAAAGGCAGGACTTAATATCATGAAAAATAAAATACGGATATACGGGAATACCGAATACAAAAGCTTGGAAATTAACTTTGTGGTCTGAAATTTCAAGAATGAGGGAAAATATTTCTAAAATCTCCCAATAGTTCTGAATATAAGCAATGTTATTTGTTTAAAATGCTATTTAAGTAATTAAATTATTCTGGACCACTATGTAGCGTCCAAAAAACGTTTTTTTAGTAAATTTTATAACAAAAAAGTCAAAGAAATGAAATTTCAAAGCTTAACTATTTTATTGTTAAGACTTTTGCAACGTATTAATTCTTTAAGAGGAGTAAGCTGGGGAATACAGAATTTACTTAATTCAGAAGGAAAATGCGGGAGCTTTTTAATGGGGTAAAAAATACGAATAAGTGGGGAGGGGATGATGCACTGAAACACTACAACACTACGTTTAGGGAATCTAAGAGGATAATATTCCGGCAGAAAATCAAAAATGCAACTGAAAGGTGTAGACTCAGTTAGGACTCTAAAAACCAAAACAGGAAAACACTACAACTGGAATGGAAACACTGGAGTAACTCTTTAAAACTCAGTTTTCTGATTGTACAATATACCCAAACTCAGCAAACCAAATCTACACGAAATAGAACTCTTAAAAAAGAGTCTTTGGCCACAAATGGGGAACTGCAAAACGGGTAGTTACAACAAAGACAGTAACATGGACAATAGGCACCTTCAACTCATACAAATCATCGGGCCAGAAAGGTATTATCTGTGCTTCTGCAACAGGCAATAAAAACAATAACCTGGCACATTTGTAGGCTCTACAGGGAAAATTTTATGCATGAACGCTTACCAACTATCTGGAAACAAAGTAGAATGGTTTTTATACAGATGCCTTAGTTAGCATGGCAATTGACCAATAACTGTGACTTTATTTTTATTAAATAGAATGGAAGAACCGATATTATATAGTCCAGCATGCTTATCCATCAGGAAAATCTTGTTCTCTTGTGCTCTGCGCCATTTTATAACCAATAGTAACCAAGGAATACTTCTAAGGGTGTTTCTTAATACAGAAAGAGCTTTTGATAGTACCTCCTTCAAATCAATGGTAGCCGGTGGTATGGAATAAAAAACACCATTTGCTGGTAGATAGCATACATGATATACAGACACAAATGTCCAGTATAACCATGTAGGTGAAATTATAAAGGGGATGTCCACATGGAGGAATTATCTCTCTTCTACTGTTGAACTTAGTGGTAAATGAAAAGTATGAACCTGTTAATAGAAATACAGCGATTCTCTACTAAACTGAAATAGAACTATGACTTGTTATTTATTTTTATCATTTTGTACATTTTTAAGATAAGTAGTTGTTATAGTGATGATTGTTGTTTTAGTAGGATTTGACTTTTCTGGAGACAGAAATAATTGTAAAGTCAGAATTATTAGTTTGTAACAAACAACTCTTAAATGTATTATAATATTTAATTAAGATTAGAATAAAAACAAAATTAATAAAAATTGTAATAAATAAATAACAAATACAGCATGCATACATGTTGCAGTAGATGAAAATGAATGTTGCTGCAAGCAGTTAAAAAATAATAAAAAGATCAATAAAAATAAGGATATAAATTTAAACATGCACAAAATAACATTTGTTGAGTATTTATGTTTAAAAATCGATCAGTAATTTTCCGCCAAGTAAAAAAGATTTCAAGCTATTTTTAAAAGTTATAGCACGTAATTTTATAAACTTTGGTGGAATAAAATTCAATATACAGCCTATTAAATAATTATGAAAATGAACTCTTTAACATAGTAGTAGAATGTCGAGGAATATAAATTTTATTCTGCCTGCGAATATTATTATTATTGTATTATTATTATTATTATTATTGTGTACGCTCCTGAATCTTATTTTATTTTATACCAGTAACGAGGAATTTTTAAGGGACAAAAAATAAATGATTTGGCATTTTTCTTTGTTTAAAAAGTACCGATATAGAATTTTTATTACACACCGAACATACGGCAAAAAAGCGTGAATTATATGTGTTATTTTACAAGCGTAATTGAGTGAACTGATAAAATATTCAGCGGACATTTTTGTGCATTTTAGAAAGAATATTTCGAACTAAAAAGTTTGACGATAAAAAAGCCAGTTAAAATTGGAATTTTATCAAAATTTATTTCGATTTTAGTTACGTTATACCCTATGTTCAAAAATGACAAGCATTTTTTCACAGATACTTTAGTTAGTCTATTTAAAATTCACATAAATTACCCTGTATAAATAATATATAATAAATATAAGAAGCACAATATATTTTATCATTCATTTAGACAATGTACTGAATTTAAAAATCTTTACAAAATTAGAAGCCCGGCCCTGACTTAGCAACAGTATAAAAGTATAGTGCTCTCTCTCTCTCTCTCTCGTGGAAAATTTTTAGTAACTTAATCATTCCTCTACACTCATAAATTTATTTTGCTCTAGCTAATAGAAGTAGAGTACAAAATAAATAAATGCATTAACATGTGCAAGCAAAAATCTCATGGACACGTTGGACATGGATACAATTGCAAGCACTCATACTTTCACTCGACAAGACAAACGATGAGAACTCTTTTAACCTCCAATACATCAATATATTTGCTTTCTCCCGTCGCGAGCTCGACGCTATTCATTGGAAACATAAATTTTGAGATGTATTAAATCTGCCATATAACCACTTTTTAATTGAAATAAATTGCCAATTCTTATATTGTAAACCGTGTTAAAACAGAGTTGGTAAATTCGGAAAAAAATGTATATTTTGAATCCAAATCTAAAGGCATTTTAAAAAACAAAATATCAGTGCTAATTTGAGAGCTATTTGATGCAAATTTTTGTTCTGATATATTTTTTATACATAAAAGAAGAAATGAAAAAACACAAAGTGTGTCAAATACAAGATTTTTAATTAATTTCATTTTTCAAAAATGTTAAAGCTTAAAAGCGCTTGATGGTCATCTTCAGACAAATAACATTATAAATAGAACAATCTGCGATAACCTAAAGTCAGATACCTAATAACAAAATTAAAATCAATAAATTTATATGTGAAAAATAATGAAATATATAAAACTATTAAGTATTTAGAGATCAATGATGGGAAAAACACATTTTATTCCACCTCCATCTTATGAAGGTAATATCAATAATTTTTTTATCATATTTTTCATTTCAAATTTTTCCCCCTTAAAAAAACACATCTAGATCCTTGGTATTTCAGCTTTACATTAAAGCTATCTGAAACGCAACTAGTCGCCACTGGGCCATAATCTATAACAATTTTACTTATCACTAGGTAAAAATAACTGATAAAACCTTTTAAGTTTCTTTATGTTCATTTAAAAAGTAGTAGTTATACGAGGATTCTATAATAAACGTACTCAGTTTAATGGTTGTTTGGAGTCACTTGGGCATTAAACTTTTAAAGAAAACACTTTCTAGGGATAGCTATGAACGAGATACCATGTTTAACGCGGTAGTTTCTTCGCCAAATATTATCACTTTATCACAGACTATTTTTCGATAATAAATTATATGTTCATACGAGGATGATGGTAAAAATTCTGAACTTTCAAAACAATTTAAATCGTTTTGAAGCTACTTAAATCGAATTATGTGGTATGTTTTTGTAATGATCTTTTACAGACAGTCTGTAGTTATTCATTTCTCGAGTAACCTATCTCTTTATATTACAAATATTTTTATTCCTATTTCACCTATTCCCCCTACTTGGAAAACATAAACTTTGACTTATTGCATATTTAAATATCAGGAAAAAGTTGGAGCTGGTCATTAACTAAAATATTTTTTAAAAAATTAAAATCCTTTTAAATTTTTATTAAAATAATTTATTATTACTTACTCGTTAGAATCCTGTAAAATTTCTAGCAACTATTTTAATAAGAAATTTGATTATAATAATAATAACTATTATTATTATCATCCACGCTTTCTGAATACATAACGCATTGACATTTAAACATTATACGTAGTACGCACAAACACATAAATTTGATTATTTCCAAAGTGATCCCCATATATCATGTCGGCCCATGTCGAGGTGTCGTTTCGTGAATTGGATTTTATTGTCATACAAAAGGATTCGATGATAAAACAATTGGTTCGAAATTGAAGATGATGACTTATAATTACGTTAGACACTTGTTGGATTTTTGTTATTTACGACTATAGTCTCGGGGTCGTGGTGTTGACAGTTTAATATCTCGTTAATCAAAGAAGAACAAATGCAATGAGAAAAACAAAAGGATTTTCAAAATTTATCGCCATTTAACAACGATTATGGATTATGAAGTTAAATAGATTATTTTTAGAAATAGTTATAGCAGTCATATTTAAAAAGAATACAAGCATATAAGTTTACTTTTAAAATGTTTTATATTGGAAATGCTGTTTATATAAATTAAAAATATAATTGGACTTAATAGTATCTGCTGGGGTATTTTTTTATGTGCTATTAAAACGGCATTCAATCTGTATTTTAAATTTTTGGGTTTTATATGTTAAATAATTTATTAGTTAATCAAGTACTGTACACTCTATTGCCATGATTAAAAGATCACTGTAAGGAATAATAAATAATCTCGCATTAACGTGATGTTAAATAATTTTAATGTACTTCGAGAATGGGATCTGTCTGAATGATATAAACTTCAAATTATTCGCATTCTAAACGTCCAAACATCTCTCGAAGTTTAACAAACCCGTAAAGTTTAACGTTAACGGCCCTCCATATATTTTATCGTTTAATTAACCACTTTAGTTAATTGAAATATGTATAATATTATCGAAGAATAGGAATTGGAAATAAGTTAAACACTTTACAACGCATGGTTGGAAGTTAAGAGCAAGCATAAATTCCTACGTTACGGTATTCATTAGTTTCCACGAAAATGGAGGAATGGGATGTGGATAAGTGGTTTTAGGAGTGAAGCTGCCGCAAGGCTATTTTCTTTCAGATAGGACCGATCCTTGCTTATACATATATGACAAGTTAGATATTTTTTGAATTCAGAAAAAAATTAGTTTTTTAATTAGATAAAACTTCCAAAACTAATTTCCGAACACATTTTTTCAAAATATCCGGAAGATGTGACGTTACTTTTCGCAGTTATCACTCTAGATTTAAATGTTGCCCTTTTGGCGCGTGTCAAAGGTCCCGTATGCAGCGACATGAACAGTATCATACCACATTTCTATGTACGCTCTATCTATGTTAAAATATTTGCTCTTACCCTCTTTTACTAAAGTTAATGAGAATATTCATGACTTTAGTAAGCCACGCCCACTCACACAAGAATCAATGAATGAAGAAAATCATAAGAAATAAAGAAACTTTAGAAAGCACAGAAGATAAAACTGTAAACAAGACAAATATCACAGAAGACAAATCTTCGAAAGAAAAAAAGATAAAAGATAAAAAAAACAGAGAATTAGGAATAATTTTACAGCCCTGGGCAACTGTAATACTAGAAACTGGATTCATAGCAAATAAAGAATATCTAAGAAAAATATTAGGTACAAAAAAAAATTGAATTCAAATGGACTCGTACATAAGAGATGTGAATTATGAACCATTTAATACTTAATCTTGATCAATAAAATTTTCTTTAAGTTGTTCGAATTAAATATTTTTTTATTTTCCTCTAAATTTTGTTCATACTGAATCATGTTTTCTTCAGAAACTACATATTTAACTACTATATCTTCATCTTGAACAGTGGGATTTTCTTCAACTTGTATTATGGATTTATTTCTTCAAATTGAAGATTTCCTTCATATTGAACACCAGTTTCTTCATAATGAAGCACATTTTCATCAGAAACAACATGTTCTCTATATTCAACTGTTTTTTTTTACCCCCTTCGGATCTCCCGTGCTACACCCTAATCCGTCTATAGCCTGGCGGCACTGCAGCCTGCGGCTTATTGTACCACCATTTGAAGGTCCTACTACTTTCTCATTCATTCAACTGTATCTTGATCAGTAACAATTTCTGTAAGTTGTATAGATAAAGTTTTTTCTTTAAAATTGTTTTCTTTATATTGAACTAAATTTTCTTCATATCGAGTCACTTTTTCTTCAGAAACTACATTTTCTCCATATTGAGCTTTATTAATTTGTTTGTATTGAACAGAACACTTAAACCAACACATGCATACACCCGAATAGAAAGATCCCTGGACAATAAGGAATCCATCTTGGGTGTTTCCATAGGCATAGTAGATGCTTTTGATAAAACCAACCTTCCCAAAGATAATACACTATCTAACCAACAGGAATGTTCCACAAATGGTTAGTGTGGATACATAACATGCTCTCAAAGCAAGCAGTAAACATAAGTGTAGAAGATGTGAATATAAGAGGCTAGGTTGCGAGGGGATGTCCACAGGGAGGGGTGTTATCACCTACATTAAATCTGTAGGCTGGCTCAGGAGCTAGGAGGTGCCTATCATCTCAAAAGGATGCACAATGGGCCTAATGAGGCTTAAGTGCCATAGGGTAACTCACACGTTACAGATACAGATACAGAGATCGATAGCACTATCGATAGTTCTCGACCTCTACAATGAAGCGTCAGTAATCACCAAAACGTTGACAGGCGTACCCTTCGAACTGGGATTTTTTGGTGGCATGTGTTTTACACTCTTGTCAACGATGGAGGTTGACGAACACATGGAACAACGAGTCAACATAAAATTTCTTGTGAATCTTGAGAAAAATTCTCAGGAAATTCAGGTTATGTTAAAGGCTGTTTATGGAGATAAGACACTGAAGAAAACTGCCCTTTTTAAGTGGATCAAGCGTTTTAGAGAGAGCCTGTGATGACTGCAAAAAACGATGCAAGGTTGTTTTTGACATTCACGGTGTTGTCCACTATGAATTTCATCTTCAATGACAATCAGTGAATGCTGCCTTCTATGTGAAGGTTCTCAAGCGCTTAAGGGAACGTGTTCGTTGAGTACGACCAAATTTGTGTGATGATTATGGATGGCTACTGCATAATGATAATGCGCCTTCACATTCAGCCCTGATTGTCCGACAATATCTGATCCGTAATGCAATCACGGTGATTGATCAGCCTTCCTATTTACCAGATTTAACCCCCTGCGACTTTTTTATGTTCTCGAAATGTAAAAAGGTAATGTGGGGGCGGTGGAGATGGTAAAACGTGAAAAGACAAAGACTCCTGAAGAGTTCTAGAAATGTTTTGAACAATGGAAACGGAGGTGGGACAAGTGCATTACTACAAATGAGGAGTATTTTGAAGGGGATAAAATTAATCTTCCTTAAATTTTGTAAAAATTGATAAGTATTTTGCATCAATAGGAAAAAAACTAGGGATAGGATTTTTTTTTTAATTTGGCTATATGGTCTGAGATATCAATTCATTTTGGAAAAGGGATCTTTTGTCCAAAATAGTTTGGGCATAACTGTTCCAATGGCATAAAATCATAGTCTGCCAATATGCAAACATTTATTTACAATTGATATTAGTATAACAACTGCTAACATCAAATTTAAACAATACAAGCATCAAATTAAAATGACATGAACAAAGTTATTACTATTTTTCTCTTGTCTCAATAATCCAAAACATATCTATGATTTCTTACAGTTAATTTTAATATTTTCTTATATAATCTAAATTTAATAGAACATGTGAATGGTACGATAATTATTTTGAACCTTCATGTATGCAAATTACTCCTATTTAAAAAGCCTAGATTTATCATCAGGACAATAATAGAAGCAGCAATGTGCAGGATTTTCTATTGTTCTGAAAAAATAAAAACATTCGTACTTTCTTTGTATAGCAGCTCAATTTTAAATGCGAAATAAAACAAGACTTGTATCCTAAATTCCCATTTCCTCGCAAGCGTCATTCGTCTGAGATACTCACCCTGCTCAACAAGGACCCCAAAGGATTTCGTTCCCTCGTTCGTTTCTTTTTTTTGTTTATACTTTTCCCCGAAAATCCTGAAAACCACATGTTTGACTCGGCTCTGGGAAATCTTTAGCCTTTTTTATCTATTTTAAACGCACGCTGACCACTAGAGCGAAAGATGGACTTTGTCCAGTTTGTGAAAACTTCCTTTTTTGCTAATGGAAAACTGGAGCGGAAAAATGAGAAAATTAGATTGAATTTCGGAATTTATATAAGGGTATATTGATTTCCCGAGATTTTTTAATCGAATAAATCGGTTTAGAATAAATATGTTTTCCTTTCTCAAAAGAATTTAATAAGGAGTGAAGAGTTTTAATGATAATACATAAATATTTTCATATTTTCTTTACCAAAGAAAATTTTAACTGATATAAAAAAGAATATATAATAAACAAATTGGAAATTACTATTATTATACCACAAACAGAGATAATTCTGACTACTTATGAATCTGACTGATATGAGAATAACTTTTACGCCTTTAAATCTGATTTAACTTTTTAACTGTCATTTATATGTCATGTATAGACAACCGTCAGTCTTTCGATACGGTTTTCCGAATATATAAAATTCAAAATCCACAATGGACGATGCCATTATCCAGCATCATTTCGAGCAAGTATTCAAGGCGTTACAAGATCGAGAAAATTTCGAAATATTCACTGGAATTAAAAAGGCTGATAAGCCCAAAATTTCTAAAACGATTTTAAAGCTAGTGCCAAATACTAACGAGAAGGCCAACGGGTTTGGGGACGTGTTGAAATGCGACCAAAGTAAATTGTTTGGTGTCGGAAGTAAAATTAACCCAGGTAAGCATAGTCTGTTTCTTTAGGATCGATACGTTATTTGTCATTTGAAGGTATAAAATTTTTGTAAACATATTTCCAAGTAATGGTACATTTTCTGTATTTGTGACGTGTGAAGAGTGGGTTAACTCTACGACAATTAGGCCTCACTAGGCCCATTGTGCATCCTCCTAAGATGATAGGCACCTCCTAGCTCGTGAGCCAGCTCACAGATTTAAGATGACACAGTTTAAATGTTCATTAAAACCTATTGAGATAGGTGAATATACAGGGCATTTTGGAAGAATTAGGAGATATTTAACTATCAATAACTGAATAAAAAAATGCCTTTTGTTGGAGTTAGTCAAAAGAATTTCATATTTACTAACAAAATCTTAACCACTTTTTGATTTTATTCAAATTTAAATGGCATTCAGAATTGAATCTAGTTGATATTCTATTAAAACGAATTTAAATTTTTTTGCAGTGTAGTGGAATTGAAGTTTAACCCGAAAATATAAGGTTTTATTAAACTAAATGCGCTAGTTCAGTAATGATGTAATTATGGTTCCACTGACAATTAAAGTGACAGTAGAGTTTTTGAGTGCGTTTTGTTCGTTTTGTTTACCTAAATTATATCGTTTTTTTCACTTTTATAAATATATTCCTAAAGTAAGTAGATAGCATGTATCAAATATACAATCGTTTAGTTACCAATTACATACCTTTAAACTATTTTTTATGACCTATAAACAATATTTTGAAATAAAATAAAAATAGTAAAAACGTATATGTCAAATTTATTGATGTTTTTGTTAAAAGTTTGGTTAGAATTAAATGTCAGTGGAACCAAAATGACATCACACTGAACTAGCGCATTGACAGTGTCATAGAGATCAATAACTTATGAAACAATTAAACATTTATAACACAATAAAAGTCAATTAACCAGATTCTTCTCGTATTAAAAATAATTGCCTAGGTACTTGGGTCTAGAACTGGTTCTTTTAGAACGACACAAATCTTGGCATTGGTCTACAGACTGTTCGGAAGTTTCGCAATGACAATCGGATGATTCCGGTATGGATGGCATTTGAGTTAAAGGGTTGTCGACTTGCACTTGAGGTTCCAAGTCTTTACTACTATCTACATTTATTTCTTCTGGGCTAGATGTATGTTTGAAATGGTAACTTCTCTGCCGTTTTGTAGGCGGATCAGTGAGTAAAACAAATTGGGTTGAAAAAGTTCAGCCTCATCCGCTATGAGCTTATATTTACTTTGTCAAACGAGACCCTTCACTAATATGGGGCCAGGTTGAAGCTATGCTCATTCGTAGATCTTCTAGGGTGTAAAAACATCCTTTGATGAAGGGTCTCGTTTGTTGCCATGCATAACAGCGACCTGATATAATGTAAAGCTTGCTTCAGTACCAGTTCTCAGAATTTCAAGTCCCAATTCCTTGTTCTTAAGACCAATTGGACAGACTTGAATATTATTCTATTATATCTTTCTATTTGCCCGTTGCCTTTTAAATTATATGGTGATTATAAAAATTGCTGGACTTCGCTTGATAAGAAAGAGGCGCTTCGGTCAGAGTGGACATAGCTGGGTAAACCAAAAACAGAGAAAAGACCAACCAAACATTTGATGACTGTTTTTGAACTTAAATCTGGGCAAGGGTACGCAAAAAAAATCTTGAAAATTCGTCTATTGTAGTTTATAGATAAGTATTGTTTGTGTTCGCCGGTATAGGATCTTCAAAATCTATTGATAATCTTCTTTCAAAAGAAGATGTCGCTTTATAAGGGTTCCCGAAGGAGTAGCAAATTTTGGTTTGAGTTCTTGACAAGATGAAGTAATTTTCTTAATTATCGTCTATAGAATACTTTTTAAAACGCACCCAGTAAGCAAGGCGCGTGGCACCAGCAAAGCGTTTCATGAAGGTAGATCAGACTTTTAGTTCCACTGGTGACCATAGCTGCTACTCTGGAGAGTGCATTGGACACTTTATTCTCGGCCTCAGGACAATATATTATATCAAAATGGAAGCATGACAGTTCTAAACGTCACCTCAGGATTTTCTCATTTTTGAGTTTAGATGCATCTCTGATTGAACATGAAGCTTACGGACTTTTGATCGGTTATCAGTTTAAAGGTCTTGGTAGTCATAAAATGTCACCATCTGCGTAGAGACTCAACTATCGTTTGACATCATATTAAAAGCTGGACAAGGAAAGACGTTTGATTCATTTGCTTAGGCAGTGTTGTGCAAACTCTAATGTTCTAGCTTGTTGGTGCGCTTCATCACGTTGTCAAACCAGCAATAAATGCATCTCTTATATAGTCTTGTTCATTTTGTTCGGCAGATACTGATTTAAACCCACATTCCTTGGCCAGAAGTTTTAATGATTGTATGAATTGGTCAATCGTTTCACCAGATTGCGTTTCATTCTTTGGTTTTATAAAAATAACGTCTAGTCTCGAAATAGTTAAATCAGCGTCTTTTATATGATTAAAAATAGTTGCAGAAAGGTGATTTGATAGTTAAATACATCTGACAGAGGTTCCGGTTGCTGGTGATCCCCAGTGGAGCCAGTTGGCGAGGCTTTATGGACATTTCTGAAAGTTGTCTTCCAGTGTATCCATTGGGACGTTGTGGAGTAGTCAGTGTTTGATACCGGATTGATATCAAACCTCTCAGGACGCAGATACCTTTCCATATTTTAATTTAAATGAATAAATTGTTGTGGAATTGAGGTTTAACCCGAAAATATAAGGTTTTATTCAAATAACTTGACAGTGTCATATAAATCAATAAGATATGAAACAATTATTGCACATTTATAACATAACAAAGGTCAATTCACCAGATGTAGGAAGCCTGTAGTGGGTAGTACTTCGATAATTTAACCCATACTTTTTTAAAAAATAGTAATTTTTTAATTTTGTAACATATTTTGATGCTTCTATAAATTTCATAAAAAAACGTGCTTCTGTTTTTAATAATGCTTCCTCTATAAAGTTTTTTTTTGTTAATACAATCTAAACTGTATTTTGGTTTTTGTTAAAATATGGATAATATAAAATATGTAGTATTTTTGTTATAAAATTTAAAAAATTAAATAAATATTTCCTAATGCAAAGATTTTGGGGTAAATTGTTGTAGTATTTTAAGTTGTAGTACACATCCATTCATTTGTTGCATTTGGTCTATCAAGCAATGTTTTACTAATTAGGTTTTGCTTATTCCAAACACAGGATCAGAAGTTTTAAGTAATATATTTTTTTTATTACCTTTATGTTTTGGTCCTGGTTAGTGGCGGGATAGTAGAGGTTAATTCGAACAAACAGAAATTATTGAAGTATCTATAGATTTATATTCCGATAGCAGGTTGTTTATGGAATGAAGGCAATTTATGATAAAATAAATAAGACTCAGTAATATGCAATTTGATACATTACATTTTTGTTTTTTCTTTTCAGGAAAAATTGACAGAAAAAATAGCTAAGGTATCTAATTTGAAACAGCAGAAGAATGATTTGTATTTGAAAAAGAATGTCTAAATAAACTGTCAATAATATAATTTTATTTATTGAGATTTTTGTAACGAACTGTTTTTTCGTGAATTTTTATATTTTTTTTCAATGAGTTAATAACAAAAATTAAATAGAAATAATTAGTGTAAAACAAAGTGAGTCATTTAAATAGCACAATGACTTTTTATTTGACAACCATTGTATGAAAACGTGTTTCCTGCAACTATTCACAGTACTAGTTATTGATGAAAAATACATTGGAAGCGTGCCCCGTTACGGTTCAGAGATTTTCACTTTACAGATGCTAAAAAGAAAACGTAAATATATGAAATATTGATTTAGCTAAACAGAAAATTTAATGGAAACTCGAATTTCTTTTCGTTTTATTTCGCATTTTGAAATGTATGAAATTACTTATAACGTATGGGCCGGTATGGCAAATAAAATTGTTTTAAGGCTTTCCTTGATCTACGAGAAAATGTTATTTTAATTTTAAATTTTGATAGAATACTTAATTAACTACAGGAGTTCAAGCTATTTGTGGGTAAAGATCATTTAAAATTATATCTTCTCATAATAATTATGAATAAAAAATTTATTTATCATAAAAAATACATAAAAGATACTAATAATCATAAATATAAAAATATTAAATAAAATGGTTCAGTAAATATAGAGTTGAAGTGTTTTCAGTACGTTGAAGTCCAAAAAATGAATTGAAGTTGTTAAACGCATCGTGACATTTACGTGCCATGACAGATAATGACAAGTCATATTAGGATTTCTTTTTTCCCAATTAATAATAGCTTATTTTTTTCCGTTACGTCCATGTGCCAGAGCCCGTAAGGTTACGTTTGTACGTAAACGTGAACGTAAAGAATAATTGAATACGAATGCGCATATGTCAGTTTTTACGTATTCGTTTACGTTCCTAGCATCATTTCAACTCTCTATTAAGTAAACATTTTACATATTTTGATAGATATAAATACGAATTAAATATAAATAAATATATAAATACTATTTTAAATATTAATATTATTGATTATTGATATAAAAAAGTTAATAATAAACTCAGAAGAAAAGTAGGTATTTTTAGGTAAGATTTTTTAGTTTTATAATATTCTTCTTTTTATTCTTCATAAGTTTAGATATTATCTTTCTATTCTTTTGCAATAAATTAAATTTTTATTTCTTTTTAAAACTAGTTTTTTGTCATATTTTTAATGAGATGATACATAATTATAAATTTTATTTGATATTTGACAGATACATATTTGATTTTTTTCACATCGTCAAACAATTTTAATAGACTTCACTTATTTGCTATGTTGTATATAGAGTGAACCGAAATGCGGAGTAATTTAATTTTATAAATAGAACACTCTATATGTTGTATCATCAATTAATTAATATAGGGTATTCCATTTGAAAAATAAGTCCAATTGGAATTAAAAATACAATGACAGCGAAGAAAACATGATTCTTTATGTCTATATTGTTATGCCTAATTATGTACTATATATTTCTTTGGTGGTTTGTACCTAAAAAAAAGAATGTTTCATTTCTAGTTGCTATTTCGTATAACATGTCTCAATATCTCTATATTCTAAATTAAAATATCGAAACAACACATTATATCAACGATTTAATGGTAGGTACACCGTTATAACAAAACTTGTAACTTAATTTTTTATTTTTTGGTATTGTTTTAAAGTTTAATTATGAAAAAAAGAGGCATTTTTGGTTTTCACTACATCTTCAGAATGTGAAAAACATATTTTTATTGCCCACTCGTATCCAGTGCTATTGTATTAGTAATCCTTTGTTTATAAGAGTGCTTTTTAAGTAGCGATTTTAATCATTCATTATTCTTGACTGCTTGCGAAATACTACTAACAGTATAAATATTTAGGTTTAGGGTTTCTGAAATCTAACTTTCCCCTACAGATCCTGATAGCATAGTAAATATTCCTGGTTTTACTACATATAGACGAGACAGATCTGGTCGTATAGGAGGGTGTATGTATATACTTGTCCACATACATTCTTCAGCATTTTTGCAGTAGGCTTCTAGATCCTTACATCTCTAGTACTGAAGCAATTGGTATCCAAATAACTTTAAACAAATTTACTTTAAATCTGGCATGTTTCTATCGTCCAGAGGACTCTTTGTTAAACGATAATACAGTTCTCATCAAAAAACTTTAGTACCTGTCCTTATTGGATAACCTAGTTTTAACAGGAGACTTCAATTTTCGAGAAATATCTTGGCCCATTACAAGCATACCAGATCAAATCACTTATCCTAAATCAGTGGAATTGCCATAATGACATTTCTTTTTTATAGAAAAGAAAAAAATTCTGCGGAGCCCAGGCTGGCACAGCAGAATCACGTGAGTGAAATTTTTGTTTTTTGCCTTGACATTAAAATAATAATTCATATTAAACATTTATTTAAATTAAAATTTAATTAACAAATAAATCAAATTTCAAACAAAATTTTCCTTTAAATTCAATACCAAATTTGTATTTTCTCTTAACCACCTCCAATCACTCGAATCACACTTGGACACTGAGGTGAACGCACCTCCTCTCTTGACATTTGACCTGTCAGCGTCGTCTTTAAGTGTCGCTTGTCACCACTGTCACCTGGGAACAGTTGGTCAAATAATGAAAATGAAGGTGTAAACCAATTTAAATTTTAAAATGTTATTAATAGTAAATAATAATGATTTAGCAAGTTGTGACTCTCCAGAAATATTTATATTTTGGAGTAAGAATGACAAAGAACTTGGTGGATATGCTTGTTTGTGGACAGTAGGTAGACTTTTTTACAATTATAATATAAATATATAAAAAAACCTTCAGTTTTTATTTTGGCCTTTTGCCTTTAACTTTTTTCATATTAACCATTGTATTCTAAATTTAAATTTCAATATATTTTCCACAGTTTGTAATTTTTTATATAATTTGTTAATTTGTTTTCAATTGTACTCAATCCAATTAGTGAGGGTGGTATAATTCCTTAGTTCCACACAAGCTAACTTGCTTCTGGAGATCAGATATTATTTTTTAGGGGCTTATCCCACACTCACTATTCCCAACACTGGGTTGTCACTCTGTTTTAACTGTTAAATTGTTCAAAATTACCTTATCTCTTAACTTTTGACTTAAAAGTCATACTCAGATTTTATTTTCACACATATTTATAGATTATAAGTTTACATCCATAATTTTTTGTAGATAAGCACTGATGATGGCACCATGCCGAAAGCGCTTTGCATTTAATAATTAAAAAATTTCCTTTTAATCTACGTGCACACAACCGTCAACCTTTCTTGGTTATTTTAATATATTTTTAGATTTGAACAAGCAGAGTTCAAATAATCATTTACTTCGTCAGTCGTTGAAGCAGTTTTTGTTTTAACTTCTAACGCTTTAAAATGATTTATGTAGTTATTCATTTTTAAAAATGTTTTTATTGAATAAATTAATTACAATAAAAAAGTTTAAATAATTATGCCATATAAATTAAGCATTCAGAATAGGAAAGAAGAAATAAAAAACTTATGAAGAATACGAGTTTTCTTCGTTTTGGTCTATCGTTTTTTGCAATTAGCTTCTCGGTTTTTCTTCTATATTTAGTGGTTTTTCTAAAGGTTTCCTTTCTCCCTTGTTTATATTATTTTTTGTATTATTTCCCTTATTTGAACAATTTTAATTTTAAGTTTTGTTAGAATGTCTTTATAGCTGCAACTGTCACCATTTACCATCAATTTGTTGATAGAATGCAATAACATTTTTTTATATTTACCCAAATATTTATAAAAATAGAATAATATAAATTTTCATAAAAAAATAATGTTTTTTTATAGATATCCAAGGATTTTATACTTTCAATCGAGTTCAAAATAATGAATACAGATAAAAAATACCTCTTTTTGTTGGATACCTCCGAGTAAACATTTTATTTAACAACATTCCGCGTAAGAACGATCCAACCTATCAAACCTATATTTGTCACGCTCGAATATGAAATCCTTTCATACACACCAACTGCTGAGACGACACAAAAGTGTAATATATCCTACCGAATCTCGCTCATGTTTAATTCCTTTGCCATATATTCGCATCTACATTCCGTTCTGTTCAACTCAACCGTATCCGTGACAAACCAAATTTAATTTATATCACCGCAGCTGAAATATTAAATCTAGAAAAGTTGCAAATTACGGGAATTACATGCGACTCTAATGAAAATGTTTGCAGGAATATTATTCGGGACGTGTTTGTATATTTGGAATATATGCCAGGCACTGTCCTTCATAGCGGTCGTTCTATAATAGTAAATTTAAATATTGAGAGACTTTTACGGTGGTATTATTTTTTCTGCGACAATATTTAAGGATGCTACAACAGTTCAGGTTTTTGATGATTTAAATTTGAATTTTAGTTAATCCTTTCCCACGTAGATGCAGCTACACTCTATAACCTCCATACTTTGCCCATTATATCACATGGTCCTTCGAGCAAAAGTTTAAAAAATTTTAAAAAATATCACACAAAAAAAATTTCGTTAAGGGAAGTCTACATTAGAAAATATGGAAGAAGCAAACAAATTATCCCAGAAACAAGAAAAATTGGGCAAATAAATAATACAGCTATTAACAAATGCAAAGAAGGATTCCAGGTAAAGAAAAACGAAAAAAAAAACATTAAAAATCGGTGTAGTGAGCTAGAGGAACTATGGCAAGCAGTACAACAAAATCATGAATTACTAGAAGATTTAGACATCCCAAACCATAATTATTTTAAATGCCTATACTATGACCAAATAAAATTAAAATATGATGAAGCCAAGCAGTACTTAACAATGTGTCCAAAAGCCACAGACGAGAGTCAAAGCCAATTAACGCCTCTAGAATGTAATCGGGATAATAAACAAGAAATAAGATTGTAAAAGCAATTAATAAAAATGGAACAATTAGATCGACTCATCCAAGAAGCAGATCAAGAAATATTAGAAGCTAAACTGACATCCAGGAGTTGGCTTATAACAAACATCGATAGATTATGGGAAATAATTCAGCAAGTACATGAAAATATCATGATTTATGAACCAACCAACCAACCAACCAACCAACCAACCAACCAACCAACCAACCAACCAACCAACCAACCAACCAACCAACCAACCAACCAACCAACCAACCAACCAACCAACCAACCAACCAACCAACCAACCAACCAACCAACCAACCAACCAACCAACCAACCAACCAACCAACCAACCAACCAACCAACCAACCAACCAACCAACCAACCAACCAACCAACCAACCAACCAACCAACCAACCAACCAACCAACCAACCAACCAACCAACCAACCAACCAACCAACCAACCAACCAACCAACCAACCAACCAACCAACCAACCAACCAACCAACCAACCAACCAACCAACCAACCAACCAACCAACCAACCAACCAACCAACCAACCAACCAAGAAGAGTATTTCAAAAAAATTTAAATAAAGGTTAGTAAGACCATGAAATTATTGGAAGAACAAATAGCAAGTAAAGACCGTCAAAATATCCGAGAGAATAATAAAAACTGCCAAAAATTAAATTACCATGGAAGTTAGGATAAATGGTTCTTCTTTCATGACATTTTCCAAAAAGTTATTCACAAAAGCAGCTTCTTAACAATCATTGAAAAAATGCAATATCTAAAAACAAATAGAGAAGCGAGTAAGATTATAGAACATCTAGAAATAACTGAACTATTGAGAAAAGGTACGAAAGTAAGAGATTGCTTGTATCAACATTAGTAGACAAAATACTAGATTTACCTGTTTGCCACGATGAGTCAGTTAAAAAACTTAAACAACTGCATGACGTTACCATGGAATGCCTTGATGCAACCAAACATATAGGTATTGAAACAATATCTTGGGGATCCATTGTAACCAGAATAATAATGAGGACATGTAATCCTACAACAAACAAACTTTTTGAACAAAACTTAACCAAGCCG
Source organism: Psylliodes chrysocephalus (assembly GCA_927349885.1). Lineage (NCBI taxonomy): Eukaryota > Metazoa > Arthropoda > Insecta > Coleoptera > Chrysomelidae > Psylliodes > Psylliodes chrysocephalus. Next base: position 1,028,514 of record OV651821.1, on the reverse strand, counting down.
CATGTAGTTCCAGATCTTGCGACAGTAATGAAATTTTAAAAAAGAAGATTTCAATCACTAGAGTCATTAAAAAACAGAGATGCCAAAAGGAATATGTATCCAAAATCCAATACAAAAAGAAGCTATAAAAATAAAGGTTATAATTCTTGTGGGTATTGCAATAAAGACCACACGATGTATCAATGTGAAGCTCTCAAGTCACTAGCTGTAAATGATAGAAACAATGCCATAAGAGATAAACAATTATGCTACAACTGTATGGCTCATGAATCCATATACAAAAGTTCATTCAAATGCAACATCTGCCAACGTCATCATCATACCATATTGCACTTAGGTAAAAGAGAACGATTAAAACAAAATTCAAACTCAGGTCCAAAAAGCAACTTAAACGCTACTACTACTAAACTACTAAACCTCAACAAAAAAGGAACACAAGAAAATGAAGTCTTGCTTCCAACTTCAATGATACACATACAAACCAATGATGGCTCAACAGTATTTTTAAGAGAACTTCTAGATCAAAGATCTCAAGACTTATTTATTACTGAATAAGCTGCCCAAATGCTAGCCCTGCCAAGAGAAAGAATCGAAGCAGAAATATCTAGTCTAGCCAATGGACACCCTAACCTCTCAAAATGGAGAATTCAAGCATATCTGAAACCGAGATTTTCCAGTAACTTTGCCATGAATGTCCAACTAATGGTTATGTCAAAGTTGACACAAGCTATCGCAAAAAACTCAATATTACACGTTGATACGGCACTCTTGCAGAATAGGTTATTAGCGGATTTAACATTCAATAAAATAGGTCCAATCGATTTATTACTTGGAGCAGAAGAATATGGTAAATTAATATTGGATGGTCTCCACAAAACAAAATACAAAATACAGAAAAAAAGTTTACAAAGCCCAGTCAGGAGGGGTCGGGTTTTAACCACGTAAAATACACTGAAATGACGGCCTTAAGGCTGATTTTTGGTGTCCATTTTAAATAATTAAGGATTTATGACTTCAACTCCCTGCACTGAAAAAAAATTGTAGAACAAATTTCTACAATTGTAGATATTTTCTCTACAATAAATAGTACATATAGGGACAGGGACAATTTGTAGTAAAAATTTCCAAATATTTGTGGAGAATGTATTGTAGAGTTATTATCTACAATATTTAGTAAAAAGATTCAAATGCATCATAAGAATTGTTCTACAAATTGTTATAATTTTTGCTATTCATTGTATGAATTTATATTAAAAATGTATTGCGTTTTATGAAAATAAATACGAAAATTTACCACAATAAATAGTAAAAATTCATACAAATTGTAGTAATTTTTAATAAAATTTGTAGTAGTATTCCATAATTATTATAATTATAACCTAGAAAAAAATGTTCCTTAATAAAATATTCAATTTATTGTTTTAATATAAAAGATACAAATTCTTAATTACATTATGTAATAAATAACAGTAATAATAGCGCCCTCAGTCTCAGTTGGCTTTTCTGCACCTGAAAAATATGAAATAAAAATTAATACCAATTGAATTGTTCATACCCTTAAAACGGGGATATTCATCACCTTTACACTGATTTGGATATTAAATGACTAAGTCAGATAACTAACAAAAATGAGAAAGTAGGTATGTCACAATTAAGACAAAAAACATCATTGAACTTGGCACAAAATTCGATCGTTGGCCGCAACTATTTTTTAAAAATAATCTACTAAGGTTATTTAAATTAGTTATCTAAAGGTAAATTATTCAGAAACAATAATAAATGTACTTACCACCAATAGAATTTATTATTAAAATTTTCTCAAACGCATCGGTGCTTATAATATAATAATGTGTTATAGGTACTCGTATATGTACCATGCTTTGTTATGTGAACATGGCGAACGGCTACTGCTGTCTTGCCGTTTATGATCGACGTCAGAAAACGTTGGCCAATAGCAGAATTCTGTTTTGTTCACATGACTTAGAATTTCTACAATATTATAGAATATTTTTGAAGAAGGGATGTAAAGTATTACTATTTTTTGTAGAGAAAATTACTATTTTTTGTAGAGATAATTATTAATATTTGTACAAATTTTTACAGAAGTTAGTAGTAGTAATTACGATAATTGTAATAAATTTCTACTTCTACAAACAATAGTAAAATATACTAAACATTGTGGAATTATTTCCTATTGTTGTAGCATTTTATTCGACAATTCAATTGCTACAATAATTAATAGTTTTTAACTATAAATTGTAGTAAAATTTTCTACAAATTGTTAAGTATTTTTCTACAAGTCTACTACTACAACATTGTAGTAAAATTTTCTAGTCACATTTTTTTCCGTGTGTATCTTAAAATCTAGTCATAGGATAGGATTGAGACCATGGACACTTTTGATGGGAACATCAAGTAATTTGACACAAAAAATTCAGACATTTTGACGGTACTCCGTTTGCATAAGAAAAGTACGGAGTCCTTTGTATACTTGCCTGCTAATTTTTTTCGTATATAGTTCCAACTAAGTTAAGGTTACATCATATCAAAAGTGTATAGGGTAAGACAAAACACAAATACATAATTTTCTCATTTTTCTTTTTTATTTATATCAGTGGTACCCTATGTGGCGACATTGCGATCACCATATAAACTTACCTTTAGTTCTGACTTTCATGTCATTTTTAGTTTAAGACCTAAGTCGATTTTATTAAGGTTATCCAAGTGTCAGTTTCGGGAAACCGATGTCATAATAACGCTAATAACGCCAAGCCTTAAGCTCAGATATTAGTCGATAACCTTGTGCGCCTTATGTCGCCAAAAACCTTGGCAATGGAACAACAGTCCTGGATTGCCAGGCATTAAGAAATTTTATTTATAAAAAACGTCTGGCATATTTATTTTTACTGTTGTCGCGACTGATTGTACTTTTGGCTATTTATCTTAAAAATATATTTACATTTATTAATCAAGTCCCTTTATTATTTGATAGGATTCTAGATTTTAGAACCTACACCCTAATAATGGCATATTCTTAAATTTAGGTGATCAACTTTTCTAATTAAATAAATATAAAATAATAGAGGCTTCTTATACGGTATCCATTGGTATTTCTCAAGTTCCGAGTTCTAATCGTCAGTTCTTTTGTAAGTTGTTCTACGATCAAACAAAGCATCAAAAGAGGGGTATAAATAACTAAGTATCAGACACCGGAATTGCCCTTTTACCCAATCAACCCCTTTTTAGAACCTTTTTTATTGTTAAGGAAAACGTACGATGCGATGAAAGGAAAGCGAAAGATTTTGGACCAAATTGGATTTCCTAAATATCAATAGGATGTTACTTTTTTATGTGTGAATGAGAGAAATATATTTTTTAACAAAATACCAATGGAGAGCATTTCAATATACTACTTAAAACTTCTTTTGTTTTTCGCTAATTGAGGACTCTGGAGCAAGAATAGTCTATGTTACATAAACTTACTTCTAAGACATGAAACATTTTAGATATTATATTACTAAAAACAAATTTGTTTTAGTAATTTAAGACCTAAAATGTTTTATATCTCCAAGTTTCTCAATTATATACATTAAATTAATTAAGAAACATAAATTAAAACAAAATTTACTGTATTTTTAGAGAAAAGTCCAATATGTAAATATAGGTATTATTGGATATATATCCAACATATTTCAATAATATCTAAAGCTAATTCTGACCTGAAATAATTTAAAAATTCGGAGTTGATAAATCGTAACATATTCATCTCTTGCATGTTAAATCTGAAAACGGTATATTTATGCATTAAGCAGTTATAATGTAATACCACCATATCTTTGAATAATCAAATGAGGATGCCGCTTCGAAAATCTTTTCTTAAAATATGAAATATTTGTCTTTAAACAGCATATAGAGAAAACAACTTTAGATAAATCAGTAGCTGTAAAATATTTGATGGTACCTAAATTTTTATTTCCTCCTTTTCATTAAAGTTAATCATTATTTAATGTTAAGTATAAGGTTTGCAATGATATACTTATTATACATTTACTTTTATATGCTTTTAATATATTGTTTACACGACTCTTGTTTACTTACATTTACAGAAACATGAATTATATCAAATTTATTGACATATTTTGTTTTTTTTTGCAGAACTTTCTTACTACCGTTTGCATTTATTTTATCAACAATCGTTTATTAGAAGTTTTAAACTAGTTATCTAAAAAATATATTAGTCAAATAAAAATGAGGACATCAAAAAATACAAATATATCTGTCTTGTTCTACAGTTGTTACATAAAAAACAATTAGTAAATATGTAAACCACAAGGATTTTAATTTTCATCATACTAAAAACTAACGTGCCACCGAATTTTCATATCCATTCTTTATAACTGTAAAAATTACCGGGATCCGAGCAATTTTCTTAGCCCAACTCTCTACCAATTTGCGCCTTAATTAAAAGTAATGAAACGGAAGTATGTCTACCTGCGCCGAAAAAACCACGCTATGCACTAAATTACAACAATTGTTAATAAAATTAGATACCGAATCAGCTTTATTATAAAAAAAAATGTTTTTTTCGAAGGATTAATCAGTCTGAGTAAAGCAGGGGTGGTGCATGAACACATTTCAGTAGGTAACGGCTTTATCGAACACGTAACCTAAAAACAAAGGATATATCCTTAGTTTTCTTTCAGTTCTTATTTTTCTTCAGTAAGAATTTTCCAATCAAGTATTATAAATTCTTGTCTGGCCTATTGTAATGAACCACTGCTGAAATGGATCATATTTTTAAGTACCTATTTCTGACAATGTCAAAAATTCAAAGTAAAGTTTTAAACTAAATGACCTGATTACTAACTTGATTGAATTTTCACAATAAATTTACATAGAAACGTAAAATGATACACTAAAAATAGTAATTTTCTTTTCAATTGCCTTAAAATAGCACATTCCAAACACAAAACAATTTTTCTTTTAATTTTTAAGTTTAAACAAGTTTATTTATATTATTTAAATTATTAATATTAACACCTTTATCATATATCAACTAATGCAGCTTGATTGATAAAAAAACCTATCTAAGATTCGGGGTAGGAAAAGTATATTGTTATTCTTCATATAAATTCATATTTTTCCAAATTTGCACATAAGTCAAATAAAAATAATCTGTGGAAAAATTTTAAGGAAATCTGGGGGAAATTGATCAGGCAGGATTCTATGGACAGGGGACTCTCCTGGTAAGGGATTCTCAGTATCGATTTCAGATCGTAGAGACTTCAACTGGAGGCTCAGGATCTTGATTGTGAGGTGTTAAAAGAATTTTTGATTACATTATTGACTTGTTTTTATAATAAACAACAGATAATTATGCATGGAACAGCCGAAAAGTTTGCTGAATATTTTGCATCTGTTTATAGTAGTGAAAAATCGAAATACGACATGCATAAATCAATATATTTTAATAACCATGATGTTTTGAGTTTCTCTGAAGTAAGCGCAAAAGATTTTGACATTGCTATAAAGAAATTGAAACCAAAGAAGGCCGCCGGTGTTGATGGAATTCCACCATATATTTTAAAAGGTTGCCAGGAGTGGTTGAAAAGGCCACTAATTCATATTTTTAATTGTATTATTAAAACCAAGTATTTTCCAACCAAATGGAAACTATCTAAGATCACTCCAATTTATAAATCAGGCAGTAAGAAAGATATTGAGAATTATAGGGGTGTTTCATTAATATGTGCTCCATCTAAGGTTTTTGAACAAATTATGTATGTTAAAATTTACAATCATGTTAAAAACAGCATAGTCGATCAACAACATGGATTTGTGTCAGGGCGATCTATAAATACAAACCTAGTATTATTCGGTGAATCTGTAAGTCAAGTTTTTGAGGAAATGCAGCAGCTTGACATAATTTATACTGACTTTCAGAAAGCTTTTGACAGAGTTAACCATGATATACTACTAGCAAAATTACATCAATTTGGGTTGTCGGGTAATTTATTAGAGCTTTTCAAAAATTATCTTCAGGATAGACAATTTATAATAAGGCATAATGGGAATACATCCGGAAAGTTTCATGCTAACTCAGGGGTACCACAAGGCTCTAATTTAGGACCATTACTTTTTATTTTATTCATAAATGATCTTCCAGAATACATTAATTTTTCGGACTATTTATTATTTGCAGACGATTTTAAGATGTTTAAAAAAATACAAACAGTTAGAGATTGCGTAATGTTGCAAAAGGATATTAATAACATTCATAAGTGGAGTATTGAGAACAAATTAAACTTTAATGTGAATAAATGTTGTATAATGTCCATCTCTCGTAAAAAAGTAACCATAAATTTTGATTATCTAGTCGGTTTGGATAATTTAAAGAAATTGAATAAAGTTAAGGATTTGGGTTTAATATATGATAATCAATTTCGTTTTGGATCACATATTAATAAATTAGTAAATAGTGCAAATCGTTCACTGGGATTCATTTATAGACAGACTTCCATTTTTTCTATAAAAACAATTAAAATTCTATATAATGTGTTAATTAAGCCTAAATTAGAGTTTGGATGTTTGGTGTGGGGAGATCAACCACAAATACATTTAGCGCCAATTGAAAAGACCCAGAACAAGTTTCTTAGATACTTGTATTTCAGGAAATATCATGTGTGGCCAGATTATACAAATGTAAGATCATCTAGATTAAGGGCAGAATTTAATATTATTTCATTAACAAGCAGACGTATACTAACAATGATGCTTTTTTTGTATAAAGTCATAAATAATATATCCACTTCAAGTAGTTTGCTACACAAAATTCCCTTTAAAGTTCCTTCAAGGTTTACTAGATATCGACTCTTGTTTGGAAAATTAAGATAGACAGTTTGTTCCCCTCTTGAGTCCATGTTAAAACTAGCAAATGTGATACACAATATTAAAGACATTGATTGGACACTACCACCTGAAAGGTATAAAAAAATAATTAATGAATATATAGCAGATTTTAGTATGTAAAAAAATATGTCGTTTTTGTGTTTTTTTTTTCTTTTTTCCTTTTCTTGTTTTTTAGGGCGCATTATTTCTTATAGCTTAATAAAAAGGATTTATTTTTTCTTTATTAGTTTAAGTAATTATTATAATTAACGAGACCATGTACTACCTACTATCTATTTATAACATTTATTAATATTATATTTATTGTACTTACTACCCTTATAAAAAGGTTGTAAAACCTGTTTGGGTTTTTAATAAATAAATAAATATATTGACATTTTGTTAATTTTTTGGCATATATCTGACGTACTAATTGGCTGGACATATTAAAATTATGAGTTTTGGACCAAAATAATATTTTGTGAAATGCCTTTACGGGTCGATTTCCTAAAATTTTGAAGGATTAACTTTTCCCTGTAATAAATTACGGTTAATGGTGTAGGTACTTGAGAGGATTAAATTATAAACACCCTCCTTAAACCAACAAATTTTGCTAAATATCCTTTCAGGTAGTTGTATTAATATCTTCAAATTTCTAAATAACTCAGTTTACTTTCAACTTCATTTCAGTCCTTATTGTTGTGTTGTGTTAACCAATGGGAAAAATGGCAAAATTAATTGAGTCGTGGGTAAAATCTTATGCAGATTTTGTTGTAGAAGGTGATAACCAGGTGTTTTGTAAAACATGTTCTAAAATTGTAAGTACTTTTTTATTTTATATTTTATTTTGACCTTTCACAATGGTAAATCAAACGACAGTAAAATATTATTTCAATTCACAGTTAAAAAAAAAAGTAGGTCAACGTTACAACGTACGCATCTACAGGAATTTATTTGTTTTAGATTCCATGTAAAAAAAAGTTTAAAATTGGCCAACACGCAAAAACACCCTCACATATAGCAAAGCGGAAATCTAAAGACACTCGCAGACAAAGTCAACTTCACTTGAAACAATATTTAGAATCTGGATCGTCTAGAAGTGAACAAGCTATTTTTAATGAAGATTGATGCAAAGCTTTAGTGACTTCGAATATCCCTTTAATACGATTAAATAATCCAAATATCTGATCATTTTTGCAAAAATACTGTAAATTTAATATTCCAGAGCAAAGTATATTACGCAAACGTGGTGTTGACAGTTTGTACTATGAGACTCGTGAAAAAATTCGTGAGATTACCGTTGGAAGCCATTTCTACATTATTGTGGATGAAACAACAGACTCTTGTGGTCGATATATAGCCCTTTTAATGATAGGTTCATTACGCGAAGAAATGCAAATTGGTCCATATCTAATCGCTTCAAAGCAATTAGATAAAACAAATAACTGACAGTAACTCGTTTTATCCAGACAGAATTGTCTTCCTTTTTTCTTCTGGAAGCCGTTTCAACAGAAAAATGTTTATTGCTGTTATTTGATGCTGCCCCGTACATGGTAAAAGAAGCACAAAATTTAAAAATGTTTTATGAAAACTTAATCCATGTTACATGTTTGGCTCATGGCCTTAACAGAGTTGCATAAGAAATTAGGTCTAACTTTCCTTTAATAAATGATTTAATTAGTAATGTAAAAAAATATTTCTTAAAGCTCCTCTAAGAACTCAATTGTACAAAGAAAAATTTCCTGAATTACAGATGCTACCGGAACCTATGATTACTCGGTGGGGTACCTAGCTTAAAGCTGCCTTTTTTTACGCAGATAATTATAAAAAAAATAAAGAAATCATATTTGATTTTGATGATTCATCTAAGGGAATATCTAATACAAAGAAGTTGTTTCAAAATCACATATTACCAAAGCAATTAGTATTTTTAAAAAATTATGCATTGGTACCCAAAATTATATTAGATTTAGAACAAAAAAATTTACCTTTGGTGACTTCCGTAAATTTAATTAAGACGTTTGAATCAGAGTGTAAAAATGTCCAGGGCGATATTGGAAAGACGATTTTTCATAAATTTTCAAATGTAATTTTAAAAAATGAAACGATTTATTGTTTTAAGAAACCTTGCTAATATTTATTCTGGTAATTTTGAAGATATTAATACTATTCATCCAGATATTTCAGGAAAATTTAAGTTTGCACCTATTACTTCTGTAGATATCGAAAGGAGTTTTTCTTTGTACAAGTACATACTTACTGATAGGAGACAATCATTTAATACAGATAATTTAGAAAAACATCTAATTGTTCATTCATTTTATAATAATGTTGATTTGTAAATAAAATTAGTTAATAATTAAATAAATATTAAGTATTATATTAGGTATTGAAAAATAAAACAAATAATAAATATTAATAAACTATTTCGATTAAATAACAAATTACTCTTATTGCATATGCTCTGCATATTTTTCAATTTTTTACGCATATATTGAAGTATTTTACGGCATATATATGCGCATATTTAACTACTTTTTGGGTGCATATATTCCTAGGTCTAGTCATAATAAAAAAAGCAGTACTATCGCCACAAAAGGGAGGGACCTGGCTTGAGGACCTTTTCTGATAGAAATCACTAATAGGAAGGAGGATATGATTTTACTTGGAGGACCTTTTTTTTTGTTAGAAATGTCAATTATTTCACTTTTCAAAAAGGTTCCGTTACCAAAAAAGTTTAAGAAAAACTAGTCTAACGAATACTATTCTTTAACAACTTATTTCGATTTTACATTATCAATAAAAAAAGTTACTTTAAAAATCTTGCCCAAAATAAAAACTCCAAAATACTAAACTATATCCATTTTTATTCAACAATACGAGTATATATCAGCTTTCACATTTATATCGGCAATATAAAAATCGTTCACAATAGCACTGAATGCGAAACTAAATACCAGATGTTATTCCATTCAAGTTTCGCAGAACGTTGTTCGGCAACCGTGTGTGTTATCGACGAACCTCAGGCGTCGCGACGCTCTCGATTCATTTCAACGGCACCGGGTTGTTGATACGTGGAAACGTGGAAAAACGTTCAAACACGTACCACCATTTTGTGACGTAGATTTTGATAGAATTTGGGCTTCAGGATTAAGATTAGTTATTAAGTATTTGAGTGTTACTTACGGACATTTTAATGATTCCTTGTTAATTTGCAACGTTAAAAAATAATTGAAACTTAAAATGACGTTTTTAATGAAGAAATTTATTTTAGACTTGATTTATATCTTAAAAATTTTTTGTACGAATGAATATGGTAATTCTCTTCTGCTGACATTTTCTCATCAGCCAATCACACCATTCTTAGCTTTTTAAAAACAAAATTATTATTTTTTTTATGGTACATTATAAGTACATTATAATTTTTTTATATTATTATATAAAACTAACAAATTTCTTTTATCTGCTTATTTATTTTTTTTTGCTTCACTGCATACCTTTCTGTTTTTTATTATTTTATTATGTTTCTGCATTTATATCCGATGTATCCCAACAAATGATCTTCCACTAAAAATACATCCAGGTCAACAAAAAAATATTAATAATTTTGTATTTTTCATAAAATATCTTCAATACGATCCATTTTAGGGGCATCATGTACATAACAAAAATTGTACATAACATCATAAAGAATTTTCTTCTTCAATCATAAATAACAGACATATATATCATAAAGTCCAAGAACAACCCCCTAAAAAGTACCCCCTTTAGTTGCTTCGACTATGCCCAAAATCTGATCGGCCCTTCAGATGTCCCTGGAAACTTTGTGATCCAAATACAATGGAAATCGATCGTATAGTTTGGGCTGTATCGGACTTTTAAAAAAACAAGTTTTTTTGGGAACCTAGGACTTCAAAATGTAAGGATCTGGTGTAATCTCAAATTAAATTTTTTTAGCGATTACAACACCCTCCCCATTTTAATGGGTTGGTACCATAGATATATAACCAAGACAGATAGGATTATTTACAAAATTTTTGAAGAATGAACGGTGGTGTCCGCGGTAGAAACTCAATAATCGGATTGAACATTGATGCCAAGTTTACGTGCTTTTAACTATAGATATATATATATAACCAATACAGATTACACAATTTCTGAAGTCAACGCGGATGATCCTCGACAGAAATGCAATATTTGGATAAAATTAAAATATTGATGCCAAGTTTGCGATGTTTTTAACTGTAGTAATGTTATTGCGTTTGCTTGAATTACTGTTAGGTCTTTATATTGTCCAAAAAAAAATAATGTCTGACAACAGCGGAAGTAGAGTAAACCGCAATTGTGGAGAGTCGTATATTGTTTCATTCATAAAAATTCCTTCGATACAGTACTAGTCCAGGAGCCAGTGAATTTTTTCGTACTTGTTTTCCCGGTCCGTGTATATTTAAATAATCTATTCCCGGTGAACTGTATATTTAAAATGGAACGCCAATCTATTAACAAAAGTAAGCCAGATTGAATTCGCGCATTACGTCACATTGATACAAGTGAGATTGTTTACAAAGTGCCTTTGCAGGCCTATTTTGCCCATTTCATGTATTTGTTTTTAAATCATTTTAAGTTACTATTTTTGAAACTCAACAAGGAGAAAATCCAATTAACTCTTTCGTTGTGTATATATATAAGATAAATTAACTGAAGTTTTATTAGTAAAGTATTAATACTAAAATTTTAATGTAATTTACAGAAAATAGCTAGGTATGTATTTGTTTTTAAATAATTTGATAATTTGTGAAAAAAGGGAGTAAAAGTGGAATGACCAGTGGCCAGTAGGTCAGTCAATACAAAGTATCATATATTTCTATTATAACTAAAATACCTACATCCTTTAATCATAAGGACATAAGTTAAAAACCATTTTAATATATGCATTAGAATGAAGTAATAATAACTTAAAGAGACGAGGTCTTAAAGTAGTAGCTGGTACAGCATGTTTTTTAAACGTTTCCTCATTGCTGCTAGAATGAAATCACTTACTATGAAATGTGCTCTAAAAACGGTATTTATAGCAGTCAGTGTTCAGTCTTAGGATCTCTTCCTAAAACCCTCATCCAAGCTGCATACATATTAAAAAATAATTAAAAAAAAAACATATTATATACCTATATAGTTTTCGGTTCTGGGTGCCCTAAAAGAGGACACTTAGCCGACAATTTGGCTCAGATAGCTAAAACCTAAAAGTCACACCACAATGGCTATCCTTTTAAGTAAAAAATAACTACAAATAACTTACCTCAAAAATGAAGGCGTCTAACTTTACACCAAAAAAGCCATACACGTTTTCCCATTGTTGCAAGCACCCGATGACGATTAGGTAGATATCAACTAAAAGCATGTACTTAATGGTTATAAAGCTTATTTTAACACAAAAAGAATAAAGCACTAGTCGAAAAGCAGCAATCAAATATAAATAGACCACAATATTAAAATTCAAATTAAAAACTATATAAAAGACAAATACTCTAAAAGCGCAAAAGATCAGAACCAAATAAAATGAATAACCATAATAACCTAAAAATCACACTAAAATTGCAAAAACTATTACTGTAAAATCATGAGATTACATCAATAATGCATATGCGTCGGAGTATCGCAAATGTCAAAAGTACAGTGTTTCCATAAAAATTTAGCTGTTTTTAGCAGTATTATAGGACCATTTCTATCACGCGCATCCAACGATATTGGCGTTCCACAGTTCACTGTATTTTCCTCAAACCTCTAGTATAAATGATTTGACATAACGAAACTAACAATAATTATAATTAATGTAGAGTAATAAGTGATTCGTGAATTCTAAATAAAAAATTATTATATAAAAGTGTAAAAGGAAATGTAATTTATTTCCCTATTTTCTTTTGTAATATCTTCAATTATTATGTTTAGTTTCTAGGTGAAACATTGTGATATAAGATTTTATTTATGTGTCCTATGCGTACACTTTAATATACAAAACACCTGGAACATTCTTTAAATAATTGTGGTCGTAGAAATAATTGTGTACATAACTCGTTTGAAAGTGTATTTTATGCACTTGCCAAATATATTATCCATACAGATTAATCAGACTATTTTTTTACTTAACTTCAGTACATCTCTTACTACTAAAACTATTTTTATCAATGGAAAAAAAGGGCCGTGTTCTCGTATGTTTTGACGCATTTTCGGCTTTAGCCTATCGGATCCCCCTCTAAATATATATGAATTTTGCTTAGAATTGCTAATCCTACAATTCTCTATTCGTGCTTGCTGACTGGGAAAATAAATACCGAAAATTGTCACTGTCTCCTGGACTATACAATAGATGATGATGAGAACTTCACAACAAATACACTTTTATGAATGGCTAGTTGGGGATGTGGTTGGTACGTATGTTAAAGGAAGTATATTTTTCTTATTTTTTTATTTCACTTTTCTAGTTTATAGCGTTCTCTTACAGAAATCTACATCTAACTATATTGGATTCAGTGCATTTCACTGACTTTTTATCAATTTTTTTATCAATATCCTCTAGACGCCCTTTTCCTCAAAGCAAATCATTTTGATAATTTTGACATTAACATTTAAACAAGTATTATTTTTTTTTGTGTCATCGGCATCAACTACTACGGTTATTAGCCTCGTGTTCTGTGTAGGCTTTGTTACTGTTTCCCAGCGCCACTTTACGAACAGCACTGTTAATTAGTACCCAACAGTGAATGGTTGAGTGGGGAATCCTACCAAGGCATCAGAATTAATTTTAAATAATTAAATTAAATGAAAAAATTCCGGCCAACGGCGGGATTCGAACCTGGGACCCTTGGATCCGCAGGCAGAGACTCTACCACTGAGCCACCCACTCCTCTAACAAGTATTATTATTATTATTATTATTATTATTATTATAAGTTATTTAAATGTATATTATGTATATTTCTTGAAGTAGAAACTATGCCAATCTACTTCTCAAATAAATGTTAAAGGAAAAGAAAACTTCAGATGCTTGAAGGCACAGATTTAGAAATACCGCAGGAAAACTGTCTAAATTTATTTGTATTATTTGTGGTTTGTCGGTGTAAGCTAATGCAATTTTAAAAAGTTAAATATATGTGCCGGTAGGAACAATATTTTATAGATTTTAATATCTCATAGCTCAAAAAAAAAAACAACAATTTTACGTTCTATTATCATATTTTTGATGAAAAAGATTTAATCACCCAACTTTGCATTGATTTTTCTGACATATTTTAATTTAAAACCAATCAACTGTCATTTGACAGTGAATTCAAACATTCTATTGATTACAAATGAAACTAAACCAATATATACAAAGTCATATAAATACCCACAGATACACAATCAAGAAGTCAAAGCAGAAATCAATAAAACGCATGGTTTCACCCCATATGAGTTAGTTTTTGGCCATAACTCTAGTAGGCCACCCGAAAAATTGTATATGTCGAGCAAGAACCAATCCTTAAATTTATTCGACAATTGACTTATGGAATCTCGTACTGCTACAAATTAGCATGCGTTAAAAGACTCTTAAAAGAAAGAAAATTGCAAAAATTCGTTTCTAAAATTTCAGACTACAAATTTAGCGATTATGTGATTATCAAATTAAAAACAAACTACAAAATAAATTTATTAAAATACTTAAAAATAATAATGCAATCGTATTAAATTTGGATACGAAACAAAAATCAAGATTTAATTTTGATTTCTTAAAACCCTACTTTGAAAATAAATCTTTTTCAAGATTCTACTGCTGATCGGAACAGCATTTTCCCAATTCGCGATCAACTCTATAAATAATACCACGACGAAACAAGAATAAATGTTACTAACGACGATTAGATACTATTGGTGCATAAAAACTTTTCGGTCTTTGAGTCAAATAATAAAATTTTAGAATTAATAAAAATTCTATTCAACCTCGCGGTGACCACCCTGTAACTAGCTTTCATTTGGAAATCAAAAATCAACTTGAAGTGATAAAGTTTCAAAATCTGTTAGACAAATTTAATCAAATAACGTTTGATAATAAACGTCAAAAGCGTGGTTTAATAAATGGTATTGACACTATTTTTAAATTAATAACAGGAAATCTCGACGCCTCTGATGGAGAGTACTATTCTAATTGCATTAATGAAATTTATAAGTTCAAAACAAAATCGAAAATTTATTGAAAAATCAAATCTTCGTTACAAAATCAGTAATTAAAAGTTTTAATGCTAGTGTAAGTCAAAATTAAACGAAAATATTTTAAATAAGGACATTGTAAATATACGAAAGGCAAATGAAATTAATGATCTCGAATCTAAATTAAAATTCTTTGAAATTTGCGAATAACTTTTTGAAAGCTATACGTTTCTTGAAAATATAATAAATAGTGAATTCAGTAACATTTGCACGTTTAAAAATTTTACACACTACAATAATCGAACCTGAAGAATTAATTTCATCCTTAAAAATAATTTCTTAAAACCTAGAACACAATACCATTGCTTATTACCCATTTAAGGAGGTCCTTTCGCCACACCTCTCGCCTCAAATGTTAAAAAAAGTTATTAGATTATGACTAATATCCTTATTTATCTAATGGGCCCGTTTACTTTCATTTTTGAATGTGAATTAATTATATATTTATAAAGATATTAAACTCTTTTGTCTGGTGGTACTTTTCCCGTTAAGATATTTTTGTAAGGGAATTCCCATAAAATTCTTTCAGTGACTCATTGCGTCAGAAAATCCCTAATTCCGTTCACGTCTCGTATCGGTTATGCTTAAAGACGGCAAGGTTGTCGGAAGTATCCCTAATATAGCATTTCTGCAATTATATATGTAATTTAAATAGTAAAATTCCATTATTTTTCTAAAAATTATGAACTTATATTTTCAGATTTAAAGCTGGGAGCTTATTTTTTACTTTTTAATTAAAACAATTATTATTATTACTCAGGCTGAAAATTAACCAGACCATAATCAAAAAGTAGAAATTTGATTTGCAATATTTATCTGGTAAACGTGGCAACGTTGCATTTATTTCTAGAAGTGTGTGTAGAAAACACTATTTAGAAGTACTCACAACGTTGTCACGTTTACCAGATACATTTTCTCAAATAAAATTTCGATCTGATAATATTCAGCTTGAGTAATACTAATTGTTTTTATTAAAATTTAAAAAAGGTAAGGCTTCCAGCTTTATCTGAAAATATAAACATTATTTTTAAAAAAATAATATATATTTATCATGTAAATTTCTTTAATAAATGCAGAAGAGGAATGGTGGTGCAATGATACATCCGACAACCGCGCCCTTTTAACTATTAACCGATACAAGACCTGAAGGGAATTAGGGGTTTTCTGTAACCTAGTTGAACATTTTTTGTGATTTTTTAATAATAATTTCTTAATAAATTCCACGGTAACCTATATATTTTATTGTAAAAAACAAAACCTAAATATTTCAAAAACCTTATTTTTAGTTTTTTTCTACTCCATCTAATCAATAAATAATAGTAAAATTAACTATAATTCGAAAATTGTTGTTGAAGTCTTACTTTCTCATAAGACACTGTACAAACACACACATTTTTAAAAAAAAAAATTCTCAAAAATTTGCACGGTAAGGTATAGTTAAAAGTTCATTATTAGATAAATAAGGACATCTACTATTAGAAAAAAATTAATTTTAGTCATAATCTAATATTTTTTATTTAACATTGGTGGCGAAAGGACCTCCTTAAAATTAGTTCAATATTTATAAATAATTAAAGTAAAAGCGTACCAAACCAATACAGACTTTGGTTTCGTTCTTAAAATACCTTTTTTTACTACTAACCTGAGAAATTGCTATTATTTACTCCATTCCCCTAACGAGAAATAATATTTCTCACCCTAGGTAAATAATGATAATAAAAAAACACCTAGGTAAATAATGAGAACAATTCTAGAATTTTAAATATATTGACAGAAAATTTTGTTAAGTTAATGATCAACTAGAAGTAGAAAATTGAACATAGGCATTAGACTTGAAAATTATTTGAAATTATAATTGTACAATTGTGGCAAATCATGTGTATTCCAGCATTTCCTGTATTAATGGAACTAACATTTGGACCAGGTAAATTAACTTCTGTATATAAGCAATCCTCGTATTTTGAACGCATTCACTGCCATTTTTCACAAAATTATCTTCAACATGGACGTTTTCTAAGACAGCGTTAATACCAATAAATCCATGTCACTAAAATATCAAAAATGCAATGGGAAATTTCCTAGAATCATATCAAAATTTGACAAATGCCAAATTTTTACATAAATAAAGCCAGTCTGATTAGAAACACGCTCCACTATGTCAAAATTAAAATTGCTAATATACTAGGTACCTATAGGTACCTATTTCCTACCTTGTATTACGAATTACTACAACTACACACTTATTTTTGATATTTGTAGATAATCCAAAATTCAAAATGTCTACCCAAAAAACTAAAAACTGTTTTTTTATGTTCCTTAACAACCGTCGTCTCTAAGGAAAGATAACATCTGCTCTCTTCGCTATAAATGTATACCGGATTTCATTATTTTGTGACGTCATTTTCATTAAGGTATTTATAAATATTCTTTCTTATTATTAGTTATGCAACACATACCGGGTGTTCTATTCTAAATTAACATGGTGTTCTGAATTAGGTATATTGTTTTGTCAAATTTTGGATAAACATTTATTATTTCTTTAATCCGATGTGTTGTTTAACTTTTAATTGTCAAATTGATTCAAATTGTCTTATATTATACAGGGTTGTTCATTAATCGTTGATATTATTTGATAAATCTATTTGCTCTATAATTGGCTGTATTGTTTTCAATTTTAATAGTCAAAATTGATTAAAATAAATTATTAATATACAGGGTTATTCATTTGTACTTGCTATTTTTTTGTAAATCTGTTTGTTTTTATTATTTGCTATATTAATTCAAATTAATGGTCACACTTGATTACCATAGTTTATAAACATACAGGGTTATTCATTTTTACTTGATATTATTTGGTAATTTGTTTATTTTTATTATAAGCTGTACTGTTTAAGTTTACTGGTTAAAATTAATTGAAATCATGTATTAACATACAGGTTTGTTCATTATTAATAATTATCATAACAATTATTTTCTCTTATTCGAGATTTTATTCTTCTATGCTTCTTTATACCCTTATTTTGATTTTAATATATTGTATTTCATGGTAATATATAATTTATGTTGTTTTTCTGCAAAAGAAAATGCAGACAAGGCGTATCAAAAATTCAAAGAAAAAGTTGAAATTAAATGAAGTTATATCAAAGCAATTATTTTAAAAAGGTAAACAAACAGACCGTGTTAAGAAGCGTTAAATTAAATTTCATGCTGCATTGAATTAAATCTGTTGCTTAGAATTAGGTCGGGGACATTGTTTGCACGAATGTGAATTAATGAACAGACCTGTAATTCAAATTTCAATTGCTTAATGAATACGTAACAACAATCAGCAAACCCTTCCTGCGAAGGGTAGATCCACAACGTTGCAGTCTTTCCTGAGGAATAATAAACGTTCAGGAATTCACAACATATTATACTTAATCCTATATAAATATGAGATTTTTTCGAGTATTTTAATTAATAACGTTTCACAGTACTGAAAGTTAAAAAAAAATAATTACTCTTAAAACTACATCAACTCTATAATAATTTGATTTAAAATGATCAAGAAACAAGCACACAAGTAATGAAATTGGATACTAAGTTATATGCATTATTCTTAAAATTGTAGAGTTGACTCATGACATATTTTTATTCAAAAATACCTAAACCTGTGGTGTTGATAATATCTCAAAGTTTTAAAGACCATTACTGATTTTATTACATTTTATAATTATCCAGAAGAATTAATAAATATTATTTGTATCACAATCAATCGTATTTATTTTTAAATCCATTTTAACTAAGTTAACTTACCATAAACAGACATATAGACAGTTTAACGAGAACTTTAAACCCATACGTACCTGCAACAAAAACATGGCATGAGAAAAAACAACAACAATCATAAAAAAAAATAAAAAATATACACTTGTCGACAACGCGACTGACTTCATTATGGGCTAAATGGAGTATACAAATTGCTGCGCGCTGCATACGAATATATACAAAAATAAGGGATTTTTCCCTAACGGCGAACCTGTTTTTCAGGCGCGAAAAAAGCCCAGTTTTTATGACACTATCACGGTTTTGCGATTTCGCTGACTGTGAACTGAGGAACGTAAGCCGTACAGAGGCGGATTAGCTTTTTATACGAGCAACGTATTTAAAAAAAAAATAAATAAGACCTAATTAAAGCTAAATAGTGCAAAAAAATACCCAAAAATCTATAAAAAAACACGTAATTTTGCTTAAAAATTAGTTTATGCTTTAAAAAATTAAAATACAATATTTAATTTTCATGTCTTTTAAAAAATTCTTCGCTATAATCAGAAAACATATACAGACTACTGTAAGAAATTTGACATGTTAAACTCGAAATATAGCAACTTAACTTATTATGATAATATGTACAATGTACATTTCTGATAAGTTAACAAAAACAGTTTTGATAAGTTTCATAAAATAAATCAAGTTATCCGTAAACGTTAATAAGAAATACACCTTCGTGCTTAATAAGAAAAATACTGGATTGACCAATATTCATAAATTACAAACTAACGTATTTTTTAAATCGTTTCGTCGCTCAATCGCATTCTCTTCTAAGGTAGTTGGGATATAGAACGAGGAGCATAGATTAACAAAAAGCGTTTTAGAATTTTTTTTGAAATAATACAAGTTATATCGGTATAAGTCCATTAGAAATATACTAGGCGCACTATTACTCCAAAATAACGCAAGGATATTTTTTTAATAGGGCTAATAAAGATAGCCATATGTAGTTTTAATGGGTTTATTTTGGAAAAATAATTCTTGCTTAATTTTGGAATAATAGACAACCCATTATACCTCCTATTAACTTATACTGGTAATTTGAATAATTTCATAAAACTTCTATTTAAAACTTTTTTGTAAACCTATCAGACATGTAATTTTAGTAAGTTGCATTAACATTTGTACACTTTGTATATAAATTTCGACTTCCATCTTTATAACTAACATGTCAAATTTCTTAAATATGTGTTATTAGAGAAATATTTTTAGATAACATGACGGTAGTATTCAAATTTATTACCTATTTTACTTACCCCTGTAATTTTGGGATGTTTGTAATTTTTTCTCTGGTTAAAATGATGTTTTGAATATCGGAAATACCTTTTAATTAAAAAATAAATAAAATAAAAAAAGTGTATTGTATCGATGTATATTTTAAATAAGTTTCGGTTGAACCGTTGAAATCATCCAGGGGATGACGTCATGTCACGGCTGACTCAACAGAAATTGAACGCATAATAATATTAATATTTAGTCAATATCTACTATAATTTAATCAAAATAAATGTATAAATCGCCGGATATGGCTGGAACTTAAAAGTAAAAGATTTTTTTGGGAAACGAAAGAAATTAATAATTTTTATGGAATTAACACTTAATTGCCCTATCTTACCATCGATAGTGGCATCGATACAAGCACTTAAAAAATTGGCAGAATGGCTATAGAAAATAATAGAAATGTTTTTTTAAGAAAATTGAGATTATATTAAAAAAATGGGTAATTTTCTAATTAATACACAATATTTTTATATAAACTTCGGTTATTTTGATTTTGCCGCCGTTAAATTGGTTAAAGATAGTAAGTAGTATCATTTGCATTAGGAATATAGCGAATATAGCGAATATAGCGAAAATAGTGAAAATTTTTGTATCCGTATTGTTCTAATTGACAGTGCTGTTCCTAAAGTGGCGCTGAGAAACAGTAACAAAGCCTACACAGAACACGAGGCTAATGGCCTTAGTAGTTGATGCCAAAGACACCATATAAAAAAATTTTTTTTTTTTAATTTTTAAAATAAATTAATTCAGCATTCTATTCAGTCAAAACATACCTAACTAAAGAAATTTAAAAACGATTACAAAATGCTGCCGAGTTGCTAATATACGTAAAAAATAATTAGGAAATTAGAAAATAATTATATTGCCTACTTAAAATGATGAAAAAATAATGTCAGGTCATCAACCACGTAAGTTTGGTTAAACTATGAACATTTTGCAAGTCACCAATGTTAAAAAAATTGGGTATGCAAATTAAACAAGCAGATCAGTTGTAAACTCGACAGCGAGGTAGAGAAAATAGGGTAACAATAAAATTAATAAAAGTAAAAGGTATTTTTTTTTGTATAATTTAATATTTTGCAAAACGACAAAGTTTTCGTTGTGTCTTTTGGGAAGAGTGTGGCATGCCCCGTGTCTATGAAATGTGGTAAGTGTACCACAGAAACATTGTAAAATTAATGAGGTGTGGTTGACTTTAAATAAATCATATATTTTTTATATGTTGCGTTATTTCCTTAAAGGCGAAACTGGCACAAAAACACGACTTCGTGACAGTATACCTAATAATACGATGGTATACGAGTATACTAAACCTAACAAATTTTAACAGGACCTGGTCCCTGTGGTCTCCGAATAAATAGTTAGCAAACAAAATTGGCTTGTTACTCTGGTTATTCTCGATTAAATTATCTATAGCTAAAGGCTATTTAAAATGTATCACATAAATACCTCACTATTTCACGATAGAGTAATATTGAATCGGTACAAATTCAAAATTTGACATTTTATTTAAAGATTGTCTCTTCATCGATTGAGTTTAAAAACCGTACTAGATATCTATCCGTTAACGTAGTACAGCTGGATACACTCGTGAAAGGAGGAGAGAAAAAAAGTACATATTCGTGACTCGTTAAAAGGTTTTTATTGTTTTTCTCAGAAGGCTGATTTTGGATATGTACGGTTTTCGAACTCACCAATTCAATTACAAAATTTTGCTCATATACGAACCTTAGCCTAACGCATCAGCTACTATAACAACGTGAGTCCACACTGTAGTTACAGTGGCACAGAGACAAATACTGCTCTAGAGCTTCCTTAGCAAGACCTTTGGGACTCCACACAAAATTGGATGGTAAAGAAAATAATAATATTTTTTCATAAAATCAATAATAAACAAGTTTTTCGTATGGTTTTAACTTGAGTAGACATAATGTATAAACGTTATATTATGTGAGTTCATAATAAAGTATTAATAATTAGTCCAGTGTTAACAATATTGGTAAGAGGCTGTTACGGGCCAGAAAGTAATCTTACCAATTGTAAATAATACTCAACAAGATTAATAGACTTTTATCCATTTATTAAAATTTAACCTATACATATGTAGAATGTTTATTTAGATGCTAATGTCAAATCTTGACCATGACCTTATAATAATTCTTCTCTTCTTCATTCAGGTGTAATTTAATTAATTAGCTCAATAAGTAAAGGTATTACCTATTATTTTTAATAAATTATAAAAGTGCTAATGTCAAATCTTGACCATGACCTTATAATAATTCTTCTCTTCTTCATTCAGGTGTAATTTAATTAATTAGCTCAATAAGTAAAGGTATTACCTATTATTTTTAATAAATTATAAAAGTGCTAATGTCAAATCTTGACCATGACCTTATAATAATTCTTCTCTTCTTCATTCAGGTGTAATTTAATTAATTAGGTCAATAAGTAAGCTGTTTATTGACAGTTTAGCCTTAATCAGGTACATGTATTTTCTTGGTTGTCTGCGGTTTTATCGCTTTCTGGGTTTTCTGTCATTTTTCTTTTGAAAGTTGGTTTTTGGGCCATGTGGTCTGCCTTATCTTGAAACAAATATGTCGGATTTTTTATCACCCCTAAAAGAGAGTTCCATCAAATTACTTATAATAAGTATTGCTTGTAATATCAAGACGATTTTTATCACGCATTGTGGATTTGCGATACTTAAAGAAACGACCCTACATTTCTCGGTAAATCACCCAGACACAATTTAAATTGCATGCACCTCCATATCTGGCTTTATTTATGCTTTTAGGTCTATTAGTTATAGTTAGGATACTATTTTGCTTTACCATTATTGCTATCACCTTCGATTGCTTTTATCTACTTGACAAGGTACTCCTGAGCATAATTCTACTGTTTATTGGCTGCTTTTAGGCTTGTAAATATTGCAGTGCTGTCTGTCGCCCCATCGACACATCGAAAACCCAAGTAAGATTTCTCCATTTATCTACCTACCCGCTGCATGTAACTAACCCTGCATCTTTTAAAGACCACACACACACACACACACACACCCTAAAAAGGAAACGATTTCAGGGTTAATAAATAATAAATCATACATATTATACAGTTAGTAAGGACTACATAATAATTTAAAAGAATTACAATAAAAGAATATTTACACTCACCTAGTCGTTGTAAACAAATAGTACTACTTGGGCTTGAGGGGTAATAATTTTGCAAATAGGGACTCTTGTAGTATGTAGATAATTTGTAAATAACAAGTTCATTTCTTGTTCTTGGTAAACTACTAGATTGTAACAAAGTCTGGAAACACTTTGCATGTAAGTACATTCTTTTCCTGTAACGTAAAACATCCATTATTTGAGTATTCAGATAAAATTTATAAACCTGATCTAGCTATTATACAATTTCACCCCCTATCAGTCGAGGGAACAATATAATAAGACAGCTATCGTATTTGCATTTATTGTTAACATAATTAATATATTTTAATAAAATAAACTAATAAAATCGTTTCATTAAACATCTACAACTAACAATAGTTGGTAGAGAACCATTTCTTCTAATTTTCCATTTCTCATTGTCCTTTTTTCTCTCGGAATGAAACAATAGATCCTAATGAATGCCTTCGTCGACGATGAGAATTCAAATAAAAAAAATTTTTCGCTCTTTGATAATATCGCCATCCGAATAACAGGAGAAGCTTTACTTTATAAAATTAGGTTAAATCTATACCTACTTTTGTTTTTTGATGAAGCGCCTCTACGAAAATGAGTAGAAGATAATTTAATTTTGCAATTGGAATGTGATTCTTTTAAAAAATAAAAAGAAATGTAAGAAAAAGGAAAAGTTGGATGGATAGAAATCGGATTTAATAAAGGTATTACCTATTATTTTTAATAAATTATAAAAGTGATGAGTAACTAGTTACAAAATTCTGTTGATTTTTTGAATATTAAAAGAACTGACATTTATTAGTCATTTATTTCAATTGAAATTGGTGATCTTATAACTGTTAATTATTATACATGACATCTAGTGATGTCTACATCATACATGCTTCTTCTTAATCACTATCGACAGCAATTTTGAATGTTTAATGCTCTTATTTCTAAATTATTCTGGTTTGTCTTTCATAGTTTATAACTTAAATTTTACTAATTTTGATTTACATTATTTTTTTTTAACTATTTAAAAATATTTAATACAAGTAAAATTTTCCTGTCACTTGTTTAAAAGGCAACCCAAAATGCAACAACATAACGACTTTGATTCATATTGCATTCCAGACTATTCCCACCGAGCTGCGTGTTTAATGTTTATTTGTAAACTACGACTTTGGGGGTAATTAGAGTTGTAAATGGAGATGTAGTTCTATGGGGGATGTAGGGATGTATGTGCAAGTAAAGTACATAGGCGCGTATACGAATTTTCTAGGACCATACTGAGAACACTTAAAGCTGTCAATACTTAAATACAGAGTGGAAAGTTTAACTCGAACAAATTCTGTAACTTGATAAATAAAGGTTTGTCGCAAAATTCCTGAAACACGTCAATTTTTATTTTCAATGGGGCATATTACAAAGAGATTTGTTTATCTTTTTAATTATCTGGGGGGTTGTGGACACTCACAACTTTTTTTTAAATGGAAGGGTAGGTTGATTAATTTTTTATTTGAAAGCTTCTTCAATTACAAATACAATAACATTATTTTTTGTTACTTTTTATAAGCAATGTGTCGAAAAAAATAGCATTCTGTTATAGATTTTTTTATATGGAAACTTTGTGTCGGAATGAAATGTTTTTTTTGTCATTGTCAGATATTATTTGAGTAGATTGTCAATAAACTTTTTAAAAATATCTCTACTAATTTTATAAAAACACACCCGAAATCGGCATTTCCAAAATGGCCGCCATGGCAATATAAACCATGTGCGCTATCGTCGCCGCTATTTAACCGATTTCAATATTTTTTAGCTTGTTAGAATGATGATGTAAAAAGAAAAACAATTGATTCTTGAAAGTATTGCGAAAAACAATATTTTGGTTGCTGGTTGGATTTAAAATGAAAAAAATTTTATAAATATTGTGTTATCTTATTTTTAACAAAAGAAAATAGGGTATAGGTTATATTAGTTTATGTAATTAAAGAAATTTTAGTAAAACATTTGCACATATATTTTAATAAAATTAAAAATCGGCCTCATCACTATCAACTTCATCACTACCTCCGTCGGCAAAATCAGGCATATACAAATTACCCTGATTGATCCGCATTCAAAACACATTTCTGTGCAGGGCATATTATTTGCTTAACATTTAAATGGTGGTGAATATCGATTTTTAAGACAGGAACATCTAATTAGTTAAAGAAGAGACTGAAGCACATGGTTCTTCACACATAACAGGAGTAAACACTCCCTCTTCCAAATACCGTCCTTGTCCAACTGGATTTGGTTTATCATCTTTTGACCATACAAATGCTTGAAGGTTGGCTCTCTTAATTGCGGGCACAAGGGAACCTCTATTGGGGAGTAACTTATCTCCAAGAGCTTGTTTGGCAGTGAACATTGACCATCGTAATTCTGAAAGTGATTTTGTTACAGAGCTTGCTTTATAAACCCGGTAAATAAATATTTCTATCTGAAGCAAAACATCATTAGGTACTATTTCACTGATACCAAGTATTTGCTGATACAAATAGCTTTCAGTATGACAACTATCCTTTTCCAAACAAACTTCCGGTGGTGTCACAACCTGATATTGCATGGAACCCGGGCAGTGCTGAAGATTTTAGTGGTCCAAGTGAAGCATATATGTTTTAACTGTTATTGCTTCGCTTGACGATGGTAGAAAAAAAGGTGTTTATCGGAAGCCTTGCAGAGCGCCTCACTAGCAAAACTAAAATATCTGTATCTTTAGCAAACACCAGTAGTGTATCTGCACCTCTAAGTTTCGCATTAATAGCATGAAGTATAATTTTTATGACGGCTTCTTCTTGAGTACTCTTTAAACTTTAAACAATCCAAAGAGCAGTGCGTCGCAGAAACTTCAGTACGCCATGAAACAACACATTTTTTTGCTGATATCTTGGCATGACTTAGAATTCTATATGCAAGGCTGCGCTATTATGACGAGATATCATTTAATAGTTTTGTGTTTTGTTTGCCTCCGATCAGCTGGTTTAACTGGATAATATATGAATTTAAAAGAAGAAAGTTACTAGTGTTTGTACTGAACTAAATTCTAATGACAAAATGGCTCTTTTCCTATATTTGCAAGAATTTTTAACTTTCGTGCAGGTCTAAGAGCCAATAGGCTTCAGTGTTATTCGGAGACACATAGTCAGACGAACCCAGGAAAAAAAAAGAGTTTATTACGTGTTACGGTAATGAAGTCTCTTATCCCTAGTAAGGTTTTTTATTGATTCGTCCAAGTACGTGTCGAAAATAACATGAAGTTCATCATATTGCTAGTATTTCCTTTGGATCTTTTGGGTAAATAAATCTGCAAGATCTTTACAAATTTTCACTGCGCTAGTTTTATCAAGAGCCTGCAATGCAGTTATTTGATTGGTGAACTTGAGCAGATGACAAAGAATCTTTTGCAGTGGATTTCACTACAGACTTCAAGATTTGTATTTATTTACTTTTAGCTGGGCACTGATGCATTGTTCCGTCTAATACAAACATGGATCTGGGCACAGCTGACATTTCATACTTTCCTAAGGTTGTGCGTAGGTCTGTTTTTTGTCGAGATCGTGCAACAATGAGAAGTCGGGCAAAAAGAGAACGGTCTGCATTTAAGTCTACAAGGGATCCAGCATACTTTTATTTGTCTCTTCTTAGTAGAACATAGTTTAAGTTTATTTTTTTATAGGTGCCCAAAGACTCACTGATCCATTATGAAGTCTATATGTCTTGAAGGCTTCATACAAACTAGTTCCTAATGTTTCAATCCGGTTAACATCTGATGTAATTTGTTCGCTAAATACAGCTATGTTGATAAACTCGGGACCCTCAATTAGAAAAGGATTTCCAATACGCTTCAGTTCGCCAGATATAATTGAAGCTTTATCTTGAGCTTTAGTAGTGATCTCATTATTTTTATGGTGCTTTCTTGCTACCACACATACTCAGTGTTTCTTGTGATACTCTTTGCAGTTCAGGTGCTGTTAAGAAAAAAATCAACCATAACTTTCATTGCTCTGTTTTTATGTTCTAGTGCCTCATCACAAGCTAGAGCACAAAAAGGTATTTCAGACTTATTTACTACCCAGTTTACCTTTTGGAACTCATGCCAAATATCTGGATCTGATACTTTTAAACTTTTCATATCTGCTAGGTACCAAACTGTCATTCCAGAATAATTGTTTAAATCTAATACAAAAAAGTCTTTTACAAAATCTTCTAGTGACGAGAGATGGAGGTCCTAATTAGCAGTCCTGACAGATCTCAAAAAGAGTAGGAAACATTCAACCCTTTTCAAGTATTTTTGTAACATTCGGAATGTTGCTTTTAATTATTCCTCTTTTTTATCGAATATTTTTAGCAGCAGGGACCGAGATATGCCACTTGGTTCATAATGAAGCGGCGGCCATCTTGAATGACGTCATCCTAGCCACACGCAACATCTGTGAAAGTGTCACTACCGAAATTGTTGGAGTACATGTTTTTATCTATCGAATAGTACCACTAGTACCTTCCCTTCATTAACTTTTCCACGGGACACACAATGATTCCGTACTATTTGGAAATATTTTTTTTTAAATTTTCGCACCCTGTATTTTCGTAACGAAGCATTTTTGAGACAGTGCATATAACAAAAATACCTTTATTTTAGCTCCAGAATACGCTCCTGAAATTATGTACCGTACTTATTGAACACCCTCTATAATTTACATGAATAAATTTATATATTTTGTATTATTTATCAACATCTTGCCGATATAAATAAAATTATCAATTAAATTTAGTTTGTATTTAAACAAACTCATACCAAAGGATAGCTTTTAAAATCCCATTCGAACAACTGCAAAACTCAAGAGTTTCATAACCTTAGTTTCGTATTTAGTTTCTAATTTCTATAGATTTAAATCAATTGATCGACACTGTATATACTCATAAATGTTTAACTAAGTTTCACTATCGTTCCCCGCCTATGGATAATCACAATCGTAAACGTGGATGTACTTCTGAGATTAACTCTGTTCGGGTCCTTGGAAATGCTCAGAAATTTCTCAGAACGTTCGAGGAAGTACAAAAGCGACACGATGACTTCTGGAATTAACGTCAAGGAGAGTAATTAACGAAATTCTAATCATTTCGTTGATTATGTTGAGGAGGGGAGGAGTTATTAAATATCAGTTCATTTCCAACCAGGTCGTATTTAAATTGTTGTTCAATGAGAATTGTATTGAAGGTTCTATATAATCGTAAATTATTTTATATTTTAATTTTTTTAATTGTACAGAATTTGATTCCCATGTTCCACCCCTGACATATTTACAGTAGTAATTGTTGGGTAATCCTTAAATTATTTCATTGGGAAAATCCAAAAGTAAGCGCTAAGCGTTTTCAATTAATCTCCATCCACTGTGATTATTTTGCAATCAGGGGCGGCTCGTGGCCAAAATTTTGGAGGTTCACAGTAGCAGAATATAGATCCCGGTAAAGATATAGGTAAAAAAACTGTCAGTGTTTTAGAAAGGTATATTATAAACTTTCTAAAACACAGAAAGTTTTTTCATACATCTGTACTGATACCTATATTCTGTCACTGTAAACCACCCCACGAGCCGCCACTGTTTGAAATGAACAGCATTGTTTTCAGTCACAGGAGCAACAGTGACTACATCTTCATTATTAAGACTCCGATTTTCAGATTTGCACAAATCTGTAATCAATTAGTAGGTACAGTTTTCTACTCAAACAACCTGTACAACATTCAGATTATACCACCATCTATATGATATAGAAAATCGTTAGGGGAAAATGAACTTAACTCCCGAAGGAGAAGGCATTGAAAAGTCTTGCGGTCCCAATTGCGGCTGTGATGAAAACCCTGGGCTCGAATAGAGAAAAAAAAAAGGTTGACTTTAGCCACCTGTTTACTGGGATATGAAACGGGCCACGTCTCTAGGGATTTCAGCCTCATTTTTCAGGGTTACGGGAACGAAGAGAGCGAATTTCTTATAAATAGGAATTGAGTGTTATCTTGTCCTTTCTGTATGTCGAAAAAAAAATCAATTCCGTGGTTAAGACGTCGAGATTTATGAGGTAAATTGTAAAAATTAATTCTGCACCATAAAGTGAATTTAATAACACCGCTTATTCAAAATGGATGTCGTAAAAGTGAAATATGCAAATGATATAGCGTCTCAAATTCAACAAGAGTAAAATAACGACGCTATTCTTTATTTTTATGATTTAATAATATACAGTTTAAATCAGAAACTTGTATTATTATAGATAATTGCTGTGCCATCAGCAAAATTTACTTGTTCTTTTATTACATACAATTTAAAAATGTTGTTTAAATAAATAATAAAGAAAAGTGGCTCTAATACTGTACCTTGGGGTATTCCGTTGATTTTTGTGTCTATCGAGCAAATTTTTTGTTGTTAGTGATAAAATTTATGCCTTTATTGCTTTTTACATTTTTTTTCACATTGATATCCTTTTTATTAAAATGATTCCCAAACATTTAAGAACTCATGAGTTAAACTATGAAATTTTAATCAGAGGGATAGTCTTACCTTCCACTACAGGACAAAAAAGAAAGATTTTGAGTGGTTTGTTATCTCAAGAGTCACACAATAGGAGTTTTTAGAGAAAAATAATCCTTATAATCATAAAGATGATATCACAGAAATGGAATTGTCAATTAAAGAAGTCAATACGGAAATAGAAAATTTTACTGGTAATAAATCTGATCCAGCTTTTAAGTAAACGAATTAGTTCTAGATTAGTTCACTTGTGTAATAAGTCTAGTAAGCTAATTTAAAAGTGGAATTTAATAAGGAAGCTACAGCTCAAAACACAATAAAAACAACAATAATCATGTTAGAAGCTGATTTATCAGAAAAAATTAATACCATTTCTCATAGTTTTAACTCTAGTACTATATCTACAAAACAAATTAGTTGTCCTTCTTATACAAGTGTAGATGTTCATAAATGGAGTGTATACTATAGACTGTCCCTTCTTATTCTTTAATAAGTCATTAATAGGTGAACAAAGCGTAGAAAAATTTTTCAGGAACCTGCTTTTCCAACCTATTAAGCCTATGAGACGTTTAATCTCCATAGTTGATTTTTTAGAACATGTTGAAATGTTAAGAATGTCTAGAGATCTTTTGAATCGACAAGTGTTTCAACGTAACTGTGATCTTTTAAAAGGTGATGTTCTATTTTGGTATATAAATAATTGTTCTAAATTCACTGACTGGGATCACCTTGTAGAACAATTAAAATTACATTTCTTACCTTGTAACTATCAATATAATTTAAAATTAGAGATTCAAATATAGAAAATAACTTTATTTTAAAAGTACAACATTATACATTTCTTACATGGAAAAACTTTTTAAAAGATTAACTATCTTGCCAGATGAATGTAGAAGATTAATAGTTATTTATTCAACAAGTGCAAAAAGTAAGTGTTTATTGCACGCGACGTGAAATTGTTCAACGAGGCCGTCAGGCCGAGTTGTGTTCAAATCTAAGCCACAAACAGACATTGTTTGGCCTTGGGATTTATTAATTGTCATTGCAAATGCCAATCTAATCGGAAATTGAGTAGGCTTAAATTGAATTGGCACATCTGTGGGTATAATAGGTATACGTGGTATTAATATATGTTCACCTCGAAACTTGCCATTTAAAATAGTGGCTTCGATAACGTTCTTCATTAATATTTTAATGACTAATCGCGCACCGTTGCACAGCCGTGGTGGGTTCAAATTACGAAGCAAAATAATTGGAGATCCAACCTTCAATTGTAAGTTATGCGGTGGCATGCCTGGCAAATCCAAAAACTCTGTTGGAAAACTTACAGCTTCAGTGGCATCGCAAACTGTACCTATCAATAGATTTATATACGTTCCCTGGCAATAACTTTTTTTTTGTGAAAAAAACACTCCAAAAGGGGCGTTTATTGATATTACAATCTGATCAAGAGTTGATCAATGAGTAATTTTGTTATAACCTAACTTAACTAGGGTTGCAATCTTAAAAACTAAAGTTCTACTCGCTAGTATACCTTAGGGTCTTCTAACTTAATTATACTAAACTAAGGTGTAACAATAAACCGCACAATGCTTTGCTTTGTTTTTAACACAATCACTCAAAAGGTTTCACTCTCTTGAGTCTTTTTGTCAGGTTCATGTTGTCAAGAAGCTGGATCGCCTCAACGTTCACATGTTGTTGGAGCCGTTGTTCGTGACTCCTAGCGAATCTGCTGATAGTCTGGTCAACAGTGTCCATCTGAAGGTCTCGATGAAGGTCGCTGTTTCTAATGTACCAAGGAGCATCGACAATGTTCCTCAAAACTTTGTTCTGGAATTTCTGGATTATTAGAATATTACTGTAGGCATAACCCCAGAGTTGAATGCCATATGTCCAACTTGGTTTGAGAACTTGTTTATATAATAGAATTTTGTTATGTGTAGACAAGCTGGAATGCCTACCAAGTAATCAGTACATTTTCTTGAATTTTATATATAACTCTTGTCTTTTCTTTTTAACATGGACCTTCCAGCGAAGTTTTGCATCTAATGTAATACATAGATATTTTGCCGAGTTAGCATAAGGGACCTGATTATTATTTATGTTAATTGGTATTCTTTGACCATTTTTGTTATTAAAATTAATATTAACAGATTTGGTTTCGTTTAGTTTAATACGCCATCTTTTGGTCCATTTATTTATTTATTTGATTAACTGATGTTTGTAGTTTATTTGCAGCCTCTTCATGATATTTGCCTATCGCTAGGATAGCAGTATGATCTACAAATGTAGCTATTGTGTCTTGTTCTAATTGGGGTATGTCACAAGTGTATAGCAGATACAAAGTGGGTCCCAAGACGCTTTCTTGTGGTACTCCTGCTTTAATTTCTTTCAAATCAGAGTATGCTTCATCTTGTTTTACTCTAAATAATCTATCTGAAATGTATGAATCCAATAGCTCTGAGTATGGCTGTGGAAGTAGCACAATCAGTTTTTGTTTTAGGCTATCATGCCATCCTTAGTCCTGGCAATAACTGTTGTATCTTTAGATTCGAAATGTCAACGTCCACTCGACATTTATGTAATTCGTGTGTACATTGGGAAATATTTTTCCAATGAGAGCATCTTGCGATTCAATGATTATGCAGAAATCAGTCGGCAATTTTACGCATCCAGTTTCATCTATAGCGACTTTTCCATCGCCGATATCTAAGAGTTTTGAGAATGTTTCAGCGGATGGATCTTGAAGCATTTGAACGCGTATATTTACTTTCAGCTGTACTTTTTCAACATTACGCCAGAATGGCGATGATTTTAAGCAGGCGTAAATTTCATCAGCGTATGTTAAAAGTGGAATGACGGGAAGTGTTTGTCTGAAGTCACCTGAAAGGACTAACAGAGTGCCACCAAATAATTTGTCGTTATTTTTAATATCTTTCAATGTCCTGTTCAAAGCCCCAAGCTAATGTTTTTGTGCCATGGTACATTTATCCCAGATGATAATTTTGGACTGTTTCAGCACTGCGGCTATGGACAATTATTTTTTTATGTTGCACACTGTGTTAGGGTTATTTTAAATATTTAGTGGTAACTTAAATACTGAATGAGCTGTTCTGCCTCCATCCAATAAAGTTGCCACAATATCCGATGATGCAACGGCCAATGCGATGCCATTATTTGATCATATTTCGGCGAGAATTAGCGATATAAGGAATGTCTTGCCTGTTCCATCTGGTGCATCTAAAAAGAAGAACCCACCTTGTCCTGCTGAAACTGCGAACATAATGCGGTCGTAAATTGTTCTTTGCTCCTCATTCATTAGTGGGACATTGCGAGTAACAATCGCCGCCAGTGACATTAATTGAATAATTAAAATGACTATTAAAAATCAGGGGTTGGTGATAGAAGAGTAAAAATTTAGGGTTGTGTGTATTTTTTAATGCCACATAATAAAAAATAAAAAAAAATTTATCCAAAAAATAAAAAAAAAAATTTAGGGTGGACACTTAGGGGTTTGAAAAATAGATAGTATCCGATTCTCAGACTTACTGAATATGCATAAAAAAATTCATAAGAATCGGTCGAGCCTTTTCGGAGGAGTATGGGAATGAACATTGTGACACGAGAATTTTATATATTAGAAGATTATCATCTGTATGTGCTGTAAATTCTATACAAACAATGTCAAATCTGTCTTTTGAATATAAATCTAAACGTAATGGAGTGGTAGATCTTTTTTCTTTCCTACTATAGCTCCAAAAGATTTTCTAGGATGTACACATTTAATTAAACATGGTATTAATACTGGGGATACAGAACCAATTTTTTCTAGATGGTACCCACTTTCACATGCCATGTTGGTCCATATAAAAAAATAAATTAATGATTTACTACAGTTAGGTATCATACAACCATCTGTTTCTCCTTGGTCCAGTCCACTTTGGATAGTTGATAAGAAAACTAGTACCGAAAAAAGATTATGTTTAGATGGTAGACGTTTGAATCAATACACTGTTTCTGATAGTTATAATATGCATTTAGTGGACTCAATATTGAGTAAACTTAGGGATGCAAAATTTCTTACCTCCATTGATCTTAGAAAGGCTTTTCTACAGATTCCCTTGACTGATACCTCCAAACCTAAAACTACTTTTTCAGTTTTTGGTGTTGGGTCATTTGAATTCACAAATGATATTTGGCTTGAAAAATGGTCCTCGTACAATGGTTTTATTCTTCCTTATTGTTTCTGTTATTTGGATGACCTTATTGTAGCAACTCCTACTTTTGAACTTTATATTGATATTTTGAAAAAATTGTTTAACAGATTGAAAGATGCTAATCTTACAATTAATATGCAGAAAAGTGAATTTTGTCGTGATTATCTACATTTCCTTTGATTTTTCTTATATAAGGGTGGTTTAAGGACGGATTTTGAAAAAGTTTCTGTAATTTTAAATTATAAAATTCCCTCAAAAAATACTACGGAGATTAAACGTCTCATAGGCCTAATAGGTTGGTATAGGAGGTTCCTGAAAAATGTCTCTACGGTTTGTTCACCTATTAATGACTTATTAAAGAATATAAAGAAGTGACAGACTATAGTATGGATACCAGAAGCTGATGCTATGTTTGTGGAGATCAAAAAGATGCTTACCACTAGCTCAATACTTGCAAATCCAGATTATTCAAAACAATTCATTATCCAAACAGATTCTAATGAAACTGGAATTGGTGCTATCTTATATCAAGAATGTGATGGTTTTGAACACCCAATTGCTTATCTAATCTACATACTGAATGGATTTCTCTTCAATTGTACTTATTTATAGTGCCATGTAGAAAGAAATTCAAGACTGAATAAAAAGAGTGTAGAAGGAAATACTTATGTACTAGGGTTTCAAATACGCTTTTAGACATCTTTGAGTAGAATACTATACTTTGCATATGACTATTAGATATTTTTTACTAGCTTTTTGCAAAAGAAGAAACGATTTACGAATTGATCTAATAAGTATAGTGAATTAAAAATAAGATTGAGTTTCTATTACTGTTTTCCCAGCGCCACATAAGAAACACCACTGAAATATAAGGCTAATAACCAAAGCAGTTGATGTAGATGACAAAAAAGAGTTTTTGACTGAATTTTTTTTATCAAATTTTTATATTTAGCGTGTGATATTTTTTTATTTTTCTCAGAATTGAGACATTGTGGAAATAAGTTGTAACACGAAAACAAAGCGTAAAAAATCCCACGAATTTCCCAATTGGATTGGAAATATTTCACGCGGTTGACATCAAAATCTTTCTTGTCCTGTGTAGAGGAAAAGCGCCTTCAGGACACTTATCCTGCTTAGGTTGCAGAAAATGGCGGCGGTAAAACAGAATTTTTAAAGGAGTGCTGTTTATTATATTTTTTTCCATTTTTGAATTATAAAGTGATAGTTTTCATGTATATCTAGTATTTTAAAATGACGTTTTTTTCATGATTACTGATGAATTTTTCGCACAGGTAGATTTCTGTGGTATATTTAATATTATATTGTTATATTTAAAAAAGTTGTAGCATTTAAGACATTTATTATTGTCAGTTAAATTATTAATGATATCAGCATGTTTTAAAAAATTAATTACATTTTTATAATACCAAAATATCGAATATGAAGCCGACTGAAAATAAAGAAACAAATTTAACAATTCCCAACTGAAAATTTTCAACAAGGTTTTTTAACATAAGCATATAGACTATGATGCCCAGTTATTTTAATAAATTTTTGTTCATAAATACCTTCCTTAGCTAAATTTGACACAGCACTGGAGCAGTGCGTAGGAAATTTGTATTTTTGACAAATATATATTTTTTAAATACTTATGCCTCGTTTGACAATATTTCCCACTCGTATGAAAAATGCCACTTTCCAAACTCGTAATGTAATATAATATTAATTAAATTTACTTAAAATATGATGAATTATTAAATTAAATAGCACATAATGTGCATATCTATAAAGACAAAGTTTTAAAGATACTTCCATGGTTGATTTCTAGAAAAAAAAAAAAAAATACATGGACGTCTTTAGGTAGGAAGAAGGAGGATTTATGGATCCGACAAGGAGATTGGGTTAAATAGAATGTATAGAAAAAATAAAAAATGCATGTCTTGGGACTAGTCGAGTAAATAAATCGACAAACCAAAAAAAGAAATATCGCAAGAGATAAAAGTAGAATGCTATTTCCTGGATGGGCTTTTGGTATATAATTCTGTTGAAAATATTTAAAAATGAAACATAGTAATTCATCGTCAGTTTAGAAGAAAAGAGAAGATTCGTTGTACGATAACGGTGTGATTATAAGTTTTGCTGACGATTCAGTTAATTATACAGAACAAAATTTTCTTGATTACTGAATAAAATTAATTTTATAAATTGCTGCCTTAATAATATATTTTTTGTCTAAATGAACATTTTAATATTCATAGCAACATCTTACACTAAGGTCTATTCCAATCCGAGATTCAGCGCATGTAAACAATGATCAGAGCGTGATCGCCTCGTGGCTTGCTGGAATCTGCAATTCTATTGGTCAAACGGCCATAAACTGCTAGAGCTGCTCTTTACTGTTTTGATACAGATGCGTACTCAGATTCAGTGCGAAGTGCATCGTCGTTAAATGTGTTGTTTCAATTGAATCTTTTTAAATACCGTTAGCTTGTAGTTTGAATATTGTGTTTTATTTATATTCAATCCTAATGACAAGAAAACACTACGCAGAGCTGGGCAGTACAATTGTAAAGTATACTCAAAAGTGTACTTAAGTACTTAATAATTGTACTCAAAAGTGTAGTTAAGTTCTCAAAGTGCTTAATTGTAGGTACTCTTTAGTAGTTTCATCCTGCTGGGACTCAATACTCGAAAAAATTTAAGTACATTATATTTTGGAGTACTAATTCTGATGAGTAATGAGTATGAGTACCGACGCGCGCACAGGCCCAGACAAGCCTTAGCTTGTTTGTTGTGTTTTACCCACAGAACTACACTGCTTACTATAATGATTTTACAGTATCAAAAATGTAATGATTATAAATACGAAAAAGACCATTAAGGTCTATGGCCTGGTTAGTTTCTTCTATTCGTCCCTATTCTTGGCTGTTTTTCCAGTTGATGATAATTTTTTCTTTAATATCTTCTATAATCGATTCCCTCCATTTTCTTCTAGGCCTTCCTCTCTTTTTTTTCCTTCTGGTGTTGTCCAAGCTACCCTTTTTACTATCCTTGAGTGCTCCATCCTTTCTAAGTGCCCCAACCATTGTAACCTTTTAGACTCTATTAATTCGTATATGTTGGGTTCGTTAAATATTTCGTAAATTTCTTTGTTTGTTCGTCTTTCCCATCCTTCTTCTGTCTTTTTGCCCCATATATTCTTCTTAGTATCTTCCGTTCCCATATTTCAGTTTTGATCTGTTCTTTCTTATTTAGTGTCCATGTCTCACTACCGTATAGCATTGTAGTACTGATTATTGTGTTGTACACACATTTCTTTATTTCCCATGAATATTCTTTAGATTTAAGTAAATTATGTAAAACTCCTGCGCATCTATTGCTTTTTCCTAGACAAAGATCTATTTCAGCTTGTTCTTCGCATCTATTTGTAATGAGAACACCGAGGTACATGTAACTGTAAAATGTATAATAATAAAAAAAATACTATTGCTCGGAGGAGAACACAATTTGGGCGGGACAGTCCTGATTTTAAACCACTAGTTCCGATTTAACGTGTGTCTCGTTTTTGTCCACCCTTTGTCCGATTAAAAACAATTTTGTCTCGCTTTTGTCGATTTTGTCTCGCTTGTGTCCGATTATGGTGACGTTTTTTTGCTCCTTAATGATCCAAATCGTCACTACTATAGAATTCGTCACAAAAAAAATATTCTAGGGAAAATATTTAGCATCACTTGGAAATTCATAATCAAGCATGGAATTTGTAAAACTTAAAAAAAATTGTGAAATGTAACATAAAATTTCTTCCCATTCGTATAAAAATGTTTATTTATAAACTATGTAAATTCTCACCCTGTAAATACTATAAAAAATAAATAAAATAAACAAATTACTACAAGCAATCTTAATATTTTCTGAATTTATAAATATTTTTTATTTCTATTGTTTCAGGAGGAATAAGCAGTTTTTAAGGTGAGTCCTTTTTTTTTCTGTAAACAAACTATTTTAGAATTTCTAATTGATATTTGGCAAATAAAAAGTTGTACAAAAACACAGTTCGGGCTCATAATTGATTGCATTTATCTAGCTCAGGCAGATCCAGATTTAAATATTTTTAATCAAAGGGTATGTGTATTTATTAATATTTTTTATTAGCTACTTTATATCTTTATAAAAACAGTTTAAAATGGATTATATCGTAGTAATATTATAGATGATGATCGTTTTTATTTTTGTTAATTTTTAGACACT
The DNA here is from genome assembly GCA_927349885.1 of Psylliodes chrysocephalus. Taxonomy (NCBI): domain Eukaryota; kingdom Metazoa; phylum Arthropoda; class Insecta; order Coleoptera; family Chrysomelidae; genus Psylliodes; species Psylliodes chrysocephalus. The sequence continues at coordinate 990,097 of OV651821.1, read as the reverse complement.
TTATTATAACTGTTGTATTTAGGATTTCTAGTCAATAATTGACAAAGTGCCACATTGAATGCCAATATTTGTTTATAGTGTTTAACTATAAATGGGTAAATACAGATATCTAAAAGTGTCTTCGTTTATATTTTGACCAGCGTATATTTGGGTAATTATGTTTCGTATTGTATTTTATTGCGTGTTTCATAATCTCGCCTGACTATTTTAATTAACTTTCTTACCTTACGCATTTCTGAGAATAATTCTTAAATAAAACATTGAATTCGTAGCAAAGATGGAATAATTAAATTATAATACGTATAATTGACTAAATTTTCTGAAAGCCGTTATTACAAACTTATTTCAACCTAAAGCACTTAACGTCTCAAATGACAATCTATTGTGTTACACCAAAACAATAAACTTAACTATAACTTTAACTTCGGCAACAAGCACTAGATATTTCTACTATGAAAATCCAGAGATTTGGAGAAAATCCCATTTTAGACACTTGGAAAGTTGTATGGAAAATTATCAAGACAATGCATCGTAATAATATCACTAATATAGTTTGAAGCTTTACTTATCGGTAAATATAGCGACATATAATTGGAATATTAATGTTTTTGGTGCCGAAATGTAGAGAACAATGAGATTAATAAAGGTTAAACGTTATGAATATAAAAAAATTATATTTTATATGGGCTGGGTTAACGTTTGTAATTTAATTTTAAAACAGTAAAGTTGCGAATTAATGGCTTGTGTGAGTGTTCACTGGAGCTTTATTATGAGAAAAACCATAAATATTGAGAAATTGTAGAATTACGTAATGCTTAAAATTAGTAAATGAATGAGAACTTTTCACATTTACTGGTAGTTTATTAAATATTTGTAAACCTTTAACTTGATTATTACCTACTTCAAGCTAAGATAATTCTTATAACTCTATTTTATAATTTTTGGATTCTACTTGATTCATTTGAATTAAACAAGTTATTGAAAGTCAAATATAAAAGTATCAATGTGTTGTACAAATTGGTTTTCGTCCACTGATTAAGGAAACTTAGAGTTTTATACAAGTAACCTATTTTAAAAAATTCAGTTTTAATTATTATTAAATAATAATTAAATATTTTATTTATTTATATATTTAGTCAAATAGACTACGATTACTTCTGTACCATGACATTAAGAATCCTAATGCCTATTGTATTCTTTAGGATCCCATCAACATTTTACAAACGACACTTAAAAGTACAACAACAGTACCTATAGTTTATTACTGCTTTCTACTAAATATAACCAAGAGAAACTTCAGAAGATTGTAACATGAATAGCTAGTTATTTTATCTACTTTTATATATGTGTTTGAGCTCAATTTATAGTGCGTGGGTTAGGTTTTTAAATAACTCTAATAACTTTGAAAAAGAAGTTGGGCACCACTATATTTAAAGCTTATACAGTTAACTCTACATTAGTGATAAAAATATAGAAAATCACTAACCACTAACAAATTATACTTGAAAAACAATACTTTGGATAAGGTAGGTAGCAAATTATAATTCACACAAGTTTGCACATAATTCAAATTTAAAGCAATTTATTAATTAGATCAATTGTACTTATCTATGTGGTAAATAAGGTAAATATACGGTATGGTAAGTAAAAGGTAAAAATCATGTATTTCTTCCTTCGTTCCAAACTGCAGAGATACTTCAATCTTTTTGATATCCACAAACGCAGCATCAGCTTCTGGTGTCCATACTATAGACTGTACCTTCTTCTTATTCTTTAATAAATCATTAATAGGTGAATAAACCGTAAATAAATTTTTCAGGAACCTCCTATACCAACCTATTAAGCCTATGAGACGTTTAATCTCCGTAGTATTTGAGGGAATTTTATAATTCAAAATTGCAGAAACTTTTTTGGAATTCGTCCTTAAACCACCCTTATCTAAGAAAAATCCAAGGAAATGAAGAGAATCACGACAAAATTCGCTTTTCTTCATATTAATTGTAAGATTGGCATCTTTCAATCTATTAAACAATATGAAGTTCAAAAGTAGGAGTTGCTACTCATTTGTATTATTTTATTTCTCTCTATTCAATGACATTTTGTTCTATACCGTTTTCCTGGAGTCAGGATGGAAAATTTAAATTATTGTATGTTAGAAAATAATTATACAGACAATGTAACTAAGTTGTTAAATATTTCAGAAAACATTGTTTGAAAAAAATTGATAAAATGTTCTACTGACCAGGATTCACTATCTAGCTAATAAAAATTGTTTTTTAGAAAAAAATGGGGTAATTTAATAGTTTCGGCTGTAAGTACTAGCTTAAAATTGTCGAATTATCTTAAAAAAAATTATTTTCACAGATAATCAATAACATTCTAAAAAAAAATTTTCATTCTCAATTAGTATAAAAAAAAAATTGTTTCAAAAAATCAATAATCATAATTATGAGTATCTAACCTAATAAGGACGAAACCGGTTCAAGAATGATGTTCTCCTTGGTGAGCAAAATCAAAGTAGCGAGTGTTGAAAATTCATTTCTTTCTCTGCTGTCTTTCCTTCGGATGTTATTCAATGGCTGTTGCGGTATTGGCAAAAGGAGTAGTTGTTTTTTAAAGGGGATACGGTCGTTGTATTTCGTGTAATATTGGCTTTGAGCTAAATTCATTTACGTCTATCCACATTTGAGTTTTGATTTATTTTCGTCTATTTTTAATTACACCATAACTTGAAAACAAATGAAAATCGGATAAGAACATATGAGTTTTTTTTACATTATTTTCACGTGTATAATATACTCCTAGAGTTTGGTGCGCTCCTCCCGACTCACCCTATATATATATATATATATATATATCTAACCTCATTTAAAAAAATTTAAATCACAAATCATCTTTTTCTGTATAATATAGAAGATGCATTAGAAATTACCATTTTAGAAGGTTAAGATGATGATGATATTAAATATTTAATATTAAAAAAACTTGGAACTGCTATGAATGTCGGAGAAATAATTAATATTAAATTTAGTTAAATAGTCTTAAGTTTGCATTGTAAATGACATAGAAAAGGTTTAACAACTTTAATACTGTTATAATTGCCACATCAATTGAATTATGATTTTAATGCTAACCAAAATAACTTTCATTTATACTTGCATTATTAATATTAATTATGACTAATTTTAATGCTCTATATTAATTTAAAGAGGATTAATACAGAAATCATCAAACTGCCAATATTGCTGTATATTCTCATTAAATAAATCAGTATGTATAACTACGGGCTTTCAGTGGGGTAACTAAAACGTTTTCCTTAAGGGCTAATTTCGAAATTTATTAATGTAACATTTTCAAGTTGATGGATATTTTTAAATGTAACAAGTAATCTTGCTTAAACTTTAATTTCTATAATTTTTAGGCCTGTTTTGGATAAACCCTAAGTAATTTAGAAATAAAGTATCTTTTAAGCGCTACAAATAGTTATTTTGCTTTAATATATAAAAGCAATTAATTTATTTTGACTACCCTGTGATAATAATAATACACATCATTCTATATTCTAGGCTTGTTGGAGAATTTACTATTATTATTGTTCTTTTTTTTATTATTATTTACAAAGAGATAGACAATTTTTTTAACCCTATAGAAATATTTAAGAAATGCATACATAATTTTCCAAACATTAAAATTAAAAATGACGAAATTTCTATATTCTATCTCTAGAGCACAAATTCAGTGGAAATTACAACTCGATAATTTTCCTTTTGAATCATGAATAAGCAAAAACTAAGTTCAGCAATTTGTCACGATTTTTTATGGCATTTCATCTCAAGCAGACCCTACATCTATTTAACGATAGGAGAAGGCCCTTCCACTTCTTTGGATAAATGAAACAAAGCAAAAAATAACGGGCTTTTTGTTGTAACAGACAATCTGGCGGTTGCGTTAATTCATTTAATGACGAAGATTGATCACATTTGGATTAATCGTTTCCAGTGATGTGCCTAAAATCGATAAATTTAGTTAGAAACAAATAAAATTATCTGGGGAAAATTCTAGGTATGCGTTTCTTTAAATTGTTTCGAAACCAGACCTGGTATATTAAATTCGAAAGCATCGGTAAGTTGGTCTTATAATTTGAAAACTTTTATTCAAATGTATACAACTTTTAGTAATTTGTACAAAAACCAACACCGTGACACACTTTACCAATAACGTACGTTTTTGCGTGTATTTTTACTCGAACTGATGCATGTCAAGAAATTGTTAAAACAAACTTCGAACAAGGTACGTCGTTAAAAAAAGTCAAATTAATTCCGCTTCCAGTATTATTAAATAAAATGACTGAAATTATCCCTAAATGCGTAGTCATTGTGGATAATTCTTATAGTGAAAAGTCAGGTACGTGTATTGAATGAATTTCTAGTTGGAATAAAATTTATAAATAAAATAAAATGTACCTACAATTTGTAAAATTTGGAAGATCGGTTTTGGAAATTCGATAAAAATAAAAGCAAAATTGGCTACATCGAGAAATTTGCGATTTTAACCATTAAAAGAGAAGAAAATTAAATAATTTTCAAAAATATCTAATTGGAACTAAGGGAGAAATTAAACATTAAATAATTTTTAAGAGTCTATGCAGGTTTATTCTGTGAGAAAAAATCGATAAAAAATAAAACTTCTACACCAAAAATTCACTCAATTTTCTTAGACAAAATTAATTTAATAGAAATTAAAAACCTTATAAATGAATTTAAACCTAATAAAAGCCCTGGATATGGTGACAGTACAACCGAAATGTTTAAATTAAAAAAAAGAGTACTGTTATTATAAAAAGTATTTTAGAAACTATTAATTTTTCATAATGCTCTAAATGCGAATTATTAGGCCATTAAACAACAGTTATAGAATAAATAACAAAGATACATTTCATATTCAGAAAAATTAATATCTGACAAAACATTTGTATTTAAAGAAAGAATTCGTGCAGAACATGAGTAAAGTTCGAACCCAAGCCTTATTTAAATAAACATGGGCAATCGCCAATGTTCAACATGGAAAAAATTGAGAGGTTCAAGGTCACGCGTCGAGCATCGAAGTGAGCTTATCAGTAAACATGATAACGTCGATTGTTTAAGTAATCCAATATGGCGGCCATCGTTGACTTGAACAAGTATGGGTAAATGAAAAATATAGAAAGTAAACGAAAAAACAAAGCCAAAAAGGCATTAACGAATATCGCCACTATTATTGGTGCGATTTATGTGAGACAAACAACATTATGAAGGAGACATAATGTAAAATAAATTAAAGAGAAAAATAATACGCAGTAGCATTACCGAAAGGGCATTAACAAATATCGTCGCTATTATTGGTCCGATTAAACCAAGACAAACAACATTTAACTTGAACTGTCATTTTATTGTCATTTACATTAAAAAAAGCATTCGCAGTGGTATTGTCAAAAAAGCATTAGCAAATATCTCCATTATTGTTAATTCGAGTCAATTAGAACATCATTTACAAGTATGTTAATACCAAAAGTACTTAATCTTTGTTAATAAATGATCGATTCAAACGAAAGAGACGACATTCATTTTTAACTGCTATTTTATATGCCATTTACAATAATATACGAATACCAAAAGGGCTAGACGTTTTGGGTTGGGGAGACTCGAAGTTTGGAAGGTGAAGGGGATTGCAAAGAAAAGTAAAGAACGCAAAAAAATATCATGAAATTGCAATATTCATTTTGTAATAGCAAACGATAACAGACGTTAGGAATTTCTAATTAACAAAGTCGTTGGATTTTTAAATTTGTCTACGCCAGAAATTTATAATTAGTGGATATTGATAAAGATACAAAGTAATTAATACAGGATGTAGCTTCTGGCCCAATTGCATCATGATGAAATAACAAAATAATGGTTGTAATAATTTAACAATGTTAAAATATATATGCTACTGATAAGTGAGCAGTCGCGAACACAACTACGAAAAAATACGAACAGTCGACAGATGAACAGGTAGTGAAAATCAGGAAAATTCATAGAAATTCATAGAAATTCATAGAAATTCATAGAAATTCATAGAAATTCATAGAAATTCATAGAAATTCATAGAAATTCATAGAAATTCATAGAAATTCATAGAAATTCATAGAAATTCATAGAAATTCATAGAAATTCATAGAAATTCATAGAAATTCATAGAAATTCATAGAAATTCATAGAAATTCATAGAAATTCATAGAAATTCATAGAAATTCATAGAAATTCATAGAAATTCATAGAAATTCATAGAAAATCATAGAAATTCATAGAAATTCATAGAAATTCATAGAAATTCATAGAAATTCATAGAAATTCATAGAAATTCATAGAAATTCATAGAAATTCATAGAAATTCATAGAAATTCATAGAAATTCATAGAAATTCATAGAAATTCATAGAAATTCATAGAAATTCATAGAAATTCATAGAAATTCATAGAAATTCATAGAAATTCATAGAAATTCATAGAAATTCATAGAAATTCATAGAAATTCATAGAAATTCATAGAAATTCATAGAAATTCATAGAAATTCATAGAAAGACACCGTACAAATCGGATCAATAATAGCGAAGGTATTTGTTAATTTTATTTTAACTTTGTTTTATCCGTTTACCTCGTATATATTTTTTTAAACCTCTTTTGAATCACTCGATTTTCGCTATTTTGAACGTTGGTGATTTTCTGTTTTTCATAAAATTTGGAATCGAAGTGTTGCTCCTCGTTTACTAACATGCAATATACATCTTAACAAATAATATTTAAGATTTATCTAAAGCATTCGACACAGTTATTTACAAAAAATTAAATTGACACTCTTGAAAGCTTTGGAATTAGCTGTATAGAAATAGAAGCTTTTAAATCATGCTTACACAACAAAAAATAATATGTTAAAAACAATAGGGAATAAGTGAACCATATGTAAAAAAATATGATATCTCTCAAGGCACTATGCTTGGTCCTATACTGTTTTTTTACATTATTTTCACGTGTATAATATACTCCTAGAGTTTGGTGCGCTCCTCCCGACTCACCCTGTATAAAGTTTACTTTAAAAAATATTTTAAATGCGTCTAAGTTAAAAATTATTTACTGTGATTTGACTGAATAACAAGTTGGGGAGGAATATATAATTGTCGTCTAAAACAAATTAAAATCTTTCAGAAAAAATATTTATTAAATAAATAGAAAAATAGATAAAGAACTTATCCTATAGACAAAATATTTCGGGAATCTAGGAGGCAATTAGAATTAAGACATTAATTTTTTTAATCAAATAGTTACCTATCCTCAAACACGACACACGACATAATCAAGAAAGACAAAACTATTGTCAAATCGACCTCAAAAGAAAATAGAACAACGATTATCTGATTTTATAGTGCCTCGAATACTTTCTGATGTAGCTGAAAATATAAATACAGTTATACGTATAATAAATTCAAAAAAATAATATTAAAATCTTGAATAACATGTTAAGACGTAAGACATAATAATTATTTCTAGAAAAATATTAAAAACCATTGGTTTAAACTAAAAATATAACGAAGCTATTGTAAAAAAACTGTACCTATAATCTTTGTAACAAAAAACAATAAAAAAAACTTAATTGATCGTCTTTAATTTGTATTACCTATCATTCTGTATTTTTATTATGGTAAATCCTTCATGTGGATAAATTAAAAAGTAATAGAACAAGTTTCTGTATAATAAAGTAAACATTAAGTTGTATTCCTCCATAAATAAGGTATGCGTGTGCGCCTATGCTACGAATTTCCCTATTTAAACAATCTTTTTAACCGGAAAATGTCGGAAAAACGGAGAAAATTTACTTTAATATTGTGTTGATACACCTCCCCGTTCTATAAATCAACTAAGAAACGACTCATGCACCGAGAACCGATAAATTTCATTTGTGATATAATTGCATGACACGAACGTCAGGTCTGGAATGAGTTATTTTGGGCCAATTTGTCTTTTTTAAAAACGGTCGAAAAAGAAACAACAGCTGCTGCTCTAGTTCTATTTCTTTTCCATAAAATACGGCAATTTATAAATGTCGAGAGAGAGAATTTTAGAGAAATTTATTTGCGTGTGGACTTAAAGCTGTATCCATTTATAATTTAATACATTTTAAGAAAAATAATAATAAAAACTTAGTTGCTTGTCTTGTGAGAGCTTTATAACTGGCGCAAATTGGTTCTATAGGTGTCGCGAAGCAGTTATTAGTTGTGAAAAGTGTCGCAAAATGGGTCTTTAGGACTATTAACTACTCTAAGGAGTCACATAAAGATTTCTCAAGCATATTTTTTATTTTAAAGAGAGTTGTAGCTTAAAAAATGACGCAGTATGATTCCTTGTTCTTTTTATTTAAAAATGGTATGTTTACAGTAAAAAGTGTTTGACAAAGTATCGCAAAATGGTATTTAAGGATTAACATTTATTTTAATCAGTATACAATTAGACGTAATGTTTTAAAGGTGTCGCGACGTGGTTTTTATGAATTATTAAGTACTGAAAAGTGTCGCAAAATAGTTTTTTAAAATTATCAACGGTTTTTAACAAATGTCGTAGTGTGGTTCCATGCTCTTTTTATTTCAAAATAGTCTGTTTAAAACAAAAAATGTGTTACAAATTGTCGCAAAATAGCTCTTGAGAATTACTATTTATTATAATCAGTACTTAATTAGACGAAACCTAATAAAGGTGTCGCAAAGTAGTTTTTATGAATTATTAGGTAGTGAAAGGTGTCGCAATATGGTTTTTGTGATATATTTATCATAATTTGTACTAAATTAGAACCAAAACGTTCTAAAGGTGTAGCGAAGCAATTCTTAGCACTAAAAAGTGTCGCAAAATGGTTCTTTAGAAGTATTAACTACTCTAAGAGGTCGCATAAAGATTTTTCAAGCATATTTTTTTATTTTAAATAGATTTTTAGCTTAAAAAATGGCGCAGTGTGATTCCATGTTTTTTTTTATTTCAAAATAGTCTGTTTACAGTAAAAATTGTTTGACAAAGTGTCACAAAATAGTATTTCAGGATTAACATTTATTTTAATCCGTATAAAATTAGACTTAACGTTTCAAAGGTGTCCCAAAGTAGTTTTTATGAATTATTAAGTACTGAAAAATGTCGCAAAATGATTTTTAAAATTATCAACGGTTCTTATGAGTCGTATAACGTTTTTTCAAGGTTATTTTTCATTTTAAATAAAGTTGTTGCTTAAAAAAATGTCGCAATGTGGTCCCTTGTCAATTTTATCACAAAATTAGATTATTAAAATAAAAAAAGGTTTTCTATAGTGTCGCAAAATGGTTCTTGAGAGTTAATATTTATATAAAAGTGTCGCAAAATGATTCCTCAAGATGAATTTATATTTAAAAGTGTCGCAAAATGATCCAAAACGTGTTAAGCAGTGTTATCAAAAATCAGTTGATTATAATGTTTAGATGTATTATTGTCTTAAAATTAAAAATATTTTTTGTTGTTTAAACTGTCGCAAGACCAATTTTTCAATTATATCTTCATTGGAAATATATATTGCTTCTAAACTTATTGAATTCGATCCTGACTTAATCAAAGAATAAACTCTCTAAAAGCAAATTATGTTTCCTTGGGATAATGCCACAAAGTATATTGACACATTGAAATTAAAATACTAATGAAGTCTATTTTGAGCTCAACAAAAATAATAATGAAAGCTTTAAGAGTGTGGCTAAATAGTTTTGTAGAAATATTTATCAGTCTATAATAAATTAGAACACCAAAAGTTTTAAAGTTGTCGCAAAGTGGTTTTTATAAATTATTAACTGCTCAAATATGTCACAAAATGATTCTTTAGGTAAGTCATTTGATCTGTTTTTACAAAATGGGCTTTTTAAAATTAAAAATGTTTTTCAACTTTAACAATGTCGCCAAATGGTTTTTGAGAAATATTTATCATAGTCTATACTAACTTAAAACGAAAAGCTTTAAAGGTGTCGCGAAGTGGTTCTTATGAATTACTACGTGCTGAAAGGTTTCTCAAAATGGCTCCTTAGAATAATAAAATGCTCTAAGGAGAATTACTGCTTTAAAAATGTCGCAATATGGTTACTTGGTCTTTTTATCAGAAAATGGGCTGCTTAAACCTAATTTTTTCAACTTAAAAAATGTTGCAAAATAGTATTTGAGGATTAACATTTATTTTAATCACTATAAAATTAGACTTAACGTTTTAAAGGTGTCGCAAAGTGGTTCTTATGAATTACTAAGTACTGAGAAGTGTCGCAAAATGGTTTTTTAGAATTATTAACCACTCGAAGATGTTAGATTTTTGTTTTTCAACATAATTTTTTTTTAAAGAAAGATGCTGTTTAAAAATATATCGCAATGTGGTTGGTCACTTGATCTTTTTATCACAAAGCAGGTTATCTTTAAAATAAAAATTGTTTTAAAGTTTAAAAATGTCGCAAAATGGTTTTTGAGACATTATTATCAATCATAATCTGTACTACATGAGAAGGAGAAGTTTTAAAGGTGACGTTAAGTGATTTTTATAAATTTCTAAGTAAAGAAAGGTGTCGCAAAATGGTTTTTTAGGATTACTAACTGCTCTAAGGTATCGCATAAAAGTTTTTCAAGAATATTTTTTATTTAAAAAAAGTTACTGCTTAAAAAAATGCCGCAATGTGGTTCCTTGCTCTTTTTTATTACTAAATATGTCGCAAAATGTTTTTTTTATAATTAATATTTATGTACTAGTATTGCAAAATGATTCTTCAGAATGAGTGGTACAGCTACGCCACGTCTATAAAAATTTTCACATAATCTTAAATTTTCAACAACTTGCGTTCACGTGAACGTAGGTATATACGATAACATTTGGAAACTTTAACTGATAATAGACATGACAATTGACATGCTGGGGACATTTGAAATTCAATTATTATATGATATAACAGATGACTAGACAAATGACAAGACAGGTGACATGAGAGCTGGTCTTTTACAACAATATGATGCATGGAGGAATTGAGGACATTGAGGAATTGAGGACCGGGTGAGTTGACAGATGACATATTTGACAGTTGATAGGTGACATAACAGACATTTTCCAAACAAGCAGAGCATCTAACTTCATAAGTTTTGAATCGATTTGTATGGATTTGTATGTTAAATGACATGTATTTAATAAATTATGACAAAAATGCAGAGTAGTATCGTCAGAAGGGCACTAATGCCTATTCTCCTCATTGTGCGTCTAATTCGTAAGGGGTAGACGACATTTAATGTGAAAAAAAAAGTATATAGAAATGTCAAGGTGAGTAAATTTGGGGAGACAGCTGATGTTGCAGTTGAAAGGTACGTATCTAGTCTTGTCTAAATTTACAGTAAGTACTTTGTTGTCGAGCCAAGTCTTAATACTGAGAAAATCTCTTTTAGCCATGCGTTTGAGTTCATCCCAATTAGGTGCTTCGTAGACGATTGCAGTATCATCTGCAAATCCCACAATTCTGCCCTTAGTAGAGATTAAAAACATACCATTTATATAAATGTTGAATAAAATTAGACCTAGAACACTGCCATGGGGCACCCCGTATTTTATTGGCTTTCGATCACTTTCCTCTCCACTTACTTTTACAGACTGATATCTGCTGGTAAGATAGCTTTCAAATAGTCTTAAGGTTTTTTCTCTAATACCAATATCTTCTAAAGATTATAGGAGAAGGTACTGATCAACTGTATCGAAAGCTTTACTTAAGTCTAGGAATATGTTTAAGTGCGCTGTGTATGTGAGATACTAAATCTAGTATAGCATCTTCTGTTGACATTTTTTCCCTAAAGCTGTACTGTTTTGGAGACAATATTTTATGTTTATTTAATAATAACTCAGCCTGTTTTTTATTAATTTTTCGAATATTTTCGATAGATGAGTGAGTAGGGAAATGGGTCTATAGTTACTAAAAAGAGTGCTATCTCCTTTCTTAAAATCTGTAGTAACAATAGAGGTTTTAAATGCTGAGGGGCAAATGACCTTGTCGATACACTGGTTCAATACATATGATATCGGTTCAGCAATAAAAGTTGCAATAGTTTTTAGGACTTCGGAGCAAATCTCATCAGTACCTGGTGCTTTTTTATTTTTTAAGTCTTTAATAATTGCAATAATTTCTGACGGATTTGTTTCAAAGAACACTTTTGAGTTCTGCAGTGTAAACCTATCATTTGGTTGTTTTTCATCATCTCTTTCAATTTTTTCGGCTAAGCTCTTTCCTACATTGATAAACTAATTGTTGAATTCATTACAGATACTTTTAAGATCAGTGAATAGTTCTCCATTTTCTGCTGTAATTGCCTCAATTTTTTTATGCGATTTCTTATGACCACTTAAAGGTTTCACCACTCTCCACAGTTCAGTAAAAATACCAGATTTAGATGCAATTCGTTGCTTGTAGAACTCTTATTTGGTTTTTTGAATTGTAGCTGTTGCTTTATTTTTACTGTTTTTATAGATATATTTCAAAACAACGTTATTTGGATCCCTTTGTAATAGTTTGAATAATTTGTTTTTATCATTTATTATTTTTAATAGCGAATCTGTGACCCATGGTGCAATCTTCGTATTTTTTCTGCTTACTCGCCTGAATAAGGTACATTGTTTTATAATATTTGTCAACTTGTTAATAAACACATTGATTGCAGATTCTAAATCTTCTGCCTGATATATTTGATTCCAAGATGTCTCTATTGTAACATCATGTAATTTTTTATAATTTGCAATTAAAATTGGTAAAATATTGTCAATATCATATACGGTTTTAATAAAAATGTGATCTAGACACGACTTACTTCATAGTGAACACATGTCGTTGAAAATTTGAGATTTTGTTTAAATTTTGGATTAGTTTGTATATAAAAGTATCCCACAATTATTTAAATCGTTTTTATCAGTAATATGTAAAATTAATTGATTTAAAACAAACAGTCTCCTGTTTAAATGTATTAATTACATCTTTATTTGGAACGCGTTTGAACCTGTTGAGTTCGACCCTGGCTTTACCAACGTCTAAAATCTCTAAATGCAAATTATATTTCCATGGGTTAATGCCTCACATTCTACTGGCACATTGAACTTAAAATACTAATGAAGTCTATTTTGAGCTCGACACGAATGTATTTTACGTTTTCCATAAAAAATGTAAATAAAAGAGAAAACGAAAGCATGAACATTTGAAAATTGTAACACAAGTATTTAGTTTTTGTAGTTTTCATTATTAAAATAAAAAAAACCGATGTATTTTCTAGCTAGTATTGGTTTCGGCATATTTGAGGTATCATGAGGTAGAATTAAGTTGCTGTTATTCCTACTGCATGATATATGTATATTTAGTAATTAATTAATATCTATAATTCCCAGCCAATTTCCTTGTCTCATTGTCTTTACGTATTGATTTAAATTAAACCTTCATATCAACAAGTCCTCCCATTCAAAACATACGGATCGTATACAAAAGCAGCACCAAACGGTTATTATAGAGCCTACCTTTTGTTTTATCATAAGTTAAGTTTGCGCGTATATTATTCTATATACATATAGAGTAGATGTGCGTCCGCATATTTCATGCCATTGTAAATAGGGTCCCTTAGCCAAATTAAGTTTGGCGACAAATAGAACAGATTTCATAATGTGAGATATGGAAATTCTACGTTTACACGGTAATGTCAATATTTGGCATTTAATTTGAACTAGACTCAAATCGTTTATGAAGAGATATTTTAGTTTTGCTAAAACAGCATTGTGTCACTCATATTTTATAGCAATATATTCAGGTTCTTTTTACATAGAAGTGGCTATAAAAAAAATGTAATATTACCAAGTCGTTTTCCGTTTTACTTTTGATATTTTAAAAAAGAAAAATTGTCAACTAAATTCATTTTGATGAAAAAAACCTCTTGGCTCCACTGTTGAAGAGAATAATTTTATAACAATGTACCTTTTTAAATACAATATGTAATATATCGATATTATATAAATATTTCTATCGAATAATATTAATAAATATTTTTTTAATGATACACCAACACAGTTCTGCGGATTCCATCTACTTCTGAAATTAAATTCAATAAATAACTATTTCTCTTTTAAACAACAGTAATAGCACTTACTTTATCTCTGTCAAATATGACATATTGCAAACATTAATGAAAACTATCTGTTTTTATAGAAAACATTAATTTATGCTTCTGCAAATCAATACAAATTTTACAACTATAATTATACAAAGAAAATTTTATATAATGTTCTCTTCTTTTTCCTTTCCTTCTTTTCTTCTAGCTGTGCGTATTTTTATATATTTCTCTTAACTCTTCTTCTTTTTCTTCTATTATTTATTAACGGCCCTTTATTTCCCACGAATTTGAATAATGGTCCTGAACGATTTGTGTAAATTTGGTCATGGGTTTAGATAGATTTGGGCACCACTGAATTTTCTTGTAATAACCCACTAAGGAATGCGAAGGGATAGCGGATTTAATTAGTGTGTACAAAGGTGGGGGAATAGACGGGACAGCCACACAAAAAGCTCCAAATGCTGTGGTTAATGGTGCTAAAATATACCAGGCGTTCGTAAGGTATATTTACATTTCTTGAGATTTAACGATGTAGACGAAATGCTTAAAAATCTGTGCCTAGAAAGTTACTTGAGAGATTCAAATTATTCGATAGTTAAAATAATACTCAATAGTTAAAAATTATTTGAGAGATAAAAAATAGACTTGTAAAATTTTCACGAGTGTTCAAATTTGCTCGAAAGTTATAAATTATTAAAAAATTACTCGAGAGATAAAAATTATTCGAGAGTTAAAATTAATTAAAGTCAAAACTAAATTGATATTTTAAATCGCAATAGAAATAATAATGTGAGCAACAACAACAACAATGACAAACACAATCAGAATTACAATCTCAAATTGGAGACCGTTATCGTGCAATCAAATCCTGCAAAAATCCATTTCGTACATGTCTATTTATGGAACGAATCTAATTTTGTGTGTTAATATCCCAAAAAACCAGATTGCAAACTTTTTTTTATATTTGGCATTCTATTATGTTTTCATATTTCCCTTTCGGTAGATAAACAGAGCCACAAAATGAGAAAAACTGAAATGTGTTGGTTCATTATTCTGCGGATTTGGCTGGAAATTCATCAATTTGTCGCTAGATTTACTGTATTTTTTGTAAGTATACGTGGACGGGTTAAAAAGTTTGTTGAAAAAGAAATCACAATTCACAGACACTATGAAAAATAAAGAAAAACTAGGATGTAAGATAGAAAGATTTGTGAAAATCATACAACAGGCAGCGCTGGATAATGTCCCAAGAACCATAGGTAACAACTATTTAAAAAAAAACTCGAAAAATGTTATCTCAGAACAATTTATCAGTCTAGAGCTTTACCAGACAAAAATCCACTTAAAAGAGAATTTTAAAGATTAAAAAAGAATCCATTAGTGAATTTTTAAGTTAACCTACAAAAATGACATTAAAACAAAAATGACATTCACTTCGGAAATCTTAAACAATTGAATGGATACATTGCGCAAAATACACATATTTCCATCCTGTACACATAACGCCGTATTTTTTTGTCGTCCTACATTCAAAGCCTTTTCTGAACAGTCAGTAATTTTGGTTTTATACTTTTTTTACGACCCTTCGGGAACGTTGCAAAAAATCTATCATGCGTTTTTCGTATATTATTACTAAAAATCCCGCTACTTTTATTGGCATTTTATGATAAAAATACGGACCCGGACTAAACATAAAAGGAACGACATAGATGAAAAAAAGCATCAGGTGGTTTTTTTTATTTTGATTTATGATAAGAAGTATTACTGTAACTTCTAAAAAAAATATTGAAAAAAGTATATGGCAAATTCATACAAATTTCCAGCAATTTTTAAAAATTAAATTCCAAATTCCACACTCGAATTTGACCAAAATGTGAAATAAATTTATTGTTTGGGTAATTTTATAAAACTACAATACTATTGAGGTCCTTTAGTTTATCATTTTAGCGTGATTCACTTTTCTCTGCACTAATACTACACACTATACAGTAAAACTACATAAGCTTAAAAGGATAGACCCGTTTGAGTTTTCAGACTTGTATTATCAAGTTCTTTGTGTTTCAATGCAAATTATTAATCTCTTCTTTGACAGTCCTTCAAAGCCGTGTAAAGATGATAATTTATATAATACTAATTGCGTGTACAATATCTCGAAGCACTTTCTAAATATTAAATTTTTTTTGTTTCTTGTATTTCTTTTATTTTAAAAATGATTAAAAGTCATAAATTATAGTGGAATTTTCTGGGATGATTCAATGTTTAGATCGTGGATCAACAAACGTAGTAAAATAATTAGAGTTAGAAACTGCTATGTAGAATTGGTACAAATTCAAAGGTAACTGTCTAATTGACGTAATACAAAATAAAGTAACTAAAACAAGTAACTATAGTTTCTCGCAAATGTACTGTTGTAATAATTAAACGAAGTGAATGATTTACCTTTATTAAGGCTTTACAGCATTAATATTAATTAGCATAAACTATTGAATAAATCAACCTGACAACTAACTAACTAACTAACTGAAATAACAACTTGACAATTTAGTTCAAATACAGTGAGTCTCAAATATAGTGAATTGATAACGTTTTCTACTGGTCACACTCAGTTCACACTCGTAAAGTGCGAGTTTTCGTTTCTCAGCACTGGTTCAATTTAGTAACGTCGTGCAAACTTATTCCAACCGAACACGCAGTTGACCACCCAGTGCATTGTTTTCAATTGTATTGTATTTGACAGCTATCATATGAGTGATAAGTAGAAGAGGTACCTTTCAAATTCCAAAGAACATTTATTTAATATTGTTATAAAATATTTTATCAACAGATTAACATGAATATACTTGTTTAAGTTCTTAAGATGTCAACGTATACTATGCATATACAGGACTTACAACAATATTTATGGTAACTACCTGGGAGTCATCCAGGTGCGACACCACCGATTCAATGTAATCTTTTATTTTTGGCCGTTTAGTTTTATTAAACTTGGCCTTAATTAAATATTCTGAATCTAACGAAGAAGTTTCCAATATTTCTGTACAAAATTCTAAAAAAATTACATATTTTAGAAACAACTCTTCATTTGCCATCGCCATATTTGTTACGACTGAACTGAAACTGAAAACCTCTCTCTAAACTCAGTTCACAAAAGTGCGCACCGGTTTATTTTTTTGAGTTCAACTGATTCCAACCGAAAATTCAAAAAGTGACCCGGTTCGCACTGCTCTTACGAGTCGAAAACAAATTTTGCACCGAGTGTTAAAAAGTGCGCACCAGTTTCACCAGTCGAAAATGCCATGATTAATTAATAAATTCTATGACATTTACTCAGGATCGGCTCCAGACTGAACAATTATTTTAAAATTAGTTATTTTTTCTAAGTAATCTAAAATCATTTTTTATTTGTAAATTTGCGTTGGTGGGTCGTACTATATAACTCGAGTGGATTGCTTATCAACTGATATCAGTTCAAGAAGAAAAGGGGTTGCTTTCATCTATGAAATCGTTCAAATAATGTTAGATAATCTATTTCAACAAAATAATTCTGTCCTATTAAAATTCTTTTCAGTAATCTAAACTCAATAGCTAATGTATATATGTTTTTCTAAAAAAAATACCTGCTTTTGTCTCATAGTTCAATCTATCGTACTCGAAGTCTAGCGGTTCTATGTTTGCATTACTTTATCAGTTCTTTTTCAGTTTAAGAATGTTGCTTATAGACTATAAATACAGGAATACCCTACGGATTCGGTTTATACACGCCACAAGAGATTGCGGTGAAAATTGCCTGGAGTAAACCAAAAAAATCGACCGCTAACAAGATTTACACAGAGAATTAGAAGCAATTAGTCAGTTTATTCGATTCTTGTGTCCGTTACGGTTTTCGTTAATGAGCAAAATTTCTTTTATTTTGTAATGAATGCCTGTATAGAAAATCTTGACGCTTTTTGTATACTAATAAGCTTTTAACTCAACAAAAAGCATGTCAAAATTTGTAGTGTATTCTACTGTTTTAAAATCTTCTAAAGCCTACTTAGTTATGATCTATAAAAATTAATTTCAGTAGTTTGTTATTTTTGAGTGCAGCAGTATATTTTTATTTTTGACCTCAGTGGTTTCTCTTTCGAGTTAAGAATTTTCAGATAATATGGGTCTATTCTATAAAAATTTGGTTAAGATTAACCCTGGATTATAAAAATAACTGGATGATATTTTTAATTTTGTATTCTCTATTATTTGGTTAAAATTATAACTTGTATCGGTAATAAATCTAGTAATGTTTAACTGTCAAATATATAAGTCGCCCTGGAACGTCAAGGCAAATAATAATAGCCGTCCCTTTCCCTACACAAATCGTAAGAGGGTGAATTAGGGAGAGAATTATTATTTATCTTTACTTCATGTGATATAGCTATTGTAATTCTTAAATTGTCACTCTAATAGACTAATAAATAATTTTAATACCCAATCAATTAAATCAACAGAGAAACTTGTGCGCGAAACTATCCAGAGTTTGAATCCCGATCCGATGTAACATATACGTACAAACAAACAAGTAAAGTGTAGCTAAATTAAATGAGCGGAGCGAATGGAATCAACAGACAATGTTGAGGTAACAAAGCGGCAACTTTGGCTTTTGTGCTACAAGTTTAATTACGAGTTTGGAACGGATTTGGTTATAGATGTGCGTCTGCATACACACAGACGCCGTTGACGGATGTTTCGTCGCGACTTGTCGCCGGTCAAACTTCTATAAACTTTCGAGATAAGTCTGTATGATTGGGTATACTCTATGCATTATAAGATAATGCATTTATACGAGTTCTATTTGGGAGAAGTTAGTCCAATCGTTTAAAATGTGAAATTGGTAAATTAATGTAATGACAAAGCTAAGTATTTTTGAAAATATATGTTTGATAATAATTTATTCATTTATGTGGAAGGGAACTTTAGTGGGCGGGACGCGCCGAAACAGGAAGCGACAGATTTGGTTTTCAGTTAATGTCAAATCAAATCAAATCAAATATATTACGTACCAGATTACAAGTTTTTTTTATCCATGGAGGGGATCGTACCTAGGCATATATGCCTGTCTTGTGTGATCCCTTCCATAAAAAAAATACAATAATAAATTGTTTTAAAAGTACAAAAAAAAAATTAAAAAGAAAAACGACTCAGTAATAGGAAACTAAAGCAAGACAGGTCCAAAAAGTGAGATAGGTTTAAAACTTTCTCCTGTAGTATAGTTAAACAGAAGTTAACGCTAAAAAATTGTAAAAAATACTTGAAAAGACACCAGAAATAATGTACGTTATTTGCAGTTTTATTTAAAATATTTCAAACATATCTGGGGAAGTTTGGATCAATTCCTTGATTTCAGTTTTAAATTTAGTTAATTTAGTTATTTGTTTCGTTGATAAAGGGAGAAGATTAAACAATTTGGGGCCAAAATAAAAGAAAGATCTTTGTGTTACCGTTTTTTGAAATAGGTCTACATTCAAATTTAAATTTGTAGTTGCTCTGGTTTTTGATGAAACCTTGTGTAGTTTATCCTGATCTCTGTATACCCTTTGAAGACACTGATATGTATATAATTGTCTTAAAGTAAAAATGTTTAATTCTTGATATAGTAGTTGAGTTGAATATAGTCTATCCTTTTTAAATAATATTTTAATTAATGTATTTAATGTAGTTTGCAGATTTTGTAACGTACTTTTAAAAGTACCACCCCATATCATTATACAATACCTTAAAATTAATTCGGAAAACGAATTATAAATCATAAATAAATTGTTTTTTGAAAGAATATCTCTAATGTTGTAAAATTTGGTAAACAAGATTCTTAAGCGTTTTGTAACGTAAGTAACGTGTTCGTTCCATCTTATGTGCTGGTCAATCATTACACCTAAATATTTTATTGCTACTGTTTTTTCCAAGATGGGACAGTTACATCTAGTATGATTGCATTTAGAGTCATGTAGTTTAACGTCTATTTTAGGTTGATCAGCTGTAGTAGGAGAAAAAGTAATATATTTTGTTTTTTCAATGTTTAGAGTCAATAAACTATAATCTAGATAAATTTTTATTTTTTTTTAAGCAAGCTTCTGTATTTAATTTTACTTCATCCCCAGATGTCCCAGTCACTACAAGGGCAGTGTCATCAGCATAACATACAAGTTTTCCTTTAAAATGATTTATGTTGGAGATGCTATTTATGTAAATTAAAAATAGAATTGGACCCAATACTGTCCCCTGTGGTATTCCTATTTGTACTATTGAAGTGGCACTTAATGTATCCCCTATTTTTACTTTTTGGGTTCTATCTGTTAAATAATTTCTAAGTAAATCAAGTCCTGTACCTCTAATGCCATAGTTACTCATTCTAATTAAGAGATCAGAGTGAGGAACCGTATCGAAGGCTTTTGCCAGATCAAGGAAAACCGCTATGCATTTACTTGATCTATCCAAGGCGCGGATTATCGGTTCAAGTAGATTTAA
Source organism: Psylliodes chrysocephalus (assembly GCA_927349885.1). Taxonomy (NCBI): domain Eukaryota; kingdom Metazoa; phylum Arthropoda; class Insecta; order Coleoptera; family Chrysomelidae; genus Psylliodes; species Psylliodes chrysocephalus. The sequence goes on along the minus strand of OV651821.1, from coordinate 969,425 downwards.
TGTCGCATCTTCAGTACTGGATTTTTTTATGAATCCAAATTGTATTTTCGATAGAACTTTATTTTTGTCTAGGAATTTTATTAATCTGTTTTTGACAGCTTGTTCAAATATTTTTGCAAAATTATTTATAACAGATATTGGTCTATAGTTATTCATTTTGCTATGATGCCCAGATTTAAAAATAGGAGTAACTATAGTATGTTTCCATTGACAAGGTATTATTCCACTAGACAAAGAAAGGTTTATAATATGCGATAAGGGAGTCACTACATCTTTATGAATATATTTAATGAGTTTAGTTTCTATTTTATCAGGTCCTGCAGAACAGTTATTTTTTAAGTTAGAAATTAATATTATTATTTCTGGAACCGTTACTGGTTCTAAAAAAAGAGAATTTTTTATGGCATTATCAGCTAAGAAATTGTTTGGTAATTTAATTTTTTTGATTTTATTTGCCATATTTTTACCCAAGTTTATAAAGAAATTATTAAATAAGGTTGCCTTTTCTTTATTATTTTTAACTAAACTTTCATTTTCATTTATATCAGTATTTGAAATGTTTGAACTGTTTTTGTATCCATTTATATCATTGATTATTTTCCACGTAAGCATCATTTAATTTAGTTTGATAGTAATCATTTTTAGTTTTTTTTATTAATGTATTTAATTTATTTCTATATTCTTTATATTTGGTATCCCGTTCCATAGAAAAGTTTTTTAACAATCTCTTTTTTAATTGATCCCTCTTATAGATAGAAATAATTAAGGCTGAAGTTATCCATGGTTTAAGTTTCCTATTTTTTTTTGTTTACAGTGAATGTTTCAGTGGTTTCGTCTATATAAAGATTCAGTTTACTGATAAATTTGTCATATGAAATTTGGGTATCTATTGCCATAATTACATCTTCCCAATTTTATTTTTCTACTAGCTTTTTGAGTTTAATGAAATTAATTTTTTTTGTATGTTCTTTTATTTTCAATAGCAGATATGTCGAGTTTTTTGTTTAAATATATATGGACAAAGGGTGTATAATGATCAGTAAAAGCAGTATGAAAAACTATAGGTTCCGTTTCAATTTGATTACTTATTTTTTTGCTTATTCTTAGAAATATGTGATCAATACATGTGTTAGTAGTTCGAGTGACACGAGTTGCTTTATTTATATATGAAATAAATCCGTAAAAATGTAATAAATTTAAATATCTAGTTGTTTCATTTACTTCAGGTTCTAGAATATTAATATTGAAATCTCCTAAGTAGATTTCTAGACTTTGTTTTTGAAGGTTTTCAAATTAATGTTCTAAATCATCTATGAATTTTTGAATACTTGTTGAAGGAGACCTATAATAAGCTGTAACCCCTACATCTATGTACTCGTTTAGATGTTTTTTATTAAAGGTTATACGTAAAAATTTAGTGAAATTTACTTCCATTATTTTTACAGATGTGGTTATATTATTTTTTATGTACACTATTGTGCCATCACTTTTATTTATAGATGTATTATTGCAATAAGGCGTATAATTTGGAATATGAAAGTTACTTACATCTGCTTGCCATGTTTCAGATAAAACTATAATGTCCAATATATCCGTACCTGTTTCTAAATATATCAATATGTATTTCTATATTGTAATTAAATAAAGTGTTCAATAAAAGAAGAGTTATTATTATTCGAGTAAGCGAACCTCTACATTTATTTAGCCCAAAAGACTTATATAATGCCTAATTACAAGGAAAACTTTGTATCAGTAGTAAGTTTATTAATTATACTGAATAGAAAAACAAAATAATAGAGTGAGCGAGTTTCAGTATATGTGTGTTTCAAAATAAATTGCAGTGGATCAAATTTAAAACATTTAGCAAAAAATATTGATAAGACAGTAACAACATTAGAATGAGAAATATATTTAATTATATATTTGGGTCAAAAGCATGATGATAATTTAAATTGGCTTACTGATCTATCACTCACAGCCAAAAGTTTATAAAGATGAAATTTAAAACAGGTTTATTTTATAATTAACCTATGCATTCGCTAAGAAAGGAGATAATTAAAGGAAGAATTTTGTATGAAAGTCTTTGTTTCTTGAAATAAGAACCATAAAAACATGGAAGTATGGGTTTTTTAAATACAGGAACTTGAAAATTGGAATTGTAGCTACTTATCATAGATAAACTTGCATGCATAGAAATTGGTCTACTGTAAAAATTTGACTTTAACAATATTTTTTTTTTTAATTATTGATCAGATCAAAAAAGAAGTATCCTGTTTGAAAGACAATTTAATATACTTTAATGTGAGTATAAATTTATCAAGAAGGCTTATCGTTTATAGTCGTAGCAACCGGTAAACAAATGAAACGTGTTTATGTGGTGATTGTAACGAAAATAACAAATTTGTCAAATATTTAAATTATTGTGTTTGCAACTGAAATTTGCATATTATTCGTTTTTTTTATAATCTCAACAGCCGCCCAAGTTATTGCTTTATTTGAAAATGGATCTGGTCAGCGAGCTGTTGCTAGACAATTGGATATGACCTAGGGTAGCCGTTTCCCCTGTAAATAGTTGGTAACAAGTTTGTTTGACCTCGACAGTAGAGCACTGAGCGCGTTATGATGAACTATAATTCGGTAAAGTAGAAAACTACTAAGTAAAGCGATTTAAAATATGGCGAGCTTCAAAATTTTCCTATTTTACAGCTATTACTTACAATAATTGAAACAATCAATAAGTAAAATGAATTTTTATTATAAGTAAATGCTGAAGAAATGGAAAATGTCACTTGTTTTAAATGAAAAATAAAAACATTTGTAATAAGTTTATTTTATTTAGAATAGGTAACTATGTCATTACATTATATTAAACATCATATTCACAATTCACAATAAACAGACACAAAATTATTGCAGAGTAAAATGTAAGATAACAATGTGACAATTATTTTACTATTAACAAAAACTGGGAACAAATTTAAAAAAATTAAAATTAAAAACAAATTAAAAAGAAACAAAACAGTCATCTATAAATACAATTATTGTTTTAACTTGTATTGACTAATGTTTTGTATTAACTAGTTAATGTAGATCAAAAATTAACATGTGACGTTAGTTTGGAGAAATTGTGATGCACACACAATTTGTTACAAAGAAGAACGATTTGCTTTTTTCCTTTTTCTTCAAAACTTTCTTGTCAACGTTTTGTTAAATAAAAGTAAGGTTAAAATCTAGAATCTATTTTACTACAAAGATATTTATTTTGCTTTTTTTTGGTAGAAAAAGAAACAACCCGAATGAATCGAGTAATTAATTCTGCAGTTACCATAATTGCAAGTGTTAAAACCCCAACTTTCGACAGAAAGATGTCATGGACGAACTCAAAAAGAGACTAAATATGCGATATGGCCACGAACACTTGGAGCATTTGTACCAGTCACAGTTGAAGAATCGTAAACAGAAACGAGATGAGACTCTTCAGGAATATGAAGTAGATATTGCCAGGTTAGTGCTATTTGCCTATCCATCAGCTCCGGAAGACATGATGGAATATTTGACAGTCCAAACATTTGTTGATGGACTCCGTGACCACGATTTGTTGATGGACTCCGTGACCACGAGATGCAAAAAACACTTCGTCTAGCCCGTCACAAAACATTGTAGTAACTAGTATTGACTTATTATTACACAAAATATAGGTAATTTTTCACAGAAAACAAAATAATTAATATTTACAATTAATTTAATTGTTATACCTACATTTTAATCTTAATTTTACTTACTAAGCCAATCAATTTTTCCTGATCAATTCAATTTTAATATAATAATATATGTAAAATTAAAAGATTGTTTTATGTCCGATTTACAAAAACTTTAAATTATTTATTTTAAATCTCTGTAACCCACTTAATCAAGCATTTTTTTCTGACTCCTTTATCCATTAATGTTCTCAAGCTCTATTGAGTTGCCTAAAAATATACGAAGACCAGTTGTTTTAAAATTTTATTGGTTAGGCAACTCTGGCACTGTACCACTCTTTTATTCTTTTACCCATCTATCCATCTATTTAAGTCCAGCTTAGTTCCAATGCCCATTGCAAAAGTCTCCATACCCAGGGAAATTTAAAACAAAACAAAATAATAAAGGTGCAGTGTATCTTAAAATTAATAATTAACATAGGTTTATATTGTTTTTTAAATGCTTAGAAATATCTTTAGTTTTTTATAATAAAAAGTACACAATTTTCAACAATTTCGATAAACATCTGATTTATGCTCTTTAAATATAAAATTAATTTTTTAACAATGCATTCTATATGTCCATATTTGGGTAGTATTTGATAAATATATTTATAAATAGTACCCAAAAAATTGAACAATTTCTTTTTGAGCATAAATCAAATGCCTTTTTATCATATTCTTTTAAATGTGTAAACCTATGATGAGGTTCTACAATACCTGCTCGTAAATTGCCTGTACACACTTCCCATTTCTTACACGCGGTTTCTATATTAAAGCTTTCTTGACACATTCAATTTTATCATTAAAAAATTCTACGATCTTTTAGCTGATGTTTTATTTAAAAAAGACAGTTTAATCAAAACATCACTAATTACATTTATCTTTGCAAGTAAATTTGATGAAGGCATTATAAGTTAATGACATCCTTAAAACCTCAGTATAATTTTACACCTATAAATTACTTAAATCTAAAATAATTAATTAAATTTTACTCCCCTACATTTTAATAAAAACATATGTAATTTTTTAGTGCAACATAACCTAATTTATTATCAAAGCCAGATTTACACCACTTCTTAATATTCAAATTTAGCTTTAACTTTATATATTTATAATAATTATCCCCGTATTTGATCATATATTGTATTAAAGTGATATTTAAGAGATTAAATTAGTAAAGTTATTGATTTCTTTAGTATTTATTCATTTTTTAATTATTATATGGGTGTAAAAACGGCTTTATATTTAGTGATCGCAGCGCATGAAACGCCATATGATAAACTACAAACAAGGACACAATTCCCGCCTATTATTCAAACCTTCCGTTTTAGTTTTTCTATGATAAGACACGCGCAAAGGTTCAGAGAGTTTGCCAGCGTTATAAGGAGACTGGATCCTTTCATAGGCAACCTGGAACAGGCACAAGGCGATTTACAACCGCTCATGTTAACAACATTACGAATTCGTCAGCTTAATGCCGTTCAAGTGCAACGACAGCTCCGTGAGGTGCAAGGAATGACTATTAGTCAGTGGACAGTAAGACAAAGACTGCAGGAAGATAACGTGACTCCTAAAACATGTGCAATTGGTCCAAAACTTACTCCAGCTCATCGACAAGCACGCCTGCGTTTTGTTCGGGATCATCTGAATTGGACTTTGGAATAATGGGGATCTGTTCTGTTCTCAGATGAGTCAAGAATATGTCTCTATGGTAGCGACCGAAGAAGGAAAGTGTACCGAAGACCAAGAGAACGATTTGCAGATTGCTGCTTTGAAAAGCGAAGGGCTTATGGAGGTGGTTTCTGCATGATCTGGGTTGCAACTTCTATAGGAGCACGAACCGACCCTGTGTTCATTCATAGAGGCAACCGTGTTTACGGAAGAAGAGGTTTAACGGCTGATAGACATATCGAGGAGATTTTAGCAATTCATGTGGTACCGTACATCGACTAAATTGGAGACAATGCAAGGCCGCACACCGCAAGAATCGTGCAAGATTAAATTGCACAAGTCGGTTTTCGGGTTATGGAATGGCCAGCATACAGTCCTGACCTAAATCCGATCGAACATTTATGGGATGAGCTAAGAAGAAGAATTTGATCTAAACTTCCTACCCCAAACTCGATCCCAAAGCTTATTCTTGCAGTAGAAGAGGAATGGCTTAACATCTCACAAGAAACAATAACTAACTTGATTAGATCTATGCCTAATCGTATGGGAGATATTATTAGGGCAAGAGGAAGTCATACCCATTAATAAAAAATTAAATGTTAAGTTTTAAATTGTCAATAACCCTATTTGTGTTATTAATGAAAAGCTTAATTTGCTTAATGCGTTAATTTCACTATGTTAAACATAGGAAGTTTTCATAAATTTATACTCACATTAAAGCATATTAAATTGTCTTTCAAACAGCATTTTTTTTTGATCTGATGAATAATTTAAAAAAAATATAGTTAAAGTCAAAAGTTTACAGTGGGCCGATTTCTATGCACGCAAGTGTACATAATGATATATTTGATAGTTTTGAATTTTCACATTTTAGGGAAGAAGCGGGGATTAAAGTTTGTATAGAAGTATCAATTTTTTTAAAGGTGGAAATCTGAAAATTTGAAAAACAGCTACTGGGCCTGCTATGAGTTTTCAGGGGGGTTTTTTATAGCAGTAGATAAATACTGGGTCAGTAACATCCTCTTAGATAACCTCAACCATTCTTTCTACATCCTCAGATCCAAGATCTTTAATTCTTCTAGTGCAACTGAAGATGATAGGATAGCCTTTTGTGGCCAGCTTTTAACCGAGAGAATGCAATACGCATTCTTTACCTGTACCTACACAAATTATTCACTTAAATTAGTAGACAATGTGCCACTATGGAACAAATTTTGAATTGGGCATACGCGACAGTGGCTTTGAAGTTGTTTAACATTTGACAGATGCCTATTAATCATTCTCCCCACATACTTCGATTTATTGTGATTCTCCCGTTTCGTATCACTTCCCTCCATGACAAAGACAACGTATTGGTCTTGTTAAAATCTGATAAAAAGAAAATGCAAAGTCTTGTTATTGTTCTTCGACAGGATTCGCTATTGACAGCCTTCACTTTGTAGTTGTTAGGTTAGTTTAGCTTCTTTACTAACATTAGGTTAGATCATAGAGATAGGACGTGTATTCTAAAAATGACAGCTTTGATGTAAGTGTAGTATTAATATGATTACCATACCAGGTTCAGACCAGCTGCTTTTTTCTATCTAGCTATAATTCCCAAGTATAATTTTAATGTGTACAATACTTTAAATTAATTTTTTTTTATTTAAAGCGAAAACTCATATAAACAAATAAACGTGAAGTTTCTACCTCCATGGGTTAGGTTACACCGACGCACTCGATGACTACTAGCTACTCTACTATTTTGAATCCTCCAATAGCGCTAGTTTTTTGGTTAATAGTTGGGTTAGATTAATAATTATACAGATGTAAGGAAAGATCAATTTTTGACATCTATCCTATGTTAGTTAGTCAACTTTAAAGCGCATGCACAGTTTAAAATTTGTTCTATAGTATCACATTTTCTACTTAAATCAACCATGGAAGAAAATTTATTCCAAAATGAAGCCAAGTTATTCATTTTCGAGTACACACTAAATTCCTACGTACGTAGAATTTATTTAAAATCAAAATGTTCCTCAAGAAGTCGCTTATTTATCTTCCTCAAGAAACGATCAAAAATGACACAGCGAATAAAGCACAAAAGCGCCATCGAAGCATTTTTGACTACAAATTGATGTAAGTTTCTCTCGTGTTAAGTAACGTGACAGCTTAATATTATGACGATGAAAACATTATTTTCCATCAGGAATTGACGAACTGCATATTTCTGATGAAAATCTCCTACCACACGTTGACGTGGATTTATTGCACATCGTAAGTCGTTTATGATTTATAGACCAGGTATTGTGATGGCATTTTATATATTTTAGTATATTAGATTCAATCTTAAATATTCTTTGTAATCCTTGTTTATCAAAATTTTGATCTACCACGTAAAATTTTGAATGTCATTATTATATTTTTTTCAGCGTCAATTAAATTTTATCTTTTCTTTAATGGCTTTAATGGTTGAGAAAGAAACCCAAAAAGGATATGCTTTACAATACTTGAGATTCTTGTGAACATGACTGTCAAAAATTAGATATAGTAAGAGATAAGCCTATCAAAGTTATGGCCTTGTTTTAATAAAGATATGATCCAAGCAAATCTTTGAATTATTTTATATCCTGGTTGGATTATTAATACCTAAAAATAATCAATTCATATGATTTGATAATAATCAGCATATTATTATTAAAGTCACCTAAAAAGCGTTCAAAATCCATTTATTATAATACAGAAATTCCCTTTTTCCAGTAAGTTAATATTATAAACCTAATGTATACAAAGTTTATTTATTCTATCCGATAATCTTGGGTTTTATCCAAAAACGTATTATCCCTCGTCGATATTCAGGGTTCAGCGGCCCAGGCCATGTAGACAGGATTTCGATGAAACCTGTTATAAAAGGGAAATAGGATATTTGTGTGACAAATGAACTGAAATAGGGCAACAAAACTGTCCATTTCGAACCTCAAAAGGGTAAATACGACCAGTCGACACTTTTAAAATAGATCTCATGAATCGACTGGAATACACGGCATATTCGAAATAGTATGAAATTGTATTCAAGAAGTGAACTAATAAATAACACTAATTTCCTTTGAAATTATAGTTTGGTTATTTGAAATTGAGAAGTTGTAACAATTTATAATATTAAAAATAAAATTATTTTTCACACAGAAATGAAGATACTGAATATAACTTGACACAAAATTTGAGAAACGCTAAATGGATGGTTTTTATTTCATTAAAGCTGAAGCCCGCACGGGCAAACTTGTAGTATAAAAGAAACAATTTGATTTTTAACGAAAGACGATAAGCAGTATTGAGACCTAGAATTTTTAGGTTTCTTAAGCATTGGCGTTACTTGCATTTTACCACGTAGAAGCTCTTTATATAAGTTATCCTGGTTTTTAAAAACTATTCCATGCTGTTCCTTACATCAGGTTTAGAATGTTATGTTGATAATGGGGTGTTAATACACTGCGACCTAAAAGATCTATTGTGCCCCCTTCTGTCGCCACTGCACTAAGGAAATGTCTCAATGCCTATAGCGACCCTTCCAATCCTATTTTCTCAAGGAAGTGTAGGATTTGAAGTGGCTTCACGTTAGGTAAGTCTCCCTCTTCTATTTGATATCCTCCTAGATATAGTGCCCTTGGATTCTGGAGTGTTACACATTCAGTTAGGATGTGAATGGAGGTTTCGTCCTCCTCCTCACAGAATCTGCACTCACTATCCTCTACTACTCTCAGTTTACTTAGGTGTCCTTTTAGTCGGCAGTGCCCGGTAAGGATCCCTGTTACAATACGTAGCCTGTTCTTGCTCAGGCAGATGCAGGCTTCCGATCTTTTTTGGTTATATTCACCCAGAAGTATCTTGGTCTGTCTCAGCCCCAAGAGATTGTTCCAATTATCGGTTCTTCTACTACCCAATTCTTTTTTATTCTCTTCTAATATTATGTTACTGCTGATACCGTAGAACGGCTCAGGTCCTACAAAGGGTGTTTGAGCCCCTTTCCATCAGGTTTAGAAACAATTGAATGCGTTTTTACAAAAATGTTCAAAATCAGCTTTTTCCAGGAAACACAAAACAATGTATCAGTCTTGACTTTACAGAAATGCTCTATGTTTGACAGTTATTATCTGCTTCTGTGTTAATTTTGTAAGAAATGCTAGTAAATACAACAAATGGCCACTAATTATCGCAGTTAACTCAATTCGAGAATTTCTGGATTTCTGTTGTTTTGAATAAAAATCTTTAATTTTAGTAAACCCCTTAAATCTGTCATTGTAAGTTTATCCATTTAAAAATTATGTTTGATTTGTACCTTGACAGTCGGTTGCAAGAACGATCGTTAAATATTTATAGACGCTAATGATCCTTAAAAAATACATTCCAATCCTCGATAGCTATTGAACGTCGTAAATCTGGCAACACGGCGCGTTTTTCGCAATATGGTCAATGATATATATGGTGATGTTTGTTTATTTTAAAACAACAGTTTATTTATTAATAATTTATTTAAACACTTATTTATTTTATAACACTACTATTCTAATTTATATATATTTCGAATGTCTTTGAATTGTTCACTATTTATATTCACAGTCTAATACTTTTTTGTCAGCTGTCTATATATCAGTGATTACATGTGTTCCTCCACCAGTATTTATATACAAAGTTTAAATTATTGGTGGGGCTCCAGAACGTTCTCGCCAAAAATTAGAAACACTATCACGTTATATTTGAAATACACTAGAAACATTATCCCGTTCTTTCTCGAATAGTAATCGAAAGCACCTCCGCCATAGTCGTCACATATGTTCAGTCTTAAGGGGTTAAATTATGTATAAGAATCGGACAAGTTGAGCCTCAAAGGCCAAATAAGACAGAGATGGACTTGGAGGATTAAAGCATGACTGAATAATGAAAGGGCTCACATAACAATATCATAGAGATTGCTTTCACATATTCAGTCCAATGTGTATGAAAATCAAAAATTAATTAATTTCCATTTGTCATTCAACTTTGACATCTTTAATGACACTAAACACTTGTTATATAGGGTGTTATTTTACTATTTACTTACCTATGTATTTATCGTTTTTTGTTGTCATAACTTTTGTACTAATAAAGTTATTATTAATATTATTATTTCTGTTATTATTATTTGCTTGGGTACCAAACGATATGATATTACGTCCAACGTTTTTGATTCCGTAAACTCGAGGTTTTTGCAACATTACAGTATAATTGACACAATCAAATGTCTTACTCAAATCACAAAATATCACGGCTACGACCATATTTGAATTAGGTTTTCAAATAATAAAGTGGCTCTAACTTAATACCTGATACTACTATCCAGAAAAGAACGAAAAATAGCTAATTAACGTTTTACTAATTATAGTTCTTCAAGTAGGATGTTTGACATGAATCCTATAAGATAAGAAAAGTATTACATTATTATCATTCTAAACATAAAAATCCATGTTGAAATCTCCTGTCAAAATAATTTTAAATGAACTTGGTATCTTAGATGTTAAATTAAAAGTCAATTACTTCCGACAAACTTTTTAATTAAGATCTGAATTTGAATAAAATTCATCATTTCACTGGCCCCAAATCGACTATAAAAGTATTTAAATAAACATTTAATACGAATGCTTTCATCTTTTTCATAATTCCACCATTCGCCGTTTGTAATTTTTCAGAAAGAGCAACACCTGCAAGTTTTAAAAAAACCGGCGCTCGATAGAAATTCTTCTTGAAAAACGTAATTTTCTCCTAGAGATAAACGTTGGCATGTGCCCGGCTTCGAGATTAATGTAAAAATCTTCCAGGGGCTTGTTGGCAATCCGTAAAGTTGTATATCAAACTGAAGGCGCAATTAATGCTGCCCACCAGTATTTTAAATGAACAGGGCAAGTTTTTTATGTAGTTTTGATTAGCAGTTCTCTAATGAAACTAATGAGTAGCTTCAACTTTATGTTTTAGTTAATAAGAACCACTTCATTTTCATTCTAAATTCGAAAATTCTGTACATCTATTTTGCGGTATTATTTCTTAGGCACTGCAACAAGAGTACTGATTTTACTATATAGATAGTAATATATTATAAAGGACAACATATTTGGCAATTTGTCATTTCACAATTTAACATTATCCAGGAAGAATTATTATTGGCAATATTTTATCAAAATACAACGGAATAAGTAGAAGTAATTTAAATAATGTTAAAAAACTTTACTGATGCAAAGAAAACTTTATTGTTCCAAAATTGTTTACAAAATATACCTATATTTGAAAATACGCAAAGAAAACGAATTTTAATAAGATTTAACAATGTGAAAAATTGGATTTTACGATGGAAAACAAAAGATTATTCACAAATAGTAAGTACTTTAATAATAAGAAATAATATTTCTTTATTTACAAATAATATGTTCTTACGAGGGACACTGCCAAAGTTCGCGGAAAATGTAAAACAAAACACAAATTACGTTATGTAAATCACTTTATTGCTTCTCAAAATATTCTTCTTTAAAATCTATACACTTTTGCATCCGATGAAACCAATCTTCAAAACAATTTTGCCATTCTGAGCGAGGTACCTTCAAAACAAGTGATTTAAATGCTTCAACAGCCTCTTCAGGTGATGAAAAACGCTCGCCACGCATTTTATTTTTGATATGTCGAAACAGGAAGAAGTCATTGGGTGATAAATCAGGCGAATATGTGCAATGAGTCATTATTTGGATGTTGTTACTGGTCAAAAACTCTACAGTTCGTCGTGCTGTCATGATGAAGAATGATTCGCCGGTTTATGTTGTTCCTTCTGATTTCAGCGATAACTTCCGGCAAACAAATTGAAGTATACCAATCAAAATTAACTGTCCTTCGATTCTCTAATGCAATAGTTGCAACATGACCCGTTTTTCCGAAGAAACAAGCAATCATTCTTTTCGAAACGCTTCGTCAACGCACCACTTTTGTGGGTTTAGGTTCATTTTAGAACACCCATACAGTTGATTGTTGTTTAGTTTCACGCTTATATGAATATATCCAAGATTCGTCACCTGTTTCGATGTTATATACCGAATTTGAACGACCCCCTTCGAATTTGTTTAGCATTTCCTTGCACCACTTGACACGTGCCTGTTTTTGTTCTTCTTTCAAATTGTGTGGAATCCAATGACTAAAGCTTCCTGACATGCAAATGATCGTGTAAAATCGTATATATTTGTTTCGTTGCAATGCCTAAGGATGCATCTATCTCAAGATAAGTCACATGCCGATCTGACAAAATCATTTCACGCACAGCATCAATATTTTTCGCGACAACAGAGGTACATGGACGACCTTCGCGAAGGATCGTCATCAAACGTTGGTCTTCCACGTTTGAATTCTGCGAACCATTTGTAAACCATAGTTTTGGACGGTGCTTCATCCCCAAATAATGAACTAAGTTTTTCTACACATTGCTGCGGTGTTAAACCGTATCGAAAATCATAAAAAATCATCACTCGGAAGTCACGATTCCAAATTTCCATTTTTTATACAAATATTATTCTCGTTTAATTTTGTTGAAACGAAACCGAGCAGTTTGAAATCATACTGTCAACTGAATGATAGGTGAAGAACGTCAAATTTTACGAATATGACAATCGCAGAACGCTGGCAATACAAGGAGTACTTGATTCCGCGAACTTTAGCTTGTATAACAAAACCTAGTACCTATGCGATGATAGGTACAAGGACTTTATTAATAATGAAAATAAAAATAACAAATTTAGAAAAACGAAAAGGAACAACATGCCAGAATATAAAATTATAATCATTTACCTGTTTTAAAATCTAAATTAATAACAAAAAAGGGGCACATTAAAAATCAAATAAAAATTAAAAAGTTAATGCTGTTTTACTTTTTTATTATTAATAAAAACAAGATACATTTATAAAAGCTAAAATTCCTGAGGAACATTTATTTTTATTACCTATTTAGGTATTAAATTATGAGGGTTTGAACGTGGTCATTATCATAAACAAAGGTGAGTACTAAAAGTCAATACCACAAAATGCTTCGTTTCCAGCCCAAGGGATGTGTTTAGGACTGAATGCAGCTATTAATTATGAAACTTTTTTATTAAACCGAGGACAAATGTATCCAAAAATGTGATATATTCAAGATGAGACAAAAGGCAGATTACCAGAGATGAAAAGTTTTCTTTTATAAGTCGAGAATGATATATTACTGATTGTTAGTAAAAATGTATTTAGGCTGGTTATATTTAACTTTATCAAGAAAGGGATGCAACAAGTACTTAAGTGTCTTCTGACTATAGTCTATTTTTATGTATGAGAGAGTAATAAAACAGCATTTCTAATGCAAAACTTAGTACGGTCATTTTAAATATTTTTACAGAATAATCTAAATATTTCCTAAAATTGTAATAAATGTACCTGAGCTATTACAAGTTTTGGGTCTTTTATTGGTCCTTTATAAACATAAGCTGTACAGAACAATAGAAAAAGGTTTGGACAGGCCAAAAGCCCTGTGTATTAAAGATTACATAGCTGTATCTTAAGATTATTTTCAATAAGTACCTATTTGCCAATTTTGTTTTATTTTAATTCCAAGAATTTCTTACAGTAATCGAATTATAAGTAGATAAATACCTTCCCAACAAATTTCACCGAACATGCGATTATAGGTTTTCCATTTAGTAAGGAGGTCCAAGTTGTGTATTCTTGACAGTTTACTAAATGTCGTTTAGTTGCAACTTGCAAGGTGCAGGGGAATTCTAGTATGATCATGGAAAATTTGGAAGGGCCGCGTAAACGACAAAAAATCGGTCCTTTAACAGTTAATGAAAAAACATTAATATTTAATTGTTTTAAATCATTTACAGACAAACATTTATGTAAAAGTGTTGATGACACAGTGAAATTAGTTAGTATTACGCTTGGTGTTGGGAAATCTACGATTTACAGAGTTGTTAAAGAAGAGAAATGTGGCGAGTTTCAAACAGCACGTAAAGCTCCAGGAAAACCAAAATTTCAATTAGAAAATCTTTTGAAAGAAAGACTTCGAAGGAAAGTGCATGCGTTCTTCTTTAGAAAAGAATTTCCGAAGCACACTATGGAAACTTTTAAAAGAAATAGGTTTTCTATGGAAAAAGCATTCCAGAAAGTATATTTTAATAGAAAGAAGCAATATTATATTGTAGTATGGAGAAGAAATTACCTAAGGACTATAAAAGAAATGAGAAACCAAAGAAGAAATATATTTTATTTAGATGAAACATGGATCAACGAGGGGCATAAACTAAATAAATTTTGGCAAGATGAAACTGTTACAAGTCGAAGACAGGCTTTTTTAAATAATTTATCTACTGGTTTAAATCCACCATCAGGAAAGGGGCGCAGACTAATAATAGTACACATCGGTAGTTCAAACGGTTTTGTTAAAGGTGGTTTATTGACTTTTGAATCTACTCGTACCGGTGACTACCATGAGGACATGAATGCTGATGTCTTTAAAGAATGGTTCGAACAAATTATAGATCTTCTTCCTCAGAACTGTATAATTGTAATGATAATGCAAGTTATCACTCGAGATTTATAGAAAAAATGCCCACAACCAAGTGATTAAAAAAAGATTTACAGAATTGGCTAAATTCAAAGAATATTAAGTTCCATCCCGGTTCTGTGAGAAAAGAACTGTATCATTTGTGTTCCCTTCATAAAGAGAAATTCAAAAAATATGAAATTGATGAAATTGCAAAAAATCGTGGGATGACGGTGGTTAGATCACCACCATATCATTGCGAAGTAAACCCGATTGAACTGATATGGGCACAGATAAAGGAAAAAGTTTCAAGAAAAAATAATTCTTTTAAAATGAGTGATGTTAAACAGTTGTTTTTGGAGGCTGTAAATAATGTGAAGCCTGAAAACTGGGAAAAGGCAGTAAATCATACGATTAAAGAAGAAGAGAAAATGTGGAAGTTGGACAATATTACTGATGAAATGATCGAGCGACTCGTTGTAAATATAGGTTGCGACAGTTCATCTTTTGATTTCGATTCTGATTTGGATTTGTAGGTAAGAAGTAGTTTTTATATTAAAATTATTATTTATGAACGTAACGTTGTTTAAAAGTCAAAGTTTAAACCTTTATACCTACATAACCCGTTTGACACAATATTCTTAACATACCTTGTGGAAAAATAAAACATTTTAGAAAAAAATGCACTTTTCTACCTTCAGCTATTTAGAAGTTATAAGCAGGTTAATTAGGTGAAAATATAAGTGTATACTCGAGGAATAACTTCAAAAAATATTTTAAATGTCTACTAAAAGAAGTGATACTCCTATGGTTTACGAACGCTTTATTATTTTAATACTCTCTCATACATAAAAATAGATTATAGGAAGAAAACAGTAAGGTAATAACTAAGATTGTAGTACTTACGAAAAAGGTGAGAAACAAAAATCACCCTTTGTAAACCAGCTGAGTTTTTGTATGCCAAGAGCCCAAATTAATTCCAGTTGGCTAAAAGTACGAGGGTAAATCAAATATAAACGGTAATTTTACTATTTCGTTTAGCACGTAATTCCGACCTAGATGATGCGATGCGCGATTGATAGGTTGGTTTATGAGGAGTGGGGAGTTGGCTTGTTTAGCGGCCGCGCTCGGTTTTGTCCTCAGTACAGCCATGACTGAGCAGGAGGTACATTCTTCTGTTGCACAACGCATCATCATAAAGTTTTTAACCAACGAAGGCGTTAAACTGTCCGAAATTTTAACTCGTTTAAAGGCACAGTTTGGGAATGATACACTGTCTCAGAACCGAGTGTATACGTGGGCCAGAGAATTTAAGGGTGGGCGAAAATCAAATTCACGATCGACGGCCAAGGAAAAGTTTCACAGATGACAACATCCTTGCCGTTCGAGAGCTTGTTGAAGGCGATCGCCGGTTAACAGTTAAAGAAATTTCGTCAGAAGTTGGTATCAGCTATGGGAGTGCTCAATCCATTATCACTGATTATCTTGGCTTTAGAAAAATTAGTGCTCGATGGGTTCCAAGGTTACTGACCGAAAATCAAAAATAAGTCACGTCGGAGATCAGTGAAAGACTTCTGAATCGATTTCGAATTTAGATTATGTAACATAATTAAAAATTTGTCAATTTTTTTTTTAAGACTACGAATATTCATTTGCAAAATCTTAAAGTTGTTAATGTTCAGTATTTGTTTGCTTTTATCAATTATATTAATAATAAAGTTTTCAAAGTAAATGGAAATGGAAAAAGTTACTAAGGAATCTCAAGTTTTAAGTATAAGTCCTGTGTTAGGTCCCATTTTATTGCTTCTTTTACACTATTTTTTGATGACATTACACTTTTATGACACATCCTTGGCACATGTGTTTTCAACATCTTAGAAATAGTAAAACGTGGAGCGCTGTCAACTATTTGTATCTAAAAAAATTAAATAGATTGATACAATTCTATTTAGTTTAATATTTATTTCATTTTACATTTTTCTAGAACATTCATTTTTACTGCTCCTATTTTTTATGCGATTATATAGAGCGGGATAATTTGTTACACCACTGCCAAACCAGTCTACATAACTCCCCAGCGCTTTCTTAACCAAAACAGGTAACACTTTAGGGTAAATTACGCATTAGTGCCCTTATTTTAAATTAGATTGTGCGACCCATACCCTTGATGGGATTACAATACCAATTAAAATTGTTCTGTAAGTATCTTGAATGGAGTTGTTGTGGAGGAACCTTCTCCCCCATTCCTCCCCCACATGATTTACCGTCTTATCTAAGTCAGTAGGTGAAGCTTCAAGATGATTAAAATTAAAGGGCGAATAAGCGAGATATAAGGTGTGGTTATTTTCGGCTTGGGGATGAGGTAATGAAGTTAATTTGTTAATAAATATACCTGTCTATTCGGTTTTATGGCCTTCTGTATTATATTTTAAACAGAAGGGGAATAGCTTGATTGGTTATTTATTAGGAATTACAATTAATGATGATAAAGTTGATTAAATTATCAAAATAAAATAAAATTTTTATATATACTGTATGTCTTATGATACTTTTATGTTTAAAAGAGTGTAACTTCATTATGATTGTAGGGTTGGATTACAATAAAAAGAACACAGCTACGTCATCATTTGGCTAAGTAATTCATTTGCTATCGCCGCCTTCTGGGGGTTTAGTGGCGTATTAATGTTATACGAATGTAAGAAATATTTTTAATTTATATCTAACAACTTACTTATTCTTTATTTATTGATAGTTATAGATAATACACAGGGTGTTAGTATATTCGAGCGACAGCGCTTTACCCTAGAGAGCTCTTCTTAATAAATTAATTTTAATAAAGTAACATAAACCCTTAAAGGGCTTAGTTGCCGAGATACAAAGTGTTAAAAGTTTGAAATCAAAATTTAAAATTTGCCTTAAATTAATAACGCCTTTAAATAATAATTTCAAAGTTGGTGATCAGTATGCTCTTTAAGAAAGTAATATTTTGAAATCAAGGTTATTGGTAATTTCCCCCTATTTTTACGACACTAAAATAAATATTTATTTTTTATTTTTTTATTATTCTCTTAATTTTTAGTAAATATAAAGTAAACTTTTTATGGACCTAAAATAAACAGTGTCGCAAAAATTCAAAACAGAAGTCTGCATGTTCTTATTCACTTGTAAGAACTCAATATTTTTAAATTCTAATCTAGTAAGCACGTGTCAAATTTTTTATAGTTTGTGTTTTTGATAAGATCTTGGTAGATTAAATTTGAAAAAAATATTTAAAGACGTTTCTGTTTCATGGTAAATTTTGAATGTTGATTTAAAATTTTTAACACTCTGTATCTCGGTAACTAAGATCTTTAGGATTTCATGTTCCTATATCAAAATTCATCAATTAACGAGAGCTCTCTGCGATAGAGCATTGTCGGTCGAATATACTAACACCATGTATATTTGAAAATAGAAAGATGTTCTTATTGTAATCTGAGTCTAATCAGTGTACCTATTTTAAAAATTGTGAAGTTTATCTTTTAAAAATGACGAGAGTCGTTGTTATTCACCAAAAATGGATGTATTATACCCACCAAAGTTATTATTAGATAAAATTGATGTAAAAAGTTCCAATAATAAAAACTAATCATCTCTTGAAGATGCATGTGTTAAACATTTAGTCAAAATTGTTTCATTTTTTCAATGACACTCGGTAGAAGAATGCAAGTTAACTGCTCCTAACTTAGTGTTTATTTTGTTATATCGGAAAAGCTCTATAATGAATAAGAACGGTATGGTTGTGTACTTTTGATCAGTGGCGGCTCGTGATAATACGAGATGGTAGTGCCAGATTTTTAACAAATATAAA
The DNA here is from genome assembly GCA_927349885.1 of Psylliodes chrysocephalus. Classification (NCBI taxonomy): domain Eukaryota; kingdom Metazoa; phylum Arthropoda; class Insecta; order Coleoptera; family Chrysomelidae; genus Psylliodes; species Psylliodes chrysocephalus. The sequence goes on along the minus strand of OV651821.1, from coordinate 950,605 downwards.
ACCCCACCGGAAACGCCCTGTCGGAGGCCCTCCACCAGAGGCGAAAAATTATTTGGGGTGCCATGCCCAAATTTTAAACCTTTCTCATTTAATAAAATTGATACCAGGACAGCTTCGGAGGTGGTACTTAATTCGTCTCCCTGATACAGTACTTGTAATTAATTTTTAAGCATATTTTTGTCTAAAAATTAAAATTGTATACATGTTTCATTGAAAAATGATTCGGAAAACTGATGCCTATAGACCGAAAACTTCTTCGACATAAATAAATTAGAAGCGACCAAATACCCAGAGAAATTGAACCTTGTTTTTATTTGCAATAAAGCGGCATCGCATATTTCTAAGGCATCGCGTTTTCTGCTGTTCCCTTCAATTCGAGCCTTTTTTCTTATTGGTTCACCTGTTTCTCCTTGCGACGTGTTTATTTGTCCTTGAATATTGTCAATAATACTGTCCATTTGCTTTGGTATACCTTAAATTGCTGCTTCGAAATTTTCAAAATCTTTCTTGACCTTAACATAATCTATGCATACTTTTTGTAATTGGATAAAAATATTTTTGTCATAATTTGTACCCACTTACTTGATTAATAGACGACGAATCGCATGAAGTACTTTCTATAATGTCCATAACTGTAATAAGGTCTTTTCTATTCTCATAAACAGTATGAACACCTCGCGATTAAAAATTCCAACGTGTTTGGGAAGATTTTGGCAACCTGCATTTAATTACTTCATCCAACATTTTTGTTCTTTGAGGAGACGTGGAAAAGGAAGAACACAAACTAGATAAATTAGAAAAAAATATTCTAGCCCGCTTATTGACAGAACATGCACTTGTCATAACTAAATTAATCTGGTGTGTATAGCAATTAACGTAATTTGGAAGAGAATATGTTCGTTTAATCATTTTTTGCACACCATTCAATCCACCACTCATTACAGACGCGCCGTCATAGCTTTGAGAAATGAATTTATTTGTACTATATTTTGATAATAGATGTAAAACATTTAAAATGCATTTAGCTATTGAATTGGCGTTGTGTCCATCGAGCATGTAAAACTTCCAAAATCTCTCATCTGGTCGTCTTTTACACAAATATCTGAAAACTATAACTTATTGAAATTCACAAGCAACGTCCATCGTTTCATCGGCAATCACTGCAACAAAAGAAGAATTTTCTATTTATTTCCTAACTTCTTTGTGATAAACATCTAACATGCTCTCAAGACGTTCATTTTGGGTTGTTTTTGAGGTACCTTTGAAAGCTTTTAAACTTTGAATATGAACCTTTAAGTCGTTGTCTAATTAGGCGCTAAAATTCACCAGCTCCTTAAATATATCTCTATTTTCCGAATTATCTTTCTTATCGTGACCCCTTAAAGTTAACTCAAAAGCTCCACAAAATTCTTATACAATATATTGGCCGGCCTAATTCTTTAATTTGTAGTTTTTCTTTTAGCGAAAAACCACTAAAAGAGTTTTTTAAGATGCCAATTTTATTCGTTGTCACAATAAATTAAAAACTAGGAAATAATGTATTTAAACAAGTGTATCGAAAACAAAAAGGCACACATTAACGTCACTAATAATACTTCGTAACGTAACAAAAAACTTAAAAGCGCGTAAAGAAATTTGCTTAAATCAGTCAACAATCGACATTATCGAGAAACCGCGATTATCTGAACAGCTATCCGCGCTGTGCCTGGCACAAACATTCCTTGATTTTACCGTTTAAATACATGTAAAATGTCCCCATCTTTGTTGCTCACATAGGCTGCTGGTAAAATCTCCCTCTCTCTCCCCTAGTGCCAACTGAGAAATGGCTCTGGTACGAGGCAAGACCTTGGAGATTTATGCAGCGCAAGGTTGCCACATTTCAAATAATTTTTGAATATAAAAAGAAATGCATCAAATAAAATAAAAATATGATAAGACGTTTTAAAAATAAATAATATATTTTTGCATGAAAAATAAGGTAGTGTCATGGCACAGTGGCACTACTTCACTAGCCGCCACTGCTTTTGCTTGACATAATTATTATTATAATAATCAAATTTTATATATTATTTATCTTTTAAAATTATAACTGAAAAAAATGGTGACTGTTGCTTAAATTAGATCCACCAAAATAAGTAAAATAAACTAATATGTTTAAATAATGGTGAATGCAAATTTGAGATCCTCCAAAATGTGTAATGAGGTCAAACATTGTGAATCACTTTTAAATTGTATGACTTTTGAATAATATTTGATTTTATTCCTTAATTTAAAAATTTTTTATAATGTTTTAAAACTCACTCTATAATTGATCACATCTCATGAAGATGTGTTGCATATTTGATCAAAACTGTTTCATTATTTTAGTGACACTCGGTAAAAGAATGCATGTTAACTGCTCCTAACTTAGTATTTATATAGATATATCAGCAAAGCCTTATATTGCCTCTGAAAGGTTTGATTATATAATTTTAAATAACATAATTATAATTGTACCTAATCTTACTTAACAAATTTTTAACTTTTTAAATTATAACTGAAAAAATGGTGACTGAGGTTTAAAGTTGTTCCACCAAAATGAGTAACATAAAAAATATATTAAAATAATGGTGGATGAAAATTTGAGATTCGCCAAAATGTGTAATAAAGTAATAAGGTTAAACATGTGAATCGTTTTTTAATTTGTATGACTGAATACTTTTTATTTGATTTTTTAATTTATAATAATTTTTTTTATTGTGTTAAAACCCACTCTATAATTTATCATTTATTGAAAATGCATTACGGATTTGGTCAAAAGTGTTTCATTATTTTAGTGACACTCAGTAGAAAAATGCAATTTTAACTGCTTTTGACCTATTAGTATTTATTTAGATGTACCAGAATAGTAGTTTATGCAACAAGAGTGGATATGATGGTCATATCAGACGAAGACGAATTTTAAGCATGACGCCGTGGGCGTAGTGCTCAATCGTCTGAGTGCGATATGGACAATCCACTCGAGTTGAATAGAATATTTTTTCTACGATCCACTAACGAAAATTTACAAAAAAAAAATAACTAATTTTAAAATAATTTATGATTTTTAATCATTTTTAAAATAAAATAAACGAAAAAAAGTTCATTAAATTTTTCCCCATTCGAGAATCGAACTGCAGTCATCCATGTGGAAGGCAAGAATCCTAACCTCAGGACCATCTACGCGTTTATTATTATTTTTTCTTTAATAATCGTAATTTAATTGACCTCATATAGTTTTATTTAAATTAACAAATTATTTATAATTATAGACATAATAAAAATTTAAATTCTATTATTTATCGATTCTACATAGGAATAACTAATGTATATGTATGTTTAATCTTAATAACTAAAAAATATACTGACAATTAAATTGACAGAATTGTCACTTATTTCAAATTTTAAAAAATATTATCAGTCGGTTGATCAAGGTATGATCTGTGATTGGTGGATTTCATTTTTTGTTGTGTGCTCACTACCTAGAATGTATATAAAATATATTCGTTCAGTTGAACGCAATGGCATACTTTTTCGTTCTGTAATCTGTGCGTAGATAAGCTAATATCCATGTGGGTGTAGAAAAAAGCTTTAAATGCCTCAGAAAAGTATGATTGCATACTTTTGAATAACATATTTTTTATTTTAATCTAATTTAACAAATATTTAACTTTTTAAATTGAAATTGAAAAAAATGGTGTTTTAAAGTAGATCCACCGAAATGAGTAAAATAAAAACATATTTGAATAATGGTGGATAAACATTGCGTATCCGCCAAAATTTGCAACAAGGTTAAATTAATGTACTATTTTTTTAAATTATGACTTGAATATTTATTTGATTTATGATTTATATATATTTTTGATTTTTTAAAAATCTATAATTTTGTAAGCATCATATTGCATAGGCTATTTATAATGGTTTAATAAATTATTTTTTGTTTTCTTCCAGGTTTTATATTTTTTACTTACTTTTGCTATTTCTCGTAATCTTATATAGAAACAAACGGATCCAATATGGGTGTAATCGCAGATTGAGAACAGGGCAATCTTATTACCTGCAGAGGCGGTTTAAAGGTCTGTTGGCATCTGATTATGTGTGTTGCTTTTAATTCTTTGATAATGAAATACTTTTATTTAGTTGGCAGACAAAAAACACATCTCAACAAATTTTATCAATAAATAGAGAGTAAAATAATATTGATGCAATAATAAAACAATGATTTAGGTTTCCATCTAATTTAAATTTTCCAGTAGTAGTTTGAAGATTGACAACATATTCAACACATTCCGTGCCATGTGTATATTAAAAAAGTACTTCATGCAACCATGCTTGTTTTTTCCTTATTAATGTTAGAAAGTGGCTAAAATATTATGTTTGGTTGTTAGTATTTTTTTTTATTTTTTGCTTTCCCCACCATTTTATATATGACTGACGTGGGCCCCAGGTTACTTTTATGAATTTTTTACGTAAGGGGCCACTTCAGTCAAATATACCAGACGCGTTGTTTTACGTATCTATCTAGGTAGATTTGCATAATACGAATGTCTTAGTTTACTTTTCAAGATTTTGTATTTTTTTTCTTATTACTGTAAGAGTGAATAAAAAACCTTATTTACTAAAAGGTGGCATACGATTAGTATGTTAATATTTATAGACCAAGGTATAATGTGATTAAAAACTATATGACCGTGCAAAAAATGAGCAATAGCATTTAGGATAGTTTCCGATGTACCAAAAGTTTTACCATCATACATCATTTGATTGTCTATACATGATTTTCTTTCTCTTTTATTATTAACAAAATTCCAAAATTTATTAGGATTATCCTTTAGATTATTTTCAATAGAGCTGACATATTCCTTATGAAATTTGTTTATTTCACATTTAATTTCACGCCTTAAACGTGAAAATTCACTATACTTCGTTTTCTGATATATTTTCATGATTTGCTTATTGAACCAACGAGAATAATTTTTCTTTTTAGATGGCGTATTTTGGAACATATTTATCAAAGATATTATAGAGCTTACCGTAGAAATAAGTTGTGGTATCGTCTACGTTTTTAAATTTTTCTAAAAAGTTCCAGTCAACATTCTGTATTTTTTTGTACAATTTAGAAAGCTTTACAAAAATTATAAGCATTGTGATAAGATTTATTAAAGTTGTTTTTGATGTTGGAACTAACATTTAAATTACAACTAAAAATCAATGCATGATGATGTAAATCCTCATTTAATAAAGGATCAATTAATTTTTCTATTATGTAGTATTAGATTCAATATTCTACCATGATCATTAACTATGTTGTTGTGCTGAGTGAGATCAAAAACTTCTGAGAAGTTGTTTAGTAGCGAAACCTGAGAAGTTGAGTAAAAGTTAATCTTGCAGGATATATAGGAAGTAATAATAAAATATCCTAATAAGAGAATCTTATTTTCATACATAAAGTCTGGTGATTCAAGTCCTTCAAATAATATTTCTTAATCAACAATTGAGAAAGTTGGAAGAACATAAATAATTATGATAAAAAATCAAAAAAATCTGAGTTACAATTTTAACTAATAATAAGTCAATTGATATCAGTCTTGTAAAATAACTATTTTCACTAATATCAACACAAGATGATATAACAGCGAGGAAGGCCCCTCCCCTCCCCCTCTCAAATAATTCATAGCATGGTTTGTTTTGCTACGTTGATTTAGTGTGGTATTGTTTATTTATCTTTGTAATAATTATTTCATCAAAATAATGGAATTAAAAAGTCTCTTATTCAAGTTTAAATGATTTTTGGTATTGATTTTTTGGTGCCCTTATATTCAACCCTTCCTATTACACAAGTCACAAACTGCCACTGCTTATCTGTTAAAAGAAAAGATTTATTAGAGTAAAAACCATGGAAATATGATTAAATTTTATAAAAAACATTTATTAGGCCGATTAGGGTGAGACACCGAAAACGAAACAGATCGCAAATCTTGAAGAAACATTTTTAGAAAAAGATCGATTTTTATTTCAAAGGGGACATCTTTGGATTATATCCTCAACTATCCTACATCCCTCCCCACTCCTCTGTCACTATTACCAATGAAATTGAAATAGGGAAAGTACTAAGTGTGACACATCACTGAAAAGGTAATTTTATAAGGAATTTCCACTTAGTACTTTCCCTATTTCAATTTGATTAGTAATAATGACATATGGGTGAGGAGGAATGTAGGATAGTTGAAGATATGATCGAAAGATGTCCCCTTTGAAATAAAAATCGACCTCTTTTTGCATTTTCCACAAAAAATTGTATCTTCAAGATATGCGATCTGTTTAGTTTTCGGTGCCTCACCCTGTATTAAAATTTTCATTTTAACCACAAATAAGCATTAAAGAATGTATAAATAAAATGTATACCTCTTGAACATAGTACGTTCTGCAAATTAAAATACTGCTCTCCTTCTATCTTCTCTAGACATTAGAATGTATATTATTTAAAAAAGTAAAATTGGGGTAATTTTATCGGACTTACGTCAAATGGAACAGGTAATTGTTTTTTTTTTAATTTTTATACATTTATTCTCCAAAAATCTTTGTACACAACAAAAAATAAATAAATTGTGAATTTAAATACCTCTAAGATAAAATTATAAGATTAGCTAATTTTTTAACGTCCCTGGTAACAAAAATTCAAACTGAAGCCGAAATTGAGCAAAGTAGCGAAGAGAAAACTGAAGAAAGACCTCCAAAGACTAAGAGGTTGCCAGTCGTAAAAAGAAAAAGTGGATACAGGTGAAGTTTACCCGAAAATCTTGGATTTGTTTACCAATTTTGTATATAGATTAACTAAATGATTACGTTTATTTAGATTAAATTTAATATATTCGTTTGTGATACAAATTGTCTCTTACCTTTTTAAGTCAATAAAATAGCATTTTAGCCATAGTTTTTTGGTACATATGTTTATTGTGATCTAAGTTACCATAAAAAAATTGTTATGAGTTTTAAGTTCAATTGTTGTGTATAAATAAGCATGGGGCATCATAATATCCCAGTGCGTGTAGAGGAATGGGACAGCTCCCTATTTCATTAAAAGAGCTGAATTTAGAATTATTATTATTCAATAATTGAAATTTTGAGGGACAAATTCTTGATAAAAATTAAGTGTGGGAACGGAGGGTTAAAAAATGTTATGCATAAAGAACACAATTACAATTAACTACGGCTGACTGTTTAAATTACTACAGTATTGGTTAGAATAAGTCATAGTAATCTTATTTTGATTAAACATGTGATAATCGCTTTGAATGTTTTCGTTTATGTAGTAGAATTATTAAATCTTACAAATAGATCAACTTGATAGATATAGAAAGTACCTACAGATCATACATTTAGCTTGTTGCACGTTTAGAAATTAGAAATCAATTTAAAATTAACTTCAAGAGATGGAATTGTACATGGGCAATGGGACACAATAAACAAATACAATTTTTAATTTGTTTTTATTTATTTTAAATTAGTAGGTATCTATAAAATTGAAAATTAATTTAGAATATGCTAATTTTTCATGTTAAATTTGTTTTTTTTTTCATTTAAAATATATATATAAAAAATGTAACAAAAAGTCATATTGATATAAACAAAAAAAAATCCAGTTCTGATTAAATGATTGATTTTTTCATTACTCCATAAATATATTGAAATAAGGTTATGGTTTTAAAAATAAACCCCGATTTTAATGTTATCGTAAGTATTGTATCTGTTTTGTTGGTTTAAGAGGTCAAAATCACCAAACAAATCAAAAGAGCCATCATTCCCTTCAGAAACTGCGAAAAGAACAGAAGACAACCATTCACTTCTTCGAGAAGAAACACCACTTCCTGGAGGTTTTATTGGGTTGTCAAATAATTTTTTCGGCAATTTTAAAGGATTTTCAATAAGCCCATTAAAGAATTCAGATCGACAACCAGTCAGAAGTGCCCCATCTCCGCCTGCAGCAAAATAAACAAAAAAAATCTCGCATTCGCTTCCCAAAGAAACAGTTTTTGCTAGTGAACAACCTGTTCCGATAAGGACTGCGCCTTTAGCCCCCCCAAAGCAAGGACTTTTTAGTTACTCTATTTAAAAATACAACTCTTTTCAAAAAAATATTCTTTCAGCAGGAGTGCCTACTGCTAATAATGTATCCACAGCTCCAGCTTTACCGCCGCCCAATTCTGGAAGCAACGCCAGACCAATTATATCTTCCCCTGTGTTAGAAAATTTCACTTGTACTGCCAAAGAACTTGTATCGACTTTAAAAAATGCACCGAAAGTTCCAATTAGAAGTGCACCTCAAGCTCCCGCTTACATCGAATTTAACAGACCCTTATCTACTCCGAATGCTGTTTCAAATATTGTTCTTAGTGTTAACGTTTTAGAAGAACCGAAACGTCCATAAGAAAGTATTAGCACCTTTTATTTTCAATTTGTAAAACAATTTTATTTTTGTTAAAAATGTACTAATATATGTAGTAGCTATCCTGTATATTTTAAATTCTACGAGTTGGTATTATTGCATAAGAAATCATGAGTAATTAAGATAAAATGTTTATCATACTTCATTTTTGTTCGAATATTTTACTGAAACGGTTCAACGGATAAATTGTTAGTTTTTGTCAAAAAATAGACATTTGTTAAAGTGACTACTGTACTGGCTACATGTGCATATAAGGTGTTTATCCATCAATTTTCAGTGTCCTAGGTAAATATACAAATTTTTTCTTACATTTTGTTACAAACTGACATAAATTACTTTACATATACAATTTTAGATTGTCAATAATTGTTAATATAGCTCTTTTAAAACAAAAGTGACACTTTATTACGCAAAATACTATTAAAATACTACTCACACCAATTCTTTAGAGTAGAGTCGAAAAAAAATTACTAAGACCTTATGTAATATTGTAAAAATGAAAAGCAAAACATAAAAAACCTTATAATTAACTAAATTGTATTGTTCAATACGTGAAATAAACCAGATTTCATATTTAATTGCTTTTTCTAGTTTTTGTTCTTTAACTTTCAAAAACAACTGGACTATAACACCCGTGGTGTCGGTGAAGGTTTTTTCTCATAGATACCGACCTGTTTAAATAAATCATCTAGGAGGTGCACCTCAGAAATAATTAATTTAAATGCAAATTCAAGAGTCGAGTCGTTCAACGATGAGATTTAGGTGTTTATCGATCGCTTTGGGCAGATTATCACTCTTTACGTCACTAAAATGTAAAATGTCGTTTGGACCATAACAATTTTTGATGAAAATAGAATAGATATTAAAGATGTTATCATTAATTTAAATTAATGTAGACATAGTCACGTTTACTATTAGTAATTTTATATCAAATGTTTTGATGGACTCTTCAAGGCATCGAAGCTTACATCTGGTGTTTTATAAGGTAAACCACAAAGTCCTTTACTCTTGGCTTCATTTTGTTAATAATGGCAATAAAAATGATACTTTTCTTTTGTTATACGCGGACGATCTTATTATATTCGTAGATTCAGAGGTGGCAGAAAATTGGAATTATTAGAAGAACATTAAAATATTTATTAATTATCGTTGATAAAACAAGAGTTCTAGCACAAACTTTATGTAAATTAACATGGGAAATCGCTAAGGTTAATTCTGGCAATTTTTGTCCATATCAAGGTACCCGTCTTGACATCACCAGCCAACTGTTGCCAATCTAACCTGACCTATCCTAATCTGAGCAGAACTGGTCCGGAACTGATCCAAAACTAATCCGGAACGGATCCCGAACTGATCCGGAACTAATCCCGAACTGATCCGGATTAGTTCTGGATCAGTTCCGGATCAGTTCTGTTTAAGTTAGGCTAGTTTAGATTAGGTTGCCAACAGTTGGCTGGTGACATCATGACACGTGACGTCAATACGAGTGACCTTGATATTAACAAAAATTGCCAGAAAGAATCTCAGCGATTTCCTCTGTTAATTTACATACGACTTGCGCTAGAACTCTTGTTGCCCCTTTACTAATAATGCAATTTTTTAAATGTGGTTTTAAATCTTTGGACACTTATTTCTATATAGACAATAAAACTGTTGCGTCAGCCAACAAACATATTTGCTTACAGACCCTTCTTTATTCTGTGGGATGGTAAATGTAACTACTGATAAGACTAAGCAAGTAATTGTGAAGCAACCATTTTGATAATGGCAAAAACCAGAGAGAATACTTGGTTCCCAAGAAGTTCTTGGTTATGAGCATAATGACAACCCTGTTTAATATATAACATACTTGAGTGTGTCCAAACAACTTTAAAAAAATAATTCCATTGATGTTTACTCTATTTGAAACAATTTTTTATATACGAATGTAAGATCCAGTTTTTAAATAATGTTATGTTGAGAATGGGGTATTAGTACACTGCGATCTAAAAGATCTATTTTGCCCCTTTCTGTCGCCAATGCACTAAGGAAATGTCTCAATGCCTTCCAATTCTATTTTCTCAAGGAAGTGTAGGATTTGAAGTGGCTTCAAGTTAGGTAAATCTCCCTCTTCTATTTGATATCCTCCTAGATATAGTGCCCTTGAATTCTGGAGTGCTACACATTCAGTTAGGATTTGAATGGAGGTTTCGTCCTCCTCACAGAATCTGCACTCAGTTTACTTCTCTCAGTTTACTTGGGTGTCCTTTTAGTCGGAAATACCTGGTAAGGATCCCTGTTACAATACGTAGCCTGTCCTTGCTCAGCAGATGCAGGCTTCCGATCTTTTCTGGTTATATTCACCCAGAAGTATCTTGGCCTGTCTCAGTCTCAAGAGATTGTTCCAATTATCGGTTCTTCTATTGCCCAATTTTTTTTTTAATCTCTCCTAATATTATGTTACTGCTGATAAAGCAGAACGGCTCAGGTCCTACAAAGGGTGTTTGAGCCCCTTTCCTAGCAAGACTATCGGTAATTTAGTTACCCTGTAGCCCGTTATCTCCCGGGACCCAAGTAAGAGTAACTCTAACTAATTGTTCTAGGCATCTCCGGACCATTTTTGAGCTGATTACATAAGAGTTCAGCGTTTTGATGGATACATTCTTTGTTAATATTGTGGGTGCTATTTGGGTTCGACTCATTGTTGAGTAAGTTTTTTTTGTTTTGTTATCTCAAACATTCGTATGGTAAGTTTTTTTTTTATTTTGCTATTAAATGTAAGGGTTAAAGAAAAGGTCCTTTATTTCTCACAAGTCAATTTAATTGACTTGTGAGAAATAAAGGACCTTTTCTTTAACCCTTACACTTAATCCCTACTACTCACATATGGCTACCAATTAAATTGACTTGTGAGAAATAAAGGACCTTTTCTTTAACCCTTACACTTAATCCCTACTACTCACATATGGCTACCCTCACTCCAAATTTTGCTATTAGATTGTATATTTTAAATTAAAGGGGTGGGTACAGTTAATGGTATTTTTTCTTTTTTTCTTTTTGTAAGGAATAGCCTAGTGAAACCTTAATCGGTTTTATTGGCTATTTCAGAATTCTTAGAGAGGGATTAGAAAACCCCATTTGGATTGGAACATTTGGTGTAGATAGAGATTTGGATCATCTGTGGATTTCGAAGGGCTGAGCTAGTGTAGTAGTACTGTACTACGAGATCGTTGACTGCAGCAATTGTTACTTTGAAAATAAATTAAACTTTTAAATTACGTTTTAATTTTATGGAAAACTGAAACGCACTAGAAACTAAAATTTGATAAGTACGCTGGATTCCTCGTTCCATCATCTTTACAATGAAGAGTCACAAGCCACAGTGTTTCATTTAAAAAAAAAAAAAACATGTTGAGGGTGGTTTCAGCTACCCCCGAAGTGCCATATGTTTCAAATTGCTTGCAAAATGTAGGTAAATATATTAAAACGTTGACGTGTCTCGGGAAATTTTAGAAAAATTATTCACCGAATTTATTCCAGTTAAGGTCTCTACTCTGTACAAAAAGATACATAATTAGATTGCTTTGCTAAAATATTAGATTATTTTACTTAACTCTAATCTATAATACTATCACATGACCGCTAAAAACATATCCCAGTTTTGCAAAAAAGTCGCTTACGATACTTTGCCTGGACAGGGACGAGATATATGGAAGAAATTTTATTAATAAAATTAGTAAAATTCAAATTTATTAACTAGAGATACATGTAATTAATAAGTCAGACATTATAATTTATAGACAAAATCTTGTGGTGGTAATTAACGTTTATTCAACAATTTTGTTTGTTGTAAGTATTATTACTATTGTTATTATACTATTGTTATGAAATTTAATACAGTAAACACAAAAGCATTAAATATTAATATCTAGTTCAAACTTTCTAATTTATTTGTAATCTATATTTTCTTGCGCTGCATCAAACTTTGATACAACTTCTTTGGAATCAAACTAAATACATACCTATTAGTAAACAAACATCATATACATTTTCATTTATTAAAAAAAAAACTATTTTCATTATTTTCACCGGAAGCTAGAAAATGTATTTAAACAGAAATTTTCAACTAAAATGTAATTCACACATTTAATTTCGCAGACGAGGTCTTTTAAATTACGGAAATGGATAAATTGAAGCGGTCGCTTAGCCCAAGGGATAAAATAAACTAATCCGAAAACTTAATAAACCTAGTAGTTTCGGAAGTTTCATAAAACGACTCATTTGGTTCAATATTTTAAAATGATTCACGAAACGACGAGTTTGGTCTAATATTTCGGACTAGCATAATTATCTGACGAGAGTATTAAATGAAAAATGTTTTAGAATTTGAGTAACGTACTATACTTTGTCAAACTTACACACCAAATATATACCTAATTATTATACCGGGTGTCCGCGCGAAAACTTTAAATGGAATTATTTCTGGTGTTTTAAAATATATCGACTTGAAATTTTGGAAGGTCATTAAGGAAGTAGGGGGTAAATTAATAGTGTATAAGATACCACTCCAACGTGATATCTGCCGCCCCCAGCCACCCCCGGTTCAAAAGTTTAAATGACACCCTGTATTTTTTTTACATATTCTGAAAGAGCGTAGTTTTTTTAGTATCTCTATATGAAAAAATTACTTAATTACATAATGAACTTTGAAAGATATTTACAGCTAAAGGTTCAGATACCAGATATTCAAATATCGAAAGCAAAAAATAATAGCAAGCCATGAAAGCTGCTTCGTTGCTTGAACTGTCAAATAATATTGTTTGTGACACTTCTGTTTACTCGTTAGTAAAAAAAGATTTCGAAAAAATTTGACTTAGTTTAAATTAAATAGCTAAAAAAATAGAAAAATGGTTTACAGTTTGGAAGAAAGAACTGAAATTGTAGTTTTATATGGGATTGCAAACAGAAACTATTCGCAGACGGCAGCATTATTTAACGAAAACCATCCCAACAAAAATGTATCTGCTGTTTATGTAATTAATCTAATACAAAAATTTTTTGAAACTGGATCGGTAAATAATAAAAAACGTAATATGAATAATCGTGGAGCACGAGATGAAGCAACGCAAGTTGCAGTTCTTGGTCACGTAAATTTAGACCCACAGCTTTCAGTTAGAAAATTATCAGAAGCTTCGGGAGTGGCAAAAATAACGTGCCATAAAATATTAAAATTAAATAAAATGCATCCTTATAAAATACAGCTTCATCAAGAGTTGGGCGACGATGACTTCGATAGAAGAGTCCAATTTTGTGAAACTATGACAGGCATGATTCGGCAAAATAGAAATATTTTGCGAAATATTTGTTTCAGTGACGAAAGTTGCTTTTCTTTAAATGGTTTCGTAAATAGACACAATTGTCGATATTGGAGCGATGTTAATCCCCACGTTTTCCGAGAAGGCCATACGCAACGTCCCCAAAAAATTAATGTATGGGCTGGAATTCTAAATAACCAAATAATTGATCCAATTTTCTATCACGAGAATTTAACTGGGCCTAGATATCTCGAGTTTTTAGAAGAATTAATACATCCTCTTATCATTCAGTGCTTGGAAGAAAACAGATCAAATGCAGGAGGATCAGTTATACTTTCAGCAAGACGGAGCTCCCTCTCATTACTGTTTAGAAGTAAGGCAATATTTAAATACGGTTTTTCCAGGACAATGGATAGGTCGTAGGGGTCTTATTGAATGGCCAGCTCGCTCCCTAGACTTGACCCCACTGGATTTCTTTTTATGGGGACATTTGAAGTCTGTTGTTTACAGGACACCACCACAATCCATTGATGATTTGCGTAATAGAATCATAGAGAAATGTAGAGATTTAACACCACATGTCTTTGAAAATATTCGGAACGCTTTCGAGAATAAACTGTACTATTGTTTAAATGTAAACGGTGAACATTTGATTTAACTAAAAAAATATGTCAATAAAAAGAGTCCTTACTTTAGTTTATAAAGCGAAATTTTGTTGGTCTATAAGAATACCTATTTTTGTGATAAGTTGTATTTTTTGTGATAAGTTGTATTTTTTGTGATAAGTTATATTTTTTTGAATAATTAGATTTTTTTGTTTCTATCTGCTTTAATTATTTCGAAATTTGTCTACTGTCCAAGGTTACTAGTTCTTATTTTTAATATCTGGTATCTGAACCTTTAGCTGTAAATATCTTTCAAATTTCATTATGTAATTAAGTAATTTTTTCACATAGAGATACTAAAAAAACTACGCTCTTTCAGAATATGTAAAAAAAATACAGGGTGTCATTTAAACTTTTGAACCGGGGGTGGCTGGGGGCGGCAGATATCACGTTGGAGTGGTATCTTATACACTATTAATTTACCTCCTACTTCCTTAATGACCTTCCAAAATTTCAAGTCGATATATTTTAAAACACTAGAAATAATTCCATTTAAAGTTTTCGCGCGGACACCCGGTATACTAATATCCATGATCATTAACAAAATTAAATGACTTCCTAACAAAGCTCCGAGCTTTGATAAAATCCCCACATGTCTGTTAAAGAATTGCTCTCAAAAAATAGCGCAGCCTCTATTTATCCTATTCAATAAATCATTACAAGACTGTCACTTTAGAGATATTTGGAAAACAGCATTAATTGTTCCTATTCTAAAATCTGGCAAAAAATACCTAACGAAGAATTACCGTCCTACCTCCAAATTGTGCATTATTGCAAAATTGTTTGAATCTATCTTATGTGACTACTTAGACTTTGATCTTTAAAATATTATTAATATCGAACAACACGGATTTATGAAAAAGCGGTCCATCGACACAATACTTACATAGATACCATTTATACCGACTTCAGTAAAACGTTTAATAAAATTGATCATAATATACTGCTCCATAAACTCGCTGAGGTTGATATTCATGGTAATTTGCTCAGATCGTTTTCGTCTTATATAAGTAACAGGACTCAAGCTGTTAAAATTGGCATGTGTAGCTCTGCATTTTGTATTATTACACCTAGCGTACTGCAGGGATCTCATCTGGGACCGCTGCTTTTTAATATTTACATTAATGATATTCTCAATTGGTTTACCTTTTTGAATTTTATTATATACGCTGCCGATTTAAAGGTTTTTCATACTGTTGTTACGAATTTGGATTCTTTACATATTGAAAATGATCTTGACAATTTATTCTCCTATTGCCTGAGGTAATCAATTTAAGGGTAAATAAAGATATATTTTTTACTAGAAGTCAATACATAACAATATATTAAAAGATAGGACATACTGTATAAATGTAATAAGGTTTTACTGTTTCTTTATTGTTCCTTGATTTTTATTTTAAAAATATTTACATAATGTAGTGCATCATTGTAAAATTGAAATATGAAACTCACTTCATCGCATTCAAGATCATCCCATAAATATTCAGATATCCAAGTATGACAGCTAGTTGTTTACATCTAGACGTGAACAAATAAGGCAGCAAACAGGCATGCAGCGGCATATCTTTGTCTTGTATCAACCCTATTTGTCGAAAACAACATGGCGTAATTAATATTACCAGTAACCTTGGAAATAATTCTTGAAATTTTAGTCACGTTATTTTCGCAGTTTTATTAAAGCCAGCTGTAATTAAATATTATGGTTATGAAGAGTCATAAATTAAAGTTATGTATAGTCAATGGGATACGTACATATTTCGAAAAATGTTTAGAGATGAATCAGAGCTACTGCGAATTAAAAAAAAAATAAAATGTTTCTATGGTTGGTCTAGGGTTTTGTAGATAGATGACAATATTTTTAAAGTTTGGGTACATAGTCTCATTTAATTTGTACATTTATCGATCAGCTGTTGGTCCCGTGGGTAGTCGAGTGCCTAGGAAGAAGGTTCTTTGTGCCTAAGAATTACAATTTGTGGTAGAAAACCGAAGAGAGCTGTCTGATTATTCTTATTTTGACGATTCGGATGAGGATCCAAACTATCTTGAAAGTAGTGACGATAAATTTTCAGACTCGGAGAGCAGTCTACTGCCAAAAAAAAAGATGTAAATTGGATTATTAACTGGGACTTTTATCTACGAATTATTTATAAGATAATTCGACGGGTCCTTCAGGAATTTAAACGGTAAATGAGGACCATCCTGTGGACAATAATTCGGATAAAATATCTAGAAATTTTCACCAGAATGATGAAGAAGAAAATGGAAACAAGGAATTTTACTGGAACGATGTAAGCGGTAAGTTTGAATACAAATATATTTGTTTCAATGTCTTAGAAATAAAATATTTTAGATCAAATAAATAATTTTACGTTTCAAATTACACCTGGTGTGAAAAATAAATTTGTAAATATAAGAAAAGGGAATAATTCGTTGGATTTTTACAAACTATTCTTGGACGCAGAAATTATTAGTTTAATTGTTAGAGAAATCAACTTGTATGCGGAGCAAAAAACTATAAATGGTATTTTAAACCATACGATTTCTAAAAATTCAGTTCTTGCTAATTGAACTGACACAAATGATAAAGAGATCTGGCTTTTTATAGGTATAATTATTTGGATGGAATTATCTGTAAAATCGTCTGATAACGAGGTTCCAAATAATAATGATCGCCTCTATAAAATAACACCATTGGGGGCATTGCTAAATAAAAAAATTTAAAGTGCTCTGACAGCAGATTAAAATGTTTGTATGGATAAGACCATGGTACTATTGCGTGGCAGATTAAGCTTTAAACAATACATACCAGGAAAGCACCATAAGTAAAACTTTTTAAATTGTGTCTTAACAAAGGCTACACTTTCAACTTAAAAATCTATGGAGGAAAAGATGGGGTCAATAATGTTAATACACCATTAGCTATTTAAGTAGTCCTTTAGTTAATGCAGCCCTTACTCGATAGTAGTAAAAAGTTATATACCGATAATTTTTACACAAGCGTGGATCTAGCCCATCAGCTATGGGAAAAAAAATACGCACTTGGTAGGAACGATTAGAGCTAATCAAAAATTAAACCCCACTCCTGTAACAACGGTAAATTTAGCTCCAGGTGAAATGATACTTGGTCAAAGTAATAGTAAGGTTATCGTTGGAAAGTGGAAGGATCTTTGAGATTTTTTATTTTTGATAACAAAAATCTGTGCCAGAACTTATAGATGTACAAACCCGTCAAGGCGTTAAACGTAAACCGTCCATAATTGTTGGCTATAATATTTCCAAATCCTTTACAGATGTTTCAGATCAGAAAGCATCATATGCAATACCTATCAGAAGAAGTATAAAGTGGTATAGAAAACTCGCAGTAGAAATTTTGGCAAATACATCAGTAGTTGTTAATGCTCATGTCCTTTATGAACAGGTAACTGGAAAGAAAATATCTGTTACCAAATTTCGTGAAAAAGTAGCAATTGCGATTTTTGAGTCTATTATAACTGGAATGCCTGCAAAATTCATCAATAGAGGGCAGCACAAAATTGAAGAAGTCGATAAGCGTGAAAGATGCGTCGTTTGTTACAAAAAGTTCAGTGCTCAAAATGGCCGCAATTATGTACTAAATTCACAAAACGCGTTAATACTAGGTACTCAGAGTGTAAGGATACATTTCTTTGTGTCAATTGCTTCTTCGAGTTGCATAATATCATTAAAAATCTGATGTGTCCAACACATGACTTTCCTATCTAGTTATTATAGGCATTTTCCGGTTATTTTGTACAACCTATTGCAGCATCTCTATAAATGTTTAGAGGATAAACTAAATATATACATTTTACACATACATCTACCTCGAAACATTTTTTTATAGATATTCATTGAAAACGAAAATACAGAAAAATTTAAATTTAGCACTTTTCCATTACGGTCCATTTTAGAAAAATCATGTATAAACAAAAATTATAGAAATCGATATCGCAAACAACTTTTAGTTCAACAATTTTCATAAAAATCAGAATTTTGCACATTTTGTCAAATTTCTCGAATACGGACCATTTCAGGAAATTTTGACATAAAGCAAAAATTATAGATAAAAATATTAGAAGTAACATTTATTTGAACAATTTTCTTCCCCAAACATAAATAACAGATATATTCCATAAAATATAAAAACGGCCTCCCATAAAGTACCCCCCCAGATGTTCCGACTTTGTCCAAAATCTAATCATTTCACGTCAGGCCGAAATAAACCTTAAGTTTAAAATTTAATGTTTTTTCCTTTATCCGTTTTTGAGTTTTCTTCAAATTTCGAAATTTACACATTTTCTCAAATATCTCGAATACGGTCCATTTTAGAGAAATTATGTATAGGACAAAAATTATAGAGAATTATATTACAAACAACTTTTATTTGAACAATTTTTATAAAAAATTATTTTTTTTACATTTTGTCAAATTTCTCGAATACGGACCATTTTAGGAAAATTTTGCATAAAACAAAAATTATAGATAATTATATTAGAAGTAACTTTTATTTGAAGAATTTTCTTCTCCAAACGTAAATAACAGATATATTCCATAAAATATAAAAATGACCACCTATAAAGTACCCCCCCAGATGTTCCGACTCTGCCCAAAATCTAATCAGCTCATTGAACGCTGAAACAAAGCTTAAGTTTAAAATTTGGTGTTTTTCTGTGTATCGGTTCATGAGTTATGCGTTATACAGACACACACACACACACACACACACACACACACACACACACAGACACACACACAGACACACACACACAGACACACACACACACACACACACACACAGACATCATCGCGAAAATAGTCAAAACGGATTCAGGGGACCTCAAAACGTAAAAATCCGTCGAAAACTCGAGGTCGAAAAAAATCATGATTCCTATACTTTCCTTATATCTGTATACAGATAGGAAAGTAAAAAGCAATAAATACCTAAGTACCCTATTTACTTTAAATAGTTAGTTCATTTTGTAATGTTTTTGATGTTTTTCTTAAGTACTTTGTTTTGTTAAATTATTTCGTATATATATTGGATACCGAATTTAAAATAGTCACATTTGAAAAAGAAGTTGTACTTCGAAACATATGTCATGTTAGTGTTTTTTTTTTAATTTTTTATATTTTTAAAATAAAAGTGTGAACATCTACCAAATTTAATTTTACTCTTTCAAGATTAAATGGATTTTCATCAAGTAAAGGCCAAAACAATAAAAAAAATAAATATTGCGTTAAATTTATTCTAGTAATATATGTTCTTGTTCAATAATAGGCTGTCATGTTATTCTAACAGTATTTTTTAATTTTTGTAATTTTGTTAATAAAACTTTGTAACGTGATCTTTAGTTATTCTATCTACTTGTATAATGTGTTTGAGCTCAATTGATTGGGCGTGGGTTAGGTTATTAAATATTTCGAATAACTTTGAAAAAGAAGAGGCTCTTGTCGACCATACTTCAAGGAATATGGCATATTACCCCTTTGTTGGATTTTTATTTTTGAAATGTGCCTATACACTTACAAACACAAAGAAATGTTTATAACTAATAGAAATGTACACAGGTATAAAACCAAATATATATACCTTATGCACGACTCAAGGTAACATCTAATGCGCCAAATTATTTGGGGCCCAAATTGTTTAATAGACTCCTCTTGTAAGAAAAAAAAGTAATTTATTTTTTATTTTCAAAAGAAAATTAAAAAAATTTTAATGTATGACCTCGCTGAATTTTATGAATTTGATGTATAAGTCCCACCCAAATTTTATTTTATTATCTAGTTTTATGCTTTTATCATATTTTTATTTTATTTAGTTGTATTTTGACGAATTGTTTTGTTTTATAGAAAATCAATCATATTTATTAGTAGTATATTGCAGCAGTGACATACTTCTTGAAAAATAACTGACAAAACAAACACTGTAGGGTGATCTTTCTACTCAAAAACGCTATTAAAGATTTCTTTTTTAATATGAAATATAATATAATGAAAGTTAAGCAACAGCATTAAAGACACCTTCTTTGTCACCCTTCGGCTATTCTTCTTAATGAACGTCCTTCTTCCATTCGCCCTCCTTTCAATCTTCAAGAAATCCAAGTCCTTTCTCTCCTTCTTTTATACTTTTACGTCAATAGTATTATCCCCCTTTTGAAGTAATTTCTCTAGATTTTAAATTGAAAATAAATTTACGCTCAATTCACGAGTTTAATATTTTATCTGTAATTTTGCTCAATCTCGTTTAGTCTCTGAGCTCAAGCAGCTTTGATTTGAATCAATGGGTTGGATGAAATTAATTATTTCATGATTAGTTTTTTATTGCTTCATTTAAACCTTTCAAACGTTTTCAGAATTCTAGTTAACTGAGACACACAAGAATAATAGACGTTTTATTAAATAGTTGTTGATAAAATGTTATTTTTGTCAGAAATAACTTCTAAACGCTTCTTATCAAAACAGATTCACGCTACGTTGTGCTGTACAAATATTTTTATTGTTTATCCGTTACTGCACTTAGAAACTAAACCAAACCGTCCATGCAATTGAACCATTTCCAAGAAACGCTTAAAGTTCGAAGTGCTAAAAAAGCAATTTTAAACTTTGAAGAACTTCTGTTTGTGTTGACCCGAACTTCTCATCTTAGGGTGGATATATATTAAGAAGTAACTACCAAATTTAAGTTAAATTATCTCTCTTTTGGTAAGTTACTGCAGAGTTGCGTTTTATTTACCTTCGTCTTTGAGAGTTTTGAGGGAAAATAAACTAATTATAAGAAAGTGTCTGGAAAATACACATGTTTCTGGATAAATGCTAATTGTTCTGAAAGAAAATACCCTTTGTTGAAATTTATTTGTAAGCTTATATCCGTAAATTACCCCTTAGGGTATTTCATAAAAAATTGAAAATATTTTAACCATAAGTTTAGGACTTCAAAATATTAATATGTATTTTTTATGAACTTTATATTATTAATTTTTGACAATTTTACAGCAAAATTGTGCTGTGTGAAACCAATATTGACATTGTTTTTTCTAAACAATATACTCATTGACAAAGAAATTATCGCACCAGATTTTCAGTACACTATACTCTAGCGACGTTTAACTCGTATCATGTTAATACATGTCAGTATATTTTTTAAGGACTGAGGAAAACAAATTTTGTTCCCTCGAGGGGGTTCTTTAAAAGGATATGCAGTTTAAGCTTCTAGAATATTTATTTAGAAAACAAACAGAATTTTAATACCGAACGAACAAAGCAAAATGATTTATATTTTGCGAATAAAATTCAAAAGTTAATAGAGAGTTATTGCAAGTTCACTTAAGGTCAGTCACTATTAGTGCCGCTCTTATTTTGACATCTGAGCATGCGCAGATCACTAACTTTAATAAATATTGTGCCTGTCCTTAATAGAGAGATATTGCAAATTTTTATAAAGCCAGCCACTAATAGTAACATCATAATTAGAGTCAAATAAAGTCCATGCTAAAATCAGACTTATTGCAAACCTGAAATTTTGACATTAGAATCCTCGTCCTTATACTTGTTTCTAACCTTATAAGGTTTAAATGACGATTATATTAAATATTTAATATTAAAAAACTTCTAACGGATACGAATGTCGCCGAGCGCATCCGGAAGCTATAAAGTCGTCACTACCTGCTGCCCTTAAACATCCACAATTAAGGATAAGCACAATCCTTAATAAAGTCAGTTTTAGAAAATAAACATCTGCACATGCTTAGATGTCAAAATAAGAGCAGCACTAATAGTGTCTGACCTTAAGTGAACTTGCAATAACTCTCTTATTAAGGACAGGCACAATCTTTATTAAAGTTAGTGATCTGCGCATGCTCAGATGTCAAAATAAGAGCGGCACTAATAGTGTCAGATCTTAACTGAACTTGCAATAACTCTCTAATGACATGCAAGAGAAGTTAAAAATCATAGAGACTACACAAAGAGCACGCACTCAAGTGTGGCATTTGCCAGAGTATGTCCGCGCTTTATCGTATAAATAAAGCTTTCTTTTTTCACCTAGCGTCGCTAATTTTTCTTTTGTACCGGTGTGAATATAGAGGAATAAACAAATGTGAAGTTAGCGTGAAAATAAAGTAACCGATTATTTAATTAACGTAAACACGTGTCAAATGTTTTTAAATTAAATAAATATAATTAGAGTTCTAATTAATTAATTAATTAATAATTAATTAGAATTATTTATTTTATTTCAAACTACCGCCTCATTCTCTTATGGCATTTTGGTACTTATGGAACACTAGCGCCCTCTTAAAATACTCTGTTTAACACAGTACGCTTGTTATACATAGAGTGCGTGCTCCTTGTGTAGTCTCCATGTTAAAAATATTAATTGACATCTTCTTCTTCTTCTTTTTATTTTAACCAACCACGCTGTCGTCACTTCCTTGTGGCCGCTCAGTCCAAAGTTGCGGACGCAGGGAATGTAGACGCTAGACATAGGCAACACACAATACGTTTGTGTTACAATTTCTCCCCCTCTGCTTTACGAACCGCCTCGGGAATAGAAGCAGAAGCAGTAATGCATAATAGTTCGGGACAACAGAAGCACTTCGTATGTTTTAGAACCTTTCGTCTGGAGGACTTTGAGCAAGTAGGTCGGCCCTCATCTTCAACCTTTGATGATGAGGAATCTTCCGAGGTGGGATCGTCTTCAGTATCAGGTGGCGAAGCAAGTTCTCCACAAGGAACTTCGTCGGTAACCTCAGGCTTGCGTGGACAACTCCTCTTTCGGATAGGTCGCACAGGAGCGTATTCGGGTTCGTCATTCGTACCCACATGGTGATAAGGCGTCAGGGCGGAAACATGATATTTTTCAACTACTTCGGTGTCTCTGCAATAGTCGAGATATCATAGGTAGTAGAAGTAACCAAACGATGTATGCGGTAGGGCCCGTCGTGCCGTGAGGCGAACTTAGATGTGAAAGAGTCTTTAGCCTTACTTAAGGCATGCACGTCGAAAAGCACTTTATCACCGACGGCGTACGTGTCTATATCTCGACGAGCTTTATCAGCTGATAGTCATAGTCTTTAAATATGGTGTTATTTGTAGCACGAAATTATCATAATCTAATATAGCACGTAAGTCTCGGTTTGCGTCACCAGGAGTACGTAACTCGCTTCCGAAAGTTAAATATGCGGCACTAAACCCAGTCGCTTGCGACTGAACGGAGTTCATTGAGAAGCGAATAGCGGGTAATTTATCTTCCACTGAGTGTGATCAGTAGCTGTTAAAATTGACAGTTGACATTTTAGATCTCGGTTTTTTCATTCAACCGGATTTGCTGCAGGATAATAAGCAGGAGTAAGTGTTTGTTTGTAGCCAAGGATGTGTGCTACTTGTTGCATAACAGTACTTACAAATTGTGTACCATTATCGCTGATGACTCTTCTTGGTGTTCCAAATCTGAGAATAACTTTATCGATAAGACACCTAGCACTTGCTTCAGCAGTGGCTTGTGCTAATGGGAATAATTCTACCCACCTACTTGCAGTGTCTTCTACTATAAAAATCCATCGTCAGTTTCTGGGATAGGTCCAAAGAGATCGATGGCCAAAGTGGCTTAAATTGGGGTTTGGAACTGGCCTGCTGGCTTTAAATTATAAGCTTTGTATCTTTGGCACTCAATACAGTTGGAAACGTGTTTAAAAATAGTTGATCGCATTCCTGGCCAATAAAATCGGTAGTTGATCGCATTCCTGACCAATAAAATCGGATTGCAATTCGTTTGTAGGTTCTATCGGCTGCATAGTGGCCGGCGAGATCTGAATCGTGATATTCTTTTAGGATGGATATTGGAATTTAGGGACTACTTGTTGAGCCTCTTCCTCATCGAGTTTTGGTACGTATCTGTATAAAATACCATTATTCATCATATATCCTCGTTCTTACCATCTCTTAAGGTCTACATCATTTTTGTCCGGACTTTCAAACAAATCAATAATTTTTCGTAAATCTTCATCGTCTACTTGAAGTTGTCTTATATCATGAGCGGATTTGCGAGGCATGTCTACTGCTGAGACTAGGTTCAATTCAGCTTCTGAAAGAGGCGACCGAGAAAGCATGTCAGCAACCACATTAAGACGCCCTGAAGTGTATTCAATCTTTAGGTCGTATGAATGTAGTAAGAGGCTTCACCTTGCTAGTCGACCCGAAGGTGAGCTTAAAGACATTAGCCATTTAAGTGGTTGGTGGTCACTTTGGACAGTGACTGCACAATCTTCAATATAACCACGGAATTTGGTTACAGATGACAGCAAGCGATTCACGTTCGGTCGTTGAATAGTTTCTTTCAGGTTAAGTTAACAGTTTACTTGCATATTCAATAGGATGTTCTTCATTTGATGTCTCCCCCCTGGAGTAGGCACTCGCATCAGTACAAAGTATAAATGGTTTTGAAGGGTCCGCTTGACATAAAGTAGGACTAGTAATAAGGAGGTCTTTGAGTTTTTTAAAAGCTTCTATTTGGGGAGCATCCCAAGTCCAGAGAGCATTCTTTTTTGTGAGGGTAGTGAGAGGTTTGGCTATATCAGCAAATCCAGGTATACGTCTAAACCATGAACAGGTCTGAAGGAAAGATGATAAACGCTGTATACATTATGAGGTTCTGGTAACTTGGATATAGCAGTTACTGTTTCGGGGTTTGGTAGAAATAGTGTGCCCCAAATAAAGGACAGAACTTGCAGTATTACCTATGCCTTTTTTTATAATGAATTCACAGGCTACCACAATATGTAAGGTTGGCTAGTCTACGGAGAATATTCAAAGTGTGACTCGGCTTGTACTAATGAATTATAGCCCTAGGACGTCATCACTTTTGGAATTTGTTTTATTTAAAAAGAAACATAGATGAAAACAAAGAAAAATTATTAATTCTACTAAAGTCACAAGTTACTTAAGTGAGTATGGTCTATTATTATGAGAACCTTGAGGAAATTGAACAACAATACTAATACTAATCTTTATTAGAAAAAATGCATTTGGATCTATTTAAGTGGAATTTAAAAAAACGAAGACGATCAAATACAAGTTTTATATCACTGAGATGGTCAAGAAAAGAAGCTGATAGAATGATTAGATCATCTAGATATGCTAAAATGTGAAAATTTTGAAGTTCTATTCGAAAACGATCTATCAGGAGTTGGAAGGTTGCCAGCGCATTTTGTAATCCAAATGGCATCCTGGTAAAACGAAAGAACAGATAAAAACAGTTTTATCCCTGTCTGTCAATTTGACAGGGACCTGGTGGTATCCAGACCTTAGATCTAAAGTGGTTATATATTTTGGTTCTTTGGCGTTGTGGATGATGTCCTCAATCCTGGGTAGCGGGTATCTATCTGCACAGGTGATCGAGTTAAATTTTCGGTAAAATTTGATATTTGATGACTGTATTCTAGGTTTTAGTTAATGCAGAACTTTTTATGAAGAATATCTTTTTTCCTAAAATGAATTATAAAAAAGTTTTCCATATGATTCCAACCTACGGGGACATTCTGTATATAAAATATTCATCTTGTACTTTTTCGTATAATTTTTGTCGAAAATCCACTTGCATATCAAAACCTTATCAACTTGAAAAATTTAAAACAGGTTATATCCCATATTCGTCTAAAAAATTAGAGTCTTAATGATAAGGATGTGTAGACCATTTTCTAGAGTAAACATTATTCATATCGAACCGTCACACATTCCTGTCAGCTATCTTTATCGTTATAAGCCGATGACAGAGTTGATCAACGTGTTTGAGGAAAAAAAGTATTTTAAAGCTGCCGGGATGGCAGGGTGCCAGGAAAAATATTGTTGCTGCCCGATAATCATTTAAGTAATGTTTTTTTAGGGTTTAGTTTGTTTGCTAGAAGATCCTTTTGGTTGTTATTTTATATTTAATCGAAAATACGCAATATTCCTTACATACTTTATAGATAATTTCTTGAGGATAAGGTTTTTCTTATTAATTTTTTTTATCATTTGTTCTTAAATGTTATAGCACTGCTTTTTTAGTGGTTATTTATAATTTTTTTACCTCATTTACTGTAACATTATAGTTATTTTTCTCTTCATGTGTATAATTTTTCATTTAAACATCTTTGTTTTTTTGTTTTATGTTTACATGAATCTTGTGTGTCTAAATGTTCAGAAGTATTTTGTTTCGTGATTTTTAGCACAAAAAAATTAATACCTTTTGCAGACATGTTTGATAGAAATAACAAATATCCTTAAAAAAATGTAAAAATCAAAAGGAAAATAAAAATGTACTTAGAAAAAATATAGAATTAATGACTAATTATTTTGGTTAATTACAGGGTGGTTCAAAAATATGAAATATATTTTTTATTTATGAAAATATACTTTAAGTAATTGCTTTTTGATGATACATCATATTTTATACAGAGTGACTCATAAATGTGACTACAGAGAATACTTATTGTTTTTCGGCTTTAATGAGTAATCCCATATAAACGAAATGTTCTGATTTTTTATTATTATAATAAATAAATGTAAGACCTGTCAATCTATGTCATATATGGTGTTAAACCGTTTACAAAAACTTGAATTAATATCTTGTTTGGTAGTGTTTTTGTTTGTATGAATCTATGAATTCGTGTTATTTCTTAATTTTTATATTTATAATAGAGGTAAACTAAAATTATTTTAATAATGGTACACACCTACAACAACAATAACAATGTTTTGATGACAATTCCACGAACCCCATAATACATCAACGATATACTAATGTACATCCATCAACAGGTCACAGAATTAGAGAATGAATTTCTAAAACGCATATAAGCAAGAATGATCAAGTTAAATTCCCGCGATAAACGTAAAACCGATCACTATATTCGAATTTACGTGCTTTTGATAAAAATTTTACGGCTCTAGAAAAGCTCTAAAAGTGGCACTAAAGCGATGCTTCCAAATAGGAATTCTTTGAAAACGAAAGAAACCCTTCCAAGACAACGATCGCAACCAATGAAGGGTATCGGAATAGAGGGTGTCACGAATTAGGGTTTAAGTTTAGTTATAGATGCGAATTTTGGCAGTCTGTTAAGTAAGAAATGTGAAAAAACAACAAGTAAAATGGAATACCATAAAGTACATCCTAATTTTTAATATTTGTAGATTTTCTTTAATGGGTAGTTGAATAAATATTCTATACAACTATACTGGACTGTGCGCCGACATTGGCAAATCGTTTACATCTAGTAAAAATAATATGGGGTCCAAAATTGAGCCCTGTGAAACTCCATTACGTATTGATAGTAAATTTGAGTCAACGTCATTGAGGCTGACAAACTTCATCATTTCCGTCAGACAGGACTCCAGGAGATCCAGAATGTTGCCTCTTATACCATAATGTTCTAGTTTCATTGAAAGAGTTTGAACATTTACACAGTCGAAGGCCTTGGTAAGATCGCACATTAACGCGTGTGTTAAATGGCCTTCATCAAGACCCTCGACTATGGTGTCCATTATTTCCAGTAGAGCGGTAACTGTTAAACAATTTTTAAGGAAACCATACTGAAATTGAGTAAGAATTGATTTACTTTCCAAATAAGATAAAAGTTTCTCTTTAATTATTAATTCGAAAATTTTTGATATAATAGGCTCTATTACAATTGGTCGAAAGTTATCAGGTACATCCTTATCTCCCTTTTCGTGGATACGAATAATTTTTGATATTTTTAAAATGTTTGTCCATTTACCCAGCCACACACTTATTAATTATCTACATCAATGGTTGAATTAATGACTCTAATGCACCTTACATTAATCTACTATTTATACCTTAGAATATTCTAAGATTTATACCATAATAGTTTAAACAGGCGGAATTTTTGAGCTTCAATATAGCTGCTCTCCTATCAGATTTGATAATTGGCGGCATAAAAAATGACATTGACATTCTAGGAATTTTATTTAGAAAGTATTAGGGTTCAATATTCTCTATTGCAATTGTTTGGGTTATATCTGAAATTGTAGTGAAAAAAGTATTTAGTTCGTCCGGTTTCAGATTAGTTGAGGTTATTTTTTCTTTGATGCCAATAAACATCCCTAATAGTGTGTTTTTACACAAAAGAACTTTAGTCTGTTACATGAAATTAATTTCAAATCAACTTCTACATGACCCGTCGTAATGACAAAAATTAAACGAAGACCGCTAGCTTCCTTAGATCAACAAATCTACTAATTTGTAGTTGTTATAAATAGATTTTCATAATTATCTTGTGTCTTTCGTTGGGATAATTGTCAGTGGCTCCAAGTAGTTTCGAAGTAGCTCTAAGTAGCCTCAAGTGGTCTCCAAGCTCCCAGTTCTACAGTTGTTTTGAAGTAGCTTCCAGTAACCCCAAGTAGTCTTCAAGCTCCAAGTTTTAAAGTAATATCGAAGTAGTTCCAAGTAGCCCCAAGTAGTTTCCAAGCTCCATGTAGCACCAAGTTTGGACATATCTCCAAGTCTAGACATAGCTCCAATTAGCTCCAAGTACCTCCAACAGATTCCAAGTATCGGACAGATTTCCAGCTGATATTCCTTGGAACAAGATCTTCAAGTCAGTCGATACATCTATCCAAGAGACGATCATACAGGGAAGTTAATTTAATTTGTAAGCATTGTAAGTAGCAACAAGCATTTTTTAATTACATGTATTAAATTTTATTACTTTCTTTTATTGGACTGACTCGTAACAGATAACTTGAGGTACCAGAGACCGACTTAATGAAACAGGGCATGTAAAATCAGATAGTTTTCCAAGTTACTCAAAAACTTAGTGGCGCTCAACTTTTGTGTCGTTATAGTAATATAGTATCTTTCATTTTACCGTAAAGTAGACTTGGTTCGCGAACCGATCAAGCTAATCTGATTTTATTTTGGTCAATTTATGAATCAACGCAGTTCCAGCAGTTTGAGCTAAATCACCTCCTAAGTATAAGTTTCACCTGTCTTAATAGTAAAATTAGACCACCTTGTAGTTCCCGCTTTTCGGCATCATTCACACATACGTCGACTGTTAGACACACACATGTTGCGCGACGTTCGCGCGATAGCCGGGAAGCTCTCTGAAAAATCTGGAAAATCTTGTAAGTGAACAGAAAAGCTCCGCAGAACGTTATTAATCCCCCCAAAGGGAGACAATCATGTGCTCAGTGGCGTAGAAGGAGAGTCGGGGACGTGTATGCTGGAAATAGATTACGTCGATAAATGGTATCGATCGGTAACGTATGTGTGATGGTAGGGAGAGATGTCGTATTAGATATGGTCTGTTGAAAATGGGTTGGTAATGAAGGGAAATTTATCAGGGACCTAGTAATTAATTGAAGATCTACAACAAAATAATCATACCAGAATTACTGTGTGAAGCAGAAACTGTAATATTGACAAAAAACAAAGAAGAACTTCAGATAAAATGTCGACCACTGGATTTCCTTTAACATTTGTTCAATCAAATAAATAAGACCAAAGGAAAACAACAATTTTACACGTCAAATGGACACCCGCTGCTACACACTAAGTTTGGCTACGAGTTTACTACAGTACCAGAATCTTTGAGAATGTACTAATTCTAGTACAATAGTACTAGATTGGCAACACGGATGTTAATAAAGGAGTGGGCGCAATAAACCAATGTCCGAATGATATTTATTTTTGGCACTGGCTATTGGCCCGCCTCTCCACACATATTTCTATGTATCATTGTACGGTTTATAACATTTAGGTCCATAGCATGACTTAATACTTGAGAATCTATACTCTTCGTAATATTACCCAAACTTATCTGGTTAGGTAAGTAGTGTAGTGTAGTTTAAAATTCTTACTTGGGGAATGAAATTATTATCAAGGTGTTACTATATTATATAAGCATTCAAAGTTACAAGATAACCTTATAGAAGTGTATGTAGTTTAAAATTTTTAATGTCTAATACTACCCAAAATTGTCTTACTAAATAAGTCACCTTATACTAAACAAGTGAAAAAATTTTTACAAACTACTGTTATCGTATAATTCATAGACAAATTGATGATTGGATATTCTTATAGAAGAATGACTAATTTAAAAATTTTTACGATGGGGGTGGATTAATTAACATGTTCAAAGGAATGGTTACATGATATTCATACGATGTGATCAATTAATTAAAACGGATATGAGGAAGATAATCGAGTAGAGATATAAAAAATAATCCAAGATTAACTTTGAGGTTACGGTGATAGTATCAGAGAAGGCTATGGAGCATTTTAAGGAAAATTAAATTAGAGAGGAGGTACCAACTCAAAACACAAGTTTGAAACAAAACAACTTGGGTATTAATTTTATTCTACAATGGAATAGATTTTCCAGGATCAAGAAGTAATCCTATCATGATTAAATGGTTATAAAGTATCATTTAAGCATACATCCAAACACAAATTCATCCTTTACAATTAATTTGACAGAATTGTCGCTCTAGAGTTCCAACATCTGACGTAGAGGGCGAATTAAATCGTTAGTTGAATTATGGTACCAATAGATGTCAGGCGCGATTGCCTCCAATAACTTTTACATGGCGATTATCCTACTTTAGTTCTTTATACCATGGCCATTCGCAAATTATTACAGCAAACCTATTTTTTACTTTCCTATCTGTATACAGATATAAGGAAAGTATAGGAATCATGATTTTTTTCGACCTCGAGTTTTCGACGGATTTTTACGTTTTGAGGTCCCCTGAATCCGTTTTGACTATTTTCGCGATGATGTGTGTGTGTGTGTGTGTGTGTGTGTGTGTGTGTGTGTGTGTGTGTGTGTGTGTGTGTGTGTGTGTGTGTGTGTGTGTGTGTGTGTGTGTGTGTGCGTGTGTGCGTGTGTGTGTGTGTGTGCGTGTGTGTGTGTCTGTGTGTGTGTGTATAACGCATAACTCATGAACCGATACACAGAAAAACACCAAATTTTAAACTTAAGCTTTGTTTTAGCGTCCAATAAGCTGATTAGATTTTGGGCAGAGTCGGAACATCTGGGGGGGTACTTTATAGGTGGTCATTTTTATATTTTATGGAATATATCTGTTATTTACGTTTGGAGAAGAAAATTCTTCAAATAAAAGTTACTTCTAATATAATTATCTATAATTTTTGTTTTATGCAAAATTTTCCTAAAATGGTCCGTATTCGAGAAATTTGACAAAATGTAAAACAAATAATTTTTTATAAAAATTGTTCAAATAAAAGTTGTTTGTAATATAATTTTCTATAATTTTTGTCCTATACATAATTTCTCTAAAATGGACCGTATTCGAGATATTTGAGAAAATGTGTAAATTTCGAAATTTGAAGAAAACTCAAAAACGGATAAAGGAAAAAACATTAAATTTTAAACTTAAGGTTTATTTCGGCCTGACGTGAAATGATTAGATTTTGGACAAAGTCGGAACATCTGAGGGGGTACTTTATGGGAGGCCGTTTTTATATTTTATGGAATATATCTGTTATTTATGTTTGGAGAAGAAAATTGTTCAAATAAAAGTTACTTCTAATATTTTTATCTATAATTTTTGCTTCGTCAAAATTTCCTGAAATGGTCCGTATTCGAGAAATTTGACAAAATGTGCAAAATTCTGATTTTTATGAAAGTTTTTGAAATAAAAGTTGTTTGCGATATCGATCTCTATAATTTTTGTTTATACATGATTTTTCTAAAATGGACCGTAATGAAAAAATTGTAGGAAATTTAAATTTTTCAGTATTTTCGTTTTCCATGAATATCTATAGAAAAATGTTTCGAGGTAGATGTATGTGGACAATGTATATATTTAGTTTATCCTCTAAACATTTATAGAGATGCTGCAATAGGTTGTACAAAATAACCGGAAAAAGCCTATAATAACTAGATAGGAAAGTCATGTGTTGGACACATCAGATTTTTATGTAACGGATATGAATTTTGACACAAAATACCCTTTTTTACTTTCCTATCTGTATACAGATATAAGGAAAGTATAGGATTCGTGATTTTTTCGACCTCGAGTTTTCGACGGTTTTTTACGTTTTGAGGTCCCCTGAATCCGTTTTGACTATTTTCGCGATCATATGTGTGTGTGTGTGTGTGTGTGTGTGTGTGTGTGTGTGTGTGTGTGTGTGTGTGTGTGTGTGTGTGTGTGTGTGTGTGTGTGTGTGTGTGTGTGTGTGTGTGTGTGTGTGTGTGGGCGTGCGTGCGTGCGTGCGTGCGTTCGTGCGTGCGTGCGTGTGTGTGTGTGTGTGGAATTGGTCCGTATTCGAGAAATTTGACAAAATGTGCAAAATTCTGATATTTATGAAAATTGTTGAATTAAAAGTTGTTTGCGATATTGATTTCTATAATTTTTGTTTATACATGATTTTTCTAAAATGGACAGTAATGGAAAAATTGTAGGAAAAATGGTAAATTAAAATTTTTCAGTATTTTCGTTTTCAATGAATATTTATAGAAAAATGTTTCGAGGTAGATGTGTGTGAAAAATGTATGTTTAGTTTATCCTCTAAACATTTATAGAGGTGCTGCAATAGGTTGTACAAAATAACCGGAAAAAGCTTATAGTAACTAGATAGGAAAGTCATGTGTTGGACACATCAGATTTTTAATCTTTATACTTTGTATTACAATATTGGCGTGAACATTTACGATGAAAGGTCAGTTGTTGAACATAATATTATTTATGAATTAAAATACAACATTTTATTAAAAATACTTTTGTTACAAAAATTAATTAATTATTATGTATTATTTTATAAATATTCTGAAAGGTAAATAAAATAAATCGGGAAGAAAATGTTATTGTTTATTTTACTTATATTAATATCCCATCCAATAAATATAATTAATAAATAATCATATTTGTGTACAGGAATTATAAATATATACGCACACAAATTCTGAAAGGTAAAATTAAATATAATTTAAAAACACCCTGTATCCATAGAAGTAAAATAAACACAGATAATTGAACATCTCTTCTACGTTGATAGTGTTATCCCTTTAAACAACATTTTGTAAACCAATCACGCTTGTTAGTATCCTGTAGGACATGTTAAGGTTAACTTACTGCGCCGCCATTTTGCTTGTTGGCAGTGACATTGGAGAAAGAGGAAAACGCGACAATAATTTGCGAAGATTTACATGGAAATTTCACATGGAAATTTGTAGGGAATCCGATAAAGATATTCCATTGTTTAAATCTCCAGGATCTCTCCTGGATTTGCGTGCTGGGGAAATGAAGGTTCGGTTATAAAATTTAGAATGTTAGCAGCTATTGGATGAATTTAAAAGGTTGGTTCATAATATAATATATTTCCATTTTAGTTGGGGAAAAATGTAGATTTGTTAGTGTATAATCTAAGCTGCGGGTCGGATCAAGCTGCATTTTTTGGTTGAAAAGTAATTAAAAAAACGGATTTAGGTAATATGCGAATATTCTGATATGGTAAATTCAAGGGTCGAAATTTGTTATAAAAAAATATATGATCACCCAAGTATAGGGTAAGGTTGCCCAATTTGGACCAGTTCTGACGTTTTTTGTTATAACAATTACAAATTTTAGAAAATGATAGTTTAAATTTCTCCATAATTTTCATTACAGTTTTGAAAACATTATACATATTTTTTAAATTTTAGAATAATGTCTTTTGGTTCAAATTTAACTTTTTGAAATCCTTTACAAGTGGTACAATTAGGGCAACCGGTTGCTTAATTTGTATCAGATATTTTCCTACATTGTACTATCCTTTATTACATACATAATATTTTATTTTGGATTAAAATAATCAATCACTAGTTTTAATAGTTTATTAGTAATATTAAAAATAAAACAAGATTTGAACAACAAGAAAACTTAAAACTTAAAAAAATATATAAATTCTGTTAAAATAAAAAAAATAAAACGACCTTCTTTGGTATAAAAAAATGCTGCAATATGTTTAAGAGCAAATATCACATATGTAATTGTCTGAAGCATCTGCACACGATTCATGTACCCATTATTTACATCTTATGCATTGAATCATATCTTATATTAGGCATTCCTTACAAATCTTGCAATACCATTCACTTCTGTTATAATTTACAGATACTAAAATATCTTCATTTGTTGATGATGATGGTTGTTGTAAGTCGTATTGCATTTGAGAATTTTCTTTCTTTTGGCCTCTTTTTTCCGTTCGAAATTGATTTTCCTCTTGCTGGTGTCTGTGACATCCCAACCTCAAAATTTTGTTTAACAGCTCTTTTCTTCTTCTCTTCTACGGCATTTTGTTTTACTTCCAGTTGCTCTTTATAGGGAGTGGATGTAATAATTTCAGCCGTCTCTGCGCTCTTACCCATTTTCTGTTTTTTAGCTTCACTAAGATTAGGTAAAGGAAGAATATCTACAATTGACACATTTAAATTTTGCTCTGTGAACATCTACCAAAACTTGAATTTGTGGTGGCTCTCTAATATTGGAATTTTCTTCTAAAATTTCGATTGGTATCGTCTCAATTGAAATATTTTCTTTATCAGTCAATATTTCTGAAGCAACAAAATCAGCATCAGAAAAAGCATCTCTATTTACAGGCCATATCCCACATTAGCAAAAACCGTTCATAGCACTTACTTTAGCTGCAGCGTTGCCATAAGCTTCATTAAGAGAAGCAACATGAAATTGCGTAACTCCCATTCCAGCATGATGTCTTAACCACTTTTCAATGGCTTAGTTATAGTATGTTTCTAAAGGCTTGGAAACCGAAATATCTAAAGGTTGAAGCCGATGGGTCGTGTGGCCTGGTAATTGTATAATAATTAGAGACCATTGTCACGGGCCAAAACTATAGCATCATAACTTTTAGAATAGGTGGTATGACCGTCCAATACAAAAAAAAAATATTTTCCTTTAATAATTTTTTTTAACCAAGTAACAAATAGCTCAGAGTTACTGTAGCCTGTGTCTGATATCTCCACCAAACAGCCAGGTGGTGCTCCAATGGTCAGTTCTGCTTACATTCGTTTTCTCTTAAATATAATCATTAATGCGACAAATTGACCTGAGGCACTTGCGCAAACAACCATCGTAGTGTTAACACCTCTCTCCCCGCTGGCAATAGTACCAACTTGATGTTTGTCCTTTTTGGCCAAAAATTTTTTATTACTGTTTTGGACTGTCGAGAATCCTGACTCGTCTACATTATATATTTTTGTGGCATCTGATTTATTTTCATCGATGATTTTATCAAGTTTATGAAAGAAGTCTGTTACATTTTTAAGCTAGCAAAAATCGTGAAAGATTCAGCAATAGCAGGAAGTAGCAAATATGGAGAAAAAACACCAGTAAAAAATGACGAATCACGAAAATCGCCGAGAGAGACCATAGCTACAGATAAAATGTTGACAGACAACTTCATGATGGACACTAGTTATGAAGTTCTTAATAGGTCTTTTAAGGAATTGCTTCCTACTCCTGAGCTTTTTGCAACAGCTGACAGGAAAAAATCCCTTAATTATAAAGTGCAAGCGGTAATGAAAGACCTTTTTTCATCCGTTGAACTATTTTAGAATGCCTTAGTTTCTTTTATAAGCTTAATATTTGTGCCTTTTTTTAGTTTATTTTGTTTTAAAAATGTTTTTGAATTTATAAATACACGTGTAAGCGTTATATTTTGTGGGCCTTTTTAAAAAAATCGAATTTTAAGCAAGTGCCCTATTACCCTCTTGGTTGTATAATAAAACCCATTGCAGGCGTTTTAAAAAGGCTAATTATGACACTATAGTTGTATACTGTGTAAATTAAATTCGTATATTTATCCAAATTTTTTGAAATTATAATAATTATATTAAAAAAAATCTGGAACATCTGGTATCTTTTGTCATATGAAATTGAAAATAACAGGTTACAAAGCTATTAACTCTTTGTTGTCAACAAATCTATTGCTTGTCTTCGAAATGATTGCTTGTTACTTATTATAATAATGGTACAACAAAATTGTATGAGCGTCCAAACTCGTTAATCAAATAGAAGTTTACTATCTACTTGACTACAAATAAAATTATGATAATTACTGCAGAGGCGAAATAAGGAGGTTAGCGAAAGAAATACGATAATAATATTTTATATAAATAAAAACTTCACTGGTTTATTGGGTTGTTTTTATTGTTTTTATAAAATTGAAGTACAGGCAAACTTTATAAAATCAGAGATTGAATGTAAATATTAAAAATATTAAAAAAAGTGAGTCTTCATAAAACAATTTTTGACATTAATTTGAAAGCCACTGGCTATTTTCAATATTAAAATGGTTAACTATGAGGGATTTGTTTTATATTTTTAGGTGGGGTATTATTAATTTTTTACCATATAGTTCAGACAAAAATAAAATGATAGAAATAATTGAATTTTACCAATTTTGTATATCCTGATAGATTAATAGTTAGTAATTAATTTAATTCAGAATAAATTAAAGCAAATAATATTCGTTTTTCGTCTCTTTGGTGTGTCGCAGCGGGTGTCTATTTGTCATGTAAAATTGTTGCGTCCTTTTTGTTCTCTATAAGACGATAGAAAACTTGTCAGTCACTACAAATAGAATTCAAAAAATTTGATACATTTTATGGAATCTGGTACTTAAAAAACATTGTGGCATCACTGCACTGATTTACATGACATGGCAGTTCCATATGTAAGATGAATGTTTTAACAAAACAAATCATTAGATAATTATATAAAACATAAAAATGATACAGAAAAGAATCTTAATAGATCCCTATGCATTAAATCATGTATTATGACAGTTATAATAAGTTTAAACATATAAACCAATAATAGTATTTCACAGTGCATATTGTATTTCTTTTAATATTTGAAATAGAAGGAAATTTGTATTTTATAAAAGGTCTTTATCTTGATGAATATTTCAGAATCATTTTATTGGTTTTATATCAGCCACAATGTACATAACATCCTATAATTAGGCATTGTGCTTGCTTTTCATGCTATAAAAGCCTATGTTTTAGCGTCAGGCACAATAAACAAATAAAGGATCTACAGAGATCCACAGGCATTGTTATTCATATTAATCATTAACTAGCCTGTTTTATATACATACTGCATAATAAATACAGGAAAACCATTTATATATCCCCAGGCATTAACTTTTATACGTGATTCAGTTATAAACCAGTAACTAGCTTGTATCACAGTATATCCTCTATTGAACTGACAACAGCGGTAGTGAGAAACCTAATTAAAGAACATTCCCTTGTGAAATTCAAGAAAAGAAGGGATGAAACAAGAAGCTGCCTACTTTTCAGCGAGCTTTTAAGTTATTCTGACAACACTACAGCAAATAAATACTTGACTACGACTATACAGAATCTGTGCCTGATCGTAGGCAATCTTAATGGACATTGCTAACTACGGAAACAACTTCTTATCATGAAGCTGGCAGAATCCGCGCTCTGCAGAGGATGCAAACAAGAAGAAGAGACCCGATGCTCTCATTTATTAAAAGATTTGTGTTCGGCGAGAATTGGCCGATATAAGAGAAGCACCTCTTAGCGACGTTAAATATGTAAGCTGGATCAAGAGCTAGGAGGTGTCTATCTACTTAGGAGGATGCACCTAGTGAGGCCTAAGTGCCGTGGGTTAACCCACCCTCCACACGTTACAGATACAGAATACAAATGTATCACAGTGTATACTGTGTATTTTTTAATGCTAATCGAATTCATATTTAAAACAAAAAACAAACAATTTTGCAATTTATAGAAAGCGTTTACCATTTGTACCGCCATTTTATTTAACATCCATGTGATATTCGGGGTCGTCTTTTCCAACCAGTTTCTTTTTATAATTTTGTTTTTTAAGTTGTAATACTCGGAAGAAGTAGACTCTCCTGTTGTAAAAATGTTCTTCTTTGATGCACCCATTTATGTATTTTTGATACTTAATAACGGAAACAAATTATTTACGAATCCAATTGACACCAGCATCAACACCAATATATCACAAGGATGGCGACTCGTTCAGAAAATTAAGACGGATTTCTGGAAAGCTTGGTCAATGGCGTATCTCTCAAGACTTCAGCAATGATATAAATGGAAAACTCAGAAAGATAATTTAAAAATTGGAGATATCGTCATCATCAAAGAGGACAACATTAACCCAAGTCAATGGCCATTAGCACGAGTAATCCAAACTCATCCCGCACCTGATGAAAGAGTACGTGTAGTAACTCGTAGGAGAGCTACAGGTACAACGTTGAAACGAAATACTCACAATTATGTACCACTGCCCATCGAAAATGAGATAGTTCCTGAGATACCAGTCCCCAACAAAGTTTCTACAAGTACAAATGTTGGACTAACCAGGTGTGTTATAAACCTCACCAATAGATTTCTCGATGGTTTTTCTCAAACAAGTCCAAGTACATCTAGCCTCATGAAAACTTCTGAACAGGGTTCAAAAACACACCAGTTTCAGAGTAATTATTTATTTTATCTATCCCTATGTATTATGGTAGTTTTAGGCATTACATTAAAAGCCGATTCTAAGTATGTTATTCATTAGTCATGCAAGGCTTGACTAAGGAATGTTTAGAATCCAGGTAAACTTTGAAATTGCTAGAGTCGAACAGGACTTCAAAGTCGTGTTAGTATTGGTACAAGAATGTAATGATCTCTGTGACAAAACTAAGGCACTCTCTAATAAAACTCAATTTACTAGTCTAAGCTGTCATCTAATAAAACAAGAAGAGCAGCTCAGTTGGCATAGAAGTAGTTTGCCAAAGAACATCAGGAATCGCATTAAAAGAGGAATCTTGGGTAAATTCCTAACTAGCATATTTGAAGTCAATGACGAAGTTTACCAAGACATCGATGCACTTCTAGAACATCAATCATAA
This sequence comes from Psylliodes chrysocephalus, assembly GCA_927349885.1. Taxonomy (NCBI): domain Eukaryota; kingdom Metazoa; phylum Arthropoda; class Insecta; order Coleoptera; family Chrysomelidae; genus Psylliodes; species Psylliodes chrysocephalus. The sequence continues at coordinate 911,239 of OV651821.1, read as the reverse complement.
AGGCATCAAGTCATCAAACTAAATTTATGATTTCGACTATCTATCTCCAAAATAAATGAAACTGAAAAAAGAATCGACCATCAACTAGAACGCTTCAGAGTTAGACTTAGTCAAGAGCTAGCTGCAGTTAATGAGATGCAAAGATGGTACAAATCAATAGATATAAATAAACTTAATATTCATCTACTAGGCACCTACCAGGTGGCTTGCAGGTAGTCTGTACGATTTGATATCCCCATCTTATATTAGCCACATCATTGTCGTAGCAGATGACAAACTCCCATCAAATCTACAAATATTACCAACACCGATTTTAAAAATGAAGATGGAAATCAATGAGACCCCCATTCAAAACTTTGCATTCTTACCTATCGTATAATATTGCAAAATTTGCTCTATTGGAAGCAAAACCAACTCTTCTCAAAATACATAAGGGAATCTTCTGGACGTTGGATATTCTAAATGAGATCATAGGAGTGGACTACAATACACAGCTTTACTTCCAATTAACAAACAAGTGAAGAATTTAAAAATTGTATCTTCTTGGAGGCACATCAATATATTTGCTCACCCGTTGTCGTGAAGAACTTTGAAAAAAAATTCAAATTGTAAAATAGACGAGGTTTATGAAAGACCAGACACCACTCAGTGCAGGATCAAAAAACATAGATCTGCTCAAATAATTTGGAAACAGCTTCACATGTCCAATACTTGGCTCTTTTTTACCAGTAAACCAACGCGGCCGTCATATGTCAAGGGATACGAGAAGATGTAAAACTCAATTCGACTGAGATTATTCAGATATCATAGGACTGCATTATAAAAACGAAAGAAAATATGTTATCTCCAAATAAATTGAAAACTGTTCCTGTCCTGGGTAGTTACTCAAAGGCTATAGCTCCTACTATCAACACCACAATAGGATTGCCGTCACATGACACAATCGCAGAAGAAACTGTTTAAACTGACTGATAACTTGAAAGAAGATGCACTTTAAAAAAAATTAAAGAAACAATCTGGAAAAAACTACATCAGTATACGTATCTGTCTAATGGGGTAACTGCAGTGATCATAGGAATCGTAGCCTTGTGTATATGGTTTGGACACCGTGTATACAACAAAAGGAACGAAGGAATCCAACGTCAGTCAAATCAGCATGAAACAATCCAGCCCCTGAGATGAAATGGAGAGACGCCAGAATGTTCAATCAGAATATATCAAAATAACAAAGTTTTGTTATCTTATTTATAATATTATTAAATTTTGTATAATAATAATAGTTGCTTTTTAACAAATTTCGTCTTTTCAACATCCTTATAATCTATAATAAAACTATTAAAAAAAAGTCCCTATTTTTTAATACAAATTATGACATATTGACCATATTTTATGATGTTGACAAATTTTTTTTTAAGTTTATTGACCTTCAACGTTGCCAGCTATACATTATCGATAGAGATTGGACAAATTTTTTAATTTAATTATTAGACAAAATACAAATTAATTACTAACGCCTTCGTAATGAATAATTTATTTCATCGACTAAGAATGATCAGTCTTCATTTTACCTGTCACCGGTCCTGATACCGAGCGAAGGTAAATCGAATTAAATTCTTCGAAAGTTTACTCCGTGAGATGGCGCCAGCGCTATTACGACTTTCGATCGAGGGGGCGAGGGGGAGGTCATAGGAAAAGTTCGTTAACTATCCTCTCGGGAAAGTTTCTTTGATGGAATTTGTTGTGATTTTATTAAAGGCACGAGAGACCGTGTACACTATTATTCGAATTAGAATGATAAAAGTGGGAAAGTTTGGGATTCGCGAATATTAAATGAATAACGATTAGAAGTTTGGTGGGTTGATGTATTTAGTTATAGTCTGTTGGCGCTGTTGTATAGGGTGACAATTTAAATGAAGAGAAACGGAGTGTTTCGTGAAAAAATTAAAATATATTTATTAGCATAACACTTTTGACTTGTGTATGGGTGTACAAGATATACTGACTACGGTTCCTGGTGGTTTCATTTGCCTAGCCATTTTTTTTTTGTTAATTATAATAATTAAATGTTGGCACCATTTATTTTGACTTTATGTAATTTTGTTTGTAATTATATTGTATTAATATGAAAAAAGAATGTTTGTTTGATATGAAGATTTGTTATTTTTACAACACCCTGTAATAGCTAGCTCAGAATTTTTTCATTTTGTTGATTTTGATCCTGGGTTGGGCTTACCTACATGTTTTCTTTTGCTAATTTCGATAAAAGAAGAATGAAAAATTAAGTAAACACTTATCTTACCAATCTTCATATAGATTTCCACATTCCAAATATATTTACCTCCTATATTTTTTCTGATTGGTTTTATTACACTTACTGGAATTTAGAAAATAAAAATATATAAAATATATTAATTTAAATCTATGTTGTGTCTTTCCTCTTGCCTCTTCTTCCTGTCAGCTCAAACTGTTTACTATTTACTTCTATAAGGCAATTCAATCATCAGCTTTCCATCTAGTATATCAAAAATACTCAAATTACGTTTTTCTCTTCTGTTTAATAAGAAAAATTTCCCAACAAATAACTACTTTTACAACTTAATCCTTTCCTTTTCTTTATTAATATCTCCCAATACAATTTTTATTTTCTTCCATCAGTAATGCATCTTACTCGTTGTTGATTACGTCTTAAAAGCTAGGAGGGACAACTGCCCCACCCCTTGCCCCTCTTCAAATAACGCCCATGATATTACTTCCCATTTTCATTACATTTTTCATATTATTTTAATTTTCAAGTTTTTCCGTCAACCTATTTAAATTTATGTATTTTTTTTACTTTCTCTTTAAATTTTGTTTCATATCTTCCTCTATCTTCTTAATTCTTCTCCATTTATTTTTCATTTATCTTCCTTGTGTATTATGTTATCCTGTTTGATTTATCTTTTAATTTATTGTTTTTATCTTGATTCCTTCTTTAATTCTTCAATTTTTGTTTTTACTTTATTTTGTTTACTTATACTTCTATAATTTCAATTTCTATTTCTTCTATTTAATTGCTCAAATTTCTTTCTTCAATTTCTTGTTCGACTATTTCTTTCTTTATTTCATCTTTCAAAAAATCTTGTTTTACATCTAAAATTTATGCATTGTCTTGAAAATTTCTGCTAGTTATTTCTATTCTTAATTCTTCTCTTATTTCTTTTATACTATTTTCTGTTAGCACATTTCATTCTTTTATTTCTTTAACTGCAACTTCCAATTTTTTTCTACCTTCTCTATCTTTCTTTTCATATCCTGTTCAATTATTCTTTTTCAGTCCCTCCATTATCTTTATAATTTCTTCTCTATCTTTTAACCTTCATTGGTTTCTCTCTTCTTTATCATTTCTCTAATTTTAATCCATATTTTGGTCCATTCCATCCGTGCTATCCATTTTGTTGTTTTCATTAATTTTTTGTCCATTCTATCAATTTTCCTGTTTATTGTTTCATTGTTTATCCATATTTTCTTCATCATCAAGGCAAAAATGTCCCTTATATTTTTCTATTTTTCCTTCTTTATTGATTATTCACTATCATTTTTGATTTTTCTTTTTGATTCTTGTTTTTATTTTTTTATTTTTGTTTTTTCAATTTTTTTGTTTTTTATTCTTGTTTTCTTAATGTTTTTAGTTGCTTGTTTGTTTTCGTTTTCGACTTAAAATTCTCAATCACTGCTTACCTGTCAAACCTGTTCATGAGATATATACATTGTAAGTTTTGTAATTCTAATCTTGTTGCTTTAAGCAATTACTTTTGTTTCAGCTTTTGCCAAATCGTTTAGCTATCATATCATATCATATCATATCATATCATATCATATCATATCATATCATATCATATCATATCATATCATATCATATCATATCATATCATATCATATCATATCATATCATATCATATCATATCATATCATATCATATCATATCATATCATATCATATCATATCATATCATATCATATCATATCATATCATATCATATCATATCATATCATATCATATCATATCATATCATATCATATCATATCATATCATATCATATCATATCATATCATATCATATCATATCATATCATATCATATCATATCATATCATATCATATCATATCATATCATATCATATCATATCATATCATATCATATCATATCATATCATATCATATCATATCATATCATATCATATCATATCATATCATATCATATCATATCATATCATATCATATCATATCATATCATATCATATCATATCATATCATATCATATCATATCATATCATATCATATCATATCATATCATATCATATCATATCATATCATATCATATCATATCATATCATATCATATCATATCATATCATATCATATCATATCATATCATATCATATCATATCATATCATATCATATCATATCATATCATATCATATCATATCATATCATATCATATCATATCATATCATATCATATCATATCATATCATATCATATCATATCATATCATATCATATCATATCATATCATATCATATCATATCATATCATATCATATCATATCATATCATATCATATCATATCATATCATATCATATCATATCATATCATATCATATCATATCATATCATATCATATCATATCATATCATATCATATCATATCATATCATATCATATCATATCATATCATATCATATCATATCATATCATATCATATCATATCATATCATATCATATCATATCATATCATATCATATCATATCATATCATATCATATCATATCATATCATATCATATCATATCATATCATATCATATCATATCATATCATATCATATCATATCATATCATATCATATCATATCATATCATATCATATCATATCATATCATATCATATCATATCATATCATATCATATCATATCATATCATATCATATCATATCATATCATATCATATCATATCATATCATATCATATCATATCATATCATATCATATTTCTGCGATAATTTTTGTAGATTGGCAGGCCTATCTGTGTTTCTTCCTGTGGTTATATAGCTATTTTGACACTTACTGAATAACATTTTAGTCGTGTAATATCGCTTTAAAACGATTAAAGAGTAATCTTACATAATTTGAGCTTTTCCATAGAATCAAAATAGTCACTATTATTAGATGCATTTGATAATTAATTGGAGTTTGCACTTCTATTTCATATTGTGTAAAGCATAATATCGCAAAAATGTTAATTTCAACATAATTTAAATTGCTATTTATTTAGAAATATCTCTCTTCGTCTTTATTACCCTATATGTATAATACTTGTATAAATACCGAAGAAATGCAATTATTTTCACTTGAACCTTATAGAAACCAAATAAGTTAATAAACTCGTAATTTCCTTTAGTACAACAACAAAACATAGTTTATTTTATATTAAATACAAACTGGATCCTGCATAATGACATTTTTGTCTAAATATGTACATAGCTGAAACCTAATACAAAATATCGACCCATATCCGAATTTCCTAGCGTTCCTATTATAGATTGTTGTTTACTAGGAAATACATTACTTATATTCAAAAAATTTCATTCACTTAAAATTTCTATAAAATATTGGTTAATTATATTAACAAAAAATAATATTAAATATTAAACTTTTTTTGAAAAAGTAATAAAAATTGATAAAATATAGATAATAAAACCTTTCACGTACCATTTTCAATATAAATTATCCAAAGATGTCTGCATCTCTCAAGATTCAAAACTAAATAGTACTACTACATTTACTTGGTACTCGGTACATATTTTATTTTAATTTTGAACCCTTTTAAAAGGGTCTTTCGGTTCCATCATAAAAGTTAGTCGCTGTTTAGTAGAAACATTCTATATAGTCTATCCAGTTAGTTTTCGGAAAACTACATGTCAACTCTGCCAGTGACGTCACAAATGTTAAGTAAAGGTACAATTTAATAGGGTTAATTTTCAGTTTCTACATTTGAAAATATACCCGGTGCCAACTCGACCAGTGATGCCATAAATGTTGGGTAAAAGTACAATTTAATAGGGTTCCTTTTAAAATTCTTTATTTTAAATCATATCTGACTGAAACACGGTCTCTGACGTCATGAAAGTTGTGTAAAGGTATATATTCCAAATAAGTAACATTTCATGTTATATCGGTATCAGGAATAATAGAACTGGCATCCCATTTAAAATAAAACGGAAATAACAAAAATAAATTAATTTAAAATACTTTTGTGTTAGGTATGTTTAACACTACAGGGACAAGTCATGAATACTGCATATACTTCTAAATACACTATTTTGCGATGTCAGGAGCAGAGACGCGTTTTTATGTACAGTAGATTACAATTTCTGCTTAAATGTTATATTTATATTGGTCTTCTATATTATTTCCATGATAATAAGTGAAAGTCAATTTCACCGAATCAAATTTATTCCCGTGCAGAGTATCCCAAAATAGAGTGTTTATATTTATATCGTGTACACGTCGTCAAACTATAAAAGAAAACAGCAGTTATTTAATACCACGATCGTTCTTGCAAACAACCTGTTTTATCGCCCCCAATAACATTCCCCCGTTAATAAATTGACTTACAGTGTAAACCATTACCGGGTCCCTTCATTCCAAAAAAACTTCCACCGAAAGAACACAATGGGCGATATTAATAAAGTTGGAATTGTGGCTCATCTGCAGTTAAGTGCTATACCCTTCCGAGTTAAGTTATGAAGGGTCTCAAGGACAAGTCTCGGCAACGTGCCCGGATTATTTTCATTATTTTCTGTCCCCGAACTTCTTATCGTTTTTGTCGGAATGAGTTCAGTGTATTTATTTAATTTTTTGTACGCAGCGCTGTTGCTCGGACATATACATTTAGTATATGATGAGAGATAGACGAAATAATGATAGATATTTTTTTGAAGCTTGAATTATAGAGGAGAGAGAGAGAGAGAGAGAGAGAGAGAGAGAGAGAGAGAGAGAGAGAGAGAGAGAGAGAGAGAGAGAGAGAGAGAGAGAGAGAGAGAGAGAGCTAAAACTAAATATACAGGGTGTTATTGAAATACACGTACATATTAAAATGGGGAATAGTATGTAATGACCAAAAACGATTGGCACCAATTTTAACTTCAAATTCTAAAATTTAAATATTGGGGAAGAGTCCCCTTTTCCGACCTACTAGTTTCCATATTTAAAGAAGTAAAATAAATCGAAATTGAACTTACCCATAGAAATTGCACTGTTGCCGTAGCAAAACCAATTAATTCAAAATAAAGTTTATTACAGTAATTGTTCAAAATGCCGTCCATTATTATTTACACACACTTGCAATCGTCTTTCCAAAGAACTTTGAACATTAGAAATTAGTCTTGGATTTTGTCGTAGTTCCTCGGCTACCGCATTAACTTTATTGGTTAATTGTTCAACACTATTAATAGGTTCATTATAAACCAGTTGTTTCATGTGACCCCACAAAAAGAAATCGCATGGATTTAAGTCCGGAGATCTCGGAGGCCACTTAGTAGGTCCATTTCTGCCTATCCACTTTTGAGGAAATCTAATGTTCAAAAACTGCCGTACGTTTAAATCAAAGTGAGGAGGAGCGCCATCTAGTAGGTACCACATCCGTTGCCTTAATTGTAACGGTATCTCTTCTAGGAGTACTGGCAAAATATCTTCTAAAAAGTGGAGATATCCTGGCCCATTTAATCTGTTCGGGAGAACATAAGGCCCGATTAAATACTGATCTATTATGCCAGCCCAAACATTTATTGAAAATTTTCTTTGATGCCCAGTTTCCCTAATGGCGTGAGGATTTTCATCACTCCAAATATGCGTATTGTGCATATTGAACACGCCATCACGAGTGAATGAAGCCTCGTCAGTATACAATAATATTTTTAGAAAATCAGGAATATCAACACATTTTTGAATCATCCATTCACAAAACTCCACTCTCTTTTCTTCATCACCTGGATATAAGGCCTGGACTTTTTGGATGTGATAAGGATGTAAACCTTGTTCTTTAAGTGTCCGCCACACAACAAATGAGGACACTCCAATTTCAAGACCTAGTCTTCTACAACTTAATTGAGGCCGGTTTTCAACAGCTTCCAATATTTCTTCTTCGGCCGCCAATGTTCTTTGTGTTCTTGTTCTCCCTCGATCTGCATTGACACTCTCAAATTTTCCATGGTCTCTTAGATGCTGAACAATTGAAATAAACGTACGACAGTCCGGAATTCTCCGATTTGGAAACCGTTCGCGATACAGGATTTGTGCTTGCCGATAATTTTCTCCAGCTGCCCCATAAACCAGCACTATATCCGTTAGTTCAATATTCGTAAATAGTGGCATCGTAAAAAATTATTTAAAAGTAATCGTAACAACACTTTTTACCAACTTGGAAATGACGCGCTCGTGTTAGCCAGATTCGTAAATCAACTAAAATTTTAATAATCTATAGTTTCAAAAATGTATAGTTTAAAAACAATCATTTATCAAATATTCTAGTTTTTTGATAACGAGGGTAGTAAAAACCAGTCTTCGGAAATAGAAATTAATTCGAAAATCTTGGCAACATGGTTATTTCTTACAAGACTAGTTTTCTTATCATCTGTCAAAAACTTGCATATTAATTAATGTTGATGTTTAAAATAGGTAAATAAACCTAATTTATATAGGTCATCCTCAACATATCAGTGAAGTACGTTTGTTTTGGAATTAATTTTCAAAAATTAATAACTCCCTTAATAAGGGGTATTTTTAAAAAATAATATTTTTCTACATTCAGTGGGGATCTGCGCAATACCCAGTTTTAATATGTACGTGTATTTCAATAACACCCTGTATAAGAATAACTAAACAAAACACAATCTAAGACGAGCAGACAACCTTCATGTCCTCATTGTATATAATAATATTATTGCTATATCCCAAACAACAAATTCTCACAATTTTTAAATCGTACAGACATATAAAAAAGCCAATTGAAAAACAATTAATACAAAAAATATTATTATTTTATCCCTAGAAAGCTTACCAAAACTGCATGTAGGTACTTAAAACATCAATCCACTACCGAAAATGCTTTTTTCCGTCAACAAAAAAGTTAACAAATTCTCCTAACTTTCGAATCGGTTTGAAAGCGAACTGTTCGGCCCACTAATCCCATACCAGACGGATTTAAATTGTTTTCTCGATTGCAGAAACGTCGTTCATCAAAATTCGATGGACCGTGAAACAAACTAAAAATCAAAAAAATCAACTCGTTTTTAATCTAAACTCGCATTTTCTACTTGTCTCTCAAATAGGTTCGATTCCAACGAATTAAATAGAATTTATTGAAGATTTTGTATTAAAATTGATGAGGATTGATGTTGGACCTGATCTGATTTTCAATTTTGGATAGGGCCGTATCCAGAAATAATTGGTATACCTTGGTGCGATGTGGAAAAGAGTAATTTAAAAAAATGTCACTGCTTTATTCTGTGTGTGTATATCTGTATCCTCGATAACTCATTAACGGATACAAAGAAAAACACCAAATTTTAAACTTGAGCTTTATTCCGGTTTCCAGTAAATAGATAAGATTTTGGTCGGACTATCTGGGGGGGTACTTTATTGGTGGTCATTTTTATATTTTATAGAATATATCTGTTATTTACGTTTGAAGAAGAAAATTTTTTTCATAAAAGTTACTTAAAATATTATTATCTATAATTATTGTTAAATACACAATTTTCCTAAAATGGTCCGTATTCGAGAAATTTGACAAAATGTAAAAAAAATAATTTTTTATAAAAATTGTTTAAATAAAAGTTGTTTGTAATATAATTCTCTATAATTTTTATTATATACTTAATTTCTGTAAAATAGACCGTATTCGAGATATTTGAAAAAATTGTGTAAATTTCGAATTTTGAAAAAACTCAAAAACGTTAAATTTTAAAATTAATTTTTATGTCCGCCTGACGTGAAATAATTAGATTTTGGACAAAGTCAGAACATCTGGGGGGGGGGGGGGGGGGTGGGTACTTTATGGGAGGCCGTTTTCATATTTTATGGAATATATCTGTTATTTACGTTTGGAAAAAACATTCTTTAAATAAAAGTTACTTATAATATTATTATCTATAATTAAATGATCTATATCCCTGCATCGTGTAGCATATTTGCTACGCATAAATACAATATACTGTGATGTTTGTTTACTTTAATACAACAGTTTATTTATTAATAATTTATTTGAACTTATTTATTTTATAACACAACTATTCAAAAATTTATATATATTTCGAATGTCTTTAAACTGATCACTAGAGAGCGGAATATATGCAAAATGCATATATATGCATTTTTTGCATATTTTACCAAAGTTCAGAAAATATTGCATATTTTTCCAAAATTCAGAAAATATTGCATATTTTACCAAAGTTCAGAAAATTTAAGAAAATATTGCATATTTTCGAAAAAAAAAAATGTATTAATATACTGTGCAAATCAAAAACTGTTTTAACAGATTATACAGATATATTTGAAATAAAGACCTTTTAAATTTTTGTATTTGTTTTTAAGAGTCACTTCTTGTAAATTCTTGTTAATTAGTTCTTGGAGGGTGGCATGCACTGGGTTTTTACCTTCTTAAGAGATTAAGCCCATTAAGGTAATTGTTAATAGATGGTATTTACATAGATAAAGTATTACCTACAATGCAATAAAACGGTTTATATAAAATTCTCAGTAATTTCTTGTAACCAATCTACCCTAACATCGGAATATTTTGAATGTTTTTCATTCAGTTTAATGAGATAGTATCCTCCTATTTTGCCTAGTGAAAAGTCTTGTAATAATTTGTTGTTTTAAAAGTGTCCTAAAATGTCGAAAATTTCTTCGTGGATTATTAACTTTCCAGAGTTGGAAATCAATGGGGATAAAGTTTTTTGTAAAGCTTGTGCCAAAATAGTGGTTTGCGAAAAAAAGTTCAAAGTGGTTCAACACGTGAAAACATCATTGCATAAAGCCAAATTGCAAAAAATGAAATCACAACCGGTTCAACAATGCGTTACAAAACCTACATCTAAGAGAATTTTTACAAAAATATTGCAATCAAACCATTCCTGACGAATCTACACTCAGAAAAAAAAATGTACATGCTATATATATATATATAAATGTAATAGAAAAAATTAAAGTTTTACTGGATGATAGCAATTTTTACATCATTGTTGATGAAAGTACAGATGCTTGTGGAAGATATATGGTACATCTTATGATTGGAGCCTTAAAAGAAAATGAACCAGGTACATCATATTTAATTGCATCAAAACAGTTAGAAAAAACTAACAATACAACTGTTACCCGATTTATTCAACAATCTCTAGCAGACTTTTTTTTTACCAAATCAAATTCCCTCAGAGAAGTTCTTAGTGTTTTTGTCTGACGCAGCACCATATATAATAAAAGTAGGGCAAAACTTAAAAATATTTTATCCAAATATGGTCCACGTTACTTGTCTTCTGCATGGAATAAACTTAGTTGCAGAAACTGTGAGAACAGAATATCCCTTGGTTAACAAGCTAATTTCGAATTTGAAAAAAATATTTTTAAAAGCCCCTTTGCAGTTGTATAAAGAGAGAATGGTAGAGGTGTGTTTGCCCCCGGAACCCGTAATTACGCGATGGGGGACATGGATTAAAGCAGCTATAATCTATGCAGAAAATTTTGAAGCAATTAAGGATTTAATTTTGGATATAGAAGACAATTCACAATGTGTAGTGCAAAGTAAAGAATTGTTAAAAAATCCCCTTGTGCCTAAGCAACTTGTGATTATAAAGGTTAATTTTAGTTCTTTACCTGATGTAATAACTTCATTGGAAAAGAAAAATTTAAGTTTAATCGAATCAACAAATTTTATTGCAACAGTTTCCGATAAATGTAATAATGTTCCTGGTGACATAGGCCTTAAGATTAGAAAAAAATTAAATACAACTTTATTAAAGAATGAAGGGTTCAATGAAATAAGGGAAGTGAAAAACATTTTTGAGGGAAAATTTTCCAAAGAAGTTTTACGTTTGCCCTGTACATTACTTCCAAAATTACGGTATTGTCCTATTACTTCGGTAGATGTTGAAAGGACTTTTTCTATATCAAAACATATTTTAACTGACAGAAGACAAAAATTTTTAATAGAAAATTTCGAAAAATATTTAATTATAAATTCCTATTATAATATTACTATTTAATATTTTTATACTATTCTATACTTAACTTCTACTAGTTTTTGTGTTTCGTTTATTTTAAATAAATTTTTATATTACATATTTTCTTCTGTTTTTTTTTTCGTGTAATGGCTTTGATAGCGTACCAAATTAGGAACAGCAATGTTAATTAGAACCCAACAGTGAATGGTCAAGTGGAAATATTCGCTAGGCATCAGAATTAATTTTTAAATAAATTAATTAATTTAAAAAATCGCGTCCCGGCTGGAATTTGAACCCGGGACCCCTAAGTCCACAGGCCAACGCACTAACCACTGAGCTACCCACCCCCTATTTTTTTTTAAGTATTTTTAACAAATATGCATTTGCATATTTAGGCATAATTGGACAAAATAACTGCATATTTTTGGTAAAAACGATGCATATATATGCGCATATTTTGTTATATTTTGATGCATATATTCCGCCCTCTACTGATCACTATTTATATTCACCAATGTCTATCTACTAATTACTATTTATCTTCACTGTCCATATATAAACTAACTTTTGTTGGTCCTTCACCAATATTTATATACAAATTGGTGGTCTAGAATTCTCTCTACCAAAATTACCAGAATGTACCAAAAACGTTATCACGTTATATTTAGACTAGACATAGTATCTCGTTGACTCTGGAATGTTTGCGAAAGTGTCTCCACCATAGTCGTCACATAGATTTGGTCTTAAGGGGTTTAATTATGTATAATAATCGGACAAGTTGAGCCTCAAAGGCCAAATAAGACAGAAAGGGACTTGGAGGGTTAGAGCATGACTGAATAATGAAATGGCTCACATAACAATACCAAACTGCATGTTGTATCGTATTATATATACAATTTGAATCGTATTTCACTTTTTGGATATTAGTAGAGCAAATTTGGCCACAAACTGGATGAATTTGATAAATTAGGTATGTATCCAAGTATTTCGTTATATTAGTGTGAGTCGAAAAGCTATACAAATAAATTACAGAGGTTTTAAAGAAAATATAGCAAATTAGCTACAACATGCAATATTATATTATATTATAGCGTCGATTTTTATATTAAAAATACCTATATCAAACCAGATACACTCCTGCTTCGAATTATAGTCAACAACACACGTGTAAATTCATATTGATTCAACAGATTTAGAAGTGAAACGGGCAAACTAACAGCTAAACTAGAAATTAGCACCGGTAATGCAAGCAAGAACATAACCTCAATTCAGTTTGTTTACAGGAGCGACTAAAACGGCTTAAACGGTTAAGACTGTGACAACATTGCCGTAGATGTATCTACATTACCTGAGTGGAAACTCGCACAGTTATTTATTGAAACGAAATTATATTATACTGGGAAGTTTCATATTTTTTCATTTTTCTGGTTATTGTGGTTTGGATTTTAATTAAAAAATTCAATCTATATTAATTTGTACTTCAGAAAAAGTATTTTGTGTCCTAAATTTGAAATTTTTGCTTTAATTGAATTATAAACCTTGGTTTAAAACACAGTTCTTATTTAAACAGAGCTAATTTTAAAGTACTTAACTTCTACGCACGTACTTAATACGCCTTACAATTTTGTTCATGAGTTCAAAAGTATAATCACTCTAATTACCATCAACAATGCCAATCCCTCCCCGCTCTATAAATACCCTGGCCAAACCGGGTGGAAAATCTATTTAAAAAGGCCAACGGCTACACCGTTATCCTAGCCCGACTTTGGGAAGCGTTTTCCTCGGCTCAAATCCCGTATCGATCCTCGAAGTTCTTCGATAACACACTTTTAATGAAAACTGTCGCAAAATTTCGGCGATTACCTACTCAAATTGTCGTTGGGAAATTTCGCCGGAAGGGCCTTTACGAAAAATGAGGGTAAACATCGCTCGAGGTGGAAATTATTCAATTCCAGCAGAAAGCTTTGGCGAGTATACGGATGTTGTTAAAACGACGGTTATTATCAGTATTTTTATCAAGCGGTTGACTAAGAAGCTTTTAAGAATAATTTGCTTAATAATATTTTGTGTTAAATACATTTTTAGCAGTCAGTCACTGAGGAAAAATAGGGTCAGTTCGAGTGTTTATAACCATAGATATATAACCAAGACAGATAGGATTATTTATAAAATTTTTGAAGAATGAACGGTGGTGTCCGCGGTAGAAACTCAATAATCGGATTGAACATTGATGCCAAGTTTACGTGCTTTTAACTATAGATATATATAACCAATACAGATTACACAATTTCTGAAGTCAACGCGGATGATCCTCGACAGAAATGCAATATTTGGATAAAATTAAAATATTGATGCCAAGTTTGCGATGTTTTTAACTGTAGTAATGTTATTGCGTTTGCTTGAATTACTGTTAGGTCTTTAAATTGTCAAAAAAAAAATAATGTCTGACAACAGCGGAAAAAGAGTAGACCGCAATTGTGGAGGGTCGTATATTGTTTCATTCATAAAAATTCCTTCGATACAGTACTAGTCTAGGAGCCAGTAATTTTTTTTTGTACTTGTTTTCCCGGTCTGTGTATATTTAAATAATCTATTCCCGGTGAACTGTATATTTAAAATGGAACGCCAATCTATTAACAAAAGTAAGCCAAATTGAATTCGCGCATTATGTCACATCGATACAAGTGAGGTTGTTTACAAAGTGCCTTTGCAGGCCTATTTTGCCCATTTCATGTATTTGTTTTTAAATCATGTTAAATTACTATTTTTCAAACTCAACAAGGAGAAAATCTAATTAACTCTTCCGTTGTATATATATATATATATATATATATATATATATATATATATATATATATATATATATATATATATATATATATATATATATATAAGATAAATTAACTGAAGTTTTATTAGTAAAGTATTAATACCAAAATTTTAATGTAATTTACAGAAAATAGCTAGGTATGTATTTGTTTTTAAATAATTTGATAATTTATCAAAAAAAGGAGTAAAAGTGGAATGACCAGTGGCCAGTAGGTCAGTCAATACAAAGTATCATATATTTCTATTATAACATAACTAAAATACCTACATCTTTTAATCATAAGGACATAAGTTAAAAACCATTTTAATATATGCATTAGAATGAAGTAATAATAACTTAAAGAGACGAGGTCTTAAAGTAATAGCTGGTACAGCATGTTTTTTAAACGTTTCCTCATTGCTGCTAGAATGAAATCACTTACTATGAAATGTGCTCTAAAAACGGCATTTATAGCAGTCAGTGTTCAGTCTTAGGATCTCTTCCTAAAGCCCTCATCCAAGCTGCATACATATTAAAAAATAATTTAAAAAAAAACATATTATATACCTATATAGTTTTCGGTTCTGGGTGCCCTAAAAGAGGACACTTAGCCGACAATTTGGCTCAGATAGCTAAAACCCAAAAGTCACACCCCGAACCAGGACGTATTGCTATCCTTTTAAGTAAAAAATAACTACAAATAACTTACCTGAAAAATGAAGGCGTCTAACTTTACACCAAAAAAACCATACACTTTTTCCCATTGTTGCAAGCACCCGATGACGATTAGGTAGATATCAACTAGAAGCATGTACTTAATGGTTATAAAGCTTATTTTAACACAGAAAGAATAAAGCACTAGTCGAAAAGCAGCAATCAAATATAAATAGACCACAATATTAAAATTCAAATTAAAAACTATATAAAAGACAAATACTCTAAAAGCGCAAAAGATCAGAACCAAATAAAATGAATAACCATAATAACCTAAAAATCACACTAAAATTGCAAAAACTATTACTGTAAAATCATGAGATTACTTAAGAAGAACTTCTGCCACAATTTTAATTGATGCAGGTGGTGATTTATTCGCATTAAAAAGGCATGGAGGCTGGAAATCCTCAACGACCGCTGAAGGATATGTTGATAATTCATTAAATAATAAAACTTTAACGGCTCATAAAATTATCCAGTCAATTGAAAAAACAGATTTTCCACCTAGCACATCAGAAATAAATGAGAATATTTCTACTTATAATATCCTTCAAACCATAAATAACAGCAATCAAATAGAGTCTAATTCCTCTGCACCATCTACATCATCTCTTTCAGTGCCATCTACTTCTTATAAAATACCTCAAAATACTAACGAACCCATAATTATTCAAAATTGCCAAAATTTTACCGTTAATTATTATTCTAAGAATCAATGATATGTTAATGAATTATTGTATTTAATAAATGTTATAGATTATGAAAGCTTTTTTATTATGAATGTATGAATGTGGTTGTAGATAAAGTATAGTACATAACTCGAGTTGTAAGAGCAATTACATGCTCTTAGAATTACTACACTCGCCGCTAACGCGGCTCGTGTGCAACTTTTCTACTCGCATGTAATTAGCTTCTTACTACTCTTGTTATGTAATATACTATTAAATATTAGTTTTTTTTCGAGTAATGAATTCCAAAAAATGTAAATAAATAAATAAAGTACATTTGAATAAACCGCGGGAGAACTAGACACTCTTCTTTTTATTTTCTTCTTTTTTCTACTGTCTTTAACTGTCAAGCCAATCAGCCAATTGTGTAATGTGCGATGGTGGCTCCAAATAGTATGCTGAGGAACTAAAACGTGTTACCAGTGCCGTACATGTAAACGGTTTATCTTACTTATTAATTTATCTATGTGGCAAACACTATTTAAGCGCTGCACATTCAGGTCCGGAATTAACGAGTGGAATATAATACATGTAGTTGAATAAATTCAAACGGCTAATTCAACGTAGAACCAAACAAAAACTGTATGATTGTTCCTAAGAAGTACTTGCTAAAATAAAATAATTATTTACCTATTTTTACTTTAAATGCTAGACTTTGTTTTCCAATTTTAACTACCTAAAAAAAAATTTCAAGAAACAAAAATTTGACATGCTGTTTCTTTTGTCATATATTTTAGATATTTTTCATGAATTGTGTATTTTCTTTTCAGAGGAGAATTCCCCATTTCACTGTAAACTTTCTCTTTTCCGCCGGTCTGCTTAATACGAAATCGCTGGATTTACTTGAAATTTTCCGTACCTCCCCCACTGTTTAACGACTTCATTTTACGGTAATTATGATAGCTAATCCTCTCTTTAAAGCTTTACACGTCGGCTTACAGAACGCTGCGGTGCATCGCTTTGCTAGAACGATGCAACGAATGTTCGTGTATTATCTAATAACGCCTATGTACCACTGTTGCGTAACAGATTCGCCGTTTAACTTCAATCACGATATAAGCCAATTAGGTTATTACTGGTGGTTTAATTGCCAGCGTTGGCGGAGGGATGTCAAAATGACGAAAAGACGCGTGACGATATTAATCAGAAGATGAATTATTGTTCGTGGTTTTGTAGCATTATGTCAAAATTTTACAGGTTGTTTTTTTTTTATTTTTAACCGACTTCAAAAAAGGAGAAGGTTATCAATTTTTTTTATGTATGTTCAGCGATTATTCTTTAACACGGGGTCCGATTTTAATGATTCTTTTTTTGTTAGAAAGAGGGTACTTCAGGAGTGGTCCCATATAAATTTAGTCAAAATGTAATAATTGGGTCCATGAGAAAATCCTCAAACTCTTCATTTTTTATGTATGTTTAGCTATAATGCTTTACCACCTTGTCCGATTTATATGATTCTTTTTTTGTTAGTAAGGGGGTACCTCAGGGGTGGTCCCATATAAATTTGGTTAAGATGTGGTGATGGCATCTGCACGTTTTGAAGTCGGTTTTTTAAATTTTTAATTTCCAATACTTGTGTACTAAATAGTCTAAATAGTCTAGTCCTGGTTTAGGTTAAACTTTTTTGTAGTGACTCAAATATAAAAAATTAATATGGGCTACAAGACAAAAATTAGACTATTTCTTCAAAATAAAATAGACAGGATATAAATACTATTTTGGAATATGACAGATGGACGCACTTCAAGTGTAATCAAAATGATGACAAAATTGACAGCTTTATAATAAATGATTTACATGTTTTTTTGTTATATTATTCAAGTTAACATGGACTTTAAATATCAACTGTTTTTTTTTTATAATTAACGTAGATATAGGCAACACATTATACACTAATTACGACGAAAATTCTTAAAAAAAATGTGATAGAAAAAATCTTATGTGCGTTTTGAGCAAAAAGTATCACTACATGTTACCTCAAAGAATCAACGACAAATCCTCTAAAAAAACTGGTGAAGTATCCTGAAGAAAAATTAGGTACATTTTATCGTTCAGTTTACCAGGTAAAACAACAGGACCTATGAGATTTTCGCTCATTATTCCTGCCAATACATTACTCATATTGAGAATGGCATTAGTTGATGAGCGACTTTTAATCTAAACACACATGTTCGTTGTGTACATTTGTAACACCCCTCTCTGTGAGTGACAGTAAAACTCTGAAAAGCAATTGTTCATTCGTTCTTTTGTTCATTATTACTTTTATCTCCCACATGTTTTCCTTTTCAATACACCACAAAAGCGACATGATTCATTCGATTTTCTTTCTCGTTAATATACAGGAAAAACCAATTTGATTTATTTCAAACTCCCATTTCGATAATCCTTCTATTATCTCATCATATCCAATTTATTAATTATTGTAATTTATGATAGATGGACTATCCGGCCTGACTGATTAGAAAGATCCTACCGACTGCGCCAAAGCGACTACTTTATTTTATTAGTTTCTCGAAACGGTAATTGAAATAGATACGCGACTTCTGTGTATTTTACAAATAGGAACGAATACTCCACGGGAATAAATTTAAGCAAATTGGACCGTTCCGTTCAGAAAGTTTGAAGAATAGTTCGGAGGCTGGATACTTTTATGTAACATTACAAACATTGTTATCTAATAATAAAAATAGTAGAATAGATTATTTATGAAAAATCTTAAGGAACTTTTTTAACCTATAAACTGTTATCATAAAAATCAAAAGAAAGCAAAAATCATATGGAAGGAAAAAATAAATAATGCACTACAATGAATTCAAGTTCCAACAGTCTAAGAAAGAAGTAGGCATTACATTGAAATTCGTTAAGCGTATGAAATACAAAATGATCATCAGTTCAAATGGAATTCTCTGTTTTCTGTTAATAAACTATATTTTTGCAAGAACTTTAGCTTATATTTTTAATATATCCCTTAAAACTGCTAACTTCCAAATAACCTAGAAAAAATGCTGAACTTACTTTGTGTAACAGAACATTATTTACGTATTATTATAATATGCAATTTTGGTAAGCTATTTGAAATGGTCATTGTTCAAATCTTATTCAATCATATTGATCTCCCATATTGGTTTAATTACAGGTAAGTGTTACTTAATATATCACACAAGTACTTGAAGATTCTTAACAGGTATTTACCAATCTTTTATTACACTTGACCAAAGGTACTCTCATAAAATCACAGAAGTTATACTTACTCAAATTCTATAGGTACTTTCATTAAATCACAAAAATCATATTTACTCACCTTCTATAGGTCTTTGCATAAATCATACAAATTATATTTACTCGGTTGGAATGGCCTGTACCAAAAAATTTTAAATCATTTCAAACACCCAAGATCAATCCAGAGATTGAGCCATTTCTTTCAGAAACAGGGGAGAAAAAAGGTTCTTTTATGAGAAATATACAAAACGATTTGGGTAAAGGTCTTGGTGTTCTAGTATCGGGTTTAGGTGATATTATTGAAATTAAAGATCTACCAGATAATATAAACACAATTCTGCCAAAGTTCATGGTCCTTAGAAAATTCATAGGTTATGCACATTTTCAAATTTGTATGCATCAAAGACATCAAATTTACCCCAATTTGAAAAAAAAAAAGGTACAAAAAAGTCGCCTCTTCGGTAAAAATCTTATAGAAAAGTGTAAGGCAAAATCAGATACAAATTTATAAAAAACACAGAAAATACTTTAGGTTTATTTTCAACAATACAATATTTTAATTTACCTGCCTTCCTTTCGAGCTACCATCAGCGCTATTTATTTTACGAAAATTTCCTTAGACACAAGGGCTTTATATCTTTTAATTATCTAGACGATGTTTTGTTACTAGGTCATAATAGCCAACAATGTCAAGAAATAATAAATACAATTATATCACTCTTAGAATCCTTAGATTTCGTAATTAACTACCCAAAAAGTCAACTTTTACCGAGTAGATCTTGTATATTTTTGAAATTTATTTATATTAGCAGATTTATGGGTGTAACTTTACCATCCAATAAACAAAAAAATATAACAATCTCAATAAATACTTTTATGAAACGCAAAACTTGCAAAATTAAAGATTTACATATAATTAATTGGTCATTTAATGGCAATTTGTCCTGCAAATCAATACGAATTTTTATATACAAAAATCTTAGAAAAATAAATATTTATCTTTAAGAGAAAAAAAAGCAAGATTATAAGTCAATAATATTAATCTTTGACGAGGTAAAACATGAATTAAAATGGTGGCTTAATGTCATAACCAGAATATTTGTTTTTCTATTGTCATTTAACTAGACCCTAACTATTTACTCTGACACATCTGTGATAGACCGTGTACTATTTTAGAATTCACTCAGGGTTTTTTGGATTCTACTGAATCCACATTTCATGTCAACTATTTGGAGTTATTAACTGCTCACAACGGTTTTACAAAAAAAAAGAGTAATTGCGCTATTCTAAAACAATCGACAATACTACCACTAGTAGTAATACTAAGGCGGTACTGGATCACAATGGTAAGCTATGCATCAAGTTGTCTAGTCGGATGGCTTGGGTCCTGAAGAAGTAGCCAAAAGGGGCGTGATAGAGCCGTATCCATCTCTGGAGGTAAGCAGAGGTAAAAGAAATTTCGCAGAAGGTAGTCAGATACTAGTGTGCATAGGTGAGTCACCTGTCACCTACACAGGTGATCCTGAAGAGTATTGATGAGCCTCGCCTAGCCTAGGAAAGAAAAAGAAGATCTAAGATGATCAAACCTGATTAGAAGCTAATCAATACCCCATTAAAAGCTGATCAAGACCTCAATAAAAGTTTATCAACATCTCATTAAAAGCTGATCAAGAAAGACCTGAATAAAAATAGATCAAGACCTGATCAGCAACAGTATAGATTTTGATTTATATTCGTTAATATCTCCACGGTTTGTTTTTGTTTCGGTATTCTCTTTTTAATCAGATCTTGATCAGCTTTTAATCAGGCCTTTATCAGCTTTGATCTTCTTTTTCTTTCATACAATATGGACTTGACTAGGCAATGCTCGTCAATATTCTTCAGGTTCACCTGTATAGGTGACAGGTGACACACCTATGCACACTAGTACCTGACTTACTTCCAGAGGTGGATACGGCTTTGTCACGCACCTTCCGGCTTCTTCTTTAGGACCCAAGCCATCCGACTAGAAAACTTGATCGATAGCTTACCATTGTGATCCAGTACCACCTTAGTATTACTACTACCGCTATTTATTATATTAATCGTATGGGTGGAGTAAGAAATATACATCTCTCTAGATTAGCACGTAAAATATGGCAAAAGTATGAGACACGTCAAATACATATTAAATTCGCAACTTGTATAGAGTCATCGCTTAACTTTTTTTGCTGACCTTGAATCAAGGTCTCTAAACCTAAATTTTGAAATAAGATTAAATATAATAACATTTAATAAAATAATAGAAAATTTTGGGTTTCCAGAAATTGATCTTTTTGCGTTAAAACTAAATAACAAATGTAAACTTTTTGGGTCATGGAAAAGAGACGCCGATTCTATAGCTGTGGATGCATTAACCATAGTCTAAGTAGTTCTTTTATGCTTTTCCGTTTTTTCCTTAATAATAAAAACCATAAAAAAAGAGGGAGGGGAGGGTATATTGGTAGTACCATTATAGAAAACTCAGCCATGTTATCCAATTTTCTTAAAAGTACTTAAATCAAAGCTATTTTTTGATTGAGCCATCGATATAGGTCCACTGAATAATAACTTTATAGAGAGGGTTAGGGATGTGTTCTAGTAAACTGGACCTCGTATAATTATGATTAAACTTTCTTACAGGTAAGTCGTTTAATCCGAAATTATTACTATTGGGGGTTTGGCCCCCTGTAAATTCATCGGCTTAAACCGATACTGGTCAACTGTAGATGCAACCCTAAAAGACTTCTTGTCTATGGACATCAAACACTCATGAAAGATACTTCTGTTTAATTCTCTTATTAATAGAATGATTACATTAAATCTACTACTTCATGCTATTGATTTAAAAAAACAAAACGACAAAACCATATAAATTTACCGATCTTGGAGTGCCAACTACATTTCTGATCTTTGATAGCCTATGGTTCAATTGTTTTCCTTTGGTTGTAGAAAATCTTGTATACGTGCGGTATATCTGTCCAAAGCATAAGAGGTGGTTGTTAAATACAGTGACCTTATGTTTAAATTAAAAATTACGGGGGCCCTTCTAATGGGGCATCAGTATTGCATTCGTGCAGAATTTTCTATTCTACAAAATCCACGGCCTTGCACCCATTTTGTTTTCTTTTTCCATTAATATTTATCTCATCGTAAATAATTAGTGCAGTATCTTATTAATGCGAAATCCGTGCTAATTCTGGAGCACCTCAAGGATCTGTCCTTAACCCATCTGTAATTTAATATATTATTAAATGATATCTCTCTTGATTTATTGTGCAGCGCGCTTCTGCATGCTGATGATCTTACACTCTATTTAAGTGTGAGAAAATTGAGTGACCTTAGTAAATTAAATTGATGGTGTTGGTCAAAAATCTTCACATGTTTAATTTTAATTCTTTTACTAATTAACTATATTAATTACAGAATCAACGGTAATATTCTGAAAAAATTTTCATTATTTATACAGAAATATTATTGCATCCTATAAATCTTTAGGATTCTTTATTAAGAATCTAAAATGATTTGGATTGGTGTTCGATATATAATAAACACATTAATTATCTTGAAAAGAATCAAAGGCGACTTCTAAAAATCTTCAGGATTCAGGAAAATTAAACTCTACCTTCAAACTCGATCTCTGTCAAGATCTTCACTGGCATAAAATACTCATTTGACTTTTCAGCTCCTGGTATAAAAATTTAAATGCGATATACGTGATCTACTCTCTCAAACGTTTCTAATACATTGATCTTGACGTTAAAAAATTGATAGCAAGTCATTTTTTTTATTTTTTTGGATTTTTAGTTTTGTTTTGGAGCTTCAATATCTATTAGCGAAACAAAATAGTTATTCTAAATCGACTATTTATTTTCTATTCTCTCCTGTCGTGAAAACATGAAGAACAGTAAAAATTTGCTATAAGATTCTTTTTGACTAATATACATTTATAATATTTAAAGGATACTTTCACCCTATTATTATTCGTATTTTAAGTATCTAATTCCTATTTTTTTAAAAATTGAACGCTTCTTTCATCCCCATTCATAAATTGATGAGAGGAAATTTCCCTCCAATTTCTGTGGTAAATTGTTGAGTTTGCCGATACGCTACTAAAGTATGAAAACAACGGATATTATGAACGGTTAATTAGTGTTAACGTGCAGGGTAATATTGATTTTGATAATGGAGGAACACGAGATTTAGAGGCACCTTTGTTTCGCAAAGAAATAATAATAATAATATTAGAGGCTGGTTTTGTGTTTATATTATCGTTTTTATTATTTTTATTATTGACAACAAATTATCACAGTGCTTTCAGTGGTTTTTGGGACAATTTTCTTAGTGTCCACTAAATTTTTAAAAATATACAAATTTTAGCTATTTTTAAATTGTTTCCCATAATTTTAAACTTTATCCAGTTTTGTGCATCTTGTTCCACTTAAAATGTAATGAAAACTAATTAGTACAAATGTACAGGGCGTCTGATTAAAAACTCTTGTTAGCTGTAGATCAGTCAATGTTGTCATGGTGTACAGAACAAAGATGTCTGAGTTCGAATCCGAAAAATGTGTTCAAATTATAGCTTAAAAAGTTTTGTTAGGTCTCTGTATTTGTCTCCTGAATAAATTAGCCATGCTAACATTTTAAATGACTATTAGGCGATACGAAGTTCACTAATTATCTCATGTAACTGTAATTTTTTCGTTACCTCATTTTTTACCCATAATATAAAAAAAAATCAAAATAAAATTATTCAGTATATCGGTCTTTCCTTTTTTTTCAACGTTATACTTATACTTTTTTCCATTAACAAAAAAAACATGGAAACTCAATTTTGGAAAAAGTACTTTAGTAAAGCTTTAATGCAATAACTGAGGAGCCGAACCTTTGAAGGCATCGCTGTAGTCGAAGCGAAAAAAAATCTCAATACACCGTTTATCGCACGAAAATTATTATTATCATGCATTATATCGTTCTAAATTTTCCTCGCACACACGCATGCATATCGTACACGAGAGCTGTGTTCGCTATCAACACGAAATTGGGAAGTATTTAGAAATTGTGATTTTTCTTTCAAACTAATAAAAAATACAACGAAACAGAGATGAGGAAAATAATAGATTTTTAATCAATTTTCATCGTATGATAAAATGATTGTGTTTAGTGTAAACAAATTTACCGAATCTAATGCTATAACGGTTTATACATAAAAACTTTTTTTTATAAATAATAAATAATAAAATGATAGTACTTTAAAAAGTTAACTTTTTTATTTAAAACTATTTTTACTCCATTATGTCACATCAGTGGCGGCTCTTGGTAATTTAAAAAGGGTGTTCACTTTTTTCCAATAATCTTATCGATTGTAAGTTCGGTTCAAAACTCTGTACAAGTTCCAATATGGCTGTTTTTTTATATGAGTTTGTATTAAGTGTAATTGTTATTATTATCAATATCACACTACAATAAACAATATTTTAGTTATTGTAATATTTGTTTTGTTTTTAATACGTTTTGAAGAGGGCATCATAAATAAACTGAACTAGTAGTGGAATCTTTGTTTTCTGTTGCTATGGATGAATACAACTTTCATCTATTACTAATAAGGTGTAGTGGTCTTGGATTTCTTTATGTTTGTTTTCGTTATGATTCCATTTTCGCTCGTGATTCACTATATAGTTACGCTGCTCCACCCCGCGCCTCGTTGCTAATTTTCCCATAATTGTCTACTAGTAAAAACAAATACAAACCCACTTTAGTTACTAATAATGATATCAGGTCTCCTGAAGCCACCAGTAAATGCCAGTACTGTAAAGCTCCTCATTCTCTAAAAGACTGCAAGACTTTTGTAAACCTATCAGTTGAAGATAAATGGGACTTCGTTAAACATAATTCAGTTTGTATAATATTAATGGGTGTAAAAAAATACACGTCAAGCTTTTACACATTAAGACTTTTTCAGATAAAAAAAAACAAACGAAAATTTAGCACAGTGGTCGCCAACCTGTCAATCGCGAGCTACCGGTAGCTCACGGAGGCAATTCTGGTAGCTCTCACAACGATTTTAATTTAAAAAATACAAACTGCAAAAATCAGAGAAGCTTCCGAAAATTCCACAAAAAAATCTAATTGTTATAATATTAAACATAAACAGCCGCAACGTTGCGGTGAGCGATCTGCCGCTGACGCCATCAAGCTAGAATCGGCTAGAACCGACCAGCCGGACCAGCGCGTTAGTGTTCGAGAACGATCAGAATTGCTTTGAACGGGATAAATACGCACGGCGCGGCGACATTGCGCTTAGTTTAAAACTGAACGCGTAACCAACGTCCAGCGGTTGGGTTAGTGGAGAACAACAAAAAATAATATTATGACAAGCAGTTGTAAGAAGGTAAAGACATACCACTTTCATTCGGAATGGGAAGAACAATACTTTTTTACAGAAGTTAAAGATAAAAATGTGTGTTTGTTATGTAATACTTCGGTCTCCGTTGCTAAAAAAGGAAATATTGAAAGACATCATAAAACTATACATTCTAATTTTGAAAAATCATATCCACTACATTCTGCCGCCAGAAAGGAGAAACTGAAACAGTTAAAAAAGCAGTTAATTGGACAACAATCAATATTTTTAAGAACAGTCGACAAAAATAAGGCTGCAACTGAAGCATCGTACCGTGTGTCCCAGATAATTGCACACAAAAAGAAACCTTATGAAGACGGGGAAATGATAAAACAGGCGTTTTTAGAAGCTACTGATTCGTTATTTCCCAATTTTAGAAATAAGGACGAGATAGTTTCAGCTATAAAATCTATGCAACTTTCTGATAATACAGTGATGAGACGTGTAGAAGTAATGAGCAATGATATTTTTTTACAGTTAAGAACTGACTTAGATAACTGTGTTTATTTTTCACTTCAACTGGATGAATCAACAGATGTCGTTGACACTGCCCAGATGGCCGTGTTCGTCAGGATGGTTTTTAGTGATTTTACGATTAAATAAGATCTTTTGAAGTTTATTCCACTGAAAGGACACACTACTAGACAGTAGTTGTTTTCTCATTTAAAAAATATTATTTCTTTCGAGAAAATTCCAATATCGAAAATGGTAGGCTTGACAACCGATGGCGCTCCAGCTATGGTGGGTTGTGATAAGGGTCTGGTGGCGTTATGTCGTAAAGATAAAACTTTTCCGCAATTTCTCTGTTACCACTGCATTATTCATCAGCAAGCATTATGTGGAAATTTCCTGAAACTAAACAACGTTATGAAACTGGTGGTAAAAATTGTGAACAAGATTAGAGCTCAAGCGTTACAAAGAAGATTATTCAAAACTTTGGCCGATGAAGTTGACTTCACTCTGAAGTCCGATGGTTAAGTAGAGGACGGG
Source organism: Psylliodes chrysocephalus (assembly GCA_927349885.1). Taxonomy (NCBI): domain Eukaryota; kingdom Metazoa; phylum Arthropoda; class Insecta; order Coleoptera; family Chrysomelidae; genus Psylliodes; species Psylliodes chrysocephalus. The sequence continues at coordinate 884,108 of OV651821.1, read as the reverse complement.
TGCTGAAACGTTTTAATGATGTCCTATCTGGCATAGTTTAATTTTTCAAACAACGCGATGAACCGACTCCGGAACTAGAAAATTCAATCTGGCTTAGAGATTTTGGTTTTCTCGTGGACATTACAGAGAAATTAAACGAACTTAATTTGCAGCTTCAGGGAAGAGACAAAGAACTAGCGGAAATGATTTCTGATATAAAAGCATTTATCAAAAAGCTGGAGTTTTGGAAACCTAATTTACAGCGATGCCAAGCATTTTCCTATTTTTTCAGAAAAAATATCTCAATATCCATTAGAACCCTATAACAGCAAATATCATGTAGAAATAGTTTCTACCCTGAAGAATAACTTCAAAAATCATTTTAAGGATTTCAACGAAATGGCTTTAGTAGCGCAGTTTTTTGTTTCACCCTTTATGGAAATTGATATCCAACAGTTTGCAACTTGTGTTATGCAGAACTTTGGCGAAGACATCGCTGCAACAGAAATGAAAGTAATTGAGTTTCAAAATGATTTAGCCTTAAAATCGTTAGTCTCAAGTACCAAATGTATCTGGCCTATTGTAAGTAAAGACAAATATTTAGTTCTATGCCGTGTTGCCTTGAAAGTAAAAGCATTATTCAGTTCAACCTATTTGTGTGAATCTTCTTTTTCCAATATGAAGTTTATTAAGAACAAATATCGCAATCGACTTACAGATGAACATTTGGATAATTGTATTCGAATGGCTGCATCAAATTGTACTGCAAACATTAAAAAAATTATCGATGAGTCTGAGTGTCAGCCTTCATATTGGACGTGCTTTTTTATTTTTCAATGTTTATGTTCATGATAGTGCGTTACTTTTTTGTTGTTATTATTAACTATTTTAAAATCTTACGTGATATGCCGTTGTGGCTGGATAGAAGTTTGTGTTTATTTTTCAAACACCTTCGTTTGGTAGGTAAGAATGTAGCTATGAACAAGTACGTACTAGTAATATTAGTTATTTTGTTATTAGTTTATTATTAGTACCTATGTATTATGTATTACCAGTTAAATAGTAAAATAAATACATATAATGATAAATTAACTATGTATTATTTCATTTACGTTGCGTTACGTGGCTTCCGTGTGGGTAGCTCGCTGTTTATTCCAAAATTAACAAAGTAGCTCAACACATTGAGAGGTTGGCGACCACTGATTTATCAAACTGCGAAATTGGAGACAATGTTGTTGCTCATACTTTAGCATGTAAGACACATGTATTTTTAAAAATAGCTCCTGTTATCATTAGAAATTGTAATGTATAAAAATAAATATTCGCGCTTTTCGATGAAGGATCAACAGTTTCTTTAATTGATGAACAGCTAGCTGATGAACTAAATTTGAAAGGAAGCGCAGTAGACTTAGGGCTTAAGTGGACTAGTAAAAATTTTTGTAGAAACATAACGTCTCGAAGAGTAACCTTTAACATTTCTGGAAAAGGAATGAACAGTTTTTATAAATTAAATTCAGTGTACATGAAGGATTTAGACCTACCTATATAGTCATTAAATTCAAGTAAGCTAAAATCTAAATGGGAACACTTACAAGACATTGATTTTATTAATTTAGAAAATGCTCAGCCGAAGCTACTTTAAGGTCAGGATCACTGGGATCTCATCGCCACTTGAAAACTAATTGAAGGTCCGCAGAATTCCCCAACACTCTCATTAACAAGATACATTACACAGGCAGATCCATCAGAGAAAGATCTGTATGATATGGTAAGCAAATATTTTTCTATAGAATCATATGGGGTAAAATTTTTAGACAGGAAATTATTAAGCAAAGACGATAAAAATGCTGAAGAAATTATGAAAAGAGTGACACGGAAAGTAGGAGAGAGGTGGGAAACAGGATTGCTATGGAAAAATGACACAGTCGATTTACCAGACAATAAACCACTAGAAGAAGATGTGTCAAGATACAAAATTTAAAGAAGCTTACAGTAATAAAATAGAAGAATACTTAAAGAAGGGGTACGTCATAAAAATAGATGAACTGAAAAGTAATATAGGAAATAGAATATGGTACCAACCACATTTCGAAGTAATCAATATGAATAAGAAAAAGTCCCTTAGATTGGTTTTGACTCGGCTGCAGAGGTACAAGGAAGGAGCCTGAACGATTTCTAATAAAGGGGTTCAGATTTGTACAAATCTTTGATTGGGATAATTTGGAAATTTAGGGAAAAACAAACTGCATTTTCCGCAGTCAATAAAGAGATATTTCACCAAGTGAACATAAGAACTGAAGATCAACCTGCTCAAAGGTTTCTCCTCAGGGAGAGTTCAGATGAGAAAATTTGTACATACCACATGGAAGTCATGATTTCTGGGAATGTTTCTTCTCCGTATTGTGTTCAATACGTCAAAAACAGAAACGTAGAAGCTATTTTGTCAAAGCTCTACACGGACGACTATCTGGACAGCGTAGATATTATACAAGAAGCAGTAAAATCATAAATAATATCATCATGATCTACGGAAGAGCAGGATTCGAAATGCGAGGTTGGATAAATAATTCACAGGATGTTATGGACAGCATTACCACCGAATTGTGCTCCTAAGATAAAATGCTGGATGATCCTAACATGTCTTAGGATTAAAATGGTGTCCAATGAAAGATATTTTTAAATTTTCTTTAGATTTTAATAAAATCAAGAAGAGTATAATACTTGGGGGAAAACACCTACAAAAAGAGAAGTTTTAAAGGTAGTTATGTCTCTTTTGGCCCTATAGAACTTTCAGGGAATTTTACTATCAAAGGGAAAATTTTACTGCAGGATACCTGGAAGGCAGAAATGCCTTGGGATAAAGAAATATTGCCAGTTTAAGAGATGGAAAAAATGGATTACAGAAGACCTAAGAAAACTAGATAATATAGAGATTCCACGATGCTACAATTATAGAAATTTTAATACTTTTAATCTAGAACTTCATATATTTACAGATAGTAGTCAGCAAGCCATGGCAGCAGTCGCATATTTTAGGTTACAAAAATGTAATAACATACTTTTAACTTTAGTTATGTCTAGGACACAAGTCGCCAAAGTAAAAGTAACCACAATCCCAAGACTGGAGTTACAAGCAGCTGTCATGGGTAGCAGACTTGCAAGAACGATACAGAAGGAACACTCGCTGAAGATTGACAGTACTACCTTTTGGATAGACTCTAAAGTAGTATTAGGATAGATTCGATGGGAACATGGAAAATTGTAGCCAACAGAATAGCAGAAATTTTGGAAATTAGTCATGAATCTCAGTGAAGATGGCTCCCTACAGAAGAAAACGTCACAGATGAAGCAACGCGGTGGGAGAGCGAGATAAACTCCTCTATTAATTCTAAATGGTTTAATGGCCCTGAATTTTTTTAGTTGAAGAAAAGCTTTACATATTATGGCATATTTACTGAGGAATAAGGACAGAGAAAGAGGAGAACTCAAAATACAATAAATTAGAAAGGTCGAACAAGTTTGGCATAAGAGTATTCAGGTAGAGTATTATAGTAAAAAACTAAAATTCTTAAGAAAAGGAATAGTATGTTATACCAGTTGTCCCATTGTCTAGAAGATGGAATAATTGCTTAGCAGGAAGATCTGATAATTCACCAGAACTATAAGTGGGGTTACAATCTTCTTCGCCAATACATCAAATGGTTAAAGTTTATCACGATCTGGAGGATCGCCTAGATATATTTTGTACTAGCCCAAAAAAAAATAAAATCAATTCTTAATCTTAATAAAAAGTAATATCATACAATAATTAACATTTTATTTTTCATTTTTTTTATAGAACTTTTAGTTCAATATATGTCAAAACCTACTTATTTTAGTTTTCAAATTGTAAAATTGTAAAGCATTTTTACAGACATACACGTTTTTTTTTTCACATATTGTTTTTTTTTTTTTTCAAGCGTATGTCTGTAACTTACGCACAACATATTTTGATGATTTTTAGTATAAATTTTTTCCCGTTACCCTGTAATTGGCATGAGCTGTTTTCTTAATGTAAATATAAATAAAAATAAAAAAAAAATAAAAATAACAATTTTTCTATTACATAATGTCACAATTAAGCTGATTTATGTCATTTTATGTTTGTTTCACTACGTTTCACAGATCTTTTAACGTGTGACATCTCTTTTTAGCTCAAGACTTTCGAAAACACCCCTCACTCCTTCGGGCTCACCAATAAAAGAGCGCCACGGAAACGCGATTAGCCAGAGCAAGTGGCCTACCCAAAAATAGATATTAATACGTATGAAACCAATAAAATAATTATTAAAATGGAATTAATATTCTTTATTTTAAAATAATGTAATTATATAAAATGTAACTGGGTGTTCACTGCACAAATGAACCAATGGAAAAACTGCCCTCGCTTCTGTAGACACCTAAATAAAATTAATAAAGCAAGATAGAAATGTCGAGTTAAATAATGATGTTAAGTTTGATTACAGATGTAAAAAGTCTCTCGCGAATAAGAAAAAGTGACTCAAAAAAAAGGAAATTAAATTTAAACTTTTTAACAGTATTTTCACACCTTCAACTTCGTCGAAGCATATTTTCCCCTTTGTGTATATTCATTGACCTGGGAGTAATACGGCTGGCATCGAAGGAGATGGACTGAAATTAGGTGCTAAGAGACAATGTTTACTTCATATATTTTTGCCAAGTTTGAGTTGGCCTTTATTTTTATTCCATTTCACGCCCGACTGAATTAAATATTGCGAAATAAGTAAGTCAAGATCGAAATAAGGGAATTTACAATGTGATTTTACACAGATATTCACCCAGTATGACTGAGATTCCTTACACTTGAAGAAGAAAAACCAAGGGCAACTAAATATACCTGAGAACTACTTACTTACCAATCTATGGAGTTTACTAAAAAAGACCGAATTAGACAAGGTACTCTAAATAACGATTAAAGGATATCCACAATAGATCTAAAAAAGTCGAAGTAGGAGAGGCCACATGGCCCATAGTCCTAATTAAATGTAATCTAATCACCCTGTATAATAGCAAGTTAAAATTTTTAACATTTAAAACGATTAATGTTTCTTTTTGCACCTTTTATTGAACACAAATTCAGGACCAACATTTTTTATTGTTGATAGTGACTTGGTTGATTACGCACCTTAACTCGTTTTTTGAATTTCTACAATTATTTGCAAAAAATAGAGTAAGTCGATAATTAATATTGAAAAGCTACACTCAATTTGGTTATTTAAACCAGAAAAGCTGTTAATTTATATGGTCTTTAGTTTAAATAATACTTTCCAGCTGCTTCATATAACTTTATTTCACTTTTAATTAACATTACATATTTCCATTTATATCTTACAATAAACAACAACCAACAACAAATGACCCAATCTGACATAAGTCAATATTCTGTCAATCGTACAGTAATACCACTAAACAAAACTTAATATAACTAACTGACTTATACAATAAAAGTAATGGTACTAAATTATATTTCAACAATGGCTTATTAAATTGATTTTGGATTTTTGGAATATATAAAAGATATTAAAAAATACTGTCCAAATTTAAATTTTAATAAAGAGAATTTAAAATTTTTGATAAATTTTAGGTATTTTTTAAAAATTCATACCTATTTACCAATCAGAATAAAATTACCAAAATTCACTTGATATTTCAGATAAAATACTGGGTGATATTTTAACATTTACTTTCCTATATTGAATTTAATTTATGTTTTATTATTTTTATTCCCACTAAAACAATTTATATTCTTCTCTATTGATTTTTGACTTTGATTTTTTAAATTTAGTAATAATTTTATAATAATTCTCTTCTATGAAAATTGTATTATTTTACAAAACGTTTAGGTCTTTAAATATTATGACAACGAACCGGCACTGTTAACACAGCTCCGTAATTATCATAAAACGCCGAAATAAAAGTTAGAAATGTTTAGATTATGAATCCAAAAAACTTCTTCAAATACGTAGCTACATTTATACAGTGGTTTCGAGGGATTCGGATACCTTATACGTTATCACAAATTATGCGCATATATTTGAATGTTTAAATTGAAAAAATGGCGTCTGTTAACCGGTAGCTGTCAGTTACAGAGAAATTCTTATTCTGCCGAGACGTCGCGTCTTTCATACACTTTTGATGTTGATGGAATGTATGTTTGTGTGTGTCGCCGTTTTATTTGCTTTGCAGTGGTTGTTTGATAATCATTTTATTTTCCTATTGGTGTCTGCGAATATTTGAAGATATGTTTACTTTTAATTTTATGTAGGTTTAAAAAATTACCAGATCAATTTTACGAATATCTTCAAATCAAAACATAAAATAGAACACAAAACGGAACAATATATAGAACATAAAAAATAACATATAAAAGAGAAAATAAAACATGAAGCGGAACAAAAAATAGAACATAAAATAAAATATATAATGGAACATAAAATAAATCGTAATATTTCACGTTATTGAACATCAAATAGAACGTAAAATGAAACATAAACTATAACATAATTTGGAATAAAAAATAAGTTATAAAATAAAACATAAAAAGAACATTAAAATAAAATTAAGTTGCTCCCTATTTATTTGCCAGTGCTAAACAGTGGCGTCTGATTTTTTATTTTCCTTTTCGTTTAATTGTACCGGACTAAAATTACGTTTCATCAAATCGAAATGGTGCTTCTTTCCGTTTATAATAATGTTTTCTCGAGCGTAATCCACACCCGAAAGGAAATCATAAAGAAAAATATGCAACTGTATAAATATATGTCTCTGATACCAGATCTATCCAATTGGAACGGAAAATGCAGCGTTCAAGGAAAACGGGAGAGAATAATGATTCCTATAATTGGCATAACATCTTTAAAATGGATAAATGCTCCTCTCGATATAACGTTTACTATTCGTTGGGCTTGTATGGATGCGGTTATTGAATATATTAGTATTTATTTATGGTTTCCTTTAATGTAATACATGCAGTTTTGTAGAATATATCTTCACGCCTCATATTTACTATTTTTTTATTATTCTTGTTCAATGAGAAAATAAAATCAGCGAAATATGTTCTTTCAAATGTTTCTCTAATATTTTGATAGTTGCACTTGATATAAGGTTTCCCAAAATTAATTCAACCTTACACTTAAAGTAATTCATTTTCTAAAACATTAAATATTCTACACCTACGAGAACATAAAATAGAACATAAAAGAGAACACAAATTAGAACATGAACTGGAATATAAAATAGAACATAAAATAGAACTTAAAATCGAACATAAAAAATAACATAAAATAGAACGCAAACTAGAACATGAAACAATATAAAATATATTATGAAATAAAATATAAAAGAGAATATAAAATAAAGCATAAAATAGAACATAAAATACAACATAAAATAGAACATAATAAAATATATAATAGAATATACAATAGAACATAAAATTGACTATAAAATAGAACATAAAATAAAACATAAAATAGAACAAAATAGAACATAAAATATTACATAAAATAAACCATCAATTACAACATCAAATGGAACACAAAATGGAACATGAAATAGAACATAAAATAGAACATCAAACAGAACCTAACATAAAATAGAACATAAAATTGAATAAAATAGAATATAAAATAGAACGTAAAATTAACCATAAGGTAGAACAGAAAATCGAATATAAAATATACTATAAAATTAAATATAAAACAATATAAATTAGAACATAAAATATAACATAAAATAAAACATAAAATTAAACAAAATAGAACATAAAATAGAACATTTAATAGAACATTAAATAGAATATAAAATAAAAAACAATATAGAACATTAAATTCAACATAAAATTCAAGCAGCTTGTATTGTAGGTACAAAAACTGTAACATCGTCAAAACCAGGAGATGAAAAAATATCAACAACAAAACCGGTAGCTTAGTGATATCTAAAGTTTCTAAACCTGGGAACTCTAAAAATGTCTGTATTTAATACAACCAGTTGTATGTTAATTTATTCATTTATTTTATGATAAATTGTTAGCTATGATGTGAAGAAATTATGACTTTGGTGTCAGATTCAATAGAGTATATATCCTTCTTCAATAAAGTATAAAACATAAAATAGAACATAAAAACAAAAATAAAATAAAATAAAACACAAAATAGAACATAAAGTAAAACATAACATAGAACATAAACTAGAGCATAAATTAAAACTTAAAATAAAATATAAATTAAAATATGAAACAGAACATAAAATAGAACATACAATAGAACATAAAATAAAACATAAAATTGAACATAAAATAGAACACAAATTAGAACATAAAATAGAATATAAAATTAAATATAAAATAAAATCTATAATGGAACATAAAATATAACGTAATATTTTACCATACTGAACATAAAATAGAACGTAAAATGAAAGATAAACTAGAACATAATTTAAAACAAAAATATACTATAAAATAAAATATAAAACAGAACAAACATACAACATAAAATAAAATATATAATGGAACATAAAATATAACGTAATATTTTACGTTACTGAACATTAAATAGAACGTAAAATGAAACATAAACTAGAACATAATTTAGAACAAAAAATATAATATAAAATAAAACATAAAATGGAACATAAATTGGAACATAAAATGGTACGTAAAATGAAACATAAAATAGATTATAAAAAAAAAACAAAAAATGGAACATAAAAAAGATTAAACAAAAAATGATTCTTCATTGATGTTGGCTCACACTTAGAACTGCTTATTTTCTACCTAGATTCATCTTTTTCTTTCTGGTTCTAAATCCTGTGCCTCCTTAACTCTAAATTAGATACTTCTATTGGCCTGACAAAATCGATAGTGACAAACCTAATTAAATTGTGAAATTCAAGGAAAGATGGGATGAAACAAGAAACTGCAGAGTTGTCAGGCTGCTTTTAAGTTATCCTGACAACACTGCAGCAGACAAATACTTGACGATGACTAGACAAAATCTGCGCCTAGTCACAGGTATTCTGACTGGTCATTGCCAAGTACGAAAGCATCTCCATATCATGGGGCTGTCAGAATCCACACTCTGCAGAGGATGCGAACAAGAAGATGAGACCATCGAGCATATCCTCTACGATTGCTCGACGCTCTAATTTATTAGGAGATTTGTGTTCGACGAGTATCGGCTAACACCGACCAATATAAGAGAAGCATCTCTTGGCAATGTTGTCAACTACATTAAATCTGTAGGTTGGCTCACGAGCTAGGAGGATGCACAATGGGCCTTCACACGTGACAGATACAGATACTCCAAAGTATATTTGTTTTTGTTATTTTTAATAATAAACTGTTACCTTAGGTATTTGGTTTTTTAATTTAACTCTACAAAATCCTACAATTGTATATTTAAAATTTCAGCTAACTTTCTTAATCTTTACAATAACAAATATTTTACCGCAAAAACAAGTGTAAACAATTTTTAAAACCCATTTCTTGTAAATTGACCAGATTTTTCTCTATATTGTAATGCGAGCCACTTTGTTATTCAGTCATGCTCTAATCCTCCAAGTCCCTTTCTGTCTTATTTGGCCTTTGAGGCTCAACTTGTCCGATTATCATAATTAAACCTCTTAAGACCACACATATGTGACTACTATGGCGAAGGCGCTTTCGATTACTATTCCAGAACGAACGGGATAATGTTACTAGTTTTGGCGAGAACATTCTAGATCTTCATCAGAATTTAAATATTGGTGGAAGAACCAGTGTAGTTAGTCGTATACAAACAGTTGTGAAGATAAATAGTGAACAATTTAAAGACATTCGAAATATATATAAATTAGAATAGTATTGTTTAAAAATAAATAAGTGTTCAAATAAATTTTTAACAAATAAACTGTTATTTAAAATAAACAAACGCTACAATATCATCCAGAAATAACAAATAATACGCATATAGCTTTCTATAATATTAATCACTACTTCATATCGCACATTACAATCAATTTCTGATATATTCTGATTAAACCCTTAACTCGCATCTCCATATATTTTTTTTATTCAATATATCAGCACATTTTTATGCGTACGTTGCACATCGAACATCCACCAAGCCGAAATCCAGATTGCTTGATGATTTATATCGCATAAACGTCAGTCCCACTAGCACGACGATTATTTATCACGCCAAATCCAGATTGCCATGTGATGTGTGTAAGTGGTTGTATAACGCAAAGGGATTGCACAGGTTTGGTTTTGGTCGTTTTTCAAATCATGAAACGAAATAGGAAAAGTTTTTTTTTATAATGAAGTAGTGCAATCGTTAAGCTACCTACTAGCAGGCATACAAAAAATATAAATGAACCATTTGTAAGAAACAATTGAATAATTTCACTAAAAAACAATAAAACAACCGATTTTTAAATCCCAAATGGAAATTTTATTAACACGTCTAATTTGCCAAATAACTACTGTAATACAACTGACTGTATCGATCAACTCAAGAAGACATAATACCACTGTTGAAAAACCTAGGAATTAGAACACACCGTGGGCTTGCGGAATTTCTTTTACACAATATAATTTGTATATCCTGAAAAAATATATTATTAAAATTAGTAAATAGCTTTCGGCATTCAAGCCATTTTCAGTGCATATTGCTAAGCAAAAGTAATTCATTAATATGGGTCGTCATTATTTTTCCAATAATAAAGTATTAGAGAATACCAAGTGAATCAAACAAAACAATGAGTGAGTCAAATGTATATGAGACTATTCTATAAATGACAGTATACTTTCGATCTATTATCACTAGGGCTTGGAAAATATGTACTTAAAAATGGTCTAAATATGTATGCAGTTATGCGTTAACAATAGACAAAATATGCTTTTAAATATTCAAAGTAAAAAGACAGTCATTTTTGATATTTCAATTTTAATATAGACTTTTTAAACATATGATTAGATGATTTTACATTTCTATCAATTACATCTAATTAATTATTATTATAAAAATGAAAACAGTGAGTTAATTAATATTTTTCAATGTTTTCAACAGTGAAACATTGCCTTCTATCACTTAAAAGATGTTTGTATGCCGGAAATGAACGTTCCACTTCACAAGACGTTGTAGGTGCATATTTAAATTTTAAAATTAAAAGTGGTGAAATATTTGAATCCATTTTATTATTAAAGTTGCCAGATAAAACATTATTTATACCCTCTAATGTCTGAAATCCTTTATTATTTAGTAAAACTGATTTAAATTTTCGTATAACATTATTTTCCATTAACACAGACTGTTTAATAAAAGATTTTAAATTTTTAACTGTTTGTATGCTTTCAAATAATGCCATACCTCGAGATTCAAGCTTAGTTATGGCTGTGACTATGCATGTATAATTTGCTTGAATGTGGACAATATGGCTATAAATTATAGGATCGTTAAAAATATCGATGCATTTTTTAATTGCAATTGAGTCTTCTGGGTCAAAGTCGCAGATGACATCTTTAATTACGTTAAAATTTGTCGCAATAAAAGTAACATAGTTTAACCAAGTGCCTCATCGTGTTAAAACTGGTTCTGGTGGCAATGGAATTCCTGGTAAACGATTCTTATAAAATTGAAACCGAAGAGGAGCTTTTACAAAAATCTTTTTAATATTTTTAATTAAATCATTTACGAGTGGAAATTCATTCTTAACCATCTCAGTCACCCTATTTAAACCAAGTGCTAAGTATGTGCAATGGATTAAATTCGACTAAAATATTTTTAAGTTTCCAGCTGCTTTTACCATGTATGCAGCAGCATCAGTGACCATTAATAAAATATTGTTTGTAGGCATTTGTCTAGGTAAATAAAAATTTGTTAACGAATCGTTAATAAATCTGATTATCGTTAAATTATTTGTTTTGTCTTAAACTTTAACTGCAATTAAATATCCTTTACCAGGGATATTTTCATCTAGTGCGCCTATTATAAAATTTGCAATATAGCGCCCCTGCGTATCAGTTGATTCATCAACCGAAAACCACACAGGTTTATCGTTAATTTCATTTTTTATATAATTTAATGCGTTATCGAAATTAACTTGAACGTATTTTTTGCGCAAAACGGAAGAATTGGGTAAATTTTCTTCCTTAAAATGAGTTTTAAAAAATTTCTAAACAAAGGATTATTCAATTTGTGAATTGGAATATTACAAGATACAAATAAATTGCACAAATCTCTATTAAAATTGTCCTGATGATAAGAAGTGGTTCCTTGGTCTGTTATTAACTGTTAAATCAATCGGTTTGGAAGTTATTTTCTGGATAAGTGACTTGTTGTTCCTAAATGTTAATCCACTTGAAATTGTAAAAGATTTTCTTTTTAAATCCAAAAATACGTGAATTTTTATATATAAAAATAAAATCTAGATGATTTTCAAAAAATCTGGGTTGTAGAAAGAAGCTTTTGAGTGAAAATAAAAAAAAACGTTTCCGTATTTAAAAAAAAAGAAAAACTATTATATTGTTGATTTTTTTAAAAATTACATGAAATCCGAATAAACAATTTAGTATAGCTCTTATATCATATCTTGATTTTGTTTCTTTTTACTTCTAAAATAGGATTCAGCTTGCTTTGAAAAAAGTTAATAGTGTGAAAAATACAACAAAAATGTTAGTTTATCGCAGGTGGAGCAAAAAATGTAATTATACAATTCTTAAATCACTTTTTCCATAGATCCATTTCTTTATAATTTCATAAATTGTTCATAAATACAATAAATATCGTTGCCTAACTTTAATTTTTAAGTACCTACCTCTGTTTTCAATATAATTAACTAATTTATTTAATAATAAAAATCTCTTTAAAACATTACGCTTACTTAGTTACTTGATCTTTTATTTGTTATTCATTGCCAAAATCCCGACTCTATATAACATTTTTAGATTTTGAGATCACACTATTTAACAGTCTATAATAGCCGTGGAGAAAGTATAGTCTTCAACTCGCATAGAATATGGCTCTTATTCTATACTCGTTGAAGAATATGCTATTCTTACATGTGTTGTTTAAGAGAGTAATTATCTTGACAAATATAGAATTCATTAAAATATTTTACCCTCTAACCTAAATCTTTATTTTGTATTTGATAAACTGTATAACTTTTGTGAAATCTTAAATTTCTCAGTACTTATTACACCATAACCACTTTTCTGTCATAAATATTGATTCAATCTGTTTTTTGTTTAATTGATAATCTATTTTAAGCTTGAAACAGTCCAAAGCCGGCTCTGGACTATATTATTCAGAAGACTACGTGTGTTGTGACAGATTTTGGTTTATTTTTTATTTCGTGAGTATTTGTAGGTATGTTTTTGTGCTTGTTCTTGGAATGCATTAACCAATGATAAATGATGGCCTAGAAATGATGTAATGGTGTTTACTTTGTATGTTTGAGATTTTTAACGTTTTTGCATGAATTACGTCGGTGTGAAAGGGTTTTGTATCATTAATTTTCCATATGCAGAATAAAAAACATGTTTTTTGTGTTTATACCTAGATAATATACAGGGTACCCACAATATAAAATCTTGTTAATTTTCTAGCCAATTTGAACTATTTAAATTAATAATATAGGCAATATTATAAATAATTCAATCTTTGGATTTATTAGTCATATGTTCGAATAACACCATTAACCTTTTTATTAATAATAAAAATCAAATTAATTAATTTGATATTTTCAACAATAAACGTTGAATAAAGCAAAATGAATCAAAGACAAAAACTAAATTTCATTTTACAACGAGCCACAGATCCCACAAAAAACTTCTTTGTATTCCTACTGTCTAATAAAACACTTTTGTGAAGTCTCTCGATCACTACCTTTATCTAGTTTCAAAAGAATCAAGGGCACATTGGTCTAAATGGATAAGGCAGTCGGACCAAATTCTTCAGATTTGATCCAACGTAATCAATCACGCATTTTTAAAATTGTTCCAAAATGGCAAAAAAAGGTAATATAATAATAAACTTTATTTACGAGGGTCATTCAATAAGTAAAGAGACAAATTGCTATAGCTCAAAACTGGTTTATTTCAATCTTTCAAAATTAAGGCTATTTTTCAACATAATCACCCCTCACAGTTATGCACTTGTTTCATCTTTCTTTCAGTTTCCTAATTTCCTTGGCGAAGAATTCTTTCGATTTACCCTGAAGCCACTTTTACACCACTTCCTTAACTTCCTCATTCTTAGCAAATCTTTTTCCACGTAGGGCGTCTTTAAGTGGTCCAAACAGGTAAAAATCAGATGGGGCAAGGTCGGGACTGTAGGCAGGATGAGGTAAGACTTCCCAACCCAATTCTTAAAGCTTATCACGGGTCAGCTGGGCTGTATGAGGGCAAGCGTTATCGTGCTGAAGAATGACTCCTTTTGACAAGAGTCCACGGCGTTTGCTCCTGATAGCGTCTAACTTGTGTTCTAGTATCTCGGAGTAGTATTGGCTATTGATAGACTGGGCCCTGTGAATCCCAAAAGATAGGCAGCATCACTTTACCGGCGGAAGGTTGAACCTTTAATTTTTTACGAGAACTAGTGTGTTTCCACTCCATACTCTGCCTTTTGGTTTCAGGGTCGTAGTGATGGTTTCAGACCTCGTCGCTGGCCACTATTCTTTTAAAAAAAGGGTCTCCTTCAATCAAACTTCGTTGCTTTAAGTCTTCACTAATGGAAAGCCTTGATTCTTTATGAGCGTCACTAAGCTGTCTGGGAACCCATCTGGCACACGTTTCTCTGTACTTTAAATTGTTATGAATGAAATTGTAAACATTTCCAATACGCACTTAAACTTCCTCAGCTATCATTTCAACAGTAATTCTTCTGTTATCACTAATAAGTCTGTTTAACGTTTAGGTTGTTTGGTCTTTTGACAATTACAGCATAGCCCGGAAAAACATGGAAAACTGCTGATTTACGGAAAAGATGACGTTTTTAAAAACTTTTTGACATTTCAATGAAACTTTTTGGTGGAGAAGGGGTTTTTATAAATAATATATTGTGTAGGAATTCTTTCTTTAGTTTTCATGTTTTTTTTTTATCGGGAAAATAGCTGGAAAATGAAATATTAGTTCCATATTCCTATATTTTTTTTTATTTGTAAATGTTGAACTTAACACAAAACGAAAACAAACAAATCAAAAATTTCCAAACAACGGCATTTGTAATCAATAGCTTTCTTCTTCATCTTCACCATCCTCATGTAGTATATCATTGAAGTTAACTAGGTCTGGCTCATCTCCACCTTCAAACTCATCTGAATGATAGCTTTCCATAACATCGGTTAGTTCGGGCGGCAACGAATCCTCTTATATCCAATCAACCTTCAGTTGTCCATTTTCCAATTTCCAGCCATGCTCCACTGGACTTGGTGCCATAGATTTAGCGACGTAGGCATTATTCCATATGTAGCACTGGTAGTTTACCCGACTAATATAGTTTTTAAGAGAAGCTTTGCAAGGAGTTAATAGACCGAGTTCAACACCTTGTGTATTTGGCAACGCTGAGGTCACTGTAGGAGAGTATTTGTGTGTGAACAAATCATACCGTAGCTTATTTATATCTGTGTATCCTTTACCGCTGTACAAGTAACCTGTCGGTAACTGTAACTGTAAGTGATGATCCTAATGACCTAAGAATAGGCACGAATTTAGAATATTTTTCTAATTTAGATTTTACTGACAACTTTCCACGACGAACAAAAGAACTGGTAGTGTCACATCCGGATAGTGCATGCATGTTTAACCTAATTTCCAGAAATGTTGATGATATTAATGACCCTTCGTTTGTTTTCAACTCCTGTATCAAACAGTAACACATTTTCAATTTCGTTGGCGTAACTTAACAGGACCATAAAAACATTTGTATCTGGTAACCTAATTCTGATAGGCAATTTATTTTGACAAGATTGAGAAGCATGGAAGCAACATAAAATAATTTTAGCACCCGTTTCCTCTTGTGAAGAGCATAGCTTTTCTTGTACAGTATAATTTACAGTTGAACCGTCTTCGCTAGTAAACAACGTGCATTGATCGTTGAGTGATAAATAAAGTTTTTTACCATACAAATGATGGGCATAATTGTCTTGTTTCCAACGATGGTAAAAATCATGGTCTTCATCGAGATCCACTGGCACTTGTTTACACACAGTTTCCAATCTATTACCTTCACTGGATTCTTTTAGTCGCACTTCAACACACTCACGAACTTTTTGAAATGATTGAGCGAAAAATGATCGAAGAAGAATATTGCCTTTATTGTTTTCATTAAAATTAATTATGCATCTCTTCTCCTGTGATGTTGTTAATGCTCTATTTCACCGCTTTAGACTTAAAGGGTTTTCATCACACATGATTACAGTTCACCTGAAACAAAAATTAATTATTTGGAAAAGGTTAATAAAAATATAAGAACTTTTTTTCAGTTTTCCGCGGTTTTCCATGTTTTTTTGGACTATGCTGTAATTGGCATGAGGCAAACAACTAAAACCTTAAACTACATGGCAATACCAACCAAAAAATATGTGGCTCACAAATTCCCACGGAGGGGGGATTGGGGTTATATACGAGCATTCGCTCTATTATTCTGAATTTGTTCGGCTAACTTTTATCCTAAACTAGTAAATTTATTATTAAAATCATTAGCTATTTCTTGGTTACCTGTTAATAAGTGTTCGTTGTCGTTTGCAATAAGGTTAATCTTAAATTTTGTTGGTTTTCCCCTGCACAACTTTTTCACCGTGTCCCACAAATATTTACTGTTATTTTTGTTTGCCTCTAGTTGTTTATAGTATTTTTTTTTTTAGTTTTTTTCTTCTTTGATTTGTAAGAATATTTTTATAAGCGTTATATTTTCAGGGTATTTATTAAAATTTTTAAACATTTAATTTTTCTTATTAATCATTTTTAATAAACTGTTTGTGAATCATGATGCAACAGTTGTATTTCTACGCCTACATAATTTTTTTTTCAGTACAGGCATTAATTATATTTTTCAATTCTCTAATTAAATTGTTTTTTGCAGTGTTTGGGTTCTCTGCTGAGCAGACAGAGTTCCAGAACATATATTGACATGATTTCACTGCCTTTTCATAATTTATGAATTCTTTTTAACAATGATTGTTTTGTTCTATTTCTATAACTATCTAAAGTAAAGTTGTATCATGATCAACAGTTGTGGTTTTTTAGTACAATAGGAATTGTCATATCGACAGCATTAATGTTTTTATCTTTGAAAAAGATATGATTCAATCATGTTTTTTATCTGGTAGCTTTATTTATCATTGACCGTACCCGTACTCATGTAATATATACTCTAATTTGTGATCGTTATTGTCTAGTATATTTATATTTATATCGCCAATAAAAATATTGTATTTGTGAGTATTTGTTTGATTTTCATTAAAATAATCGTATAACGTCTGCAAAAAATAATTCACATTGAATGCAGGCGATCGATAGCAAGCTGTTATAGATATATTTATTTGTCCAATTTCCACTTTTAAAAAGTTGTTATGATATTATGTGTAAAGGAAAGATTATTTTTTACATATATTACTCTACTATCATTTTGATTATATTGTCCTTAATTAGAAATTAAATTATATATTAGGATCTGCTAGTTGCCAAGTTTCTGTTAGTATTAGAATTTTAAATTTATCAATGTTCTTACTTATACTTCTTATATTATTTTGTAATCATTATTAATATTTAAAATATGATTACATTCTTTATGAATCATACTCCGAAGTTTTATTATTTTTAATTTGATAATAAAAGAACTTCAAGGTCATAAATAGGACATGACTAAATAATGTAAGGGCATGCTACTAACAATTCTGACCCATTGCTGGACCTAAGAGGTGAGGACCTTTTTTAAGCTCCTCAATCTAAAGATTTTCCACATAATTTTTTTTAGTTTCTCAACCAAAAGATAAACATAAGACAACTTACTGTCCAAGTCCTGCTATTTGCTATGTTTAAATGTTTGACTTTTGGTACAGACGTAACCTCTCGAAGGGTGGGGGGGGGGGGATGGTTGTACCATGACGTTGCTCTGCTTATGGTCATAAATAAAAGGCACATTGATTGTAAGAATTTTAATCGTTGGGGGAGAGGGTTGATATAGCTTCTACTATCTTTATCATCATTTTTATTATTACTATTAATTATTATTGTTTCAGGAATCAAATTCAAAAGGACTCATTGCATAAGTAATGTAAGTACTCTTTTCTTAACCTTTTATTATTACACCTTACTATATTTTACATTTTTGGAGCAATAAGACATTGACTGGTTGGATTAAAATTAGCGCTATTGGAGAAAAAACTATTGTCCACCTAAGTTGCGCATTTCGACCGAAGCGCGGTTTGTTTGTCTTGTGAAGGACCTCTTCTGTTTTCAGAAGCACAGTATAATGCCATTCTAACTTCTCTTGCCAATCCTACTTACACAGTGTATTATGGTTTTTTTCCTAGACTAAGTGCCAGTTCGTTAAGTTTTAACGACTTAAATGAATCAAAACGGCTGTGTTTTGTTGTTGTCGTTTTTGGAGTGCAGGATATTTACTGAAAAGAAAAGATAAGTCCTATTTTTGATGTGTAAATTAAAAAGCTTCTGCCACAAACGATATAAAATTACTCCTTTTCCCCTTTTTTTTTAATGTAATTATTTTGTAAATCACTTTACATACCAAATCGCCACAAAATATCTCCAATAATATCCACATTCACATCGATCACCCTAATTTTATTCATGGCTCGTCAGATTTATAAATCTAATTCGAGCGATAAGTTGGCGTTATTTATCAGTGGCGTATTCCAAAAAAAGAGAAATTTTGATCTATATTTTGTGGTTAGTATAATTATTCATCAAAATATTAGTGTAAATAGGCAACAGAGATCAGTTTGAAGGTTATCTAAATCAATTTAAAAAATCATTTGACACATTAAGCATGAAACAATTTAAGGAAAATAGAAATGTTTCCAGAAGTTTTCAAAATTGCAAAAATGGCGACATATGTAAACCATCCAGTTATGGTCTAACAATTTTACAAAAATTTCAGAAAAATTGTAAAAATTAGACTTGAATCATTTTTGAACAGTAATAAAATATTTTCAAAGAGCAGTTCTGTTTCCAAAGCAACAAATCTACTGAGGATGCTATAGCAGAGGTTATAAAACACATCAATAATCCAGGGTTAGTAATTAATAGCGGATTTTGCCAAGGTATTTGACACTATTGATCATTAGGAGTTGTTGAAAGCCTTGACAGATGCAGGAGTTAGGAGTAGTTCGTTTATAGATGATGTAGCAATATTAGCAAAGAATCCAAATTTTTAAAAGAACACGAAATATTCAAATTAGATACATAAATAGCACCTCTTATACAATTAAAAAATTTTACAAATAGAAACGTTGAATTAGGTGTTCCTAGATATGTGACACTGTGATCTTTAAAAACGCATTAGTTTAAAACCAGTTACTAAAAATGTCTACAATTCGCAAAAATCATACAAAGTAGTTGTAGAAATAGTTTGTTAAAGACAGCAGTACTGTTTACTGGTTTTAAAATTGCAGGCTGATAAAGTTGAATTGTGTATTCCTAGAAATGTGACACTGTGATCTTTAAAAATTCATTAGTTTAAAATCAGTTAATAAAAAAGTCTTTAATTCACAGAAATCATACAAAATAGTTGTAGAAATAATTTGTTGAAGACAGCAATACTATTTATTTACTGGATTTAAAAAAGCAGGCTGGTAAAGTTGAATTATGTGTTCCTAGAAATGTGACACTGTGATCTTCAAAAATTCATTAGTTTAAAACCAGTTACTAAAAAGTCTTTAATTCGCCGAAATCATACAAAACAGTTGTAGAAACATTATGTTGAAGACAGCAATACTATTTATTTACTGGTTTTAAAATAGCAGGCTGGTAAAGTTGAATTATGTAATCCTAGAAATATGACACTGTGATCTTTAAAAATTAATTAATTTAAAACCAGTTACTAAAAAGGTCTTTAATTTGCATATATCATACAAAGCAGTTATAGAAACAATTTATTAAAGATAGCAATACAATTCTTTAATATTGATAAATTAAATACACAGCTAGTCTCAAGAGAAATTCCTCAGGAACCTATTTTATGACCTCAACTTCTATTGTATACTTTCTTTAGTGGTTTGCAAACAGTTGTAGAAATAGTTTATTGAACACAACAATACAATATCTTCAATAGTTTTAAAATGGAACAGTGATATTATGCTTTTCTAGAAATGAGACATTGATATGTTTTAAAAAATATTAGTCAGTAAAAGAGTCTAAAATTCTCAGAAATTATCAAAACAGCTGTAACTGAAAAAACAAATGGTGCATCACCAACGACGGATACTAAGAGAGTATAGGAGGTAATAACACCGAAATTGATAACAAAATTTTCTATATTTATGATTTATTTTTTATTATATTTTAATCATAAATCTTAAGTGCTTTTATTTTATTTTTTAAATGGATAAATATATTAGAGAATTTCAGACTGATACTTACAATTACAGACTAAATATTAGATTATCCCCCTGTAACTTTGTTAGGAGTCAGTTTTTGATATAGATAAATATAGCCAAATCCACTTATTTTTTGGTAATCTCTCTGAGGAAGAATTTATTACATACTATTTTGAAACAACCTGTATATAATATAATTTTTCACTTGAATTCTGACTTTGTTATAAATAAAATTCAACTAGAAATCTAAACTGGTCTCACGGTTCGTAAACAATACGGTAGTCCGGTTGCTAGGGACAGGTGTGTGATGTCACACAATCTTATATTTTATTATTATTCAGTGGTGTTTATATTTTTATTTTTTGTATTTTTTTCAGTGTTATGGTTTTTATAATATTAGTCCTTTGATTTTTTAGAGGAATTAGCTACAAAACAGCAAACCTGTAATGATTTCCATAAAATTTCAAATTAATTACTTTTCACTTGAATTACAAAGGAAAATATTATATGATTGGTTTATTTTAAACATTATAAACATAAAAATCACTAAATAACAATATTATATTAGATTTTTTTTAATTTAATGTATACAACACAATATTTTCTGCTTACTCATTTCGTCATTCCTTGACGTCACTCCGTACTTAGCATTTCATATTCTTACTAGAATGGATACCTATTAAATTATATTCATTTAGTAAACCGAAATTGTATACTTATTTGTTCTGTAGTTTGTTCAAAAAGTTGAAACTTATATTCGTTAGGTAGTGGCTTAATTAGAAGCAGCACCTAACGGATAACTTTTTGTTGTTTCCGTTTAAGAGGACTAATTTAGACGTCTTACTGTCCTTGCACGACATTAAGTAATATTTTATTAGGAACAAAAACGAATAATATATACAGGATTGTGCAAATAAAAGTTATACATTTTTCAATAAATCTATTTTTACTTTGATAATTCAAAAAGTTTAAATTTATTTGTAAAGGTAACTTTAAGAAATTTATTTGAACATTTCCAAATACTTTACATAATATATTATTGGTCATTCCTTTCTTCACCAGTAATTTTTATACCTTTCACAATTTCAAAGAAAAAATGTGTGAACAAAATTATATCCCATTATCTCCCCTATTTACACCAGACATCGACATTTTTCCTGTCGATTGGAAATTCTGAATATCTTTTTTTGCCGTCCAATTTAGATCAATCATTCCATCCCTTTGGCAAATAAATTAAAGTTTTATTTGTTCCCTAGATGTGGATTGTCACAACTGGAAAAAATCCCTCATCCCATATCAATCAATTCCTGATATGGGCCAAAGGATAAATATTTGAGAATTTGCGGCAGGCGTGTGGGATGCCGTATATTTGTGGAAAAGATGGGACCCGAATCATCTACCATAGCCGTGGAAGAGACTTTGAATAAAAGGAGTAGAAAATGTTTTATGAATTTGTGGGACATCATTAAAAAAATGGTAGTTATATTTTTGTTTGTGTAAGAAAATATTTCCTAGCAAATATGATTTTATTCTTTCTGTAATAAAATTGATAATTTATTTTACCTACATCTGTACCGAGATCTATATTTTGCTACTGTGAACCCCCAAAATTTTGGTCACGAGCCGCCCCTGGATATGAAACAAAAACTTGTAGAACACTAGTTAATATAAATGTGGATAAAACATTTTGACAAATAATTCTGCCTTTCCTATGGAAAAAGGGATGATTAAATCGTCGTCTGCCGAGACAGGACTTATGTTCCTAAAATTGGTGCCAGAATATTATTTTTAAGTTGTAGCAGTTTTTTTATTCACATTTTTATTCATTTGTCTCTGGTGTCAGATTTTGTAAAAACTTGTGTGTCTGATAATGGGCCCGTTCACTTTCATTTTTGAATGTGAATTAATTATATATTTATAAAGATATTAAACTCTTTTGTCTGGTGGTACTTTCCCCGTTAAGATATTTTTGCTAGAAGTAAGGGAATTCCCATAAAATTCTTTCAGTGACTCATTGCGTCAGAAAATCCCTAATTCCGTTCACGTCTCGTATCGGTTATGCTTAAAGACGGCGGGGTTGTCGGAAGTATCCCTAATATAGCATTTCTGCATTTATATATGTAATTTAAATAGTAAAATTCCATTATTTTTCTAAAAATCATGAACTTATATTTTCAGATTTAAAGCTGGGAGCTTATTTTTTACTTTTTAATTAAAACAATTATTGTTACTCAGACTGAAAATTAACCAGACCATAATCAAAAAGTAGAAATTTGATTTGCAATATTTATCTGGTAAACGTGGCAACGTTGCATTTATTTCTAGAAGTGTGTGTAGACAACACTATTTAGAAGTACTTACAACGTTGTCACGTTTACCAGATACATTTTCTCAAATAAAATTTCGATCTGGTAATATTCAGCTTGAGTAATACTAATTGTTTTTATTAAAATTTAAAAAAGGTAGGGCTTCCAGCTTTATCTGAAAATATAAACACATTATTTTTAAAAAATAATATATTTTTATAATGTAAATTTCTTTAATAAATGCAGAAGAGGAATGGTGGTGCAATGATACATCCGACAACCGCGCCCTTTTAACTATTAACCGATACGAGACTTGAAGGGAATTAGGGGTTTTCTGACGCAATGAGTCACTGAAAGAATTTTATGGGAATTCCCTTACTTCTAGCAAAAATATTTTAACGGGAAAAGTACCACCAGACAAAAGAGTTTAATATCTTTATAAATATATAAATAATTCACATTCAAAAATAAAAGTGAACGGGCCCATTATCTGCCGAGATATTTATTTCACTTTGGATAATTTCGTAGTTCCATATTTCGTGAACTAACCGCAAGTTCTACCCCATAATGATTATTAAAAAATGTACTTATCTTGTTAATCATTGACCATGTGAAAATTTCATCATATTTAGTCGTGTTTAGGTCCTTTAGGTGTCCTTTTTTGTAATGTTTCTCATAGAGACTTTTCTTGATATATTTTTAAAACGGTACTAAAATATCCCAATGTCCTTGCACTTGATAAAAATATTTGCGTTTCTTTTTTAAATACATATGGCGTCCATCTTCAGCTAAGTAACAACAAAATAGAACTTGCTTTTTCTAATGGTGTATATTCCTGGGCGGAGTAGGGATATTTCATTTCAATAATTTTGTCATCGCCAATAATACCATCTGGCGATACTCCTAAAAACATGTGTCCTTTTTTAGTGCAAACGAATAATCTATAAGGAGTCATAATATGCTTCTCTTGCTACATCTTTGTTAATCTTTCCATATTCCAACTGTATTAATGATGGTAATTTTTTGTACATAATTGTCTTAACCTATTTTCCGAAGTATAATCTTCTCTTATAAAGGGTGTCCAAATTTGACCTTCCGGTTTAATTTGATAATAAAACACAAAAAGTCCTTGAAATATATATTATTATTGTATTATTTTAAAATTTAAATGTTACGCTTAATAATTTAAAATTATATCCGGCATGTGACCCCTCTGCTTCTTTAGCATGCTAACATTCTTTTTACAAAATTTTCAAGAATATTTTCGCAAACACTGTTTAATTTTTTCAATTTTTTGAATTTATGTTAACTCGAAGCTGTTCAGGTGTTTGAGGGTTATTAGCATAAACTTTTCCCTTTAAAAAGACCCACAAGAAATAATCCAATGACAGAAGGTCGCACGACTTAGGCGGACAATTAACCTCAGCTCTTCGAGAAATTTTTCGAATGCCAAATCTCTCCCTTAAAAGATTTAGCGTTTTATCCGATGTGTGGCAAGTGCACCGTCTTGCTGGAACCACATGTTCTGGACATCCATATCGTCTAATTCGTTCCACAAATAATCTCATAACAATTATCCTGTATCGTGCTTCATTCACAGTTATCGAATCACCGCTTCATTCTGGACCAGTAACGTCACTAGACCAAAAATCACACCACACAGTCAGATTTACTGGATACAGTTGTTTTTACAATATTTCTCTTGGATTTTCTTCATCCCATATTCTGCTGTTAAAATCTCTTTATAAAACTCTCAATAATTTTAACAGATGGTGCTAAATTTCTTTTGAAATGCGTAAGGCATCTTCAAATAGCAATACTGTTCCCATGTAGATTCGGTTAAGAAAGAAGTCCCTGAAAGAATGTTGTACATGCCTATATTAAATACATTGCCCATATCTGGCCTTAACAATAGTTGTAAAGTATTTACTCGAACTAAATACTATACTTTTTCTACCTCCTTTCTCTCATTGCATTAAAAACTATTGTTACCTTAAATTTGATCATTATACATTCCGTAATCAGTTAAATTAGAAACAAAAATGATGACATATCATATCTGTATCTAAAAAGTATTTATAGATACATTTCAAAATTTATTAAATTGAATATAAATAAAAATTCGTATAACACCGTATTTGAACCATGTTTGTGACAATTATAAAAGTATAAACTATGTCAATTATTTTTCTGTTCCAACAGTTAAATGTTTTTCATTTTCAGTAACAAATTAAACTAATATTTACATCTATCTGAAATATTGTTCCGTTATATTTAATTTAACTGGACTAAAAGTCAATATTAAATTGTTTTCGACGTTTTAATAATACATTTTGCATTTTTTCTAGAATATATATATTTACCAATTTAATTTATAAATGGAACAAAGAAAAAAATAGTGAAAATATGTTTCTGTATATAGAAAAAAATACCATTGTATTTGTTTGGTTTTATATGTATTGAATTACTCATGATTATGGAAGTATTGGTCAATAATTTACATTTTGTTCAAAATATTCGGTTCGAATTAAATGTAACTAATTCATTATTTGAATAAATAAATCAAAAACTTTAGAAGTGCCAAATATTATGTATGCATAATTTTTATTAGGAATATTGATTTATTTTTGATACTAACCATCTTTTTACTAATATAAAGTGAGTTGAAGATTTACTGTAGTTAAATCTAGAACTTCTCCACTTATCTTTAATACTAAAAGGGTAGACAGACGAGGGTTTAAGGATTCCATTAAAGAAAATCTTAGGGGATCGAATCAAAAAAGGGTTTTCAGCACTTATGGTTAGATTCACACGCAACGGAACAACAAGAAATAGATAGAATTTACATATGATACATGAGAAATACTAGGTAGTTTAGCCAATGAAAATTTAACAAAACAGTAGAATATGAACAGTATATATGTTTAAAGGTAAATATTATTAAATCTATTAAATCTCAATATTTTAAATAAAAACAAAGAAATTTTTTTTATAGGATGTCACAGACTTCAGAAAGGTTACGGTTAGGGCCGTTAATAAAAAGAAAAGAGTGTAAAGTGATAGTATACACCAGAAGAAAATTTACTATAGATTTATGTTATTATATTAATAATTTAGTTGTGTCACGTTGTTCATAGTGATGCCGCGAGTTACAGAACCAATGAACTGCTGACTCAACTTTTGCTTTAACATCCGAAGTGTAAACATCGTTGTCAATTAAAATTTAACAATCTTTTGTTATTTGGGCTTTATTAACATCATCCTGTATATTTTCAACCTTTTTATTCCTCATTTTTTTAGTAAGAAATTGTATATAAACATATTTTTATGACACAAAGCAAATAGAGGTTAACTTAACCTTCAACCCACATGGAGTTGGGGGTCAAGGATCCGTTGAATCCTCCAGGTCCTCCGCCGAGGGTTAAAAACATGTATTCGAACACAGACTCGGGCTCCTTCGAAGTGTATGGCCAAGGAAAAATAAATAACCTAAAAAATTTTCATATACTAAGTATAGCAAAAACCATTTTTAATCTGAAACTGAAGGATATCCTCAAAATAGTAAGAAAAGGGAAAAACCGTATTGGTGCAATCTTTACTAATGCTCAAGCTGCCAACTAATTTATAGAGGATAAAGAAATGGAAAATAAAGGTTATGAAGTTTTTATTCCATCACACAATGTCTCTTGCAAAGGGATTGTATGGTATGTGGACAGATCTTTTACAGATGATGAAATTAAAGAGGCAACTGAAACTCATTTAGTGAATTATAAACTTCTTCATGTCAAACGTCTAAATAGAAGAGTTGTGGAATCCGGTAAAGAAATCTCCTATGTACCAACAGGTACGATTTTGTTACTTTTTCAGGAAAAATAATTCCTAAAAAAATTTCAATTTATGGTCTCCCAGTGAGAGTTGTATCATATATCACCTCAGTAATGCAATGTCATAATTGCTTGCTTTATGGACATTATATTAATCAATATAGAGGAAAGGCCAAATGCATAAAATGGTAAATCCCATGAGTCAGATGTTACTTGCAATAAGTATTGTATTTATTGTAAATCTACGGAACACAGTTCCAACGAGTTTAATTTCCCTGAATATAAGTAAAGGGGCAACAAGAGTTCAAGCACAAACCTTATGTAAATTAACATGGGAAATCGCTAAGGTGAAAAATAGCAAAAACCGTCGATATCAAGGTCACCCGTCTTGACGTCACGTGTCATGACGTCACTAGCCAACTGTTGCCAACCTAACCTTACTCGACCTTAATATCTTGTTGCCAGCCTGCTACATCTGCCGCTAGAGGGAGTCACTTATTAATTAATTTATTAATCCGCAACTTACTATACATCATTATTCGATATCACAGCAACTCAACATACACCATTATTAATTTTATTTATTAAAGAAAAAAAGCTGAAACCGCAGGGAATCGATCCGCCGACCCAGAGAGGTTTGCCGATTACCAGTCGGCGCCGTAGACCACTCGACCACGAGGACATTTAATAATTATTTGCAAGATGATGTATATAATCAACGTCATTCTACGTGAAACATTGTATAGTTGCCATTCGCAAGTACACATGCGCAGTGGCAATGCCAAAAGAACCTAAGCGTGTATCTTTATTGCTATTGGTCCGATTCAAATGGGACAAACGGCATTCAGCGTGAACTGTCATCCAGCTGTCAGTTCCAAAGAAAGAATTAACATTAGATTCA
This sequence comes from Psylliodes chrysocephalus, assembly GCA_927349885.1. Classification (NCBI taxonomy): domain Eukaryota; kingdom Metazoa; phylum Arthropoda; class Insecta; order Coleoptera; family Chrysomelidae; genus Psylliodes; species Psylliodes chrysocephalus. Next base: position 856,497 of record OV651821.1, on the reverse strand, counting down.
AAAGGGCATTAACGTATATTTCCGCTGATAATACATCGATTTAAAAGGTGCAAGAATGGCTTTAGCATGTATCTTCACTGCTATTAGTCCGATTTAAGCGGGAAAAACGGCATTATGAAGATAACTCGAAAACGTAGAAGAGAAAAAACAAGTGTAAAGCCAGAATGGCCTTATCGTATATCACGTGGTCCGATTCAAACGGGAAAAACGACACTATGTAGAGATAGCGGTATAGATTAACGTTTGGCGTTTTCGTCTGACGTTTCGGCGTTTTCTTTGAACGTTTTCGTTTGACGTTTCGACGTTTTAGTTGGACGTTTAGACGTTTTCGTTTGACGTTTCGACGTTTTCGTTTGACGTTTCGACGTTTTCCGTTTGACGTTTAGACGTTTTCGTTTGACGTTTCGACGTTTTCGTTTGACGTTTTCATTTGACGTTTCGTTTCTGCCAGTATCAAGGGTTAAGTACTAGAATAACTACTGCTACTACTACAGCCGGGTTGGCCGAGCGGTCTAAGGCGTCAAACGTAAAGCGTCAAATGAAAACGTCAAACGAAAACGTCGAAACGTCAAACGAAAACGTCGAAACGTCAAACGAAAACGTTAAACGAAAACGCCGAAACGTCAGACGAAAACGTCAAACGTTAATCTATACCGGTATCTCTACATAGTGTCGTTTTTCCCGTTTGAATCGCTAAGGCCTTTCTGGCTTTACATATGTTTTTTCTCTTCTACGTTAATCAATCTCTTCATAATGCCGTTTTTCCCGCTTAAATCGGTCTAATAGCAGTGAAGATACATGCTAAGGCCATTCTGGCATTGTGCCCGTTTGCACCTTTTAAATCGATGTATTATAAGCGGATATATACATTAATGCCCTTTTGAATCTGATGTTAATTCTTTCGTTGGAACTGACAGCTGGATGACAGTTCACGCTGAATGCCGTTTGTCCCATTTGAATCGGACCAATAGCAATAAAGATACACGCTTAGGTCCTTTTGGCATTGCCACTGCGCATGTGTACTTGCGAATGGCAACTATACAACGTTTCACGTAAAACGACGTTGATTATATACATCATCTTGTAAATAATTATTAAATGTCCTCGTTGTCGAGTGGTCTATGGCGCCGACTGGTAATCGGCAAACTTCTCTGGGTCGGTGGATCGATTCCTCGCGGTTTCAGCTTTTTTCTTTAATAAATAAAATTAATAATGGTATATGTTGAGTTGCTGTGATATCGAATAATGATGTATAGTAAGTTGCGGATTAATAAATTAATTAATGACTCCCTCTAGCGGCAGATGTAGCAGGCTGGCAAAAAGGTCTCAAGGTCGAGTAAGGTTAGGTTGGCAACAGTTGGCTAGTGATGTTATGACACGTGACGTCAAGACGAGTTACCTTGATATCGACTATTTTTGCTATTTTTCACCTTAGCGATTTCCCATGTTAATTTACATAAGGTTTGTGCTCGAACTCTTGTTGTCCCTTTATTAATATAATAGACAAAAAGAAATCAAGCAACTAATGTTATTTTCGATCATTTCTTACTTCGAAGCCAACGAATAAATTTCAAAAAATAGAGAAAACCATATCCCTAATAATAATGACTTTTCAGCCCTTCCCAACTGGGATGCAAATCAAAATGGTATCCCAGTCTCCCAAAGAAGATCAGAAGCCTTGTCTAATATAAGGTTACCCACCTACTGTTACGTTGTAATCGTCACTCCCTTTTAATTCCTGTTTTAACATAATATCTATATTTCCAAATACGAGGGGCGCTCAAAAAGTATTAGAATATATTGGAATATTTGAACTAATTAAATATTGTAATTATTGAAAGGGAGTGACGATTACAACGTAACACTACATTCAAAAAATAAGAACGCCAAAACGATAGAGATCACATGATAATGAATATGATAAAAACAGCATCAAGAATGCTTAATTAGTCCATCGGGAAGATCATCCTGTCTCCCAACTCGACCTCTATCGTCTCCCTTTTGACCTGAGGAAGGAAATAATATTAAAATACATGTTATTCAAGCCTTAAGGAGGGTACAAATCTGAGCACGTACGCGTATGAGGCAAGCCGAGGACGCATGAGCATGCAGATGTGGACGAGCTTCCGAGGCGCGGCAAATTGCCTCGTTGTGTGCGTCATACGGCCTCGCCCCGATCCGTTTCATGGCGGTACATCAAAGGGAGGCAATGCGCAGTACGTGCTCAGTCTGGACGGTGAATTTGTACCATACAGCACCGTACAGATTATAGCGAGTTTTTAGTATTATTTTGCAAGGAACGGAACCAGGAAAACGTTTTGCTTCTTCTGGATTTAAATAATCAGCGTGATATCTTAAGAGAGCAAAACTCCAGTTCTATAACAACACAATAAAAAAAGGATATCCTTGGCAGCAAATCAGCCATCGATTCCCCTCCTTTTTTCTTTAATGTGTCGGATAAAATTATAAAGCATGCACTTAAGTCCGCAACGTCATCCTCATCCTTCATTTTTGTTTTAATTTTACGAATTTTCTGAGTATACAGTTGTGTGCTCGCGAATTTACTGGATCAGTGGCGAACAGCGCCTCGTGCGTCCATCATTCGTGTATACAAAATGCGTCGCACGAGGCATTCGGTTCGGCCTCGGCTTGCCTCATACGCGTACGTGCTCAGATCTGTACCCGCCTTTAGATAGCTTATCAGACCAACACAAGGAGATAGTCATGACTTTCATAGGTAATATTATAAACTCTTTTTATTCTGTATCACAACCCAATCTTCTCCTACAGGTCCAGCAGGACCTTCAAATTTTTTCTCTTAGTCAGGTCTAATGAAGTACTCTGAAGATTCAGAATATTAATTATCTATTATTATGCTCCTCGATCCATTAACCATTAATTAATGGAACATTAGCTCTTTTAACTCAAACATAGATAATCTAAAGATCCTAATTAAGGACCACAATCCAGACATAATCCTACTTAATCAAACTCGGATGAAGGAAGTTCATAGGTTAAGGTATAGAGGTTACCAAACATTGGGTAATGATAGATTGAATGGCTATGGAGGTCTAACCTGTTTATTTAAAAACAATTTAAATTTTCGGCCTCTTCTAATAGATTACTCTCTAGATCCTCCAACTCAAATTCAATCCATCTATCTCTCCTACTGCCAATTAAATTTAGTGAATATTTATTGCCCAGGAGATTACCTTATTTCCAAAAATAATTGGTCTAACTTTATTTAGAGATTTAACAAACCTCTTTTGATTATGGGGGATTTAAATTGTAATCATGTGTGTTGGAGAAGCTCCTCAAATAGATCAAACGGTAAAAATATAATAAATTTTTTAGATTCTCTACAATTAGTGTTTTTAAATGATGGCTCTCCTACACGAATTTCTCCACCAAATGGTGGCTTATAAATCAACTTGGAAAGTGATTCCGGATTTGGGCTTTGGTGACCATTTTCCTACCAAATGTAAGATAAGAATCCCTAATAATGGGACTCCTACCCCTAACAACAGAAGAAACTTTAACAAGGCAGATTGGAATTTTTACTTTAGTAAACTGATTACTCTTATTTCTTCCTTACCCAAAAATAATTAATATTAGTTCATATCTACAATAAATTAAGTTGCTGATACTAACTACTATTCACTTCTTCAAGCCTAACAGGAATGTTAAATATCATATCCCTTGGTGGGATGATTCATGTAATGAACTTGTATTAAACAGAGTCATCTCTATTAGAAATTTCATGGCAAGTCCAAATTTAGATAATTACATTCAAGTTAAAAAAAATATGGCTACAACTAGGAAAGTGTATTGTAGCTCCCTCAATCATCATTCTTCCCTGAAATTCATTTGGAATAAAATTAATAACATTTCTGGTTTAACACAAAATCTCTCGAATCTAATACCTACCCAATCGATTGCGCAAGAAATCTTAAACATTCTTTCCCCTCCTTCCCTGGAAAATGTGTACCAAATTAATAGCATAACTCATTCAGAATCCTCCTTTACTCTTAATGAATACTCAAGTGTGTTAAATTTGAAACGAGACTTTTCTCCAGACTTAGATCTTATTTTATACTCTATGCTAAAAAATGTATCTCGTTCAGGCTCCTTGTTTCTTCTAAGTATCTTTAATAAGTGTATTTTAATAGGCTCAATTCCTCAACAATGGAATCAATCCCTACTATAAGGATAAAATGGTAGCTTCAAATTATAAGCCTATTTCCCTTTCCTCTTGCGTAGACAAAGTATTAGAATCCTTAATCAAAAATCGACTTGAATGGCATTTGGAAAATAACCAAATTCTTAATCCTTTACAATTGGGCTTCAGAAGAGGCAGGGGTTGTACGGATTGTCTTGTCTATCTTACCTCACAAGTGCAAATAGGTTTCTCCCTTAATGAATTTACTATTGGTCTCTTTATTGATATTTCTGCTGCATATGACTCAGTTAATATTCCTCGGTTATATTCCATTTTACTAGATGCGAATGTCTCAGTGGATTTGGCCAATTTAATACATTCCTTTTTAGTCCAAAGAGAACTATTTACTTGAGACAATTTGGGCTACATCCATAATCCTCAAATTACTAGTCAAGGCCTTCCTCAAGGTTCTCCGCTCAGTCCCATTTTGTTTAACCTTTATACCTTGTCTCTATTTGATATTCTGCTTAATACTTTTAAATTAATTCAATATACTAATGATCTGGTAATATTGGTTAATGGATCGAATGTTTACAATATGATTCCACGTATCAACTCCTTTTTGCTTAAATTAGAATCCTGGTTTCCTGGTTGGAAAAAACCTAACCTTAATCTTTCAGTGCATAAAACTTTGGCAATTTTATTTACTAAAGGATTAACTAAAATTACTTTGCCTAATATAATCTATAAATCTCAAATCATTCAAATTTTTAAAAAAAGAGTTTGAAAATCAAAACTAGTAATTTGCACCTAATTAAAAATTCTCCTCGACCTTTTGATTATAAACATTACTCATTATCTTTTTGTTTACAAAATTGACGTGTCAATGGCTTTGACACGTGAATAACATCGACCTGATTGCCCGCAGTTTATGGCAAATTCATGTGCGAAAATTAGTAATTATCACTAGCTACTATTTCGGCCGTCATATTTTGTCAAACTTTTGTTCCTTTTGTCCAAGCAGCGGTATAGAATCCCTTGTTGAAATGGCTCCACTCAATATTCGGGTATTAAAGCAAGTTTAATTAGAAACCCGACATTCTATTTATAAAACGATATTGCGGAAAAGTTGCTGGAGTTACAGAGATAATTCGAACAATGGATTATAGTTAGAAGAGTTATTCGAAAGTTGTTCTGAAGTTGTTTTGAAACAATTTACAATCTGGAAACTATCAGATTCACGGTAATTTTTTTATATTAATAAGTTAATAAATTTAAAATAAAGTGCTGTTGTTTGAGACGAAAAAAAGATAATATCGCGACATAACAGTGATAGACCGATATTGGGTACTAAGAAACAATACAAGAACTAATAAATAACACCAAAGAAATTGTTACACAAATTTTACGTAACTAAAATACACCGTTTGAAAAAAAAACAGTTCTATTAAACTTTATTTAAAGAAAAAAATATCAAAACATATTATTATGTTAAAAAACGCTCTAAAAGACAATACTCTTACTTGGGAGTCGTACAAACATTTTGAGAGCTAATAATCATATATTCAAACTTCAGTTCCGATTTTACATCTATTTCGAATAAAGGCCTACTTTTTACCAAAACTAATAAGTCCTTCATCATATATTAAACTTTTTGGCCACAAAAAAATACCCGCCATATTATTTTTGGTTCAGAAAAATCGCATTTAGTAAACTATTTTTCAAATTTGACTGAAACAGTAAATATTCGGTTATATGGTTGGAATCCCTACATCAGAAGCAATATGTCACGTCATTTGTCACTTCATATGTCACATTAGATATTGTTGCCGACTAAATACAGCTTTTAAGTTAAGGCTTCGATCACATTAGAGGCACGTTTGTGCAAGTAATTTGTTGACGCGCGCGTGCGCAAGCGTGCATATAGAAACAAAATCCTCAGGAGAGCGACAGAAACAAGTGGTGCTCGTCAATCGCCTCTCACACTGCACTCAACAAGCAAGTGCAAGCTTGATCCGAAACAAATATATTTGTTTTTAATTGCAAGCGTGCGTGATCTCAGTTGATATCTGACCATCGAGGCAGTGATAGTGTAATGTTGTTGAGCTGCTTATTTATGTTTACGAGTATACGATGGAAAAGGAAACGCTTATGCCTAGTATATAATAAAAAGTGTCTGGCATCATTCTAAAGTATTCAAAAAACACATTAGGTTGTCTAAGCAAATCGTTAATATTCGTGCATACCCTCCATCTTCCTCTCTGTCTAAAAAATACTCGTTAACCCACTCTTCCCTGATTTCCTGCTCCTCCAAAAATAAAAATTTAAAACATAATTTTCCAAAACAATGTACTCATCGTCTGACATCTCCATTTTGACTGACCTGTTTGTAATAATTAACTTGTACTTGCTTGTATTTAGTGTGTGCACATTGCTGTTTACGCCAGCTTGCGCACGTGGGCGCCACCAAATTACTTGCACAAGCGTGCCTCTAATATGATCGAAGCCTAAGAATATTTATATGATCGCAATCACATACTTTGATTACTATACGGGGCAAATGAGAGGTCCGACACGCCCAACATAGGGCGCGGCCATTTTGAACCCTATGACACAGTTTATAGCTAAAGAATCAGATCGCTCACTCTGCGACGGCACCTTTTATCTCAATGTTCCAGTTTATACACTGCGCAACTCAGATAATACAATATATGACAACCGCCTATAATAAAACAGCAGTCTTCTGCGTATCCTGAATTTGTATCCCTGGAGTGGATGTTATTTTGGAACTTTCAACTGGTCCGAGTGAGCTAACTGATTCTATAGCAATAAACTGTGACTCCAAAAATAATATTCACTGAATCTGACAGCATCAAGCAAAATATCAGGTGCGTTTTAATCATCCGCTTCTGCTTCCGGAATTGTCGGTTCAGCCGTTCTAACCTGTCAGATTAAAACAAGAAAACCGACAATTCCGAAGCAGAAGCGGATGATTAAAACGCACCTATTAAAAATATTGCGCCAAGATGTAGGCAACACGTAATAAGGGTTCAAAGTGGCGGAGTTTTCTATCTCCTTTTAGGCGCAGTGCGACCATTCTCCGTATAGTAAAAGAAAATCATCAAAGTATGTGGATCGCAATACTGAAGAATTCTACAATTAATACATAATGCAGTATATGATAGTATTGACACTTACCCCTTCTACTGAAGCTGCATTATCCATATTTTTTACAACGAAGTAGTCGGTGTTATTTTCCATTATAATGATGGACTCCATTTTCACTACACATTTTAATTCATCTAAAAAAAAGAAAATCACCGTTATTATCTAATCACTTTTTAATAACCATTTTTTATATAATAAAATTATAAACCTTGTATTATTTTTTGACGTTAAACTTTTAAGGGTTTTGATAATAATAATAATAATGTTTATTTTACATCAATATAACATAAATATATAAACAGGAAAAATTACAATAAATAAACATGAATAATCACAGAAGCTGTGTAGGACGAGGCATATACAACTTGTACGTGATATATTGGTAGTAATGGTATAAGATAATAATAGATAATATAAAAAAAAATTAAAAAAGAAAAATATGAAAAATCAATATGAAAAATCAATATAAAAAATCTATAGGTATATATTTTTTGTTTTGATTTTTTTTTGTATCTTCTTTTTTGTATTTTTTTTGTACATTTTTTTTTTATTTTTACAATTATTTTGAGTTGTTACAAAAGTAAGTAAGTAAATGAATTCAAAAACATATATATCTTTTTTTTATTTAATCGTTATTAACTATATTGCTAAATACAGTTCTATCAGTTTTTAATATCCACAGTTTGACTTTATTTTTAAAAGAGTAAAATTTGTTAATACGTTTTAAATCATTTGGTAAGATATTATATAATTTAGGGCCTATAAAATGTATACTTCGTTGTTTAATATTCTTATTACATTTTGGTACTTTAAAATTTTGATTTCGTCTTCGGGTATTATAAATATGGTCTACTTCCAACATTTCTATTTTATTTTTATAGATAGCTATAAGTATGCGTTGGCAGAAAAGTTGCCTTATATAAAGGATTTGACTATAGTTATAAACCAAATTACTAGAGTATGTAGGTTTTTTGTTATAAATCAGTTTTAAAATCCATTTTTGTAAAATGCAAATTTTTTCAAGGTAGATATCGTAAACTCCTCCCCATCCTAGTATACCATATGTTAACTGAGATTGAACCAAGGCATAGTACACAGTTTTTAAATAAGGTGTATCCAGGTATTCCCTTAAAAATTTGAATTTACTAATAAGACCTCTTATCTTTTTAGCAAGATGATTTATATGCAAATCCCAGCGCAGATGTTTATCGATGACAATTCCTAAGTATTTAATGTGCTCTGATTCAGGAATCTGCGTTGTTTGGTCGTTAACATTAGGCGTTTTCGGAATCCTACTATAGATAAAAAATCCTGATTACTGGGTTTAATCAATGGATCACGTGGATCACTGTACTTAGTGCCGACAGTTTACGATGTTGTGGGATTATTATTCCTGTTTATCTACTATGAAGACTAGATAGAGAGTTGAAGTGTTTCCAGTACGTTAACGTAAACGTGAACGTCAACGCACAAAAATAATGTTCACGGTATAGTCCAAAATATGAGTTGAAGTTGTTAAACGCATCGTGACATTTACGTGTCATGACAGATAATGACAATTATTATTAGGATTTCTTCATTTCCAATTAAAACAGAGGTTATGTTATTTGCGTTACGTGCATACGCCAGAGCCCGCAAGCTTACGTACGTACGTAGACGTGAACGTGACAGATATTTGAATGCGCATGCGTAGATGTCAATTTTCACGTATACGTTTACGTTCCTAGCATCACTTCAACTCTCTATTATCTCTAGTCTTCATATTATCTACGTCTGCCAATCCTTGACTTTTCCCGCGTAACTTTAAATATTATGAACCCTTATTTGTTAAAGAACCATTTTAATTGAACATGTACTCTGAGTAATAAAGTCGCAATATAAGCATAAAGAGTACAAATTATAACTAACTAAATGTAGAAGCTACTATTGGTAGACACCAGACATCAAAAAAATTGCGTCATGTCGTTATACAATTCTGCTGTGCGCATGCGGATCTATTACTAATTTACTCACAGAGTGGATCATAAAATATTGATCTCGATCACAAAGCTGTATCAATAATCAAGGGGAGATGCGGGCAAAATGACATACTCGGGCATAATGACTTTCCTTTATTACAATAAATTTAGTAGTAGTATAAAGTCCCTCTTCAAGGACAACGTTCAGAAGCTGACAACACTGCGCTGTCTCTAATAGGGATTCGATCACATACTTTGATTTTCTTTTACTATACGGAGAATGGTCGCACTGCGCAGCTTTCTGAGTGCCTTTTAAAAGGAGATAGAAAACTCCGCCATTTTGAACCCTTACTACGTGTTGCCTACATCTTGGCGCAATATTTTTAATAGGTGCGTTTTAATCATTCGCTTCTGCTTCGGAATTGTCGGTTTTCTTGTTTTAATTCGACAAGTTAAAACGACTAAACCGACAATTCCGGGAGCAGAAGCGGATGATTAAAACGCACCTGATATTTTGCTTGCGGCTGTCAGTGTCAGTGCATATTATTTTTTGAGACACAGATTATTGCTAAAGAATAAGTTAGCTCACTCGGACCAGTTGAAAGTTTTAAAATAAGATCCACTCCAGGGATACAAATTTAGGATACGCAGAAGACAGCTGTTTTATTATAGGCGGTTGTTATATATTGTATTATCCGAGTTGCGCAGTGTATAAACTGGAACATTGAGATCAAAAGTGCCGACGCAGAGTGAGCGATCTGATTCTTTAGCTATAAACTGTTGCATAGGGTTCAAAATGGCCTGGCCCTATGTTGAGCGTGTCGGACCTCTCTCTTGCGCCGTATAGTAAAGAAAATCAAAGTATGTGGATTCGATAGACTTCCATCTGACGAGTTCATTGTGTTGTGTAAAGTTACTCTTTATCAGAGATAGCCAAACTTTTCAACCACGCCTACGAAAGAACAGCTACACTCGAAATTGCAGCCTCTGCGTTTCGTGCCACGGGAATATGATAATATTTTTCATGACCATGTCTTTTTATCTAGCTTAACAAAGGACGTGCCTGCCCTAGAAGGAGAACCCATTAACGAAAATTTAAATCTGGAAGAACCTGAAGCAAATACTGAACTGAAACCTAGAGAGCAAGAACAACAAACTTTTACAGTATATCAGGATCAAGCACATGTGTGCTCTTGAAAAAAGGTCGATATTCAAAGTATCTTACAAGAATTGTCACCAGTTCCTCAAAACAACCTAAGAAAAACTTGCAAACGTCAGATTGGTGGATACCAAGATGTTTTAACCGAAAGTCCGTATCTTCAAATCATTCGAGAAAAAGAAATCGAGAAGAAACAAAAACAAGAAATAAGGATCAAGGAAGCTCGTAGACAATGACCAAGAAAGCAAAAATAAAAGAAAACAGGAGCAGTTAAGAAAAAGTAAGAGAACTGTTGCAAGGATCAGGTTGATGGCAGACGAAACTAGTGAAGCAGAAGAAGATCCATATCGTGTTAGTGATGACGAAGATGACTGTTCATGTTTTTATTGTAAAGATTTGTACAGCAGATCAAAAATCAAGTAATCTTGGCTACAATGTCAACATTGTCAAAAGTAGACACACGCAGAGTGTGCGGGCATCTCCAAAAACGTAAAGATGTTCATTTGTGACCTTTGCAAGGACTAACTTTTAAAGTTTTACTATATTTTTCACCGAATTTTTTACTTTATTTGTTTTATTTACGGGTTTAATATGTTTTTTGCTTTTTATTTGTTTGTATATCATTTTGCCGGACCAGGGCGGGCAAAATGATTTTAGGTCAGCAATTACGTTTGCTGTTCTAAATAAAGTTTATAAAAAAAATAAAGGATACTGTTTCTAAAGCTGTAGAGTATATCACTGGCTAATAATATGTATGAAAATAATTTCATTTGCCTCACTTAGTCATTCAGTTTTCTGCATAACAAACATGGTATGTCATTATACCCGGGTCTCCTCTACTAGTTTTTGAACATGGATAGGGTTAGTAACCATAGGTAAACGAAAAATAAGATCCATAATCTTTCTAATCCATAGTGTATGACATATTACTAGTGATATGTCAACGCAAGGATATAGTATATTACATTACGAGTGTGGAAAGTGACATTTTTCACACGAGTGGGAAATATTGTCGCGAGGCATAAGCCGAGTGCGACTATCACACGAGTGTGGAAAATCACTTTTCACACAAGTGATGTACAATATTTTTCCTACGACCACAAAATAATTTCATCAAAAAATGTAAAACCAGATTATTATAATAATTAAAATGTATTTAAAAAAATAATCAACAATAATCGTATTTATTAAATTTTCATAATTTCTAAACAAATAAAAAAAAATAAAAAAAAAATTCTGGCACAGCCAGGATTCGATCGCGGTCGTTGGACGGTCTCAAATTGCAAAGTTGATGCTCTAACCAACTGAGCTAACAGGCCTTACGGTAATTGATTGATCTAATCGCTTATGTGTTTAACCAGAATAAAAAGCAAATATATCTTAGTTATTTTAAAATTATTTTAAAAATAATTGTTAAAGATAAATATCTAGGATCTAATTTACAATAATTTAACAATCATATCGATTTTAGTATTAATATGGACATTACATAGATCAAAATAGAAATTATGTGTTTGACATTTTCTGACAGCTACTGCGGAAAGTAGCATATTCTCACTTGGGTGGAAAGTAAATTCTTATTCATACGCGTGTGATATAGGGCACTTTCCATAGGTCTATATAGTGTGATATGTGTCACTTTCCTAAGTGGTCGTAGGAAAAGTTATTTTTATTCAATAACCACACATACTATTTTCTGCTTTTGTTACTTAACATAGTGTGTGACATAGTATTAGTGATAAGTCATTCTTATTCATTAACCCAGAAAGGGCTCCCACTTTGACTTCCGGTTTATTGACCGCCTACCAAGAGTGCCAACGTTATTTAGTACTATACCTAGGTACTTCACCTTCTTTTCGAGTTTGAGTAGCCTTTCTTTAAATATAAATCGAAACTTCTTTCTTTCTCTCTCTCTCTCTCTCTCTCTCTCTCTCTCTCTCTCTCTATTGATTTTTTTAAAGTCCTTAAGTAAAACCACTTCTATCCTTTCCTGATAAAATTCCAGTTTCTTATTTGACTTAACGCTACCTTTGCTCTGAGTTGCAGTTTATATCTGTCTTTTCCCCTTACCAATTTAATCAAGTCGTCGCAAAATTAATGATTCTTGTCTTCTACACAAGGTCCACTTTTAGGACTCTATCCTTGAGCTACTATATTGTGATAGTACAAGTTTTTGATATATTCTACATCTCCAATAATATATTTGAAATAAAATTTAAATCATCTTTACAATACAGAAGTTCATAAATATGTTTCAGGTCTCTCAACATAGTAACTATAAATATATGATTCGCGAATCTTAATTATACATTAAGTTCCCAATATTATATGTTGATAGAAATATAATATCGTACATCCGGTGCAACAAATTCGTAAGTGCAAAAATATTAGAAAGTGACTTCTTAGTCACAAAACACGCCTAATCTACTTCTATATCTGGTACAGCAATGTGGTAAATATAACATATACAATAAATATGCAATTATTAAATAATTTGACTTTTAATACATTTCAGTTTATGATGAACAAAACTCTCAAATGGATAATGGATCCCTTGTTAAAATTAGATTTTTACACTTACAACGTTGTTGTATCGCATGCACCATATTATTTCTAGTTTTTGCTTCCGTACTATTTAATCTTTCATCTAGCTAACAGTAGCCGCAAAATCGTAAAAATATTTTTACACGTAAAACGATATTGGCTGCACTTTTGCGAGAATTTTTTTATACGTTTTCATCATCGGAATTTCATAGAGAAAGCGGACGGTGGGTTTTTAACTTGAGAGCAGTTCGAGTCGCGTTTTTAAGGAAATTAAACATTAAAAAAGAAAATGTTTCTTGGAACGCTGCACGGCTCGCATAAAAGTTCCGCGATATCAAGAAAATTGGATTTTTTGTCGAGATTTGAGATACATTTTTAATAGAACGAAGTATTTTTTGATGTTTGCAAGAATTGGTTGATGGATTATTGAATTGCAAAAAAATATATATTATTATGTGATGTGTGCCTGTTGATTTAATGTAATACTGTTTTAAAATAATAATATCATTGTTTAATGAGATTTGATAAAAATTATTAGATAAGTTTATTAACGAAGTGTGTATGAACTTACTTTACCATGTGAAGAATTGTTCAAAATTATTAGATTAATCATTTATGAATAAAACATAAGTTTTTTATTAATGTGGCGAAAGTCTAATTTATGTTTAGTTTATTTATTTAAAAACACACTATTTACAATTTATTTCAGACGTACTATTTAATTTATATAATATTTAGACACTAATAATTTATTTCTTACACTTTACTCCGCTACTGGAAGATACGAGAGGCTTTCGAACATTCCTTTTTTATGACTAAGCGGCACTTTCCGCCGTTCCAGCTGTTTATAGGGCATCAGCAGCAGGCATTTCGTCGTTTTTTGTATATTCGAGACGCGGTCCGGCTGTTTCCACACATCAGCGTTGCTTCAATTACAAGTCGGTTGTATGCGTACACAGGGTCGGATTAGGAATTCATGACATTAACAAAAAAAAATATTTTCAATAAAAATATGTCCTGGCGCCAGCAAAATTACCGCTATTTGTTTCCAAAATCTCCAATTTCCTGTAATAATTTGTTGTTCCTTTAAAAAGCCATTAAAAATGGCATGGGTCAGACAGCGGCCAGTAAACGGTTCAAAATTTCTCGGGGGCACTTCAAAATAGGTTGAGAGGCGAGCATATACGCCCTCCAAGTCATCCGACTGTATTTACACCTTCGGAAGAGCAATTACTGACAAAGACATTAGTGACAGTGAGCAATTGGGGATTTATTTTAAACAAAGCCTATACTCGCGAATTAATCCACAAATACTTAAAAAGGAAAGAGCTTAAAGACAATGTTCCTGGATAAGATTTTCTTGAAAACTTTATAATCCGGAAAACATTAAAGATGTTTTGCAAGATATTATCTTCTTTGGTTTTTAATTACGATGAAACTAATGTCCAAGAAGACCTTCGAGCCAAAAAGGTCATTGTTCCAAGGGGAACCAAACGCGTGGAGAGAGTTTAACAGCATTTCAAGGCCTCAATCAGTATATAATGGTGTGTGGAAACACTGCAGAAGATTTATTACTCCTATGGTGGTGTACAAGGCAGGCAATCTATTCGAAGGCTGGACAAAAGCTGGTCCTCCTGGTCCTCCAAATTTTATTGCCCAACATTAAAGATATTGAAAATCCTGGAAAAAAAATTGTTGTTGGTGACAATTTAGCCTCTCATTTTTAACCCACTGTCATTGAAGACTTGTGAGGAGAACAATATATACATGACAGCGTTGCCTCCCAACAGCACCCACCTAATCCAACCATTAGATGTGGCAATGTTTGCCCCGTTTAAAAAAAGTGGCGTCAGATTCTAGACAAATGGCGCAGTGAAATCAAATCAACTTCCTCCATTCCAAGAGAATATTTTCTTGTTCTCCTAAATCGATTGTGGGTTGCAGTCACTGAAAATGTGTCTAATAATTTAAAATCTGGATTAATGGCCACAGGGTTTTGTCCTTTCAATCCTCAAGAAGTTCTGAAAAGAATTCCAGACATGCAAATACAAGGCGATGGCGAAAATGCCAAGTTGCTATTCTAAATGACAAATTAATTGATCTGCTTCAAGATCTAAGCGGTTCAAATAAGGAAAAGGACGCTCGATTGCGTGGCAAGAAAATAGAGCACAGTAAACAGCTTAAGATAGTTGCTCCTCAATCAGATGAAGCAGTCGCTGGCCCTTCAGGGACCCAGAAAAACATTTCAAACATTAGCGACGATGATAGGGACGACAAACCACTTACAAATTTAGTTATAGTTTCTACAAAAAAAGCAATGAGAAATTAAGCAAAAATGGCTCTTAAAAGTATAAACGACGTCTACACAGCTTACGAGTATTTTCGAAAGTGGGAGAATTATACAGGACTTGATTGGATTTGTTGCAAGAAATGCAAACAATGGAATTGTGGCTTTTGCAATGAGGCGAGCACGGACCCATTTTATGAATGTGCCCTCTGTACAAACGAAGATTTTGACAGTGATGACTCTTTAAAAAATGCAGATTTTTCTTTGTAAAAGACTTCATGATGTGTTGAATATTTAGTTTTTTATGTTTCTTCTTAAACTTCTTAAGAATTTTTGTTCAAAAATAATTTTTTAGTTAGTTCTTTTATAATGGTTGGATAAATAAATGATTTATTAAAAATAAATGCATTCTAACTTTAATAATTTCGGAACTATAAAAGATATTTGAACCAAACTCAAAGCTGCCTTTTTGTGCCTCCGTTCTTTACCATGTTTGGTGCCAAAAAAAAGGCTGTACACAGCCTCTATGGGGCAGATTTGCTTGTGCTGCCAAGTAGCCTTAAAAATCTGCCTACTTTGGCACCCCACAAACATTTTTTTTTATCCAACATGCAGCTTATGAAAACGAACTATGTTTGGGTGATCTATTGTCAATCGGTTTCTGACTTAGAGTTCCAAAATAGGTCAAAACCTGCCAAAGTAACCCCGTTTTACGGTTAATCTTTAGGGTATCGTAGAAAAAATATACTATACAGCTGTCCGCATGGCAGTCAGACGACATGGCTCCATATCCACTCTGGTTGCATTGTTTCTGAATTTATAATATTATTTGCTATAGCTTTTTTGTTTTAATTCCCCTCGTAAGTAGGACTCAAAAAGATACTTTTATTAAGTTTTTCTTTATTATCTGAAAAACCCATAGGATTTTCTATTTTATTGACAAGTTTTTATTCCTTTTCGCTGTAAACTTTATTAAACTTGTTTGCAATAATATATGTATTTGTAATAATGTCGCCATTTCGTATCACAATTCTTTTTATTTTCCTTTTAGATTTGAACTTGTTTATGCCTCAATTACACTGCTCCATAAAACTCGAGATTTATTATTTCGTTTTTTTTTATTAATTTCAGTTTGAATTTATAATTTTTTAATAGGTTTATTTATTTTATTTTTATTACATTTATTGGGAACTGTCTGAAGTAGATATTACTTAGCCTTAAAAAATTTAATTGGAGGGTATACAGTAATCTTATTTGAAGATGGAGAAATGTATAACCTTAACCTTATTCTTATCCCTACGTTATTTAAAATGTTCTTCGTGCCGCTGAAGTGTTAAAAACCTGAAAATAATCCCGATAATGCTAATGCAGATGTTATCGTTGAAAAACCGAAATAAATAGGAGCGCTATTCTACCATTTACTTCTTTTGGGATTGTGGCTGAATGCAAATGCCAAAATGCACGGTTCGCTAAGTGCACCTTAACTGGAACGTTTCTTGCATTTTTAATGATCTTTACTCGGGGTAGATGGCGCGGTATATATGATCATTTACCAACTGCGGCTTAACGCAAAAAATGGCGTAAGTGAATTTATAATACGGGGATGTTTCGAGAAATAACAAGTGTACAGATATTTTAATTACTCAGTAATTTTTTTTACTTTCCAAACATTTTTATTTAAAGTATTTGCCTTAATTAGATATTTTTTGACATTTATCTTAAAAATCGTTCATATTGTACAGAAAAGTTGTAGTTAAAAGTAATGGTACAGGAAATTGTACAGAAAAATTGTACAGAAAAATTGTAGGTCCAAAAAAATTATGAAGGAAAATAGTACAAAAAAATTGCACAGGAAAATTATAAAGGAAATAACTAAAGAAAAATGAACTGGTAAAAAAAATATACAAAAAAATTCTACAAGAAAATTGTACAGCAAAATTGTATAGAAAACCGCAAAGTAAACTAGCCCAAAAAAATTGTACCACAAAATTATACCAAAAATTGAACAAAAAAATTGTAAAGGAAACTAATGCAATAAATGTACAGAAAAATTGTATAGTAAAACTAAAATTGAACCAATAAAACTACAGAAAACTTTTACAGAAAAATTAAAAAAAAATGTAAAGAAATATTGTACAGAAAAATTGTACAAATAAAATTATAAAGGAAAATAGTACAGAAAATTGTACCGCAAAATTGTATAGAAAAATTTGCTTAGAAAAATTTCAACGAAAACTAGACCAAAAAATGTTTATAAGAATTGAAACAATGAAATTGTACAGAAAAATTATACAGAATAATTGTACGGAAAAATTGTAAAGAAAAATTTTACAAAAGAAATCGACAGAAAAATAGTACAGAAAAATTGTACAGCAAAATTGTACAACAAAATTGTACAGCAAAATTATATAGCAAAATTGTACAGCAAAATTGTACAGCAAAATTGTACAGCAAAACAGTACAGCAAAATTGTACAGAAAGATTGTATAGAGGAATTGCAAAAAAATGTAGGTACAATAAAAATTTGCAGAATGATTGCAGAAAAATTGTAATTAAAACTAATACAAAAAAATGTACAAGGATATTGCAAGGGAAACTGGTACAAAAAAATTGTAAAGAAAAATTGTATAGCAAAATTGTACAGAAAAATTGTATGAAAAACTGTACAGAAAAATTGAAAGAAAACTAAACCAACAAAATTATACAGGAAAAATTAAAATAAAACTGTACACAAAAATTATACAGAAACGTTGTTCAGAAAAATTATAATGAAAAATAGTACAGGAAAATTTTACAAGAAAAGTGTACAGAAAAATTTTACAAAAAAATTGTATAGAATAATTGCTCAAAAAATGTTTACAGAAAAATTGCACAGAAAAATTGTACGATAAAACTACAGAAAAATTGCAAAGACAACTAGATCAAAAAAAATATACAAAAAAATTAAAATGGAATGAAAAATTGTACAAAATAATTGTACAGAAAAATTGTAAAGGTAACTAATTCAAAATAATGTACAGTTAAATTATAAACAAAAATAATACAGGAAAATTTTAAACAAAAATAATACAGAAAAGTTATAAACAAAAATTGTACAAAAAAACTGTACAGAAAAATTGAATAAAAAAATGTACCGCAAAAATACAGAGAAAAATTGTAAAGAAATACTGTACAGAAATATTGTAAATGTAACTAATACAAAAAAATGTGCAGTAAAATTATAAACAAAAATAGTACAGAAAAATTGTACAAAAGACTGTACAGAAAAATTGTTTAGAACAATTGCTCAAAAAATTTTTACAGAAAAACTATACAGAAAAATTGAAACAATAATATCATACATATAAATTATACAGAAAAATTGTACAGAAAAATTGCACGAGAAAACTAGAGAAAAATTGCAAAGGAAATTAAACAAAAAAGTTGTAGAGAAAAATTGTAAAGAATAATTTTACAAAAAGAATGTACAGAAAAATTATTAAAAAAATAATACAGAAAAATTGTACAAAAGACTGTACAGAAAAATTGTTTAGAATAATTGCTCAAAAAATTTTTACAGAAAAACTGTACAGAAAAATTGAAACAATAATATCATACATATAAATTATACAGAAAAATTGTACAGAAAAATTGCACGAGAAAACTACAGAAAAATTGCAAAGGAAATTAAACAAAAAAAAGTTGTAGAGAAAAATTGTAAAGAATAATTTTACAAAAAGAATGTACAGAAAAATTATAAAAAAAATAATACAGAAAAATAGTACGAAAAATTGCACAAAAAAAGTATGCAGCAAAAATGCAGAGAAAAATTGTAAAAATATTGTACAGAAATATTGTAAAGGTAACTAATTCAAAATAATATACAGTAAAATTATAAACAAAAATAGAACAGGAAAATTATAAACAAAAATAGTACAGAAAAAATATAAACAAAAATAATACAGAAAAATTGTATAGAACAATTGCTCAAAAAATTTTTACAAAAAAACTGTAAGGAAAAATTGAAGCAAAACTGTACACAAAAATTATACAGGAACATCTCTGCAGAAACATTGAACAGAAAAATTGTAAAGAAGCATTGTACAGATAAATTGTAAAGAATAATTGTACAAAAAAATGTACAGAAAAATTAGTAGGAAAAATATTGCAGAAAAGCTGTAAAGAAAAATTGTACAGAAAAATGGCACAGAAAATGCAAAGGAAACTAGCACAACAATATTGTATATAAAAATTGAAGAAATATAACCATTTGGATAAATTATACAGAAAAATTGTACAGAAAAATTGTACAGAAAGATTGTAAAGAAAAATTGTAAAGAAAAATTATAAAGGAAAATAGTACAGAAAAATTGTATAGTAAAATTTACTATAAAAATTGTTTCTATAAAAGAAATATACAGGACAATTATTGTATAGAAAAATTAAACAGAAAAATGATATAGAAAAATTAAATACCGACAGCAATTAACTCTAAATTGATAGATACTCATATAGGAGTCCCACAAGGGTCAATATTTGAGCCGTTATTGTTTCGGCTTCGCCTCGGTTGATAAATTGTTCTCTCGCTTCAAAAAATGTTATTTTCGTCACTCGTGAAACAATATACTATTAATTAGATTTATAAAAAAGTTCATTGTATAACGATATTTTTTTTATTTTTTATGTTAGCTGATACTTCATAGGAAAGTTTTCTGTTTGTATATTAAATTGTTAATAATTAAATACGATTTGTTGAATTATACAAATTTTGTTTTCTAATAGACAAACAATGGCTGATATCTAAAATACGCCCCTGTTTCGCAATACTTTCTTCCCCATTTAAAATATTTGTTTTGTTCCTATATTGGAAATTTCATAATAGCTTTTTGTTACAAGAAAATTCGACAGAAATTGACGAAAAGTTTTTGTGTGCTTGCGGGGTGGAAATCTTGAAATCAAATTTTCGCATTGATTAATTATGAAATTTGAGGCCGTTTATAATGGCTTGATTTACGACTTTGTATAAAATTGTGAATTGTGCCTCGTTTTCTTCCATTTATTGCAAAGGGAGCGTGTTTAGCTATTAATATACAATTTCTTACGAGGAATACGTAATTATTTCTTACTTCGAGAGAGAGAGAGAACAAATTTCCAAAAAGGTTTTTTAGACAATCAGTCTTAAAACCTCTAAACATTATTTATTAACGTAAATTTTCAAGGTAAGCCGACATTAAAGAAATCTAATCCAATCTGGTAATTTTTCTCAAAAAAAAAAAATACTTAAAATTATTAAAAAACAAAATGAACGTATAATCAATCTAACGTACCGTCTCGTCAGCAACTTTTTTTATATCTCTTGCCAGACATATTATTTGGCTACCAAATATTTTCCCATCTTCTAAATACATTTTTGGACTAATTCAGATCTCTTTGTAATGGGATTTTGATGGATGATCGAATGTCGAAAAAGTATCGCAAAGTGCATGATAAATGGTGTATCTCTCGCGAGAAAAAAACACGATTTAAAGAATGTCGGCCGGTAGCAGTGGCGGCGTTTACGCGGGTGAATAACCCTTTCAAACACGTGTCGTGTCAAATAAAGGAAGTAATACATTAATCTGTATTTGTGAAGCATTTTTTAAATAGTAATGTAAAAATACGTAAAGATAGAAACTTTTATTTATTAATTGTATTTAATTAATTTGTAGGATGATAATAATAATAATAATAATAATAATAATAATAATAATAATAATAATAATAATAATAATGATATTAATAATAATAATACTCTTCCTAATTCACCTCCTTCTGAGTGAATTTCAACCCCTGAAGTCGACTGAACGACTTGTGTAGGGGAAGGGACGGTTGTTATTATTATTATTTGCCGTGGCGCTCCGAGGCGACTTAATGATGATTAATGGTGCCATTTGACTTACAGGTGAGGAAAACCCGGGAAATCTCTCAATTTTTTGGTAATTTTTGACCTGCCCTATTATATAAGCAGTGCACTATTCCTACAGGAGCTAACACTTTACGCGGAAAGGAGATCCCAATCTGATAAAAATATACAATATAAAGAGGCAATGCTCCAGTCAAAATAAACATTTAATCCGATCATTATTCATTTCCCTAGATTCTACTTATACCTACTTTTTTTGTAATGTAACTAAACTTTTGGAATTATATAACAAAATCTGGTTTAGTCAAGAATTTTCTTCAACTTGGCGTCAATCAATAGTCATTCCAGTTAGGAAATCAGAAATCATCTCAACTCTTTCTAATTCATTTAGGCCCATATCGTTAACTTGTACTCTGTGCAAAATATTTAAAAAAATGATCAACAAACGTTTGACTTGGTACTTGAAAAAGTTTAAACTGTTTAATGAGGCACAATCTGGTTTTAGAATAATTCGCAATACAATGGATAATCTTGTCTTTCTTCAAACTGAAATTGCAAATGAACAAACCAACAAGATGCCATTGCAGTAATTTTTGGTATAGAAAGTGCCTACGATACCACATCGGGACCCATTATCCTTAATAAACTTAAAAATTGTGGAATATCTGGTAATATGGCTAATTTTGTAAGTAATTTCCTATCTGACAGAACCTTTGAGGTAGCTGTAAACAGAACCAGACGTTGCTCATACACTATTAAGAATGGAGTGCCTCAGGGTTCAGTAATTTAAACTCAAGATAGGCTTTTTTCTGCATTAATAGCAGTTGTAGTATAATTTCGGAGCTGTTTATAGTAAGACCAATGTTCTCATTCGTAGAACTTTATCACGAGATAGTATAGTAGATTTTTTTTGTATTCATGACCTAAGTGAGGCATGTACATTCAAAATCGTAATGATATTATTGTTCATCGAATAAAGTAACGTTTTTAATTTTAGATTCTTATTTATAATTTTTAAAATAACGTCGGAAATATTTTCATTTTCATTCTGTTGACTACCAAAAAACCTCAAATATTTGTTACGGTCTTTTTGTTGTAGATCGTCTAATTCTATTTTCAGTCGCATATTTTTCTTGTTGAGATCTTTAATTATTTTATTTGTCTCCGACTGTAGTTGTTCAAATTTATTTGTTATAATGCGCTGCATTTTTTTACTAGTTTTTGTAGGCAATCAGTATCCATCATATTCTGTAGTTTTGTATCTACTAGATCACGCTTTGTTAGCCCCATTTTGCACGTGAAATGATCGAAAAACTAATAAACTATGGCTATTTATCAAATCCAAAATCAACATACACAGATACACTGATTTTTAAACGTACTCATATTGAATAGACTCAAAACTCTAAAAATAGTTTTTGTCTTCAAGATAGCAGCGCTGGACACGTCCTACTCGTTCGACATCAACACATCAATTTAAATAATAAAGTGTATATATTTGAAAAGATTTCAGTTTAAGAAGAAATATTGGAAAAAGAACAAGGTGTAATATTGAACAAATCGATAATATAAAAAGTGCATTAAAATATGTGAAACAAGTTGAGGACTTTTCAAAAATCAAAAAATTTAAAAATAAACACAATGGACCGTTCTGAGCTGTCAACAATTTAAACCTACCCGAAATTCACCCTAATTTATCCAATCATAATTCTCCTTTATTTCCTTTTTGCATCGTTGACGATAACAATCTAGGAGAGAAACGATAATGACTGCTTTAACATCGACGGTCTGGAAACGATTTTCACAACAAAACAACTAAACACAAGAAAACGCTTAATTAACAGGATAAATTAAAACAACACTCGATTTTTCCGCTTTCCGTGCGGAATTTCCTGAAAAAAAAAATATATATTAACCGAAGCGAAACGCACGGCCAAATTTTATCGGTTAGCGGTGTCTGAATTTATGAATATTCATGGACTAGTAATGTATAAAAAAAGATCGGAAGGGTGATAATGTCAGTCAAAGTACTTGATTTGTTTGTGGATTAGTAAGAATGTTATTATGTGCCGTTCAGTTGGTTTTTAAATCCAAAGTGGTTATATGAAAAGCCAACAGCGCCCACTCTGTATCCAAATGTACACAAATTTGCTTATAGCGTTTACACAATACAGTGTCAACTAGTTTTTTTTTGAGAGATCATACAAATAGAGTAGAAAAATGGTATATTAGTCAATTTTTCCACAAAAAATCGTACAATAGTGTAGATATATAGCATAGTATAACTTAAACGGAACGAAAAAACAAAAAAACTTTGGCATGAAATTTATAATTTACAATGATAAAAGAAAAAAGAAAATACATGAAACTTTAAATGTAATATATTTTAAATTAACCAATCGGTCACTTGAAAGTGAAATTTTGAATACAAGTTTTTGTTGTGCCGCGATAGCTGGTGTTGGTACAAAATTACGATAAGTAGAACGAAAATTAAATCAAAAAAATTAAATCAAAACATACAATGGGACCTGATCTCATTCCAGCTTTCCTTTTTCACGATTGTGCATCTGCCTTAGTAGCTCTGCTGGCAATATTATTTAATTTGTGTCTTGAAAATAATTACTTTCCTGAATGCGTACGAAACGCTAAAGTAATACCAATATTTAAAAAGGGCGATAAACAACCAATAGAAAATTATAGGCCAATAACTATCATTAATAACATATCTAAAGAGCATTTGAAATATCTTTATACTCTCCTATCTTCGAACATGTAAAAAATCAGATTTTTGAGAAGCAGCATGGTCAACCACAACAAATTTATTTTGTATTACTCAAAAAATTTCTCATAATTTCGACAATAACACACAGGTCGATGTAATATACACCGACTTCACAAAAGCTTTCGATCGTATTGATCACAATTTATAGAATCATTTGTATTTTCACAAAATTTGATAACTTTTTTTAAGACCTATCTACTAAACCGATCTCAGTATGTTGAATGTCATACTTCAATAAGCTACGTGGCTACATCAGGTGTACCCCAAGGTTCTGTGTTGGGTTCACTACTCTTTAACCTATTTATAAATGACATTGTAAACGATTTGGATGTAAATTGCCTTCTGTATGCCGATGACATGAAATTGAATAGGATTATCAAATCACCAGATGACTGCAACACGTTCCAGGTAACACTTGATCGAGTGCATACCTGGTGTGTCGAGAACAATCTACAATTAAATGCTAATAAATGCTGCATCGTTTCATTTTCCCTTAAACACAATGTTATTTATCATAATTAAGCAATTTCTGATATATTTAATTTCAGAGCCTCTGAGTTCAAGGACCTTGGTGTAACATTTGATAGTAAACTATCTTTTAGTTCACATGTTAGTAGAATTTCCAATGAAGCATTTAAAATGTTGGGATTTGTCATCAGAAATACCAAGACCTTTAAAGATATTGATACGCTGTTACTATTATATTATTCTTATGTGCGCTCTAAACTAGAATATGCCTATGTCATATGGTGTCCCTCACATGATATTTACATTACCACATTAGAACGAGTACAGCGTAGGTTCTTGAAATATTTGAGTTTTAAAGAAGATGGTCTCTATCCAGTTATCGGAAACCCCTACATAAATCTACTAAGTATATTTTGTGTAAAATCACTGGAGGATAGGCGTGACATTGCAGGAATAATTTTTATTGACTGCTCCGAGGTCTTAAGTATGATTAACTTTCTCGTACCTAGAATTACGTCTAGAGTAAACTCTTTCTATTTACCAATTGCGAGGACTAACATACAAAATCACTCATCTTTGTATAGAATATGCAGCTGCTGTAATAAAATTGGTTCATCACTTGATATTTTTTCCTGCAGCATTGATTCAATAAAACGTATAACGACTACTTAATATATATTGTGTACTTATTTGTAAATATGTTTTATTATTTTTATTTTTTTGTATAGTTATCATTTGTTCATATTTGTATTTTTATAATCTGTAAGTTTTCCTACCCTGTGATTGGTTTTATCTGTTGGGTAGAATAATAAAAAAAAGAATATGTTAGGAAATTAAGTACGAACGGCGTTTGAATCTTTGCAAGTAGTTTTTAATTTTTATTGTTCTCTGTTTTGAATTAATTTAGTTGTTGCAGATATTTAGATAAATCTACTTAAAAAGGAAAAACGTATTTTTACGTACGATCTCAATGATGCGATCGTACATCGTACTGAGAGTTAAAAAATTGTATAAATACGATTTAAATTGTACGGTTGGCAACACTGATACAATA
Source organism: Psylliodes chrysocephalus (assembly GCA_927349885.1). Classification (NCBI taxonomy): domain Eukaryota; kingdom Metazoa; phylum Arthropoda; class Insecta; order Coleoptera; family Chrysomelidae; genus Psylliodes; species Psylliodes chrysocephalus. The sequence goes on along the minus strand of OV651821.1, from coordinate 831,037 downwards.
TGTTAACCGAGGGGTTCCCAAACTTTTTCAGTTTGCGGTACACTTACAGATTTAGTATTTTGTTTAGACGCACTAGGGTTGCCAGATTTACGTAACAAAAATTTCTAAAAGTAAAGAGCAGATCTTTCTGGCGAGCTTCTAAAAAAAGGTCTTAAACAGCTTATATGACTGCGGGACCTTCTGGTGAATGACCCACATAAGCCATGGGATTTGAGTTGTTTATTTTTTAAGTAAATTTAGTTTCCTCCCAGCGTCCCTGTTTACTCTATACGGCGCACACTTTGGGAACCACTGTATTAACCCATGGATCCTTCGAAATAAAGATGAAACGTTTAATTATATTTGCACGCGAAAAATAAAGATATTCTCGTGGAGTAGATAAAAGAAACAACAGACGGAGTATTTCATACATAACGTATCATTTGTTTGCTCCCAATTATTGGAAAAGAGAAAAAAAAGGTATTTTATGCGGATTGAAAGAAGACAGATTGTAATCCTAGATCTCGTTTGGCAACGTTGCTGTTACACGCAACTAAAAGTCTATAGATATCAGTGGCGTATCTTAATAAAGATAAAATCAAAAAACTTATTGTGCAATAAGGATTATTAATTTGCAGTTTATTCTTATTTTGTGTAAGTTAAATATAAAAAAATTAATAGGTTAGTATTTCGTACTAACCTATATGGTGTACAATAAACTTTATAATAGTTTAAACTTTAAAGCCTATTGGATTTGGAATAAGGATAAGCAGTCAAGTGGAATGTTGGTAAAACACTATATTTAATTTTTTTTTGTCGAGAATAATACAATATTTATTACATATAAAGATGTTAAACAAAATAAAATACAATAAATAAAATAAAAACAAGATAAATAAATTAAGATTATTTTAAACAAATTTACGAATCTATTTTTGGAGTTAATTTAAACAGTTATACAAAATTGTAATGATGAAAGATTTTAAACCACTTAATGTACACATTTATTTTGATTTTTTGGTCAAAAAATGTTCGGATTTTTATAAAATGAAAATGTACTAAGATCACTTAATGTGATACATATTACAAATATTAATTCATATTTATGTAATTTCTTACTAGTATACGGTGACAAACAAATCTTGCTAATTAAAAATATTTGGTTAATTATTTTTTTTTTACTTCCACACGGTGTTTTCAAATCTACATGAGGGTTCTGTATTCCTATTATACCTGTTTGCAGGTAAACAAATTTTTGTGTGATTATTAATTGTAGTATAATGTAGAGAACATCGGCAGTCAAGAGCGGGGAGTGCAGGGAACAATTGCTATAGCAAAGTACCGCCGCAAGTAGCAGTGTTGTCTTCACAGGTGGTTTAACAAAACTAACGTCTTTCTGGGGTGATAGATGATTTTCGGCGTAGAAAATATGAAATAGTTGGATAGCAGTATTTCGTGCCGTCGAAATTGACTAGTTCTGACTTGAAATCGAACTGTATGTTTTTCGGACACGATGCGAAAACTAATATTAAATCGAACTGCATTAAAATCTCATTTTAGGTAAAAAGTGAAGGTAGCAGGTCAACACTCTTAGCCAATGATATAAATAAAGATCAACTTAAAAAAAAGGGGGGTGGGTGGCTCAGTGGTTAGAGCCTCTGCCTGTGAATCCAAGGGTCGCAGGTTCGAATCCCACCGTTGGCCGGAATTTTTTCATTTAATTTAATTATTTAAAATTAATTCTGATGCCTTGGTAGGATTCCCCACTCGACCATTCACTGTTGGGTTCTAATTAACAGTGCTGTTCCTAAAGTGGCGCTGGGAAACAGTAACAAACATGATTGAGAATTTAAACACAAATTTGAGACTGGCATATTAGGTATATACACCTAGGCCATAAATTGAAAAAAAAAAAAAAAAAAAAACTTAAAAAAAACTTAAAAAAAACTAAAATTTGTTCTTCTACACTATTTATGAAAAAAAATATCTGCACGTTGCGTTGTGGGTTTGTAAGTTGTAATTAGTTTCTTTTCATTTACTATAAATAATCTCATGAATTATTATATTTTAAAAGCTCTTGTTTTTACTATAACTTATATTTATTAAAAATTTAGTTTAAAAACGAGATATTTATCATGAAATACAATTATAAACAGATCAGTAATGGGATCTTGGCAATCTTTGCTTCTACCCTCTCAGGTAAATTCCCTTTTTTCTGGTGGCAGGAATACCTGTGTAATTTTAAAATCCTAAATTTGTAGCAGTACAATTATTAATATTGATGACACAGTACCTAATGAAAGACCGTGAACTGTTGAACGACCCTGTAGATTTTCCTTGTTAGTTACAATGTTGGCACGGCACAATGGCCTTGCAATATAGAAAATTAATTTGACTGGACAAAACTCTTTATGACCGTCATTAGTTACGAAAACGAGTTAATCCTATTGTTAGAAAAATATTTGTTGTAGGTTTTGTGTGTGTGCATAATAAAAGCGAGGCAAAAATAGAGCAACTTAATGTTCAATTTACGGACCTAGGAATATATTATATAATTATTAAAAATTACGACGGACTTATTACAGTGGTTTAATGACTCCATTTTCTTTTAATAGCAATAGATCGAATAAAAAAATCTTGTTATTTTCAAGGTCTGAAAATGGTTAATTGTTCAAAGTATAAAATAAAGGAAAATAATTCATTTCCTCACAAACATAGTGCTATTAGAATGTATTTTTTTTTTATTTTATTTATTGATTTTGGAAACGATTCTGACACTTCTGACTCGCCAAGCCAGCTGTTACAATTTCAGTAGTTATTTTAGTTAAAGTACTTTGCGTTTGAAAAGATACCTTCGAGGCGCAGTCTTTGGTAGAAACAAAATGTCAAACAAAAACATCAAACGAAACGTCAAACGAAACGTCAAACGAGTCGTCAAACGAAACGTCAAACGAAACGTCAAATGAAAACGTCAGGCGAAACGTTAAACGAAACGTCAAACGAAACGTCAAACGAAAACGTCAAACGAAACGTCAAACAAAACGTCAAACGAAACGTCAAACGAAACGTCAAACGAAACGTCAAACGAAACGTCAAACGAAACGTCACGTCAAACGAAACGTCAAACGAAACGTCAAACGAAACGTCAAACGAAACGTCAAACGAAACGTCAAACGAAACGTCAAACGAAACGTCAAACGAAACGTCAAACGAAACGTCAAACGAAACGTCAAACGAAACGTCAAACGAAACGTCAAACGAAACGTCAAACAAAACGTCAAACGAAACGTCAAACGAAACGTCAAACGAAACGTCAAACGAAACGTCAAACGAAACGTCAAACGAAACGTCAAACGAAACGTCAAACGAAACGTCAAACGAAACGTCAAATGAAAACGTCACGCGAAACGTTAAACGAAACGTCAAAATAAACGTCAAACGAAACGTCAAACGAAACGTCAAACGAAAACGACATGCGAAACGTTAAACGAAACGTCAAACGTTTTACATTTTTACGTTTTGCTTTAAGTTTCAACGAAATTCTAGTATGTCCCTTTAACCTAACTATTGTTCACGAGAACGCATGTCACTCGTATGCACTCTAAATTTAGCATTGTTTACGAGACCTCCTAATCTAGTATTTGTTATTATTTATTCGATTCTAATGGAACAAACATTATTCAACTTAAACAGCTAGTGAATGTATGTTGCTCATGTATCCTCTAACCAAACCTTTATTCACGTGAACGTTTATCGCTCGTATGTCTTCTAACCTAACCTTCGTTTGCAGCGATAATACGAACAAAGACCATAGCTGTAGCAAAAGCTAATGGTTGTTGTAAATGTTTGACAGTAAGAATGACATACTATCAACGACAATATTGTCGTTTTTTAATACATAACATTTTTGCTATATCAAGAAGGGTAAAAAAGAGCATACCCTAGTATCTCCAACCTCCAATTACATGATCTTTCCTATATAAGGTTAGAAAGGATTTCTACCATCATGCTACAGAACAGATAGTTTAAATTAATTGGTTTTCATATATTGAAGTAGCCTCAAAGGACCTTTATGCTTTAAGCAGTTTCCACCTGTTTTTAATGTAAAAATTAGGTAAAAAATTACATGAGGAATGTTATATCATTTCGTTTCATGAAAAGTTTTATGGCCAAAAGACATCAATACCCCTTTATACCAAGAAATAAACTTTCCACTCAACATCAGATACTCGCATTTTTCTATTTCCCTTTTAGAACTCACATCTTCTACTTGTAACTACCGATAATTTAAAATTATTTTCGATAGCAGTAAATTTCTTTCATCTCTCGTCGTCTGAGTCGAAATTCAACGTCTTCGCCTTTCCCATTAACTTTTCTATTTTACTACCAGAATTCCATTCCGGGAGTGTGCTCCTATAAGAAATTCTCGGATGGCGGCCATTTTAAACATTGTAAACTGTGTAATCGGACGAAAATATTTTACGTGGAAGCTGCTGCATTTACAGAATTTTATAGTATGGGTTCAAATGTGCAAGTGATGTGTTTCAGTTATTAATAGTTGCAAAAATTATTTTGGAAAATATGTTGAATAATGAATATTAAAAAAATAAATAATATTAAAATCCTTTTAGAGTTTTAGTAAATAAGCTACAAATAAGTTGTTTTCGCAGATTTAATGTATGACAAAGTCAAGAACTTATTTGAAGCCATCATACAAACACTAAATGATTTTTTTTAATTACCCACTCATCAAATATGTTTGGAAAATTATTAAAAAGGCTAATAGATACTCCTAGACTTGTTTCCCGCGTTTTCTCAGGAAACCGAGTTGGCGAATATTCATCGACCATTAACATCTTGCCGCGGTAAATTTGAATTTAAACTTCCATTGAAAATTACATCAATTCTAAACACATACCTACTCTTATTTGGCAAATTACATATTTACAGCCTTTATAATTGCAATAACATGAAATATTATCTTCTATTTTATACTTATTTGAACATTTTACTATTTTCAGACACAGATACGACACAGATCTGTTAAAATCGTGCATTTTAAATAAAATCGTCCAAATCTAAACGGTCCGTGATCCGTTTTACAAGTGAAAAACGCCTGTCAAGCTGATACAACGTTTCAATCCCGAACCTCTCCCTCTATCCTTCAACTACAAGGACAAAATTGCAAGTGCATCGACAATCCTGTTACAAATCACTCCCCACCGGGAGCGGGAGATTAAAGGAGGTAGGACTAACGCGACGGATCAGAGTAGTGGACCAAATGAAAATTTGATTAATTGCAAATTAAAATGGATTAGTCTCTCAAGTGGTTTCTCAAACATATAGGGAATATAGATACCAACATATGGATAACGGATGTGCCAATACTATGTACGATATTAATTGGAGAATTTAATTTGGAATAAAGTTTGCAGACACGAAGTTGCAGATGATGAATTATCAATGTCATAACTTTGGATTGGATATAGCTCTGAAAATTGAATTTTGATTTAGAAAACACAAAAATGGTTTCGGCAGAATGGAGGGGGAAGCAGTTTAGTAGTGATATTAGTTTTCTAAATTGTCTTCTAAGCGGAGTAACCATCTCGACCACAACATTTTTAATTACAATACCTATAGTGAAAATTATATATTATTTTCTAGAAATATTGTGTTTTTTCGTTTTTTCCCAATTTTAATTTTAGAAGGTTCAATGAATTTTATAAGTTTATTTCTCTATTAACGAAGATTTAACGGAGAAAGATAGGGAAACATAAACAACTGAAATACTATTTAATAGATTACAGAAAATCTGGAAAATACAAAAAGTGTTATATTCAAGGTAACTATCTTGCGATAGAAGACAATTAATAATCTTTAGAAGAATTAAACTCTTTAGAAGAGTTAAAATCTTTTGAAGAGAAAGAAAAAAGATCTGATAGTGTACCAAATACTCAAAATCCCTCAACACCGCTTGGAGAAAAAAGAGAAGAAAGCTTTCAGAATCCTACTTCAAATAACTTGAAATCGAGAACAAGACTCAATTCAAACAAAAATTAATAAGTATTTTATATTTTAATTTTATTGTTTAATAATTTCTGTAATTTTTACTTAAAATTTTCCTTTTACCCTTTGTGCTTAATAAAATTTGTCTTTTATTGGCTACATCTCATATAGGAATATAGTTTATTAAATATAGTATTTTTTAACTTAATGGATCCGTATATTAATAATTTTATCGTTGAAAATGTTAAAGAATATACCTTAGAAGACTATAAAGAATTGCATGATATTTTAATGGAAATAGGAATACTAATAATTTCAAAATAATTCACAGTAATATTCGCAGCCCTTATAGGAATTTAGATGAATACAAGGTTTATTTGAATAATTTTGATATAGATGCTGATTGTATAGTATTTACTAAAACAAGCATAATAGAGGATTTGGATCTTTTTAATATTCCAGGATATTATATACAATCGTGGTAATTTAAATCAATGTGATGGAGTCGTTATTTTTATAAAATCCACATTAAAACATACATAAAAAATACTACCTCTAGGGGACAGTAATTTCATTCAGTTACTCTTATAATTAAACAAACATAAAGACAGTTATAACTGCATAATATAGATCCCCAGGATCTACCAATAATACTTTTATAGAATCATTAGAACAATTTCTACAGGTAAATAATAGTACTAATAAAGATTATCATTAATTTTTAGGCGATATAAATATACAGGGTGTTAAAAAAAAGTGTCACAAAATGAAATGGTGAATAGTATGACCCAAAATAAGCAGACAAGTCTTAATAAATATATGACCGCAAATTAACGGTTTCGGAGATACGGACCATTTTGTGTTTATAACAATTTTTTATTATTATAAAAAAACAATGATATTTATAAACAGTCAATAACAACATAGAGTTAAATAAGATGTTCAAATACTGACGTAGCGCTTCCCTCGCATTGCCATTTGCACGACCGTACATAAAATGCATGTCAGCTAATTCAATATTAGTGTAAACAGGTGTGATATATTGGAATAATTGATCGCTACGCCACTGTGTTAGTGAAGTGTATCGAGGTGTTCTTAGAACCCTTTTTTGTATTGTTTTTTCGGGAAACACATTTTAATATTTTTAAATGCTTGCTTTCCCACTTCAGTTTCGTTTGTACTTTAAATCGAGTTAGTTGTTGTTATAATAAATAATTGTTGGGAATTTAGTGATTATTATTTGTTGAATATCCCACAAATCTTGGCGACGAGTGTATTTTAATATCGCTTCAGAATAAGTGATACGAACCCTGAAATTGAAATTTCCGTATTTAGTGTGTGCGTGAGTAAAGAAATAAAAATAAAAACGCCGTCTAAAAAATGCCGGAAAAAATCCATCATATTATGGACAAATACGAGAATTCTGTGCTCAAAATAGCGACTGGATCATTTATAAACGACGACTCGATAGTTATTTTTCGGTAAATAATATTACCGAAGATGGAAAAAAAAGTGCAATTCTTCTGAATGCTCTGGATGAAGATGCATATAAACTTATGTATAATCTATGTTTGCCGAGAATACCAGAAGATAAAAGTTACAAGGAACTCATAGAGCTTTTTAATAAATATTTTAAAAAGTCAGAATCTACATTTGTGGTACGATCCAAGTTTTTTGGTGCTTTCAAGGATCCATATGAAAGCGCAAATGAGTGGGCGGCAAGAGTAAGAAATTTAGCGCTAAATTGCGAATTTGAAGATGCTTTAATTGATATGATGCCGCGAGATCGTTTTATAGTCGGTTTTGTAAAAGGGCCAGTGCAATCTAGACTTTTTAGGGAAAACTTAAGTTGTACCTTTTCCGAAGCCATTGAAACCGCTGTAACAGAAATGGCGGCATCCGAACAAAATGGGTCTAGACAACAGCAGCCGGTAATTAAAACCGAACCAGGAGTTCATCATCTCAGTACTAGGAATAAACAACGCAATAATCCATCATCTACACAAGGTCCATCAAGTGCTAGTGCAAGTGTGAAGGAAAAATGTGCGTGCTGTGGTAGAAATAATCATACCACAAAAAAGTGCCGTTTTAAAAATTGTGTGTGCAATTTCTGCAATTGCAGAGGTCACCTAGCTCCAGTTTGTCCAAAGAAAAAGGATGGTTACTCGCCAAAACAGAAGTTTGTGCAGAATTACATTGAAAGCGAGGATATTTTTTCTGTTTCTGATAAAAAGGTTGTACAAAATCCATTTTTAATTGAAATTTTAATTGATAATAAACCCTTGATATTTCAACTTGATACCGGAGCGAGCATTTGTGCTATATCTGAAAATTTTTGGAATGAAAATTTATCAAATTATAAATTAAATTCTTCAAATAAAACTTTAAATGTGTACACGGGTGAACAAATGCAAACTTTAGGTATGTTTTCAGCCAACATAATTTATAATAATATGAAAAATAGTTTAAATATTTTTGTTATTCGTCATGGCGGTCCTCCTATTCTTGGTAGAGATTTTATGTCTATATTTAAACTTGGTATTAACGAAATAAATTTTGCAAATGGTGTAGAAAATATTAATAGTTTAATTACTAAATTTGATTCGGTATTTTCCCCAGGACTGGGTACATTCAATAAGGGTACAGTTTCACTTAAATTAAAAGACGAAAGTGTTACTCCGAAATTCGTGAAATTTAGGCCAGTTCCTTTTGGAATTAGAAGAAAAATAGAAACTGAATTAGAAAATTTACTTAAATTGGGTATAATTAAGCCTATCGATTATTCTCCTTTGGCCACGCCCATTGTACCGGTTTTAAAGAAATCAGGTGAAGTTAGACTTTGTGGTGATTTTAAAATAACTTTAAATTTGGTTTTAGAAACTGATCAATTTCCTATTCCCCGTATTGAAGAGTTATTTACAAAATTGCAAGGAGGAGTAATTTTTTCAAAAATAGATCTTTCTCAAGCCTATGCACAAATTTGCTTGGATGAGAAATCTAAGGTACTTGTTACGATTTCTACACATAAAGGTCTTTTTCAGTATCAAAGATTACCTTATGGTGTATCTTGTGCTCCAGCAAAATTCCAAAAAAATATGGAATCTGTGACTCAAGATATTGAAGGTTGTGTTTGCTTTTTGGACGATATACTTGTATGCGGTAAAAATCGCGAAGAACATTTTTCAAGATTAGAAATACTTTTAGAGAGATTTCAAAGTGTTGGATTAAAGGTTAGGCCTGAAAAATGTAGTTTCCTTCAAAATGAGATAAGCTATTTAGGTTATATAATCAATAAAGACGGTCTTTCGACTTCTCCGGATAAAATAGCCGCGATACAAAATGCGCCAATTCCTACCAATGTTAAACAACTGCAATCAGTCTTAGGAATGATAAACTATTATGGGAAATTTGTTCCTAATCTAGCAACAATTCTTCATCCCTTATATGAATTATTGAGAAAAAATATAAAATGGGAGTGGACTGAAAGTTGTACGTTAGCTTTTAATAAAGTTAAAGACATTTTAACTTCTGCCAGTATTTTAAGCCATTATAACCCTGATTACGAGTTAAAATTAATAACAGATGCTAGTCCGTATGGAGTGGGTTGTGTATTATCACATGTAGTGACTAAAGATTATGAACGCCCTATTGCATTCGCATCTAGGACACTTTCCTCTGCAGAAAAAAATTATTCACAGGTGGAAAGAGAAGGGTTAGCAATAATTTTTGCCCTGTGTAAATTTAATCAGTACTTGTATGGTCGTGAATTTACTTTGGTAAGCGATAACAAACCGTTATTAGCGATTTTTAATCCGAAAAAAGGAATACCTCAATATTCCGCAAATCGTCTACGCCGCTGGGCAGTAATTCTTTCTAACTATTCATATAAAGTCGAATATGTTAAATCAGAAAATAATAATGCTGATTTTTTGTCGCGATTGCCAGTTTCTAGCGATGAAACTGAAATATGGGAATCTGTTGATATTAACTATTTAAATTATTTTTCTGATAATGAAATAATTTCAACAAATTTTGAGTCAATTAAAAAAGTTACTCTTGAAGATGAGATTTTGCAAAGAATTATCTACTTTGTTAAAATTGATTGGCCAAACTATGCGAAAAATGACCCAAGATTTAAACAATTCTTCAAAATAAGAAATGAGCTTACTATTGAAAATGATGTTTTGCTTTGGAATAATAGAATCGTAATTCCTGAAAAATTAAAAGGTCGTTTATTATGTCAATTACACATGACTTATCTAGGAGTAGTAAAAATGAAAACGATTGCGAGATCATATTTTTTTTGGCCGGGCACAAATAAAGACATTGAGGATTTAGCAGCACAATGTGAAAATTGTTCCGTGAATAAAACTAGTCCTCCAAAATCAAATTTAAATCCTTGGAAATGGCCAGATAAAGTATTTTCTCGTATTCATATTGATTACATGGGACCATTTTTAAATAAATATTTTTTGGTAATTTTGGATGCTCATTCTAAATGGATTGAAGTTTTCCCTACTTCCAATATTACTTCACATTTTACCTTGTCTGCTTTACATGCAACCTTTGCAAGATTTGGATTGCCAGAAACACTGGTATCTGATAATGCCAAAAATTTTACTAGTAGAGAATTTCAACAATTTTTAGAAAAATATAATATTGTTCACGTCACCTCAGCCCCATACTTTCCACAATCAAACGGTGCAGCGGAAAATGCCGTGAAAAATATTAAAAATGCTTTGAAAAACTACTTAGGCACAAACAAAGTTCTTGACATTAGTTTAGCCCTAAGTCATTTTTTATTTGATTATCGAAATACCCCGCATAATACTACAGGAGCGTCCCCAGCTATGTTAATGTTTGGTAGAGACTTACGAACCAGATTTTGTGCTGTAACCCCTAAAATTAAAGATTTAATCGAAGAAAGAGTGTTAAAAAAACAAGAAAATCAAATTAAAAATTTTGGAGGGAAGAAACATAGGATGTTTGATATTGGTGATAGAGTTTTAGTAAAAGATTACCGTATACCAAATAAATTTACTTGGATTTTGGGTAATATTAAAAAGATTATAGGTAGATGCACTTACATTGTTGGTATTCCTGAGTTGAATGTTACCTGGAAACGACACGCAAACCAAATGAATAGAACTAAAATTCAAAGTGGTTTAAATGACATTGTCTCTGCCAAGATTAGTGAATCTACTACTGCTGGTAATATAGCAATAATTTGGATTTGCCAGAGGGTAACATTTGTAATCCCCTAGTTGTCGAAAATGAATCACAAGTTGTTGAAAATAAGAGAGTCCGAAAACAACCAGATAGATTAATGTATACTTAAGAGCATAATTAAAACAAATTATTTAATTTTTATTAGTTTGCCAATACTATTTAATTTTTATTAGTTTGCCAATTTGGAAGTTTTCATTATCTCTTATTTGGTGGGGAAGATTGTGATATATTGGAATAATTGATCGCTACGCCACTGTGTTAGTGAAGTGTATCGAGGTGTTCTTAGAACCCTTTTTTGTATTGTTTTTTCGGGAAACACATTTTAATATTTTTAAATGCTTGCTTTCCCACTTCAGTTTCGTTTGTACTTTAAATCGAGTTAGTTATTGTTATAATAAATAATTGTTGGGAATTTAGTGATTATTATTTGTTGAATATCCCACAAACAGGCATAACGCAAATTTATAAAATTATTCACCCACAACAAAATAATAACTGCAAATAGTATCTATGAAAAAACATCGGTAGACTCCGATAAGAAAAGCAAGTTTTTGAGAATGAAAAAAGATAATCAAAAAATGATACAAAACACATGAAACCATTCATTTGCGGACATATGTTTATTAAGACTTTTCTGCATATTTTGGCCCATACTACCCCCCGTTTTATTTTGTGACACTTTTTTTAACACCCTGTAGATGTTTTATCACAAACCCAATAAGTAAATGCATATCTTAGCCTAATGAACCAATTTGGATACAAATCGGTTATAATAGTTCAAGGAGGATTCAGGGAGAATCTAAATCTTGTATTGACCATATTTTCATTAAAGTAAAACGATAAACATTGTTACAAAATATATTATCTTTAATATTAAAAACTACAGTTACTGACTACTTTTCTACAGCATTACAGATTGTTCACAATTTTGCTTCAAAAAATGAAGAAACAAATAGACAACACTTCAAATAACAAATTCTCTACGAAAAATTAAGAACTCAGACATAACATACATCTTGGGATGACAAGTTTGAAACTAATAACCCTGAATCTGTATCAAAAAATTCCTTAAAACTATTTCTTCAAACTTAAAAAAAAGTAATATTAATATTAAAGTATATAGGACAAAATCTAAACTGACACTTTGCATGACTAACGAGTTAGTTAAAACAATAAATACAAAAAATAATTTATACAAGCAAATTAAAAAATATCCTCACAATAAACATTTAAAATATGACTATAAATATTATAGAAACGAAGTAACAAACTGAATTAAAAAATCTAAATTTAATTATTATCAAAATTTGATTAACAATAATAAAAATAAATCACAACAACTCTGGAAAATAATTTAGAATCTTTCCAATGATGTTAATAAGACAAATAGTGAAATAAAATCCATATATAGTGACAATGACCAAGGACTTTTAGTATCGGATCCTAAACTAATTGCTAATCAGTTTAACAAAATCTTTTCAAAAACTGGAAAAAAATTAGCTAATAAAAATATACAACCTCCCAATTACCTGCCTCCAAGAATTTCTGTTTCAAATAGTTTTGTATTAAATCAAACTAATAAAAATAAAAAATATAATTAATAATCTAAAAACTAAAAAATCACCGGGAATTGATCAAATTACATCTGAAATCTTACAAATTATTTCTCCTTTTATTGGAGAACCTTTTGCTTACGTAATTAATAAATCTATAGAATATGAAATATGGCCATCATCCCTTAATGAAACTATTGTCGTTCCCGTTTTCAAAAAAGGCGATATAAATATCGCTACAAACTATCGGCCCATTTCCGTTATTTCCAATCTGTCAAAGGTATTTGACTTCATATTTAAATAAATACAATTTATTATCTAACAATCAGTACGGATTTAAAAAAAATAATCCACTGAGGATGCTATATTGGCTCTGACAGAAAACATTAACAATGCTCTTGACAGAAGCAAAACCTTGTCTCCCGAAGCCTTTTAACATCGTCAGTCATTCTTTACTTGTTGATGCTCCGTCCCCAGGACAGTATATCTGACTCCCAGGACAGTATATCTGACCTCTCAATTAAAATTGATTTGCTACACCGTGTGACTCCTGATAAAATTTTTCGTTAAGTTTTACAGCTGGTTAAAAGAATTTCCTCGTTTTCTCCTAATTTCACAAAAACAACTTTAAAGTTTTTGAGCATTATTAAAAAAAGAATATACCTTTTTTATATTATTTGTTTTTGGTTACAGTTCAATTTCAATTTTTTTTTATGACCGGTATGCATTTTAAGAGCTCCGATGCCAACGTTAACCCAAAAAAAGAGCTTGTAAGGAGTTCAACTGTTGAAACTGATACTCAAATTAAAAAAGAAAATGACTTATGTCTTCTTTTATATTTCGGTCCATCATTCGCTTTCCATATAATGTTCTTCTCGTCATATGGTACGGGCTTTTACCGTCATAGTTGGGTTCCACTTGCACCCGCCTCTGAATCCATAACTATTGTAACAATATAATTCTCCTATTACAATTTTTTATTGAATTTTTAGACTTACAAATATTTTAATATTTTAATATTCAACTATTTAATAATTTTTTAATGTATCTAATATACTACACAATAAATAAACTCGTCGAATATGCACTAACACGATATCAAATTGTAAATCAAAACTATATTAGACAAGAATACTTTTGCAAGAAATGTATTTTATAAAATAATTATCGTAAATCGTTAAAGCGTTACAACTCTAAGTTTGTCGAATGTTAGTTTTCAATTGTCTTTGTTTGTGTGCTGACAATATTAAACCCGTAATCCATCTGTTGTTTACTTACTTGAAAGACATTCGTTTGTCATCACCTTCAAATGTTAGGCTATCATTTTACAAACTTTTACTCTCTACTGTAGAGTAAAAACTGATATTAACTGATTTGGTGTTTTGATTTTTGTAAGTGATTCACACATAAAAGGACTTTGTTATCTGTCTAACTAATATGAATGTAACTACCAACTAGATTCCCAAGAACGGAGACGAATTGTTTTTAAAAGATAAGGGTGTCTGTTTATATTAACACTATTGAACACAAATAATTAGGTCATAAAAAATATTAATTTCTCCTAATGATGGGATCTAAAACAATTAGCATTGTCGGTCTATTGAGTTTTTATCACTGATTTTTAAATTGTTAGTTAATGCACTGTTTAAAATATAAAGCTTTAATGTTTTATTTAAAGGTATTTTATTCGAAATATAGCCAAGCAAACTTTTGGCAGTTCCCCATTTTTACAGTTTATTTTTAATAAAATAAAAATATACGGAGTGGCCCAAAAGTCAGGGTTCAAAATTTGGGGTACACCTATTTTGGAATACGGAGATTCCACATTTAATGTTTGCAATGTTCCCAGATTTGCCGTTTCTCTTATATTATTAGTCACTTTGGTTTTTCAAATTCATCACCCTGTATATTAAGACATTATTGAAATCTCCTATTCAATACGAGTTCAACCATATGTAACACTTATGATTTTATGTAGTCTGGAAGGCCTTAAAAAAATAAAACAATCATGGAGAAATGTGGTAGATGCATTCTATCATCGATTAGGGCACTGTCAACTCACAAATGGAGCACATTTTAAACACTTGATAAAGTAACCATTATGTTAAAAATGGTGTAATATTACATTTGTTACGTTTTAATGTAGTTGAAAATAGTTTGTATCAAAAAATTTATTGAGATAATTAGGCGTTGCCAGACTTCTGTTTTATTTATTTAAGACCTTCCAGACTGCAGAAAATCATGTATGGTTTTAACTCGTGTTAAATAGGAGATTTCAATAATGACTGAATATACAGGGTGATGAATTTGAAAAACCAAAGTGTCTAATAATATAAGAGAAACGGCAAATCTGGCAACATTGCAAATATCAAATCTGGAATCTCCGTATCCCAAAATAAGTGTACCCCAAATTGTGTACAATTAGAACTAGCAATTTATGAGATAATTGGCCGTTTCCAGACCTTTGGGCCACTCTTTATACGTTTAGGTAATGGTTAAATATGTGTTCAAAAAATTCTTTTTTTTTAATGAATTTCAAATATTGGACTCTGAAACACAGATTTTACCTTTACCTACAAGTCCATTTTTTCTTTCATTAAAAAATTAGATTTAAAAATGGGGACTATTTTTACTTTTCTTATCTGAATCCGTTTTGACTATTTTTGCGATAATGTCTGTGTGTGTATCTTTGATAATTCATGAAAGAATACAAATAAAAACACCAAATCTTAAACTTAAGCTTTATTTCGGCTTGCGGTGAACAGATTAGAATTTGCAAGAGTTGGAACATCTGGGGGGGGGGGGGGGGTACTTGATGGGAGGTCGTTTTTATATTTTATGGAACCAAAAAAATTATGTTGACGGTTGTGTCATGCGTATTGGGAATTACGCGTTTATGCAGGGTTAGTATCTTCTTATTTTAACACAAAATTTTATGTTTCACTGTATTTAATTGTAGTTTAATTATTAACTTACACACTATTGAAGAAAAACAGATTTCTAAAATATTTTTTTGTGTCATCAACTTCAACTGCTAAGGTTATCTCGCTTCGTGTTCTATATAGGCTTTCTCACTGTTTTCCAGCGTCATTTTAGGAACAGCACTGTTAACTGGAACCCAACTGTGGATAGGTTGAGTGGGGAATCCTATCAAGGCATCATAATTAATTTTAAATAATTAAATTAAATATATAAATCCTGGCCAACGGTGGGATTCGAACCTGAGACCTTTGGATCCGCAGGCAGAAACCCTACCACTGAGCCCCACCCCCACTCTAGAATATTTATTTTTTTGATTTTTCTATTTATTATTTAATTTAATTAATTTTGGAAGGAACCAGAAATACGTTTTGATTTTTCAAGAATCTCTAGGGAGGGATGTTTTTTTAACAAACTCTAGGTTCCATTTCAAATTAAGTTATTTGAAAAATTGATGTGATGATTAATATTTTGAGCTATTTCGTAATTTTTTAATTTTTCAAATTATAACTGTATAGGTACATGAGTTTTTAATCAAAATTTATGCAGGGTATCCCATATTATGTAGACAATCCCCCAGATTCAGAATAGAATACATAAAAAAACATGACAATTTTTAAAAAAAAATTTCCCTATGATCCCCATTTTCAGAGATATGGTCCCATAATGGGTACCTTATAAAATATTTTTTATTATATAAATAAAATAAGTCCTTTGTATAATTTTTTAATTTTTTTACACGATTAACACGACTAAGTCTTCCTAAAATGGATTATTTTAAACACATTTGGCTTATTTTAGTATTGAATACCAATGTTATATCAAAAATAAAATTTATAATACAAATAAAACAAATTAAAAAAGGTTTAAAAAAAATCATTTATTTCCAAAGGAAGAAAAATAATAGTTGAACTAGAAAAAAAAAATTAGGGGAAAGTATATAAAATAAATAAATTATATGAATTATATTATTTTAATAATAGTAGTATTACATACGTTGTTGCCAGATTTATTTTAAAAACAAATGGAATTTGTGCAATATTTATTCTTGTTATTATAAACTTTTTTCCATAAAAAGTTGGTAAGCGATTTAGTAACACACTGCACCCTGTATATATAAAATAACTATATATAATTATTTTTTGACAGACTTTACTTAATAGACATTTTTCAAAATACAACAAAAAATGACACACAAAAAATAAATCATTACATGAAAAGATCAATTAAAAAAAATTACCTTATTAATTAAAACCGATCCCACTACCCCACGAAAAAAAAATCCTTGCTCTCTTGGTAAAAGCACAAAAAATCCTCTCGAAATCGAAAAGGCGGTAAAAAAAACAAAGCGGGCTGCGACGAACGAAACAATCGCCAATCGTAAGCTCACGAGCGCTCTCTGGATCGAGTCGGCTGTGGGTGATGTATCGCGCGCGACGGATACATCAAGACTAGCGATCGTGTGTTGGTGGTTGCCTTACTCGCTGTACAGCTCTTCGTTCGCTTTTTTGGTAGCCTCACGTTTCTTGGCGGGCCGATTTCTTAGCCAGAAAGTTTGGAAAGTGGACGCTGACGTCTGGTAATTACTGGAAAATTTTACGGTAATTGCTCCGGACTGACCGGTGTGGTTTTATGGATGTGGATAATAGGCCGAAGCTTTTAGGAAGGGAATAATCAAGTAAATTGTGGACGCAAGATTAAGTAGAACGATTTTTAAAAATTTGTTTAGAAGCAACTCAGAAACTGGAAATAAATCTAGATAAAACATATTGCCAGCATATCGGTGATTGATAACATACAACATCAAAGAAATCATGAAGCTTAGAGATAAAGCTTACAAAAAATTTAAATCTACTCAATCCATTGTGCACTGGAATTACTACAAAGAACTCAGAAATTCCACCACATCTGCAATTCGTCGTGAAATGAGAGCATACTTAGACTTTGTACTTCTGCAAAAAAACTCTAAATCTACTTGGAATGCTCTTAGATCTCTTGATATCTTGAGAAAACCAACTGCCTCTTTTCCTGATAATTTAAAGGATACAGATAGTATAAATTCTCACTTCACCAACATTACTCACACACAAAAAACTCACCCCCAACTTTATCTTCTTGATCGATATCAGAACCAGTCTAGTGATAATACTTTTCAATTTTTCCCCGTTACATCATCTCAAGTGAGAAAACATCTTTACAAAATTAAAAGCAACGCTGTAGGTTCAGATAATATTTCATTGAGACTAATTCACCTGGTAGACGAATTCTTATTAGAACATTTAACGTTCATATTTAACACATGTATCTCCAGTAGTCAGTTCCCGGAGCAATGGAAGAGAGCCTCTGTTATTCCATTACCAAAATGTAACAATCCCACTACCCACTCAGATCTTAGGCCAATTAGCATACTGCCTACTCTATCAAAAGTATTAGAGATGATCTTAAAAGAACAAATGAACAAGTTTATGGAAGAATACATCTTACCGGCTACGCAATCGGGTTTTCGTTCTAGTCACAGCACTACTACTGCGCTTCTAGACGTAACTGAGTATATATATAATTCAATTGATAAAGGAAATGTTACTTGCCTAGTGCTGCTTGACTACAGCAAGGCCTTTGACACACTTGATCATCAACTTCTAATAAAAAAACTTTCCTATTTTGGATTTTCTGCACGGGCCGTTAAACTTTTAAAAAGTTATCTTGAAAATCGCACCCAGAAAATTGTCCTGGACAAAGCTGTGTCGAGATCCCTTCCGGTTAAGTATGGTGTTCCACAAGGTTCCATTTTAGGACCACTACTTTTCTCACTTTACATTTCAGATTTTCATCAATTTGTAGAAAATTGTCATATTCATCATTACGCCGATGATTCGCAACTCTACTTGTCTTTTAACCAAGGAAATTCTTTACAAGCTCAATACATCATAAATCTAAATTTAAAAAAATTATATGATATATCGTCAGCACATAATCTCAAATTAAACTCAAAAAAATCTGTCTTTATGCTATTTGGGCCCAATAAAGCTAGAAATCTTCTAACTAATAATTTTAAACTTAACATAGGTCATGACCCCATTCCACTTGTTTATGATCATAAAAACTTGGGGCTGTGGATTGATTCTGAACTTAGGTTCACAAAACATATTTCTCAACTGTGTCAAAGCTCATACAACGTGTTAAGACAACTGTATCCTAATAGGGATATACTTTCACCTAAACTTAAATTAAAAATGTGTGAATCACTCATTATGTCAAAGTTATCATACTGCGATACGGTATTTGGACCAGCTCTTCTTCAAAGGGATTTAAATCGTCTTCAAAAAATTCAAAATTCGTGTATTAGGTTCGCTTACGGTATACGCAAATTTGACCATATTTCACCGAAATTCAAAGAATCAAAATGGCTGCATATCAAAAAATTACATTCTTTGCATATTCTGAATATAACTCACAAAATTCTTAAATATCAAAAACCGAAATATCTATTTAATAAATTCACACATTTCAGTAATAATTACGGAACTCGGAATAAGAGTACGTTAGTAATTCCCAAATTTAGTTCATCCATTGGACAGCGAAGTTTCTCTTACACCGCAGCTAAATTATACAATACACTGCCTAAAGAATTTGGATCGTACACTCTAATTAATTTTAAAAAAAGGTTAAAAGGCTTGATTGTCGGTTTAGGACGGTTCTAATAAAAACAATAATCTCTGTTCATCTCGGATCTGCTCTTTGGTTCTTGATATTTTCTTGGATCTTTACTGAGGTTGAGTTGAAAAACAGCCTATGCTGACACTCCGCCTATTCACCTTGTTATTTTTATATTTTAGGTAGAAAAAAAAAATTTATTCTTTCTTTGTTTTTTGTTATGGTGAATAAAGACGATTTATTATTATTATTATTATTATTATTATTATTATTATTATTATATACCGAAGCATTAGCAGAATTAGCAAAAATATAAAAGATTCTTTTGTTTAAATTTCATAACAATCTAGAATTTAAACATAACAGCCTACAAACCACCCCTTTTTAACGCATTTGTGTTTAAACCCACGCATTAAAGAAATATATGTTGTCTTTTCTACAAATAGTAATCGACCCCCTTGGGATATATATGTCCCGACGAGAATTTAAAATTTTTATTTGGTATAAATATGACCCAATTTTAATGTGTTATTTGATTAATGGTATTCTTCAAGCATATTCTTGAAAATAGAGAAGTTCTGGCAACGTGGCTTGTTGTTTACCGGTCATCTCTTTACTTGTTTACAAGCGGGCTAGACGTGTTCTGTCATAAAAATTTTAACAGGTAATTAAATTTAAACATAAATGTATTAAAAATTCTAAAGACGCTAAAATGGTGGTTCCCACCATATCGAGACTGAGGCCCACAAGGGTAAACTCGTAGCGTAACAAAAACGAGAAATGATTTAACTTGGAACGAAAGACCGAAAGCCGATAGTAGTATTAGGACGTTGAAATTTTTGGTTTGTGAAGTATTGGCATTAATTAGGTTAAACCATGTGATGATTTTCACAAGCCTTGATTTTTAAAACCATTCTATATCGCCTTCTGATTAAAGTTTACAAACTTGTTTGAGCAATTTATCCAATATAATTGGCCCCCTTACCTCTTAAGCCTGCTCATGTAAAATATTTGGGATCCTTACTTCGCCAAATTATATTCTATTAATAAAGGACAGAAGGATGAGTATTACAACTATGTTAAAAGAAATAAATTGGCTTTCAGTTCAAAATTATGTTCAGTACATGACCGATATTTATTTATAAAATAAAAATGACATAGTATCATCGCATCAGATCTATTAGAAAAAAATCAATATAATTCGCAATATCACAACTATAATGCAACAAGCCAATCTGACTTTCATGTACGGCAAGCCATCACTAAAAGTCCCCAAAATACTATTTTTATTAAAGGTTTAAAAAATTTAATAGACTGTCTACAGAAATTTAAAAAAAAATCAACAACAAATGTATTCAAAAGTAACCTCAAACAATTCTTAATAAATAAACAGAAAGAATATACTTTCTTGTGATAATACTCTTTTAACCTGCCCTTTTTAAGTATTTCCTTTAATTTATTTTTATTTTACCCCTCGTTTTACCCGCATTTAATATAAATTATTTCTGTTCTGAGATCATGTTATTTAAAAAAATTACTTGATGTTATATACTACTTACTATGTTTAAATTATTAATAGTTTTGCGACAATAGGTTATAGCAACTTATAGCCACAAAACTCTTTTTGTGTTAAAGTAGATCCATTTATATAATAAAAAAGTGCTTTGTATAAGAACATTATATTATCTGTCTTGCTGAATTATTTGCAATAAATATCAAAAGAAGTATACATTTTTAAATAATTTGACATTTAAGAGCCATTCACACATGACAGTTGACATCTTGATATTTGACAGGCACAACCAAGCATTATTCTGATTTTTGCCAAATAAAATGGCCGGTTAATTATTCTATGGGGTTGCGACAGAGAGCCAGTAAATTTGATGAAGGTGTTTTTGAGGCTAGGGGCGAAATAGTAGTACGCTCAAGTTAGCACCACCATAAAAAAGTCATTTTTAAGAAATTGCTTATATATTTTTTATAAATTGGCAGGCTTGGCTACTAATTTCGAATAAAAATAGCCTCCAAAATGGCTATGATTGCAAGTATGAAGGTCGCAACCCGCCTTAGAAATTTCCCCTTTACTATCAACAGCTGTTGTTTGACAGGTCGTTAAAGAATTTATGGAATTTTAAGAATGTTAGGAATGTTGACGTTAGAAATAATTGGAAATTGTCACATAAGAAATGCATTTGTGGAATTTAAGAAAATTGATATTAAAGTAGTTAGGATTAACCGAAAATTCTGAAAATCAATAGGGTTCTAAGTTAGAAGTAATTATTCAAGAACTTTTATTCTAGAATCATCGTGCCGGCATACATACACACAGACGACCAGACGAAATTTTTATTTGCATTTTTGGACTCAAAATGATCAGAAACATGAAAAAAGTTTTAAAAAATGGGGGTAAGAAAATTTTTTCGTCTGCACGAATGCGATACTGAGGCCCCATAGGAAGGGCCTGAGTAACATAACATCTATTCGTAAAATTTATTTTAAAAACCAAGTAAAAAACATGTCATTTTCTACTGGGACAAAAAATATCCTAGTGGTATTTACAAGTGGCACTTATAAAACCCAGTGACTTTTTTGTTACAGTATGTAGAAGAGAACATTATCAAAACAAGTAAATTATTGGGCAAATGTTTCTGAAGATGAAGATATAGATGATGATGAGAGTCTAATTGCATTCTGTTGTATATTTTTATCTTTTATATCATATATATAAAGCTTTTTTAACATTTAAAACATCTTAATATTTCTTTGGCAAATTTTCAACCCAAACTAGGTATATTGTAATTGTAATAAACTCTAAGCACAAGATACCTTTGTTGTCGAACTGACTAATATTAATTTTTCATATGTTTTTATAAATGCAGTATATAAACGGTACTCATAGTTGGCACCTTTGTTTTTGTCGAAATTTATACCTTTATAAGTACTTATAATAGCTACTTTTGTTTTTCGTTGAATTTTTCACATACTTATCATCTTTTATGAGTACCTATGATCGGTACTTTTGTTTTTTGTCGAATTTACAACATACTAATTGCCTACTTTATTTAATTTCATGCCCTTATGTATCTGTATTTCTTATGTGCATTCATAATATATTTTTTGAGAAATTTTATACCTTTGTTTATACAGTATATAAACGGTACTCACAATAGGTAAATTTATATTTTGTCACAAACAATTCAAAAACTTTGTCTAATTTAATAGGTACATATACATTGGTGATAGTATCCCACAGACCCTATCACACAAAATTCTCAGACAGAAACTCAGAAGTAGCAAACTTCTAAAGCAGAAACCACGTCCCCAGCTGTCGGTTCAGCATAGCAACGTCGAGAGAGAATGAAGTTCAACGGATAATCAAGTGAAGTTTTTCAAAAGGAATCGGAGAGTTGAGCCATTTGATAATCCTTTTTTAGAAACATTGCATTTGATCACTTTTTCTTTTTCGTTTATTCCCTAAATTGTTATTGTTATAATGTCAGAACTAAATACCTTTACTGCTGAGGGAATTGGCTCATTAGAAAACCTAAAAAATACCAGACTTCCAGCTTTCTGGTCATCCAAACCTCTGGTTCAAGAAGTTAGAAAGTCAATTTTTCAGCGTCAAAGCTAACAAGAGCAAGTATCATATTACGAAATTTCTACTAATAAACACGTTGGGCGCCAATTTGTAATATATGATGTTGGTTTTACTTACCGTGTTTTAGCTCAATTTTAATTAGGGCCGTGAGTAACACTTAATAACCTTGACAAAACTTAACTATAGGAAAGGGAAGGAGGGCGCCACCAAACTTACATAAACATATCATTTAAGGTGAATTATAATAGTTTGGCAAATATAATTAATATGACTGATGTTAAAACAAGAATGTATATGTTTATGCAGGCAAGTAACAATTACAATCTACACAAGCCATGATTCATTTAAATTACTTCTTTATTTAATTTCAATGATAAAAAAATTAAACTTATCTCAGAGTAGGAATGGTTTTAGGTCTTCAATCTTTCTTTAAGGGTCGATCAAATAAGGACTGTCTCCTACAGCGATGCGTTTTCTTCTCACCATAAATTAACATATTTGTTACCATAACTTCATATATCTTCTAACCATAAATTAACATATTTGTAACCTCAACTATCTTCTCAGCGTATTTTTAAACCATATTTTCAACTATCTTCTCAGCGTATTTTTAAACCATCCAAAGGTTGACTTATCTAAAAGATTGAGACCTTTTTGAAGTTTACGTAATAAGGAAAAATAAGGAATAAGGAGGTAAGACGTTTCTGAACACAGAATGAATAAAAAATAGATCTTTACAGAAATTAATGACACGTTTTAAAACATCTAACCTCACATTTTTAACAACTAAATAAATCCCGATCCATTTCGTTAATCTTTGCAGAAATCTTGTAAATATTAATCTCTTACTCACCATAAAATACTGATGGTTATCACCACTAATAAAAATACCACATACTGTTTAAGATTAATTAAATATTAGCAGATTTAATAATCTTGACTGCCTCGTTCTGAGGTATTGTTGTAAAAAGACTTTTACAAGTAATACCTGTCGAAAGTCAAATTTACTTTCGATCCGAACATACAACTTATAAAACCAAAAATAACTATATAAAATATTTGTAGCAACAGAATGAAACTAACGGTCCTAATAGAGATGGGACTATCATTTTAAAAATATAGTTATAAAATATTAAAATAACGGTACTAGAAGAGTAGCCGTTACAATATTCCTCGAAGTTTACGTTACAGTGCTTTTCTTAAAGTACATAACGTAGCTCATCTAGGCCTCAAAGCCACATCTAAATCAATTAAAAAAATATACTTTTGGCCCACATGAATAAAAACATGTCTTTGGACGAAATCATGCATTCAGTGCCAAAAAGTAAAAGTTTTCAAACATCAAATCTACTTTAGGAGATTTTACCGTTCCTGAAGGTAGATTTCAGCATATTGACATAGACCTAGTAGGTCCATTAAGGCTTTCTGGTAGTTGCACTTACCTACTGACAATAATCAATAGAGTCACCTGGTGGATAGAAGTATACCCACCTAAACATGTCGAATCAGAAAATATCATTAGAACTTTAAAAAATCAGTATATTCCACGTTTCGGATTACCCTATAAAATAGCAAATATCAAGGTGTTCAGTTCGATCAGGCATGTTTAAAGAATTTAGTAAAAGACTAGGTTTTCAGAGTTTACACACTACACCTTACCATCCGCAAGGAAACTACATTTTTTTCATCCAAATTTAAAAAATACAGAATTTGTTTTCCTAAAAGTTCCAGGCATCAAACCAAGCCTTATAGCACCGTACGACGGCCCTTTCAAAGTTATTTCTAGCAAGGGCAGAATTGTGGGATTTGCAGATGATACTGCAATCTTCTACGAAGCACCTGATTGGAATGAACTCAAACGCATGGCTGAAAGAAATTTTCTTAATATTAAGACTTAGCTCGACAACAAAGTTTTTAATGTAAATTTAGACAACACTAGTTACGTACCTTTCAGCTGCAACATCAGCTGTCTCCCCAAATTTAATCACCTTAACATTTCCATAAATAAAAATCATCTTGCGCTTCAACCTGTAACACAAATAAAATACTTTGGCATATTTATTGACAGTCATCTGAAATGGGAATACCGTATAAATTATACCGTAAAAAAACTGAAACGTATCTCATATAAGTTTAAATTTCTGAAAAGATATCTTTCTGTTAGCTGTTTAACAATTTTGTATTATACTTTAGTCGAAAGCCATATTAGATATGGTATTCTAGCTTGGGGAAGCGCACTAAGGTGCCATATCCAAACGCTAGAGATTATACAAAAAAGACATTTAAAACTTATGTTGTCGAAAGAATATCGATACTAAGTGACCTATTATAAGCCGAAAGTCAAATCATGGATCTTAGGATCTATGATCTTAGGCAACTATACTTCTACTGCATGGCTAAGAAATATCACTTTAATACTAAACATGCTAACTTACCTTCTCACTCCTATCAAACTCGCAATAGAAATCTCCATATCGTGCCACAAGTAAGTAAATCACTCAGTCAATGATCTTATACCTATCTTGCTCCTAAGATACATAATGAATTACTAGAATTAATAAAAACAATTAAATGTAAAATTAAAATGAAAAAAAAAGCCTTAAAAATTTTAATTTAGTAAATCCACGACAAAAATTTAAAGATACAATAGAATATAGAAATGTTTAACTTGCGTCTATTTCTAGTCTCAGCTTCAGTTTTTTAAATTAGTAAGACTATAACCTTTCTTGTTTTTTATAGATTTTGGTTGTCACGTTTTCCCTGTAATTCACTTTAATTTTCTAATTATAAAAATGGGCCAATTAAATTTCTCTTATATATCTATTCTATATATGTATTAAGTCAAGCAGCTCTAAAGGCAATTTTCTCACCAGAAATCAAATCACGACTGGTGAAAGACTGTCTAGAAGACCTGACAGAGCTAAGTAGTCAAAATAAGGTGACCTTAGCCTGGGTCTCAGGCCATGAGGGATATCAGGGCAACGAAAAGGCCGACGAATTAGCCCGAGAAGGCTCAGATAAGGCCATGACAGGCCCTGAACCCTTCTGTGGAGTTGCTAAGGCATTGTGCAAGGCATCCATTAAACAATGGATGCAAAAAGAGTCTCAGGAATGGTGGAACAACTATCCAAGACTGAGACAGGCCAAACAGTTCATCAAGGAACCATCGGCCAAGTTTACGAAAGACCTACTGGATCAAAAACGTCAAATCGTTAGGATAACAGTAGGCCTTCTTACTGGACACTGTCGCCTCAAAAGGCACATAAGTGTCATAAATCCAGCAGAAGAAGCAACTTTGTGCATGTTTTGTGAAGAAGAAGAGAAAACATCATTCCACGTCCTGTGCTAATGTGAAGGCTTGGCTGGAATGAGGTTTCTTACATTGGGCGAAGAAAAGCCAATTGCATGCAACTACATGCGGGAGCCACTGTCAAAGCTACTAAGTCTAATAAAAAAGACCAGGCTAGACGACATACTCTAAAACAAACGGAGTCCCACAATAGATCTGAAAAGGTCGCGGTGGACAAGGACAAATAACGTCCAACTCCTAATCTAATCTAATCTAATCTATGTATTAAGTAAAATTTTAGTTACTGTAGTTTTAGTTATTTGTATATTTTAATCTTGTTTTTTATATGTACAACATTAATGTTTTTAAATAATTATTTATTGTACTTTTTTTTTAGTTTCATGTATTATAATCGAAACAAGTGAGCACTCACTTATCGAGTATACCTTTATTCATTCAATTACTTTTAATTTTAAGCTACTATTCGTATTATTTTATTACTACCTATATTTTTGGATGAATAAACTATTAACTCCAGTACACAATTTTTTTACAAAAAAAGAAACTATTAATTTTATCAAGAACTGTATGTTTTAAATAGACTGTTCTTCAGAAACTAAAAACAATATTGACCCACTTATCATTCGATCCTCTCAGTGCTAGTTACGTACATCCTTTTCACTATCCTTTGAAGCACCTAAGCGACCCATAACCTAGAAATAATCAACCCAAATCCGTAGCGAACTTCCCCAAACGAATGAACTTTGAAAACTTCTGTTTCGAAACGTACCTGCTGACATTTCCCAAATACAAAGGATGCTAATTCGGTCCCGATAAGAGGACCAAGCTCTGGCGGTCGCTCGCCAAATCGGATGGTCACAGGATATCGCAGGATATGCTGAAAGGTCCCTTTTACCGAATGAGATGCCGCCTATACGGAGTTAGTGGGGGAGTAAGTAATTTCGGGTGGTTGTGAGTTCCTCGTATACGTATTTGTTTGTTTTCGGATTCTTCGGATGTTTAATATTTGTTTGCATGTTTATTAAACGTATTTCCCGGTTAAATAAATTGGTAATATTGTTATCCAAGTGTTAAAATATTAGCTTGAAAGTTTACTTTCTACTATCTGCTATTTAAGCATAATATCCAATACGTATTACTATAATTTATAACAATTTTAACAACTTATTATGACCTAGATATATACAAAAAAAAATGAACTTCCCATCTGCAAGATATGCGTGTTTTCCTTCAAACAAATCGTGTCCCTCTTCCACGCCCCAACATTGCAGAATTAATTAATTTGTTTTGGTGATTGTCTAGACGCTATGGGTGTGATAAGGTCCGTAAAGGGCAAAATTAAGATGTTGGGAACAACCCTCAACCCTCTTTGGGTTATCTCCAAGGAGTACAAGGAGTTCTTATCAAGTGGTTGGGATCTAAGTTATCTTGTGTCGCTATATAGCAATCAGCAACGCTAAGAATTTTATTAAAGATTTATTATTGATGTATTGTTTTAAAATAAGCTGATAAGTACTGTATAGAGGTATATAATTAGGACATTTTTGATTTAATTGTATTAAGAACATTAAGAACATCTTTCTCAAAAGTCAACCATTGCAACATACAAATGTGAAACGTCAGAAAGAACTGCATTGGATGATGTTGTAAAAGAATTTTCTGCAAATGCATTAACAATATTATCTGGGTGTTTTAGGCATTATAATTCTAAAGAAACTCCATAGATTCAAGACGGTAGTTTTTTTTTGTCAGATTTTTTATCAAACTTGTACATAGGGGTGTATAAAACAAATTCAAGACAGCGGTTAATATTAATTACCTCATAATTTTAAACGAATAAAATTAACTTTATGCCGCGGAAAATGAACTACGGCGACATTATTAACTGCAAAGTTATTTTGCGTTAATGCAATATGGCGGCCGTTATCCATCGGGGACTCTTACACGTAACTAGTTAGCAGGAAGTTGCGCGCTTCTTGGAAGAAGTTGCGAAACGAAGTTTTAGATTTAATTTGACGAAGTAGATCATCTAGAAAGTCTTACTGTGTAGGTCGCTAGGGTAATGCATTTATAGGCGTGCTCTAGAAGTAGAGATTCCTACGGGATGACGTGCTTAGATGATTTAATTAAGCGGTAAAATTACAATTTAGGAGAGATTAGAAATAATAATAAACTAATGACAGCGTTAGGTCCTTTCCAAAAGATAAAAATAATACCTTATTTATAATATATGTAAACTACACAAATAATTAAATGTTTATTTTACGTATGAAGTTTATTAATATTAAAATAATGTTACAAAACTAATAATTATTAAAACAAATGGAATAACACAGTCTTAACAAAAGAAATCGACTGCATTCCTCAACGGTGTTCGATAATCTGCCCATCCACATAGTTGACCCACTGATTGAACCTTTGAATATGATTGAACGACCCTTTACTATCGACCGCCTGGTTAGAGATGTTTTGGTTTTCCAGAAATCGTCTCGGCTTAAGGGACCATCCAAAAATAGATTACATATATCTACTTAAAACAAGATATTTCATACAAGAAAAGTAATTCTGATAAAGCGTCAGTTTTCTTGGTCTATAGATCTTCAAATTTAAATACCATGGGCTTTGTTGAAAATATATATCCCTTACTTAACCCGGACATGACTCATATCTGTTTTATCGAAAATGGCCTATTTTAGAAACATTTTTTTGCGGATAACCCTTTAGTATTATCCATTAATTTTCGCCCGTCTGTCACGGCCTAGCCTATCATTGCCATCGCTACGTGCTACCGAAAAACTTAAATCCAATTCCGCGTCACATGCACTTGTTTACGTTTGTTTCGCGATTAATTGAACATTCATTCGGACCCTGATTGATCCGGATTAACTGGATGCCGTCTAGATGTATTCGGAACGTGTCGAACGTCGACCGAATTTTGTCGGACGCTGATTTGGCCTCGACACAAACAACTCATCAGCGACCATATATTAGCCAATTACATGATGTTTTGATTAGGATATTTGCAACGGTCGGATTTAAAACAGCTGCCTACTGCATGCTTTT
This sequence comes from Psylliodes chrysocephalus, assembly GCA_927349885.1. Classification (NCBI taxonomy): domain Eukaryota; kingdom Metazoa; phylum Arthropoda; class Insecta; order Coleoptera; family Chrysomelidae; genus Psylliodes; species Psylliodes chrysocephalus. The sequence continues at coordinate 801,666 of OV651821.1, read as the reverse complement.
CTACCACGGTACAGAGTGTCCCGTAAGTTGTAACGTTCATATGTACTGAAGGTAATTGTAATATTTATTAGCTAAGGGGTAATAGAAATTCATTTTACAAAAATAAACCTTATTAATTAATAATGGTTGAAGAGCTAATCATGAATGCCTCAATACCGGTTTAAATTTTCTTTTCTTCCATGTTAAAAATATTAGAATATCTTGTGTCAGCGAAAGACCCAAAAATACTACAGGGACTGTCTAGCAAAAGTATATGTAATAAATACTGGAAGCTAACATCTTTAACGTGAAACATATTAAATCAGAATGGATTATGATTGAATAAATAATAATAATAATAATAATAATAATAATCTTTGTTCAGCATTTTTGTTTTTTGGTTACATCATAGTTGTAGGTACATTTAAATAATTTTAAATTAATAGAGTATTATTAGGCACGCTGGCCTAATACAGAAACTTGAAAAAATGCTCCCTAGATAATATGTCGACATTCTACAATCATATCTAACGGGAAGAATGTTTAAGAGTAAAGCAAGACAAGGCATACTCCGAAATGAAAGAAATTAAAGCAGGTGTCCCACAAGGCAGTGTGATAGGACCGGTTCTTTACTTATTATTAAAGACCGGACAATTTAATTTATTCTTATCAGCGAAGTAACGGTAAGAGCGGACCTTCGATTTGAATAATACATTCTGAATAAAACAAGTTATTTACTGAACTGGTCGACACAGTAGATAAGATATTGGATTTTTATCGCCCGGGCGTAACATTTGGGGCGGGCTTATTATTACATTTACATTGCAATAATTATTTTATTAAATTTTAGTTCAAATTTGGTTGGATATTATTATATAATTACAAATGATATTATTATTTATTTTTTTATTGTGTTGTGGGATAATGTTGTTGGCTTTTTCTGTTAATATATTATTGACTAATAAATATATCAACGAGGATACACCATCATTAGTGTCTTCAGTGAAATTACTTCTTTTAGAAGTCAATAAATCTTTAAACCTAGAAAACGATCGTTCTACGTCACAACTCGTTACAGGAGCAAATGAAAAATGTGGAACAAAATCACAATATTTTAAAGCAGTTTCATAATCGTTAAAATTGTTCAGGGAGATTTGTTTCAGAGTCTGTAAATTTGGATTTCTTTTAATAACACAATCTATTTTATGGTTAAATTTATCTTGTAAGGGCCACTTTACGTTTTTTAAGTGTAACAATGTCGATTCAAATTTTTCCATAGCAACCGATAATTGTAAGTTACGGGTTTCAAGGAATTTTATAGTTTCTGGGAGACACGAAAAATAAGTCGCAAGAAAATTTAACTCCGACTGCAAAGTTGTTTTTGTTATTAAACCTTTACACTGAGTGATAGAGAGAGCGTCCTCTGATAAGTTGGAAATAAATACTTTTAGTCTGTCGAAATGCTCCGAAAAAAAGAACACAGCCTGTAACCAAGTTCCCCATCGTGTAATAACTGGTTGTGGAGGTAGGGGGATATTCGGACATATTTCTTTATATAAAGAAACTCGGGACGGTGCTTTTAACAAAATTTTTTTAAAACAGCTAATCAACGAATTAATGTCTGGAAAGCTGTCACGGATAAACTCACAAACTCGGTGTAACGCGTGAGCAAGGCAAGTTACATGCAGCATGTTTGGAAAATGTTCTTGTAATAGTTTCCCTGTTTTCAACATTACACTTGCCGCGTCTGAAATAAACAATAAAACTTTTGAAACGTCATTATCAATTACATTGTTCAATCCACGTTTCACTATTTCATAAATCATTTCAGCGTTCACAGTTTCACGAAACACACTAGAAACTAAATACTGTTGTGAAGTATTTTCAGCACTTAATAATCCTACAACAACATTAACAACACATCTACCCTTTATGTCAGTCGTTTCATCTGCACTAACCCAAATATATTTGCTGGAAATTTTCGTTTTTATTGCCGTCATTGCTTTATCGTACTGATTTTGAATATAATGTTTTCTAATTGTGGATTCATCCGGTATTTTACGTTTAGTATATTTACAAAGAAAATTTTTGAAAATTGTATTATTTAATTTTGTTAATGGAATATTTGCAGAAACAAATGCGTTGCATAAATCTTCATAAAAGATTTTGTCTGGACATCCCTCTAAAGATTGCATGTGTTTTTGTGTTTTCACATGTTGTGTCATACTTGACTTTCCATTAAAAACTAACACCTGATCACAATTGCGGCAGTATAATTTGTTGTCATTAAAACGACGAAAACAATCAAAGTCCGATAATAAATTTTCCATATTTACGTTTCCAGTTTCTATCACTTTTCCCTTTGAACTAAACAAATATACTCATTGGAAAAATCTAGTGATATTTTTACAAGACACTTTCTTCTCAAATCTCCTGTTTATCGACTCTTTGTTATCTTTTTACATTTTTTCAACCAACAGATACCTATATAGAGTGAGCAATTGAATTAATACATACATTACAGAAATTTAACAGACATTTATTTTATTGTCTCATCGTGTATAAGTACCATAATATCCACAGGAAATAAAAACATAAATTTTTTGTTACAAAAATCGGTATGTACGGTATCGATAAAAGCCAAAATATTCATAAATATAATATAAGGATTGACTTTATTTGAATAAAAATATCACCGGCAACTAACCGACAATGGATCGAGAAAGTATAAGACAACATATGATGGGCCTATTTGACATTCATTTTAGGCCCTCTCTACAGCGTCTTAGTCCAAACGCTCGTAGAGTCCTAATATTTGGCCCCGATGCAATTTCTCCAACAATGAATCGGGACCAGCTAAGGCTAGAAATTTCCAATTTTCTGGAGGAAATAACAAATTCGGGGGAGGCAGCTGGGGTCCTCGATCCTCATTTTAGGCAGAAGAGTAGTGTACCACGCCAAAATATTGAGGAATAGATATTTTGTAATTATATAAGAGATAATAATAAAAAAAATATCATACAGAATATCGTTTACATTACTACACCTTAAACTCGCTTATGAAAAGTTTAACATCTTCATCAAAAAAGTTATTTTTTTTTAAGGAAAATTTCTCAGGCCACAAATTAAAGGATCTGAGGTTACTAAAAACTTTTGTAAAATATCCTACATATCCTCGGCGTTGGTGAGAAGAAAACATTAAATTTGTTTAATGAAAATGATTCAAAAGACAAAGAATATAGGTACACGATAAAAAAAAATCTCACTTTTTTGTATTAGTTTTAATGTCTATGTATATATCAGTACACTTTTTTTATCTTGTTTTAATAAAAAAAAGAGGTTTGTCCTGATAGTATTAGAATCTGCCGCACTGTCTGCCGTCTTAAATAGCGAACCCAGAATGAGACGCCTATGTGATTAAAACCAATTATTTGAACGCGATTAAAATGTCCGGTCTTTACTTATTATACACCAGCGATATCCTTCAACAACAATCTGTTAAAATAGCAACATTTGCGGATGACACTGCAATATTGACAGTTGGCGGAACTAATACAGAGACCTCAGAAAAACTTCAGGAAACTTGCAACAGAATCAATCGATGGACAAAAAGTGGAAAATAGAAATAAATCAAACTAAATCAGTGCATGTTGATTTTACTCTTCGACCAAATGAAAAAAAGCAAATCAGAATAAATAATGACGCTATTGCGCATCACGATTCGATCAAATACCTAGGTATGAACCTAGATTTAAGACTTAAATGGAAAGAGCACATAAAAAAGCGTAAAAAACTTGAACTTAAATTTAAAAAAATGTATTGGCTCCTAGGAAGAAAATCCAAATTGACAGTGCACAACAAACTGCTGATTTATAAACAAATCCTAAAACCAATCTGGATTTATGGCATACAGCAAGAGTAATATTAACATGATACAAGTTTTCCAAAATAAAGTCCTAAGACGCATTGTTGATGTACCTTGGTTCTGTCGAAACGATTATCTTCATAGAGACCTGAAGATGCCAACAATCGAAGAAGAAATAAAGAGGTTTGCTGCGAAACATGAGGGTCGACTCGTCACGTCAACTTGTAATGTTTTTCTATAGAAACAACTAAGACAGCCCAATGGGGACTTCTTAGATAAGTAATTAGTTATAAGAGTTTTAGATTAAAATTTTAGGTTAGTCAGTAATGACTAGTAACAATATTCTAACAAAAAAAAGTGATATAAGTATCTTCTTCATTAAAAGTATTTGCTGCATATTTACGCATGGGCTGCCGAATTACTAACTTTTTTTTTGAAAAAATTTTTTTAACATTTTTTTTTAAATATGTAAGTTACATTATTGATAATTGGAACAATCTCTTGGAGTTGAGACAGGCCAAGATACTTCTGGGTGAATATAACCAAAAAAAGATCGGAAGCCTGCATCTGCCTGAGCAAGAACAGGCTACGTATTGTAACAGATATCCTTACCGGGCATTGCCGACTAAAAGGACACCTAAGTAAACTGAGAGTAGTAGAGGATAGGGAGTGCAGATTCTATGAGGAGGAGGACGAAACCTCCATTCACATCCTAACTGAATGTGTAGCACTCCAGAATCCAAGGGCACTATATCTAGGAGGATATCAAATAGAAGAGGGAGACTTACCTAACTTGAAGCCACAAATCCCACACTTCATTGAGAAAATAGGATTGGAAGGGCCGCTATAGGCATTAAGACATTTCCTTAGTGCAGTGGCGACAGAAGGGGGCACAATAGATTTTTAGGTCACAGTGTATTAACACCCCATTCTCAACATAACATAAGTTACATTATTTGACTTGTAACTACTTTTAAAAAAAATATAAATAAAGTCTTATATACCTTTCTGTCTTTTATAAACTGAGTATTGTTAAAAAATGCAGTAATCATCTCGGTAATCATATCTTGGTTTACAATGGGTAAAACACTCGAATCAACTTTTATAAATCCAGCTGACAAACTCATATTAATAATAAAATTAAACCAATTAGCAAAGACAGAAGAAATAAATCTAGAATTGAAAAAAAAGTATACAAAACAAAAAACGAATGTTAAGTTAGGTGGTCTAGGTGGTGTCAATTTTAAGTGTTACTTAGATGTGCGTTCACTTCGACATTCTGTGTGTCGGTTTGTTCGTTATCTTGGTTCTGTATAACAAAAAAAACTTTGACGCAAGCTGATTGATCTATTCCTGATGACGTACACATTTCAATTTTTAAATTTAAATTGGTTTTAATTTAAAAACCTTTGGGTTTTTTTATCAAACTGATTATGTAGAATAACTTGTATAGAGACTAACTGTTACAATATAATTTATAAAACAGCATATCTCACATGTGAACATGGCCCATTGGTTATACTTACATAAATTAGTTACAATGTATAAGTGTATTCTTTTTCTCTTGATTCTTCTTTTGCTAATACTCTCTTCAATATTATTAAGCCCTTAAGTTTAGTGGCTGCTTAACCACTGGGATATGGTGGTTTATCTAATATTGCTCTTTTTTAAGCAATATTTGTTGCTTCTTCTGTTAATGGAAGTACTATTTTTGTTTGTTTAAATAAATGACCAATTTTAACGTCCTTTATAAATCCTCATTACCCTACCAGTCTAGACAGCTCTTTTAAAAAAAATATGAAACGAATTTATTAAAAATAACTATTCTGCTCTTACCATTGCTCTATTTGCAATATTACGAACATTGTACTACAGTCACCTCGCATGGCAGACTCGTCTTTATAAAATGAATATTTAAAAAGCGTATTAATAAAAATTCCGGAGTGTCCCTCAAAGGGACGCGTTTCTATTCGGTTCACGATCAGATATGAAGCGGGGTATTACATTACCCTGCAGTGAAAAACTTTTTATTTTATAAAGAAACTTGAAATCGAGTAGCTAACTTTCATAAAGTAAATTAGCTATTTATGTCTACGCGAAAAACTTTTCGGCTAATAGAAACGACTGGAAACTGTGGCAAAAAATGTGTTTTGTAAGCGTTTCGAAGTTTCTTGGCTGGCGGCGTGATTTCATGCAGATGCGGTTTATTAATACTGTAATATTATGAAAATGAATAATGTATATACCGTTTATTTACAAAATAGATTATATTACTTATAAATCGTATTACTCTAATATAAAGAGTATATTTTCCCTATGCTTTTAACCTACTTCATTCTTTTTAAATCATACAATGGCTAATTTTCCTTAACAATATTTTAAAAAAAATAGGCTATATTCTTTATACCCATCGCAATACTTGTATATATTACGGTAAATGTAATTATTAGAAAATACAATTTTTTTTTTTTTTAGTAATTAGTTATTAGAATTTAGAATTTTTAGAATTAGAATTTATTTATTATTGACAAAATATAAATACAATAATTACAGTAAAGTTTGAAAACATTTAACATTTGACAAGGAGCCCTAGAATAAGCATCTTGCCTAGGCTGTGTAGCCTGTGTTGCTATTGTGCTCATTCTAGGTCCCCTTTTTTAAATTGTATTATAATATATAATATAATATAAATGGTAAGCATAAAAAAAAAATAAACAAAAATTGGAATAATAATGAAGATGATGTATTGGGATTTGGCAGATACAGTGCCAGACTTATTGATGTTGAATTGGTTAATGCTTGAGGAATCGCAGGGCATGTTTGACACTATCGGTATATATATATATTTTTTTTTTTTTTTTTTTTTTTTTTTTTTTTTTTTTTTTTTTTTTTTTTTTTTTTTTTTTTTTTTTTTTATAATTTGAATAGGACAATGAATCAGAATAAAAATTTACTATTGTGAGATAGAATATATTTCTTTACTTCGGTTTTAAATATATGTTCTTTAGCGATTTGTTTTATATTTATAGGTAGGAGGTTATAATATTTTGGGCCAAAATAAAAAAATGATTTTTGGGTAACTGATTTTTTAAAAAGGTTAACGGCTAGGTCCATATTGGCAGTAGAGCGAGTAACTCGAGAGTTTTTATATTGAAACTTTTTAGTACTGTTGTAAATTTTTATAATACATTGATATATAAATAGCGATTTGATGTTAAAAATTTGTGTTTCATCATAAAGTTTTTTAGTTCGAAAAAGTTTAGGCTTATTAAAGATAACTTTTAGGATAGTATTTTGAGCTGTTTGTAATATATTAAGTGTAGAATTAAAAGCACCGCCCCATGCGATAATACAGTATCTTAGAATGGATTCCACAAATGAGTTGTATAGCATGATTAAACTTTTTCGTGATAGAATCTGCCGAAGCACGTAAAATTTATACATTAGAGCTCTTATTCTTTTACTTAGGTGTATAATGTGATCAGACCAGCGCAAGTATTGGTCTACTATAACTCCTAAGTATTTTATTGCTTCTACTTTATCTAAAGGGGGGCACTTACAGTTTGGTTCACAAACTTGTGAATGTAATTTTAATGTAAAATTAGGTGGTTGGTTTACTATAGTTGGACTAAAAGCAATAAATTTTGTTTTTTTAATATTTAGAGTTAGAAGGTTGGTGTTTAGCCACATGTTTACCTTTTTTAAGTCAGCTTCTGCGTTATGTTGAATTTCATCCCATTTTTCGCCTTTAAAAACTAATGCTGTGTCATCAGCATAGCATACTAGATGACCAGAGAAACCATTTATTTTAGTTATGCTATTGATGTAGACCAGAAACAGTATTGGACCTAATACTGTTCCCTGCGGTACACCAATTTTTAAGATAGTACCAGAACTCATTTCTTTACCAATTTTGACTTGCTGACTTCTATTTGACAGATAATCCGAAATAAGTTCAAGAGCCAATCCCCTAACACCGTAGTTACTTAGTTTGCTTAGAAGGATTTCGTGAGAGACGGTGTCAAACGCCTTGGCCAAATCCAGGAAAACTGCTATGCATCCCATGGAGTTGTCCAAAGCGGACACAGTTTCCTCTAAGAAGTCCAATATCGCGTTTTCGGTGTTAGATTTTTTTATAAAACCATATTGAGAATGAGTTATGATATTATGCGATTCAAAGAAATTAATTAATCTTTCTTTAAGAGCACTTTCAAAAATCTTCGCAAAATTGTTAATGAGAGATATTGGCCTATAATTTACTGGCTTACTAGAGTCCTTCGATTTGAAAATAGGGATGACAACTGACTCTTTCCATTGATGAGGAATTTTCCCGCTTTGCAATGCTAGGTTTATAATGTGTGCTAATGGGGAGACGATATATTGATGAATATTTTTAATAATTTTTGAATCTATATTGTCTGGACCCGGGGCACAGTTATTTTTCAGTTTTGTTATAATTTGTATTACCTCGTTTTCAGTAACTGGTTTTAAAAATATACTAAAGTTTATTTTTTCATTTTTGAGAAAATGCGGAGGGAGGTTTACTTGAGGTATTTTGTTTGCCATATTTACACCTAATGAAGCAAAGAAACTATTAAATATACTAGCCTTTTCCTTATTATTAGTTATTAGCTCATTATTATTGTTAAAAATTGATATATTTTCTATGTGTTTAGATTTTTTTGTTGGTCCAGTGATATCATTAATAATCTGCCAATTTTTTTTGTAGTTCGTCCCTGCTTGAAGCAGCTTTTTTTGATAAAAACTGTTTTTCGTTGTCCTGATTAACTTATTAAATTTATTTCTGTAACTCTTATATTGGTTTTCAAGTTCGGTGGAGTGGTTTTTTGTTATAATACAATATTAACAAAATCAACAATGCCATTGATAAACACATTAAATAGCAAGATACCGAGAACTGACCCTTAAGGGACCATTGATAATGTATGATAGGTAATCGACAGATGAAAGATCAACCAAGTATTGCTTTCTCTTAAAAATAGGACTTGGAAAGAGGCTGAATATTACCAATCTTCTGAAAAACCCATTGGCCCACTGACTTTCTTTATTCTAAGAAAAATTTCACCAAACTATATACAAGTAGAAGAAAACTTTGATATGGATTTAGACCATTCTGCAGTAATCTTTATTAGGATAATGTTATTCAAGAAGAAGCCAAATCGACCATAGCAAATCGGAAAACTAATTGGGAAGGTTTTGAAGAGGACTTAACAAATACTGTTCAACTAACCATAAGACTAAAAACAAAAAATCTGATGTGTCCAACACATGACTTTCCTATCTAATTATTACATGCTTTTTCCGGTTATTTTGTACAACCTATTGCAGCACCTCCATAAATGTTTAGAGGATAAAATAAATATATTAATTTTCCACATACATCTACCTCGAAACATTTTTCTATATTCATTGAAAATGAAAATACTGAAAAATTTAAATTTAGCACTTTTCCTACAATTTTTTCATTACGGTCCATTTTAGAAAAATAATGTATAAACAAAAATTATAGAGATCGATATCGCAAACAACTTTTATTTCAACAATTTTCATGAAAATCAGAATTTTGCAAATTTTGTCAAATTTCTCGAATACGGACCATTTCAGGAAATGTTGACATAAAACAAAAATTATAGATAATAACTTTTATTTGAATAATTTTTTTCTACAAACATAAATAACAGATATATTCCATAAAATATAAAAACGGCCTCCCATAAAGTACCCCCCAGATGTTCCGACTTTGTCCAAAATCTAATCATTTCACGTTAGGCCGAAATAAAACTAAATATTGTATAGAACAAAAATTTGAGATAATAATAAAAAAAGTAACTTTTATTTAAAGAATTTTCTTCCCCAAACGTAAATAACAGATATATTTCATAAAATATAAAAATGACCACTTATAAAGTACCCCCCCAGATGTTCCGACACTGCTCAAAATCTAATCAGCACATTAAACGCTGGAACAAAGCTTAAGTTTAAAATTTGGTGTTTTTCCGTGTATCGGTTCATGAGTTATGCGACACACAGACACACACACAGACACACACACAGACACACACAGACATCATCGCGAAAATAGTCAAAACGGATTCAGGGGACCTCAAAACGTAAAAATCCATCGAAATGTCGAGGTCGAAAAAAATCATGATTCCTATACTTTCCTTATATCTGTATACATGTATGTATGGGACTTCTTAGATAAGTAATTAGTTTATAAGATGTTTAGATTTAAATTGTAGATTAATCTATAATGACTAGTAACAATATTCTAACAAAAAAAAATATTGTCCACTATGTAAATATTAGAACGAAACTGAATGTAAGAAACCAGTGCTTTATGTTGTAGTTAGGACGTTTTTGACTAGGAAAACAGTTGTAGATGCATGTCTGCATCACAAATATACTTTTAACTCAAAAACTACAATTTTGTAACGACATTTCAACTTATTCAGCAAAGGTAAAAACAAATACTTGGAGATTTGAAAGAAAGCCGATCGTCGCGGGATTCGAACCCAGACATTTTTGTTCTGTAAACAAATGCCTTTACCTCTAGACTATAATGATATTGACTGTTAAGATACTTAGACAGCCATTTGATGTGCTAGTTCGGATCAGACGCCATTTCAGTCTCGCAGACGAAGATATAGGCCAGGGGCTGGTAACTCAAATGGAAAAACATGAGGACAGTAATTTAGTACCACTCCAATTAACGGGATGGCGCTCGTATCGAAATGTCATGTCAGTTGTCAGCTCGTCAAAACTTCAAACTCAGAGAAATTAAAATGGCTATTGTATTTGAAGGTGTATTGAATTTTGATTCATCTAGAATCTAGATTTATTTTTCAACACCTTTCAATTTTAAGCATGTTTTCAAAAGATGGGAAGATGCATTTCAGCAACAAACAATAAAGCACTCCCAGATACTGGTAGTAATGCAATTTATACCACATTAAATATGCAGTCGTCCCCCAAATTGTAATAAGTGTCTTAAGAAAAATGCACCATCACTGTACCAACGGTAAGTAATATTTACAAACTTGTATTTGATTCAGTGTTAAAATAATTGTTTTGTTATTTAAATTTCTTTTTGTTTTCAGTTTTTAAATGATCATTTTTGTAAAGAAAATGTTGGCCCTCCAAAATACCCTGTCGAACGATGAAATATTTGAGCCTCAGCCATCAATATCAAAAATTGATTCAATGCCATTGACATCAAACAAGAAAACACCCTAAAATCTTCAAGGTTTCAAACGTGTGTAAGTTTAATTTATGCTCAAAAGTTAAATTTATTTATCACAGTGCCCACATGATGAATAAAAATTTGATAACTACAAGTGCTGTATAAATGAATCGAGAAAACAATTATCGGATGAAGAAATGCTCCTCAACCTAACTAGTCAACTCAATAACCGTATGGCAAATTTTATCCACACTCAAATTTGCCTCGATAGTAAAAAAGGATGATGCTTTAACTTCAATTTTTTCAAACTTATTTGCCACTCCAAGTTTGAAATTAATGCAAAAATATAATGAAGTAAAATCAAATAAAGATAAAAATTGGCAAAATATTTGATTAGTTTCAAATCACAAAACAGTCAATATGGTTGTTTTATGATTTAAAACTAGTCAAATATTTTTCCAATTTTTTTGCTTTATTTGATTTTCTTCATTACATTTTTGCGCTACTACAAAGTTAAATTTCAAAAAGCCCGCTAGTGGCGGCCATATTGAATTTTAGTACCACTCCAATTTGATAGATGGCAGCACATCGACTCAGAATTTTACCATTGAGAGTTTCCCATCTATTCACATTAGTAATCTATCATATAGGCTTAGTACGCATCAATGCATTTCTCATATATACGGATGCTGTATAGACGTATTTGAAGATTTGTTGATACTTTCTAAATCCCTTTGCATGCCAAATTAATAAAAGATTACTATCAATCTAAAACTTGTTGTTAAATTGATAATTTTCAAGTAGCTACACACCTAAAAAATAAAAAAATTGAGACTGCTTTTTTCTCTGATTCAGAATAACGTTGACAATATTTATGAACTTTTTCTACATCTGCTGCATAAATTGAAATAGACCCAGCATCCGCCTTAATAAATATACATTCAATTTTCGCTAGAAAATCGAGAAACGAAGGAAATGGACAAGATGGCCGCCAGTCACAAAAAAGACCGATATATGAATAGAATGAAAAATACATATATGTAATATTTTACGCTCTCTGGAATATTCCGGTAGTTATATGAGGCCCTTTTGCCCTTCTCAATGTCTTTGATATTGACGGAAAATGACAATGCTCTAGATGGAAAAAGTTGGAAATTTAATTAAAAAATGTACGGGTTGTAACAAAAATCACAAAGTCATCTAAACAATCTTATTTATGTTACAAATCATATTAAAAGTTCAATTTTATTTTGTAAACAAAGTTTTCATGCAATATAATTTCTATAAATTCTTTTAAATTGCACAAAAAATAAACTATTTTATCTGCATGACAATAAAAATGTTTTAGAGTAAGCCCTATAAAATTGTGTATGTTTTCCCTTGACTTCAAGACTTAAAATCCTCTGATAAAAAAATACATTACAAGTTTACCCAAAGTAAACACCAACCATAAAAAATCAAAGTATAAACCTTCCTTAAAACGATTTCTATACGTATACTTTCCATAAAAAAAATCCACACGTAATTTTTTCCACCAACCTCAAAACACTCCTTTCAAACCGTCCAGTTTCCAGCTCGTCCCACTTCTGATTCGTTTCGAATAAGGACATTCCTCGGCTACCTTTGATCCTGATTATGCGGCGGCTTTCTCTCCAGTCATCATGGCGGACGCACCGGTCATACGAATGGCCCTGATTGAAGTGAAACCGGTGAATTCTTGCGGGTAAATGTAGGTCCTTATAGCTGAGGGAATATTGGGGAATGGCGGTCTGGAAATGCATTTGCAGGTTTTATTCTTGAAGGCGAAGAGGATTTGAACTGGTTTGTAGAATATTAGATATAAAACACAAATAATAATAATAATAGGAATTTTATTTAGTGTATAGGAAAATATAAAGAGTTGGGATGGCAACAAAATGTAGTTAGTAACAATCGTATACCAAAATTAAATTAATGAATAAAACGTTTTATCATACAACACGAATCGCCTGAAAATACATCCGAAATAATAGAAGATACACTAAAGACAAAGTTGAAGAAAGAAGATAAATTTAATAAAGAAACTTAAGAAAAATTTGCTGATATGGTTATTAAAAAAATCTGTAGCTTAATATTTTTTATCTTGTACTTATTTTTAACTAGATATCGTTTACACAGTCCCAAAGAGCTTTAGAAGTATTTTTATTACTTTGGATTTGCCTAGAAAAATATTGTTTTAGTAAGATTATTATATTAATTATATCTTTCTTTAATTTCTATATTACTTTCTTATACTTCTTAATTTAGAGATTGGAATACAAATCTACATTTCATACAGGACAGAAAAAATTAAAAAATAAAGTATTGGCAATTTTAAACCATTCTTAAAAAACATTTTCTTCTATGCCTGTATCATTTTTCTACTTATTCCGTTAACAGTTCGTGCTTAAAATAAATAATATACATATAAGTGCAGAAAAAGTAATGTATACAATCTTCAGCATTTTATTTTCAGCAAAACCTAATGGACAACCGACTCAAAAAGAAAGTTCGTACAATTTCCACGATTTTCGCAAACTTGACTCTCCGAGAAGACGGCGGTCATTTTAAAAATGTGGAGGCTTTGGCTTTGACGATACAATAATGGCCGAATTGCGATCTAATGCGGTCAGGGGAAAGCCAAAGCCCCCTCGAGAATTCGGAACGCATACAAAATATGTCATTGTGCGGAAACGATGGTATCCAGGACTTTGAGGTTAAGGAGTGTGTATTGTGAGAGGTTTATAAAAATAAAATAAGCGATTTGTACTTAGGGGAATGAATTTGCAACCGAAAATATGAAAGGAAAAATAGTACGGTTGAAAGTGATAAAATTTATTAATTTTCTTACGTAATTATCCATTTTTCAATCTTAAACAACTAAGAATATTAAAAAACTAAATGAAAATAAGAAAAGGAGAAATAAGTCAAAAATTTAAAAAAATGCCAAAAACCTTAAAAATTCAAAATTTTGAGAAAACAAAAGCCAATATTTTGAAAAGCGTCAACATTTTAAGAAAGCAAGAACAAAAATTTTAAAAAGTCAATATTTTGAGAAAACTTGAGCCAATATTTAGAAAAAAGTCTAAATTGTCAAATATTAAACAAATAAAATTAAAATTTTGATAAAAAGTAAGAAAATGTAGAAAGTCAAAATTTTATGAAAACAAAAGCCAAAATTTTGGAAAATAAATCAAAATTTTTAAAAAAAAGTTACGATTTTGAGTAAGAATGTCAAAAATTTAAAAAAAATGAAAAAAAAACAAAATTTTAAGACAACGAAATCCAATATTTTAACAGAAGTCAACATTTTTAGGATAAAATTAAAATTTTGAGAAAATAAAAACAAAATTCTTAGAAAATAAAGTTAAATATTTTTGAAAAGTAAGAAAAAAAGTCAAAATTTTAAGGAAACGAAAGCCAAAATTTTGGAAAAAGAGGTAATTTTGAAAAATAAACCAGTTCACCTGTCCTTCGGTTAGTCTTCATACCTGCATTTTTGTCATTTTTGATGTTCTCCATACTTTTTATTTTGGGTCTAAAATTTTTTGGTATGGTTCCCGTATTGCCATGGGTGTGTCGAGTAGGGTGCAAATTGGTGACAATTCCAAAATCCAATGCCTTAGCTCTTATTCCTGCAAAAATTTCGACCCTTTTAAAGGTGACTTTGGTGGGATGGCTTGATTCGGCCACATAGGCGGATTGAAAGCTCGGATTACTGTCGCTCGGTCCGGTTGAGGTGCTGGTGCTGACTGGAGGTTGTTGATTAGTGGTCTGGTTAGGGTTTCCCTGGGCCCTTCTGAGGACTTGGTTACACTGTCATCAGTGTTAGTGAGTGTGTTGTCGTCCTCATCCATAAGAATTGGGGAGTTTAAAGCATTATCAAGCGTCATTTGGCAGATTCTCTGTGCTTTTTTGCATATTCTCCATACTTTTTTTCATTTTCTTCATACTTTCTTTTGGGTATATTTGTTTTCTTAGCTGGTTTGCAGGGTCACTTTGAGATTTTGGGCCGGTTTCGGCAAGGATATTGTGTGGATCAAGTATAGGGTTGTAAGGGCATTTCCAGGGATGTTGTCCTCGTTAAGCGTGTTTTTTTTCAACATTTTCAACATTGTCTTCCTCTAAGCTGGAGGATTCATTTAAATCACTCTAAACTTCCTCTAGAAGTGTTTGAGGGTCATTTAGAGATCGTTTCGGGGAATTTTTAAACAGAGGTTCCCCTATACTAGACAGCTGACCCCTGTGTGGTTAGGCCCAATATAGTAGCTTTGGTTTGTCTTTTGGTTTTGGCAGGGCACTTCATGAGAAGGATAGGTGGTATTCCATCTGGACCAGAACCTTTGGAAGGTTCGAGGTCCAACATTTTCTTCTTTATTTCATCTTCTTTAAAGATGTAAAATGACAGGTGGAAACTAAATTTAATGGCTTTCAGCTTGTTTAAGTCAAGAGTGCTGTAGTCACTGTAGCAAGACTGAAAATGTTGTGCAAAAGCATCAGCAATAGATATAGGTGTCAATAAAATATCATTGTTGTATTTCATGATAGAAGGCATATGTTTTGTACGTTTTAGAATATTAAAAAATGTTCCAAAATATTTCACATTTTCTGGAATATCATGAATGTTTAGTATAGCTAACAAAAGTAAGGTAACATAGGTCAATGCGATATTTTACCTCAAGTCAAATACCATAGTAGTTTTGTAGTCTGAAGCATAGCCAGTCCTTTTATATTTATTATATGCTCTGTCTTTTCCAGATATTATTCTTCTTAGAGGGCCGTCATACCATTTTGGATATTTTTGGTTTTTTATTTTTCTTTTAGGAACATATAAGTCAATGGCCTTAAACAGGCATTTATAAAACATATCCACCATTATATTGAGATCGACAGCATGTATAAAAAGGATCAATTAGTTTGTTTCAAAAATAAGTTGTTTAATAAAATCTGCCTGGCGATATTGGTATACTAATAGCTCATGGTTACTCTTCAATGGGCCATCGAAACTGAAACCTATAATTGTTTCTAAACCAAGGTGATGGTAGAAATCTAAAGGTAGTGAGATTTTGTTACGGAAATGTCAGTAAAATCGTCTGCGAAAATTAAGTCCAGGAATATTCCGCGGCTGTTACGGATGAGATTCAATTGCTGAAACTCGAGGAAAAACATCGTTTTAACCAAAACTGCAGCTGACTGCGTTGGAATTCGATTGGGGACAAACACATTATCATCCAAATACCATTGAATGTCCGGAAGATCAAAGTCGCCATATATAATAAACTTAGTATTTTCATAAATATTGATTTCATAAGTATTGATTTTCATTTTGTTGTCAACTAAATAGGTCACTAACGGTCTATTTATATGGTTGTCCAGCTACCTTGTGGAAATTTTCGCGGATCTATTGCTGTTAAATAAACGTATGTCATTGGCGTACAACGCCGTCTGTACACCATTATCACCCATGGGTAAATCCTAGGTCATAATCGTGTACAGATGCTACGAGAGTACTGAGCCCTGCGGGACTCCCGCCATCGGTAGGAATGGTCCTGTAATTGTCAAGTAATTTTTTATGCAGAATTGTCTATTAGTCAAGTATGACTGGATTATTTTTACAATATGCCCAGGAATGTTATTCACAAGCATTTTGTGTATTAACCCACGGGTTCATGAGGTGCCAAAAGCCTTTTCACTGTCTAGTGTTACAATTACTGTTTGTAGATCGTTATTAAATTTTGTTGTTTCGCGTGATGTGCAATGCGCAATACTTGAGCTACTGTGCTATGACGTTTTCTAAAACCGTATTGTTCCCGTAAGATAATTTGTATACGTTGGTCCGTTTTTTGAGTCTAAATAGTAAAATTGTGTCTACGAATTTTTATATTGTGTTAAGTAAGGAAATGAGGAGGTAACTGTCGATTTTATTGACTGGTTTACCTGCCTTAAGAATTGAGATGAAGTTTTCCATAGTATTTAGACAACTATTATGTAATTTTAGGTGCCTATTCAAGATAATAGTAAATAAAGTATTAAAGTATGTACTTAAATATTAACTATTGTTTTATTTAAAAATGTGATTATGTCCAACGTCACACAAATATAAAGTTATTAAAGGATTATTAATGTTGTATTTTTATATTCCATTTTTCGCAAATCAATTGCATTAAAATGCGCATTTTTCATATATTTTGGTACAGTTTTTCCGGTCCTAGTATATTAACTATGTAAATAAGGTCTTTGGATTGTTTAGTTATAAATAAAATTACTTTCAAAAAATTCTGAGAATAATTATATATCTAGGTATATCTACGCATACAGACGAAATACTTTAAAAATGAATTTTTGAGCCAGACTTTAATCCTATGAGATTAAATAAAAATACTCCAGTACACCTACCTAATTGTTAGAAATAAGTATTTCACTTTCCCCTTACTTTCATTGTTAATTAAAAGGGAACCCGTACATCTAAATTTCATGTTTCAGGGATTTCGGCATCAATTAGGGAGTTGAGGGCTTTAAAGTTACTTTTCAGTTTTCAGCTGAATCGGCACAAGCGAAAGAAGTTGGCGGTTTCGCTGGAATTTTAATAAAATTAGCTTTTAAGCGGTGTAAACAGGTGTGGATTTTTAATTTTCCTAAAGTCTCTTCAAACTCTAGCCGTATTTTTTACTTAGCATTTTTATTAAGTGAAAAAAATGTTTAAAGAATGTTCAAATATCATTAATAATTGACTTTCATTGTTTTAGAAGTTGAAAATATGTATAAAAATTAATTATTGCTATATTTATCATTGTTAATGATAATACAAAAGATTTTAGGTGCCATTTATACAGAGTGATTCGTTTTATTTAAACTCTTAAACAAATATTTTTGGACTTCTGTGTATATTCGTGGAGTGTCAAAGGATGTTACAATAATATTAGACATACAAAATTATAATTGATTAGTTTTTTCCTGTAGTAACTAGTAATAAAAGTCATTTTTAAGTTTAACATCCTGTATCTCAAAAAACAATCATAGAAAAAAGCTATAATTTTAAAAAATATCTTCTATAGGATAGATGATATGCCAGTGAAAAAAATGTATACTTTTACAGAAATAATCAAAAAGTATAGGGTACTTAAAAAATTGTTTTGACATATTTAATAAATTAACTATCAATATATTTATTAAATCACCCTGTAGTTAGTGAATAGAATAACTTTGGAGTGAGGGTAGCCATATGTGAGTAGTAGGGATTAAGTGTAACAGTAATTTTTCTTTTGATTATCTGCTTTAAATTTCCCTTTTACATATGAATTTTCATATTTTCTTGTTCAGTGTTCTAATTTTCTTGTTAGTATTTTTTGCTTTCTCATTTCCCAGTTTAATATTTTTACTTTCAATAAATTTTGTCACCGCCCCCTATACTCACTTTCAGTAAATAACACCTTTGTTAGTACACTATTTATCCGCTAAATTTAAAATTTACAGTTTACTATATTGATTCGTTAAAAAATCTAGAGAGTCTGATAATTTTTACTTTTTACTTTTATTAATTGACGTTATATCCTTAAAAATTTTTAAACTGTTTGTGCTTGTAAAAACTATTTTGTGTTGTTTAGTTAATAATAGTCTTACATGTGTTTTAATTAATTTATTCAGACATCTCGCGGTTTAACCTAACCTACAATATTTTTAAAAAATACTATTGTATTACATATGACTTTTTTAACTCGTTTTGTTAAACTTTTAGTAGCGCTTCCTTTATGGAAATAGTCAAGGTGAGTTAAGGTTATTGTTTAACTTCTTTTGTGTTTTTTCTGTTATTTTGTATATGTTAAAGTCCGTTCATGCTTTTATAATTGTTTTTTATTACAACTGACTCCTTGACATTCCATTTAGGTGTGCCTGATGATGAAGTGACAGCTTCGAAACCGGTCGCCAATTAAACTGACTTGTGAGAAATAAAGGACCTTTTCTTTAACCCTTACACTTAATAGAATAACTATACATATGGTAAATACACAAAAGTTTTATTTATTTAAATTTTTATTATTTTAAACACTATTTATAAACTTGACTTGTCTCATGTCTCTAAATATCAGAAATTAATAAAGAATTGAATTTAATTTAAATATGATAGCCGTAAGTTATTATTTTACTTTAAGAATAAAGCCGTTTTGATTTACTGTATTTTTTTACTTGATAGCTATGGTATCAAATCCCATCTTGCCTGAAGGCTTCTACTGTGTTCCTGTAATATTATCCAAACACTTCAATCAAGTAGGTCGTGTGAGAAAACCACTCCAGCCTTTCGCAACTTAGACAGCAACCAGGTGAAAGACTATCGCCGCCTAAAGCGTCGAACCGAAAAAAGAAAAATAGTAAAAAATACCATTCGAGTTTTTCTAAAAATTTCCCGAAATTATATACTAAAGGAAATGGCGGAAACTAAGTTTACGTGAAAGTTGCAGTTAATCCTCAAAAGGACGTGGAAGTTCATAAAGTCCTTCTCGGCTTTGAAGTCGTACGTATCTACTTTTAAAATAATATTATTGCTCTCATGCACTTTGGAAGTTTTGCCGAGCAAAAAATTCGATTACTCGCTTAAAACGAGCTACGTAAAATATTCGAATGTGATATAAATACACTTTCCAGTTATATAGGTAGGTACTGTGTTTCTCTGTAAATTATTATTCGTTTCGAGAAAAACGCATTTTAAAGGTTGTTTCATAATTCATTAAAAGCTCTTATATATTATAACGCAAAGCTTTGATAACTGATTATATATCATAATTGTTGTTTTCATCAATTATTTACTAGCTTTGCTTACATTATTTGTAAAGAAAAATCGACAAAAATATAGTTTTTTCTTAAAATGTTGAATTTTTCAAAATATTGGCTCCTGTTTTCTGAAAATTTTGATTTTCTACGTTTTCTTACTTCTTCACAAAATTTTGAATTTCTCTTTAAAATTTTAACTTTTTTTAAATTTTGAGTTTTTTCAATCTATTGGCTTTTGTTTTCCCAAATTATGACTTTCTTCTTAAAATTTTGACTTTATATTCTCAAAAAGTTGACTTATTTTTCGAAATATCGCTTTTTTACCTCGAAATTTTGACTTTCTACGTTTTTCCTCAAAATTTTGACTCTATTTATTCAAAACTTCAACTTATTTTTCCAAAATTCTGACTTTCATTTTCTTAAAATTTTTTTGAATTTCTGTTTTCTTACTTTTCTCAATATTTTAACTTTATTTTCTCAATATTTTAACTTCATTTTCTCAAAATTTTGACTTTTTTCTCAAAATGTTGACTCCTTTCAAAATATTAGCTTTCGTTTTCCTAATTCTCAAAATTTTAAATATTTTTTTTTCAGATTTTTTTACAATATTTTGGTTTTTGTTTTTTAAAATTTTGATTTTTTAGGTTTTTATGCATTTTTCTCAAATTTACTTTCCTTAAAATTTTGAGTTTATTTTTTTAAAAGGACCCCGCACAAATCTTATAGAAATTGGGTCCCGGTCAAATTCGCTGAATTTTTAATATGTGATAGAGTTCATCATACTGGTCAATTGTCTCAATGGCCACAAAGCTCAAAAATGGATAGTTTGTCAGTACAGAACTTTAAAGCTCCGAGTATCCTCCACGGATTTATGTATTTGCGCAGTGTGTATAGACTTTTGAAATAGCCTATTTCATTTTTTTTATTATCTAGGTTTATATTTTTGAGGTTGCTGAATTTTGATCTGTTAGATTTTCAAAATTGACAGTTGGCAACTGTTAAATAGCTGTCAATGTGCTATAATAAAGCCAAGAACTTCTTTTTTTATGTTTTATCTTTCGTTTTTTTTTTTTTAGTTTGATAAGTTCAAAGATGATATCAAATCAATAACAATGACTATCGGCAGCTGTCATTTAGCTGTCAACAATTCTTCAAAGTCCGGTAATAAAGTCAAAAAATTATTTTTTGTTTATAACTTCAAGTTTTTTAGATAAGTGAATATAAATATGATATAAAATTACGTAGTCATCAGCTTACAGCTGTCAACAAGCTATTAACTAACTGCCAAAATGCAATAATAGAGCAAGTAACTTATTTTTTGTGCTTAACTTTGTGGATAAGAAATCAAACATGCTATAAGTTTATGACATCACTTTTGAACTCAGTGATTTAAGCAACTTAAAGCTTTTTAAAAAGTAAATTTTTGACTTTATTATTGCATTTTGACAGTTAGTTGGCAGCTTGTTGACAGCTGTAAGCTGTTTACTACATAATTTTATATCATATTTATATTCACTTATCTAAAAAACTTGAAGTTATAAACAAAAAATAATTTTTTGACTTTATTACCGGACTTTGAAGAATTGTTGACAGCTAAATGACAGCTGCCGATAGTCATTGTTATTGATTTGATATCATCTTTAAACTTATCGAACTACAAAAAAAAGATAAAACTTAAAAAAGCAAGTTTTTGGCTTTATTATAGCACATTGAAAGCTGCCAACTGTCAATTTTAAAAATCTAACAACAGATCTGTATTCAGCAACCTCAAAAATATAAACATAGAAAATAAAAAAAATGAAATAGGCTATTTCAAAAGTCTATACACACTGCGCATATACATAAATCCGTGGAGGATACTCGGAGCTTTAGAGCTCTGTACCGGCCAAACTATCCATTTTTGGGCTTTGTGGCCATTGAGACAATTGACCAGTATGATGAACTCTATCACATATCAAAAATTCAGCTAATTTGACCGGGACCCAATTTCCATAAGATTTGTGCGGAGTCATTTTGATTTATTTTTCAAAATGTTGGCTTTCGTTTTCTAAAAATTTTGATTATATTTTTTTAATATTTTTACAATTTTGACTTTTTTCTAAATATTGGCTTTAGTTTTCTTAAAACTTAGACTTTATATATTTTCTTCCTTTCTTCTCAATATTTTAATTTTACTTTCTCAAAATGTTGACTTGTTTTTCCAAACATTGCCTTTCATTTTCTCGAAAATTAGACTTTCTATGATTTATGCACTTTTTTAATTTTTGACTTTCTTTCTTCTAAATTTTCTACAATTAATATACAACCATAGTTATAAACAAATGCAGTAACTGCAGCTAATATTAATACAGTTGCCTAATTTTCTTTATTCAGCCACCAGCGTTTTATCATAATATATAACTTCAAATAAAAATCTCGTTCATGTTTTACGAACGAAACAAAATGATCAATCCAACAAAGTGCCTATACTTGTTGAAATGTATAAACCGGTAAAGTTTGAAACGCCAAAATAAGTGGCAAGTTGATCGAAAACTAAAAAGTAGACATATAGATAGTACGAGAAAGTTTGGATTGCCGACAACGTTTTGTTCGCTTTGGGTTACCAGATTTGATATAAAACAAAGTTGTTTGGTTAGAAGAGATTTGAACATCAATTATTTAAATTTTTTATACGTTTTTAAATTATATGATTTAATGTTAATGCCAGTTAAAAAATAATAATAATAATAACCAAGATCTAAACAATAGATATTTACAATATAGAAATAACTTAAATCTATTAATTAAAATATCTAAAGCTAATTACTACAAAATAAAAATATTAGAAGGCTCAAATTCTACTAAAGCTATCTGGCAAGCAATCGCAGATCTGACATTCAAAACCAAAAAATCTAAAAACAATATCAAACAAATAAACAAATTGTAACTGATCAACAATCAATAGCAAATATCTTCAATGAACATTTTATGTTACTGTTGGTAAAAAACTTGCGGATAAAATAACACCCAATCCAAATTATTTAAAACCAAAAGATAGATTTACACAGACACATTCAAATTCTTTATTTCTTAGATCGACAACTCCATTAGAAGTTAAAAAAATTATAAAAGATCTGAAGAACAAAAAATCGCCAGGTGTGGATGGTATTACCGGGAAAGTCATCAAATCTATAACACCATTTACATCGGATCCTTTTTCATATTTAATAAATAGATGTATCCAAAGTGGGTACTTTCCTACTGCGTTTAAGACGTCTGTTGTATCAAATGTCATTAATTATAGGCCAATTTCCCTTATAACAACTTTTGAAATATTTGAAAAATTATTAAAAGACCGACTCTGTTCGTACCTTGATAAAAATAACACACTCGCCTCAAAACAATACGGATTCCGCACAGTCACATCAACACAGTATGCAATACTGCATCTAACCTCAAATTATGTGCTCGGCTATGAATAGGAATAACAAAGCATTGTGTATCTTTATTGATCTGTCCAAGGTTTTGACACGGTCAGTCATACCTTGTTGATGAATACTCTGGAAAAAATTGGTGTTAGAGGTGACCCACTAAACCTTTTCAAAACTTATCTTACTAATCGTCAACAGTTTGTCCAAATCGATAATCAACGGTGTGAAATCCGACAAATAACCTTTGGAGTGCCACAAGGATCAGTTCTCAGTCCGGTACTTTTCAATATTTATTTAAATAATTTATTTTCTTTGGAAAGTGAAGGGGATATTACTACATACGCTGATGACACTTGCATTTTCTATGAAGCCAAGAACTGGGAAGATCTCAAAAAGAAAGCTGAAAAATATCTTCAAAATATTAACAAATGGTTTAATTATAAGCTACTTACCGTTAACTTCTCCAAAACTGCATTTTTCCCCATCCATGTTGATGTTAGAACAGCTCCTACTTTTAACACACTCAATATCACAAATGAAATAACAATAGACTCTGTAAGTGAATTCAAATACTTAGGAGTTATTTTAGATCAAAATGTAAAATGGCATACAATTCGTAATTAAAAAAATTCAATTTCTTATCCATGAATTTAAAATCTTAAGAAACATCTTAGATTCCAAAACATTAAAAATCGTATACACATCTTTGGTACAATCACATCTAACTTACGGTATTTTAGCATGGGGAAGCGTAGGAATACTTAAAATAATTTTCAAAAAAGACTTTCGCTATCCTACCGACACGTTATATAAGGAAAATAATGTAATGGATATTCAACGACTATACTTTTACTTTAGTAATATCTATCAACACAAAAACAAGGGATTATTTAAGTTTAACAAACACGATATACAGCACTCGAAACAAACACAAAAATATTGTTTTAACAAATGTTACGAACTTTGGAACATCCCTGTATTACTTGAATTTGGGTTTTAAGATAAGACACATTCTTTAACGTGTAGCCGATAATGACGCATAGTTGATTCATAGAGGGTTACATTATTGTCCATAGCATGGCTTTGTTTCGTAAATATAAAATAGTCTGTTATTTGCCTCGAAAGGGTTCACTTCGAGTTATTGTTTTCGTTAATAAATATATTTTGTTATTCATATCGTGTTTAAATAATCGAATCATTATACAAAAGCAAAAAAAAAATCTACCGGACAAAAGTGTTATAGCTAAAATGCGTAACTGGCTTCCATATACATTTAAACAAATTAATACTCTAAACAAATTTAAGAGAGATTTAAAACAATTTATTTTTCAAGCTTCGAGAGAAACAATCACAATTTTTTTACTTAATTGTTTATCGGATCTCTATTTTTCTGAATTTTTATTTTTTATTTAAATATATTTTTTATATTACAATTTTTATTAATTATATTAAAATTCTTTTAATTATTATCATTACTATTTTACGCGCCTCTTTATACATGTATTTATTTATTTATTTATTTATTTATTTTTTCTTTTTTTGTACTCATGCACAGGCCCTGCCTATAGTGAAGTATCCTTTTATTTACTGCTGAATTTATGTTATAATTATGTAAACACTTGTAAATTTCTAATTGGTAAATACATTTATTATTATTATTATTATTAATATAATGTGTTTCTTCATTTTAATAATATATATTAAATTTTTGGATTAATTACAGATTACTACCCAGACAGCACACCAAATCCTTTGGATATCTACTGAACATCCCAATATCCACTGAATGTCCAGTCCATGGTGGATATCTATTTTATATCCATGAGATGTAATTTATACACATGCAAATGTCCATAAATAATAGTAATTATATAGCAAATTATTACCGTATAGTACCGTTCAGATATTTAAAATTAATTTTTTTAAGGTGTATTCAATATTCCATGGACATCCACTAAATAATCAAAGCCTTGGCGCGAACGCAAACCATCGTGGATATCCACTAGATGGCGATACCACTATCGCATCTACTCATGCTTAACCCGCCGTAATTGAGTTCGATCGAAATTTGTTTCCCAATCAGACTCCATTAGAGACTGGAGTCGAGAATTTCCATTTATTGCTAAAGAGTCCTAATAAGGATGACTTTCTCCTTAGTGGGCAAAATCAAAGGCAGTGTTGAAAATATTTTGAGTGTTGAAAATATTTTTTATCTCTGCTATTTTCTTTTGACGTTATTCAATAATCATTGGTTACTTTTATGAACCTCTACTAAAGATACCCATAAAATATTTTGCTGAATATCCGAATTCTTCTATATCCTGGGATATAGACGGACATTTGGTTGGATGTCCATATTGGATATCCACAAAATATATTCTGTGGATATCTCTGGGATTTCTTGTTTTGTCTGGAAGATACCCATTAGATATTTTGCTGGATAATCCATAGGATATCTTCTATATTCTTGATATAGACGGACATTTGGATATCCATATTAGATCCACGGACTATTTCTGATATCCTGTGGATATATTGGATATCCACAAAAGATATTCTGTGGATATCTCTGGGATTTGGTTGTTGTCTGGGTAGGTTTATCAAGGAAAAATGTTATATTATGTAATTATAGAAAATATGTATTGATTCAAAAAATATTAATAACACACCATTTATAATGGAATTTTATTTGACTATTAAGTGAATAATTTTGGACTCACAAACTTTCATTTTTAAAAATTGCGTATTAAAAATTTACCATAGGTAGGTTTTTAGCAGTATAATTACTGAGGCCCTTCCTTAGTATTGCATTCGTGCAGACGAAAAAATTTTCTTATCCCCCATTTTTTAAATCCTTCTAGTATACGACCTTAATTTGATGTGGGATTAAAGTAAGGTAATTTAGTTTTTAAATACATTCCTAGCCATACTTAAGTGTTTTAAATTTGATAATCATTCATTCGTTTCGTTTTCAAATGGTCACCCTGTATAATATGTCAATTTAACGTAATAGATATAATTTACATAACATGCAGTATAGAATTATTACCACTAATGTCTCTATACTTGGAACACAAACATCCAAACGTGTATTTTTCTACTAAAAATATGTTGGTATCGCCATCTGCTGTAAAATAGAAAAAGTAATAACAAACAATCAATACCTAATGAAGTTTTCTATATTATTTTAATTCACAAGTTTGGTAGCTAACAAGGAGATGGGGCCACATATTTTGAAAGTAAATAATTGTAGAAAACTTATTTGGGTATTTTGAATCATTACACGATTATACAGGGTAAACTTCCTAAAAGTAAAAGGATATGTGGCACGAGAAAATAGAACATTTAAATTAGTGGACGTGCAACGTTACCTACAAGAAGCCATTCAAAATGTTTCTGCAGAAGACTGGAAGAAATGCATTCAGCGTGTTTTAAAAGAAGAGCAAAAAATGTGGGACGTAGACAACCGACAACCGTATTGAACACAATATTGAACCAATCATAATTAACTTTGATGATAGCGGTAGCAGCAGTGACGAATCTGAGGTTGAAGATTAGAAGAAAATTTGTACACAAAAAGAAATCTATATATTTAGGTATAATTTTTATTTTTACCATTCACTATTACCATTTAGAAATTATTATACAAATTTGTATTTTTAATTCCTGTACACAGACATGAACAATGTCTCAGTAGGATACAAATGTTTATTTATTTAATTATTATTATTGTATCAACTTGTACATTGTTACATAAATTTGAAATAAACATTATTATTATTATTATTATTATGTTTGGCGGTCAAGAAAACATAATTCTGTAGGTTATATCCAAACTAATTATCTTACTTAGGGATTTCCGAAATGATAGGTGCGTGTAAACTTTTATGATTTAAGTACCAATCAAATAGTAATTTAAGCGTTATAATGTCTTTTAATGTTGGCCGAACCCAATTAGGGTTTCTTGGGTAAGGCTGGCTAGTTTCGAGAAACTGCAGGTAAACCGGGAGAGAGAGATATATATATATAGAGGTATGCTTTATTGTCATTGAAAAATTATAAAAATTTTATAGACAAAGCGAAGTAAATTAAAAACTAAATATAATATAAAAAGATTAAAAAATATAAAAATTTAAAAATAACTAAACAAAACAAAATAAAAATATCAATTGCATTGGATATGCAATATCCGTCATTATGATTTTAATTTAAAATTTAAGTAATACTTCTGTATGTGTAACCCAAGAAGAAACTTAAGAGACAGTTCCTTACTGACTTCGGCCGCGACATAATATATAAATATACGTTAATTTGTGAAATAAAGTTAAATTCATTATTAAAATAGTAAAATTGATAATATTGTTTCTGTCACCAAACCAACCCCTGATTAGGTATCTTTCTTATTTTTAATTTGAAATATATATTGTGATTTTTATTAATATTCTTAATTTATTTGGTTCCTACTATAATTACCACAATTATTACTCCGTTTTCATAAAGCCCCACTAATGACTACAACGATTAGGTAAATTACGATATTGCAAAGTTTTCATGAAATAAATAAAAGAAATTGTATGAATATTTTAAATAATTGTACCCTCTCAAAAATAATAAGCACGCCTCCGATTTGGTCGTATTTCTACCTGCTTTCACTCTCAATCATTATTTGTTTGAGTATAAGTCGATATATTTTTATATATAAGTTATTCAAATAAACAACTTCTTTAAAAAGACTTACTGGTCCGGTTGGACAGATCTATGGATGCGCAAATTTTTTAAAACATCGATATTGATATCAAATGATACATCAAATACAGACTAACGATACTGTGAAAAAATCGAAAAGTAAACATCGATTTTTTTCAAAAACATCGCTGAAGAACAAAAAAAGGTCTTCAGACCATCAATTAAAACGTAAAGTTCAGAGAAAAGGTTAACAAACATCGAAAAAGAAATCATCGATCTTAACTAATAACATGGATAGCTATTCACTAAGTCATGGGAGCGCTCCCATGGGAGTGCTCCCATATATTTTGCTCTCTTACTCTTACACTTTTACTTACTCTTACACTTTTAGCCCAGGTACATGCTTAGTAAGGTCAGATTTTATACTATGGGAGGGAGAATTGCGGGCTTGTCAGATTAGGTCCGTATTTATCACAAAGCAAATTTGAATTACTAAGGGCTGATTCCACCGTTGAGTTAAACGGAGATTAAAATGACATTGTTAATGTAAAAATGTCATTTTAAACTACGTTTAACACAACGGTGGATCGGTCCTTAAATAGTAGATTAAAGTTATTCTGTCGACTTGGCAACGTTGGCATGGGAGTATGGGAGCATGGGAGTGTGGGAGTGCTCCCATGAGTTGGAGAATAGGTATCCGGATAAAAACAACAAGTTATTAACGTTAACTAATAACATTGAAAAAAAAAACATTGATAATCGAAACCGAAAAATCGATATTTATTGATACATCGTGCGCATCTCTAGATAGATCCATTTAATCAAGAAAGTAATGTCTAAAAACTCTAAAGAACCTCTCGCTAATGAGAGGCACGAATTTGGATTTTTTAAACCCCTTTTTTTTCTTGTATGGCTATTGAGATCACCAGAAATAAATCTTTACCATTTGTTCTTCATATTTTTGAGTTTTTTTGAATAAATTATTTAAAAAAACTGTACTAGAGTTATTCACTATAATACACAAATACTGGTGTGTTTTTTAGACCAAATTTCGCGCTATCTTCGCATGACGTAACATGGCACATTGCAAACAACTTTTCATTCTCTTTTAGATAAGGATAAGGATGGACGAAACAATGATAAAAGGTTTATTTTTAAAGATTTTGGAGAAGAGTTAAAACTGTTTTGCATATTTTTTATTTTTTGATTTGATGTGTCGTGATATCGTGTGAGAAGAACTTACGCAGAAACATACCAAAGACTATAAACTTGATGTAAACTATTATTCTTGCTATCATCTTGATTTTTGATACCTATAACGAAAATGTCAAAAATGACAGTTTCTTAATAGCTATGAGGTTATTTCTTCAAAAATGAAAACAAGGTATATTTAATACGCTAAAAGGTACGTAGATTCTTGTTAATAATATACTTTGTATGTAGTAAAAGTTTAGGGAATAATAAGAAAAATATAATTTAACTGTTTGGTTAGATATAACAAAAAAAATATCGGACCTAATCAAAACTACAGGCTACCTTCGGTAATATTTTAACCTGAAATACATGAAAAAACATCTATAACTTTAATATTAAAAAAAAATCAATAATTGAGTAGATATAACGGTCAGAAAATAATAAATGTGCTTCTATAAGTGCCTACAATATTTTAATATACTATTATACTGATAAAGATAATAAATGTTTCTCAAATTGAGTTGATATTCAAAAATATCCAGCAAAATATTTTATCTTTAATTTTTTTATCAGAAAACGTGGTTTTATTAAAGAACAGTTAAATTTCGATTATCACAAGATTGATGAGGACAAGCTGTTCTAAAAAATATACAAATAAAATGATCTCTAATTTCCAACGGGTAAGAAATCTGATTATTTTAAAATACATCAAAATTGGCGATATAATTTAGTGTCCTCTCCTATTTTTAAAAAACATTTAACTTTAAATTATCTAGATTACCACATCATTAATTGTTTACAATAGTGCCGCAATGATAGCCAAGTCAATTTCAAATTAATAATAAGCAAGCCAAAGGGGATAGAGGAGCAATATATGAATAACGAATTAAAGGCTTCTTTAAAACCTCTCACTATCCCAAAGCCTTATTCAGTGCACAGACTTTTATAGAAAAGAAAAGGTTATATATTTTATCTCCAATGGCTTCATAGCCCCTCGTCAAGCTTTATTTAGTCTTCGGTTACCATTTTAAGGATTTTTGTTTTAGTTATGCACACTACTAGTAGTTCAAAGAAATTCTTTGGCTGTCCATCATTCACGGAACTTGTCCAGAAAGGCGTGGCAAATTTGGAAGCGTTCGTTTTTAATTACATCGCACCTAGGAATCCGAATTTTATTTATTTTCTTAAATCGTGTATCCTATTCTTTTTTGGAACGTTCATTCCTGGATACGTGTTTATGGTAGTCGAAGGTAAGTTTTTGTTTTTATTTGTTATTTTCTAATAAGCGTTGTATTGCATTTGATTTAAATAGATCTGTCATAAATTTTACCTTAACTAAAATAGACTAGATGCCTAAAACTAAGCAATCAGTCATTAGCGTTCTCCTGGTATATTTTTTTCTTTACTTGTGCTAAAACTTTTTTTTGTACTTCTTTTTATTACATGCTAGTCGATTACTCATAAAAGAGCAATTTGTTTTGCACTGATAATATTGATTAGCTGCCAATTAACCAGTACATATTTTATATTTAACAACTAACTCTTTTCTTCTTGAGCTCTTTCCATCCAAGCTTTGTCTCTAAATTCATTCCTAGTTACTTGGCCACATTTTAAAATATTTGGGACCATGATCTTTTTGGAAGGGTTTTTAATTGCCTTAATTTCTGTAAAGTACTATTATTACATTAAATTTGATAGATAAAACGTTATTTTGTTTTGAAGGACGGCTGGAAAAAGAATTCAAACAAAAAACCTACCCGCAGTTCAAAACCAGCTTGATTAAATCAATGTACGAGTCCATAGACAATGAAACAGAATTTCGAAACGTGTTAGCTAGTTATGAATCCCAAATTGCGCAGTACTTTCAACTGTACCCTTTGATTATGCTCAACTTGGAGGAGCACATCTGGGACCTTTGGACTGGATTTTTTTATTCATATACTGTTTATACTACTTTAGGTGAGATCAAAAGATTCCACACTTTTTTGATTATTAAATCATTATACAGTATGTCCCCCTAGGTTTGAATCATGAAAAACATTATTATTAATTTTAAGAAAAAAATTTGTTCTTTATAAAAAGTCGAGCATAGTCTAGAACCTAAAATACAACCATCAAATAACAAATTTTATCGGTCGTATAAAGAGTAAACGTACTTTACTCTTAAGTAAAACTCATATTTTTTGACAAACCTCGTATACCACTGAAAAAATTTGATATTTGATGACTGCATTCTATGTTTTAGATAATGCAGAACTTCTTATAAAGAATAACTTTTTTTCCTAAAATAATAATAAAAAAGTTTTCCATATGATTCCAACTTAGGGGGACATACTGTATAACTAATTTTAATTTCTTTATAGGTTATGGAGAAATTTATCCTCTTACGAAAGTCGGTAGAATACTGACGATACTATACGCAGTGATAGGGATTCCTTTGTTTCTTCTATTTTTAAGAGACTTGGGAATTTTATTTACCAGGCTGGTCAAATACGTTTGGATGCTTTTAAGAAGATTGTACCATACCGGTAGTTGTAGAAGACATAGGGAAACTCATATGGAGGTAAGTAAGGATCTTACTACATCCACTTTCAAAAAAAATGATGGTACGATAAGGTAAAATATGTTCAAATTCAGATAAATATCAGGAAAGGTAAAACGTATACATTCAAAAAATTTGTAAACAGTAGTAAAAAATTGTTGAACTGATCTAATCGTTAAACAAATTTGCAATGAAATGAAAAAATACTTTAATAGTTTAAAAAATGTTTAAAAAAAAATAAAAACAGTTTAGCAAACATCCAATAATGGTGGAACATCTGGCTCTTGAACTGATGATTCCTAATAAAAAAAAAAACAAAAAAGAAGTTTATTTCGATTCATTTACCGGATGTCTAGGCTAAATGAATGCTTCTGAGAGCTCAAAAGTTCTCTTTGGTTAACGTACATTCACCAGAGAGAAAAGAGAACAAATAAGAGGATGGGAACTAACAAAAATACTAGTTATTCAGACTTGGAGTAGCCATGTGTGAGTTTATGGATTTGTTAGAATTGTATTTCCCAGGTAATGTCGATATATAGTTACTATAGTATGAGTTGTTATAGTTTTTTTACGACTGATTTCGTGATAGATGTACTGATTTGACTTTACAAAAAGATATATTAAACCTTTATCAGATTATGAGCCCAGGTACGATTCCAACGCGTAAAAATTTTGAGCTAATTTTTCTGATTTTTAAAAATATGTCACAAATTGGTAGAATTAACAAATTACTTAGTGAAATTAACTGGACAGCGTAAAAGTTCGATGTGGATTTGCAGCTGACTGTTCACAAGGTAAGAATAGCAATTTTTCTTGGAGATTGGATTTCGCCTAAAGCTCTAAAAGAAAATGCTTCTCCTAAAGAAAAAGACATTTCCATTTTTAAAAAAGCTGATACTGTAATACGTTACACTATTGGTTTAAATGTCTCTTTTGCCGTGAAGCAACATATTCTAACTTGTCAAAGTGGGAAGGATATGTGGGATGTGCTTCATTCCATTTTTGAGCAGAAGAATGAAAGGTTAGATGTGCCATTTAGTCAACTATTTAGTTACTTGAAGGTACCTGCTGATACTATTGCTATGCACGTCTAAGCTGCAAAATATCTGGCAAGATTTGCAAGATAAACTCAAGGCTAATAAAGTACAGCTGCCTGAGTCAATGTTGCTTAATACGCACAATATTTAGAATTGAAGAATGCTTGGGAAACAACACCAATTGCAGAAAGAAGTCTTATTCAATTGACCAAACGGTTAAGACTACATGAGCTAGATGAGGGGAGTCGTGATCCAACACTTGTAACGAAGAAGGTAAGATTTCTCAAAATAAAGATGGAGAAAATGTTAACAAGAAGATATATCGGAGGAAGGTGTGTTGTTATGGATGTGGAGAAGTAGGCCATATAAAGCGAAACTGTGCGAAATCAGGTTTGTTATCTAAAAGCAAAGATAAAAGTTTTTTGCAGCTTCTGGTGTGGAGAAGGGTTTTGATGACTGGATCCTAGATTCAGATGCTAGTTCCTACATGACTAGATCAGAAAAAGAAATGCTGAATTTGAATGATGAAGAAAATAAGAGCATCACTATGGTATATAATAAAGTCATCAGATCTAAATGTAGAGGTTGCGCATGATTTGGGTAATAAAAACATAAAAAATGTCAAGTATATTCCTGATTTGTCTGTTAATTTATTACCTGTTGGAGAAATAACTGACAACCATTTTGCAATAGTTTTTTTTTAGACAAAGGAACTAATAGTTTTTTTGTAGAAGGGCAATTAGTTGCTACATCAGTTAGGGATGGGAGCTTATATAAGTTAGACGTTGACGAAACTGGTAGTTACGAATTTGTTAATTTTGCAACAGAAATAGAGAATTTATGGCATCGTAGATTAGGACATTTAAATATGCAATATGTTAAAGATGGGTATGGCAGATGCGCTAGATTTTTCAGATCGTCACATAAAGTCATGAATTTCTTGCAAAGAAGGTAAGCAAACTAGTTGTCATTTTCAAAGAAAGCTAAGAGGAAAACTACTATCTTATTATAATTAGTCTACACTGATTTCTGTGGTCCTATGAGTCAGGCTTCGTTTGGTAATTCCCGTTATAGGCTTGGTTTTATAGACTTTCGTGTATTTCTTAAAATCAAAGAGTGAGGTGCTTAAGTCGTTTAAAAGTTTTAAAATTATGGCTGAAAATCAACCTAGTCAAAATATTAAGTGTATACGTAGTGATAATGGAACTGAATATGTTAATACGTTCTTTTTTTAGTCAACATGGCATACGCCATGAAAGGACGGTGTAGCAGAGCATGCTAACTACATAATTGTGGACAAAGCACGTCCCATGATATGTGATGCTGGAGTAGAGAAGTATTTCTGGCCTGAAGCTGCAAATACAGCAGTTTATTTGAAAAACCGTAGTCCTACGGCAGCTGTTCCAGGAAAGGTACCGATGGAGGTATGATCAGGTAAAAAAGTTGATGTGAGTCACCTCAAGGTTTTCAGGTGTATCGCCTACAAACACACACAGAAAAGATACAAATTTAACCCAAAGAAGAAATGTCACGTTATAGTGAAACATCCAAGGCTTATAGACTTCTTGATTCTAAAAAACCAAGGGATGTGGTAATTGCTTTTTTGAAAATATGTTTCAAAAGGATCTGAATGAGGCTGCTCGAACAGATGCTTTCAGCTGATATATTGCAGTTACCAACTGATGAAAGTAGCGAGTTCTACAGTCGAAATATAGTGCTGAAGTAGGTAAGATTTTTGAGTAAAGAAGTGGGTCTATTGCGGAAATAGGTGAGATTTTGGAGACAAAAAGTTTGTCGTCTATTGTTGAAGTAGGTAAGATTTCGAAGTAAAATAGTATTTCTGTTACTAAAATAGGTGAACTTCTGGAGTCTATAAGTGATTCTGAGATCGCAGTAAATACACGGAGATATCCTAAAAGGCATAAGAATAAACCAGTTAGGTACCCCAATAATGAGCTGTACTTCACGTCTGTGAATATTGATGAACAAGCAATGTCTGGACCAAATCAGGTAGCTAGGAAAAGGACCATGGAGCAAGAGTGCGAGGCTCTGCAGAAAAATGGGACATGGAAGTTAGTTGAACTTCCAAAAGGAAAAAGGTAGTAAAGAACAAATGGGTGTTCAAAGTAAAAAGAATTTGCAACGGATAAGTGGAAAGGTTTAAAGCTCGGTTGGTTGCAAAAGGTTTTGCGCAAAAAAGGGGCTTAGACTATAAGAAAACTAAAGCTCTAAGAATGCTTTAAGCACTTGCAGCTGAACGAGGTTTACATGTTCATTAAATGTATGTAACCACTGCTTTTTTAAATGGAGAGCTAAAGGAAAATTTAGTTTGTAAATTGGAAGAAGCACTCTATGGGCTAAAGCAGGCATCGAGATGCTGGTACGGGAAAATTCAGTTTGTAACATCCTAATATTACGGAAACCTAACATACACATGTGTATATAAAGCTGCCTACCCTTGGACATCATTCCAGAGCGATGTTGTGATCGAAAGACAGATGACAGTGCATATTTTACCGCGTTTCCTAGAACTCAGGTCAATTCTTGTCAGAAAAGCAATTAGTACTATATCTTGTGTGTTTGCCTTTGGTATTCATTTATTTAACGTATTTTCTTTGTCAAATGTAATGTTATTTTGTATTAAAGTTGTTAAGAGTGTAATATACTAATGTCACTAAGATTTAACGGTTTTAATACGTTCCAAAAATAAGAAGGGCTCTCCTAACCTACGAAATAGATATCATCCAACACCACCCTTGCTATAAGTTTATTTTAAGTGAGATAGGGTTTTTAAAAATACTTGAGTGAACCTTGCGTAATTACTAAAATTACAGAAAGTAGTGTTTTCATTATCGCTCTGTACGTTGATGATTTGTTAGGTACTTTTTTTATAATGGCAAAGATGAGAAAAACGATGTCAAACATTGTCTCATGAAAGTTTTTAATATAAAAGACCTAGGTCCAGAGGAACATTTTCTTGGAAAGCATTTTGTTTTCGGTTTTTTCATCGGTTAGTACATTAATTCCATTAATAATTTTTTGTTAGTATGAACAAATCAATATTAGTGGTATTGGTAGATTAGTTTTGTTAATTTCACTTAAATTAAATCAATATTCTATCATTTTTTATTCTTGCTAACAATTTAAAACTCACCAATTACCCTTTTTCTCTTATCCACTAGGTGTGAGGTGTGCCTGATAATGAAGTTATCAGATTTCGAGATATAAAGGATCTGTTTTCTCTTTGTTT
This sequence comes from Psylliodes chrysocephalus, assembly GCA_927349885.1. Lineage (NCBI taxonomy): Eukaryota > Metazoa > Arthropoda > Insecta > Coleoptera > Chrysomelidae > Psylliodes > Psylliodes chrysocephalus. The sequence goes on along the minus strand of OV651821.1, from coordinate 765,715 downwards.
TCACCTTTAATACTAGTTAAACTAAAAATGTGTTACGGCATCCTTTTACAGACAATAATTTTTTAATATGCAATCAATGCGAAACCTTTAAAAGGGAAAATCTATTAGTACGAATTTTCTTATTTTAAATAGTGTTACAAATGCCGGTCATCTATGATTTTATATTGATTAGTACTGTCTGTTTTATTTTAGGACGTCTTCGTTGAAAAAAAAGTAGATTCAGACTTACAACAGCACGCACCCACACCTACTTCGCACAAATTGAATGACATCTCCAGCGTGGCTCCTAATGCTAACTCGGAAGACACTGTAACTCAAGAGGTATCGACCTTCGAAATTGACGATGAGTTCAATTTACCCATACCAGTAGCCCTCTTCATTTTGTGCATTTATATCTTCCTCGGCGCCATCTTGTACAGTTATTTCGAGGAATGGGACGTTTTCGATTCGTTTTATTACGTTTTCATCTGTTTGTCGACCATCGGTTTCGGAGATTTCATCCCTCATCATCCCACTTGCGAAATAATTTCGCTTTTCTATGAATGCTTCGGTAAAGCCTTTATGGCCATGACCATCGAGCTGTTCTCCGAAAGACTGAGTCATTCGTTCCATACGTCTTTGAAATCCAGCTCCGATTTATGGGACATGGACGATTCCGGTAGTGAAAGGTCATTTGATATCGTGGAATTTGATAGAGACGCGTCGGTGCACAAAATTATAAATATCGAAGAGCTGGAAGACGCTTCATTGGGCATCAAACGTGCTAAAAGCGTGTATCGACCGTCTAAATTTCGTTCGGAATATTTTACTACTTTAAAAAATGATCCTATCCCTGTTACGGTTGTTGGTAATTGGGAGGAAAGGGTTGTTGTTCATTGTGATTCGAGTTTTCGCAAAGGTAAAGTCGAAGAAACTAGTAGGATTAGAGATGCAGGTGATGGAGATTTTGATGTTGCAGATATAGATGTTTAGAAGAAGGAGATAAATAATATATTGTATTTTATGTTTATTAAAGATTAGTTTTTTAAAATGGCAAAACAACTAACACACTATCTGGCGAACACTGTAATAATCTAATTAGTTTTTGACATTTGGCGTTGTTTATTGTGGTTTATTAGTGTTTTCGTTTTCTTTTCTGTGTTTTGTTTACTTCTTTTGATAAGGAGGAAGTAATAGGTTTGTTCGTAGAACGATCCACAACCGTTTCCAACTGAGCAGCGCATGCGCATTGACTATTTTCTGTTCGTAGAAGGATCCAATAAACCGCTTTATGGTCGAAACCGAGTTTTGTGATTATTTTCATTATTTTGTTCTTCGGTGCCGCTTCGCCAGAAAAACCTGTAGGGGCCTCCTAAGAACTCTAGAGCCTATACAGATAACCGTTTAATATGGGCCTCTTCAGGTTTTTATATGAACAAAAATTCATATTTTTATAACGCTACAATCAAAAAATTTACACCTTTAATGCTGAAATCTAAACACATATGCGACAGACTATAGTCAAAGCTCGTCGAGTTGTCACAAATGCAGCCCATACACTATTTGTCTCGGCATTACTTTATGGAGGTCAACGAGAGGCGAGATAATAAGCGTGGGCGGCCCAAGCGGTGTGCCGACCGTCCCGAAGTGACCCAGCTAAGAGATGAATATGAAGCGGTGAAATTTTGTTAAATCTTCCTCTTAGTTATTAGCTAACAGAAGGATACGTCCCCGCGCTATTGATTCTATTTAATAATTAAAATTAAATTAATGAGGTCATCAATAAAATTTATTTCTGGTAAATTTAGATAATATACTTCCATTTTTTTGGCAATTCTGCAGCTCTACAGTACTTATGCGCAAGCCGCCACTGCTGCGTTAATCATTGTATGATAGTGTATAATAAATATTTATTTTAAATTTTTAAATATTTAATTCCCTAATCATTTTACTTTTGTATCTGTCTAGCCAGGTATATAAGAATAAAAAATCAAACTAAAATTTTACCCAGAATTAAAGGGGGTATATCTATATTTATAATACCCGGGCAATTTAAAAAGTGCCCGAAGGGATTGGACAAAATGATAAATTATATAGAAAAAATCACATTGCCCAGGCATTATAAATAATGCTGAAAGTCGAGTGGGCATATTTTTATTTATATTTGTCTACATACAAAAATAAGAGGATTTATTACATTAAAAAAAATTTTTAAGTAACAAACTGAAAAAACATATTAGGTACCATAAATACATTATACATACAAAATGTCAAATTCTAGAGCTTCTATTTATTAGAACAGCTTCCACTTTGGTGAAATTTCGGGTTACAAAGCTTTTTTTCTTTACGACACTTGCACTTGTCAGTTTTACAGCCCCCTTTACAGCCGCATCGACTATAGCCTTGGCCCTCAGTTTTGGATGACATGCTTGAACATTCCCTTAGTGAAATTTTTGACGGTGGAATTTCTTCGGCATTAATAAATTTTTCATTACATATTGTAAATTGGTTCCTAGCATAAAGTTGATTTAGGATTCCATGTTTCGTGCCTAATTTATAAAGATTATCATGTTATTTCAAAGACAATTGCCAAAATATTTCTTCCATCGGTGCGACCTCTGTCGACATTTGGGACTCGAACTCTAACTGTGTCACCCTTTTTAGTGGCAGGATATTTTGAATTAGAAGTTTGAAGCATTTTTTCAGCTTGTTTTTTAGATCTTCCTAATTTTTAATATGTCGGTTTTTTTTTTCACATTGGGATTTTCTGAGAAATCTTCATAACCTTCATACGCGCGTTTCTCATGACCGGGAACTTGAATTTCAGATGCCCCTGAGACATTTGTTTCTTTTATTATTACTGAAATCAGAGCTTGGTTCAGATAACGAAGTTGATGGTTGAACGTCTATCAAGAGAAGATATTTCCCCCTCGTATTATTGACTTGGACCTAATTTGCTCTAAAGAATTTCACCCTGGTTTATTTTGCAGTGCACCTTCTTTTGCAGACTCTAAATTGTTTTGATCTTCTACTATTGCTTCCAAGTCCTCTTCAGAATTTATATTAGGCAGAACGTCTTCAGGTAAAAACCTTTTTAGACCCACTTTTAACTTTGTTTCAAACATGGCCTCATACGGAAAACAGTTTATGCCACTATGATGAGCTCTGTTTATCATAAGTTGAACAAAACGTAAGCCTTCTGACCATTTATTGCTGTTATTGTCTTCTAGCCACGAACTAAGCATATTTTCCACGTCCTGATTCGCACGTTCGACGGAGCCCTGACTTTGAGAGTGTCTGGGCTTCCCATGTACCATCTTTAATTCGGGCCACATGGTACATAGTTTGTTAATAGTACTATTGGCAAATTCTCTGCCATTATCACTCTGCAAAATAGTGGGCGCATCAAAAATGGTGAAAATATCCAAAAGCACATAAGCTACTTCTTCTGCTCTTTTGCTTTTAAGAGGTCGAAGTTGAACAAATTTCGTTAAATGATCTTGGTATACAAGTATGAATTTATATTGATCATCAGCTTGCGACTGCATGTCCATTAAATCGACTTGACATCTTGAGTTCATGTTTTTACTTAGTATCGGCCTAACAACGAAACCTTTTCTTGGTACACTGTGTTTTTTTCGCAGGTCATACATAAATTTAGATAGATTACAATCATTTCCCTTGTGATTGATCTCTTTTTCTATGCGGTTTCGACCACCGTGCCCAATAGAAATATGTGCATCATGTAAATGTTGAAATATCTTTTCCCGATGTACGTAAACCTAATCTGCTCTTTACCTTCCTCTACAGGAACTATCAGCTTTTCCTTCTCTCTAATAGTCATTACGTCAAACCTGCGTAAACGCTGATAATCCTCGGGTTTTTTATTTACCACTTTGATTTTAGATGTTTTAATCTTTTCTATTTATTCCAAGTATTGAGGTTTTGTGAGAATTTGTGTATTCTGACCTTATGATGAACACAATTCATTCAGCCGTTCGTCGAAACGATTTTTTATCTCACTTACATCAGTTAATAATAATTGTTTCTGCATTTTCTTTTAAAGACAAATCACTAACACTTAAAACAAAACGATAAAGTCACTTTAAGGCAAAATTCATTTAATATTCGTGGCACAATTATTAACAGCCCAGAAAAGAACTGAAAACAATCGAGAACGAGACCTCATTAACGCGCAAGATGGACAAGCGATAAGCCATCAAAAATGGATGCTGATTGGCCAGTGAGAATCACACTATACACACGTTGCCAAATTGCTTAAAATTAATCAAAGTGCCCAGAAAATAATAGCAGTATTTATAATGACCGGGAGTGTAATAAATTATTATAAACAAATACAAAATTATTAAATGGCCCGACTGTATTGGACACTTTATAAATTGCCCGGCCATTATGAATAATGCCTGGAATAATCAAATTGCCCGTAACATATCTAATATACCGTTATTTTTCTCCCTACTCTAATATCCCGTTCTCGCTTCTGTTTTTGTCAATCAATAACCATTTTTGACATTGTCATGTTTTTCTGAATTTCGATACTGGAAAGGTAATTTTATAAATCGGAGCAATCCGCTGGTAATTTATTTCATTTTGATTATCAAAAGCCGTCAATTTGACACTTGGTTTATCTGGAGCGAAAAATATAATACGATTTGAAAAATTGTTTAAAAAAAATATTTTTATTTAAACAAGTGCAATATTTTTATGACTTTATTAATTAAACACTTGTTCAGAGATAACAAGTAACTTAAACTGCCGGCTGGTGGAATTCTCGGAACTTCTCGAAAGGTCAGCGGTTTCTATTATGTAAGTAGCGTAATAAGTAATTTTAACTACTATTATTGATTACTTACGTAAAATGTAATTACGTGCTTTACAAAATTCTAATTTCTAGTTATTTTTCATTATTTTATCCTTATGCCAAACCTATCACCCTTTTACTTAAGCTTAAGGTACATTTCATTATAGAAACAATTTATAGAAATCAAAAACTTTTATTTGTACAAATAAGCAAAATAAATAAAATATAAAACTACTTTTCCATGTCGATTTTAGTCACTTTATTACCCAACGACGCATCATCATGATATTTCTTCTTTTCAGAAAACTTTTTCATCTCAACTTTATTTCTATCTTCTATCTTCCATACTAGTATCCTTTCTATTGAAATTAACATTACAATCAAGATTTTTCCAGCTTATCTTCCAAAACATCGTTTCTATTAATATTAGCATTGTATACAAAATTTATTGATCTAGAAAGTAACAGCTCTACTTCTCATCCTATGAATCCCCATCTTGACTTCTTCGTCCTCTTCCATTTTGATGATCCTCTGCACCGATTCATCCTTGTCGAAATTGAGTATATCTAACGATTCCAATGAGTCTTCATCGTCAGACCCGTAAAATGAATCGACGTCTGTAGCATCGACATCAGACTCTTGGAAAGTGGTGTCGAAATATTTTTGAATCCCCACTATGAGGATGGTGCACAACGCCAATCCGAAGAAGATAATGATGACGGAAATGACTTGACAGAAAGGATGATGGGGAATGTAATCCCCGAAACCTACTGTGGATAACGTAATGAAGATGAAGTAGAATGATTCGAAAAAACTCCAACGCTCCCAATGTGAGTAGACCAAGGCGCTGATGAACATGTACACGGATAACAGGAATATCGCTAGGGATATGGGAAGATCGAATTCTACGTCGATTTCGAAGGTGGACAGGTCTGGTGTAGTGGCTGTATCCTCCGATAAAGCAGCTTGGGTGGTGGCTGATGTTTGTTTATCAATCATAGAAGCGGATTTTTCGACGCCTAGACTTAGATCGAATAACTCTCTACTGATTGGATCCTAAAATATATGGATATAAATTAGTGCAATCATATATAGATCAGGGATTTTCAAACTCTCCAGCAATAGGGCCGTAATGATTAATCCAGTTTTAACCGACATAAAAACAAAAACAATAAACACCGGAAAAGAAAGCAAAATACCAAGAACAGATGAACAAAGAATTCGAACAACATGAAAATGACAATATTAAATAGATACACAATGAAAAGCTTTTTAAATAAATTAAACCTTGCAATAAGTTAAAGACTTTCTAAAACGATTTATGCCCTAAATGTACGCTCCCGAATTTTCAATATCTTTCATAAGGAAAATATCTTATTTGCTGTAATTTATTATCAATGGGAACATACATTTGTAACAATTGATCTTTTGGACATTATTCCATATTGCATTTAAAAGCTAAATTCTTTAGCTATTCGAAACTTTTTGGAGACGCCTGTCCCAAATTTTTGGCTGAGCTAATTAATCAAAACAAGATGAATATATAAATAAACAATATTTACGTCTTTGATAATTTTCGTCCTCTTCCTACAACTGCCGGTGTAGTAAAGTCTTCGAACAAACGACCAAAGAAACTTAATGATCAACGTTATAAAACGACCAAAATCCGTTAAAGCGATCAAGAATAACGGTATGCCGATGAGGCCGTAAATCATTGTCAATAAGCGGCCAATGTAGGTGTTTGGAGTCAACTCTCCATAGCCTAAAACAGAGAAAACAAAATATTCCCAAGCTAATAGATGAATTGAATCGGTGAGTTCAAAAACCGTACAAGTCCAATATTTGGCATTTTAAAGATAACTATTTTGTTAAAAAATTTGTCTCTTCATCGATTGAGTTTAAAAACCTTACCTACTAGATACCTGTCCGTTGACATAGTATAGTTGATAACCCGTGAAATTAGGCTAAAAAGCGTACATATTCGTGATTCGTTAAAAGGTTTTAATTGTTTTTCTAGGAAGGCCGATTTTGGACATGTACGGTTTTCGAACTCACCGATTCAATTGCAGGGATGCTGGCGCTTAGGTTCTTTTGGTGTTTTTTATTGCAAATGACAGCTAAATGACAGGATCAATTTGAACCAATAATAGCTGATATATAAGCTCGGGCTCTTTTCTTATTGATATCTGTCTCCAGTTTTTCGTCTTACAGCCTCCAGAAGCTTTATTAACTTCTCTTTGGTCCTATGTCACTTCTTCTGCTTCTTCAATTAGTAAACGGCTCCTCAGAGGCTTCTTTAACGTTTTCCCTAGTCCCACATCACTTCTTCCGTATCCCTTCGAATCTCCAAAGGCTTCTTCATTGTATTACATAGTCCAACGTTACTTCTTGGACTCCTATTTATATTTAAGTCTCCAGAGGTTTCTTTGACGTTTCCTCAAACGTCGAATACAAGAAATATGATGGAACCTAAGTTTAAGGTTATGTAACAAAAATTAGCTAGAACCCCCGCATTTCATCTACTCAAGCTTAGTATTAAAAATGCTTACCAAGTGTAGTGTATACCGTTCCAGCGTAAACTATGCTATTCCACAGCGTCCATATCTTCAAACCACGATTGTTTCTTACAAAGGTTTTGGTTCTTTCACTTCTCACTATAAGTTCCCTGTAGAACTCCATTAGAGGATCCACTTGTTCTGTAAATTCTTCAATGGTGCTAGTATTAGCTTTGATTTCACGTACATGATGCAACACAATTTGTCTGTCTTTTTCTTCTAAGTAGTATGGTATTATTGGTTTTTCTGCCTCAGCTGAAAATGGTTTTGTATTATACAGCTTCCCTTTAAAGTAGAAACTAAAATATATACCTTCAACAACCATGAATACGTAGCCAGGTATAAGAGTACCGAAGAAGAAAATAATGCATAGTTTTAAAATGTACACCAGGTGTTGATTCTTCGAAACAAAGTAAGAGAAAAACCAGTTCTCGCAGGTCTCAATATTTTCTAAATATTTTGTAATTCTTTCCATTGATTTGCGTTCATATGCGGACTGTTTATTAAAAAAATAAGATTATTTGTTTTACTTGAGAGATATTTAAGTATAATCTAATTATGAAGTTTTTTTTTGTTAGTTTTTCTTGACGTTTAAGAAGTTTTTTGAAGTTTGTTAGTTATAGCAATTATTTTTGTTTCTATTGGCCATGTTGTCAGAGTAGAAAGTCAGGACCGGATTTAAAACCGATGGGTTACTCATTAAAGGTTTTCTAAAATTGTTCATCAATTGTAATTTCAAGATTTTAATAAAACTAGATTTTTTGAGGATAAGAGAATGACCTATACATAAATATCTTCTTATTTGAAACATCAATCAAACAATACAATTAAACTATGTTTTTAATAAATTGGATGCACTATCTACTATCGATTCGGGAAAATCCCCGTACACGGCCTTCAAAAGAAAGAGAAAATAAGAGGAACCAACTCCTAGTTCTTCCAAAGATGAGACTGATGTGGAGAGCATAGAGAGCCTTAACCTTTAAAATCTCTGCGTAGACTCATCTGAGGATGTAGAAATTGATGAAGAAACAGAAGAGGGGGATATGGAACACACCCTCACCGATGGGGACAACACCCCCATTAAAGGAGAGTAAAATAGCCGGCATCGACATCGCCCAAGTAAATGTCCATCACGCCAAGGGAGCATCGGCTGTGATCTCCAGGACATTCACTAAAGATCAATTAGGAATCGTACTGATCTAGGAACCGTGGGTCTATGGAAATCAGGTAAGAGGACTTGTATGTAAGGATGCAAGGGTAATTTATCACACTAGTGATAAAGTACCCAGAACATGCATAATGGTAAGAAGTAATATTAAATATTCTTGTCGCGTGAGCAACCATGACAAACATTCAGCAAAATTTTTGTGTGTTGGTACAAACTCGATATTATACTGATAATTAGAAAAAATAACTGCCCACCTGCGCAAGCGATTGGCGGAAAATTGAGGAATACTTTTCTCAGGATGAAAAATAGAGATGAGTGGTTTGTGGTCCACCACTTAATTAAAATGACGGGCATAAAAATATTGAATAAATTTACATAAACCAAAAGTAATAGCCAGTCCCTCTTTTTCAATCTGTGAGTACTTCCTCTCAGTTGTAGATAACGTGCGCGATGCATATGCAATGGGCTTTTCTATACCATCCGAAAAAACGTGAGAAATTAACGCTCCGATGCCATAATAAGCCACACTGGCAACCCGCATTATAATGAACCAGAACTTCTGCTGATATTAGCAAGTCTTTAATCTGTTTAAAAGCTCTATCATAATCTGGAGTCCACACCCACTTAACTTTATGTTTTAAAAGATTATACAGAGGATTTAAAATCGAAGATAAATTTGGAATAAATTTCCCATAATAATTAACCAACCCTAAGAAAGATTTTAATTGTTTAACGTCCAGAGGAGTAGGGGCTTTAGTAATTGCTAAAATCTCATCTTCACATGTATGTAGTCCATCCTTATCAATTTTAAAATACCTAGGTAACTAATTTGACTTTTAAAAATTGACATTATTTTTAGCTATTTTTAATCCTGCATCTTGCAGCTTGTTCTAAGCGATTAATATGTTCTCTTCTAGTTGATCCTGTGATGAAAATGCCGTCCAGAAAAACCACTACGCCCAATTTGCCGTTCAATAATGGTGCTCGAGTATATCTGTGTAGGCTTTTATGCGTACTAATTGCTACCAAACGTTTAGACTTTTCATCTAAACCAACATGTATATAAGCATTTTCTAGATCTAATTTACTAAAATGTTCGCCCCCTTGCAATGTGACAAATAATTCCTGAATACGGAGTAAAGGATATTGATTAATTTCTATATACAGATTTAAATTTACTTTGAAATCTCCACATAATCTTACAGTTCCATCTTTTTTTAAAACTGGTACTATCGGCGTACCCCAAGGAGAATAATCAATAGACTCTATAACCCCCCAATGTTTGTAACCTATTTAACTCCATCTCCACCTTCTCTTTAATGGCAAACGGTAGAGGCCATGCACGAAAAAATTTTGGAGTTACTTTTTCAGATTTTATAATTTATAGACATTGTACCTTTGATGAAAGTACCTAATCCAGATTTAACTACATCCTTATATTTGGATATTAAGTTTTGCAAATCATCTGATAAATCTACATAATTATTCTCGTTTATACTTAATTGAAAAATGTTGAGAAAATCACGACCTAATAAAGGTGGACCAGTAGTACCTTTAATTATTACATAAATATTTTGAAAATCTATTTTACATTTAAAATATCCTAATGGATCAATTATATCACCATTATATAAATGAAACTTTTTATTTGTTTTGAATAAATCAAATTTTAAAAATTATTTTTATAAAACATCTCTGAAACTACAGTAAAACTTGAACCAGTATCCAAGTTAAAAGTGAAAGAGATTCCTTCAATTAAGACATTGAATAGTACAGGATTAACTTTAGAATCTAAAGTAAACAAACAATATTCCTCTATATTAGCTGATTCTAAAAAGTTTTGTGTATTATTTGAATTATTCGATTTATTTTTATATTTATTTATATTTATATTTTATACAAATGTTTTTGTGGGCATATTGGAGCTAAATGTCCCTTTTTTTGCATAAATGACAAAAACACTTGTCTGTACTATAGTTCCACTGCGAATTCGCTAGGTCAAATTCACGTAAATGTCCTAAACCTTCAGCCATTTTATATATAGCTATCACTAAACTTAAGCAAACTACTTTTAATCACTTTAGAGATTCAACTATTGTGGGTTCACAATATTTCTCGCCGCCACTGACACATTCCTTATTAATGTGAATAGGATATGTGGAAATAATAGACAAATTCCCGAACAAATAAACTTCATTCTGTTTACTCGTAAATTACAAATCCCAACTGCCAACTTCATATATCCGAACACCAGCAGGGAGTTTTTCTTTAGTAATATATAGGTTTGGTCAGCCCTTCATTTAAGAATAATTGTTAAATATGGTCATATAATTTTTGTATTTTTTTTTTTTCGTATTTCCTATAATAAAACAGCTATAGATTCATTACGCGCTGATGGTACACCCTGTATATGTGTTATTGGTTAACATAATGGTATTCTCGAATAGGTAAATTTATTAAGATTTTTTGCTAAAATTATATACAGGGTGTTGTATTTGAAAAATTAAGTAAATTGAATTTAAAATTAGTCATATTTAAGACATGTTTCAAAACACCCTGTATAAAATAAACAAATTCTATCACCACTATACGGTAGCTTAGTATCTTACAGGTCTGTATATTAAACAATTTTGAAATCAATGTAAACCTACCTAAATTATGATAATTTAATTTGGGGTCTGCATCATTCTCTAATTTCATAAAAATTAATTACTTGGCAATCCTATAATATTTTGAAAAAACATTCTATGATTGAATACAGTATTACCCAATCGTTCTGAACAGGAATAAAATACAGGGTGTTCATTATAAAAAATATACATTTTTATTTGGCGGGCAAAAACGCAACACCCAATAAATTCAAAAATATTTTTAAAATACTTACTTTTTGAATTCATATAACTTTTATTTGAAACTTTTTTGCAGGTCTATAACACAAATTAAAATATTTAACAATTACGCACTCTGTATATCTACTAAACTGCACTATGTGCAATTGCTAACTAAAAAACTTATTTTTATATTTGTATTTCTATATTTTAATATTTTTAAACTTTTTATTTTTGTATCTATATTTTTCCTAATATAAATGTGTATATATATAAAGATTTAAACACTTTTTGAAATAAATAAAATGGTATTAAACACATTAACTTTGTTTAGCCGAAGTTTTAATTGCTTAAAAAAAAAATGATAAACTTGTAAATAAATAAATTTAATTTAAATTAGACCAAATATTGCACAAGAAACTCCTCAATGTGAAAACTTATCTTTATTTACATGAAAATTACACTTCTCGAAACAGTAATATAAAAAACTATAATAATATATATCATCTCTCCTTAAAACCAATTGGAATCATATTTTCATCCTCAAACCTTGCATCATCACTACTCAAACCATCTTTTCTAATATTTTTCTCATTCTTATCAATAATCGTAGGAGCTAAAGTAACTGGTGCATCTTTGGGGTTGTCATAAGGATCTTTAGATACCTGCAAACCAATCGCAGCTTCTTCAATAGCACCATCAACTTTATTTTCGATTCTTTCACCTTCTAGCTCGTCATCTGGTATCTCAAATCCCATGGTGGAAGACAACTTCAAAGAAGCTTGCTGGAAGGTATCGGACAATTTGAGCTGGACTACGTTGATGCACATAGACATGAGCGCTAGTCCAAAAACCAAGTACACAATTGATACTATCATACCAATAGGGTTCCTTGGTACGTAGTCACCAAAACCAATAGTAGATAACGATATAAACACGAAGTAGAACGATCCGAAAAACTCCCAATTCTCCCACGCGCAGTATATCACTGCTCCTATAAACATATACGCCACTAGGATAAATAGAGCTACCGATATTGGTAGATTAAACTCGTCATCGATTTCGAAATTTGACAGTTCAGGTGTGGTGGGGGTGCCTTCTGTGTTGATCGTACCAGCGGCTGGAGTACCGCCATCTACTGGCTTATCAGGGTGGTCTTCGGTGGAAACATTAGAAGGTCTACGGAATGTGGCTATTTCATACATGAACTGTGCTCCTTTGAAGATTTCCTGGAAAAGAAAGCAAGTATATAGATATGTATTTATTGAATTGACAATCTTTACATTCTCATAAATGTACTACAATAGCTTCCTTCACAATGACATTAATGTTTTCCCCAATAATTTCTTTAAAAAATAAGTTAGTACCATAATAGTCCAGAATACTCACTGATACTTGTGCGTTCTTCCGTACACTTCTACAGCTACCTGTATAGTAACATCTCCTAACAAACGACCATAGAAATTTGATCGCCCTGGTGAACAATTTGCCGAAATCCGTCAGGGCGATAAGGAACAAGGGAATCCCCACTATGGCGTAGACGATTGTCAGCGCTCTTCCAGTTTGTGTTGTGGGATAAATGTGGCCGTAACCTGGAAAAGAAAACAAACATTTAAATATATACATTACACTTAAGGATATCTTTTCAAAAATGTCTTCAAAAAGAAAAAATGCTATTAGGAAAAAAATGCTTAAGACAAAGTGCATCTTGAAAAGACAAAAATGCTCAGAAGAAAACAAAATGGCTTCCACGAAATTGAAAGAAGACAAAAGTGCTCTCAAGCAAACAAACAATATTAAAAATATTCCAAAGAATACAAAAATGGCCTAAGGAAAAGTATTCCCTCAAAAATGGGTCTTAGGAAAATAAAAATACTCTTGGGAAGACAAAAATTGCTTTTATAAAGACATAAGTTATTACTACCACACAAAAATGCTTCCAAAAAAACAAAAATACTCCTAGGAAGATAAAAATACTCTTAACCAGACAAAAATGCCAAGATGAAACTAAAAATGCTCTCAATAAGATAAAAAGCTATCAGAAATACAAAGATATTCTTAAAAATACAAAAATTCTTCATGAGAAGAAAGAAAAGCATCTTGGGATGACAATATGTTTTTGGGAAGTGAAAAATGCTCCCAAAAAGACAAAAATGTACGCAAGAAGACAAAAATGCTTTCACAAGAACAAAATACTCTTGGAACAGACAAATATGCTGCCACAAAAATAAAAATACTCTCAAGAAAACAAAAATGCGTCTTAGGAAATCAAAACTGATTGCAAGCAGATAAAATGCTTCCAAGAAGACCAGAAAAGGACCAAAATACTTTGAAGTCGGCAAAAAATCTGCTATGAAACTAAAAATGTTTTTAGAAATCATCTAGGAAGACAAGGATCCTCTTAAAAACACGAAAATGCTTTTGGGGAAGAGAAAAATGCTCATTGGAAAGTCAAAAATGCGGCTTGGGTGGACAAAATGTTTTTGGGAAGACAAAAATGTTCCTAAAAAGATAAAATTGGTGCAATAAAGACAAAAACTGTATTAGGAAAAGAAAAATGCTTTTAAAAAGACAAAAATGCGTCTTGGTAAGACGCAAATACTTTTGTCAAGACAAAAATGCTCTTAAACAGACAAAAATGCCGACATGAAACTAAAAATTTAGTCGAGAAACAAAAATGTTTTCAGAAAGAAAATAAATTCCCAAAAATTCGTCTTGGAGAGACAAAAATGTTTAAAAAAAGTTAAAATTGCTTTTAAGAAGTTAAAAGTTGTTACAAGAAGACAAAAGTACTTCTAGCTTTTGAAAATAGCAGATATAAAACTTAAAATGTTCTCACGATGATAAGAAGCTCCAGAAAAACAAAGATATACTCAAATATGACAAAATGCCCCTTGAGAAGGCAAAAATGCCTCTTATAAAGATAATATGTTCTTGGGATATATAAGTGTTCCCAAATAGATAAATTTGTTCTCAAGAAGACAACATTACTTCCATGAAAACGAAAAACAGGACAAAGAAGCTTCTAAAAAGACAAAAACACTCCTGGAACCAAAAATGCTCTCAAAAAGACAAAAAAGCTTTAAATATGAAAAAATACTCTCGGAAAGACAAAAATACTCTCGATGAGATCAAAATGCTGCAAAAAAATTGAAAATGCTCTCAAGAAGACAAAAATGCTTTCAAAAGTGTACCTTATGTTAACAGAAATGCTCTCGAGAAGACAAAAATGATTTCAAGAGAAAAAAATGTTGTGGGAAAGATAGAAATACTTTTAAGCCAGCAAAAACTCTATTATGAAACTATCAGTATTCTTATAAAGACAAAAATTCTCTTAAAAAGTCAAAAATAGTTCTTGGGAAGACAAAAATGTGTCTCGCTAAGTCAAAAATTCTTCTTGGGAAAACAAAATGTTCTTAAGAAGACAAAAATGTTCCAAAGAAGACATGATTTGCTTCCATAAAGTCAAAAATTGTTCGAAGTAAGCAAAGATGTTTCTAAGAAGACACAAATGTTTCTAGGAGGACAAAAACACTCTCAAGCAAACAAAAATGTTGTCATGAAATTAAAAATACTTTAAAGGTGACAAAAAGCTTCCAGCAAGGCAAAGGTATTTTTAAAAATATAAAAATGCGTCTTGTTAAGACAAAATATTCTTGGGTAGGATACAAATATCCCAAAAAGACAAGTTTTCTTCCATGAAATCGAAAATGGTTCCATGCGTGCAAATATGTTTTCAAAAAGTCAAAAATACTACTAGGAAGACAAAAATGCTCTAAAAAAAATGCTTCTAAGAAGCCACAATTCTCAGGAAAGGAAAAATACTCTCTAGTAGACAAAAATGCTACATGATACTAAAAAGCCTTTAAGAAGACAAATATACTTTCAAAAATAAGTCTTTTAAAAATGCTTTTTGGGAAGACAAAAATGTTTCCAAAAAAATACAATACAAATACAAAGACAAGAATACTCTTAAGAATACCAAATTGCCCTCTAGAAGACAAAATTGCTTACAAGAAGACAAAATTTTTTTGAGAAAGACAAAAATACTATCAAGCTGGTAATGATACCAAATACCTATCACAAAGAAAAATAGATTTCCAAAAAGATGAAGATGTTTTCAAGAAGACAAAAATGTTCTTTAAAAAAAACAAAAATGCCTTTTGGAAGACAATATGCGTTTTGGTAAGTCAAAAATACATCTTGGGCGAAGACAAAAAGGTTCCCAAGAAAAAATATTGCTATCATGAAGTCAAATATTCGTCCAAGCAGGCAAAAATGCTTACAAGTAGACAAAAAGGCTACTATGAAACCAAAAATGCTGCTATGAAACTAAAAATGCTCTCAAGAAGACAAAGAAATCCGAAAAAAAGAAAATATGCTCTTAACAAAGTCATAAATGTTCCAAGAGAACAAAATGTCTTCCATGAAATCGCAAATGGTTCCATGAATGCAAATATACCACTAAGAAGACAAAAATGCTCTAAAAAACAAAAAAATTATCTCAGGAACATGAAAATACTCTCGGGCAGACAAAAATTCTGCCATGAAAGTGAAAATTCTTTTACAAATAATTTCTTGAAAGACAAAAATGCTTCCAAGATGACAAAAATACTCCTAGGAAGACAAAAATGTTTTCTATAAGAAAAAATTACTTCCAAGAAGACAAAGATACTCTCAAGCAGGCAAAAATGCTGCTATGAGACTAAAAGAGCTGTCAAAAAGATGAAAATGTTTCTAGGAAAACAAAAATAAAACAAAACAAACAAAATTGCTGTTATTGGATAAAAAATGGTTCCAAGCGGACAAAAATGTTTCCAAGAAGACTAAATAGTTTAAAATTTGATCAAAAAAGACAGAAGTTGGCAAATATGAAGAAAGTAAACTTGTACATGGAAAATAAATGAAAAAGTCTTTAAAGAAAAATAGTTTATAAATATTATTTAATAAATTGTAACATATTTAATTTAGTTAAGAACTAAATTTTATAACATCGTTAAATAGATAACTAAAAATCCATTTAAATGAGCTTTCACTAAACCACTCTTTTAATTTAAAATTTTCAGTTTTGTTATTCTGTTAAAAAAATATACCTGCTAATAAAAATGACCGTTTTCGAGAAATATTTAGAAAATAAATTTCGTAAAGGAGATAAAAAAGAGTTAACATTATTTATGATGCTCCATGTATATCTAGTTAGGTGTTTGTTAAACAGGTTTAATTTTAGTGTGTATTTAGTTTTTGCTTTATTTATCTATACACTTTTAAATATAATCAAATTTGTTACGATTTGACAAATGTACTGATTATAACCTAAAAAATCATTCTTACCAATTGTAGTTATTATTGACAAAGAGTATACAATCCCGTTCAAGAAACTCCAAGACCTCTGACCGCTGTAAGTCGTCATACCAGCTTCATGGGCCACATGCAATTCTTCTTCAAACACTCTCAACTTATTCCTAAACAAAGACTTCCAATCTTCCTCTCTCAAATTGTGACTCTTCACCCACAACAAGTCTATGAAATCCCTTTTCACCCGCTTCACCCCGCATTTATAGAAATTCTCGAATTGCCCTTCCGTAAATTTAAATATAAATCCCCCGATAGCGCAGTAGAGCATGATGAGGAATAATTCGAACATACATTTGTTCCATAATACTTTTATTCTTTTATATTCAACTTTCATTTCTTTTGTTTTGTATTTTTTGTATTCCTTATAGATTTCTCTGATGGAATAGAATTTTAGAATTTTAAATAGGTCTTTAAGACCGATTTCTGGTACTTTTATCATTGTTTTTCTTGATAGGATGTTTTTCGATGTTGGATCTAGAATTTCTACTATTTTCGATGAGTATTTAGTTATATTTTTTCTACTTTTCAAACCGGATACAGAGCCTGGTCTAAGCGCTTTGGCTTTTTTGATAATAGGTCCTGGAAAATCTGCATCAGGTATAATGTGCGCTACATTTGATTCAGAATATTTTCTAGGTTTTCTTTGTCTAACTGTAGTTACTAATTGTGCCTGTTTGAAAGATTCTATAAGTTCTTGTTCTTCGTGTTGATTAGGAGCACTTTGTGATCTTTTGACTAGTTCTTTATCCTTTCTAAATCTATCTCTACCTTTGATAGCTGCGTTAGTAATAGATTTTTTTGTTTTGTTAAATAGTGTTACGACTTCTTCTTGTGCTAAGTCCGATAGACTCTTCTTACGCTCTTCTGATCCAGTCACAAAGCGTTTTTTAGGTTCGTCTGTTGTAGGAGATTTGATTTTTTTGAATAGAGCGTAGATTTCTTCTTGTGCTAGATCCGAAAGGCTTTTCTTACGTTCACGATCTTCAGAACGTCGTTGGAATCGTTTTTTAGATTTTTCTGTTGGTTGTAGTAGTATTGAACGTTCTTCTGATCTAGCAGAACGTACCTCAGGCTCGCGTGGAAGTCTGAGTTTTTCTTCAAATGCTTTAAGCTTCGATCTAAAGCTGGGAGTTCGCGAAGCATTGCTGCTTTCTAAAGAAGGTGAGTCCGTTTCGCTTAGATACCTATTTTGTACTGATTTGTTTCGTTTGGGTCGTCGTGGATGATCGGGTGTGCTCGGTTTGCGTTCGGGTAGGTCATCTTCGGATGTGGTGATTTTTTCGTCTAATTTCCGTATCGGCGTTAAATCGCGTTTGGTTAAGCTGGTGCTGCGCTTCTTGGTGAATCTTCTGCGTTTTCTAGCGACATTATCACTAAACACTTGTTCGTCGGTAAGGAGAGATTTGATTTTTTCGATGTCGATTTGTGCGTTTTTTTCTGGCCGGTGATCAGCTGAGTGACTGATATCGCGTGATGCTGGCTGCGAAGCCATGCTTTGTAGACTGAGTTAAATTTAGAATTCGGATCTAGGGTAACGTGTCTTGGCGCTATTTTTAAACTGAAAAGATGTTCAGTTTAGCGAGGACGGTACGGGCTGTGGAATGTAGATGGCACTAGTAGTTAGGTTGAAATACTTTTTATTATTAACTTGATTTTTAACGTGGATTAAGTTTGTCATGCGGGGTATCCCTGTGTATAAAAATCGTATGTGTATATTAATAGATACATTAACTGATTTTGTTCTTATACAGTATGGAAATCATTGTAATAAATTATTTTTGGTCTTATTATTGGATTTTAAGAAAAATTTTGTGTTTGGAATTATTGGTACAAATTCTGGCTCGTATTTTGTAGGTATAGGTAATAAATAATATAGTTCATATTGTTTTTTAAAATTGATAGAGATTAATAAGTAATGAATATTATTTTTTGTTATTTTACAATTAACTTTAAATGATGATTCAAAATCTAAAATAATTTCATATTTAAGTTAGTATGGAAGTTGGGGCTTATACTTATTTAAAAGGTATATGAATAATTATTTTGATTTTATAATACGGGGATGTAACGTTCTTAATTTGCAGAATGTCAAAGAATTTTCAATATCCTGTACAGTATTTAATAATGAATTATATATTATTAGTAGCTGATTAAGCCAATCTTTCAAGTATAGAATATTTTCGAAATTCACTTGAAATTCAACAATATTTGTAATTTTTAAAATTTTGTTTTTTATAGTTATTTCATTTTGCAGAATATCGTGAATAATTGTGTTAAAATTGTTAATATTTTCGTGACTTACAGAGTATTGCATTTTAAGTTGATTTTGCAAATTATTTTGGTTTCCTTTTAGATGATTTATTCTATCCCCGTCATCTGCATCTAAATTTCCTGTTAAAGTTTTTAAAGTTGTTCCGAATCCATTTATGAATGAATGAATGAATGAATGAATGAATGAATGAATGAATAAATGAATGTTTATTATTATGAACCAATAAGTTTACAAATATAATTAAAAAATATACACACATAAAAACCTATAAAAAACAGAAGCCATATTGACATGTCCTGTACGTGACTATGAGAAGTATAATTGTATTAGTATTGTAAGTTAAAATTTAAAAACGTTAAAATATAAAAATATAAAATTATTTAAAATACAAAAACATTAAAAACATAAAAACTTATTACCTAATGTTAGAAAATATTATCTTATAAGAACATAAAATCTAACCATAAAATTATAAAAATCTAATGTACAAGTGGGTAAGTATTTGTATAAATGATATTATTTTATTCAATTAAGTCATGTATTTCTTTTCTAGGTCTGCCTTTAACATAATCCTTAAGCATACTTTTAAAAGTTTTTAAGCTTGTTTGTCTTTGGATATTGTCGGTTAAGCTATTAAATAATTTGGTTTCCAAATACAGATAACTCTTTTGTCCTTTATCCTTGGTCATTAAGGGTATCACATATTTATGTCTATATCTTGTCTCATAACTATGTTCGTATGTCTTTAGTCGATCTTTATTTAAATATTGTCTTGTGTTTAATTGGACGTAGTATAGTTGTCTTATATCGAAGATATTTGTTTCAGCATAGAGAAATTCAGTGGAGTATCTTGTGTTTTTGTTAAGTATTATTTTAAGAAAACGATTTTGACATATTTGCAATGATTCTTGTACATTTTTGAGATACCTCCCCATCCTATTATTCCATAGTTCAGATGATACTCTACCTAACTCTGATATACCATTTTTTTTTCTTTAATATTTGAAAATTCAGATAGTTTTTTAAATACATACAATATAAATCTAGGTAGGTACACTGTCTTCTGGATATTTAATGATAATAACCCGTTATCTAAAAATTTTTAATAAGTTGGTTTCTATTTTTATTTGTAAGTCATAATAATTATTTCCTTTATAAATGATCACAGTGTCATCAGCAAAACTTATTATTTTTTTCTAGTTTTCTAGTAAAAATAAAATATTTATGTAAATTGTAAATAGCGAAGGGCCCAACACCGTCCCTTGTGGTACTCCACAAGTTATGTCTTTTGTTTGACTAAACATATTATTTATTTTTACTTGTTGTCTGTTCTGAAAATAGCTCTTGAAAAGATCGTGTGCTTTACCCCTTATCCCTATGTTTTTAATAACATCTAACAATATAGTATGATCAACGGTGTCGAACGCCTTTGCTAGGTCAATAAAAACATCAATTACTGTTTATATATTCATTATTTTTATAGAAGGAAATTTGACAGGCGAAAGATATTTTGTTGAATCACATTTGTCAAGTTCGAATATGTCTGATATTGAACTAGTAGAATTTTTGAACCTTCTCAAGGTTTGTTTAGAACAAAACTTTTTTTCATTCAACAATGAAATTTTTTCACAAACTAATGGACTTTCTATGGGATCTCCACTTAGCCCAATTTTAGCAGACATATTTATGCACAATTTTGAAAAAGAGAAAATCCTTAAAAATAACCTTTTCCACTCAAATGTGAAATTCTATTATAGATATGTTGATGATATTTTGATTTTGTGGTCAGGTAACTTAGACTCATTAAATGACTTCTTGACTTATATTAATGACTTACATTCTAATATTAAATTCACATTAGAAATTGAAATAAACAAATCTATTAACTTCTTAGATCTTAAAATCTCACACAATAATAACAAGTTCAACTTTGACATCTATAGAAAGCCAACACATACAGGCACAGTTATAGACAATACCTCTAACCATCCAGCAACACATAAATTGGCTGCCTTTAATTGCTACTTAGAGAGGCTATTAAACATCCCTCTGTCTACGGAAAACTTTAATAAGGAACTAAATATAATTAAAACTATTGCTATAGATCACAACTTTGAACTGGATATTATTGATAAAATGCTAACACATAAACAAAATAAAATTCAACAAAACTTGGTTTATATTAATAATCCTAATTTGGTACATGAACTAACCACCAGTAAGAAATACATTTCTCTTACCTTTATTGGAAAAGCATCCTATAAAGTGGCAAGCTTACTTAAAGACCACTTTAAAGTATCTTTCAAAACCCCCTCCTCATTACATAAGTTATTTGTTCATAATAAAGATAAATTAGATCCCTTTGACTTGTCTGGAATTTATAAATTGACTTGTAAATCTTGCCATTCTTTCTATGTGGGACGCACATTTCGAAATTTCAAGATCCGTTTAAAAGAACATTTGCGTTGTCTTAACCAAAATACAACAGGATTTTCACATTTTGCCAACCACCTACTGGACTCAAATCACGACTTCGATTCAACTGAAGGTTTCGAAATCCTACATAGTTCCTACCATAGATTTACTATTAATAGCTTCGAAAGCCTCGAGATATTGAGAAATTTAAAATTAAATCCTGTTGGTTGCTTAAATGCCCAGATAATGTCAGAAACTCCTCCAGTTTTCTCAACACTATTCTAAATTTATCGTTCTAACTTCCTTTTTAACCTCCCCCTTTATTTCTATTCACATATTTCCTTGCAAGGGGTACATTTCAGTAAGTAATTTTTTCCCACAAAAAACCAACGTGCATGTTTAAAGACTAGGTTAAGTTGTGTGTTTTCACATCTGTCATTTTCTTCTTCTTTTATTTTCCAGTTGCTTCACAACAGTTAACCCAGTCATTTCTTCTTTTTTCTTATTTTATCCTACAACATCACATACACTTGGTGATTGGTTCATGGCCCAAATCTTATATAATAAATAATAAATATTTCTTCACTCATAGTTTACATCTTATTACCTATACCCTGTCATAAGTTTATCCAAGAATTTTTCTTTAGTACTTACCACCACCTGCAGAGGCCTTAACTTGACAGGTCTCCTTTCAAAAATGTTAGATTTTTATAAAAAACAGCAATGTTTGCTTAAAATAGGCCTTATCTTTTAATCTGTTTAATGTATGTAATTTGTTTTTGTATCGTCTTGAATATTTTAAAAATTTTTAACTGTTTATATCGACTAATATTTGTTTTTCAAATATTTTTTAACTTTTATAACTTTTAACATTGTTTTGTTTTACAATTTATTTCATCCCCCACGTTTTGATGAAACTTGTCTGTAGTATTCCCTAGTGGATGGAGAGTATGGTGAGTTTTTCTATTTTTTACTATTTTATATATTGTGGGCTCAAAGTCAACACACCTTACACCACATATTCTCCTTTCCACTAGGCGAGCCTGAAGATGAAGTGATGTTACTTCGAAACCGGTCGCACTCAATGTTTTTGTTGAATAATTAAACATTGGACTTTCCTTGTGAGATATAAAGGACTTTTTCTCCCCCCTTCACCTTAAAATATTTAAATATGATTAAAGACGACATTGTTCCTGTTTTGGCTAACTTATATCCAAATACACAAAAATCGGAGACTGCCAAATGAAAATGGTTTCAACAGGACAAAGCAACACCCTCTTAAGCTGCACATGTAAGATCTTATCTAAACGAAATATTAAAATAGATGAAATATTTTGTTATTTTGTATACAACTCCTAATAATATACAGTATCTATATATCAAAATTTAAGTGAATTTTTCAATATGTATAATACCAAAACTGCCCCAGTTAAGTCCAATAAATAGGGTATTATAAGAAAATAAATTATTTGTCCTTTAAAATATTTAGCTCTTCTCCCCACTTTCCCCACTTTAAAATTTTAAGGGTCTGATTATCCCCATCAAGGAGTTAAAGATGCGGGTTAAAAAATATGCTTCAAGTGTGTCCCTTTATAATCAAAAATCGACGTGTCCGAGCATTTGAGCACTAAATTTCAGGAAAACAGGAATGGTTGGGTGCCTAATTTTCGCCCTCAAGAGGGCGCTTAAATCGAAATTTAACAAAACAATATTGGTATTACTCAATTTATTATAAAATTACCTTTTTAAAAATGTGCCGCACTTAGTACTTTCCCTATCTAAATTCTAGGGGTTGTTCACCCCACTGCTCGGGTTAATGTGTTAGTGATGCAATTAGAAAAAAAAATTGACGTGTTTGAGCATTTTTTCTTCAAATCTGAGAAAACCAAGAAAAGGGAGGTGCATACTTTTTATTCGACCATACTGTATAGAAATCAGGACAGTATTTGTCATAAGTAATAAAGTATGAAGAGAAAAATGAAATATGAATTGAGATGCGAATTCTGTTTAAATTTGAGTTTGAAATTTTCGTTAAATAAATTCTTCTTACCTAATGTAGTGTACACAGTAGCGCAATACACGATGGCGTTCCACACGGTCCATATCTTGGTCCCTCTGTTAGCCATTATCAACGCGTAGGTCTGGACATATTCGCCTATTTTATCTTCGTAGGCTCGTACTAATGTCGATGCTGCTCCCTCCCACTCTTCTTCTGTCGTTTTGGCAGGTAATGTAATCGATAAATTTCTTAAAACCCTAATTAGTCTGTATCTGTCGTCATGTAGGTCTTTTGCCTTCAACTGTTCCTCATTTGCTCCTAAAAAACAAAATATAGACAGTGTCAAGACTTTATTTAAAAATGTTTCGGTTCTGTTGCATATTGTGCTTCTTTCTCTACCCTGTGTGAAGGTGACAGGTGCTCTAAGTTCAATAATGATGATATTCATCTTACTATATTTTGGAAATATTCTTTTTTTGTATAATATATTTGTATCAGTCATTTGACGATATTAAAAAGTAAAATTTACAAAACTAGTTTTTTTATTAAGTCATTTTTTATTTAAATACAGTCTACAGACGTACAGAAACATTTTGTATATTTAAAAAAAATTGTTAGGAGACAGTTCTACATTTATTATGTAATGAACTATTTCTGGTTTTCCACATTATTAAAAATAAAAAGTTTTTCAATACCAGTCGCACTGTTTCATTGTCAAACCTCGCAAATTTTTTTCAGACTTCTTAAATGAATCGTTATTAATTTTACAACATTGTTTTGACACTTCCAAACTTTTTTGGTATCTCTCTATAAGTGATTTCATGTTTGTTTATACCAGACCACTTAAATTACTCATATTTTATCAAAAATATGCATGTGCATCTATTATTAGATGAACTTGTATGAAATTATCGGAAATAAAGACGTGGGATGATTGTAATAAGTTGAAAAGTTTGAAAAATATTAAAAAATTAACGTTAAGGGTTAAAAGATAATAAATAATAGAATTTTTCAAGATTAAGAACAAAAAATTCTTGATAAATTTAGTTTGTTTATACTATGTATATTTCTACTATATTTTTTGACATAGAATATTTATTTCAAGGAATTAAACAATTTATTTTGGGTAGCTTAAAAGCTTCTAAATATATAAAACGCATTTAATATGATGAATGCTATTAAATCATATCGTTTTTATTATCTTTAATACGTTTTTGATGTTAATATATACATAATCTTCTATTTTTATAAAACTTATGAAATTAATTAGTAAAAATTAAAATGAAGTCCTTGAAAAAGATGACTGAAACAGAATGAGACGAAGCGTGTGGAAAAGTACTACTGTACTTTCTAGAAAATCTAGATAAAAAGTGTTTTTTAAATAAAATAAAATAAAATAAGGAAATTAAAAAAATAACAGTAAGGGGGAGTTGAAAAGGTCTGGTTAATATGTTTTTCTTATATTTTGATTTATTATATTATATTATATTATATTTTTAGTAGGTTCATACTCCTAGGTTTTTGAAATATTCTTTTACATGGGTATTCTTGAATTTTTGAATTTTTGGGGTTACATTCGCTCAAACTTAAAAACAAACTTGAAGAATTTCAAATCTCTATCATATAATAATATCTATTTAGAAGAGATTATATATATAAAAGTAAAAATAAGAGAGCGCCAAGGTTTGATCCCTGAGGGATGAAAAAATCAAGCTTTATAAGGATGCAAAGCTTATTGATTAAAAAAATCTGAAAAAATGGGGGTTAGGGGGGTTGAAATTTAAAAACAAATCATAAATCAGAAACGAAAAGTGATATCAACACAAACTTTTATGTAAAAATCGAGCTCTATAAGAAGATGAAGCCTATCGATTCTAAAATAATTTTGAATTAAAAATTGGGTGGTTGGGGGATAAAATATTAAAAAAAAACCTAATTCAGAAATGAAAAAACATACCAGCTTTAAATTTTTAGCAAAAATCAAGCTCTTATAAGGGGATGACAAAGCTTTTTGATTTGGAAAAGTATGAATAAAAATAAGGGGTTAACGAGGGTTGAAATTTAAAAAAAATCGTAAATTAAAAACGAAAAGCGATATCAACATGACATTGGGTTGGGGGGATGAGGGGGGTTAAGGGGGATGTTGGAGGGAGTTTGAGGAGGAGGTTAAGGAGAGTCGAGGGGGTTGGCGGGAGGTGGGGTTGATGGGGTTGAGAAGTTGGGGAGTTAAGGGGGTAGAGAGGGGTTGAGGTGGATTAAGGGAGGTTGACGGTTGTTAATAAGGTTTGATTAGGTTTAATGGGGGGTTGATGGGCGCCTGAGGAGGGATTAGATAGTTCTCGTTTTGACAATTTAAATTTTTTATACACACATAACTTTCTTTTAATAAGTTGTATAATATCGTTATCAAACCAAGGAGGGTACTTCCACGCCATAACTTTCCGGCGAGGGACATACATATCAAAGATAGAATAAATGTGACCATAAAATGCACTCAGAGCATCATTTACATCAAGATGGATATCTAAGAAAGACCAATCAGTATCGTATAATGGCTATATAGTAACGGAATATTCTGAAGTTATAATTATGTACTTCCAAATTGGCTGCAAAATTTATCGGGCCAGAAGCGTAATTTAAATCAATTCTTAATGCGGGTGATATTCGTCTTCATGTACAAAAGGAAGATCATCTTTTTATACATTACAATTAATATTAGCATATATTAAATCCAATAACCGATCCCTTGAATTGAGAACTGAGTAAATAACCACTCTTTGTTTTTGTAACTGAACTACTCGAACTTCAGTTGCAGTTCTGCAGCAATCAAATATTATAAAGTCGTCATTGTCATCGATATTTTTAAAACATTTACCACAATTGTTAGACATTATAAATTTAAATGGTACACCACTGTTCAATAGAAAACAAATTACAAATTGGTAAATAGAAATTTTTTGCCAAATTCTTATCGTCATTTCTTTTTACCTCTCAAAAAAACCCAACTGAAGAATATTTAACATTGAAAATATCGACTTTAAGGCAATATGAACGTTAAAATAATCTAAATGACCTTGGTGTTCAACATTAACCTAAGTATCTAATTAATTAACCTTTGACAGGATCGGCTTTAAACTAAATACCCTATACACTTTTTGAAACCCCTAAAATTCAAAATTGTAACTAAAATGTTACTAAAAATAAAGACATCCAAAATTTTCGCTCACACGCCTCGTATAGACATTAACCTTAACAAATGCTGGCAACTTTTCAGGTATTTTATTTATCAACAACGTTTTGATGAGATTTACAAAAAAATTTAAATGAAACAATTTTATAATTTTTGATATTCATAATAAAAAAAATATGATGAGATTAAATCACACATCCTTGATTTTATTATTAAAATTTTTCTTATTACAATGTAATACTAGTATAGTTTGATTAGAAAATATACTGACACCTGTCTATCCATTATGTTTAGTTGTGTATTTAAAATTTGAAGGTTTGCCATTTTTATTTGTCACAGGTTATTTTGGTTAAAAAATATATATCCATCTTTCTGGTATTTAAAGTGAACACTGTGGAATATTGTTCTATTTTTAACGCTATCCTTTTGTGAGTTAATAATTTTTTTATCATATTCCTACATATTTTATTTTTAGGAAATGATTTTTTATGAAAAATTTGAAAACCCTGTGATTATTTACTTAGGAAAATGAACACGGTCATTGAAAGTTAGACTTGAAGAACATAAAAACTCCACAGGTAGAATAAACTCAAACTTCTAAGTGAAAAACAACGCCTGGAAAAAACACTATCAAAAAACTGTATACAAATATTTGAACAGAAAACGACAATGATGATGATCGTATTCTATCATTTCCATGGTTTTGTTTACATTACTGATGCCATAGAGAGACTAGAGAAACATTTTGGGCTTTTACTCCACATTATTAGTATATGAGAATTTCCTGAATTAAAATATTTCCTATTTAAGCACGGTGTGTCTGAACTAGTCTACCCAAGACGCCTTTTTTAAAGGTCTTTGATTGGTATTACCCCAAGTATTACTTAAATTTACTATTCCTATTCCTCTATCAAGCACAATAAAGTCTTTTAAGCCCTATTTGCAAGCGAAGGTGCTTCAAGGCTACTTTCTACTTCTTATAAACCAATGCTCAACAATTAACCTCATCTTTCAACACTTCTTTATCAACCCGTCGAAAAACTCTTTAACCCACATTCCAAAAATACCCAACCTAGTGACTAAGTTGGTTTATTTTAGGACCATTTCCGAAGTCTGCACTTTTTTATATATACATAAATACGATATATATTTTAAAACTACAATCTACCAATCAAAATAAAAACAAGTCATAAAACGGTTTTAATCGAGGACGAGATTTTTCTAAATATTTACATTCGATTTGCTTCAATTTTTTTCAAGTGTTTGAAATAATTTTTCATTGATTTTATCGCTAATGTTGTTGCGGTGTTGAAAGCTTTTTTACAAGATCAATAGCGTGTATTTAAAGAATTTTATTACCAGATATTTTATATTTTTTATTTGGTTGTTTTGGAAGTAATAGCGGTTCTTAGAAATGCGGGAACTTCTGGTATTTTCAATTTAATTAAAGTTAATTTTATTATCTGCACCACAAAAATTTAGTTAAGAGAATAAGGACAACGTTCTCGTAATTCAATGGTATCACAAGTAGCTAAATAGCTTTATGTTTTATTGATATTATGTTGCTATTTTTGAAATGTTAACATGTACTATAATAGTGTGCAAATGTGTATGTTGTATATGTGTATGTTATTTAAATAAAGACAATCAAAATTTGTTGTAGAAAGTTTGTTGGTATATGAAAGATTTGGTACAATTGTGATTGGATAAACCTGCGAGGAGAAAGGAAGGTTGAATGGCAATGGAAGAGATGATGAAGAAAACCTAGAACTAGCAGAACGAGGAGATATGGATAAGCAAATTGTGGAAGATGTAGTTTTTGAAGAAGACCACTAGAGAAAGAATATGACAGAAAACACCATCGAATGATTTGTTAAACATATTAATGGAATAAGTGCAAAGAATGTAAAATAATTTAGGGAAAAAAATGGAAAATAAGAAGAACATAAAAAAGAAATTATTGATATATTTACACAAGATAAATGAGAAATAATTAAAATGTTAAAAGAAGTTAAGAAAATAGAGAAAGTTAATAAAAATAAAAGAAGAAAGTTTAAAATTAAATAAAGAAGAAATTAATAAAAGCAAAAGAAGTTAAAACAAACATAGAAATTAAAGAGATAAATTCAGAAGTGGAAAGGAAAGTAATGAAGAAAAACACATTCAACTGAATAATAAAAATAAACTTAATCATTGAAGAATTAAAGATGAAAATGAGAAAGAAAATGAAAGAAAAGAAAATTAAGTAAAGAGAAAAATGGAAAATCAAATAAAGAAGAAAAGAAAATCTGTAGAATAAAAAAGACGAAATATAAAGCAATTGTAAAAGGTTTGTGTATATATAAAAATTAATTTCAAATAAATATAGAAGGTTGAACTAAAACTTAGAATAGGGAAAAATCTGTTAAGTCCAACACATAACTTACTTGTCTAGTTATTATAGACTTTTGCCAGTACAGCCCTTGTAAGTATCTAGAGAATAAACTAGATACATACATTTTTTACACAGAACTCACTCAAAAATACTAATTATTTTATATTTTTCACTCTTTCTCAAATATTTCCATTACGGTCCATTTTAGAAAAATTATATATAAATCAAAAATTATAGAGAATAATATCGCAAGCAACATTTGTTTTAAGAATTTTCTTCTTTAATTGTAAATAACAGAGATATTTCTAAAAGTAAAAAAACGACACTCCATTAAGTTCTCCCCCCCCCCCAGAAATGCTTTGACTATCCCCAAAATGAATTTAATCAGCTCACCGTTTAAAATAAGGTAGTTTTTTCTTCATATATTTTTGATTTATCTTTAAATTTTGCACCTTTCCTTATATATCTCCAATACGGTCCATTTTAAGATAATCATGTATGTAACAAAAATTTTAGATAATGATATCGCAAACAACTTTCATTTAACAAATTTTCTTTTTTAAGCGTAAATAACAGATATATTCCATGAAGTAGATAAACGACACTATAAACTACCCCTAGATGCTCCGACTATGCCCAAAATCTAATCAACTCAGAGGATTAAAGCTTAAATTTCAATTAATTGTAAGTTAACCTGTATATGTATATTCAAAAGTGAAGTAAAATATGTAAAAAATTAATGGAAGACGAAATTCTCTGTAATTTGCTTCTGATATTTCATGATTTGACACTATTTTCAATGCATCTTCTTCTAAAGATGATAATAAATATTTAAATTTTTTAATTGGAAATAATCTGAACTCTTTAAACTATAAATATTTGCTAGCTTGATCCAATTAGAATGTTCCAATTAAAAAATTCCAATTATAATTTTCCAAATAGAATTATCCAGTTAGAATGTTCCAATTAAAATGTTTTGATTGGCATATTCCACTTAGAATGTACCGATTAAAATGTTACAATTGCAATATTCCAGTTAGAATTTTAGCAATTAGAATGTTCTAATAATTTAATCGGTTATTACTAAAACGCCCCAATAAATTTACAATATTTGAAATGAGAAAGACATGAGAAAAACATCCCAAAGTCAATGACTGGTGTTTTAGAACAACATGTGGTAAGACAACCTCTTATGTCTCCTATATGTAAAGTATTTACCTACGATTTTATAGCACTAATCGATGCGTGTATGTCAAAAAATTGGTTTTTGTTAGCTTGATCCATTTAAAATGTTTCAATTAGAAAGTTTTTATCAGAATTTTTCGATTGGAATTATCCAGTTAGAATGTTCCAATTGAAATGTTCAAATTGCGATATTCCAATTAGAATGTTTTCACTGAAATGTTCCAATTAGAATTTTTCAAATATAATTATCCAGTTAGATTGTTCCAATTAAAATGTTTCGATTGCATTGTTTCACTTAGAATGTACCAATTGAAATGTTTCAATTGCATTATTCCAATTAGAATTTTCCAATTAAAATATTCCAATAATTGAATCGGTTATTAATAAAACACCCTAATTTTCAATATTTGAAATGACAAAAATATAAGAAAAACATCCCAAAGTCGATGACTTAATGGGTTTTAGAACAACATGTGGTAAAACAACCTCTTATATCTTCTACATGTAAAGTGTTCAGCTACGGTTTTGTAGCATTAATCGATACGTGTATGTAAAAAAATTGGTATTTGCTAGCTTGATTCAATTAGAATATGTATTTCAATTAGAAAGTTTTTAGTAGAATTTTTCAATTAGAATTATCCAATTGAAATGTTCAGATTGCGATATTCCAATTAGAATGTTCCCACTGAAATGTTCCAATTGCAATATTCTAATTAGAATGTTCCAATTAGAATTTTCCAAATAGAATAATCCAGTTAGAATGTACTAATTAAAATGTTCCGATTGCGATATTCCACTTAGAATGTACTAATTGAAATGTTACAATTGCAATATTCCAATTAGACTGTTCCAGTTAGAATTTTACCAATTAGAATGTTCTAATAATTGAATCGGTTATTACTAAAACGCCCCAAGTCAAATTTTCAATATTTGAAATGAGAAAAACATTCCAAAGTTAACGACTTACTGTGTTTTAGAACTACATCTAGTCTCCTATATGTAAAGTGTTCACTTACGGTTTTATTGCACTAATTGATGCGTGTATGTCAAAAAACTGGTTTCTATTAGTGATCCAATTAAAATGTTCCAATTAGAAAGTTTTTAGAAAGTTTTTATTAGAATTTTTCAATTAGAATTATCCACTTAGAATGTTGCAATTGAAATATTCAGATTGCGATATTCCAATTAGAATGTTGTAATTGAAATGTTCCAATTGCAATATTCCAATTAGAATATTTCAATTAAAATATTTCGATTGCAATATTACACTAAGAATGTACCAATTGAAATGTTACAATTGCAATATTCTAATTAGAATGTTCCAATAATTGAATCGGTTATTAATGAAACATAAGTCAAATTTTTATTATTTGAAATGAGAAAAACATCAGAAAAACATCCCAAAGTTGATGACTTAATATGTTTTCGAACTACATCTAGTCTCTTATATGTAAAGTGTTCACTTACGGTTTTATAGCACCAATCGATGCGTGTATGTCAAAAAATTGGTTTTTGTTAGGGAACCAATTAAAATGTTCCAATTAGAAAGTTTTTAGAAAGTTTTTAGAAAGTTTTTAGAAAGTTTTTAGAAAGTTTTTAGAAAGTTTTTATTAGAATTTTTTAAATAGAAATATGCAGTTAAAATGTTCCAATTTTGATGATTTAAGGTGTTTTAGAACTACATGCGGTAAAACAATCTTTCATATCACCCATATATTATTATAATTTGTGTTGACATACGGTATTTTAGCACTAATTGATGCGGGTATGTCAAAAAATTGTATTTTTCTACAAATCTCAATAGAGACAAAATATGACATAAGAGATTTTAGTAATATTTGATATAATTAGAATTTTCCAATTAAAATTATCCAGTTAGAATGTTCTAATAAAAATATTTCAATTAATATGTTTCAATTTAAACGTTCAAAATAGAATATTCCAAATGGAATATTATAAGCACAATGTTCCAATTAGAATATTCCAGTTATGGTGTATAGTAATAAAGTTAATATTTGTACATTAGAAACTGGTTATATTCGAGTACGGAATTTCAGTAGAAGCAAATTTGTCGAACTGCAAGCGAAAAACAAAAATAAGACTCACCTTCTATATACACAAATATTAAAGCTCCGCCAACCGTATAAAGAGACAAAACAATCGATAAAAAACAATGCGTGAACCATTTTCTACTTAAAAGTTTAATTTTCGCGTAACACCAATACGAACACTTCTCCCCTATCCCCATTCCCGATTTGGCAGTGTTCATAGTAAAATCGCGTATCCCCACGAACTGTCTATTCATAAACATCGAGGCTTTCCTCCCGTACATTCCGGGTTGGGGTGCCCCGTAAGATCCCATGGTGTGCACCGATCCGGGCGTGTACGGTCCTGGGTTGTATGCGGCGGCGCTGTACGGTCCATATGGCTTCAGTAGTTGAGGAGGAGGGATGATCAGGGTCGGTCTTGTTCTAGCGAATCCAACTTTTTTCGTACCCAATTCGACGCCTGGGGTGCGGGGTTTGCTGCTGGCGCTTGATTTCAGGGAGGATGTGTCCGTCGCCATTTTGTTTCTGGTGGTTTTTGAGTGGATTTGAGGTTAGAATTGGTGCTGCAAATATAAATAATACTAATTATTCTTATTTTCTAATATTATTCTATCAAAGCAGTTTAAATTGTTACTGTAAGTAGTAAAATCAGTGAAGTAGAGGGGAAAGAATGATAACTGTCAATATTAAAGTATAGGTACTATGCAGAATTTTGTTTTGCACAAAGGACCAGCGTAAACTATCAATAATTTCGTCTAATTATTATTTATATTAAATTTACGGTTGGAAATCATTAAAGTAATCTACATACTATAAATAGTATGGTTTAGTCGTTTTTAATAATGTGTTTTTGGAAAATATACATTAATATTTCTTAAGCGGTCCCCTGTGGTCCCTCCTCCCCTACCTGACGCATAATGTAATTTATAAATTGCTATGTAGAAGGAAAATTGTTGGCAATAAAGTTAATATTACCATTCCATCATCTAATTTAATTAAAAAAATGAGTTTTTATCTCTCGCGTGAATGAATATTGGTAATGAATGTCACATATCTAATTATTAATTTAATTTAGTAAAGAAAAATTGTTAGCAACAAAATTATTATTATTATTATTATTACTCCATTTATTAATTGTTATTAAATAAAATGAGTGTAAATACAATATGGATATATCAAATTACTTGGATTTTTTAACCTTTCTTGGTGATATTTTATTTATTCATTTAAAGAACTATTTGAAATACAATTGTTCTTCTATTACTGATACACTTAATTTTGATCTTAAATAATCAGCAACTATCTTTTCAAATAACTTTGAAATGTAACTAAAATTATAGATGTGTCTATAGTTGTATATGTCTGCTGTTACCAGACTTAAAAAGCTAAGATAGCTCACTTTCCAGAAATCTGGGAATATGCCCGAAGCAAGAGACTTCTTAAAAATAAAGTGAAGTGGCCGCAAAGGAGAACAAAACTACAAAATCTGAGAATAGAAGGGGGATACCATCAGGTCCTGGTCCCTTGGTAATATTAATACTAGCCATCTCTTCATAAACGGTTGATATAGGAATAACATACTCACATATAGAAATGTGATTAAGTAACAATTTACTTTGAGGATCAATATTCTTATCAGTATGTACTGACTGGAAGTATTCTGCAAAGAGATTAGGTAAATCTGGTCCCAAATGACATTGACTATTATTAAAGAATAGCAATGGTGGTAAATCATTTCCGTTCCGCTTACTCTTAACAAAACTCCATAACTGTTTTATGTTTGTATGGTCTGTTAAAGAAGACTCAGAATTTACAATAAACTGTTGATGCACCTTTTTAATAAAGTTGTTGTAGCGACATACTTGCACTACATATATCATCATTTTGATTACGTCGTACGCATTAAATTGCTGTCATCATTTAGATAGCCTTCCATTGCAGTTCTAGCAAAGACAAAAGGTTGAACCCATCGCGAGGGAAACAACATTGTTTATTTATAATTATTTGGAATTAACAATTTATATACATGTCATGACATACATTTTATTTTACAATTATATTTTTATAAATACATTTTTATTTATTGATGGGATACATCCATTTTTAAATATTCCACATTGGTGACCCTGACGAGATGAGTTCAACCTTTCGTCTTTGTTAGAACTATCACCAAAGGTTATCTAAATGATGACAGCAGTTTAATGCGTATGATGTAATGAAAATGATGATATGTAGTTCAAGTAATTTATAATTATATTTTTTAAATACATTTTTATTTATTGATGGGGTACATCCATTTTTACATATTCCACAGTTTTACAATCAGAACGTAATTTACTATAGTTGACATAATTGCTTTGTAATCCTCAACTTTTAATTTTTTTTCAATATTGTCAGCTGCTTTAACTCTGAGCGAGACCCATGAAGGACATTTTCTTTTGGATGCATTTTTTCTGTGGAATTATAGCCGAGAATACCGATCAAGGAGAAGCGACAGTAGCTGTCGGTGCCTTTGATATCGGATGTACCTTTTTCACAGTATGACTTTGACTGATACACAACTTAGCACGCTGAGAAAACATGCTTATTTTCTACACTGAGCGAAATAGTTTGGCAAATTATCTGAAATTATTGTTATGGTCCATGCGCAAATGTTGCAATGTGATTTAATTACATTGAAGTAGTTAGGGTTAATAGCAATGCTGAAATTTCAGCACCAAAATATAATTCATTATGTAATAATTAATTATTTATTATAAAAGTAAAAGACGTTTATTATTTTATAATTTATCTATAAAATTTGTTCAATATTTGGTTTATTTATTGTTAAAAATGTAATAAAATCCCCATATTTAAATTAAATTACCTTTTCCTTAACTAAAAATAAGGTAAATAAAATTAAGGGTGCCAAAAAAAATTTAGGTAACAATTAAAAAGACATTAAGTTTGAGAGGTTTAACTAAATATTTGGAATGTGCATATATTTTCAAAGCTTTTAGGTTTAAAAAGTACTCACATATTTTTAGAATTTCTAGATTTATATTATATTAAAAGGACTTTCAAGTTTATCACTCATTTATGTAGAAACAAGTGTTTTGTCGCCAAGTTAAACCAGATGTCATTTAAGATTTATGTATTTAGAGTTAAATACCTAGCCTGGCTATCACCCAGACAATACAAATATGTCCATTGGACGTCCATTCGATATACAATTTTGGATGTCTAGACGTCCGACTTCCGACATCCAATGGACGTCCAGTGAAGTATACAAATGGCACACTTTTGACCATTCAGAGGACGTCCAATTCTGGAATATATTTGGACGTCGAATACTGGACATTCAAAAAACGTCCAGGATTATATTTCCATTGAGACCACATCCCCACTTTTTTACAGAACCGCAACTCACCACACACTTTTATATTATTAATAATTTGTTTATTATTTTCGCAAACCGCTATGCACCATTTATTTATTTTTTATTAAAAATCGCTTGACCTGAGCAGGAATCGAACTCACGACACATCCATTATCGTTTTACGCTTTCAATCGCTAGACGAGCTCGACCAAGGAACCACTTGAAAACTTTACTAGATACAGTTATAATTGAATAAGATTTCAAACTTTCGCTGATAGAATGAAATGCAATAGATTCAATTTGTCAATTTTTAATGACCAGTTATATTAAAAAAGAGAAGTTTGTATAGATGGATATTATCTGGTAGGCTTAATAAATAATGACCTAAGATGGACGTCCACTGGACGTAAAAATACTACTGAACTTAAAATTAAGTCCAAAAACAGACGTTCTCTGGGTATCGATATTCAGCTGTCAATTTAATTAGCATAAACGGACGTACACTGGATGCCCGGATATGGACGTCTTGACCCTCAAATAGATCTAAAGTGGACGTCCATTGGACTATGTGTGCATAGACGAATTTTTAGAAATAGTACTTATTTAAGTATGCACCAATATTTCCAAAATCAACTCCAGTATGATTCATTCAATAAATGTAAATATGAATGGGCAAAACATCTTTATATTGATATAATTGTAACTTACAATTTAGCCATAATAAAGGGATTTCGCCCACTTTGACCAATCCTAATTGAAACACGCGAATTTATTTTTTTAAATAAAATTTCAAAATAAAATAAACAAAATCTGTAGTTCATTGTTTATTAAATTTATTTAAAAGAAGGAAAACATATATTTCACAAAATACAATACCTACATATGAAAAATAAAATGTCAAAAATGATTAAATCATTATACTTAATATTTATGCATGTGATCAAATTCTTAGTTTCCTAATAACTTTTTATATCTATATTAGACTACCTAAGTGTGTAAAAATCTTCATCTTATTACTACACAAAACAAACACCAAAAAATATCACTTAACATTGCTCACGTACTAAACACAACTTGGACTGACTTTGACAAATAACATAATTTTGAGTGATACACAACTTATTTTCGCACATGCGCGTTACAAAACGGTACACTGAAAACACCAAGCTGTCGCTTCTCCTTGATCGGTATTCTCGGATTATAGCATGGATAAAAAAATAGATAATATCATAAGAAAATATTAACCATATCATTCGCTAAGTGATGTAATAATAAGTCATTCCAATTTACCTGACCTAAACAATCGTTCAAGAGAAATAAATCAGCTGACCTTAAATCATAATAAAAAATGTCATTCTGGGGACCGCTCACATTAGAATGATGCAAAGAGTTCACAATCCGGAAGCTCAAAGGAGGATGGTAACCATCAGCTGGGACCAATGTTTCATCGCTCAAGGTCACTATAGTGTTTCATCTGTAGATACTATAAGATCTAGTATTCTACCAGTGTTATTAGTAACTTTATTCACCTGATATAAATTGTGAAATGCACAGGTATCACCCATTAAGGTGACCACATCTCCCATATGATTTTGTTCCCCCACTGTCACTGTAGGTACTGAGCAGTATCCCTGAATTAACCAGGAGAAATATGGAATATTGAGGCTCCACAAAGCCTAACAGATCCATTATGATTTTCAATAATGACATCCATTGATGAACTGAAACACTGGTACTTATTTATTGAAGAACGAGGTGGTACATAGACTGCAACGATGATTATTGCATCAGAACCAGATCCAATTTTAACAAAAATTTGTTCAATATCACTGTGTGTTTAGCATGGAGCTAGTAAGTTTTCAATACAAAGATGAGCACACCACCACCACCTCTTAAAGCATTACTTGTATTTTGGCTTCTATCACATCGGTAAATATTATAATCGAACACATATGGCCTATCTATAATTTCCAGAGGTACTGATAAAC
Organism: Psylliodes chrysocephalus; assembly: GCA_927349885.1. Taxonomy (NCBI): domain Eukaryota; kingdom Metazoa; phylum Arthropoda; class Insecta; order Coleoptera; family Chrysomelidae; genus Psylliodes; species Psylliodes chrysocephalus. The sequence continues at coordinate 728,176 of OV651821.1, read as the reverse complement.
AACAGTGTCAGACTAATGGAAGGGTGATGTTTTAACTCGAATGAAAGCTAAACTTACATTAGAATTTTTTTAAAGATATAAAAATAAATATTGCCCTTCACTAAATTATCATGATGAAGACATTAAATATTTACCGATATCAGTACCTGGGAGGTAAACTGAACTACAGTTCATCAAATTTCTAGAGGCTTTCGACGGCTAGACAGAGAAAGCACTACTGACAGGCATCCCGACGGATTTACGCAATTAAAGTACACTCTACGCATCAAGTATTTCACTATTTCATTCAGACGTAAATGTCAGATGTAAATTTCGCTAAAACATTTCTTTTATTTTCGTTTGTGTTTTTTTGCTAATTACAGTTTAATAGAACCTAAGTATGGAGTTTAATAGCAAATTAAGAGGCCGCGTGATTAACAGTCAATCTCGCGAAATAATAGCCAATGTTATAGAGTTTATGAGAAGAGAAGGAAACTTTAATTCACCTTCAATACCATTTAAAAATGTAAATGATCGTGTTGCTGCAGCCACAGGAGTATCTAAAAACACTGTCGTCCGCATTTCTGGAGAGAAAAAAAGAATCGATAACCGTTAGATATCGGAATTTTCATCACCAAGAAAAACCATTAAAAAACCAAAAACAGTTAATGATATAGATGAAGCTGCACAAGAATCAAATTTTATTTTTTTATTATTAGATAGCTATTTTTGTTTCTGAGTTGTGTTCATTTACAGGCTCAATTTTTTTCCGTTTCTCCTTTTTGATTTTATATGGGGTTTCAAGTTGTTTTTGACTTATTTCGACGTAAATCACAACAACACACTTTTTTAATAAAGCAAACAAGTGTTAAGAGGTATATGTACGTGTAAACTACAATTACAAAAAATTGATATGAAACCCATGAAACCACCAACAAAAATGTAAAGCTAGCTTCCGTACTAGAACATGGTGTCATTCGTCGAGATAATTTATCGTCTTGTTTAATAGATCAAGAAATGTAAATATTCCCCTGTTATTTTTTATAAAATTATAAGAGAAATGAATTTTTTTCTAAATAGTATAGTTTATTATTTTGTAGAAAAACAAAATTTCGAAAATTTTAGTAATGTTTCAGAAACAACCGTTATTAATAATAGGTACCATTTTCCTTAATAAGGTAGAAATAAAATATAAACTATTTCCACGATTTACAAAGGCCTACAAAAAAATTATAGGTATTTTCCGCTATCCTATAAAATTTATATTTTCTGACTCAATTTCAAAAGGTTGAAGGAATTCCAAAACACCTTTATGGCATAATAATTATTTTCAATTCTACATACTATCTTTAGCTGCTTTTAAAAACGTTCTAAGAAAGTCCAATCAGACCAATTTAATCCCCAAACTATTCCACACTTTTAAAATTTAATTACCTAAAAATATTAAAAACTATTTAAAATAACTTGTTCAGCAGACTGTACAATAGCTATCTTAGTCACACGTAGCGCGTTCTCTGTCTGGGCGTCGAACACCTCTAGAAATTTGATGAACTGTATGTCGTACTATTTATACAGTGTGGAAAAGCCAAATGGAATAAATTCATTATTTCGATTATTGTACATATTTATAGAAAATCCCGAAACACGTCAAATTTAAATTATAAATTGACATTTTTTAAAGTGAAAATGTGATCCCTACCTTCAACCCCCTTTGAGTAACAGTTACAACCCCTAATTTTTTGAATGGGAAGTATAGGCTTGTGATATATCGTTTGAAAGGTCTCTTCATTCTCTATCCAAAATGTTGTTTTTAAATTTATTGCAAAAATTAACACAAAAAAAAATAAAATAACTGATAACCGAAATTTGTTACAATACACTCAATATATAATATTTAATTGTTCATAACGTAAAAAATATTAATGTCAATGAAGTAGATGTTCAAAATGCTCACCTCGAACGTCTTGGCAACATCCTAATCTTGAATAAAAATGTCGTCTAACGTTAATTAACATATCAGGCGTGACCGATCTAATCGCAAGCATTATTCGTTGTCTTAAGTCATCTAAATCACGTGGTTTAGTTTTGTAAACAATATTTTTCACATAGCCCCATACAAAAAGTCTAATGGGGTAAGATCAGGTGATCTTGCTGGCCATTCTATTGATCCTCGCCTCCCTATCTAGCGATTTGGAAATGTTAAGTTGAGGTACTGGCAAACATTGATTTGGTAATATGGAGGTGCTCCATCTTGCTGGAACCATATGGTATTTGCTGAAACTTGAGGGTTTCCTGGATCAGGAAATAAGTTTGCCAAACTTGGCACTACATCATTTTGTAGTAGTGCTAAATAATTATCGCCATTTAAATTACCCTCAATGAAAAAGAGACCAATAATATGGTTTTCAACAATCCCTGCCCAAACATTAACCTTTTGAGGGTATTGTGTATGGACCTCCCTCATCCAGTGAGGATTTTCCGTTGACCAGTAGCGGCAATTTTGACGATTAGCATAACCGTTAACGGACAAAGTGCACTCATCAGAAAACATAACGTTTTCTAATTGGATGGTATTGTTATTCAACATTTCCATCATTTGTTCGCAAAAATTTGTTCTATCAAAATCGTCTTTTATGAGTTCCTGAGTCGGTACTATTTTATAGGGATGCATTTTATTTTCATTTAATATGTTTAGTATCGATGTATGGCTGACATTTAATGTTGCAGATGCTAGTCTACTCGATGTATGTGCGTTTTCCTCAAACTCAAGCATCATATCTAATTTGATATCATCACTCAGTGCATTGGCAGCTGTTTTTTTCATCTGCTTTACATGTCCAAATTCGCGAAATTGCTTCTCTATTTTACTAATTGTACCTTGGGATATAGGCGGCAAATTCGGAATTTTTTTATGAAATAGGCGCGCAACTTCCATTTGTGTTCGGGTGTTATCTCCGTAACCAATCATCTGTAAAACTGTTATTTTATGCATTTCTGTTAATCTAACCATTTTTATGAAATTCAAACGACAATTATAATATTGACAATATCCTGCAGTTATAATTATTACAAACCAATTTGCTAAGGCGTTTTAAACAAACTAACATTGCTATGATAGTTTTTTAAAGGATTTTTTAAATTGATATTAAAAAAGAACACTGATATGGTTTTTGCTTAGGTACTGTCTTATTATAAAGACTGAAACGGGAAATAGTGGTGTAGGTACTCTAGAGAATTTTGGATAGAAAATGAAGAGACCTTTTAAACGATATATCACAATACTTATACGTATACTTCCCATTTAAAAAATTAGGGGTTGTAACTGTTACTCAAAGGGGGTAGAAGGTAGGGATCACATTTTCACTTTAAAGAATGTCAATTTATAATTTAAATTTGACGTGTTTCGGGATTTTCTATAAATATGTACAGTAATCGAAATAATGAATTTATTCCATTTGGCTTTTCCACACTGTAGAAGCATATCGGAGGTATATGACACTATGTCATAAAAAAATTGTATTCAGAACATAGAAATATGTTACCAAAACTAACAAGTCTTGTATATTAAAAAAAAAGTTTTAATAGTTAAATTATTAGTAAACAATACATATTGTGACAGTTATAGGGGCTAACTGTATTTCTTGTCGAAATTTAATTGATGTATGTAAATATGGAACACAAAAGTGTCTGTTTTACTAAAAAGTTGACTAGAATGACTGCAGTTTACCTCCGTGGCACTAATTACCCATTAAATAATTTTCAAAACTTTAACTTTATCATTTTTTTATTGTACCTATTTTTTTAGTCTATTATGTTATTGGTTTGGCCTTGATTATATTATTATTATACTCTTCACACTGTAGTCTGTGAAAAGTATTACAGGTTAACTTTGTCCGATGTCACGTTTTTTGTCTGCAGGATAAGTCAAAAACGAAAAATAATATCAACTTGAAAATTTAAAACAAAAAACAAGCTCTATAAGGGGACACAGCCTATTGATTTTGAAAATTTTTTTTATTAAAAATAGAGGGTTTAGATGGGTTAATATTAAAAAAAAATCCTAAATTAAAAGCGAAAAACAGAAAGTGATATCAAAATAAATTTTTTAGCAAACATCACGTTCTATAAGGAGAAAAAGCATTTTGATTTTGAAAAAAAAATCTGATTAAAAATGGGAGTTTAAGGAAGGACGAAATTAAAAAAAAACAGCAATATTGGCGCTTACAAAGGTTAAAGTTATTAGAAAAAACACCCTTTTTAAATTAAGACGAACCGCCACTGCCAAGATTATTATAATTTTCATCTATACTAAATAAAGTACAAAATGCTTTTAACATTATCAATAATGATCCAAACTGTTTTATAAACTGCAAGTAAATAATCTTATTGATTCATCTAAATCAAAAATATAGGGTGATACTTGAAAATAATATAAAAAAATGCATTTTCCTTATCTTTATTTTGATTTAAAACTGTTCTTCTGTAAGATAAAAATTAAATGCAGAGTCAGTTACTATTTAAAAAGAATGCTGATGACATTTACACACATCAGCCTGTATATCCGAATAATCAACCTTTTTTATTTTTCAAAACATTTAATTTGTTCACTACTTTCAAAACGCTAGATGTGTAGTTAACATTAGTTGAATCTATTTATTATTTGACATTTAAAATTTTTGTACCGAAAATAAATGCATATCTTGTCAAACTACAATCAAAACTACAACTATTTATCATAAAAATATCAATTTATGTTAGATAATAGGAAACTGATGTTGTGTGGGTCATATAATGTACATTTTACTCAATAATTATTAAATATGTCATTGATGTGTTAAAAAAAAAAAAATAATATAACAAACCCCTACCTTAAAAATATATCGGACACTCCATGTATTTTTTCCAAAACAAAAAAACTATCACAAAAATTAATAAACTACGCTATTTAACAAAAAAAAATATCACTTTAAATAATCACATAATTTTCGAGAACACTCCGTATACAGGTACTATGTAACACAATTTAATATAAATGTTTGAGGCGTCTCTACGGACTAGAAGCGTCGCGACGACTCAGTATTTTTGTTTTGGGTTAACGGATCCTCAGATTTTCTTTAGTGGGAAAGTGAGGAGATATTTTTGGAAAAATCGCTTCAATTTTTTTCGTCGCGGTTTTGTATTTTTGGGCGTAATAATGGGAATAATAATGTGGAATACTGACAAGTGTCCTTCAGGATGATTTAATGTCTGTTGCGGATGCGAGAAATCCTAATTTTAAAGGGTAATTAAATCATAAAGAATTCCAAAAGTATTGTTATGAAAACATTTCGTATAAAAAAAAATAGGAAAGTTCTTGTTATGTACAATTTACTAGTGTTTTAAATAAACAGTTTCAAGTTATAAGAGAAAAGGTCTTGTCTTCATTTAAGCTCTTCGTCAAAGCTGGGTCTACCAAAGATTAATAAGTAAAACTTCCAAAGATTAAATAAAAGAAATTTGGTGGTGTTTTTGGCGATTGGTTTCATTTTTATGGATTATTTAAGAAAGTCAATCAAGACTAGACCATTGATAATGAGAAATTTCAGTGTATTTAATTTAATCAACGTTACCTGGATGTAGATCTTGAAATGTTGTAGAAAAGCTCTACACCTACTGAAGAAAACAGACATTTGTTTTCACGCCTCTCTATAAAAACTTTATCATTAACATCTTTTACTACCACGTATTTATCTTACCTCATTACCCTGCACCCTTTTAGTTTGCTCTAACCTCCTATTGGTACCCACCTTTAACGTCTTTACCTTCTGCCGCAATATTAACTCAGTTCCTTACAATCTTCTATTAATATTATTTAACTTGCCAAAAGATCTTTTTCGCCATCAGGTACAGATTCTCGTTGAATTTGCTTCAATTCAATTATCTCAACCTTATCAAATTCACAAATAGATTTTTAGTAGATGTATTATCAAGTAAATGAATTAATTATAAGAATATTCCTTATATGAATTAATACGTCCATATATGAAATTAGATTTAATCGAAAACCATTGTGGTTGCCTTATTACAAGAACGGAAATATATAAGGACCCTACTCGTCCTTTACTAAAAAGATTAATAATAAAGGCTTATCTTGGCATCTTTTTCTCAGGTGACAGTGATGAGTTTACTACTCCCATGGAATACAGAAGAATAATTTCTTCCTCGTTTGACTCTGACGATGACATTAATGCAGGGCAGGTAGTAAAGGCAGCCAAAGTGCATGTAAATGTAAAAGACGCAGAATACCTATATTAACAGTAGTTGAAGAAGTATTTGGAGTTAATCCTGCTATAAAAAATGCTGTAGGTAAATCTGTGTAGTTGATATTATTAAAATTGAAGATCTTCCAGATAATATAAAGACAATTCTACCAAAATTCATGGTCCTTGGAAAATTCATATGTATTGCACATTTTCAAATTTCTATGGTAAAAATTTATAAAAAAAACACAGAAAATACCTAAGTTTTATTTTCAACAATACATTATTTTAATATCATATGAATTGCAGCAAAATACAAGAAAAAAAAATATTCTACTTGTAGCTGCCTATATTCCAGCAGAAATGAACTCAAATACATTTATAGATAGTTTTAGTGAGTATATTAGACAATAAGGTAATCAATATGACTTTTATATAACAATAGGTGATAATTTAAAATTTTGTCAAAATCCTATAGGGGCATATTTAAATCTGTTGAGCGAATTCGGTTTTGAATCTCTTCTTAATAACTATACAAGAATTAAAGGAAATTCCAAATCATATTTAGACCATATCTTTGTAAAAAAAAAAGAATAATATTAATAATAACGTTAAATATACTCCAATTGTTGGTCAAATATGTTTGCCTGATGAAAATATAAAACAAAAGCCTGCAACTAATTATAAAACGTTTCTAAACTTTGATATACTTAAAAGTAGCTTAATTTTAGATAACTGGTCAGTTGTATATTTTCTTGATAATCCTAATTCTGCAGCTGAAAAATTTATAAATAAATTAAAAATGCAACTAAAACTATTAAACTTAAAAATACAGAAATTAAAGGGAAATGGATAACAAACAGTATCGTAAAATGAACTAACAACAAATGTGAATTGTATAAAATAATGAAAAATAATCCAACTGAAGAAAATAAAAAGAATTATATGTAACACAACTGGATAAAATAATTAAATTAGCTAAAAGAAAATTTTATCAAGATAAAAATAATTCATCGACACTCTAGAAGGTTGTTAAAGAAATAACAAATTCTAATAATTGCAAAAATAATGAAATTAATTCCATTAAATTAGAGAACGGAGAAGTAACGGATGATCAATTAAAAATTGCAAATACTTTTTTTAAACACTTTACTAAAATCGGACCCAAATTAGCAAGTAAAATTAAAAATAACAAAATCAAAGATACACTTACTTACAACACAAATATAATTTATATATATGAAACCAATGAAAACGAGGTAGTTAATAATAATAAAAAATAAGCTTAAAAACAAGAAACCACCAGGTTTCCATAAAATACACGGTAAAACTTTAAAAGTAATAGCTAAATACATTTCAACTCAGCTTGGAGTCCCAGAAGGGACATTAAACGTTTTTGACGCTAGAAGCCACCCCATACGTTTCGCCTTCACAGCTAAGATGGCTTCCTGCATATTATTTTCATCCCATGACTCTCTATTTGACTTTCTTGATATACTTGATAGGTTATAGAAGTTTAATACAAACAATTTGCTTCTTAAATTTGGATTTTCAAGTAATTTAATGTTAATTATACTTATTTTCTTACCAGATAAACTCTATATCTGTGGGCTACATGTAAGGCGTAGATAAATTAATATTATTTTTGGACATTTACTTGTATTTCCTTCTTCCCAATTAAAAGAAAATAATATTAATTTGATGTAGATATACATTAATTCTGTACCTAGAACAAACAGCTTCTTAAAACGTTTGTCTTAATAAGAACTTGACATCATTTTCAAAAATAACCTTCTAAGTATTTTCGATTTGGCTCGAAAAAAAATATTTTGGCGCCTTTAGGCAGGTACTCACCACCGAGTTGAACGTTCTTAGAAAATAATTTATGATAAAATGAAAATCTAGAAAATGTTATTACGAAAATAAATGTCATCCCGATTTAATTCATTGATTTAAAACTAACGATCATGTAGCTTTGATTGTAGATGCGAAATACAAGACTTTTGCATTTATAATTTTGATTAATGTCGTCTCGAAATCGTGCCAAATGAAATATATTTCAATGAAGATGAGTCAGTTAAATATATTTAAAATTATTAGGAAATATATCGAATGTAACGTTAGAGGGGAACAGAGTAAGTCAAAATTAAAGGTAAGTTTGTGGTGCTTGCAATGTCGCCACAATCATGTCCTTATCTAAAGTAGTTATATGTTGATCCGGATTTTAACGTTCATCAAAGTTTAGAGTGTCATTTTGTATTGATTGAATTTTGCAATGACCTAAAATGGGAACAATTCCGATTTGTTGTTTTAACTTTGTATTATTTTTTGTTATGTTTTACGTGACACACAGCCAAGTAACCAGCCAGACACACACCCTGTATATTTAGGTTATTAGAGAGTTATTGCATGTTCACTTAAGGTCAACTCTTAATTGTGGATGTTTAAGGACAGCATTTAGTGGCGACTTTATAGTTTTCGGGTGCGCTCGCCAACATTCGTATCAGTTCGAAGTTTTTTTAATATTAAATATTTAATATCATTGTCATATAAAACTTCTAAAATGGTAATTTCTAATGCCTCTTCCATATTATGAACAACAAAAAAGATAACTATAATTTAATATTTTTAAAATGAGATTAGAAATATGTATAAGGACAAGGTCTCTAATGTCAAAATTTCAGGTTTGCAATAAGTCTTTTTTTAGCATGGAATTTATTTCCCTCTAATACGTCACTATTAGTGGTTGACGTTATAGGATGTTTAGAAGTATAGAAACTTAGAAGTTTAGTTCCAGCTCCAGAAGTTTATTTCAAGTATATCAAGAGGTTTAGTTCGAGTGATCTAAAGAAGTTTATGAGATTTACGTTTACTTATGAAGATTTATACTTAAGAGTTGGTGATATCCGAAGTATATCATACGAATCCCCTTGAAGAAAACCTCTACAAGTCACTCCTTAAATACTACCTATTATTTAACAGATAAGTCCTGAATAAATTATTTAAATTTGAATAAGTAAGTCTCTGTGAATTAGAATTTGTCGCTACCTTATCTGAAACCTTATTTAATTATAATATCTTAATGGTTAGTGATATTCTATATTTTTAAGTTTTAAATATAGTGGTGCTCAACATTCTTTTTTCAAAGTAATACGATTTATTTAATAACCTGACCCACTCCCCAAAATCAAAAGAGCTTAAAACACTATAAAAAATAGATAAAATAACAAGATCACGTTACAATATATTTCGAACATCTTTAAACTGTTCACTATTTATCTTCACTGTTCATATATCTAATTAATTTTCGTTGATCCTCCACCAATATTTTTATACAAATTGGTGATCCAGAACATCCCATATCCGGAATAGACCAGAAATATTATCACGATGACTCAGGAATGTTCGCGAAAGTGCCTCCGCCATAGTAGTCACATATGTTTGATCTTAAGGGGTTTATGTATGATAATCGGACAAGTTGAGCCTCAAAGCCAAATAAGACAGAGAGGGACTTGGAGGATTAGAGCATGACTGAATAATGAAATGGCTCACATAACATTAATGTAGATGGGATGTTTTTGTGCTAGCTTGGGCCGCATATATGAAGTCAATTATTTTAAATAAAAACATGATGGACTAATAATAATTTCTTGACGGTGGTGATTTTAGGAGGTTATATACAATAAAAGGTTAAAAATTATAATTTTGTAACATATAGCAATAATGTATAGTTTAAAAACTATATTTTATTTTTTTTATTGCGATGATTAGGTTAGTAGGGTAGGTAGATTTTGCCAAACGTGTTTGGGGGTGGTTCCCTCCCTGTAAAATTTTTTATTCAAATACGATGATAGATACATGTTTTTTGCGAAAGACAAAAAATGTTACAAATGAATACACCTGTCCATAAAAAAAATTGAAGGAACAGATGTAGCCCTTTTAATTTTTACTTTGAACAATGGCTTTTCAATTAAAATAGCTACATATCAAATTTTATAAAAATCGAAAAAGTATTTTAGATTAATTTTTGTTTCAACTTAGAAGCTTTTTCACAAGCAAACGAAGCATTTTGTGATATAGATAATTTTGGTTTAATCGACTTATTTTGATCTCATCAACATACTGTAGCTCTAGTTGTAAACGCAATAAATAAATAAATAGAATCCATTTTCACCCGTTCTTTTTCCTTTATTAATAGCAGCAGAATATTATAAATATAGGAAAAGTAGTGCTATCTTCTAAACCATAATTTAAAGATTTAATTCTAATTATGTGTGCTGCCAGAACTTTTCCACATTGGACAACATAACCCTAAATCGTATAGAGTCTAGGAAATTCTAATAATTATATTTTTAAAAGTCTTTTAAAGGTCTTTAATATATTTTTCCTTCTCAGTTAACAGCTTACTCAAATAATGTACTTCAAGTATATAAGAAGGTTGTTTTATTATGTACAATACATATCTTAAGTTTTTTAAGAAGGTTAGTTATCCAGTGATTAACGACTAAATGCCTAACCATTTTATAGAGATTGTGGATTTAATTAAGTCACCTTGAATTGGTAGTTTATCAAAATCTAGTAGATTAGAACTATAACTGTAAAAGAAGAAAAAAGATATTTCTTAAAGTTAATGAATAATTTTTGTTTAATTCGGAGAAAGTCAGATTTCTATTTTTTAAATCAGATCACGTTGAGTATACGTAAAAATTAATAGTATCATCTGCAAAGCTAATAACAGCATCTTCAGACTTGAGCAGAAAAAGAACATTAAAATATACTGTTAAAAGAACTGGTCCCAAAACTGTTTTTTGAGGTATACCACATCTATTTTCTTCAATTTATGAAATTACAGAAAGAGAAAAAAAAAAAGAAAAATGTATTAAAACAAGCAAAGAGAAAGAAAAACGCAACTTAATAAAAAACGATGCATGCAATAATAAAAAAAAATAACTAAGAATTTAAAATTCAAAACATAAAATATACAAATACAACTAAAATAAAATAATGTTTAATAAAATTAAATTACATCAAAATATTTAATGTGAATTATCCTGTATATAATAAACATCGTATTGTAAATTTCTCATATCTGATGAAGACGTATTTCGAAATTTAAATGCTAGTTTTATATACAGCAATCCTTGATAAAGTACCTTAAAAATCCTTCAAATCCACATCTCGTAAATTTTAAATCACTTAATAAGTAAAAATATATAAATAAATAATCCGTTAAAAACAAATATCTTTGATGATTGGGTATTGCGTCTTAACTATGACGTTTCGCATTATAAATAGTATGCGAATAGTATTTTCTAAATCATCATAGGTTACTGGATGAGTGTCCCAATTTATATTTAGCCGGCCCACGATATGTGTCTAAAAAAATGCTGAATTCCAGATCATTACCTCTAGTGACAAAATCCCATATTAAACACACTAGAAACTAGTTGCTATTTTAATACAAATAATTTTTAAAATTAATAAAATTAATTACAATGTATAGTAATATAGGAAATGGGGTATATACATATACAGAAATTAATATTATTTAAATGGTATTCTATATTTAGGGGAAGTGCTTCAAAATTGCTGTTTAACATCTGAAAAATTATATATTCATATAGAAATGAGTGCCTGTAATGCTTCCAATCAAAATTCTCTCCTTGGAGCGTCCAATTTAATAAGAATATCCTAAAATTAAAATTAAAAAACAATTAGAAACCGACTCTATTTATTTATACCTTAATTAAGATATTCATTATAGATAATGTCACAAGGCAGTGATGAAGGTAATTTTAATTAATTAGTATTTAACAAGTTAACCTCAGTTTTTGGACAATTGCATTAGTTGAATAATCAGTACGTTTAATTAATGCAGTTAAACAAAATTTACACAAACCCTTCGTTATCTCAATTTGAGTATAAACGGACTTTCAAAATAAACTTGTGGAAAAACCCAAAACGGATTATTACCACAAAGAAATTGAGACTAATAAAAACTCGTTAACATCAATGTGGGAATGTGTGAATAATATATGTAGTAGAGAAAGGTCTGAAACAAAAATCGACATCATTGAATTGTCACAGGGACAGAAAGTAACAAATAAACAGGATATTGCTAATCATTTTTATAAATATTTTAGCGAAATGGGATCGAAATTGGCCGACAAAATCGCAGACGAGAAAAACTTTGACGAGAAAATAGATTTTTTGGAGAGCAGTCTGTTTCTCAAACCCACGAATGAAGCAGAAGTCATATCAATAATAAAGAGCTTGAAAACAAAAAAATCACCTGGTTTCGAAAACATACGGTCACAAGCGCTTAAAGAAATAGCACAAAAAATTGTCAAACTAATAACTTTTGTGATCAATAAATGTTTTGAGGTAGGGTATTTTCCAAAATCTTTTAAGAAAGGCGTAATACAAAAGTGGAGACAAAAAATACTTGAGAACTATAGATACGAGTTTTTAATTTCAAACTGTTCTAAATTTATAGTAAAAGTATTTAAAACAAGACAACGATTTTCTTAAAAAAATTTAATATATTGTCCCATCATTAATACGGCTTTAGAGAGGCTAGATCTACTGAAGAAGCTATTTATAGATTAACATCAGTCATCTACTATTCATTAGATAAAAATGTATCCACGATAGGTATCTTTCTAGATATCTCTAAAGCCTTTGATATTGTTAGTCGTAAAACTACTTACCATTCTCTTCCTATACTAGTGGTCTACCTAATCTAGGACGTTTAAGAATCGGACTTAATACTCAAATTTTTGACAAAACAAAAGAAAAAAGTGCAATAAAGCCAGGAGGGTACTGACAAGGAAAAGACGAACAATAAACATAAGGGAACAAACGCAAATAATATCTGACCTAAAAACTAAAAGAAAGAACTCACTAAACTAATAAAATATTCTAAACAAAAACAGTGAAGCAAACTAAGAGACGAGCTAGAGGAACCTAGACCCGAAAATTTGGGCACGTTCCATATGATATTCCGCTTGAACAGAAGAAGAAAATTGCCGAAGAACTATTTCCAAAAAAACATAACTACTGGATGACCGAAAGAAGAGAGTAATTCACCACAGAAGAACTCGAGACAGCACTGCACGGAATAAAAATGGCCTCGCCATAAAACCTGACGGTATACTTAAGTAAATCACCAAAGCGGTGGAAAACATCGCTGGCAAATGGCTGCTAGACATAATGAACAAGTTGCCAGCACAGCAAAGTTTTCCAAGAGATTGGAAGAGCGCGAAGCTAGTGCCGATACCAAGAGAAGGAGGAAACATACGATCAGCAAAACTTTTGAGTCACTAATCAAAAAATCTGGAAAACAAGAGATCTCGAAATACCTAAGAAACACCCTCAAAGACTACCTGACAGATCAAAAAATAATAATCGAAGAGAGGCAAGAAATGCAGCTAATGGCCGAGGTTCCACAGGGCTCTGTCCTGGGACTGACCCTGTGTAACGTACTATACGACGGAATCATACGGCTAGCGTGGCAATAAGGAGTCAAGGCCGTAGCATACGCGGACGACCTGGCTATCATAGCATGTACAAACAGACCACAAAATCTAATGGATAAACCATCCAAAAATGGATAGATGACAGAAAACATGGCACAGTGGACAAAAAGGTTCATACATAGTTAACAGCCTGTCACTAAACCATTCAAACCCATTTTTTAGATCTGACTCTACCTTATCCTTCAGAGTATTCCAGCAAGTATCATAGTAGATAATAACTGAATTATCAGCAAAACTAGTGAAAATTTCCATATTGGAGGTTCAGTAAAGATCATTTATGTATAAATTAAAAAGTGTTGGTCCTAAAACTGCCCCTTCATGTATAATACATTTAACTGTTCTCATTTTACTTTCTCCTCCATTTATCCTAACGCATTGTTGACGACCACTCAAGTAACTGATCATAAGATTGTTTACTATGCCTCTAAAACCAAAACATTCCAGTGTGTGGATAAGTTAAGTGTGGTCAACGGTATCAAACGCCTTAGCTAAATCAACAAAAGTACCAATTGCGAGTATTTTTACTTTCCTATCCGTATACAGATATAAGGAAAGTATAGGAATCATGATTTTTTTCGACCTCGAGTTTTCGACGGATTTTTACGTTCTGAGGTCCCCTGAATCCGTTTTGACTATTTTCGCGATGATGTCTGTGTGTGTGTGTGTGCGCGTGTATGTGTGGGTGCGTGCGTGCGTGCGTGTGTGTGTGTGTGTGTGTGTGTGTGTGTGTGTGTGTGTGTGTGTGTGTGTGTGTGTGTGTGTGTGTGTGTGTGTGTGTGTGTGTGTGTGTGTGTGTGTGTCTGTCTGTATGTCGCATAACTCATGAACCGATACACAGAAAAACACCAAATTTTAAACTTAAGCTTTATTCCAGCGTCTAATGAACTGATTAGATTTTGGGCTGAGTCGGAACATCTGGGGGGGTACTTTATGGGTGGTTATTTTTATATTTTATAGAATATATCTGTTATTTACGTTTGGAGAAGAAAATTCTTTAATTAAAAGTTACTTCTATTTATAATTATCTATAATTTTTGTTCTATACAAAATTTTTCTAAAATGGTCCGTATTCGAGAAATTTGACAAAATGTAAAAAAAATATTTTTTTATAAAAATTATTCAAATAAAAGTTGTTTGTAATATAATTCTCTATAATTTTTATTCCATACATAATTTCTCTAAAATGGACCGTATTCGAGATATTTGAGAAAATGTGTAAATTTCGAATTTTGAAGAAAACTCAAAAACGGATAAAGAAAAAAACATTAAATTTTAAACTTAAGGTTTATTTCGGCCTGACGTAAAATGATTATATTTTGGACAAAGTCGGAACATCTAGGGGGGTACTTTATGGGAGGTCGTTTTTATATTTTTTGGAATATATCTGTTATTTATATTTGGAGAAGAAAATTGTTCAAATAAAAGTTACTTCTAATATTATTATCTATAATTTTTGTTTTATGTCAAAATTTCCTGAAATGGTCCGTATTCGAGAAATTTGACAAAATGTGCAAAATTCTGATTTTTATGAAAATTGTTAAACTAAAAGTTGTTTGCGATATCGATCTCTATAATTTTTGTTTATAAATTATTTTTCTAAAATGGACCGTAATGGGAAAGTGCTAAATTTAAATTTTTCAGTATTTTCGTTTTCAATGAATATCTATAGAAAAATGTTTCGAGGTAGATGTATGTGGACAATATATATATTTAGTTTATCCTCTAAACATTTATAGAAATGCTGCAATAGGTTGTACAAAATAACCGGAAAAAGCCTATAATAACTAGATAGGAAAGTCATGTGTTGGACACATCAGATTTTTTTGTCTAAATGATTTGATATTTCAGATGTAACCCTAACAATTGTATCTTGCGTTGATTTATTTGTTCTAAAACCAAACTGTCTGAGAGTAAATTAAAATTTGCCAAGTACTTATTCATTCTGATTTTTAGGATTTTTTCGAACATTTTTGCTATAGTTGATATTATTGATAAAGGTTTATAATTGCTCACACTAATCATATCCCCACTTTTAAACAATGGTTTTTGTAGCCACTTTAAATTTATCTGAAACAGTACCCTTTGTGAAGCATAAATTAATTAACACGTAGAGCAATTAGGGAGGAAGGATGGAAAAAAAGGTTACTTAGGAGCTCACAAAACCACATTCAACGAAAATCTAGAAAATTAACTAGTCCAACATATTAAACAAATGGAATTCATGTTTTTTGGACTGACGACGGATAACGTCCGCAAAGTGACATTTCAAATTGCGGAAGCAAAACAAAACCCTCATCAATTTTCTACTAAAACTAAAATGGCTGGGTGGACCTGGTTGAATGGTTTTAGACAACGTAATCCTACAATATCCTTACGATCACCTGAGAGTACTTCTGCGGCTCGAGCTAGAGCTTTTAACAAAGTGCAAATTGACAAATATTTTCAAATGCTTTCTGGAGTGTTTGATCAACATAAGTTTCTGCCAAATGATATTTGGAATATGGTATGCCTTTTCCCCTCCAGATGCGCAGATGATTTTAACATTTCGACGCCCCATCGAAGGCGTTATTGGACACGTAGGTACTCTTTATGCACTTAGGATAAATACGGAACTGAATACCAATATCCTATTTTTTAATTTTTGTTCCTAAAATTGCATCAGACTAAATTAAAACAAAAATCAACATCGCCGACAATTAAAAACCCATTCAACCACGCTTTTATCCCATCTGGTGCATAAAAATCGATAAAAATCTCAACCTACGATATATCATCTATCGTGAGTTTCGAAAAACGTTTTTAAAATCGTTAAAATCGAAGTTTACAAACAAATTCGCCCACATCAATGAGCGGTTTTACAAATGTATTGAGTTTTATTACGAATATTAACTAATTTGTAATTTACTTATGCACAGGAAGTAAATAGTGATGGGATTTAATAATCTGATAACTGCATAACGAATTTCAAGTCGAGGTAGGTTCTAATTATATCTGAGTGGGTCAACCATGAGCAATTAATTACGAATGACACGATTTGTAGGCGAGATTTGGCAACTTTTTGTTTGTTCTTGTTGTTGTTGACACTGAATTTTATACTTCAATACTTTCGTGGTCTTCGAAAATACAGAAAGATTCTAGATTCTACAATAATTATTAAATCCAACATTTTATTGGACTAAGAATGGCGTGCTAGGATTTATATTTGCGAACAGCGCCATCACACCTACAATAGTTAAGGTTTGAAATATTGCTATATAGATTTCTTTCAAGTAAAACTTTTTAGAAAGTGACCATTTTTATTCTGGACAAATCTTGGATCTAAAATGGTGAAACCTAACTAAGTCTTCACTTTTCTTTTAAAAATCCATCTATGATGTTTTTAAGGAACTTTCAATAAATCATAAATAGATACACAAGATTTGTAATACTAACAACGACTTTATTTTAGATTTTAAAATATAGGTGGCAGCTCTAATACAATTATAGATTGTGTTTTTGTTCTTAGGCATCATTAGCGATTTTTTCTATTGTAGGAAATTTTAGCACCCGAAAGGGATTCTTTTTTATAAAATCAAAATAAGAAAATTTTCAAGATAGTAGTTTCACCTATGTTACTCAATTAAGTCACCGGAAATCTTTATTTTAACCTTACTTACTTCGTTTTGTTATTTAGGTAAAATGTTCTCTTTAGGATAGGTTAAAGTGGTATTTGTACCTAACTTATGCGAGAAAAAAAAATGTTTCTATACCTAGGAGCGGAGATATTTGATTCATATTAAATAGTCGGTAAGTTACGCGTGAAGCAAATAGAAACTTAGGCGAGATATAGTTTTCTCACTTTGTGAAAAATAGACCTAGAACTTCTCTAGGAAGAAGCAGTTGTCTCTGTTAAGTAGTTAGATGTAAAAGACCAAGCACAGATGTAAGAGGCCAGGTATAGATTAGAGAGAAGAGTTGTCAAGTGTCAGGTTGTCTAGAAATGCTGTGAGAATAAATATAACGTTTAAATTAATGTATTCTTTTAATCATCAAACCATCACCATTTAAATTAATAAGCCAGACACTAATTAACATGGCGCAGTCAGTAGGATAAAACAAGTATTTTGAGAAAATAATAATAAAGAAAAAAGAAAAACATAACCTAAAAGAAAGTGAAAAAATTAAAATAAAATAATGGGAGAAAATAGAGGCATACGTCCATTAAAAACCCAAGGTAACTGTGCTGAAAACTGGATAATGTGGAGGAGCAGATTTGAAAATTACCTTACAGCTACCGAGGCAAATAAAAAGACAGAAGCTGTACAGTGTGCACGTTTACTTCACTTTATTGGGAAAGAAGGCTTTAATATCTATAAAAATTTTAAGATAGAGGAAAATGAAAGATAAGCTTGAAGTACTATTAAAAAATTTCGAAAATTATTTTCTTCCAAAAGAAAATTTAACATATGAGAGATATGTATTCATTACAAAAAGGCAGAGGGAAGATCAAAGCCTAAAAGAATCTATAACAGAGCTGATAGAGCAAGCCCAAAAGTGCAAGTTAGGGACACTGCAGGACAGTTTGGTAAAGTGCATGATTACCTGTGGAGTGAAAAATAATGAAATCCGAAACAAATTACTACAAAATGACGCTTTCACCTTAGAGGAAGCTATAGATTAGTGCAAAATTATAGAAAAATCAAGATTACAAACCCAGGAGATGGGAGAAGAGTCGTCAAGTGTCAGGTTGTCTAGAAATGTTGTGAGAATAAATATAACGTTTAAATTAAAACTAAATAAAATGAAACAAAATGGACAAAACAATATAAAGATAAAATGAAACAATTTCTTTGAATACCTGGCCTCTTACATCTAAGTACTTGGCCTTTTATATCTAACTGCTTAACAGTCTCCATACCCGTAGAAAGTTATCAAACAAAACTGCAGCTGTCAGTTGTCGACGAAAATCTCGTCAAACCTTTTTCATTTCAAAGGTTTAGCTTACACGCCAGGTATAGTACAATCAAGTTTCGGCATTCAGAAGTGAATGTCGGAGCCTTCCGGGCCTCCCAAAACGCCAAAAGGCTTTGAAACTGCTTACACCAGGACACTCAAAAACAGATGCCGGCTTAACAAAGACAAAGTAGCAGCAATCAAAACTGTTAAGAATATAAAAACCAAATTGAAAACAAGACCAGACAAATATGGGTAAAGGGTTGAATTCTACATTAACCACTAATGCAGGGTCAGATGCCCGATACAGGGGGCGCCTTAGGCCAAAATTATCGAAGTTTCACCTCCAAGTGACCTTCAAACATTTGAGAGAGTTGAAACAACAAAAAATACCACTGAGGATAAGAGTACAGCCTCCAGGAAGCCGTCAAGTGTGGGTTCCGACGATCTCGACTACCAGGACAGCCAAGAGAGATTCAACGATAGCCTAAACGACAATGATAAGACTGCCAATGAATTTGAGACAGTTAAAAATTTCCTAGACGTCTTAGAAGGCTCTAACTCAAGTTACTCTTCGAATAGTGAGATGGAGACCATGGTATTAGAAGAAACCAAAACAAAAAAGCAGACAATACTGCAGTTGTACCCCAAAACATAATGCAGACTGCATAGGGATATAAAACCCTCCCACTTTCAAAAAATGTAATGAAAAAACTACTCGACTTTAGAACCAACGAGTACAGTAGCAATATACACATGAACTTTGCCACAAATCTAGCCGGTGGTGTGGAAAATGCCCATTCAGGAGGTGAACTGAGTAGCATTCCGTCTGGGTATGTCCCTAGACCCCCAACACATGAAACCTCACCCACAATCCAAAGGCGTCACTTTCTAAGTATTTTTCCCAATCAGCCCAAAACCAGAATCAATAGTGACCCACGTATCAGGGTAGAGGTTAAGACGACTGACGTCCCCAAAAGTATAGACAAAAATATCATGAAATTCCGATCTTGCTTTTCGTATTTCACAGCCAAATTATTTAACCTTGCCCCTAAAATATTTAATATCACATCACTCTCAAGTTTTAGAAAAGTAGTCAAAAACTTTTTATTTAACGGAGATATCACTTACACTTTTTAATTTATATTGTTAATTAAATTTAGTTTAACAATAATATTTCATGTTATTTCTATTTTTTACTCGTCACTATTGATTAATAACTACAATAACAACACAGATCTAGGATTTATAAAATTTGACCTTTGTTTTTATTATTTCTAAGTTTCCATATTATTGTTTGTTTGCTTTCTTATTGAAAGCTAGAATTTCACTTTTTTTCATAGAAAATCTGTATGCATTACTTAATTATTTATATTTTTCTGGGTTGCGTGGAAGAGCGCTGCTTATTTGCTGGCTCAATCTTTGAGCTCGCCAGTAAGTGCGAACGTCGCCTTTTGTCTTTCAGTATTTTTTTATGTATATTTATATAATTTTGTATAATAATTTGTATGTATTGAAAGCAATAAAGTCATTATTATTATTATTATTATTAAATATGATCCAAATTTCCAAACTCCAGAAGAAGATGAAAACACAGGCGAATCTGCGCCGCCGGACAAGTACAGCGACCTCTCTCATTCTTTGAATAGTGTCTGTTCGAGTACAGAAATGCGGAAGACAGGGCCCAGTATGAAATGGAAACAGAATCCGAAGAAGTGCAACAAAGATTACTAGAACAATTAAAAAAAAAATAAAGCTAATGATGATGCATTTATTTCACCAAAGAAATTCAGCACAAACTTTCAAAAACTTGTCCGCAAAAAATCGAAAAAGACTCTAATAACTACCTCAAATTCCTTTGAACAACTGACTAACGAATCTGACTCAGATCGTGATGACACAATCGGCAAAATCGTTAAGAAACGAAAAAAAGCCAATAAATTCATACCCTTAAACCTAGACGAGACAACGATAGCAAATAAAACCAACCCTGGTGTAAACAGCACAAATAAACAGAGCTCAACTAAACAGGAATCCATACAAAGTGCAAACAACATACAAACAAATAGAAACAGCAAAAACAAAAATTCTATGCCGCCAATTGTCATTGATGGTAGGACGGTCAATCAAAAGCAACTTATTACAGACTTAAAGGCAGTAGTACAAGGTGAATTCAGCCTAAAACACACAAATTATACAACGATTATCTTTGTAGAAAACAAAGAAGATTATCAAAAGGTTTTAGCAAACATAAAATCCGAAAAAATGCCACATCACACCTATACACATCGAGACGACAAATCTCACACGACTTCGTGCTGAGGAGACTGGCAGAAGGTACAAAAATCTCGGACATCGAGGATAACTTGGAGGAGGAGCATGACACCAAGGCGAGAGCCGTATATCAGATGAAAACTAGGTAGTTACAGACCCAGTATTGACACTGGATTATCTAAATAAAAACACAAAGAGAGAATTATATACTAGAGTCACTTGGGAACTCCGAAAATCCGCCAAACTCATAATCCAGTGCCATAACTGCCAACAATGGGGGCACGCAACGGCAAACTGTGGCAGACCCTCAAAATGCTTGAAGTGTGCGGGTGATCACCACACACGAACCTCCGACAAGACCCGAGAAACTCCAGCGATATGTGTCAATTGTGGGGGTGATCACCCTGCCAACTATACGAAATGTCAAAGCTATGTCGAAAGGGTTGAGAGACTAGAGGAGCGACGTCCGAAACAGAAATTAGTTCCCGCCCCCCTACCGGTGAAGCGGGGACGGGGGACGGGGGAGCTACTGTGTAGTCCTGTGTCTTGGCTATATCACGCACGTAAACTACCACATGACTACAAACACACAAGGAGAAATAAAGGACCTTTTCTTTAACCTTTACACTTAACACAAGGACAACCCTGTTTTTTCAACTGGTTTTTCAGGGAATACAGACACAATACAATACACAATACAATTATCGATCTAGTTAGCAACCCTAATTGACTTATAATGTTGATGTAACAAGGAGAGGTCACGTAAAATCACTATATTTAATAATAGCTTAGGAATTCACGGCCACGACATAGGTCATGGCCTCGTCTGAGGTCATAGCAGCATCGGAACACTTCCTGGGTCACGCAGAAGAAGAAATCCTGCTACAAATTTAATGTATTTCAAATGTTACTATACAAAAATTGTACATATTGTAAGTAAAGTAATTTTAAAAGTAAAAAGTAAGTTTAAATAAACTCCCACTCACAGACTTATTTCGTTCTCACCCGTATATTTCTATTTAAAATAAATTGTTAAATGTAGTAGTATAACCCGCGAAATTTCAAAAAATTGTGCTCTTCTTCTTTTACTTTTGGTGGTCTTGTACACCCTTACATTACAAAGATAATTTTGTGACAATTTAAATGATGTATAATTGAGATATAATTGTTCCTAAATAGTTGAAGATGCATATTGAAAAATATGTTTAAAATATGCCTCTCTCCCTCAAAGCAATATCTTATTTAAAATTCATAAAAAGAGTAAACTCCTGCTTCTATTTCTAGCAGTCTAAAAGGAAAATATCTTCTGTATATTTTAGAAAAGGAACAATGTTGATATTCAAAAAGAAAAACGTAAATGTAGAAATTTAATATCAACCACATATCAATATCACCTAAAAAAACGTTAAGCTAATTGTACTAAAAACTTATAAACATTACACGGGCTATTACTATTCCCGCACACACCATATTGCTGGGTATACGCCATGTTATCAGTCCCCAAAGATGTTTCAACTGATTTGTTTCTATTCGGACGATCGCATTGAGATCCTGTGGTCCTGCGAAAAGGGGCTGAAAAACTTAAATTCCGCTTGTTTTTCAAATATTCCTCAGCGTACACTATTTTAGTGTGTTTTTCTACGTCAGTTTTTTTAGGTGACGGATATTGCGATTGCGATTTTTTAGGCGAAGCAGACGTACTTCGAAATCTCCTACTTATACATTTTCTTTCTTCTTGCTGCAAACTCGCTTGAAGCGTATTTTTTAGGGGATGTTGTACATCGTTTTGCGGTTTTTTAGGGGACAAAACCGCTACTGTAGATGAAGACAGTACTCTATGTTTTTCGTATTTCTCGTTTACATAATTTCTTAGGGGACGATCTAACTCATTTTGCGTTTTTTTAGGGGACGAAAACCTTACTCTAGATGCAGACAATCCCCTCTTTTCGATCACTTCATTTAGCGATGACCTACCTCGGTTTTTAAATTGCTTTTCAACCTGCGGTTCCTTAAAACGTATAGGCGACGAAGATCTATCAATAACTTTGACGTCCATTCTGTTTTTTATTACCTGTAATTTTTCTTCTAATTGACATTTTAAAGGTGGCGAAAATCTAGCTGCGTTTCGCGATATTTTAGGAGATCTACACCGATCAGTCAAATCTTCTATTGTCCATTCATTAGGAGATGTAACTCGATTGAAATCACAGTGCTGGTTTTTGATTGGCCAGCATCGTTCTGCTGGTAGCAAATCTTCTGTCAACCATTTTAAAAGAGATGAAGTATCGTATATATTTTTTGATTTCTCTTCCACTTCTTTTTGCGGTTTTTTAGGGGATGTCAGTCTCCTTATATTCGTACTATCTTTATCAAATTGCAACTTAATAGGAGATGCGGTACGTGATTTACTATTTATGTTTGCTTCTTTCATTTGTGATTTTTTAGGAGATGAATGTTGATTTTCTGTTTTACATTTTACAGGTGACTCTGATCGATCTCTAATTTTTATTTGTACGTCTTTTAATTCTATTTTATTACCGTAAATATTTTCTATTTTATGTTTGTTTTGTTTTGATTTAGCTCTATTGTCATTTTTTTTAGATTTTTCTACAGGATCAACTCGATCTTTCTTTGGTAGTTTTTCAGATGAGTCATGTGAAGGCTTAGATTCGCGTTTATTTAGGGTTATCTGTGTTTTTTGTTGTAGATGCGATGATGCGCGACTTAAACTCTTTTTTGGGCTAATGATACTATTATCGATAGTTTTGAAATGGTTTCG
Organism: Psylliodes chrysocephalus; assembly: GCA_927349885.1. Classification (NCBI taxonomy): domain Eukaryota; kingdom Metazoa; phylum Arthropoda; class Insecta; order Coleoptera; family Chrysomelidae; genus Psylliodes; species Psylliodes chrysocephalus. Next base: position 704,435 of record OV651821.1, on the reverse strand, counting down.
TGAAGATGAATTACTTGGTTTTCTATCAGGGATTAAACTGAAATAAAAAAAGTTATCAATATAATTTCTAGTTGAACTATCTATAATTATTATATTTTATATTTACATTTAAATCTCACCTGCTAGTCTCTCTTCTTTCTTTTGCAGACGAAGCTCTACGATCAGTTTTTTCGTATTTTAAAAATTTACCAGGCGATAGAGATCGACTTGTTAAAGTATTTATAGACCGTCTGGGGGGCGGTAAAATGAAGCTCACTCCATCTGTATTAGTACCAGACGGAGGTGCTGCATTGAAGAAATTAGTAGTAGTTGTTTCTAGTGAAGGAATTCTAGAATTTAAAGGCATTATGAAACTGGAATTTTTCGTCAGTAAGTTTGACATATAACCTAAAAGAAAATGTGGGATAGGACGGTATCAAGGATTACATAGTATTAAACAGGATAGCTCATGATATACTTGATATAATATAAAATCCAGTGTACGTCATCGATGACAGGTATTGGGTAAAATTTTAAGTAGATTTTTTCAAACATATTAAAGTTTGTAAGCGCTTTAAAGCTAATAAAATCATCTTCAGGTAAATAAAATTATAAGAAGTATAATCTATAATAACTTAAAATTATATACCTAAATACAAAATTGGGAGGAAAGAATCTGTGAGAACTGACAGCAGGATCAGTAAGAAAAATCTCCCGAAAAAGAAAAATATAGCTGAAGGAATTTGGACGGCAAAAAACCAGTTCCAAAAGAAATGAGCCATAAAATTCAAAAGGATTTAGAAGTGAGTAAAGAAAATCAAGAAGAGACCCCGCGTTGAGTCGCAGACTTCCCCCAGTCAAGGTGAAACATAAATAGCCAAGAATGCTCTGACTGGAACGTACAGTGATAACTTGAGAGGAATCCAACCAGCTGCCATCGACAAAAAGTATCCGGATACTATACTAGAATAAGGAAAAGTAGACTTGGTACAAGAGGCAACAGTTGTACTCTGCCCCCTTATGCAGTGAAAGCGAACCGCACTTCCTAAAATCGTCAGACTTTCGGTAATCCAAAAACAGCGAACTAAAGATTCTTGGGGGCAGCAGATTTGACCGTGGTTAAATTCAAGGATCATCCGAGAAAACCTAGAGTACTGGTCTTCATCCCAGACCTGTCTGAAGTAAACAGAGTCAAGGGACTTTTTCAGCTCCAAAATCAAAAGCTGAAGACACAGGACTAGCTGTTGATGAGCGGAAAGATTAAAAGGAAAGTACAAATCCTGACCTATTCAATTGATGAGGCATCCTACAAGGCTCTAAAATCTGGGAAGGCTGACATTTCCATCTATATATATCTCTATCTTTCCTAATTTTTGAAGGGCAGTTTTTTCAAACGTGATGTACATTTGTTTGGATTACCTTAATTTTTTTAATGTACCCCCTAGTTCTTGATGTAGGGTCCTCTACCTCTTACAGCACGTCAGCCTGGTCAGAAAGCGCTGAGTCCCCTGAAAGAGTCCTTTCCTCGTCTTCACCTAGCTCACGTGCTGTGGATTCCGAATCTCCTATTTCCGTTAGAGCCTCAGTCTCTTGTTCTGTAGCCCCACTTTCTTGTGATTCTACGACCAAGGACTGATTCTCTTCTGTTATGTGTTCTCCACCCTTAGTAGGCGCTTCTTTTTCCTGAAAAGTTTCAGGAGCAGCAGGAAAAACCCTTTCCGTTTTTCCTCCAATCTCTTTTATCAAGCTATTGAAGAAATTTAGGAACAGTATTCCTTGCTTCTCCTTTATCTTCTCCCAAGAGACGGAATTCATGGTTATGAAAAGTTGCTGTCCCCTAGGGTCCAACTACCTTCCAGTAACCCTCCAGTTCCGCGTTTGGAGCCCAGAATTTTCTCTTCTTAGTCTCTTCATTATTATGTCTGGTTCCACTGCGGGTCCCAGTATCCATATCATGGTAAACTTGGATTCCATTACTTCCCCAGAGTTTATGACTTTAAGTTTAGCACCATTTCCAATGTACCATGGTTTTAACGGTTTGCTCCACCCAATCTCTCGTTGCTTGATCAACGCAAGACAAAATTAAATATTATGAAGGGTGACCTTTAGAGTCTTAAGACGACCTGACGAAGGAGATTGGTATACATTATCGAACGCCTTAGAGACGTCAGAAGTAATGTTATGAGCTCCTGTTAAAAGTAGTCATTGAATGACCTCTGTAGAAGCCATGTTTATCGTTTATTATGTAAATAAATCTTAAACGTCTATAGAATAATAATTCTTCTGTTAAAATTGATTCCAAAATCTTAGAAATTGCTAATAGTATAGAGATAGCCCGATACTTTTTAACCGACTTCAAAAAAGGAGGAGATTATCAATTTGTCACGATATTTTTTTGTCAGATTTATCCCCGGAAATTGGAACCAAGTTAAAATATTTCCATCTGGACGGGACATAACCTATGTCGAACAATCTCAAAAAAGTTGTATCCAGAGGTGTAGATAATGCAAGGCATTTCTTGGGATTCTATCTATACCAGAACCTTTGCAAGGCTCGAGGTCCAGCGTTTCCTTTTTTATTTCATCTACTGAAAGTAGTGAAATGTATGATAGTAATCAATTTTGATGTGTTTCAAGTGGTTTAAGTCAAAAAGGCTGTGGTTACTGTAGCAAGACTCAAAATGTAGTGGAAAAGCATCAGCATTCGAAAATAGTATCTTTAAAATATCATTATATTAATGTTCTGTCCGTTTCAGGCTATTAATAAATGACTTCACATTTTCGGTCAAAGCTTCGTGATATCTTAGTATTAGCTTTGAGTAAATCGCTTGTCTGCTATCTGTATAGATGAGCATGTTCCTTTCAGTGATATTTTTTCTGTCAACTTTTTTGCTACTATGAGAATTTCTGTGAGCTCGGTTCAAAGTAGATTGGGACTGAACAGCAGCTTCAGAGGGGGGCAGAAAAAAGTTACCTTGAGATTAAAATTCTTACAATCCATGTACCTCTCTACTGAAACACCTTCATGTAATGAGATTACACAATGATCCCACTACGTGTAGACTTTGCATGGAAGAGGAAGAAACCTCATACCATGTGATCTTCAAATTCAAAGCTATTACTGGGCCTAGAACCAGAAAGAACGCCCTAGAAACACTTGTTAGGGAACCTATTAAAAATAACCAAAGACACAGGACTATTCCAAAGATAGTACCTGAATACGGGGAAAGTAGGGGAATACAATAGATCCAAGAGGCCACATTGTTCTGGGCCAAACCTAACCCTGCCTGCTTACAAGCGATAAAGACGTACCTCTTATTAAGAATGACCATACTCACACCAAGGTTATGAGAGCTACTTGTAATATTTTGCAGAATATGTCTCAACATTACCTAATTGCAAAATGGCCAGGTTATCGGCATACGCTATTAGACTGTTTATACTAAGGTGGCCGATGAAGGTGTCAAGCACCATTTTCAACAGTAGAATAATTTTTCAAAATTAACCTGGATTTTTATCTAGATATGTCAACAGTGATCTTTTTTTAACCTAATATAAAATTTTACCTACTTTAGAGCAGGAAATTATGTATTATTGTTTATATCTATGAAGCCTATTGAGATAGACAAAAATAAAACACGTAGAAATGTGAAACCTTATATTTTGTAACCCACATTACTTTTGCTACCAAGACTACCACGGCTATCACGGCTAATGGCACTGAAGGTACTACCAGTTCTAAACAGTTTCGGCCCAATGGCTTGTTGTATCTTCGTCAGACCACACTTCCGATACACCTCGGCCAAATCCATCTTTGTGAATTTTTCCGTACCTTTGTTCTTCTTTCGCGGAGCGTTTATCGCCTTAGTTGCATATTCGATCTTCGGTTTGCGAGCAATCGCGGTGTCCTTGGTAGGTTCTTCGGGTTCCTTAGATTTCTTTTTTGTTCTTCTGTTCAACCGTTTTTCTTTTTCTTTTAGCCAAGCTTTCTGTTTTTCAGCTTCTGCTTGGAGAGTTTTGTCGCAGGGTTTTAAATCGTAGATGTTTACGGACGATGGCATGGATTTCGGTGATGAATTAAGAAGATTGATGTGAAATTTTATGCAATTGACATTTGAATTACCGAGTTACTTCAATACACAGAGCTTAAAATACAAATTTTACCTAGCACAAACCCTCAGGACATTAATATGTTGACATAATTGACATTTTATTATTTAACTTCCAGACATCTCGATCTTCTAACACAGAGTTAAAAGAGTCCATACTTTAGAGTCATATCCACATACTTTGATTTTCTTTTACTATATACGGAGAATGGTCGCACTGCGCAGCTTTCTGAGTCCCTTGTAAAAGGAGATAGAAAACTCCGCCATTTTGAACCCTTATTACGTGTTGCCTACATCTTGGCGCAATATTTTTAATAGATGCGTTTTAATCATCCACTTCTACTTCGGAATTGTCGGTTTTCTTGTTTTAATCTAACAGGTTAAAATGACTGAACCGACAATTCCGGAAGCAGGAGCGGATGAGTAAAACGCACCTGATATTTTGCTTGCTGCTGTCAGTGTCAGCACATACTTTGATTTTATTTTACTATACGGAGAATGGTCGCACTGCGCAGCTTTCTGAGTGCCTATTAAAAGGAGATAGAAAACTCCGCCATTTTGAACCCTTATTACGTGTTGCCTACATCTTGGCGCAAAATTTTTAATAGGTGCGTTTTAATCATCCGCTTCTGCTTCGGAATTGTCGGTTTTCTTGTTTTAATTTGACAGATTAAAACGACTAAACCGACAATTCCGGAAGCAGAAGCGGATGATTAAAACGCACCTGATATTTTACTTGCTGCTGTCAGTGTCAGTGAATATTATTTTTGGAGTCACAGTTTATTGCTAATGAATCAGTTAGCTCACTCGAACCAGTTGAACCAGTTGAAAGTTCCAAAATAACATCCACTACAGGGATACAAATTCAGGATACGCAGAAGACTGCTGTTTTATTATAGGCGGTTGTCATATATTGTATTATCCGAGTTTCGCAGTGTATAAACTGGAACATTGAGATCAAAAGTGCCGACGCAGAGTGAGCGAACTGATTCTTCAGCTGTAAACTGTGTTACAGAAATCAAAATGGCCGCGCCCTATGTTGGGCGTGTCGGACCTCTCTCTTGCCCCGTATAGTAATCAAAGTATGTGGTGTCAGTGAATATTATTTTTGGAGTCACAGTTTATTGCTAAAGAATCAGTTAGCTCACTCGGACCAGTTGAAAGTTCCAAAATAACATCCACTCCAGGGATACAAATTTAGGATACGCAGAAGACTGCTGTTTTATTATAGGCTGTTGTCATATATTGTATTATCCGAGTTGCACAGTGTATAAACTGGAACATTGAGATCAAAAGTGCCGACGCAGAGTGAGCGACCTGATTCTTTAGCTATAAACTGTGTCATAGGAATCAAAATGACCGCGCCCTATGTTGGGTGTGTCGGATCTCTCTCTTGTCCCGTATAGTAATCAAAGTATGTGGTCATATCGAACGCGACAAATCACACTCAGAATCTCTAAAAAATGCGAAAATGAACTCAGAGCAACCTGAGTTTCTACTCGAACTCACGGATTATAGAAAAATCACTAGTAGGGGGGCAGATGGTTCAGTAATAGTCTAAGCTTGCGAATCCAAGTGTCTGCAATTCGAATCCCACCGTCAGCTGGGATTTTTTTTGTAGTTTAAATATTTAAAAATAATTCTGATGCCTAAGTAGGACTCCTCACCCCGACCATTCACTGCTAGGTTCCAACTGTGGCGCTGTGATCTAGTAACAAACCTACTCATGAATGCACATCAAACACAAATTGAGACTGGCATTTTAGGTATACACAACTAAGCCATAAAATTAAAAAATATCAGTATTCCAACTCAAAGTTCGCGCATTAGATTTGCGTCGATTACGTCGCCATTTTCTCAGGATCAATGTTCGAAAATCATCAAAATAACTTGTTCAAGTCCGTCTCGTATTACGTCACTGCGCAGTTTGGATGAAATTTGAATCGAAAGCGTTTTGTTATTCTCGGTCGAAAGTCAGTATAACGTTAGTGTATGTATCACAATCTTCTACTATTGTTGTATCCAGACAATAAAGTTGTCAGCTTTGTTATTGTCAAGTGTTTTCTTTTTAGTGGTGGTTTTATCAAAGTATGTGAAAGAGCTACTATGTTATAAAATATTTAATTTTTAAGACAAATCAGCAGCTAAGTACAATCCTTCATTGAGTCTTCATCGACTGACATGACTTCATATTTCAATAATCCGTCATATTAATGTCAATCGAATTCTAAAATTTACCGTTAACAGTATCAAAATTATCTATGAGTTCATTCAAACAACCCAGCATTACAACTAAATTAAAACCGACGAAAAAAACCAAATCCGAAAAGGGCGAGACGCACAAGAAGAAGAAAAAAACTAAAAAGACCACCGACGAAGTGAAGGAAAAGCCAAAAGCCAAAAAGAAGGAAAATGCCGTAGAGAAAGTGACGAAAAAGAAAGTCGAAAAGGCAACGCGAAAGGTGGAATCCGGCGATAAGGTGGAATATTTCAATATGTAAAATAAAAAACTTTATTATGTATGTATTGTTTCATGTTTTTTTTTTAATTGCATCATCCTCCTTACAGAATAAGTTCTGAAAATCGTACTTGCATTTGCAACTATCAGTTGCAGTTGTAAATAAAAAATATGATATACCAGGAAACGTTTTTACAGTTTTCAGTAACTAAGTTCTCTGCTGTTTCATAGTAATAAGTTTGGGTTATACAGTTTTGTTGGTGGTAATAAACCTATTTTTCAACAATAAGTATGGCAGATCTGTAAATCCGCTATACATATTTACAAATCTAAAAAGTTACAGACATACATTTTTCGTAATCTCGCTCCCATTCATTAAACTCAGTAAACAGTTTAGAAAGGTATATTAGAAACACCAAAGTTTTTTATAGAGCATTCAATATAAAAACCGATGCACGTCATCAATCAGTTATGAAGTCACAGCCTTGCAGTGTTGCCCAATCTTCAAAATAGTCTAAGAATGTAGGAATTTTTAAAACTATGAGGTTATGTTTTTTGGCTATGTTATTAGGAACAATTAATTTTAAATGTATAATGAATTCTATATAAAAGCCAATGAAAATCATTGCTAATGTTTAAATTGAAGTTTTAGAAAAACACTGAATTTAATAGTAATAAATTTTGCACAAAAAAAGGTTACGTTAAGGATGAAAAAACAAACAAATTTTATTTAGGCTTGATTTAATTTACAATAAAAAATAATTATATTCAGCTAGTTTATAAACATCCATATTTAAAAGAAGTAACAATAATTAGAACAGGTAATAAAATTAACAACACATGACATTTTAAAACTTAAATAATATTTAAGCTAAAATCAGTCAGAATAATCAGAACTAAAATCAGAATCATCTCTATTTGGTGTTATAATAATGGGAGCAATTTCTAATCGGTCGAGTATATGCTCTCTTTCACACCATTTAAAAATTTCTTTTTCAGTGTGTCTTACACTTTTTGCCCACATTTGTGGGGTAATGGTTCGGAGTGCTTCAGACCACATGTCTATACAATCTCTTTGTGTCTTTCCATACCGACCAATGTGCCTGTTATAATATTGTTTTGAAATACCCCAAATCAGTTATATTGGATTAAAAATACAATGGTAAGGAGGAAGACGTAAAACCTTATGTCCATACTATTCAGCCAGCATATCAGCTACATATATGTTTGGTGGTTTATTACTAAAAAATAAAATCATTTAAAAAATACAGAAAAAGTAGATTTCCATTATTCACCGTCTTACAAGATTCAAAAGTTCAGCCTTAAACATAGTTACTGAATAAGGTATGTTCTGATTCGTCAACCACTCTTGAATTTGAACATTAGTCGAATTACTATTCGGTGTTTTGTGTGCCAATGTGCTATGGTATGAAGCATTGTCCATTACAATTAAAGATGGTTCATGCAGTCTTCGAAGCAATTGTTCTTCGAACCATTTTAAAAATTTTTCATTATTGATCTCACTGTGATAATCACAATCATTGCTTTTTGAAGCAAATATGGCCTCGGCACCATCAATAAATTCATTTTCGTTACCAGCATGAAGAATTATATATCTATAAAAAAGATCAATATACAGTTAATATGTATATATTCATTAGTTTTTTTTTATTAACCTTTTACCATCAATCAACTTTTGTACTTTTTACACTTCTTTAATTGCTGTCTTGCCAAGAACGGTTTATGGTGCAATTTTGGAAAATCCAAGTCTCATCAATAAAAACAAACTGGTATAAATTTGCTTCCTTTGGCTTGTTTCAGTAAACAAAAAGATCAAACTGTTTCAAAAACTAATAAACCTTTACCTCGGCTAAATAAAAACAAAGAAAGTACTAGAAAAATAGTATTGTCACGTATGTGATGAAGATGAAGTGGCAAATATGTAATATGTGCCTACGGTATGTTCACGAAGATTGTGTAGGGTTGTCCTTCGTATTCTGACTGAATTTACACATGTCGCATCATTTCCTCCTTAGTAATTATTTAACTCATTACATTAACCATTTATATTTTTACGTTTTAATGAGTTCGTGAACTTCAATTTTTCTTGTGCTTCAATTTATTATTACCAAAAAATAATAAGGTCAATTCATTTATTTTTTAACCGGAATTTTGAACTATTTTTTGTTTAAGGCTGAAGGCTATATTTACTACAGAATGCATTATGTTTTTTAAAAAATCAATATAATTATCAACCATAATATGCTGTTTTATTACGTGGGCCATATTTGGGTATCCCCTATGGCCTTAATAAGGACCCTTGCTCTTAATCAGGCCCATTTACAATGATTTTGAAAAAAAATTAAAATGCATCTAAAATGATTAAGAATTTGATGTTATTTATAAATATAGTGTAAAGAATTTACTTTATAAATTTGGTTACAATACAAATTTTGTTTTTCTTAAGAACTCTGAAATTAGCATGGCTTTATTAGGAACGGGTACCTTAATAATTAGGGCTAAATTTTCTACCAGCCAATGGTTTAGGTAGCCCTTGCCTTACCAAAAAGATTCTTTCAGCGTCTGATAGTATTATTGGCCTTGGCGACCGAGGACTGCCACTGTCAGTTACAAGTATCAGTCTAGGTATATCGTTCATTTTTTGATTCTTATTTTTCTCAAGCGATTCTCTGTTTTTAGTCTTTTAATGCTGTTTTTGATATAGAACATTTTGAGTCATTTGTTTTGGTACTGCCCGACGTATTTTGTTAATAATTTAGTAAAGTGCCAGCTTGTCTTTGCTATTGCCTTTGAATTTCCTTTTCCAAAATATAACCAAGCATGAACTTTCCTATATCTAAAGAGGTATAAACATACTCCAGTAAGCATGTTGGTATTATTATTAAATAAAATTTATTTAAGCAAATAGAATTGTATTATAGGCTATTTTTTTCAAATAATTTACAACCATAATTGAAAATAAACCTTTAAAAAAAAATAAAACAAAACCAATCAACCATTTTATATTTTTATCAATAACATTCACATTTTCTATCTGTTTACAATACAACAAAAAATCGAAAACACCAGATTGAAACAGAAGAAAATTCATTCTTATTTAGTACTTTTTTTAGATTCCTTCCTCTTCTTTTCTTTCAGTTTAGCTAGACGCATGAGCTTTATAGCCATCGCTCTCAATTTCTTCTTGTCCACCCAGCTGGCTACCAAACATTGGAATACGCTTTTGTTGACCTCCTCTAGTAGATCTGTTATGAATTTCTGGTACTCCTCTAAACGTTGCTTTAGTTTATCCTCGATCACCATGATTTTGTTTCCTTCGCTTCCACCGCCTTTGGGGAAACCGTCTGGATCCCAGGCATCTGGATCGCCTGTCATTTCGATATTTAGCGATTCTTCGGAATCGGAACATTGCGGTATCTTTTCCATTGTGTCTAAGGATGTTTGGTGTTGGTGTTTTGGAAAGGTTTTTGATCTGAAGTCAATCAACAAAAAATATAGATTTAGTCACCTACATTTAGAACTTGATCCAGTTCCAGTTCCAGTACCAAGAAATACAAAAATGATAAAAATAAAGAGCATTATAGCGTGATAAACATAAAATCATTTATTCTAATGCAAATTAGAGTTTAATGTTGTTTTTATTGTTAACTAATTTGTATTTAGAAAATCTACATATAACTTGAACTTCAAATTTATACTTACTTGCTCTGTAATTTTGATTCAAATAAAAGTTTCTTTTAATATTACTACTAAAATTTGGATTCGAAATAAAAAAATATTTACAGAAATGATTGATAAATGACAATAGAAATTTTTGACAACTTTCAGTGGTGTAGTATAAAGACCATATTGTCACTTAATACGTGATAACAAGTATATAAAATCTATTGGATTGGAAATTCAAAAGAAATAAATTTAGAATTTTTTCGAAAATAATGAAAATATTTCGAATTATTTTAAAATGTGTAAAATTTAGACATACCTATTTTAGATTTATTTATTTATTTGGAAATACTTGGATACGTTAGAAAACATTCCAAATTTTATGAAAAAATATAAAAATTTATGGAAAATTATGGAAATTTATGGACTTTTATGGAACTTCATAGAAATTAATGAAAATTTATGGAAATTTTTAGAATTTTATGGATTTTTAAGAAAAGGTATGGAATTTTATGGAAAGTTATGGAATTTTATGGAAATTCATGGAAATTCATAGAAATTCATGCACATTCAGGAAATTTCATGGAAATTGATAGAAATTCATGGAAATTCATGGAAATTTAGAGAAATTTACGGAAATGTATGAAAAATTATGAAAATTTATGAAAATTCATGAAAATTACTAAATATTTATCGAAATTGATGGAAATTTAAGAAAATAAAAAAAAAATAAAAGAAAATTTAGGGAAGTTTAGTGAAATTTTTGGGAAATTGATGGAAATTTATGGAAATTCATAAAAATTTTAAAAATATATGAAAATTAATAAAAATGTATGGATATTTATTGATATTTATGGAAATTTATGGATATTTATGGATATTGATGAAAATTTATAAAAATTTATGAAAATTTATGAAAATTCATGAAAATTTATGGAAAATTATGGAAAATTATGGAAATTTATGGAATTTTATGGATTTTTATAAAAAATCCATGCACGTTCAGGGAAATTCATAGAAATTCATAAAAATTTACGAAAATTATAAAAAATTATGGAAAATTATAAAAATTTATAAAAATTTATGAAAATTTAGAAAAATTTAAGGAAATTTATGAAAATTTATGAAAATTTATGAAAATTTATAAAAATTTACGAAAATTTATGAAAATTTATGAATATTTATGAAAATTTATGAAAATTTATGAAAATTTATAAAAATTTATGAAAATTTATGAAAATTTATGAAAATTTATGAAAATTTATGAAAATTTATGAAAATTTATGAAAATTTATAAAAATTTACGAAAATTTATGAAAATTTATGAATATTTATGAAAATTTATGAAAATTTATGAAAATTTATGAAAATTTATGAAAATTTATGAAAATTTATGAAAATTTATGAAAATTTATGAAAATTTATGAAAATTTATGAAAATTTATGAAAATTTATGAAAATTTATGAAAATTTATGAAAATTTATGAAAATTTATGAAAATTTATAAAAATTTACGAAAATTTATGAAAATTTATGAATATTTATGAAAATTTATGAAAATTTATGAAAATTTATGAAAATTTATGAAAATTTATGAAAATTTATGAAAATTTATGAAAATTTATGAAAATTTATGAAAATTTATGAAAATTTATGAAAATTTATGAAAATTTATGAAAATTTATGAAAATTTATGAAAATTTATGAAAATTTATGAAAATTTAGGAAAATTTATAAAAATTTATGAAAATTTATGATAATTTATAAAAATTTATGAAAATTTATGATAATTTATGAAAATTTATGAAAATTTATGAAAATTTATGAAAATTTATGGAAATTATGAAAATTTAGAGAAACTTATAAAAAATTATGGAAATTTATTGATATTTATGGATATTTATTAATATTTATGGAAAGTTATTGATATTTATTGATATTTATTGATATTTATTGATATTTATTGATATTTATTGATATTTATTGATATTTATTGATATTTATTGATATTTATTGATATTTATTGATATTTATTGATATTTATTGATATTTATTGATATTTATTGATATTTATTGATATTTATTGATATTTATTGATATTTATTGATATTTATTGATATTTATTGATATTTATTGATATTTATTGATATTTATTGATATTTATTGATATTTATTGATATTTATTGATATTTATTGATATTTATTGATATTTATTGATATTTATTGATATTTATTGATATTTATTGATATTTATTGATATTTATTGATATTTATTGATATTTATTGATATTTATTGATATTTATTGATATTTATTGATATTTATTGATATTTATTGATATTTATTGATATTTATTGATATTTATTGATATTTATTGATATTTATTGATATTTATTGATATTTATTGATATTTATTGATATTTATTGATATTTATTGATATTTATTGATATTTATTGATATTTATTGATATTTATTGATATTTATTGATATTTATTGATATTTATTGATATTTATTGATATTTATTGATATTTATTGATATTTATTGATATTTATTGATATTTATTGATATTTATTGATATTTATTGATATTTATTGATATTTATTGATATTTATTGATATTTATTGATATTTATTGATATTTATTGATATTTATTGATATTTATTGATATTTATTGATATTTATTGATATTTATTGATATTTATTTATTGATATTTATTGATATTTATTGATATTTATTGATATTTATTGATATTTATTGATATTTATTGATATTTATTGATATTTATTGATATTTATTGATATTTATTGATATTTATTGATATTTATTGATATTTATTGATATTTATTGATATTTATTGATATTTATTGATATTTATTGATATTTATTGATATTTATTGATATTTATTGATATTTATTGATATTTATTGATATTTATTGATATTTATTGATATTTATTGATATTTATTGATATTTATTGATATTTATTGATATTTATTGATATTTATTGATATTTATTGATATTTATTGATATTTATTGATATTTATTGATATTTATTGATATTTATTGATATTTATTGATATTTATTGATATTTATTGATATTTATTAATATTTATTGATATTTATTGATATTTATTGATATTTATTGATATTTATTGATATTTATTGATATTTATTGATATTTATTGATATTCACAAATATTTACAGATAGTTATGGATAATTATGGATAGATGTAAATATTTATGAATACTTTTGGAGATTTAATACTTAACAAACAAAATATTACTCTTTGCATTATTTTCTCTAATTAATAGCCCTTTTCATACTTCCTATCGAGTGACAATGCCCAAAAAGGTGCTTGGATCTCTCGAGCTAATAAAGTCGAAAACTTTCGGGTAACTTCCATCGTCAAAGTTGAAAAGTAAACAACTTATAACGACTTTCTCTCTCGTCACCTAAACTCATCTAGAAAGGATACTCTGCGTTTAAGCTCGCGAGCTTAAAAGCTGTTTTAATTTTAAAGGATTACGCTATCGCCCGATGAAGATGTTAAAAAATATTTTTCTAGATAAGAGAAAGAAGAAACTTTCGGTTGATGCTGTTGTTGATATTTGGATTATTGGAAAACGTAGATGTCGCTGTAATTTAAACGAAGTTTTTTATTATAAAAGTATACACGATATAATATATAAATTTATAAATTGTTTCAAGTTAATGTTCATATATTTTTGTGTAGAAAACAACTTTTATTACACAAATAAATATAAATTTTATAAAACAGTTATAGGGGTCTATTCCGTATCGTTTTAGTTAATTTTAATCTCCCGGTTAAAAGTTATTTATAACTATGATGTTTTAATTTTATTCCATCAATAAATGATAAACATAAAAGCTGCAACTCATAAATGTTCAAAAAATTGGGATGGTTCGTCTAATAGTATAAAAATGCACAAATTAAAATATGTAAAAATTATTTGAGATGGAGACAGCAGTGTTCACCAAAAAATTTGCTTAGAGATACCCTACGGAAGAACAATTTTTATTTAATTGTATTTAATAAAAAAAAATTGTAAGAAGAAATTAATGTAATTTATTTTTTTGACCCTCGCTTGAATTATTTGTTTGTCTGCTCTTGGTATTTTGCTTCCTTTTCTGTATTTTTCAGATTACTTGTTGCAATTCTGTTTTAGTTTATTGCCTCTGTTTTTATTACTCTCCATTTCAGTCTCCTTATTTGTATCTACTTCATTTATTATATTTCTTTAGTTAAACTCTGTAAGTTTTTTTTTACAGCGCTAGTTATGAAAGTGCGTTTATTACTAGAGGTTTTTTACTAGAGGCCTTTGATACTAATTTATTATTTATTTATTAGTTATTATAGACTTTTCTGACTAATAAAGTTTCTTTTTATGTTTATTTTTGTGTGTTATACCATTACCGCAGATATTTTCACTTTACGAAATATCAAGGAAACCGGCCCTGCTTGGAATATTGAATATCAATACAATAAGAGCCATTTCGACTGTTAATTCAACAACAGGAAAACAAACGTCAATACGTCGTTTGAAGTTCGAGCAATTCAGAGTCAGATCGCCGAGAGATGCACTACATAGTACATAGAAAGATGACAGGTTTCTACAATGGAAACAAGAGCATTGTTTTGAACAATCGCTAATGCAGGCATACAGGGTATCGTGGCAGATTTAATTATAGAGAGATATAGGTAATTATTGTGCAGCTTTAAGATGATACTAGAGGACGTGGTACTTACACGGTATTTTTTGAAAATGGTCCATTCTAAATATATTATTATTTACTGATTGCTTATAGATTATAATAAAACTATTGAAAAAGTTAAATAAATGTTAAAAATTTTGGAATTTTTAAGTATTTAAGTGGCGCAGTCTGTAGGATACAGGAAGCTGTTTATATTACAGGCAGCTTTGGCTTCAGCAATTAACCTAGTAAAGTCCAAATATCAATTTATTATTTTATATATGCTAGATGAATGTTAACAAATTTAAATTCATTAAACAGAAATAATCCTGGGTTATAAAAATATGTCATTTTTAATTTTAATTTAATTTTAGACCATGCTCGACTTTTTATAAAAAACAACTTTTTTTCCTAAAATTATACTCTGTTTTTAAACTTGGAGGAGCGAAGTGAAAAGACGCATTTACACAGGGAAAAGTAACTAGATTTGTTACTAAGAGTAAGTTTCGAAATTTGTAGTGTTCAAAATTTATGAAATAGTTATCTTTATCGGCCTTAGTCGGTGAACGGCCAATGAGCGGTTAAGAAACGAATAAATGTCATAGAAGTAATTTTTTAATTGGTCCCAGACAATGGTCGCAAATTTCACATTATTGTGATCTGAAATCTGTCTTAAACGAAATGTCACTGTCAAATTAAAGTCAATATGGTTGTTGATCATGTTGTTGATTGATGTCAGAAATACTTTTTTCTTGCTTTTGAAATCCACTTTTTGAGAATAACTATGATCTTTTTAAAATGGATATTAAATATTTAAGAAAATTGTTAATGGAATATCCAGATGTAGCCAGGTTAGTATAAAATATAAAGATCTGTTTACATTTTTAAGGATATATTTGTTATAAATATAAAAAGTAAAAGTTAATCAATGAATAATGACAAGAGGATCACACAGTAACTGGTATCTCTTCTATGAGTAATGTGGATATTATGGCTTATTAGTGTTAACCTATGGTTAATGCGCTAGAGGGCAAATAAAGGCATTCAAAAGTTTACAGGCCTATGAGTCAGAATTTGTTTTGAAAACTGGAACCAACATTTTCATAACACTACATGTCATCATATATTTTTTAAAGTGAACTATTCATACATATACCTATGTATTAATTTTAAGTATTTTTAAAATATTTTTTGTGTAAATAATGTTAATTCATTGTGCCTTAATTATCCCTAAAGTAGTAGATGGTGTTTTAAATGTTATAACAATTTTGTAAATAGTTTTATTCTATTCTAATAAATAAAATTTGCTTGAATACTTTAAAAAATCAGTAATAAAATTATTTTTTTCTAAAATACTTCGGAATTCATCTCTTCATGGTAATCTCCCATCTTTTTACCTTCAAAAACCAATAATGCATTTTCTACAAAACCTTCAGAATCAGCATGTAAAATAATAAGGTGTCTTCCCTTTCTTGTAAGGCTTTTCAGGAATTGCTACCTTTAATAGTACTCAATGTAGAAGGATCCATAATTGTAGATTTTCAATACAATTGCTTACTGAAGAACTATTATTTACGAAATAAAGTAAAAAAACTAAGTAATGGATGATATATCAAATTATAAAATGTCAGAACTGTCAATTATTAGCTGATGTTCATGCTAAAAAGTATTGTGTGAAACTGGCTGTAATCTGACCAATCAGAAGGCTACAGAATTGCCAATTTAAATTCAAATCGCTCCTCTTAGTTTAAAAACAGAGTATAGTAATAAAGAATCTTTTTTTTTTTTTTTTTTAAGGTGAAGGGGGGAGAAAAAGTCCTTTATATCTCACAAGGAAAGTCCAATGTTTAATTATTCAACAAAACATTGAGTGCGACCGGTTTCGAAGTAACATCACTTCATCTTCAGGCTCGCCTAGTGGAAAGGAGAATATGTGGTGTAAGGTGTGTTGACTTTGAGCCCACAATATATAAAATAGTAAAAAATAGAAAAAACTCACCATACTCTCCATCCACTAGGGAATACTACAAACCAGTTTCATCAAAACGTGGGGGATGAAATAAATTGTAAAACAAAACAATGTTACAAGTTATAAAGTTAAAAATATTTGAAAAACAAATATTAGTCGATAAAACAGTTAAAAATTTTAAAATATTCAAGACGATACAAAAACAAATTACATACATTAAACAGATTAAAAGATAAGGCCTGTTTTAAGCAAACATTGCTGTTTTTTATAAAAATCTAACATTTTTGAAAGGAGACCTGTCAAGTTAAGGCCTCTACAGGTGGTGGTAAGTACTAAAGAAAAATTCTTGGATAAACTTATGACAGGGTATAGGTAATAAGATGTAAACTATGAGTGAAGAAATATTTATTATTTATTATATAAGATTTGGGCCATGAACCAATCACCAAGTGTATGTGATGTTGTAGGATAAAATAAGAAAGAAGAAGAGATGACTGGGTTAACTGTTGTGAAGCAACTGAAAAATAAAAGAAGAAGAAAATGACAGATGTGAAAACGCACAACTTAACCTAGTCCTTAAACATGCACGTTGGTTTTTTGTGGGAAAAAAATTACTTACTGAAATGTACCCCTTGCAAGGAAATATGTGAATAGAAATAAAGGGGGAGGTTAAAAAGGAAGTTAGAACGATAAATTTAGATTAGTGTTGAGAAAACTGGAGGAGTTTCTGACATTATCTGGGCATTTAAGCAACCAACAGGATTTAATTTTAAATTTCTCAATATCTCGAGGCTTTCGAAGCTATTAAGAGTAAATCTATGGTAGGAACTATGTAGGATTTCGAAACCTTCAGTTGAATCGAAGTCGTGATTTGAGTCCAGTAGGTGGTTGGCAAAATGTGAAAATCCTGTTGTCTTGAATATTTTAAAATTTTTAACTGTTTTATCGACTAATATTTGTTTTTCAAATATTTTTAACTTTATAACTTGTAACATTGTTTTGTTTTACAATTTATTTCATCCCCCACGTTTTGATGAAACTGGTTTGTAGTATTCCCTAGTGGATGGAGAGTATGGTGAGTTTTTTCTATTTTTTACTATTTTATATATTGTGGGCTCAAAGTCAACACACCTTACACCACATATTCTCCTTTCCACTAGGCGAGCCTGAAGATGAAGTGATGTTACTTCGAAACCGGTCGCACTCAATGTTTTGTTGAATAATTAAACATTGGACTTTCCTTGTGAGATATAAAGGACTTTTTCTCCCCCCTTCACCTTAAAATTACTTCAACTCACACATGGCTACCCCCCTTGTCAATAAAGAATCTTTTTGATTATTAATATTGGGAAAAAAGATATTCTTAATAAAAAGTCGAACATGGTCTAAAACCTAAAATACAACCATCCGATATCAAATTTTATCAGTCGTATAAAGAATAAAGGTACTTTACTTCTGAGTAAAACTAATTTTTTTGACAAACCTCGTATACCACTGAAAAAATTTAATATTTGATGACTGTATTCTAGGTTTTAGATAATGCAGAACTTTTTATAATGAATAATTTTTTTCCTAAAATTAATAATAAAAAAGTTTTCCATATGATTCTAACTTGGGGGGACATACTGTATGCTCTAAGGAAATATTCCTCAACTTTTTATAAATATTAAACGTCGTACTGGCCTAGTAGACACATCCAACCAGGTTAACCACATTTTTACAATTTTAAATGCAAAATTACTAATCAGCTTCTTACTGTCATTTTAAGAAAAAAACAGATGCTTCTTTGACCACGGCGTAAATGACATTCTCAACGTCATAATGACCATTTTTTAAACAGTATTTAAAATTAATAGTATTTTTTTCTTAAACATTCTTCGTAGAAAACTCCTATAAGTACAACGTAAGTAATTTAGAAGTAAATTTCATTATTAAAAATACATTTTTAACCTATATTCGTGTGCTAGAATTATGGAACTTAATCCTTACACCCTTTAAACCATACACTTACAATTCACACCCATGTTTATTTGAAATACTTTAGTTTGAACTTTTAGAAACATTTATCCAATAATGATGAGTAAACTTAGCTCAGTTTCATTTTAATTGTTGCAAGATACACCTGAATAGGGTTGAAGATAAAAGAATCTGCTTTATAACATAACAAAAGTTTGCTACTTAATCTGCATGTCTAACATATACTTCCAATAGCAAACTTTTGTTATGTTATAAAGCAGATTCTTTTACTGCTTTATAACATTAAAAGAGTTTGCTATTGGAAATATATATCTGACATGCAGTTTTGATAACTATAGGTCTGTTATAACAACAAACACCACGATTCTGTGCAGTAGATAATTTGGTGGTCCCAAGAACCTACTGAACAGAATCCTGGTATCAGTGACTGATTTCTGATCGTTGTTGAACATAATTTTACTCTTGGTTATGAGATTATGGGCACAACCAAGGCTTAATAGAGTAAACAACAAAAAAAAACTAGTTTTTGTAGGTAACAAAATGGCAGTTAACTTAAGACCCTGCGACCCCGACCAGGATAAACCTCAATTATCCTTCAAAGAACAGGTCGAACAAGAAAAGAAGATTAAGATAATGATGAACAAAGTAACGGTAGCCAAGAAGTTTCTGATGTCGATGATGCAAAAAAAGAACCACCGTCTGTTCGAAATCATCCTCATCTATTGGATCAAACCGCACCTCTTACTCAGATACATTCAGATCAAGGAAAGGGAAGCGGCTGAATTGCTTAGATTGAAGTTGCTAGCCGAAGGGGGCACGCCTGATAATTTCGCCCATAAAGGAGTACAACTGCCGAAGAAGGTTTATAAGCTGGTGCCTGAGAATTGATGTCATCTGAAACATACTGGTGAATGTAAAGTCTTTTTTCTGAATTAATAATTTTGCAAATATATTTTTTTTAAATGCCATAATACAGTGTTTTATATTTTTTGCTGAGCGAAGCTTGGGTAGATATAACCCATTACTAGTAAATCATTATTCCGCCCCTACAATCCTATCAAACATTACCTGGTAACAGTTTTATTCATTTTTCTCAAAAGCCGCATTTACGAAAAAATTGGAGGATCTAAAATGTTCTTAATAAATTTCTAAAACTTTTATATTCCACAAGCGTTTTTCCTATGTCTAGCCCAACTCTATCTACTAAATGACGTTTTAATCAATTTAGGTTCATCTCATTCAAGCTGGGAGGACAATCTAAAAAAGTCATCATATTACCCAGATTACCATATTCCTACCGTGTTTTTTTAGCAAATTCACTGGTGGCGTGGAAAACATTTAAAACCCTCTCCATTGGGTTGCAAAATAATCAGCAGTTACTGTAACAGCAGCTCCGACTTCTTCAACTAATGTCTTGCGGTTTTAAAAAAGTTTGCAGAAACCGAACTGGGTATGCCACGTTTGGAATAAAGTGCTCAACAATCTTAATTCAGTGATATATGAAGAATTTACTGAAAACTATAAAGATATTACAATTAATAATTAACTATTAGTCAGTTTTTAGTGGAAACCGCTTAATAAAAAACAAGGTAGCTCTACCTCAAGAGTGGACCTTATGAAAATAAAAGTGTTTATGGTCAGACTTTTATAGAAATCTTCTTTACAAATATAATTTCTCTATATTACAAATTACTTGCGATCGAATGTATCACTGGTTTCATTATTGCCTTTACTAACAGTTCCAAACTTCAAATACCATTTAATAGAGCACGAGGCAAGAGAGAGGTCCGACACGCCCAACATAGGGCGCGGCCATTTTGATTTCTATGACACAGTTTATAGCTAAAGAATCAGATCGCTCACTCTGCGTCGGCACTTTGGATCTCAATGTTTCAGTTTATACACTGTGCAACTCGGATAATACAATATATGACAACCGCCTATAATTAAACAGCAGTCTTCTGCGTATCCTGAATTTGTATCCCTGGAGTGGATGTTATTTTGGAACTTTCAACTGGTCCGAGTGAGATAACTGATTCTTTAGCAATAAACTGTGACTTCAAAAATAATATTCACTGACACCACATACTTTAGAAAATCAAAGTATGTGACTGACACTGACAGCGGCAAGCAAAATATCAGTTGCGTTTTAATCATCCGCTTCTGCTTCCAAAATTGTCGGTTTAGTCGTTTTAACCTGTCAGATTAAAACAAGAAAACCGACAATTCCGAAGCAGAAGCGGATGATTAAAACGCACCTATTAAAAATATTGCGCTAAGCTGTAGGCAACACGCAATAAGGGTTCAAAATGGCGGAGTTTTCTATCTCCTTTTAAAAGGCACTCAGAAAGCTGCGCAGTGCGACCATTCTCCGTATAGTAAAAGAAAATCAAAGAATATGGTCAATTAGAAGTGTATTGGTAGTTCAGGCTCCGTAATAGTTTTCTAATGCATCGAAAACAAAAAAAAACTCTAAATCTTGAGAATTGTCAACGAAAGGAAGATTCTAAATCTGTATATTTGAATTTGTATATGTACAAAATAAACATAAGTGGTCCAAGTATAGTTCCTTATGTCATTCCAATAAATGTTTCATTATTACTTACAAACTGCATTTTATTGTCGATATAGTCTTTTATAATTTTATATATTTTTCCTTTTAGGTTGTAATATATAATTTTTTACCATAACAGGTTTTGGCAAACTGTACAAAAAGCTTTAGAGATATCATCAAGATGGAAATTGGAGATGTTTTTAAATCTATACCGAGCTATCATTTCTAAGTTAATACCTGCATCGCATCTTATATCGAAATTTTTTATTTTATGTGAAATATGATTTTGATGATGAGAAGATCGATACCCTTTCATCGTTAGATCTTTCTTCTCTAAAGAGATGTGAAATTGAAACAAACTGATTGCTAAAATATATTTGGTGAAACAATGGACAAAAGAAACTAGGAAGACGAAAATATTCTATCAGAACAGGATAACACTTCAAAATTAAACGACATCAACACTTCTTCTTTTTCGGTACTTGCGCTGCTTTGTTCTTCATGTTTTCTTCTAGAAGCGCAGCTGCTCTCTTTCTAGCTTCCTCCCTTTCTCTTTCTTCCTGGTCATTTATGAATTTCTTCACTACTTCTGGCGTTATCCATACAGCTATTATAATGTCGAATATCTCGTGGTTTTTCTTCAGCATCAGTTCTTTCAAAAACTTCTTCGCCTTCACCACCTTTTTGTTGATTTTTTCGATTTTCAGGCCGTATTCGATTATGTCTTTGACGGACGGTTGTTTACCGGATTGGATACCGCATGGTCTCAAGCAACCCATCGCTGATGGTCAATGGTTGGTTTCTTAATGTGTTTCTGGAAGAATTAGAAATAATTATTTATATCATGTATTAAAATGGAGAGAAAGTCTTGTTTTGTATTTTTTTTTATGATTTGTTAAAAATTTACTTACGATAATATGAGTTTCACTAAAAATTTTGAAGAGGTTTGAAGACTTAAATCATTTTGATTTCTAAAAATTATTTTGACAATGCAATGACAATTATTGATAATTATGGAGCATCACAGGCCCGCGCCTAGCACTTTTGGTGCCCTTGTGCAAATTTAAAATAACGCCCCAAATTTGTATTATACGTTCAATGTGAGTGCAGATACGGGTTAATAATTTTAAAAAGTATTTTTATAAATTTAGTTTTAATTTATATTCTACATCTAAAAATTTTTGTATTTTAGTTTCAAATGTAATAAATATATGATACAAAAGCGCAAGAAATAAAAAAATATTTAAAACATTAAAAATACTCGTTTATACAGGGTAGCTCTTAAAGATGGAACCAAACCTATAGTGTTTAAACGGTTCAACATACAAAACCCAAAATTTTAGAATTTTAACTAAATATAATTGCGCATATTTTAGTCCAAAAATTATTTTTTTTATAATTACAAAATTTTAAACATGGCCGCCATCTTGATTTTTTTAAATAGCAACATAGGTCATGTGATATACCATTTGAAAGGGATTAACACCCTGATTACAAAAATGTATCACACATGGGGTCTAAACACAACAGAAAGGATATTATTAGGGAGCGTAGAAGGCTGTGCATTTGACACAAGACGTCAAATACATACATTTTTGTAATCAGGGTGTTAAACCCTTTCAAATGGTACATCACATGACCTGTTGCTATTTAAAAAATCAAGATGGCGGCCATGCTTAAAATTTTGTAATTATAAAAATAAATAATTTTTGAGCTAAAATATGCGCAAATATATTTAGTTGAAATTCTAAAATTTTGGGTTTTGTATGTTGAACCGTTTAAGCACTATAGGTTTGGTTCCATCTTTAACAGCTACCCTGTATATCACAGGACGAAACTGATCGACAAATAAAAACAAAACAATATATTATTTTTAGAAATATGATTCTTCACTTACATCCTTAAATTATGTTTGGATTGCAGTCTTGATGCCGTATTAATGGTTTTGAAATATCTACCAACAAGACTGTTGTATGTATTGTAGCTGGAGTCTTCGATCCTTACAGAATTTTTCATCCAACGAAAATCTGTACAGAGGAAAAAGGACTCTAAATTTTCTGGGGGATGGCTTGTTATGGTGTTGCGGGGTGGCAACGCAACACAAACTCGATTCACTAGTAATGAACGAAAATGTGTTACAGAATCAAATTAATAAATTAAATATGAGAATGTCATCATCAATCAAATTTAAAAAATATGACCAAGGAATGACGGAGGCATTAAGACAGACAGAGTTACACATACATAACATTGAACAACAATTTGTTAACTATAGGGATAACATAGAAACTTTAGAAAACGAATATCACAATACCATAATTGAAATGCTAAAAGTTCAATAAAGAACGCAGAAAAATTTAATAGACTTATCCAGAGCACTGGACAGGCAGTCAATAATATCTTCCTGTCGTCAACATCAAAGTTCCGAAATTCTCCAACACGACCTTACAACCCTTAAGACAGAGGTGGCTCAATCAAATTAAGATTTGGCCATTCCGATAGAATATCTCTTAAAATTCTATCAACTCCCTATCTGTGATTGCAGTTTCACAAACGATAAAATTTTTATAATGTAAGAGTTCCGATCTGTCTAAAAAGTTTATCCTGGCAAATTTACGAACTAGTAACTGTCCCATTTGCCTGGCAAAATCAAACCTGTGGAATTCAGCATGAAATAACCTTCCTGGCCGTGTCAAATAACGAACAAATAGACCAAGACAAAATTAGACAAATATCAGGTAGAGGTTGCAACACTGTAAGCCATTTTCCCATGTTTTATCCCAAGATTTTCCGCAGATGCATTTCAAGGTCCCGCATGTGCAATAAAATTATTCAATGGTGCTCCTGTAGATGTAATTAATCACCATTGCCCCCCATAAGTTGCCCCAAATCGGCAACAACAGTCATTACCGAAATCGATGAAGAAATCTTCGTAATCACCCACCCACCCCAAAAACCAATGTAATAGTAAGCAATTAGGGGGTGGGTGGTTCAGTCGTAGAGTCTCTGTCTGCGGATTTAAGAGTCACAGGTTCGAATCCCACCGTTTATTTATTTAAAATTAATTCTGGTACCTTGGTAGGATTCCCCACTCGACTATTCACTATTGGGCTCTACTTAACAGTGCTGTTCTTAAAGTGGCGCTGGGAAATAGTAACAAAGCGTACACAGAACACGAGGAGAAGTAACTTTAGTAGTTGAAGCCGATGACACACAAAAAAAATAGCTAGCAATTCCTTCCTGTTTTTTTTTAAACATTATAAATTTTGTTTTGACTTTGTTGCTTAATCTTTTTTTACTTTTAAGTTTTGAAGATTTTCGGCATCGTGGGGCAACACATGACTTTGCTCTTATGTACGGCGCGGGCTTGGAGAACTATCTTTGTTTACAGTGTTCCTCCCAATGTATGAAATTAAGATGGCGTTCCTGTACCAGAATGGAGTCGAAAGTTATAAAAACTGAGAGTCTATAATTCAGATCACATAATCACACCAATGATGCTGTTTTTCTTTCGTCTACACTCCATACCATCTATATTGGATAGGGTAAATTCAGTGACACCAATAGTAATATGAAAAGAAATTACATAACAGGCACATGTAATTACATAACAAAATATTATAAACAACATAAGAAGAAAAGCAGTGAATCTCACAACTAAGTAAACACATTCCTATTTTTACCTAATTCGATGGTCAGTTTCCATAAGTAAGTTTAATAAATTCCATCAAATCAGGTTTTATAAATAGCCCATTTATTTAAAAACCTTGTCTTAGTTTATACAGTTCTTAATTGTTTTAGAGAAATGTTGACTTATTGCGCTAATTCAGGACTTGTTATGAAACAAATTAAACAAAAAAGTACAGATATCTATTTTTGACTCCAATATATTTACTAAAAATCGTAGTAATACAAAGAAACCTAAAACTAAAAACAAAAACCGGCAAACTTTTAATTTGGGCGGGTAATAAAACGTATGTCTACACTAATGGGGTATACGAGGTTATGTGAGACTTTTCATTTTAATTTGCGTCCAGGCCGTTGGAGACTAAGCCGGTTGGCGTAGCTAGGTATGGGTTAATATTTTCTAGTTGCTGCTTCGTCTTCTTTGTCTGGCAGAACAAGGGGAGCAGCAATAAGTATATATACGTTTTAGTATCCTCGCAAACTACAAATCGGTCTCAGAGCCTAATTCATTAAAAGTTTCATTTATTGTGAAAAAAAGTTATCTTCTTCAGGGTCATCAACGTCTGGCACCACAGTTTCATCCTGAATGCCTTCTTCAGCTAACAAATTAGTAAAAACGAGTCTACAGTCTTCCGGTACGCTACTAGAATTGCAAATCTCCTTTAAATGCAGAAATTGGTTTCTTTCCTGTGTGTAATGGTTTGAGACAAGCTTTCATCGAACCAACTGTAACTCGCCGTCCTATACGTGGAAGAATCATAATGCTGCGAAAATCTTCATCGAGGTCCGTTTTTATTTTCATTTCAAACGGGGAGGCCTTCTCATATCTTATCCTTTTAATATGGTGCCAGTTTACAACGTTACCATCTGTATCCTTATTTCGGCTTACTACATACAATTAGTTTAGCCAGAGTTAAGAAAACCGATGTCAGCTTTCTGAAAAACTTGATACTTGGCATTATTTTGTTTTGCTCTTCGAGCAATTCTCACTCATTCATGGGGTAAATATGCAGGTACATTTTCTACTATTGTTTTGATTCTTACATGCATAGAATTAAATTCCATCTGACTGTGGTCAGAAACTAAAAAAATTAAAGTTGAAGGTGGTAGCCATGTGTGAGTTATAAGTTCAAAAAAGGTAAATCAAACGAGGGTGGTCCTTAGGATCTCACAAGAGTATTTTATTACGACCGGTTTCGAGGATCAGATCCTCATCATCAGGTAAGGTCTAAAATAGAGAGGAAAAACGAATGAGCTCATAACTAATAAAGTGGGTTTAAACATTTTAATATGAAAGTTGTCAAATATCAAGAACTCACCCGTAGTTTTTTCTTCTTTTCATTTTAACACCATTTCCTTTTTCCGTTGATTGTTACCAACTTCTTAATTTGAATATTAGTACATCTAAAATTATTTTCCAACGCTAATGCTAGACTCTACTTTTAACAATAATAATTTATTTATTTCATTTTGTTTATTATTACGTACAAATTCAAACAATTCATTTTATAAACCTATATTATTATTAAGAAACATTTATTTTTTCGCCAACGCCATCTATTAGCCGATGGTCAAAATATTTAAATTTGACAACCTCTAAACTGTTATCTTAAATATTAGAATGGTTAATTCATCTATTCATACCTAGAGGGCGTTAATCAGTATATTTAATCTAAATAAAATTTAATTCCTGTAGAATTATAAACACTTGTCCAAGAACCCATTTTAGTGCTTTTAGGGTTTAAAAAGTTTTTAAATTTGTTTGTCTTAATTGTTCGTCCGTTCGTGAAATATTTTAATAATTTTAATTAATAGTTTTAGACCTACTTTTGTTTATGTGTTTTGACATCAACTTTTTGTTGCAACTATTGTTTTTTATGTATTTAAAAAAATACTCGCATACTTGTTTTTACACCGACCCTGGGATAATTCTCTTGGCTTAGTCTTAAATAGATGAGTAATTACGGGAGAGTTCTTGATATTTGACAACTTTCATATTAAAATGTTTAAACCCACTTTATTAGTTATGAGCTCATTCGTTTTTCCTCTCTATTTTAGACCTTACCTGATGATAAGGATCTGATCCTCGAAACCGGTCGTAATAAAATACTCTCGTGAGATCCTAAGGAACACCCTCGTTTGATTTACCTTTTTTGAACTAAAAAAATGTTGCTCAATTATATTAATCTGTAAAACTTGCACTGCATAAATAAACATGGCAGCTACAAATTGGCTTTTTTTTGGCCCCCACATGTATCGCTAAATAGCCTTACATTTTCGATACTAGCAGGAAGACTTTTTAAGTGATGAAATAGACATGACGCTATTTCGCACGAGCCACGTGAGTCTTCTACCTCAGACCACATGTAGCATTAACCAATATTGTTTCTACAGTAAAAAATAATAAAATTATATGTGGCTAGCTTGGTCTTGTAAAAAAGAATGGAGTTTGTAGGATCTGTGGGTACATACAATACCTGCTGCAAATCAAAGTTAGCAGATTTTAGTTTTTCAGAAGTTTCTTTGACTTGTCCAAGATTTTTTCCTTCCTGGTCCTCTCTTTATTTTTTATGTGAAGGTTGTATTGTTCAAGCATATTTGCCTTGGTTTCAGCATTGGCAGCCTCATACGATGTGCATATTGGACATTGGTCCTTTCTGGGATATGAAATGTTAAGCTAAAATGTGTTCTAAAAATATGATGATAGTAAGACTCTTTTAGGTTCTCCTTGTTTTCTTTTGTACATTTCTCTTTGTATAACCTGTACATCTGCTTTATATTTAATTTCGGATCCAAATACATTTTTCTAGAATCTTTCATACAGTAATGAGAAGCGACTGTTGGATTTTTTTTTATATGATGTTTTAAAAGTCTAGTGTCACCTCTGGTATTTTTGTGGTGCCATAACCTCCTCTTATCTTTTCAGTGGTATTACTGAGTAGAAAGCGTTTTTTATGGCGAAGTTAAGAAATCCCTTTTTAATACCTAGGGTATTAGCAGCATTGTCCTACATACATTAATTCTAGAGTCTTTAATCTTTAGGAAAAATTTCATGGATTTGGATCTTCTTAAGTTATTTGACGTTGTGCAGTTGTTCTTAATTTACAATCTGTAACTTCAACTAAATTATTAACGAAATCAAATGTCAATATTTAAAAGATTCCAGTATGATATATAAATATTATTCTTTTTTCCTGACTTATTCGAGTACTACTCTTAATTCTAAACCAAATTTTTGTAGTTAGCCACATTTGGAACTAAACCATCGAATTATTATGTCACAAAATGCTGATAGATACTTTTATTTCAACATATGATCAAACAACGTATTTGTGTGTACATTTACTGCAACAAGTTGGAATTAGAATTAGAATTTCTTTATTATAAGAAGTCAATAAAAAATTCAATCAATAGGATCTTTCTTTTACTCGCTGACTGCAATTGAAGCTGAAGATAAATATAATAATAGTCTGAAAAAAAAAAACGTAGATGGAATCTGAAAAACTATTGTATACAAGATGATCCTTTCAATATTCCATTGACTATTTTCAATCGTTTTACAAACGGAAAGTGTCTATTGTGCGCTGTATTATTGTGTTTGTAGCAATAAATTCTGTATAGCACTAAACACATTCTTCGAAATCCTTATTCCGAATTCCGAATCCTTGCAATAAAGACGATAAAAATTTAAACGTTAAAAGAGGATCTGCACTCCGGGATTCACAATTGATGTGTTTAACAAAGAAAAAGAAACGTTATATATGTTTGTTTGCATAGGCAAAAGCAAATATTCGTCTCCATTTAGGAGTTCTATTAAAATTCGCTATGTCAGGGTCTAGACGAAATTCTTTGCTAGTTAAACAGAGCCGCTTTCAGTAAAGATTAGAATTGAATTGGATAACTGCTTCTTTGATGACTGTTGAAGCGTGGAAGCACTGCACATTTCCAAATATATAGGAGTGCATATCTAGCGCCAATGGGACTATCCTAGAAACTAATTCGATATGGCGGTAAATTGAAATAAAGTGTAGTGTAATTTTATTGTTAAATTTAAATTTACCACCAAAATCATCAATTTCCGCATAGCAAATATTTGAAAAATATATTGCTTGTTGCACTAAGCCAGTTGTTAATTCAGGCGCTATTTTTGTTTTGATAGTTAAAAAAACTCGTAATTTAAATTTGTTGACATATAATTTTTCATAATAGATGACTATTTAGACAGAGTACCAAGGACCGAGGAAGCAATAGAAGTTATAAATAACGTTATTCATATCCATAAAGAAGGAGAATTTGAATTAAGAGGATGGGTTTGTAATTCCAAAGAAAATGCCAGATAACCTCAGAAGATTTTAGAAGACAAAGAGAGAGTTCAAAGAATTTCAGGTTTAAAATGGATCCCATTAGAAGATTGTTTTATATTTACTATAGATTTTACTAAAATAGATAAAGATATTTTAAACGAAAAAGCAATTCCTACAAAACTAGAGTTATAATGTCATTGTTTGATCCTTTAGGACTAGTAGGTCATCATACCATTAAAGCAAAAATACTGTTTGAAAGAGTGGACTGAAATGGAACGATAAGATCACTATAGACCAAAATCAAAAGTGGAAAAGATGGATACGAAATTTTCAACAAATCAAAAAACTCAAATTTCCGAGAAGCTATAATAAAACTTTTGAAGAAGAGACCATAGTTCAACTGCACATATTTTGCGACTCAAGTGAAAAAGCCTTTGCAACAGTAGGATATTTGAGTTTCGAAAAGAATACATAATGAAACTAAAGTATCCTTTGTTATGTCTAGAATACAAGTAGTAATTACAATATCTCGTATAGAATTACAAGCTACAATTTTGGGTTCACGTCAAGCAAATACTATAGTAAAAGAACATTTTTTAACAATTTCCAAAATATACCTTTGGACAGATTGTAGAATAGTTTTGTATTGGATAAAATCTGATGTAAGAACGTTTAAACCTTTTGTTTCTCCCAGAATAGGAGAAATTTAAAAAAACTGGCATAGAAAGTTCAAAGTTCTTTTGAAAAATAAGCCAGCACCAGAAAAACACGATTGAAAAATGAGAACAGGAGGAAACAACAGAGGCATGAAAAAGAAATAGAACTGCTAAATATAGAGATTGAAAATAAAAGAAAAATAGATTATTTAAATGCATTTATTTAATAAAAATTACAATTAATGAACATTTTCATTTATAAATATTGTTCTGTACTGAACATGTCACAATATTTCTTCTGCATGAACATTTTCATTGTCCATATTTTGCAAGTCTCCTTCTACTATTTCATTCTCAATTTGATCATGTAAGTATTCATTTATTTCGACTGCCGTGTCATGTAATACAGCCGTTACCACTTTAATTGTCATTGCAGTATCAATATCTACTTTTATTCCTTGAGATAAAATCGGAAATCTGTATTTTCACACTCCATACTGGCGTTCTACTACATTACGGGTTCTAAGAAAAGCTTCATTGTATAAATTTTCTGGTTCATTGTTCACAGTCTGCAAAAGCGTTAACAAATTCCTTTTGAGAGAGTAACCACTATCGTCTACTAAGTGAAAACTTCTAAAATGTCCATTTTCAAAATTATATTTCAGTCTGGAATTAATAAAAATGGTTTTATCATGACAGCTACCTGGCCATCGCGCCACAATGTTCCTAATTTTCAGCTGAAAATCTGACACAGTTTGTATGTTCACAGAAAATAACCTTTTTATTTTTCGGTATATTTCCGCCTCTTCGTTACTCAAATAAAGTGATTATTTAGCTGGTGTCATGATCCTAACATGTGTTCAATATATTGCCCCACAACATCGAGAAAACTTGAAATTTCATATAAATTTTGTACAGTTTTATTGAGATCCTCTAAAAATTCAGACATTTTAATAAAGTCCCTTCTTAGAGATGCAATCACACGAATAACTAGTTTAACTATTCTGCTATTGAAGCATCAGATATTCCGACAAAATCAGAAACAGATAGTAACATATTTCCCATAATATCGTAACGTTAACAATAGTTTTGTTGATGCTTTATAGGTCCACCTCTAAAAATGTATGTTAGCAGGTAAACAAATTTTTGTTAATTGTAATACAGTAAAGAACATCGGCAGTCAAGAGCGGTGAGGGCGGGGAACTGATGCGGTATAGTCTATTTTTATGTATGAGAGAGTAATAAAACAGAATTTCTAATGCAAAACTTAGTACGGTCATTTTAAATATTTTTACAGAATAATCTAAATATTTCCTAAAATTGTAATATATGTACCTGAGCTATTACAAGTTTTGGGTCTTTTATTGGTCCTTTATAAACATAAGCTGTATAGAACAAGAGGAAAAGGTTTGGACAGGCCAAAAGCCCTGTGTATTAAAGATTACATAGCCGTATCTTAAGATTATTTTCAATAAGTACCTATTTGCCAATTTTGTTTTATTTTAATTCCAAGAATTTCTTACAGTAATCAAATTATAAGTAGATAAATACCTTTCCAACAAATTTCACCGAAAATGCGATTATAGGTTTTCCATTTAGTAAGTAGGTCCAAGTTGTGTATTCTTGACAGTTTACTAAATGTCGTTTAGTTGCAACTTGCAAGGTGCAGTGTGAATTCTAGTGTGATCATGGAAAATTTGGAAGGGCCGCGTAAACGACAAAAAAATCGGTCCTTTAACAGTTAATGAAAAAACATTAATATGTAATTGTTTTAAGTCATTTACAGACAAACATTTATGTAAAAGTGTTGATGACACAGTGGAAGTCTACGATTTACAGAGTTGTTAAAGAAGAGAATTGTGGCGAGTTTCAAACAGCACGTAAAGCTCCAGGAAAACCAAAATTTCAATTAGAAAATCTTTTGAAAGAAAGACTTCGAAGGAAAGTGCATGCGTTCTTCTTTAGAAAAGAATTTCCGACAGTAGACAAAGTTCTTGCCACGGTTCGAGATGATAAGGATTACCCTGAAATGAGTCGAAGCACACTATGGAAACTTTTAAAAGAAATAGGTTTTCTATGGAAAAAGCATTCCAGAAAGTCTATTTTAATAGAAAGCGATAGAAGCGATATTGGAGAACGGAGAAGAAATTACATAAGGTCTATAAAAGAAATGAGAAACCAAAGAAAAAATATATTTTATTTAGATGAAACATGGATCAACGAGGGACACAAACCAAATAAATTTTGGCAAGATGAAACTGTTACAAGTCGAAGACAGGCTTTTTTAAATAATTTATCTACTGGTTTAAATCCACCATCTGGAAAGGGGCGCAGACTAATAATAGTACACATCGGTAGTTCAAACGATTTTGTTAAAGGTGGTTTATTGACTTTTGAATCTACTCGTACCGGTGACTACCATGAGGACATGAATGCTGATGTCTTTAAAGAGTGGTTCGAACAAATTATAGATCTTCTTCCTCAGAACTGTATAATAGTAATGGATAATGCAAGTTATCACTCGAAACTTATAGAAGAAATGCCCACAACCAAGTGGTTAAAAAAAGATTTACAGAATTGGCTAAATTCTAAGAATATTAAGTTCCATCCCGGTTCTGTGAGAAAAGAACTGTATCATTTGTGTTCCCTTCATAAAAAGAAATTAAAAAAATATGAAATTGATGAAATTGCAAAAAATCGTAAGATGACGGTGGTTAGATCACCACCATACCATTGCGAAGTAAACCCGATTGAACTGATTTGGGCACAGTTAAAGGGAGAAGTTTCAAGAAAAAATAATTCTTTTAAAATGAGTGATGTTAAACAGTTGTTTTTGGAGGCTGTAAATAATGTGAAGCCTGAAAACTGGGAAAAGGCAGTAAATCATACGATTAAAGAAGAAGAGAAAATGTGTAAGTTGGACAATATTACTGATGAAATGATCGAGCCACTCATTGTAAATATTGGTTGCGACAGTTCATCTTCCGATTTCGATTCTGATTTGGATTTGTAGGTAAGAAGTAGTTTTTATATCAAAATTATTATTTATGAACGTAACGTTGTTTATAAGTCAAAGTTTAAACCCTTCTACCTACATAACCCGTTTGACACAATGTTCTTAACATACCTTGTGGAAAAATGAAATATTTTAGAAAAAATTTTACGTTCAGCTATTTAGAAGTTATAAGCAGGTTAATTAGGTGAAAATATAAGTATAAAGTGATATTATGGTTATACAGCTATTATAATAAGATAAGCGTTTGGATTAACAATCAACTGATTTAATAGAACATGTAATGTACTTTTTTTAGCTGTAGAGATTAGAAAAAAGGATGCTTTATATAAATAAAAAAAAATACTATTTCATTACTATTTAAAATATTGTATAATTTGTCTATATGAATCTTGTTTTAATTAATGTTATTAATATTTATTTGTAATGGATACACAATTCATATTTTTTTCTAGAATTAGTCTCTTGTTCAATTTGTTGGTCTTTAGTGTTTGAGCTTCTCTCTTTATTTGCATCAGTTTTAAATTTTCTTCCTAAACCTGCAAACAAATTATAAAACCAAATTCAAAAATAGTTTTATAGTCAGTTATTTAAACTCAAAAATATTTAAAAATATGAATTATTTAATGTATTATGTTCAATAAAATGTAGAACTATGCAAGAAAAAATGAAAAAGAATATTAAGAGGTTGTTGTTTTTCTCTCCAAATAAATAAATGAATAAATAAAATAAATGATATTAACCTTTTTATTTTTTATTAATTTTTCCAAATTTTTCTAGCTTTTTTATTCGATTTCATTTATTTTTATAATTTTTTCCTAAATTTTCCTTAGTTATACTATTATTATCTTTCAATATCACCTTGTTTCTCATTTTTTGTTATGCAATATTATGTAAAAAGGAAGAAAAATTGTATTTGATGTGATTTATGTATTAAAATAAAAAACCCCTACGTAATATGTAAACTGTAAACTCAAACAAAAATATTTCGCACACATTTCAAAAAGTTTTTACCGGAATATTTTGGAAAACAATGTTTTTGACTGCATAAAAAAGGTCCATTAGGAGTATTTTACCTCTTTTTGTGGTCTACCATTTAGGGAAATATTGATTAAAACCCAATTTCAATGTATTATGTGCGGTTCTTATCAAGTACGGGTTAAGGCGAGTCCCTTTTATAACGTATGATCCTCAATTTTTCAGAAAATACATTAAATACATTGTCGGGAATATAATATTTGCTTTTTCTGCCACCGAACAACTCTACCATTTCCAGCCCCTCCACCCTCGGTATCACGTTTTTTGCTCCATTCAAGTCAGCTTACTACCAAGAGTGTGACAAAGAGATAAAAGATAAATAATGTAAGAAAATCAATAAAATAGATATCGCCTGATTTGCTAAAAATGCTTTCAACAGAGCTGCATCTATTGAGAAAGCTGTAAATAGTTTTTGAAACACAGGGATCTTCCATTCAATCCCGATGTTTTTGTTAAGAAGAGTTAATATTTTTACCAGTAGCTGACTAATATCAAAATGATCCTCATTCTCTACGAACTTTTTCACCGGTTCTCCTAGATAAATTAACAAAACCAGGGTCTATAAGTGGAATTCAAAATAAAAAATAACTAAAATCATCGTCAACATCAAAAGATTCTTCATCTCAAACGGAGTTAAAAGAAGTTTCAGATATTGATTCGAGCGACGATAGGAATAAAGCTGTAATGTCAAAAAATAAGAACGTGTCTAGTAATGTCAGTGAGAAATACCTTCTACCGATATTACCAGTTAATAATTACACAAAAAGAAGCAGGCAAAATTATGAGTAATTTTTTTTTATTTTTTTGTTCAATTGACCATTATTGATACTGTGTTTTCAAAAAATGTGAAAGAATTACCAGCCGTTGAAAGATTATAAGAATTTAAGAAAATAGATAATATAAAAGAATTTTTGTAAAAAAAAAGGTTAAAGGTAAATAAAATAAAGTTTGAAAGAGGTAACTATTTAAAAAGGTTGAAAAGGAGCTGGAGATTAAAAAATTAGAAAAATATTTTTGTAATGGGGCTTGAGGAAGCACAGAATGTAAACATGGGGTTAAGCACAGTTTAAAAAAGGGTAATAATAAAGGAATTAGAGCTGATAGATATAAGAAGAGGCAAAGAAGAAGAAAAAAGATAGGACGACCAGATTATAGACGATACAAAAGTAGAAAGACGAAAAGACATGTAGAAAAGACATTAAAGAGTTTATTTTAGTTACAATAATGTAAATTTTGATTCATTTTTGTTTTTTAGACATTTAAACTCAATCCAAAGAGATATTAGATATTAGATATTTTAAAATTGACCGTATCAAATACTAGGTATATCATTAATAAGCTTTTAGTTCAGAATTACGGTCAGCACTCACCTTTTTTGAATTTGTAGACCAAAGCGCGTTTATAAATGGAACAACTTCAATGTCTTACCCTTCACTAAAATAAACCCAGTAGTTCTATAAATCGCAGCTGTAGTCCCAGTCGTTGGGAATAATGACGTTATTTCCCTACGTTAACTGACGAATTATCCACTGATTGACTCATTGTGTCCCAACTGTTGTTGCAAAACACAAAAAACTAATAAATTCCTGATTTGTTTTCCAATAGGAGTCATTTCGTGAAGTGGTAAGGGCTCTTTATGTACAGTTTGTTTTATAAGTAATGGTCATCGTCTACAGGTTTTATCATTCTTCGATAATGTTTGACTTTAGCTCTTCAGAGATCTGATTATACACTAAAACCAGTGTCACATAGATTTAATCCAGATGCATCTTTATTTTTAAAGACTTTTATATTCATATATTTTTGAATTTGTTTAGAAATCATAGTCTTACAGTTTTGTTTTTCTTGCAGTAGAAATATTGATTTAATCTGTGAAGAAAAAAAAGTTGTTGCTAAGTATAATATAATTGTCATATTGGTGACACAAATAAGATTTAAGAAAAGAGAATGAAGTAACTCTCTTTTAGTTTTTACTAGCATATTATGAATAATACCTCAATAAAAGTTAATGAGCAAAAAAGTTTTTTTCCCCCAAATTGAATGACATCATCATCCACTTGAAAAAAGGTATACCTACAGAATTAATATAGGTGGCAATTAGACATGTAGAATCTATTTTCGTGTTAAAACCTCATTATTTCCAGAGTATATATAAACGCTCTCTCTCGCAATTACTGTCAGACACAGAATGGAACCTTTAAAACGGCAACAAAAATAAACCTCCAAATATTACCGCTATAGCTAACCATACACTGTAATATTTCGATCGAATCAAGGCGTCTTCAAATAGCACACCTAGTGGGCGCTAATTCAGAATTAATTAAGTTTTTGTCTTCAAATTACGAATTAAATTGCACTGCACCGGGTCTTGTTTGTCTTTAAGTGAACTTGCATTATAGCAGTCAACAATACCCGAAGTTGAAGTAAAAGGGATAGAGGTAAACAAATAAAATTCATGGAATATAGCGTCTACTTTATGTTGTATGAGCGTATTGTTTTAGGGAGAACTGAGATAAGTAAAATGAGAATAATTTATAAAATTGGTTAATAATATATTTAGGTTTAAATCTTTAAAACAAAAAAAAGGTATATATTGATGAGTTTCAAAAAAACATTGTTTCCCTTGCCACCGTTTTATTTTCTTTGTCATTCTTGAATAAATTCGTCCTTTCCTCCATTATACTTCGATAGCTACGTCCTCGAGATCACATAGGTAGCTTGTCACTTATTGCTTTTGCGTATTGTTGAAAGAAAAGTATGAATCATGTACATGATTGTCCTACTGATATGACGATACCTATTCATTACTTGTTTTTACGTATCTTTGTTTGATTGTGAATGTTTACGTTAGCGTTTTTTGTTTTAGTGATACAGTGAAATAATGTGAAGAAAAAGAAAAGCAGATACTCAATACATTAAAAAGGAAAATGAGGAAAATAGGGAAGAAAATAAAGGAAATATCGTCAAGCAATAGTAAGTAAAATTTTAATAGTCCAAAACCTATTTTAAATAGAATAATTTATTTTAAAAATCAATAAATATATGGCCAAATTTTTCACCTTAATAATGTATAAAAAATTTTTTTTTTATCTCGAAAATCATTGAACAAATATCATTTCCATTTCAAAATTGTAAAATGTTTTTCTTTCTCAATTCGAAAAAGATTAAGGCATTATACTTAACAGAATATAATAAACGTCATTTTTACTCCGAAAATGGTCAAATAAAATGGATGGTTAAGTAGTTAACGATTATTTCGTTACGAAATTGATCGTTTTCATTTCAGGAATAAGAAAATATCACAACAAATCATTTTCAGTTCGATAATAATATGTTAAAGAATTGTTGGTAACCCAATATTTATTTTTCCTTACAAAATAACTGAATAGTTAATAACAATACTATTAAGATTAGTTACGCACCCTAATCATTACTTTCATCTCGAAAATAAAACAATACCATTTTAACAGATTCAAAACTATGATTATTATAATAAGAATCATTCAATTTCGAAACAAGAATGGTAACATTTCAAATTGGGTATATAGTGTACCTTTTACAGGGAGCTCGTCAACCTCTAGCAGTGCCTCTTCATCCGAGACTGTGGCAGATTAAGAGGTACCTCCAAATGACATTCAAAATATTCTGGGGGTAGATTTAAATAAAGAGATCAAGATCGCCGAAGAAATTGCAAGCAGATGGAAAAGTTACCTAACAACGGGAATAGAAAAAAAGGAACGTCACGAATCGATAAATCGTTGGAACACGCCTAAAAACTGCTTATTCTTAAAATTTCCAAAATTAAAAATTTTTTGGCCCCACTGTACCTGAAAAAGGAAAATTTTCTTCAGAATACTCAAGAAATGTTTGGAAGGGAACTTACTCCTTTAGGAGCAGTAATTTCGACAGTTTAAACAGATGTCAAGAAACATAATGTGTAACATTTGAATTTAACCATAAGGTATATGGCTATAAAGCAGTTATTCATTAAAATAGGGAATCTGAATTAGTTTCTAGGTTTAATGTTGAATATTCGGGATTGCAATAATTATTGTTGCAATTTAAAGGTATTATTTGCGCTTGTTTTGTCCAGCAGCTTCTGTACTCAGTACTTATAAGGTCCATGTATACACACATTTAAACAACTGTGATTACCTCATATACTTTGATTTTCTTTTACTAGCACTGCGCAACTTCCTGAGTGCCTTTTAAAAGGAGATAGAAAACTCCACCATTTTGAACCCTTATTACGTGTTGCCCACATCTTGGCGCAATATTTTTAATAGGTGCGTTTTAATCATCCGTTTCTGCTTCGGAATTGTCGGTTTTCTTGTTTTAATCTGACAGGTTAAAACGACTAAATCGACAATTCCGGAAGCAGAAGCGGATTATTAAAACGCACCTGATATTTTGCTTGCTGCTGTCAGTGTCAGTGAATATTATTTTTGGAGTCACAATTTATTGCCAAAGAATCAGTTAGCTCACTCGGACCAGTTGAAAGTTCCAAAATAACATCCACTCCAGGGATACAAATTCAGGATACGCAGAAGACTGCTGTTTTATTATAGACGGTTGTCATATATTCTATTATTCGAGTTGCGCGGTGTATAAACTGGAACATTGAGATCAAAAGTACCGACGCAGAGTGAGCGATCTAATTCTTTAGCTCTAAACTGTGTCATAGGGTTTAAAATGGCCGCGCCCTATGTTGGGCGTGTCGGACCTCTCTCTTGTCCCGTATAGTAATCAAAGTATGTGGATTACCTAGTTTGGTGGATCGACAGGCGACGGCTGATTTCTATCAACTTACTGTCAAAAGCGTTCTTCACGAGTCTTTTCCATAGATGCAGGGGTTTTTCTGCGACACTCTGGGCGAGTATGTGGCTGCCCTGTATTCAAGATGTCTGTCTAGCGTTTCCGCCACGACGGTAATTGTGGGTATATGTTCAGTTTGGGGTAGGTAGGACCTCTATTTGAGTTTAGCTAGGCCAATTATTTCATTTTAGAGATTTGTTTGGTTATTTTAGCCCTTTCTGTCAAGACTTTATTTCATAATAGAGGGCGCCTAGGAGACATCATTTGTCACTAAGGTATGTTGGTATTGGTGGTTTTTGGAAGTGATGTCGCTTCTTCAATTTGGGGGTTCATTTTGCACGTGGATTAGTAAAGGCAGTTTTAAAATTTAGTGGAATTCTTTTCCATCCATAATTGGGATATTGCGAAACAACTTTTTGTTTAAAACTGCAACATTGTGTGATTTGGTTGTATTTTTGGTTGAACACATGTTGTAATAGCTCTTAGGAGG
Source organism: Psylliodes chrysocephalus (assembly GCA_927349885.1). NCBI lineage: Eukaryota > Metazoa > Arthropoda > Insecta > Coleoptera > Chrysomelidae > Psylliodes > Psylliodes chrysocephalus. The sequence goes on along the minus strand of OV651821.1, from coordinate 664,983 downwards.
ATATATTTAACCATGTTTTGGATCTCATAAAGGTAAATTCCTTCTAAAAAGAACTGTTATTAACGAAATAAAATAAAAAAACTAAGTAATAATGATTAGATATAAAAGCAATAACAAAACTTAAAATATAAAATGCCAGAACTGTCAACAATAACAATCAACAATCAGAAGTCTATAAAATTTCCAACTTAAATTTAAAACAGAGTACTTATAGTTAACTGAAACTAGTTATTACTTTACTTTTCTTTTTTTTTTCTCAAAACATAATTTTATGAAAGATGGTTCTATTTTGTATTATACTTAAACGGAAAAATATCAGAACAATTCTACACAGCTGCTATGTATGGACAGCTATAACCCTTCCAACTCAACTTTGACCATCGCCATTTTCTAATAGTGTGTAAACATAGAAATTTCTCAACTGGCACACACATCGCGTCGTATATTGTCGTTATGCTTGCTGACTTTGATAGCTATTTTATAGAGGTCTTAGCTGAGTCGAAATTCTCGGACTGCAAGAGAAAGATTACTTTAAACTTTATAATTTTGGAATGTCGATCTAAAGTGTCTGCAGATGACTCGGCGCCGATTCAGCGTATTGAAAATGAGTTTCCGAAATGATTCGAGTAGATGATTTAGTAAAATTCGTTTATCTAAGGTATATTTTAATAGTGTTAGTCTGGGACGTTATTCCCACATTTCTTTAGCTCTATCATAGTTTTCATCAGAAATTGGTTTACCTTTTAATTTGTAAAAATAGTATATTACACAACGAGGTGGGAAGAGTTTCATTCCTGTCGTGAGATTAGTTAGATCACCGAGACGCGAAGCGTCGAGGTTAGCTATGATCTCGAGACAGGAATGAAACTTCCTACCGATGTTTGTATACTATTTTATTTACAACCATCATGTTTCGATCATAGTTAATAAATCCATGTTTCGTTCTGAACATACCTAAAATATTAAATTTAACGACAAATTACCAAGCGCGCGGTTTCCTCAGAATAATCAAGTAAATATATTGTTAATATGATTACGGGGTAAACAACTGTCACCAATATAAATAAATGTAAATAAAGCCGGATATTAAATTCGCGAATAATAATATCAATAAGTAGTTTGTTATATTTTAGATCATTGTTGTTTTTTATTGTTTGCCATTAAATAGGTATTATAAAATTTATCAAACACTGTGTTATTATTTTTTTTTTTAATATAAAAAATATTCATCTAGAATAGAAGAAATGAGGGCGGGAAGTAGAGGTGTGTAATGTGACACTTCCCAACCTTCAATGACGTTAGTAATGACAACATTACATATATGGTTGTAAATAAAGATATTTACCCATAATTCACAAATCGATGCATAAAAACTTTACTCTGCACATTACTTTGTTTTGGGACAAAAAACGAGAGAGCTTTCGCCCTCGGCGAAAGTCCTGGACCTTTTTACACACTCGATTGAGAGTATATAATAGACTATTAGATGGATAGCAAACTATATACTCTGCAAATATGATGAAAACTGACCAAATATTCGTAATAATGCATTCTTGATTATTATTAGAACAAAGCTTAAGGATTCTAATTCAAGTAATAATTTTTATCATAAGTAATAAGGGAGATAATTAAGGTAAACTAACACCACATGTCACCACATGTGGGAAAAGAAGATTATATTTAACTACATAAAGCAACTATTTTAGTAAAACAATATTTATATAATTCAATAATTAAAAACAATTATTATTGTTAAAGACAGATCTATTTTTTAAGTGTTTCTGTGTTAGAAACTTACTTATGCGACATTTTCTGCAAATATTTTCTCGGATTAAACATATTATTACCACTAAATAGGATTTTTAACCATTGTTAAAGAACGTCTTTAGGAATCAAAATAATATTTCATAATACTGTTTTGCATTCTCTCTAGAGACTCTCGTCTTCACAGTCACTACCCCTATTAAGAGTCAAATATAAAATTAATTGAAATTTCTGTTAGCATTTTATTTCTCACGAATACCCAATAAATTCTAAATACGTTTTTAAAAATTTTTAAATAACCGATAATTCCAATTCGTATCGCCACTTCGTATAGAGACCCAAATTGGATATCGCAAAATTGCTCATCATCAAATTTCGACCGTCCAATCCCAATCCGGTAAAATCCAAATTGGGTTTTTGTCACCGAATTTCGTTCGTCACGGATCACGGAGTCTTTTTATGAAATTAATCGCTGGAGCTTGGTCTGTCCACCGAGCGAATGTCTATATTTTGTTTTTTGTTTGCAAACAGAATACGAGAGCATCGCAGTAGACAAGGGTGAAAGGAAACAAGGGAGGAAACAGTAGCAGCGATTTAAATGTTGGGTTCGGGCAATGCGAATTCATGGAGGAATATTGATGAAATTAATGGTATGACAAACGTTTTTTTTTATGTAATGAAATGGTTTCATTTTTCAATAAAGATATCGATTATAATTTCTACTGTCTTCGTTTCACGAGAGAATAACCCAGCTGAAGTTGCAACAATTACAATCGCAGAAATCAAATTATGTCTTCTTAAGAAAAACATAGGTACGTCATCATTTGACAAAGTAATTAATTGGTTATCGCCGCCTACTGAGGGTTATAGAAATATAGAAATAGATATTTTGTTACTACCTATATATCATTTTATTGAAATGAGATCTTATTTGTTTTTAGCAATAATTTAATTTCAAACAGGACATTGTATCAATAGAAATAGAATTTATTCATCTTTGAGAATTATACACTATACAAAGACACTAGGTACATAATGTAAAATCCTATCAGACTAGTCAAAAAAGTGTTAAGTTAAATACATTAAAAAATAAAATAATATATATACAGTGAGCATCATAAGTCTAACTCGTTACTGGAGTCTTGTTAGGAAAATCGCCGAAACAAGTCGATTTTTGTTTTCTAGAATGTACATTTTTGTATGATTAGTTTACCCTTAATTTCATCCCTTACTGGAGGGGAACAACCCTTTCGAAAAATTTAAATAGCATGGGGTGATGAGTGATAGCACATTTGAAAGAGGGTTTTATTCTCTATTCAACCATGTAAAAAATTTTGAAATTTGCTTTATTACATGTTGATTTATTAATGTTTAAAAATAACAAAACCTCACAAAATAGGAAAGCAACTAAACTAATAATGACCTTTTAATGGCAAAAAGTCTTACTTCACGGCTGAACCAAAACCGAAATCATGCAGGGCCGAATTTTAATTCTAAGGATGAGTGCGCTACGTTAATTTCCGTTATTGTGAAACAACAATAAGTCAAGAATTAATGAAGCAAATTTCAAAATTTTTTACATGGTTGAATAGGGAATAAAACCCTCTTTCAAATTGTTACGGGCTCAAAATTTTTGTGCAACAGAGATTTTTAAAATTAAAATAAACTAAAGAAAAAAATAAATAAATACTTACAGTTTAAAATAATGCTAATACATATTTAATAATTATTTATTTTACTTGAATTATTGTTTACATTCCAAAGTTCAAACAATATTGACCTTGAACTTGGACTCTTCTTTTTCCCATTATTGTTCAAAATATTAGGTACTCTTCTGTCTAAAAATAATAACATAAAATTTTAAGGTGAAGGGGGAGAAAAAGTCCTTTATATTTCACAAGGAAAGTCAATGTTTAATTATTTAACAAAACATTGAGTGCGACCGGTTTCGAAGTGTCATCACTTCATCTTCAGGCTCGCCTAGTGGAAAGGAGAATATGTGGTGTAAGGTGTGTTAACTTGGAGCAAACGATATATAAAATATTAAAAAAGAGAAAACTCACCATACTCTCCATCCACTAGGGAATACTACAAAACAAGTTTCATCAAATGTGGGGTGAAATAAATTGTAAAATGAACAAAGTTTACAAGTAATAAAAAGTTAAAAATATTTAAAAAAACAAATATTAGTCAATTAAAATAGTAAAAATTTAAAATATTCAAGACCATACAAAAAAAATCACATACATTAAACAGATTAAAAGATAAGGCTTATTTTAAACAACCTTGTTGTTTTTTCAAAAAACTAACATTTTTGAAAGGAGACCTGTCAAGTTAAGGCCTCTACAGGTGGTGGCAAGTATTAACAAAAAAATTCTTGGGTAAACGCATGACAGGGTATAGGTAATAAGATGTAAACCATGAGTGAAGAAATATTTATTATTTATTATATAATATTTGGGCCATGAACCAATCACCAAGTGTATGTGATGTTGTAGGAAGAAGAAAGAAGAAGAAATGACTGGGTTAACTGTTGTGAAGCAACTGAAGAATAAAAGAAGAAAAGAAGAAAATGACGGATGTGAATATCACACAATCTAACCTAATCTTTAAACGTGCTCGTTGGTTTCTTGTGGGAAAAAAATTACTTACTGAAATGTACCCCTTGCAAGAAAATATGTGAATAGAAATAAAGGGGGAGGTTAAAAAGGAAGTTAGAACGATAAATTTAGATTAGTGTTGAGAAAACAGGAGGAGTTTCTGACATTATCTGGGCATTTAAGCAACCAACAGGATTTAATTTTAAATTTCTCAATATCTCGAGGCTTTTGAAGCTATTAAGAGTAAATCTATGGTAGGAACTATGTAGGATTTCGAAACCTTCAGTTGAATCGAAGTCGTGATTTGAGTCCAGTAGGTGGTTGGCAAAATGTGAAAAACCTGTTGTATTTTGGTTAAGACAACACAAATGTTCTTTTAAACGGATCTTGAAATTTCGAAATGTGCGTCCCACATAGAAAGAATGGCAAGATTTACAAGTTAATTTATAAATTGCAGATAAGTCAAAGGGATCTAATTTATCTTTATTATGAACAAATAACTTATGTAATGAGGATGGGGTTTTGAAAGATACTTTAAAGTGGTCTTTAAGTAAGCTTGCCACTTTATAGGATGCTTTTCCAAAAAAGGTAAGAGAAATGTATTTCTTACTGGTGGTTAGTTCATGTACCATATTAGGATTGTTAATATAAACTAAGTTTTGTTGAATTTTATTTTGTTTATGTGTTAGCATTTTATCAATAATATCTAGTTCAAAGTTGTGATCTATAGCAATAGTTTTAATTATATTTAGTTCCTTATTCAAGTTTTCCGTAGACAGAGGAACGTTTAATACCCTCTCTAAGTAGCAATTAAAGTAACATAAAAGCCTACTACGGTTAGTTTAATTATTGTCATCAAAAATCTCCTACCTAGATCAAGGAAGTGTGCTTTCTCTCTCACTTCCTGGTTCTGTCTCTTTTTTGGCTGATATTGGGCCATGTGGACTCATTAATAAAATCGAAATTTATTTCGGATTTAATAAGTCTAAAACAAAAGAAATTCCATCAAAGATAATTGTATAACAAAAAGTTAATCAAAGCTGATAATACATATTAGTGGATTTGCATACAATATCTTTAGAAGGCCGCTTTTTCTTCACGGTAAGCTACCTTGATCTCATCTCATCATAAAAACTTTCAACATATGGGATTAATCCTATTTTCAGGCCATCAACTATCGACTACCAACTACCAACTAGCATTTATTCATTGCTAACTACCATATTGTGGACTAGTTACCATATCTACAAATACCTCTCATCTATCCCATATTCTTGGACGAAATATTGGAATAAGAATTATATTTCATAGCATCACTCACCTTTCAGTTAGTAGCTGTTTGATATTGACCCCAACGCACTTCTATAGATATAGTCAGGTTCAGGTTGGAGCTGTTGAACCACTAAAGTTGTTTGAACTGCAAGGATACAAGTAAGAAATTTCCAATTATAACTCTCGATGGTATAACTGGGCGATTCCAATTCAATTTCGCTTGGGTACAGGAATACCTACAAAACAAGATAATAACTATTAAATCAAACATATTTTTATATTATATTTTACCAGATAAACTCTATCATCATCAATATTAATAATTTTAGATTAAAAAGGTATTTACCTTGCACTGTAAACCGCTTAGTACTACGTGGGTTCATTTACGGTTTTGTTAAAATCATATTCTGTCAATTTTAATCAGACATTTAATCTGTTGCACATAAAGAAAGCTTTAAGATATTTTGTTTCTTTAAATAAGACCCCAGACCACTCTCCAGTTCAGCAACAATAAAATTGTACTAAACTGAGTTTTAGCCGAGAGCAAATTACAAAATATTTGAGTTTCAGAACACTGTCTTTGACTGGCTCATTTAAATATAGTAGAAGCTGATATAAGAAGGGCTAGTCGTAATAAAATGAGCTATCACTCACCACCCCATGCTATTTAAATTTTTCGAAAGGGTTGCTCCCCTCCAGTAAGGGATGAAAGCAAGGGTAAACTATTCATACAAAAATGTACACTGTAGAAATCAAAAATCGACGTGTCTCAGCGATTTTCCTAACAAGACGAGTTAGTAAGACTTATGGTGCTCACGGTATATATATTAGACAATTCATATTAAGATTAGTTTAAAAGTTCAAAAAATCTTCTATACTATAAAATACATTATTTACAAGAAAATCATTAAGATGTTTTCTTAAATTATTACGACTAATTTGATGATAACCTGTAGTATCTTCTAATATGTTACTGAACTTATTGTAACACTTAATCCCAATATATTTTGGTGAATGCTCGCTTATTTGTAGTCGTGAAAAAGGTTGATGGATGTTAAATTTTAATCTAGTATCATATGAGTGCAGGTATTTATTTTTCTTAAATATATGCTCATTATCTTTTTTGTATAAAATTAGTTGAAAAATAAAAAGGGAAGGTAGTGTTAAAATTTGCGTTTTCTTGAAAAGTTCTTTACATGATGTTATTGGTGTCACCTTATACATGACTCTCAGAACCTTCTTTTGAGATAATCCTTTTTTAAGACACTGATAAAACTTCTGAATCCGCGAGATAGCCTTAAGGGCTGATATAAATCTGCTTTAAGAGAAAAAGGGAAAATTTTATGCTGCTGTCTTAACAAGAAAGATCCTATTTGCAAAATTAGCAATTTTTTCAATATCTTTGCATTTGCCTACATTTTGTCTTTCTTGATACCAAAACGGAATGTCCTATTTGCGTCGTAAAGGTACTAAAACGTAAAAGAGTTAAAAACTTGATTATTTTCAAACAACAAATGTTCAAATAGAACCTTTCTGGCTAGAACGACAGTATAACGGTTCTTAGAAATATTTTTAAAATAATATCTTAAAACTAATTAGACCTAAGTCAAAGTCCGTGACAGTAATAAGAATTTTATTAGGCCAATTTTACATCTTTTTTAAGATTACGATAATAAGTAGGATAAGCATAAAAACTTTACAAAACTAATCAGTTTTAAGAGAATTAATTTTTAATCTGTTTTACTTTTATTCTGTTTCTGTTCCATCATCAGTATGTATTTCTTTTATTATCGAATTTTGACTTGCTTTGTATTTGATTAATAATTTTCCATAGACCTTTTGAATTTTCTTTATTTTCATTTATTTGCTTAGCATAAAAATCTTTTTTAGCTTTCCTTATGTTCTATAATTTAAATATGCTTCTTTTTTTCTATATTTTCCAAATCTCTTTTATAAATATGATGAAGTTTGTTTCTTTATGTAATTGAGTTAATGATACCCCTGGTTACCCATTGTTGCCTTTTACAAATTTTTTGTTTTATCTAATAACTTCGGTATTTTTATTTATATATATGTTTAATGTGTTTACTAAATAACTAACTTTTTTATTTAAATTATTCATGCTTTAAAGTAATCCCACCTGTGGTTCTGAATATTTTCTTGTAACTTTTTATAATCAATCTTCTTGAAAAATGACTTTTTTTCAGTTGTCTCAGGTTTTATTGGAAGATATGCGATTGTAGCTTTGTGATCTGTTATATTGGTATCATATGTGGCTGCTATAAATTTATTTAACAAATCAGATCTATAAAATATATTAGTGATACGAAGTTATATTCACCTAATGTATCTAAATATGTAGAAACTAAGTCAGTTTGTTGTTTAATATTTATATTAAAGTCTCCTAAAATCAAGTGTTTAAAAACGTTTAAATTGTTTTTTGCTTCTTCCAGGTATGACCACAATTTATTAACAAATTCTTCTTCACTTATCGTTGGTGGTTTATACAAAGATGTTATTAAAAGTTGACTTTTGTTAGATAAAGTAATTATAATTTGAACCGCTTTACATAATCCTATTTCTACTATATTATATTCGTAATTTATTGTATATTACTTTTAATAAAAACTACAACCCCATCGTTACGGTTGATATCTCCCTTATTGTAAATCATATTATAATAAGAAAACTGAAACAAACTTAAATCAGGAATATTTAGCGTTTCAATAAGAACAATAATCTCAAATGTGTGATTCAACTGTGATAAAAATATTTTTAGTTCTATGTTTTTATATATATGTTAATAATATATGTTAGATGAAATATTTTAAAATGATTAGAATTTAGGCTTTTGTACTGTTTATTAATATCTTTTAGTTCTTTAAACTCAATTGTTGGATAAGGTTAATAGTTAACGTCTCTAATGTATGGATCCAAAAGTGGCTTCTTTTTAACAATAAAGTTTTAAAATCTATTTATTGCTTCCTAGTCTTGTTCTTGGTTTAAGTATACCTTCTTTGTTTTTGCCAACTTCTCTGCTCAGTGTTTCGGTGCTTATAGTTTGTGTTTCTGTCTTTGTTTTGGTTTTCTTTCATTACCTTGTTAGAACTTATTTCCCTAATATTAGTATTTTCCGGGAGGTTACCCTGGAGTATCCTATTTTGGAAAAAATTTTGAATTTCATCAAAAACCAATGTTCATGCTTTTTGAAACGTTGGTATAGTCGGAGTTTCTGGATTACTATTACTTTTTGGCTCTTCCTGTCGTTCCTGATTAGTGTTGCGTAAGTCATTTGCTTTATAGGAATTATTGTTAACAAACAATCTATTACCCTTGATGTTAGACTTATCAGTTGTATTAGCACGAGCTAATGTTAAATAATCTGTTAATATTTTATTATCTTCCCTTTCTATTGCTGTTAAGTCGTTTATAAAACGTATGTTTGTACCTTTCAGTTTTTTGCAATTTTTCAGTATTTCTAATTTTTTAAGGTATGAAATAAATTCAATTTTTAATAGGGTAGTTTTAAATTTTCCTACTTTGTAATAATTGTTTATATCTCTATACTCAATTTGCACGTTTAATAGATTTTTGAGCTTTTGTTGAATACTATCAAGATCAAGGATATCAATATCAAGACCAAATATTAATATATTATTATTCTTCGTCATTCTTTCTATATATTCTAACCTTTTTAAAACTTTTTCATTGGCCTTTTTTGTTTTTCAACCTTTTTTCTTAAATTTTCTATTTTTAAGCAGCTATATAATTTCTAATTTCGCTTTTAATGCTTTCAACATTTTCTTTCACGTCTTCTACTACCTTGTCAATTGAAGACATTCTTATTTAAAATCAATTCTCGTACAAACTGCTTTTATCAATAATTTTTTAGTATATTTTGCCATCAAACTGTATATTTTAATCTTAATTTTACACAATATATACAGTTGTCTGTTCTCTATTATTCAAGACGAAAAAAGTTTCCAAAGTACAAGAGATGACTGAACCGTGCAACACTAATAAACCATTTTTGTAAAAGTTAAACCGAATTGCGAATCAATAAGCTTTCACGCTAGATAACTTTAGGATAATGTTTCCATTCAAAGTGTTTGTGTATTTACAAAATCGAATGTCAATTGCGTTCAGAATTCCACAAATACACAAAGGGCCCTACACGCTCTACTCCCGCTTTGTGTTTGTTTCTATGTAACTAAAGTGCAAATGTTGAAATTTACCGTCTACAGCAATGACATAACAAATGATTTTGTTACAAAATCAAGCAAAATAACAGTTATATATGAATTGCGACGGGGATGAATGTGGAATGCATTGAAGTAATATGGTTGACCGTTGAAGTTTGATGTTTATTATGGTAGATGTTACTGTAAATGTTAATGTTGAACAAATAGCAATAGAATCCATAAACTAAATTGAATTGATTTATAATAATAGAGCTAGTTTAAACGCAGTACACTAAATAACAAAGAAAGAAAAACATACAGAGTAGCAGCAATTGTTAAAAAAAAATTAAAAATAGAGATAAAAAACGCATTTAATAAATTTACCAACAAATATTGGAAAGAAAAACCAAAATAAATAAAAGAATGTCTACGCTATATAAATATTGGTAAAACATTTACATATTGTGCTAATTTTTTCCAAATGTTTAGTATACACGTTTTAATTAATGGGCGTTATATTCCCTTAATTTTTTGTTTATTACCCGATTAACGGGAAGAGACCTACAAATGCGCATTTAAAATTTTGCGTGAAAAATGTGTCAGTTTAGGATTTAATTTCAGCCCTAAAATAATTCATATTGATTTTGAAATGATAATTCACAATGCATGCCTTTCGGTATGGCAAGAGTCAAAAATTGTTGGTTGTAGCTTTCATTTAACACAAGCGTAGTTTAGAAAAATTCAAAAATTGGGCTTAGCTCAGAAATATATATACCAAGATAGTGAAGTTGGACAATGGTTGCATTACGTAGGGTAATTCAGGGAGAGATGGTACACTAGATGAGATAGCACATATAAATTTTCGCGACAACAGTGGAGCTCGGCAACGTTGCTATCAATCAGCGGCAGTAGTGTACACGTGTTGCATCATAGGCTGAATATATTGGCGTTAAAGCAGACAAAAGGTAAGTTACGCACAAAAATAGGTTTGAGGAGACCTGAAAATAATTGAGCCATGTAAACAAGCCAAAATTTTTTATATCTTAAGGTCAAGGTGGCCATGAGAGTTGTTGAGGTTATAACCGGGTTCGCTGAGTTGCCAGATTCGCGTTGTATTCACCGAAAATTATTTGTGCCATCTCTCCTGTAATATTGGGAGAGATCGCACAGTTACTTTGTGGTAGAGATGGTTTGTGTGCAATCTCTCCCATAAAATAAAGAGGTATGCTAAAAAAACTATGAACGAAAAGGCAAAGGGGTAAATGGAGCCAAGAAGATCTATCAGCGGCCGCAAATGCAGTCATAAACGGCACGATGGGGCTTAAAGAGGCTAGCCGGAATTACAGCATCTCACTGTCAACCTTACAAAGACGCGTAACTCAAATAAACTTTAAAAAGAAAGATCTGGAGCCATCTTCTTTACTTGGTAAAGAAAACGAAAATAAGCTGAAATTGCATATTCAGAAACTGAAGAAGCATGGTTTTCACCTACTCGAGACTGCTTTTAAATGGCTCTTAAGCTAGCAGAGCAGCCTAAAATCAAGCACACATTCAACAAGGAAAAAAGAATGGCTGGCTATGATTGGCTGGAACTATTTTTGAAACGAAACCCGGATTTGAGTGTATGAAAAGCTAAAGGCGTTTTACTAGCAAGATGTCAGGGGATGAATAAAAGAAAAGTGACTGCTTATTTTAATCTCTTGGAACCTACTTTGGAAGCAGTCGGAATAAAAAATATGCCCAGTCATATATTTAACATGCACGAGATCGACTTGCAACTGAACAATAAACCTGGGTACATCATAGCTCAAAGGGGATCCAAGAATATTGCTGCTGTTACTTCAGCTGAAAAATGCGAAACTATTACCGTAATAACATGTTGCAGCGCGGAGGGCTTCTTAATTCCACCGGCCTGTATATTTAAAGGGAAGATTAAGAAAGAAGAATTCGAAGACGGCATGCCACCAATCCTCATATGTTAGCACTAAATTGATGTTTAAATGGCTCCAAACCCACTTCGTTCGATGAAGACCCGAAGGAAAGGAGATTTTAATATTAGACGGCCATGCTAGCCACTGCAACTCTGTAGAGATGTTGGAGTATGCAGAAGAACATGGTCCTCTTTTGTTTACTAAGCCATACTACATAATTTCTCCAGCCATTAGATAGAGCATTTTTTCACGCTTGCAACGCATTTGTATGGGCTAATCCGAAAAAGAAAATATTGGGTCTTCAGTTTGGTGAACTGTTGTTATGTGCCTGGTCAAATACAGCAACCGTTGACAATACCGTTTCGGCATTTCGGGCAACAGGCATCTGTCCGTTGAATCCAGAAGCTATACCGGACTATGCTTTTCTAACATCCGAGACTGCAACGACAAACGCAACCGTTAGTGACACAACTATTGATGCATTCCAGCTACGAAGTTATCATCCGTTCAGCAACTAGCAGACAAAGTTCAATACAAAATAAATAGTGTCAATTTTTGTGGTTTATAAAATATATAGGTAGTAATAGGTAAATATTTTAAAATAAAAGTTATGTTGAATATTATTTTTCTGCAATAGAGGCTTTATGGTTCAGATTATCAAAAATTTTGAACGATTAACCCACAAGAAAAGTGCAGGGTTCTTTACCTTTTAGATTCATCTTCTTCTAGGGCCTCAATAAATGCTGATGGAAATGAACCTGGAATTAATATAGTTCTTCCTCCGCATCCAGTCTTTGACATAAATATATATATTCAGAAAAATGAATGAAACATAAAACATCACTATTTGAAATGTTTTCTGGAGTAAGATTTAATATGTTTCACCAAATGCGTTTGGATTAACTGAAAACCTACAAAATACAAAAATTATTGATTTAACATTTTCAACATTCTCATGATAAAATGACTTGAAAACAAAAAGCTTGTTTATATTGAAAAATTATGATTATTTTTTTTTTTACTTTTTAGTTTAAAATCAAAAACATATTCCTCATACATAATATACAAGTTCTTTAAATTTAATTCACTAAATTTACCATTTATTTTAAATTTATGTTTAACGGCCTTTTGCATAAAATGTAGGTACTATGTTTCTTTTAAAAAAATGGTAGATACGCTAATGGTTACTTACTTGTGAAATGTCCTAGACGATGCCTTATCTTATTTCTATTTACAACTTACACAAACTCTTACCATTGATAAAATCAAATACAAAAAATCACTTATAAACTACAAAAATAAGCTAGAAATTAATGAAAATCAAAAATCAAATGACAGTTCTGACAGTTTCGAATGATTTGACATGCCAAGTAAAACGAAACAGACCAATGGGAATGCTGGACACTAGTTTTCCCCCCTTTACCAAAACAAAGTCCGTTTGGACGATGGCTCTAGTAATATATTGTGGCGGTTACGAGAGTGGATATGGTCTAATTCTAGCAAGAGTTGCTATTAACCGGTTGTTGGGCGCCATTGTTAGAATAACAAAATTAATTAAATTCAAATCACTTGTTTATAACTACCTTTAATTTAAATCAAATTATTAAAATATTTGTTTTATAAAACCATTCATCATCCACAATTACTAAATATTTCTCAGGGGTAGGTCCGACTCTGTGGTTGCAGATATTTATTTGTTTCACGCCAGACGGCGCTGCGATACGAGCTCGTCCGATTTTACCAATATGGTCACTTGTTATTTATGCTTGTGTAAAGTTTAAATCAAAAGAAAAGCTAATATAAGTGCAAACAAAGAACATTTATTTATAAGGAAGAAACAAACGCAATCTAGCAAGTTCTGCCAAAAACACAAGGAATAATTAAATATTAAAGTGTATTAAAAAATAATTTACGAGGCATGGAAATTTGAGGTTATACCAGATAAGTACATTTTATATTTTGTTTGTACCTGACAACAATGAAATATTTTATAAGATTCTTCCAAGAAATCATTAGGTTTCATTCACAAGGTTCGTAGTAATAGCTAGTTGATTCACTGTTAATATTTAGATTTTAAATTATTCATTTTGATTACTTTTAGCTGCGAGACGAAACCATATGATTCCTTTTCTATTTAAATTAAAATTCCGAATGACATATACATTTCTTACTTGAGCTGTCTATTTCGTTCAATTTGATTTTAACAAAATCTAAATTGCTCAAATAAGGAGATATTTATTTGTCGTTCAAGTTAAATGTTAAAATTCATTATAAAAAAATTATTCACTATTAAAATTAAGATTCAATTCTTTTTTAAAATAGAACTTTTATCAAAGTTTATAGGTCTTTCATATTGTTAATATTTTGCAAAATATTTAAGTTTTTGTTACCTGAGATCTCATTTTTAATGTTTTAGCGCAAAAATATCACTTTTATGCACAGCTTGGAGAATCCTATGTCCAGTCTTGTAGAAATGTGTGCCCTTTCTGGTTCAAAGCACCACAGCAACGTTTGTGAAGGAAAAACTAGACTCTGTGATGTGATTTTGCAACGAAAATCACTTGTAGAATGGAAAATAGGTAATTTTCTACCCAATTTTCTGAATAGTTTTTTTTTTTAATTCTGATTTTTTTCTTTCTTCCATCACACTGTCCCAATTGTTCAAACAGTTTCCATGGAAACCGAACCGAAAACTCTCACATATTCCCTAATCAAGTCACTTTTGTTAGGTAAGTTGATGTCTTAATTTTAATAATTAAAATGTCAGGTTATATACAGGGGGAAACAAAAGTATTGTCTTTTTCTTGGCTTTCACTAATAAAAGTGTTTCTTGTTTTGTTATCACTTTTTTAAATGTAAATGAATCATTTAAACACTTATTCTACTCCTTAAAACTATTTACAAGTATTTACAAACTCAATATAATATGTGTTTTGTTGTCAGGCATAAAGTTTCTTAATTTTCTCTTATTAAGTTGAGTTTAATTTGTTTATTGATCGTTAACCTACATGCTTCTATCTATTTATCATTTTTTTCCTAATTATTTAATGTTATAAACTTTATTCTTTGTAGATTTCCTGCACTTATTTGGAGAAAACTGTTTCCTGTGGATTTTTTTAACGGCTTGACTGATACTATGATACTACCAGTGAGATCAGTCTTATTTGTATGCAATATTCTCAAGGACTCATTTACAGGTTGCAAATTATTGTTTTATTTGTACTTCACAAACCTGTTAAAGCAAAATTGTAAGTATTACGTTATTAGTAAAAATTTTTGTATGTATTATTATTTTATTCATAATTATTCTCATTATTTGAGACTTATTTCGTCTTTTCTTCTGGTCAAACTAATTCATTTGACTAAAAATGATGCACATTATTTATTAATTATTGTTACTTAGCGGTTTGATATACCAGATGATTCATAACTTCAATTATTTCTTAATTATACATGATTTTGCGTTAATTTTCTTTAATTTCAACGTATAGATTTTATTGACCGTTACAATATGTTTGAAGAATATTATTAATCATTCTTAACCCTGTACATATACATTTTCTCCGTGCTATTTTTAGCCTCGCCGTACTTTAAAGGGCCGGTACATATTAAAAGTCGACCGTCCCTAATATACTGACTGAAAACAAGGAGAAACCAGGCTAAAAGTCATAGAGGGAGTATGCCGGGACGCCGCAAAATTAACGCAATATCCAGCGCTGCCATTGTGAAGTAAAACAATGGCAGTCAACACCTTTATTGTAAGTGTTTCATCCATCATGATCCGACCGCGGATATACAGGATGGACCATATTTCAATTTTAAATTATCATATATTATATATTAACCCGTGTGAAATATTTTAATATCCCTGCCAATGTTAGAGATATAAAGAAATGTATCAGTTACACTTGAAGAAGAAAAAAACTATTTTAATGTCCTTCGAGCCACAACCCTTAGTGTGGCTTCTAAATATATATATATATATATATGCACGGCTATCATCACGAAGCCCATCACATCAAATAGACTAGTCAAAGCCCGGTTGTGCGGGAGGGGTCGGGACTTGGAAATAAAATAAAATTATATTTCATTAGTTAAGTGGTGTATATTTAATTAGATATATATCCTACAGTTTATTAGAAGCCCGGCGGTGTTTCTTGAATTATAACTTTAACAAGTTTTAGATTTTTCGATTATTGTGATAGACTATCAATTTTTAGAAGGATGTTACAATTTAGTTGAAATATTTTTGTACGAGTTTCGAGATTTCAGTGGCCATCAGCTAATTTCTGACATTATTTATGTAAATTCTATACAGGGTATTTGCAAAGTTTTCAAATAGATTAATAACTTTTTTAAATAAACAACTTTCTAAATAAGTTACTAACTTTTCAAATAAATAACTTTCTCAATAAATAACTTTCATATAAATAACTAACTTTTCATAAATAACTTAACTAGAAATAATTTGAAAATTCGGGAACAAATCTCAAAAATCCCCTACGAATATTAAGACCATCTCCGAACCCCAAAGGTGAAAACAAATACTTGGAGATTTGAAAAAAGCCTTTCGTTTCTGGAACTCGAACCCAGACATCTTTGTTCTGTACACAAAGACAGCAGTATGATGTGTTACGGGCCAAACGCCTTTTTAGGCTCGTTGTCAAATCTTCAAGTACCTCTACAGCATTGGTGTATATGAGAAATGCATTGATGCATAATAAGCTCATTTATTCGTCTGCATGAGTTGTTTTCATTGTACGTTAAGCGACGTAAACCTAAGTATAAAAATTGTGAATTGAATATATCGTAAATCGCCAAAAGAAATCCGAAAGGTCAGTATTATTTGGGCAAAGTACTTTTGATGGAGCCTTCTCCAGTGTACATCAAAACTTCTGTATAGACCTTTCAGGGTATATACTAAATGAAAAAATGCAATTTTTTTATTTTTACGTACTTGAAAATTAATAAAAATGTTATTAGATACTAAGCAATACTCGATACAATAATACGGGAGAATAATTTAATCCTTGCCGTCTTTGCTGCTTTTCTTTTTAATAGACATTATCGATTTAGGTTCGTCCTGTATACATAGCTCCGTGAAAAGCGGTTTTTCTGGAGAAATATTACCCCAAAAACTAAAGTGGAATGACTCGGGCACAGGCTGCTTTTGTATATGTGCTGTAATGAATTAGATATTGATTTACCAATTTTGATAAGCCTTAGTCATTCGCAGGGAGGTATCTGCCGAGACTTCACCATCTTCAACTTTTTTTTTATATAAAATTTGGTTCATTTTTGGTGCCTTCAATCTACCTCTTTATATTTTGTTTGACACTAAGATTGTTATTTAGATAAATAGATGAGCAAATATGTTTTTAGTTCAGTATATTCTCCTTTGGATATAACTACAAGCACTTACCTTCTCGTAATTAAATTTTAGAATTGACTGAACAAATGGTTTAGTCTTGTTTATTTAGTTATTTAAATTTTACTTTGATTAATTTGATTTTTTCAATATTAAACAAATAATGTATTTACTATAAATAAAAATTTTATGTATGTTTTGTTGAAAATAAATCATTTATTTGAAATAACAAAAGCATAGAATTAATTCTTGATTCTTTTGAAATAAGCGTCGCATTTATTTGTATCAAAGAAATATTTATTAGGAAAATACTGTGGTGTAGCCAACTAATTGCAGCTTACAGTTTACAGTTCGTCATAGAATCTCATAATACTCTTATTATAAATTTGAGTTATATCACCTGTTAAGTACAATTTATATCGTAGAAATAAAAAAAAAATGTAACAACATCAAAAAATAACTGTCAGAAACAATGTCTTTTGTCATTTACAATGGTACCACTTCATGAACGGATTATGATGCGCCCTCTATTGGCACACATTGAACCATATATTAGGGGAAAGTAAATAGATGAGAAACTCAATGGTAAATTTCTAAATTGGAAGTTTTGACGAGCTGACAACTGACATTTCAATACGAGCGCCATTCCGTTAATTGGAATGGCAATAAATTACCTTTCTCATGTTTTTCCACTTTTCCACTCCTGTATGAAACATTTAAAGATATCTACATTTTATTACACAAAACGAAAAAATCTAAATTTTACAGCCAACTTTAATTATGACATTTCTTGATAGCTCATATTTTTCTCTAAGTAATTCTGTCTAGTATTACCGAGTAATTTGGGTTTTCATATAAGTTCGATTTTATGCTTGTATAAATAAATCATTAACATTCTACCTTTTTATAATTCGTATTCGTAAACAGGATAACAATAAATCAATACTGGTAAACGATAAATTATACTACAACTCGATGATTTCAAATTTAGTGGAATATTAAATTTTGTTTATATACCAACGGCGAATAAATAGTAAATGTTAATATTTTCATCGATTTTAATAATGGTAGAGAAAAAAAGAAAAATATTATTAATTTTCCGTCAATATTGACTTTATATGCGGAGGTTTTTATGGCCGAATATGATCAATAAAGTGTAACCACCTATAGATGATTAGATTAGGGTTAAAGAAAGATAATTTAATGAAACAGGCACAAAATAAGGTAAACAATAAATAAAATGAAGAAAATAAATTAGCAATAATGCTTTCAACAGTTAAACATTATCATGTTAATACGAGGGTAATTGCAAAATAGCTGGATATAAGTCATACTTACATGAACAAAATAATGATAAAAAATAAACTTCATTCATAACGAATTGAAATACATTAACAACTGTATGAAAGGGATTATGACCAGGCCCGACGAGAGCTAGCTGGCAATTTGTTCTTGTTTCGTCAATTCGTGATTCGCCACCCATAGATATATAACCAATCGCCACCTGACCCAAATTTTTTTGTTTCGTCACCTGTACCTTTTTGACCTTTTCGCAGGTAATAATTTATTCCGCATTTGTCAACTTGGACTACTAGGGTTATATAAGTACGGAAACTAAATTATTTTATTAATTCATATGTATTAGAATGACTTTTGCCGACGGTTCTGTTTAAATTATTGTGCCAACCTTCAACTGCAGTTGTCTGTTGTTATAACATATCCAGTGTCTGTCGGCATTCAACAAAATAATCATTAAATTTCATAACATTTTCGTTTTCTGGCGAAAAAGTCATAATCCGAAGCCATCCTTCATCTGCCAACTCCGGAGGTAAATGTGCTAAAGCGGCACCCATTCTTATATGCTTTCGAACAATTTCATCTTCTCTATATTCAATGGCAAGTCTCAGTTCTTGAACTTTTTGCCAAATGGCTTGGTTAAAGTGAAAATTGCATCCTTTTATTTTCACATCTGGGAAAACTTTCTGCATTCCATTTATGCCAGCCTTCTCAAAATCGACATGGAAATCCACCGAACTGAATTTAGGTATTTTTTTTAATATGGTAAAAAACTCCGTATAGGTCCCTTCTTTTCTATTTAGTAATAAAGCATAAATAAGTGGCCAACGCAAATTTTTCCTTCTGTACTACCAAAGTCTAATTGTTTAAATAAGGAAGGAAAACTCTTAAATGTTCCGTATCCAAAAAAGATTATGCCCACATTCAGCAGCAAATATAAGTATCCTGTCATCCGATCTAACGTCAAATAAAAGAAAATGTTTATATTTATCTGAAATTACATCTTTGTGGTGTTTAAGCAACCTTAATAGCAGGAAAAGTATGTCCAGCATGATACAACTGCTGCTTCAATGAAGAAAAACTGGGAATTTGGGTAACAAAGTCAAAATCCTTGTCTGCAGCTTTATTCATAACTTCTTGCTAATATATTTGGATTACTGGTAAAAAAATTTCACGGGATCTTTTCTTGGCATTGAACAAGGCTGTTTCCACTTAATTTTTTGCAACATCTGGTGCACATATGGAATGTTCTTTACTTTTCAACACTGTTGTAATTGTTTTATCGGTTGTCACACTTCCAATACTATCTAAAGTGGCAACAGGAGAAGAAGCGAATAAAAATATTTTCCTGTCTCTACAAGAAAAAGACAACGAAAGTGTTGGATTAGAAAAATGTAAGAGAGATATCATCTTAGAAGAGTCAAAATTATTGGAATATATTGAGGAAGGCAATGTTTCTTCGGCTGAGATAGTGAAAGAAAAGTGGACAGAGCACTATAATTTTCTTATGAAAGACATTGATGCCGCAACTAGTTATAAAATCCTTTAGTTTCTCTATAAACAGATTTAAATACCCAGAGACTTATAATATAAAATATTACCATTACTAGACATTAATTTTAATAAACATCCTCTTAAGGTAAAATACCCAATCCCCTTAATGTAATATATAAACTATACTAAAATTTAATAAACGTCATGGGCCCTTAATAGCAGATGAGCTAGCATATCAATAACAATTTAACATCTTATTAAATCAGAAAATATACATATACATCTACGTATCAGACGTAGGCTAAAAGTTACCCCAAAAACATACCCCAAAGTAATAAAAATAAATTCTTTATTCACTTATCTCCCAGTCCGTAATGTCAACAGGCAAAAGGTGCCGCCTGTGGCACTGTAGTTGTACGATGCCAAATCTCTGTAGTTACAGCAATTTCCCAGTCG
This sequence comes from Psylliodes chrysocephalus, assembly GCA_927349885.1. Lineage (NCBI taxonomy): Eukaryota > Metazoa > Arthropoda > Insecta > Coleoptera > Chrysomelidae > Psylliodes > Psylliodes chrysocephalus. Next base: position 644,621 of record OV651821.1, on the reverse strand, counting down.
AAACGCTGGTTCCAAACACCGACTACAAGTACTGGGTCCGAACACTGGGCCCAAAAACTGAATCCAATCACTAGTCCTAAAAATCGGGTCCAAACACTGGACATAAAAACTGGATACAAAAACCCTCTTATCCCAGAGGGTGCAACTTCAATCAAAACGCAGAGAAATCTGCTAAGAGCTTCTTAAAATCAGTGTACCCTGTCTACACTACGCTCTTCCTTCAATATGAGACTGCTAATACATCTACCAATGGGTTGAACTTCAAATCCAATTCTCCACGACCTCGAGTTAAGAAAGCCGGTACTACAATCACCAAAATAACGGGCTCACATCCACGTTAACACGATTCAATTTTACCATTAATGCTTCTTATAATAGATATTCTTCTAATACTCTCTGACATGGGATGATGATTTCACAAAATCACAAAAACTAGATAAGAATCTCTTCACGAAATTTTCAGTTCAAGCCACCATTACTTCTTCTCAGAAAAAGGGCACGTGTCGCTTCGCTTTTCTCCAACACGAAGACGAAACCTTGATTGCGCAGAATCTCGTACACAAAACCTACTTTAGCCAATTTTCATTCTCGAACAAATACGATTCACGATTGGCACTCCTATGTCGTTAATAAGCTTTCACGATTTCTAATATAAAACTAACTGTATCATGTTGGTATCCCTGTATTACACAATAAAAATCCTAGACAACGAAACGTCAAAATATACTCACAGAACCATGCACGGCTTTGCCACTCTTAATATTACTTATCTATGATGTGACAGCTGTCTAAGTCACACAAATATAAATATAACCCCATTTATCATTAGCATAAATTATAGATTAGTGTTTATGAAAAGGTATTTAGAATATCCACAACAATTAAATCATGACCTCTTAATCTAAAAATGCCGTTTGTGAAGTTTATTCACCACAAAAATTGTTGTCGAGTGCTTGTGCAAATTACCACAACAAGGATTGATATAAAAGGTAAATTTTAGCATAAATATTACAATTTGCACAAAGAAGGTATCATAAAATGAGTTTACCTTTGCCTATTTGTGGTGAAGATATTTTATTTCTTGTAAAAATATTATATTAAGTGTAAAATCCCTATAATTTAAAACTCTCAGAACTGGATAATATAAATGTGTGTTGTGTGAATGTGTACAAAGATTACATGGTGGCATCTGAATGCACGAAAACTTTGACTACTCGAATAAGTTTTATTTTAAGCAAATATAGGTAAATAAATACTTTATGGACGAACAAAACCTATACTATAGTCTTAACGCTCGATTAAAACCGTTACATGATGACGTCCAACACAGTGTTCTATCACATCTTATACAATACAGCTCCATAACTCCGTGTCGGCGTCTTTGATGTGGCGGTCGAGAACCAAGCGAGACGGAATGGTGCTATCTCTGTTAGATTCGACGGAAAAGTCGGGCCCGGATTAAAAAATATATTTATTATTGAAATAATTGAAGATCTTGGCGTAATAAGGTTGGTTACATGCCACATTAACTAAGTTTTGAGAAATTAGGTTTTAAATTTGTTTTAAATCTATCAAATATAAATAAAAAAATTATTTAAATATAAATATTACGAATAATAGCACATCTTTCGGATTAGAGATAAAATAATTTGTATGTGGCTAGTAATATCCTTGTTAACAGATGTTTTGAGCTAAAACAATCACTTCACGACAAATTGTGGCCGTGGATGCAAATCAAGTGGTACCCCGTGTATCTAGCAAGTGTCATTCATCGCGCAAAGGGTTTATAGTGTTTATACCTAGATAAATGACTGCTTCGACTGACTGAGGTAGGTCTGGGAACTCGATGATATTCTGGGTTATTATAAAGAATCGGTAACTTGTGCTTTTATTTTAACAATATCGGTTTTATTTAGATGTATTTTTATTCATAAAGATTTGTAGAAGTAATAATTTGACAGTTTTTATTTATATATTATATTTTTATCTGACCGTACCGAAGTAGAGAATTTTGAAACTTGATAGTAATGTGAAATTTAGATTACAATATTATGCGAAATTATATAATTAATACCTATTTTAGGTAGGTACTAAATTTGTACTTGCAGAAAGTAATATCGATTTTTACAAGAAAACTCGAAAAGTAAATTAATTTAATTCCTATTTACTGATGTAAACATTAAACCAAGAAAACAAATAAATAGTAGTTTGTGCAACAAAAGTGGATATAGACAATCCACTCGAGTTGTACAGTATATTTTTTCTACGACCCACTGACGAAAATCTACAAATTAAAATAAATTATTTTAGGTTATTTAGACAAAATAACTAAATAAATAATTTACGAATTTTACTTATTTATAAAATAAACATAAAAAAAATTAATTTAATTAGTTCCCGGCCTAGATTCGATCAGGGGTTTTCTCGTGGAAGGCAGATGCTCTGTCCTCATCTTCACTGACACTTTTAGGATTTTAGTTTTAATACTCGTAATTAAATGACATTCACACAGCTTGTAACTTTTATAGAGATCGTCCAATTTCTCCAAAAGGTGTTTTCGATTGGCTTTCATGGCCCATATCCTAGCCCTGAAAAAAATCATGTGTTTGGGTTTAAATAAGTTAATTATTAGACTATCATCTACACAACTAAACAAATTTAGAATTCCTAGCTCAATAGGTAACTTTAGCATCTAGGAGGAATTAATAAAAATAAAAACAGCCTAAATCTAACGTAAGTCAATAAACGAATCTGTTTATACAGGGCGTAATTGTTCCATATTTTAATTTGTGTTATAGACGTTTTTTGCCTGGCAAATAAAAATTTATGTTTTTTTTTTAACGGAACACCCTATATTTTATTTTTAGAATGGCTTGTTAACACTATATTCAACCCTAGCATGTTTTGAAAAAATATTACAGTTTTGCCAAACAATTATTTTTTTTTTAATTAGAGAATGATGCTAACCCCAAATTAAATTATCATAATTTAGGTAGGTTTACACTGATTTAAAAATTGTTAAATATACATACTTATATGATACTAAGCTAACGAATAGTGATGATAGAACTGGTTTATTTTATTCAAAGTGTTTTGAAACGTGCCTTAAATATGGCTAATTTTAAGTTCAATTTACTCAATTTTTTTTAAATGTATATTATTCCTAATACATTTACCTACTCAACGATACCAACATGTTAGCCAATCACATATATACAGGGTGTCCCATTAGTGCGTAATGGATTGATAGCTGTTTTATTATTAGAAATACAAAAAAATGGATTACCCTGTATCAATTAGTCGGTGGTATAATTTATAGGGTATTCCATTTAAAAACGTGAGAAAACCGTTACTCCCCATTTTGACACACCCTATATACACTATAGCAAATAAATGAAGTCTATTAAAATGGTTTGACGATGTGAAAACTATCAAATATGTATGACTACCTGCAAGGTGTTTCATCAACTCCCCTCGTTTATGGAACACCCTGTATATTTAAGAATATTTATTAAATATGGTCATACAAATTTATATAATTTTTTTTCGTATTTCCACTAATAAAACAGCTATAGATCAATGACGCACTCATGGGATACAAAGTTTATGTGTTATTGGCTAATATTTTGGTATAGATAAATAAGAAAATTTATAAGGAATTTTAGGCCAAAATAATATACAGGGTGTTTTGTTTGAAAAACTTGAGTAAATTAAACTTAAAATTAGCCATATTTAAGACATGTTTTAAAACACTCTGTATAAAATAAACCAGTTCTATCACCACTATTCGTTAGATTATTTATTGTTTCGGCCTTCGCTAGCTTAGTATTTTATAAGTCTGTATTTTAAACAATTTTGAAATCAATGTAAACCTACCTAAATTATGATAATTTATTGTGGGGTCTGTATCATTCTCTACCTTGAGAAAATAGGATTGGAAGGGTCGCTATAGGCATTGAGACATTTCCTTAGTGCAGTGGCGATAGAAGGGGACACAATAGATCTTTTAGGTCGCAGTGTATTAACACCCCATTATCAACATAACATCATTCTCTAATTAAAAAAAAATTAATTGCTTGACAACACTAATATTTTTTAATACATTTTAGGGTTAAATACAGTATTACCAAACCATTCTAAAAATAAAATAAAATACAGGGTGTTCCATTTAAAAAACATACATTTTGATTTGCCAATTCAATATTCAAAAATATTTGTAAAATATGTATTTTTCAAATCCATATAATTTTTATTTAAAACTTTTTTTGCGTGTCTACAACACAAATTCAAATATTGAACAATTACGCACTAATGGGACATCCTGTATAAATTATATTATTATTAATGAAAATTTCTTAGAATGTGGTACTTACCGGTTTGGGTCCTTAGGAAAACGAAAGAATGTTTTCTTGCAGGTATAATCCTTATTAAAACAGCTTTTGACTGCACAGACAGAATTATGTCTTTTTTTTTTCACTCATTCTACTCACAGTTAAGGAGTCATCAAAATAATAACAGTACCTTTAACTTAACACAACAGGCAGCTCAAACAAAATCAACGAAATTATAGGCTCAACGAAATTATAGGCTCAACGAAATTATAGGCTCAACGAAATTATGCAATCAACGAAATTATACGCACGGCTCAATCCTTACCTAAGTACGATTCTGAAAGCCAATGCCGTCTTTTCCGTCCGAAGGAGGAGCTTAAGCAATGGGCGACGGAATTGACGCAAACCGTTGCCGCCAAGAGAGTGTTTTAGCTGTATTGTATAAGCTGTGGTTCTATGTCTCTCTATTGTCTGTTAAAACACATGGTAATAAAATATGTATTAAATATTTAAGCTAACATTTTATTGTTACAATTAATGCTTTTTATCCAAAACACCCAGTATGCTTATTACTTATCGATTTCCATTTTGATAAATATGCATAAGATATCAGATATCCTTTCTGCGTTTCCAATTTTATTTTTTTTTTTTCACTATTTTTTCGTGCATCATCCCAGACCTATTATTAATTCCATAAATTTCCAAATTGGAAACGTGAGCACGTAGTTTTCTTACATTATAAAAATAGTAATAACGTTCCATCTAAAAGTCCATTTTAACCAGTCTGTCGCAATAAGACGACGTTGAAACCTGAATAAATAAAACTCCAGTCTCAGGACTAATGGACTATTATTTGTATTAAATTATTCTCCATGTTACGGAAAGTTTGTCGGCGACTTTTTTCCATTTTTAAACGGTGGAAATTTGCAATTTATATCTCGTCCATCCCGGTTTAGATTTGCATGTTTTCGCATAATATATTATTCAGTGTATTTGTTATAATAAAGTTTTGAGATTAGAAAATTGGGTTTTTATTTCAAATAAAATATAACAAGTTGATTGACAATTCAATATATCATTGACATTAAAAAACAAATCAGGTTCTCTACATAAACATCAGGTCCGGATTTAGATGTTCGTTATGAATTCCAATACTCCTCCTCAAGAACAAACATCTAAAATAATCCAAGACACTTTCTTAATTCTGAAAGTTTTGGCCCTGGTAAACCTTTTGTAAATAGATCCGCTTCCATTTCGGCAGTTGGCATATATTCGATATTAATAGTTCCCTTCTGTACACATTCTCTTATAAAATGCATCTTCGTGTCGATATGTTTTGATTTTTTACTAACTACTGGGTTGTTACTTAATTTTTGAGCTGACTGATTATCGTTGAATATGGTAATCGTGTTTTGTCTGACCCCAAGGTCCTCTAATAATGATTTTAAATGTATTGCCTCTTTTGCAGCTTCTGTTAATGAAACATATTCTGCTTCTGCACTTGATAAGGCAACGGAACTTTGCTTTTTTGCTTCCCAGCTAATACAGCTGTTTGCATACTTGAAACAATAACCAGTATATGATCTTCTGTCCACAGAACATGAGGCCCAATCGGCATCTGCTAACCCATATATTTCCTCTCCTTTTTTCTTAAAATTTATACCTATAGATTTTGTACCTTGAAGGTATCTTAATACGCGTTTAGCACACTGGAAATGTTCATCGCTAAAACAATTGTTAAATTGACTAAGGTAGCTTACTGTATACATTATATCTGGTCTGGTGGCCACAGCAAGATACATGAGAGTCCCTATTAGATTCTGGTATGGTAATTTTTTTACAGATATCACTTTTCTCCAATTTTAACCTGGGTTCTATAGGGGTTTTTGAAGCTTTGCAATCTTCCATTTTAAATTTTTTTAAAGAATGTTCTATATATTTTTGTTGATTCAATTTAATACCGTCTGTTTCTCGAATTATTTCTATTCCTATAAAATATTTTGGAGGTCCTAAATCTTTCATTTCAAATGTTATCATCTGATTTTTCTTGACTTCGTTAAATTTCTCTTCATTTGAATATGCGAAAATTAAATCATCAACATATATTGCTAGTAGGATTTTTACTTCATCCTTGATGAAATTATAGACACATGGATCTGCTTTAGATGCAACGAAACCTAAATCTTTTAATTCTGTGTCTAATTTTGTGTACCATTGTCTTCCAGATTGTTTTAAACCATAAAGTGCTTTTTGCAACTGGCATACTTTTTCACCCTGTACATTTTTTGAATCTTCTAACATTTGTTTAGTTTTATAAAATAATGTGAGATCTTCGTTTATACTTTCTTCAATCATTATTTCTGTTAGGTATTTCTCTAAATATTCAGGTTTTTTCATTATGATAGTTTCATTTATGTTTCCATTGAGGTATGCTGTAGTAACGTCGAATTGATATAATTTTAAATCTTGTTCTACAGCTAAAGCCAGTAGTAATCTGATTGAACTTAACTTTGCGACAGGAGCATATGTTTCATTAAAATCAATTCCAGGTCTTTGTGTAAAACCCTTGGCCACTAGACGTGCTTTCTTTGTCTCTCTGCCATTTAGTCCAATTTTTGTTTTTAATATCATCTTAAAATCGACAATATTTCTGTTAGTATCATTTTTCTTTATTTTCCAAGTATCATTTTTAACGTGTGCCTTTATTTCACTTTTAATTGCTTCATACCATTCTTCATCATTTGCTTCATTGTCTGTCTCACACATAAAGGTTGTATCGTATATATCTCCATCTCCATATAATACATAGTCTTTTAACTTTTCTGGAATTTTTCTTTCACGCAACGATCTTCCACTTGTCGCTGACTCTTGCTGAACAACTAGTTCATTCTGAATAACTAATTCATCCTGAATAACTTGTTCATGATATATTGGAGGTAAATTTTCTTGGATATTTTCTTCTAACATATCTGTCTCTTGTAATTCGTCTGATATTACAGTAGCATTATCTTGTTCTGCATCAGTAAGAATATTATCTAGATTAAGATGACTCGAATTAGGAAAATATGAAAGTGATATTGCATTGTTAGAAGTTTTTTCATCATCACCATCATTGTTTTCATTTTTTATTCGTTTATAAAACATTCCATCAATAACTTTTACGTCTCTACTTATAATCACTTGATTTTTACTTGGTACATATATTCTGTAAGCTTTAGACCGCTGAGCATACCCTATAAATACTCCTTCTATTGCTTTTGGAGTAAATTTACTTCTTCTTCTCTTATTAAGAATAAATGCCTTTGAACCAAAAATATGTAGATGATTTACAGACGGAATACGGCAAACCCATTTTTTGTATGGAATCTCGCCTTTTAATGAGCTGGACGGACTTCTATTAATTAAATAATTTGCAGTAAATATAGCTTCTGCCCACAATTTATTTGGAACGTTAGATTCAATCATCATACACCTAGCTTTATCAAGCAGTGATCTGTTCTTTCTCTCAGAAATGCCATTTTGCTGAGGTGTATATGGAGCAGACAATCTTCTGATACCATTTTCTTTCAAATACTGATCGAATTCTTTATTACAGTATTCTGAACCATTATCAGATTGTAGATTTTGAATTTTTCTTTGCTTATAATTTTCCATTTCATTCTTATATTCTTTGAACTTTTCAAAAACTTCGTTCTTTCGCTTTAAGAAATATATTTCACAGTATCTAGTGTAATCATCTATAAATGTGACGAAATATTTTGAACCGCCCAATGTTTCAACTTGCATCGGCCCGCAAATATCTGTATGCACTATTTCTAATGGTTCTTTTGTTTTCATATAATTTTCTTTAGGAAATGGTAGACGGGACATTTTTCCTTTTATACATATTTCACAATCATTCAATTTTTTATTTTTATCAAAATGCAGCCCCTTTAAAAGCTCATAATTCAGTGCATTTTTCAAATCGGTTTCATTTATGTGACCAAGTTTTTGATGCCACTTCATTATATCATTCTTTTCTTGAATATTGTTAGCGTTTTCTTGAATTTTATTAAATTTTACATAATATAATCCATTTTCTCGTTTTGCTTGTAGTATTGTTTTACCAGTCTTTTCCTTTATAAAAGCTTTGTTCTTTGTGAATAATAATTAGTTGCTTGAGTAGAGTTGCTTTTCTAGCAGGTCCTTGACTTTGATACGTTGATTTTAGCACATCCCAGACATTTTTAGCTGTCTTACAATTTTTAACTTGTTTTAATTCTGGCGGGGACATAAGTAAAAGTAATTCTGAGCGTGCCATTAGGTCTTCTTGCTCATATTTTGCTAGTGCTGTAACATCACCATCTGGTTTTGGTTTTGCACCCGTTACATATTCCCATAATCCATTTTTTATTAAAACTGCTTGTGCCTGTACACTCCATGTATCAAAATTTTCTTTCCCAAGAAGTTCGATTCGATATGTTGAACTAGCCATTTTTAATCTCAATTATATAACCACGCTCTGCTACCAGTATTGTGTCTGAATATTTTTTTAGACGTTGCGAATCAAGCTGAGTACTCATTCGTATATTGCATGGAAATCATAAGAGCTACGATGCGTTGATATTTCACCTCACCTTGACCTGAAGAACAATTAGAAACTAGTGACTGCGCCATTATGTATTACACTGATAGAAAAGTTTTAGAGTTAAGTTACATAAGGGAAGTTTTAGAAAAAATTGGTAGGGAAAACAATTTTTTAGATTTTGTTGGACTCAGTCAATGATGAAGCTACATTCTGCTGGAACGGTACTGTTAACGGACGCAATTGCTGTTACTGGTTAGATTCTGATCCGCCCTTGATGAGTTTCTTACACAATATCCACAAAAAGTTAATGCGTCGGCTAGTTTGGCAAGAAATTATTTGATAGTTTGTATATGTCCAAATTTATGTGTTCATTAAAAGTTGTGAGGTATTTTCTTGCGTCTAAGAAAATGTAACTGATAAGTTCTCCTCTCACCTAACCGGTGATCAGATACTTTCTCTAAACAGGCTCTCAAATCAGTAAATAATCCAGAGAAAATTAAATTCAACTTGACTTTTTATTATTTTGAATTATCACACTGACATCTTTTTGCCAAAGTAAACTAAAAATAATTTTAACAAAAGTAAATAGTATACATTTTCTTCATATTCTCACCTTGAGTCACTGAGAAAATGAATCAACCGAAAATTAAATTAAAACGTTTGTAGTAAAAATACATTCTGGAATTAGGTTTTATTGAACAGAATTTTATTGACGGCAAATAATATGACAACTCTATAACAACGAATAAATAAACCATCATACAGGATGTTGATTAATTTGTTGATTTTCGTTATTTTTCGTTATTTTTCGTTATTTGTCTCCTCTGGGGGCCAAATGTTTGGGGGAAACAATAAATTCTCTTTCATCGTGGCGTCTTACTGTACTGTACAATCATTCCAATAATGGTAAAAGTCAAAGTAGATAGGTACTTGGTAAATTATTTGAGTACTTGGTTATAAGCACAATGATAAACTGCATTCCTGTTTGGGGTTTAAGATATAGTGAAATACTTTGTAATGAAGTCAATTTTCATTACTATATTTCGGCCTATTCCGGATATAAATTTTAATTTTTATTTTATTTTAACTTCATGGGTAAACCCTGTATATCAAATTTTGTTTTATTTAAATTCGCGTATTATACCTGAGTAACGATAGCGCGCGCGATCCGCACACATCGAGTGGGAGCTAGCCTGCTTGGGCATAGAGACTCGGATTCAGATTTTATTATTAAAATTCATTCAATTGACTTTACCGATTCGACTACCTTCTGCTGCTTCTGCTTCGATATACGCCGCTGTAAAATCATCGCCGAGTCCGTAGTTAGGTACACCGAATTTGTTTACGTTTTTTTTCCCTGTCGTCGGTTCTTGAGCTAAACGTTCGAATACCAGTTTTATTTGACTAAATTATTCCGATTTCGATTTTATTTAATAGAAATAATAATTGACTAGATTTTCGTTAAAAATATTTTGATTTACAGATAAATTATTTAGTTTTGATTTTATAAACATTGGAAATTAGTTTTGGTTATTAGGAAGTAAAATTTTGTTTCTATTTTATTAATTACCTAATTTTTATTGCGACCGTGGATTTTTTTTAAGTAATAATAAATTTAAATTTAAATTAAATTCCGTATATAGTTAATTACTTAACTTTTACTACGACCGTAAATTTTGTTTCTATTTGTTCACAATCTGGTTTAACTTTTTTTTATTATTTATGTTTCTTTACTTGGGAATAGAATTAGTTCGAAAGTTGAAATAGTATCATTTTTCATGTTGAGTGGACTGGTTTTGGCGAGAAAGCTCACATGGGATTAGATATTATCCCGGTTTTAGATTTTTTTTAGATTAACCCCTAGCCGTGACTAAAATATTAGTGTTTTTCTTATGTTTGAGATTGCTGGTTTTGGCGAGTACACTCATCATAAGATAAATACTGACCCGGTTTAATATTTTGTTTTATGTTTGAGTGGGCTGGTTTTGGTGAGTACACTCATCATAGGATTGAATGCTAACCCGGTTTTTAATTATTTTTTTTTGTTACCTCCGCACCGTGATTAAAATGATAGTATCATTTTTATGTTGAGCGGGCTGGTTTTGGCGAGTACACTTCTCATAGGATTGATACTATCGCGTTTATTATCATTTATCTATTCACTAACACAAGGAGGTTTATTTCAGTTTCAATACCGACTAGATAGTTAACCAGATAACTTTTTCTACGACCGTGATTTTATTTCTACTTTTACGAAACAAAATATTTAACTTCAATCTTTTTTACCGATTTAACAGTTAACTAGCTAACTTTTGCTACGACCGCAATTATTTGCCATTTCTCTTCTTTAACTAAAATAGTAATTTTGTTTTTGATTTCGTTTTGGCTCAACCACCGAACCGACAATTAATTAGTTACCGAACATCTTTCTTTTAATTTTAATTATACCGTCTGATTGAGACTAATCAAAGCCGATCTGTTTGTTTTTCTTTTTGTTCAGGGTTTTAAAAATACGAGCGGGGGTGGGCGTTGAAATATTTATTTATTTTTTTTGTTGTAAATAATTAAAATTCAATATATGTGTCAACGTTACCTTGACTGTTACTGAGGTTATTGATCCCTAATTTACTTCCCCCTTTATTTCAGCAGTGAGAAATTCTTTATCACCACAAGTCACGATTAAAGCCCGTTACTTGTGGTTACTTATTACCTGTGTCTGAGTGACCAACGACCCCTGGAATTTTTCATCTCCATCTGTGCTGCCCGAGTACTTTCGACGCCGTTTCGAAAGTTTGTGGAGTAAACCACACATAAAATCTGGCGCCCGAGAGCCGTCCCGTCAACAGGCGTCATTTGTAAGTAATCGTTTTCTCTGAGGCGAGAAAACCCCTTACAACTTGAGCGTATACAAACCAACTGTTTAAAGAGAATTTTACCCGTACCAATCAATACACCGGATTATGTAATAAGACTTGAAACGAGCCGAGTCAAACATCTTTATAATATTTTTTAAATGACCCTTAACTGTTTACTCAAAATTTTATCTATGCATGGCAGCAGACTTCCAAAAATCTGTTTCTTCCAACAGAAGCGCATGTTAAACTGTCAAGAGAAATTTAACTGGACCATGCAAGTAAAAAGTCAATTTGAATTTATTAATGCTTGCGCTATTTGGAACAATCTTTCATATGTAACTCTAAAACGAAATAAAAAAAAAATATTGTAACAATTTTATGTCTTGTCAGTCAATTTATCAGGATTAAACATTTTTAAGTGTAAATTGGATAACTTTTACACTTCGTCAAGTAAATTTATTTGCCTACAGAAGATATGATTGCTGACATATTGACAAAAAGTTTAAATATACGAAAATTTAATAAATTTGTAAATGGCTTGGGCCTTGAAAACTTTTGTTAGTTTTGATGTAGTGCTAGTGTCATTTTTAAACATCAAAACTAACCCTTATATTCTATGTTAGTATAACTGGTTCTTGTTTTGTGACAAACGACAAAATCAATAACTGTCAATAAAAATTAGTCTTTTGCTGTTCTCAAAACTTTAACGTTGCGTTGTTTTATTTCCCACTTTCCGGTTAATTTTACCATAATGATAAAGGTACTTTTTCTAACTACTACGACCCATTAATTTAAATTTGAAAAATTTATTAAGGGTTAAGATAAAATAAAAAGAATAAACTACCTTTTTTTCTCAGTGTATTCATAATAATAAAGAAGATAAAGGTATTGAGAATACAAATTATATACTATTTTTGTTTGTACCTATATTTTATAAGCATTTTTACAGATTAACCTATTCTAATTTTGTGACTAGAGGGTCTACCCATAGATAATTAAGTATTTAAATTGAAACGATAAACATATTCAATGAAATTTTAATCATCCGCATTCAATAGGTGGCAACATAATTTGAATTCAAAACATTTGAATAATGTCTATTAAAAATGCATCCGATGAAAGCAGGATAGCAGCCTTTTTGTATTATAAGGAGATCAAAGACAGGCGTCGCATTCATCTATTTCTAAAAATAGTCAGTCTCCAATTTAGCGTGCGTTATAATTTCACTGTAATGTTGTTGTTTACATTCATAATTCATAAAATTAATTGATTACGACCAGCGTCCTTGGTGCTCAAATAAAAAAAATTATCGACTGCTATAGTCCATAGGCTTGATTCAGAATTATAAATTGATTGGAGAATTATTACTTATTTTCATGAATAATAATATTGTGAATACGAGATAAGAAAAAACAATGATAATGATCATCTGTAGAAGAAAAATATCTAATTGGATCTTTAAATGTACTTAGTAAGTAGAAATAGAAGAATAGTTTTGCTCACTGTAAATTCTACTGAATGACTTTCCAAAGATAGGCTACCTTCAAAAGGTGACATATTGCACTTATTATTGTCCACCATATTATAAAAAATTCAGTGTCAACTAAGCTGCAAAATATTAGCTAAGGGGTAATAGAAATTCACTTTACAAAAATAAACTTTATTAATCAATAATGGTTGAACAGCTAATAATAAATACTTTAATGCCGGTCTATATTTCCCTTTCTTGTTTTTAAAAACTGAGTCTGTCCACTTATCGAAATATTAGCAGAATATCTTGTGTCAGCAAAAGACGCACCGCACCAAAAAATACTACAGAGAGTGTCTAGCAAATGTATATGTAATAAATACTGGAAGCTAACAAAAGCAAGTACTCCAAGCTTATTTATTAGATACTTCGAGGGTTTTGCTTCATAAATTTGAAGTAAAAGCATTTGCTTCGCTTTATTCATGAAACACATTGACATTTTTGGCCGTTATTTTTTTCTATCAAAAACTAACTATAGATAAACAAAACAAAAAATTCCAGCCCACATACTATTTATTTGCAAAACGTGTTTGTCATACTTGGAAGAGTTTTCAATGGCCGGTTGATCACTTTTTAATTCTGTTAAAATGATAAACGTTTTTGTAGGAGATTTTGCGGACAGGTGAAGTTTGGACAGCAAATTAAAAATTTGATGGACATTTTAATATCGTCCTTTTTATACGCAGTTCAATTACGTGCGAAACGTATGGATAATTACTGCATTTCAAGGAAATTCTGTAATAAGAGTCAATCTGTAACAAAATTGCGAATGTTTTATCAGCTGCATTGTAATAATTTATTTTGTTTAGAATACAGTGTGTATTAACGATTCTTGGCTAGGCGATAACTGCTTCTCTATTTGAGATAGGAAAAAACGACTTCAAATGAAAATTATAGAGTTATATATTCCATACATAACTACCAATATACAGATTATTTGAGAATGTAACTTAGCAAAGTTAGATATTTTTAACCAAACCTCGAGATCACTGTTTTCTCAGTTTGTTCTCAGTCTTTTCCCAGTTTCTTTTCAGTTTTTTAACAGTTTTTTTCTTAGGTTTTCTTTGTTTTTTTTCAGTTTTTCTTAGTTTTTACTCAGTTCTCCTCATATTTTTCTGATTTTTCTGTATTATCTTTTTTTTTTTCGAATGGAAGATCTTGTAAGTAAGCACCTATTGGAATAATACATACTTTGAGCTAGTAGAAAATGTAGGGTCTGCCTACTTGATTTCCAACGTAAATGTATGTAATTAATAAAAGTATGAAAAAAGTCATAAAACCACAGAGGCTGTTCGTTATTAAATACATTGGGTGTTCTGCAAGATTTTGCCTAAACTGGAAATAACCTTCCAACAAGATGGAGCTTATGAATACTATTACTTTGCATTAAGACATTATCCTTTTAGATGGATAGGACGACATGGTCCAGTAAAATGGCTTACTCGTTCTCCGGATTTAACACCTTTACATTTTTTCTATGGAGATACCTTAAATCTACGCTATAGCTCTTGACAGTATTGAAGTTTTAAAACAACAAATTTTTGCAATATATAGGGTAATTTGCCCTATCACTTTTGAACAAATTCGACAAGAGTTTAATAATAGGAAGTAGATGAAGTATATTTTGAACAATTATTATAAGAACTTGTTTTTGAATTTTTATTAATTGAAAACGTAACTCAAATTTTATTGCCTATTTATTTTATCTATCAAAATTACCGTAAATCCAAACATAATTAGTATGACAATAGGTATTCTATACCTTTCAAACGATGTGTTACTTGTTATAAAGTTTTAATTAATATTATTGGTTCCTATCGTATTATCACTAATAGGAAAGCTTACAACAGTTTATTTTCATCCTCCAAATTATTCAGCCTAAGTTTAAATGAAAAGAGGGTTGAGAAACAAACAATTTTTCTTATATTTATAAAGATATTGATTTTTTCTTTCTTTTTTCTAACAGAACAACTTCAAACTATCCAAGAAACGTTTTAAAACTTCAAAAGTTTTGTGCTAAGTTTGCTCTTTTACTTTATCTGTTCAAATATGAATTTAATCTTAATGCAGTAAATAGGGGTAGCAATTTGTATCATTTTAGTCTGAATAAGCAGATTTTTATTCTACGATATTCATAGTTTGAAAAAGTTCAATATTTTCGATTTCCACCATGATTAACGATATCAAAAATATGTTTACAGAATAGTAGTAACGTTAAAGTCCATATATTTTTAAATTATTTTTGAGTATATAGGGTTTTCAATAAAATCAATCTAGTACAAGCTCTGAGGCACACTGTTAATGCAGTGTTTGAACTGTATTTAAGGATCTTAATATGTAATTGGAGGCAGACATGTAAATAAGACTACCATAGTCTAATTTTGATCTTAAAAGAGCTCTATAGGTCCTAATAATAACACTATCATCGGCACCCCAATAATAATGAGCTAATACTTTTAACAAATTCATTATCTTCAGGCAATCGCTTTTTATTTCTTCAGTATGTAACTGCCAGAAAAATTTCCTGTAAAAAAATGATTCCTAAAATTTTGCAATTGTTCACCGTAGTCATAGGAAGGCCCTTATAAAATATATTTATGTTCTGACTTTTTCGTTGTTTACTAAATTTGATGACTTTAGATTTATTGGCTGAGACAGAAAGACCAATATTTGAAGCCCAGACGCTCAGATGATGCACTGCAGTTTGCAATAACCTGCAAGTTGTAACAATGTTTTTACCATGACAGAACATGACGAGATCAACAGCATACATAAATACATAGATTTTACCGCAGGATCTACACTCGAATTATTATCGCTAATGGCTAAAATAAATAAAATTTGGCTTAATACAAATCCTTGCGGAATACCACTATTTTGAGGGTGACTTAAGGAAGTTTTGCCATTAGCTATTACTCTAAAGCAGTGGTCGCCAACCTCTCAATGTATTGAGCTACTTTGTTAATTTTGGAATAAACAGTGAGCTACCCACACGGAAGCCACGTAACGCAACGTAAATGAAATAATCCACAGTTAATTTATCATTATATGTATTTATTTTACAATTTAACTGGTAATACATAATACATAGGTACTAATAATAAACTAATAACAAAATAACTAATATTACTAGTACGTACTTGTTCATAGCTACATTCCTACCTACCAAACGAAGGTGTTTGAAAAATAAACACAAATTTTTATCCAGCCACAACGGCATGTCACGTAAGATTTAAAAATAGTTAATAATAACAACAAAAAAGTAACGCACTATCATAAACATAAACATTGAAAAAAAAAGCACGTTCAATGAGAAGGCTGACACTCAGACTCATCGATAATTTTTTTAATGTTTGCAGTATAATTTGATACAGCCATTCGAATACAACTATCCAAATGTTCATCTGTAAGTCGATTGCGATATTTGTTCTTAATAAACTTCATATTGGAAAAAGAAGATTCACACAAATAGGTTGAACTGAATAATGCTTTCACTTTCAAGGCAACAAGGCATAAAACTGAATATTTGTCTTTAGTTACAATTTGCCAAATACATTTGGTACTTGAGACTAACGAGTTTAAGGCTAAATCATTTTGAAACTCAATTACTTCCATTTCTGTTGCAGCGATGTCTTCGCCAAAGTTCTGCATAACACAATGTAACGTTCATTTTTGGCCCCACGAATTAATAAAATTGTTTTGGCTTACCTGGTTAATCATACGAAAAAAAAAGGGTAAAATCGTATTGATGATATCACTATTATTTTTGTCATTAACTAATTTCACCTGTATTCTAACTTTCGGACATCATTATTACAATTTATTTCATCTCACCACTAGTATAATACTTTGTACATTGGTCATATTTGCGGTGTAGTGTTCACTGTTTTAATTTGCCAGACTCTCCTAAAAATAGACCAAGTTTCGTTGTAAATTTATACATATTATGTATTATAGTCTCACCTTTGAGTAATTAATTATTTACGATACCATTCTTTAAGATTTTCTTTATTTTTGTTTATAGCTGTCAGAATTGGATTAATGTTTATTAATTATGACAGTGAATGACATAAACGTCATTTGACGACAAATGCTGCGTTTGAGAATCCACATCGGATGCATCTGAGATGTAGTAAATCTTTGATCACGTGATTCAGTATACGTAAATGTAATGGGACAGATGTGTCAGATGTGGATAAAAAAACGCTCGAGATGTAAAAAATGCATCCGATGTGGATTCTCAAACGCAGCAAGAACACCGACAAGTGTCATGGTTGTAGTACGTTCCAATATCGGGCTCAGAACCCGAGGTAAGGTAGTTTCACAATGAGCGTATTTAAGTCGTGAGGGATTTTTTTGCGATCGCTGTTTAGTAAGTTTTGTCGGGAACAGTTTCCCAAATGTAGTTATACTGTATATAAATATAGTTTTTAGGGTACCTTTCGTAAATGGTCTCTTAAGTTATATAGTGGGGAATTCTTGAGGATGAATTTCTGAACCCACTTGACATTTATCGGAAAGGGATTTCGGCCATTTTGGACGGCTGACGGATGGTTTCTGTCAGTGGTGTTGAATCACGACGAAGACGATTTTTGTGTCGAAGTAGAATTTTCTTAATATGTAGCCCCATCGGCTTACCCTAATTAAAGGGGATTTTAGATTCTACTTCATGGTTAATTGTGGGTAAATGGACATTTCGTATTTTGAGAGGAATTTTAGTGTATTGGTAAATTCCTATGGTCATTGGTCCAGCCCATATCTAATATAGGATTTTAACGCAATAATCGGAAGATCACAGCATTTGGAGTGTGGAATATTGTTGTGCTGTGGATCTTCTCACGTGTTTCTCATCCTTGGAAGACTACCAAGTTAACCCTTTACGAAAAAGGTATGTTTTGTATATATTTGGTTATGTTACGCACCATGTGGCTGTCAATTTCTTTTATGTTATGGCATGGTGTAACAGAATATTAATTATTTGAGCTCATAATACTGTTTATGACTCACTGTTGAGCCAATGTAGTTTTTCTTTATCCTAGATGCTGAATATTTTCTAATTTATGTACATTTTTGGGTAATCCTATAGATCGGGATACTTGAGTCAATGTGTATTGACATTTTTCTTTGTAATATTTTAAGGGTTTCACCCAGGGGCTTGTTAGCCCAAGATTCGTCGACAGTTTCACCCAGGGGGTTGTTAACCCAGGATTAGACGACAGTTTCACCCAGGGGGTTGTTGACCCAGGATTTCAACAGTTGTACACAGAGGGTTATATCGTCCAGAGTTCAACGGTTTCATCGAGGGAACACAGAACATTGGTATGCTAGCCGCCTAGCTTACTTGCAGCTAGATTTACAATGATGATTCTCGTTCTGGATAGGAAGATGGGAATGCTGTGAAAGAAGACACCCTACTATCAGGTTTTTTTTATACTTTATATTGAAGGTTTCACGTGTGCATTGTTGAACTATACATTCACTTTCAATCGAATGTTGTCAAGGTATTCTCAACATTATTTATACTTTTGAGCACAGAATGTTCTAGGGTTCTTTCACTCATAACTTAAGTATTATCAAATGTTACATCGTTTAATTGATTAATATTTTAAATGTTTACTTAATTTAAGCACTTAATGCTGATGTAGTAATCCTTCGGGTCGCAGAACACTTGGACTGCTTCCACGTTTAAGTTGTAATTCTTCAGTTATTAAGGGCTACTGCCATAATTTTACTTTATTCAATTTATTCATTATTAAATGGTCCAGACTTAACGATTAAGTTAAGCAATCTCAGAAGACCCGTGTGGGGGCAGAGATTAAGTAACCTCTTCCAATCTGGGAGTTTAAGTAAATAACCTCTGTGTCTGAAGTCCTTTGTGTATCTTTGTATTTTTATTTTATTTTTATATTTTTATTTAGTTATATGAATTATACTTAATTATAAAATTTCATGGTTTAATAATTTTCTTTTGGGTAGTTTGGTCTTAACTAAAAGTTAAGCAGATATTGCCTTCCAATTTGGAGAGGGTTATAAGCTTATAAGGATTTCAAGTTTACTGTTTAGTTTATAATATACGATGTAGTATAGGTGCGGTTATGCACAATATTTAAGTTAACTATTATTTTATATTTTATTTTTTTTATGTAAGGTGGAAATTAATATTTTGCGCATGCGTCATGCCTGGTACCAAGCTAACGACGAACCGTGCCATATTTTGATTTAATAATTTATTTTGGGTTATGCATATACATATACAGTGTAAATTTTCCCTTAATTTCCTCCAATTTTTTTTTTTGATTACCTAAGCCATTAGGTAATTAGTTTGTGTATTTAGTAAATATTTTTTTCTTTATAAAGGAACATAAGTTGAGGTTTGTCTTTTATTTCTTTCCTCATTTACTGGGTTTTTGGGGAAATAGGATCATAGTTTGGCCACTATATAGACCCAGTTGGCGCCTATTTATTTGTCTACTATTTCCGGAATTTTTGTAAGCTATCCACCCCCTAGCTGCCGTCTGAGCGACGTCGAAGGCCCGAAGGTTGACACCGGAACAACCGAAACTTGTGTAACCGTAGTAGACAACATTTTAATTGTAGTTAATACTTTAATAATTTTTTTTAAGTTTAAAAATTTTGGTGGAATCACCAAGTTCAAATCTGTAGGTTACAACAAGTTGCAAACTGTTGGATATCAATTTCCATAAAGGGTAAAACAACAAACTGCGCTACTAAAGCCATTTCGTTGAAATTCTTAAAACGATTTTTGAAGTTATTCTTCAGGGTAGAAACTATTTCTACATGATATTTGCTATCATAGGGTTCTAATGGATTTTGAGATATTTTTTTTAAAAGAATAGGAAAATGCTTGGCATCGCTGTTAATTAGGTTTTGTTCCCAAAACTCCAGCTTTTTGATAAATGCTTTTATATTAGAAATCATTTTCGCTAGTTCTTTGTCTCTCCCCTGAAGCTGCAAATTAAGTTCATTTAATTTCTCTGTAATGTTCATAAGAAAACCAAAATCTCTAAGCCAGATTGAATTTTCTAGTTCCGGAGTCGGTTCATCGCGTTGTTTGAAAAATTGAACTATGCCAGATAGGACATCATTAAAACGTTTCAGCACCCGTCCTCTACTTAACCATCAGACTTCAGAGTAAAGGAGTAGGTCCCCGTATTGACAGTCAACTTCATCGGCCAAGGTTTTGAATAATCTTCTTTGTAACGCTTGAGCTCTAATCTTGTTCACAATTTTTACCACCAGTTTCATAACGTTGTTTAGTTTCAGGAAATTTCCACATAATGCTTGCTGATGGATAATGCAGTGGTAACAGAGAAATGCGGAAAAGTTTAATCTTTACGACATAACGCCACCAGACCCTTATCACAACCCACCATAGCTGGAGCGCCATCGGTTGTCAAGCCTACCATTTTCGATATTGGAATTTTCTCGGAAGAAATAATATATTTTAAATGAGAAAACAACTCCTGTCCAGTATTGTGTCCTTTCAGTGGAATAAACTTCAAAAGATCTTCTTTAATCGTAAAATAAATTAAAACCATTCTGACGAATACGGCCATCTGGGCAGTGTCAACGACATCTGTTGATTGATCCAGTTGAAGTGAAAAATAAACACAGTTATCTAAGTCAGTTCTTAACTGTAAAAAAATATCATTGCTCATTACTTCTACACGTCTCATCACTGTATTAGCAGAAAGTTGCATAGATTTTATAGCTGAAACTATCTCGTCTTTATTTCTAAAGTTGGCAAATAACGAATCAGCAGCTTCTAAAAATGCCTGTTTTATCATTTCCCCGTCTTCATAAGGTTTCTTTTTTTGTGCAATTATCTGAGACACACGGTACGATGCTTCAGTTGCAGCCTTATTTTTGTCGACTGTTCTTAAAAATATTGATTGTTGTCCAATTAACTGCTTTTTCAACTGTTTCAATTTGTCCTTTCTAGCGGCAGAATGTAGTGGGAATGATTTTTCAGAATTAGAATGTACAGTTTTATGATGTCTCTCAATATTTCCTTTTTTAGCAACGGAGACCGAAGTATTACATAACAAACACACATTTTTATCTTTAACTTCTGTAAAAAAGTATTGTTCTTCCCATTTCGAATGAAAGTGGTATGTCTTTACCTTCTTACAACTGCTTGCCATAATATTATTTTTTGTTGTTCTCTACTAACCCAACCGCTGGACGTTGGTTACGCGTTCAGTTTTAAACTAAGCGCAATGTCGCCGCGCCGTGCGTATTTATCCCGTTCAAAGCAATCCTGGTCGTTCTCGAACACTAACGCGCTGGTCCAGCTGGTCGGTTCTAGCCGATTCTAGCTTGATGGCGTCAGCGGCAGATCGCTCACCGCAACGTTGCCGCTGTTTATGTTTAATATTATGAAATTAGATTTTTTTTGTGGAATCTTCGGAAGCTTCTCTGATTTATGCAGTTTGTATTTTTTAAATTAAAATCGTTTTGAGAGCTACCAGAATTGCCTCCGCGAGCTACCGGTAGCTCGCGATCGACAGGTTGGCGACCACTGCTCTAAAGGATCTTTTACCTAAAAAATTTTGAAGAAATAGAAAATGTTTCCTCTAAGGTAGTAATTTATGAGCTCTTGAATAATGACAAAATGCTGAACGGAATCATAGGCTCCTTTGATGTGAAATATGCTAGCAACCGCTTCTTGTTTATTATTGAGGGCATTGGCCATTTCTGTTTGTAGAAAAACCAAATTGTCCAAGGTAGAATGATGACTTCTAAAACCTGATTGATTTTTTGGAAAAATATTATTTTTTACTAAATACCAAGCAAGTTTTTTATTAACCATCTTCTCCATAAGTTTACACATCGTGCGTGTGAAGAAGATAGGCCTATATGATTTTGGGCAAATTGGAGGTAAGTCTTTTTTATTGGAAGTATAATAGACTGGCTCTACTACAGCTTTGGAAACTTTTGACTAATCCAAATTTTATTATAAAATTCCAATAATTTAATCTAACAAATTGTGGACAACTTCTTAATAAGGTATTTCATCAGGTTCTGCTGCTGAATTTTTACATAAATCGAGAGCCATTTCAAATTCTACTAGAAAAAAAGGTAAGTTAATATAGTCTGCATCTGCAGGTTGTGAGAGAACAAAAGGGTTTTCAGGTTTTTATCAGGATTACTAATATTTATTAAATTAGGATTTTTTAATTTTTCCTCAAAATTCTCAGCAAGAATATTGACAATATCTTGGATTTAGTTGAAATTCTATGGAAAGTGTTGTTTCCTTTCATTTGCCTAATTTTATCCCAGACTTGCTATAAAAGAGTTTCGGCAGTTTAACAGAAGACAAAAATTTTCCAAGAGTCCTTTTTACTTTAATTGAGGACACCTTTACCCTTAGCTTTCATTTTCTTAAAAAGTACAAAATATTTATGTTTCTAGTTCTACGATATATATTTAAGGATGTTTTACAGTCCCCAACTGCTATCTGACAGTTATTATTCTACCAGGGAACTAGTTTTTTAGAGGTTGATATGATAGATTTGCCGATGTATATATTAGCAGCAGAGATAATACAATAATTAATAAGTTCTAACGACTCATCTATATTATCCACAAATTGCAAATGTTTAAACTGAGATTCAATATGTGTATTGAACATTACCCAGTCGACATGAGTGAGTCTCCATTTTGTAATACTTCTAGTAATCTTATGTATATTATTGAAGACTTTTATTGGAAAGTGGTTGCTATCATAAAGACTATCTACTACGTGCCAAAAAAGTGTGGGAGCTACTTTAGGATTACAAAAACTTAAGTCAATAAAGGAAAAGGTAACAGAGGAAATGTTAAAATGTGTACTAGAGTCAGTATTCAATAAATAAACGTTGAAGCAATTTAATACATTTTCTATTACTTTCCCTCTGCCAAAAGTTTGTTTTGAACCCCACAAAGAATTATGAGCATTGAAATTACCAACAAGTATAAACGAACTAGAAAGCTGATGTATTAGGTCAAATAGATCTTCTTCAGATAAGTTGTAACTGGGAGGAATGTATACACTACAGATGGTTAATTTAGAAGGACACCAAACAGTAACTGCTATAGCTTTAAGATTAGTAGTTAATAGGTAATAAGAGGAATAGATATCACTTGTTTGAAAAGGCTAGAAAGCCTATTAAATATTTTTATCCCTGAACATAAAAAATATATTTTTTTTTTAGCAAAAGTTAGACACAAATAGAACTTTTTTCAAATATCCATATCACTACATTTATTTCAATAACATCCTATACAGATGGCGATAACATACTGTTTTTTTATCAAATCGTGATTTATAAAAAAAAATCGATTACGAAAATTAAAAACACCTCCTTCCTGATAATACGTAAAGTTTATTTGTATCATGGGTACGTCGACTGGGTCAAATAAAAGCAGAGATTTGCGCCTATGTAGGGTTTCATAAAATTGAAGCCCGGGGTGGAAAACGGGAGACCGATCCCCCAAACCAGTTTGGATTTCAAAAGGTGTGTAAGAGCCCACCTGAGGCTCTGGCGGCTTTTGTGGACTCAACGGCTTTCCATAATGCCCAACTTTAAAATTCAAAATTACACTTTAATTTGATTTTAGAGCGGCTAAACTAAAATTGCAATGCATGGATATGTTATCGCTAAGTAGGCTAGTTTTTATGTACTGAGGGTGGTAAATCTTATTTACAGGTCATGGAAGTGGCCAAAACAGTTAAATTTCAGAGCCAATTTGAATTATGAACATAGAAATAATATAGAAGACCAATGTAAATATAACATTTAAGCAGACATTGAAACCTACTGTGAATAAAAACGCGTCTCTGCGCCTGACATCGCAAAATAGTATGACTAGAAGCATTTGCAGTATGCATGACTTGTCCCTGTAGTGTTGCCAAGTATATTAAACTTACCTAACACAGAAGAATTTCAAATATATGGAATTGATTTTCTATACTATTTCTATGATTATGAATCTTCTTAACGGATCGTTATTCTTTTAAAATATACATCGAGTTCGTTTATAAAAGCGGCATCGGCCTTTAAATCAATATTTTAATAACCTTTGTGTTTTTGATGAAAATTTAATAATGGGAAAACGGTGAAACAAAAGGTCATCGACGTTCGTCAGCTCCAGCTCCTAAGAGCCATTACGTCGCTATATAGCAAGGAATTATATTTTGAGAAGCAGAATTTGAAGTTATTTTTCTTCTATAAATACAAGGTGAGTCAAAAAGGAATACAATTATTTTAGGATGTGATTGATTAATAAAAATTGAGATCAGTTTGCTATATAAATTATTGTCGAAAACTTTGAAATAAAGGAGATAAAGATATTTAAAGGGGTAATAGAAAAATTGGTGTTTCGATCCTAACATCCAACTGAACTCCAAATATCTTGTAGAAGTTTAATATCATTTGATTTAATAGATAACCAAAAAAAACATAATTTTTAAAGGGGTAGTTTAATAGGGAAGATTCAATATTCTTGCCCCTATTTTTTAAATTTTATCTCTCTAGAAATTAAAAAAAACAAATTTTCATAGTTTTTCCTACCTACAAAACAAAGTAATTTTGTTTAAACGCGATATATAGGAAACTGACCTTGATTTTCATTTTTCTAACACCTTTTAAAATGTTGTATTCCTTTTTGACTCACCTTGTATATGTAGTATATAATTCAGAAAGTTTTAATGCAGCATTTAGAGTTGAATTGTTAAATTGACACCAATGTTTTACTGAAGAGTAGTCAAATTAAAAAGATGCACAATCATTGTCATTAATAATAATTTTAAATCATCAAGACAAAGGACCTCGCAGTTTACTTATAGCAAATTGCTTTCGCTAGAATCAGCTAATTTTATTAAAGTATCCTTGAACAAGAAGTTCTCATATGACTAGTTTTTGAAATAAATATAGGGTGTGAAACCACCGGAAGGACACCGTAGTTTCCTTTATTTATTATTAAAAAATTAAAATTAAAATCCCCCAGTCAAAAAATAAAAAAAAAATATTAAAATAGTAAAAAAAAGGAGGCGTAAGTTCTAGCCTTGAAAGGCTTCTTACGTTTAAATATATATGAGCAATCCCTTAGTGAATTTGGCCCAAAAATCTATAATTAACAGTTTCTTGTTAGTTATCGTTGATTTTATTATCAGCAAATATGCGGAATATCTTAATAACGGCAAAAGTAATTTATCTCAGTCTAACTTTATCTTTAATGAAAATAATAGGCTATTCTTTAATGATAAATGTCTGGTAGAAAAATCGCTTGATCCATTTGTAATGGAAGATAAACATTATTCTGCTCTGGACATCACTTGTTACTTGGAAGTAAAAACTAACCGTAAAAACAACCTGGAATCGTCCTTTGAAAACTGTTATAATTTCAAAAATGCCAATTTTCCACTAATGTACAATTTAATTTCCACTATTGACTGGACATTTTTAGAAGCCTTTAATAATGCAAAAGACGTTTCTACATATTTTCATGAAACATTATATAATATTCTTGATGAATGTTGTCTCAAATATTCCTGCAAGTATCAAAACAAATATCCAGCATGGTTTAATAGAGAAATAATCAATCAGTTATGCGTCAACACTAATATGTGGGAAAATTACAAACGAGAAAATGATTTAGAAGCCTTTGAAGACTTTAAACGCATAAGAGCTGCTTTAAAATTTGAAATGGACATTTCTTACACAGCATATATTAAAAAGACTGAACAAGAGATATTTAGTAATTCATGTAAATTTTGGGCATTTATAAATAGTAAGAAATCACAATCCAAATCCCCTCAAATAATGTCTTATGACAACAATTCACTAAAAACTCCATTAGATATTCTCAATGGATTTGCTGACTTTTTCTATGCAAATGATTTAAAATTATACAAGAGTGTAACAAGTATTGGTCACTGTGAACAACTTCACATGAACTTAAATCTAGTGGTTGAATGGTGTAATAATAATAAACTTGAAGTTAACCCAATTAAATGTAAAGTTATGTCTTTAACTTTAAAAATGGACCAAATAAAATATAATTATTTAATAGATAATGTCTCACTTCAGCGGCCATATACTTTTACAGATCCTAGGGTAATTTTTAATCCCGGATTGATATTTATATGTCAGATTGATAAAATGATTGAAACATCGTATCGTATGTATGATTCTATAACTCGCTGTACCAGGGATTTCAAAGATGTACCCACATTAAAAACGTTGTATTACTCTCTTATAAGATCAAAGCTTGAGTATGCGTTTGTCATCTGAAGTTTGTTTTACCAACTTCACACGGATCGAATTGAAGCAGTTCAAAGGAGGTTTCTAAAATTACTGTGTTTAAAGGAGGATGTTGTTTATCCGCCAATCGGAGTACCACACCAAAATCTTCTTCAAATCTATCACTTTTTAAGCCTCATAAAAAGACGTGAATATAATTGTTATATGTTAGGTTTCAAAATTGTTAACAGTTTAATTGACTATCCTGAATTTTCCATTTCATACTATTAGTCGCATTGTGAATAGTGTGAGTAGTGACATTGACATCTTATGCAAACTAAGGGAAATAAAATATCATTTACTAACTTAACAAAAAAAAATAGAATTGTATTGTATTGTAATTTACCCACTAGCTGATTACAATTTTTTGTAAAGGGTTTTCCAATAGTAACAGCTCGGTATTTAACAACAGTGCATGACTAAGACGATAGTCACACAGGAGCTATCTTTGGCAGTCGTATTCAGCTAGTTTCTGCATTTAATTATGGAGCGTCAAACGACTGAGCAACGCGTCTAAATTGTGAAAAATTATTATTAAAACTAATGTTCGATTTTGCAAACGTTTCGTGCTTTATGTGAATGATCGTCCTGCAGAATCCACAATTTACCGTTTAATAAACAAATTCGAAAAACTGGGTCTGTGTCAGATCAGAAAGTGCCTATACGTCAGCGGAATGCAAGATCCCGTGAGAATATCGCTACAGTTCGGGAAAGTGTGCATGAGAATCAGCAACAGTTCATTCCGCGTCGGGCTCAAGATCTTGGCCTCTCTTTGACGATAATTTGGCGAATCCTGCATAAGGACTTAAGACTTCACCCTTATAAAGTGCAATTAACCCAACAACTAAAGCCCAACGATCACAGGCAGCGGCGTGCATTCGCTAATTAGGCGCTAGAGCAGCTGGAGGTCATTTTTAGTTAAGCGCGGAGATTCATGAGATTCCATTACATTCCGAAATAGTTACTCTATGATGTGCACTGTGGTCCGGCGGAATAATCGGGCTAAATTTTTTCGACGACGAAGAAGAAGTGGCACTTACAGTCAACGGCGAGCGATACAGGGCCATAATAAGAGTTTTTTGGCCTGCAGTGGATCGGATCGATCTAAGAAACATGTAGTTTCAGCACAACGTTGCTACGTGTCATACGGCACAATGTCAATAAACACTGACACTATTGCATGAAAAATTTGAAGGTGTCGTTATATCGCGAAATGGTGACGTTAATTGGCCGCCCAGATCCTGCGACCTAACGCCATTGGATTTTTTTCTCTGTGGCTTTCTAAAATCCAAAGTCTATGCTGACAAACCGCGAACGGTTGCCGTCTTAAAGGCCAATATTAGGTGGGTTAGTGCTGAAATTGAGCCACTTTTATGCGATAACGTCATCACAAATTGGGTATCCAGGATTCAACAATCCAGGCAAAGCCGCAGTAAACATTTACCAGGTATAATTTTTAAAACATAATGTTTAAACATGTACTTTATAATAAAAAATAAAAATAGATCCTATCTGTTAGGTATGTAATACGGTAATGCAATACAAATTGGAAGTAATATATTTCGTATTAATAATACAACTGACAAATAATTAAAATCTATTTGACAATGACAATTCTCTCAGCCTACAGGATGTGTTATCTATTTTATAACTATCAATATCACAATTTGTTTTATTGCGTTACAAAAATCGAGCGCTTCTAATTGAAAACCCTGTATATTTTGTACCACTTAGTCTACATAATGTATGTGTTCTTTTATTCCTGCTGTGTAATTGGGATTGCTTGTAGAGGAGCATTGTAATAAATAAAATAAATAAATAAAAAAATAATATAAAATTTGTAAATACATATGCCGGAGAGGCTAGCTGCGAGCTTAGTGTGCATCCACATACTCGCAACAGTTAAGCAGTGATTCTCCGGTCACGTACTGGATGGGTAACCGCTGGGAGGTTCCACCATGGGCCTTGTCACTATGCGACTCATCCGACTAGCGGTTAACCACCGACGACGTGGAATGAATGACACGATGAATCAGGGAGTGAATTGTTGAATGAGAAAGTAGTAGGATCTTCAAATGGTGGTATAATAAGCCGCAGGCTGCAGTGCCGCCAGGCTATAGACGGATTAGGGTGTAGCACGGGAGATCCGAAGGGTGTAAAACTAAAAAAAAAAAAAAAATACATGCCATGACAAAACTATTTTTAAAAATATATTTTATCTTGAAAGACAGAGAGACAAAAAAATATCTAAACCAGTATTTTATGATCGATTATGTCAAAGACCTTCGAGAAGTCTGTATATAAACCATCACTCGACATTCCGCGATTTTTAATAAAGATTAATATTTTTTTTAAATATTTTTCTTTCCATCGAACGTATGATTTAAATCTCTGAAACTATTTAATTAATTTAATACTGTCAAAATTCTAGAAATGTTCGAAATTTGTTTACATTGAACCGGACAAGCCAATTAATGCGTTCAACTTTAAACAGTTTATAAAAAAAATTTGATATGCTGTTTACGATAGTTCTATTTTTACAAAATGTCACCGTCAGCTTGGAACATTTCGTTTCTCGCTGTAATATGGAGTTTTCTTAATGAAACTTAAATTTGAAATGTGAGATATCGTTTTGAATAAATCTTCTAAATTTCTTTTTTCGCTTGCGTTTTCAGAATTATAATTTTATTACATTTCTTTTCATCATCTTCAAAAGCCCTCCTTTTTTTAATACACAAGTTTCACCGTTAAAGTCTGCGTCATTTGGAATCTTTTTTATTATTAAGTTTTTAAATAGTTTATATTTCGACAATACATAAAAATGACGTTGACAATTTTTTTTCTGTCGATCTGCTAAATCTGTCAAATTTAACACACTTCCAAAAAAATTAAATTAAAATAGGTTATTCTTCAAATTTTTTAAAAACATTACCCTACCAATTTAAACAAACTTGTGCAATTTTGCGATTTCTTACTCTAACAATTTTTCGGTTTAAACAAATTTCTAAAATCCGAAAAGACCAGGCACATTTACCAAAGTGTTCTTTTTGTTTAATAACTTTTCTAATTGGTTAATTTAAAAAGATTCTGTTGAATAGAGTTTTAATTTTCTTCTTCTTACACCTCTTGCTGTTGGGAAATATTCTTGGGTAGTTTTAATTATCGACAAATCTGTATTTGGCTGAATGGCAATGTGCCTATACCAAAAAAAAAAGATTAGGTTTCTGGTAATATATGTCGTGGTCTTGTTTCTCTTCTTGTTCTCTTTTTTCCTCGTCTCTATCCCAACCATTATTAAGAATCGGCACAATAGGATGTTCCCCAAGAGTTATTAACTATGATCTAAGTAGAAGTAGGGCCGCTTGAGTCTTCCTGGACACACCGCATCCCGCAATACACGGTCTAACATTTCGAGGTGCCGCGACCCGCTACACCCGGTCTAGACATTGAGCGTCATGTCATATGTGTAAGATAGGATCTTGGACACCAATGCTTTTTAAATGGAAAAAGTGTAGTTCACTCTGGACAGTAAAGTGCAGGTGTGAACATTTAAGTAAAGATTGGACAAATATTGTTAATATTTTTTAAATGGAGGAAAGTCATTTGTAATAGGGTAAAGTCAACATTGGACAATGAAAATAAAATATGTTGTGTTTTAAAATTATATTTGTATATGTTTTATTTTCATTATCCAATGTTGACTTTACCCTATTACAAATAACTTTCCGCCATTTAAAATATTAGCAATATTTGTCCAATCTTTACTTAAATATCCACACCTGCACTCTACTGTCCAGAGTGAACTACACGTTTTCCATTTAAAAAGCATTGATGTCCAAGATCCTATAAATAGAACATATTCATTATTAAAATATTTGACCCTTCTTATCTTACACCCTTACAACCTCTTAATTCATGAAAATCTCTTACACCTAACATACATAATTATAACAAGGATTGTTCTTTTCAATATTAATCTATACCAATGTTGTTTTCCTCGTTTAAAATATAAGTCTTAGACCTTCTGGCTTGACATGCTTTTTTTCTTCAGCCTTAATCTAAACCAGTGCCGTTTTCTGGTTTAAATCCGACCAATAATAACAAAGATATAAGTTTAAAACCGTCCAGTATTAATTGATATTTAATTTTTCTACTTCCCCAGTTTGAATCTGACCAATAATAGCGGAGATACACGTTAATACCCTTTTGACCACTTTCGGTCTACCGGAAATTATTAATCCAGATTATTTAATCTTTTAGTTGAATATATCTGGAACAAACTTGACATAATATTAACATTTTAATTTTAAAGACACCCTTTTGTTGTTTAAGCTACAACCCTTAAACCTCCTCCCCATATAATTTTTAGCAACCCCAAGAATTTCTACAAACCCTAAAGACTGCTTTCAATAGGTTACCGTATCAGAACAAGGTACGAGCAAGGAAACGACGGCCGCCATCTTAAATTCTTACACCATCCATTAAATCTTAATCCCTCTTATCTTGATGACATGACGCTCAATGTCTAGACCGGGTGTAGCGGGTCGCGGCACCTTGAAATGTTAGACCGTCTATTGCGGGTTGCGGTGTGTCCAGGAAGACTCAAGCGGCCCCACTTCTACTGATCTACTTCCTTAGGACGTAACATATTAATGACATCATCAAATATCAAACTGTATGTGGGTATCTAATGGTGCGCACTTTTTAACACTCGGTGCACTTTTGTTTTCGACTCGTAAGAGCAGTTCGAACCGGATCAGTTTTTGAATTTTCGGTTGGAATCAGTTCAACTCAAAAAAATAAACCGGTGCGCACTTTTCTGAACCGAGTGTAGAGACAGTTTTTCAGTTCAGTCGTAACAAATATGGCGATGGCAAATGAAGAGTTGTTTCTAAAATATAAAATTTTTAGAATTTGTAAAGAAATATTGGAAACTTCTTCATCAGATTCAGACAAAGAAGATTTAATTAAGGCCAAGTTTAATAAATTTGCCATAAATAAAAGATTACATTGAATCGGTGGTGTCGCAGCTGGATGACTCCCAGGTAGGTACCATAAATATTGTTGTAAGTCCTGTTAATGCATAGTATACTTTGACATCTTAAGAACTTAAACATATGTAAGTTTATGTTAATATGTCGATAAAATATTCTGTAACAATATTAAATAAATGTTTAAAATGAAAGCTTGGCTTGGATCTGGTTTGGAATTTGGAAGGTACTACTTTTATTTATCACTCAGATGATAGCTGTCAAATTTATTACAATGCACTGGGTGGTCAACTGCGTGTTCGGTTGGAATAAGCTTGCATGACGTCACTAAATTGAACCAGTGCTGAGTAACGAAAACTCGCACTTCACGAGTGTGAACTGAGTGTGACCGTCGAAAACGCTATAACGTTGATACTGTTACACATTTTTTAGATTTTAAATTTTGTTTTTCTTTGGATATAATTCAATGTCTGTTTCGGATTTAGCCAAAGGAGTAGTTGTTTTCCGAAAGGAAACTGTAGCTTGTTTCATATTGAAACACATGGCTTAAAGAATTTATTGCTTTGTGTCATATTTAAGTTTGGAATTATTTTTATTTTATAATAAAATGTTTGACTAGACAGTTTCTCATAATAGTTTTAAATTTACTAATGAATATGCCCATAAACTCTAAATTATTTTGATTAATGATTCCTAATGTACTCTCAAGTGCATGCCATTAGTACTGTGAAATATGGCGTAGATTAAAACTTATTTTGACTTTGCCTCCCACTTCGGTGTCACAAGCTGAATTTTTCAGGGATGAAAGTACATGATAAGCTAACCCTTATTCCGGAGGTAATACAAAATTAGTCAGGGCAAAAGGGGACTATCATAAAAAATTGAGTTATTGATACCACCGTATAGAAAAACAAAATGCTTATTTTTTGTTCTAATACACAATTAGGTCTTTGTAGAAAGTATTTTTTTATAATTATTAAAAAAAATCATTTAAATTAGCCCTTATGGTCTAAAAAAAAAATGTAAACGTCAATATCTCGGTTTTAATTAATGATGATGTAATGGTTTTGCAGAAAGCAAACATTGAAGGCAGGGCCTTTTGACTCTCTATGCGTCTCTCTCAGTGCTGAAATTACTCCCTGCAAAGATTTTATTGTGCATTGGACCAAAACATGAGTATTTTTTCTCTAATCGGTGGTACCAATATTTACATTTTTGATGATAGTGCCCTTCTGCTCAGTCTAATTTTGTATTACCTCCGGAATAAGGGTTACGTCATCATGACCTTTTATCTTTGAAAAATTTAGCTTGTGACAAAAGAGTTGAAGTTAAATCATTTTCTAGAGCGAATATTTTAATACATACACTCTACTGACATAAAAGAAAAAGATTCTGATAGGATTAAGATGTGGCCACGAGATACAAATATGCAAATTGACTTTAGTTTAAACATTTTAGAACAAAATTTGCAAATTTTCCAAATCTTTAATTCTTTAATTCTTTTTTCTTTTAAAATTGGTTTTAAATTGCTATTGAACAACCTCGTATAGGGTATAATTTATAATATTCAATTCCAAATATTATTCAGAAGTAAATTAGGAAAAAATTAGAAAATCATTAAATCTGTCAACAACAGGATCTCTAATTATATTTAACAAATATTTAATTAAAAATCTTGTGGTTGGCACATTTTTTGTTCTCTTCATTTCTTATTATAATATTATTGAAATGCATTTTTTATTATTTTCCCAATATCGAGAAAATCGAGTCATAAAACATTTATTTAAAATAACTTATAGCTTTCAAAAAAAATTCACTTTACACAGCATTGCACGGAAACATCCAAAACAACCTTCTAAACTATTCAGAATTTTCAGAATTAGTTAAAATAATATTTCTTGAAAAATTATTTAAAAATTTCGTAGTAAATATCAGAAACTTGTTTTTATTCCTTTTATAAAACGTCTAGCCATTACAAATACATTAGGAATCATGTAACAATCATTTCTACTTTATTATTTGACCTACTAATACATTTTTCTCAGAAATAACTCGTAGTCTGACGTAAAATTTGGCTCATTTTATAGTCCATTAGAGCCGTTGTTGCAAGTAGAAAAATGAATAAGAAAGAAACCAATAAATGGGATACAAAAATACAAGGTGAGGGTTTAAAGGTAATGTTTTAATTAAAAAATTTAAATTTGTTATCTATGCTGTAGTATACATGAATTTTCCATTAAAACCCGATATGTGTAGAGTGTTTTTCACTTTGTTTTATAAATGACGGGGTTGTGGTGTGTTGCGCCAAAGAGGTAAATTCAATTTAGGGGAGGATATTCTGAAAATTCGTATTTATGTAGATTATTCGTTATAGCGGCAATGTATAGAATTTTTGATGATGCATTAGTAGTTTTGTTTAAAAAATATTTTTTTTTAGTAGAGAAATAGAAAATTTCCAAAACACAGGAGAAATAGTAACGATAGATAGGAGAAAAAACAATTTATGGCGAAAATAAGAACGTATTAATGAATAATTCTAGAAAATAAGTAATTTTACAATTTACTATAATATTTTAATTTTATTTATTGTTACATTATTTTTACGTAGTGCCACAAATTGGCATTGGTAAAGCCTAATAGAAGATGGAGTTTTATTCTGATATGGTTATAGTGGACCAATATGAAAAATCTAAAAAACATATGCAAATATCATTTTGAAAACATAATCTTCCTTATTGTAAAACTAAATTTATATCTGTAATTTAAAATAGTTAATGTTAGCAACTACACATTTGTTGAAATTATTTATCTTATGCCTTTTTCATGATTTTTATTACGATTTTTTCATGATTTTTTGACGATTTTCTCATGACTTTCTCATGATTTTTTATGATCGTTTCATGATTTTTTTCATAATTTTTTAATGATTTTTTCATGATTTGTTAATGGTATTTTTAATGATTTTTTTCAACATTTATTTGATTTCTAACGATTTCTAACGATTTCTAACGATTTATAACTATTTCTAACGATTTCTAACGATTTATAACGATTTCTAACGATTTCTAACGATTTCTAACGATTTCTAACGATTTCTAACGATTTCTAACGATTTCTAACGATTTCTAAAGATTTCTAACGATTTCTAACGATTTCTAACGATTTCTAACGATTTCTAACGATTTCTAACGATTTCTAATGATTTCTAACGATTTGTAACGATTTCTAACGATTTCTAACGATTTCTAACGATTTCTTACGATTTCTAACGATTTCTAATGATTTCTAACGTTTTATAACGTTCTTTAACGTTTTGTAACGTTTTATAACGTTTTGTAACATTTTTTAACGACTTATAACGTTTTATGTTTTATAACGTTTTATAACATTTTATAACATTTTATAACTTTTTATAACGTTTTATAACGTTTATTAACGTTTTATAACGTTTTATAACGATTTATAACGACTTCTAACAATTTCTAAATATTTATAACAGTTTCTAAAGATTTCCAACGATTTCCAATGATTTCCAACGATTTCCAACGATTTCCAACGATTTCCAACGATTTCCAACTATTTTCAACGAATTCCAACGATTTCCATTAAGTTCTAATGATTTACATTAAGTTTTAATGATTTCTAACAATTTCTGACAATTTCTAACAATTTCTAACAATTTCTAACAATTTCTAACAATTTCTAACAATTTCTAAAAATTTCTAACAATTTCTAACAATTTCTAACAATTTCTAACAATTTCTAACAATTTCTAATAATTTCTAACAATTTCTAACAATTTCTAACAATTTCTAACAATTTCTAACAATTTCTAACAATTTCTAACAATTTCTAACAATTTCTAACAATTTCTAACAATTTCTAACAATTTCTAACAATTTCTAACAATTTCTAACAATTTCTAACAATTTCTAACAATTTCTAACAATTTCTAACAATTTCTAACAATTTCTAACAATTTCTAACAATTTCTAACAATTTCTAACAATTTCTAACAATTTCTAACAATTTCTAACAATTTCTAACAATTTCTAATAATTTCTAACAATTTCTAACAATTTCTAACAATTTCTAACAATTTCTAACAATTTCTAACAATTTCTAACAATTTCTAACAATTTCTAACAATTTCTAACAATTTCTAACAATTTCTAACAATTTCTAACAATTTCTAACAATTTCTAACAATTAGACATTTGGGTTAAAATTTAAACGGCATAGCAATAAATAACCTCTTAACCTGCCAGTTAAAATTAACTAAAACGTTACAATTAATAAAAGGTTAAAACGAGTTATAACAATGTATAATGTTTTATAATAATTTTAGTACAAATAAATTATAAAGAAACTATGATATTATAAGTAAAAAAGAAGAATATGCCGAAAGAAACCTACTTACCTAGACATTTTCAAATGAATCGCGACACCACGCAAATAACAAAGTAGCTCCATAATTTTCTCCATGCACTCTCTTAGAAAACCAGAAGTAATTTTCTTAAGATACATCGTTTTAATTTAAACTGGATGCGATACGGGTTGAACGGTTCTTTTCTCCTGTGAGCCGAAGCACCTGAAAAATAAAATTCCAAAATAAATGATCTTATCTTAGGTAGACGCGAAATAAAACCGAAGAGTTCGGTGCATCCAATAGGAATGCGGATAGCTTTATACCTCTTCATAAGTACAAGGAATGAAAGAAAAACGTGTAGTAATTCTATATAAGCTCAGAATAGTGGTTTTATTTTTAGTTCTCTAATGGCGTCTGTGGATGTGATTGTAAGAATGTATGGAACAGAAATGTATAGAAAAATAAAATGTTCAAAAGAAAGATATAAAGGTATAATATAAAAGAAATGTATAAAAGAAATGTTTAAAAGAAATCTATAAAACAAACATAAATAGATAGACAAAGTTACCATGGGACCACATAGGGAATTCAATGTGTAAGAGTGAGAGGTACAAATTCAGTAGGTAAGAGTGAGACAGAGTGAGGGAAAGTGGGGGAGTAGGGGAATTAAATCTCTCGTCAAACGTCAAACGTCAACCGTCAAATGTCAAACGTCAAACGAAAACGTCAAACGGAAACGTCAAACGTCAAACGTCAAACAAAAACGTTTAACGAAAACATCAAACGAAAACGTCAAAACGAAAACGTCAAACGAAAACGTTGAACGAAATGTTGATTTTTCTCTTCAATGTTAATTTATACCGCGTTCTCTACGTAATGTCGTTTTTCCCGTTTGAATCGGACCAGTAATATCCAAGAAACATGCTAAGGCCCTTCTAGGTTTTCGTTTTGCGCATGTTTTTTCTATTTGACGTTCATCTATACCGCGTTTTCTACATAATGCTGTTTTTTTCGTTTGAATTGGACCAACAGTAACAAAGATACACGCTTAGGCCCTTCTGGCAATCGCATGTTTTCTGTTCAACGTTAAAAGAGATTTAATTTCCCCCACTCCCCCGCTTCCCTCACTCTTACCTACTGAATTTGTACCTCTCACTCTTACACATTGAATTCTCTATGTGGTCCCATGGTAACTTTGTCTACTAACATATAAAATATATGTGTAAAAGAAATGTTTAAAAGAAATATATAAAAGAAATGTATAAAAGAAATGTTTAAAAGAATTGTATAAAGGAAATGGATAAAAGGAATGTATAAAAAAAAATGTACAAAATAACCACCCTTTAAATTCAAAGTCTTGCATTTCTTATCACCCAATGTATACACGCACCTCGTATTCTCTTAAAGAAATAATTTCTGCTTTCTTTGATATCTTAAATCTAAGTTTTAAAACAACCGACCTTCAATTAGATTTTTCACATAAGTATCCTGCTTATAGCAGCTTTTACAGCTGGTTTTTATATTAAATGGTAAAATAAATGTATTACTCGTATTATCAGTCACATTATTATCCATAGTTACCCACTTTTAAAAAAAATTAATAACGTACGGGAAAATATATTTTGTACATTTACTAGTATTTAATCCATATTTTCCAAAAGCTATTCAAAATTATAATAAATAAAATAAATATTTCAAACCCCATATTTAATCGAATAACTTTTGTTTCCACACTGTAGCTATTCCGGTAATTTTCCTGCAAATCATCGTATCAAAAATAACTTGTCTACAAATTAACTAACTGCGAACTGATCTTTTAATAAGATGATAACAGTCGTGTCTTAATCAATTAATCCATCATTAGTCTTCATGAGAATAATTTATCGTATCCTCTACTCTAACGCTTGTCAAATACTACTTTAAGGTCACTGGTTTTTAAGAAATCAAGTCGTCATATTAGAGGATACATATTTTTGTGCGCTAATTATGTTAACGAATTCTTGGAATTTAACTTACGAGGTAAAGTTAGAGATCAGAAAAAAAAACTATATTAAAAATAGTAAAGTGCTTGCGGCATTAAGCCATCTTAAAAGTATGAATGTAAATGTGAAATATTTTGAAAGGTTACTGTTATAAAAAGTATATAGAAACTTTTTTATTAATAAGTTTTTTATATTAATAGCTCTAATTGGGATATAATCCCTTCACATTCCTATTGGGGTAACGATACAGCTAAACTTGTGTGGAAAAGGAATGCTAAGTACATCAATTCTGTCAACCTTGGTTGTGTTATAACATCCTTCCTTTAAACAAAATGTCCAAAAACGTAGCTCAATTAGACCCTTTTACTATTCTGATTAAATAATTTATTCATATAAAGACTGAATAATGAAGGGCCCGTCACAGTGCCTTGGGGTACACCGCATTTTAAGTATTCTTGATTTCTGAGATTATTGCCTACTTTATCTATTTGTTTTCTATTCTTATGGCAATTTTGAATTAAATTTAAATGCTTGCATACTTAAAATGATGTCAATGTCTTCATATCGTATAAATAGCTTAGCAATGTTAAGGCAATTAGGCATTAGTAATTTTTTGGATTAGTTCTAAATTAGATAACGTCACTTTATGTGAATGGGAAAGACTCACTCGCGATACTACTTCGTGTCAGGAAATTAAGGAATTTTTAAATTTTAGAGAATCGTGCTATCCTCTTAGAAAGTTTTGAGTTTAAATTTAAACCAAATTCACAAAAGAATACAACTCCCACATCTAAAATTGACAATAAATTTGTCAAAAAAGAAGTAGCATGATCCTTTGTATCATCAGGTTATACCTGTGGTTACTGCAAAAAGGATCATTCCATAATATTCCATATATACATAATCTTTTCTTAAGTTGTCCGTTTCCGATAGATTCAATTATATAAGCAAATCTAATTTATGCAAAAATTGTCTACGAGAAGGGCATCCCATTTCTAAATGCCCACCTGGGTCATGTAAAAAATGTAACTCTAGACACAATACTTTATTGCACAAAGTTTAATCAAAATCAAGTCAATCCTATTGAATAGTTGTGTTGAATAGTTATGTGCCATTTCCTACTAATGCACAAGTTCTTTTGTCAACTGCAATTACCTATTTTGGTGAAAAATTGTCTTGGTAAATATCAAAAGATTCGAGCAGTGCTAGACTGCGGATCTCAAACATCGTTCATTTCTGAAAAGGCTTTAAATAGGTTAGGTCTTCTTAAGAAAAACGCAAATTTACCGCTTTTTGGTATAACTTGCAATATAAATGAAGTCAATAAAAAATGTCACATACAAATAAAATCTGCTAATTCTGATTTTATTACGAATATTACTTGCTTTATTTTGCCTAAAATAACTAGTACCATGCCGACATTTACAATAACTTTAAACAAACTCAACATTCCCGACGAATTATCCTTAGCGGATCCTCCCATTGATATACTATTAGGTGCCGATATAGTTTGGAAAATATTCAAGTCAGAAAATATTAGCTTAGGGAAATATCTTCCAACTATACAAAATTCTGAACTAGGTTGGCTAGTTTCGGGACCAGTAGGATATCATGAGCAAAACCGAGCTATTTGTAACCTTTCTATAGACGATAGAGATTTATCTAATATTTTATAAAAATTTTGGGAGCTAGAAGAGTTACCTTCATCTAAATTATTATCACCAGATGAAAACGAGTGGCAAACGGTAGATTCCTAGTGCAATTGCCTCTTAAAAGTAGTACCAATAGTTTGGGCGAATCTAAATCAATAGCACAAAAAAGATTCTATAATCTCGAGAAAAGGTTTTCACAGAATGAACAACTGTGGACGATGTATAAATGTTTCACGAAAAAATATGAATCCTTGGTACATATGTCACCAGCACTATGTAATAGTAATCAAAATAAATCTCAATATTATATGCCTCACCATGGGGTTCTTAAAGAGGAAACTGTGACTACAAAACTGAGCGTGATGTTTGATGCATCTGCTCCTACATCGAGTGGTGTCTCTCTTAACGATATTTAATATGTTGGACTTACCATAGTCACCATACAAAATGATCTATATACAATATTATTACGGTTTCGAAAACATAAATTTCTATTATCATCTGATATCGATAAAATGTACAGGCAAGTTGAAGTAGATTCTAACCAGAGAAATCTGCAAAAGATTCTCTGGAGAGAGAATCCTACAAAACCACTCTTTGAATACACATTAAATACGGTCACCTATGGCCAGCCCGCAGCTAGTTTTTTGCCATACGTTGCTTATTTTCATTAGCCGATGATAGCGCAGAAGAAGACTATCCTGAGATCGCAAAAAACATCAGAGAAGACTTTTACGTAGATGATTTGCTCACCAGAGCCGATACGATTCAAGATGCCACGTGAATGTGACATAATATTTCTAAAATTTTAAAACGCGGATGTTTCTAACTACGAAAATGGGCTTCTAATGAACCAATTATCTTTCAACACATGCAGGTTAATCAAACTTGTAGTGTTCTAGATTTTCCTCTGATCAATATGCTAAACCCTTGGTTTTACATGGCCAACTCAAAAGCTTTCGATCAGCTTTCGGTCTTTCGTTCCAAGTTAAATCATTTCTCGTTTTTGTTACGCTACGAGTTTACTCTTGTGGGCCTCAGTCTCGATAAGGTGGGAACCACCATTTTGGCGTCTCTCGAATTTGTTTTCTAAATTTTTCAATAATAATCATGCAGCTGATCTCTAAAATGCGATTGTATCGTAAACCGTTAAGTTTTAAGGTATACTTTTTTTCTATTAAAATAACGTGGCTTTAATATTATTTTAAAAAAATATCGCTAACTAAAACAGCAAAAAAATTTAGGTTACATTTATGCCACAAATGTAGCCTATGTAGCGCCCTCTACAAATTACATCAAAGTAGGTACCATATTATGATTTTTCGTGCCCAAAAACCTCTATTTTCAAATTTTTATATATACATATCTAAAAACGATAAGGTTATTGCAAAAAAAAAATCATAAAATTTAACCTTATATATTCCTTATTAGCCACATTTTATTAAAGCAAGTTGGTTTAAATTGTAATATATTAAAGTGAGGGATCTACTATACTTCTATGTACAATTACTTAAGGACCACCCTGTATATTAAGATTTAAACATAATTGTCTTAATAAAGGCAATCAACGAAAAGGTTGTCTAACAGCACAATAATTAAATCATTCTTTAACAACAATCATTCAAATCGTTCAAGCTCAATCATTTCCTTGTGAAGTTTTAGCACTTAAAACTA
The DNA here is from genome assembly GCA_927349885.1 of Psylliodes chrysocephalus. Taxonomy (NCBI): domain Eukaryota; kingdom Metazoa; phylum Arthropoda; class Insecta; order Coleoptera; family Chrysomelidae; genus Psylliodes; species Psylliodes chrysocephalus. The sequence continues at coordinate 603,365 of OV651821.1, read as the reverse complement.
ATAAGCCTCATGAACTCAAAGAACAAATTATGGGTTTAAACATTTTTCTAGACAATGAGTCTATACTTAGGGTAGGAGAGCGATTGAAACATTCTTACTGAGGAAAATGAACTCAAATATTATTAGCTGTTAAGGATAATTCAAATACAAGTATACGAATAATTTCCAGGTAACAAGAAATAAACTATGGACTTTATTTATAATTTGTATTTAAAACTTTTGTTTGTATCCCTTAAAACAACGGACATATCAAACTCCGGAATATAGGTAAGTTGATTACCCTGTATAATTTTAATAATTTAGTATAGTGTACCAAATTATTTTGGTCCACCCTAATATTCTATAAAAAGTTGTTGATTTATTTATCATAAATAAATAACCAAATCATTATTTATACTGTTTGAAAACAAGTTTGAGTCTTTTTTTTTAAGATTCCTATCAGCGACAGAAAAAAATTGTAAACAACTAAAACACTTTAAATTTGTTTTGTCTATAACACCTTACTAGATATTAATCAAACCCTATTTTTAATTATGTATAACGTCACCACTTCGCAAAGCAATTTATAATCTTTTCTCCCGCGGTTTTCTTTAAATAGAGGTAGTGAAAAAGATGACACTTTGCTAATGTCGTTTCTAAATATAGATAATTAATTGAAGAGGAGTAGAAGCTTGTCTAGAAGAGAACAATAATTGTGTAACAAAATTTATTAATTTTTTTTTTTGATGGTTCGGACAGTAGCACAGTATGCTAGATATTTCAGGTTTTAAACATGTATACTTTTGTAGTTATTATTAAAAAATGCTTAACATACCTTTTTTTAAATAGATTCACTACAAACCAGTCCTCCATTATAATGAGAATAAAAAAAAAATCCCTTCTGGAATTTAAATTTAAACCACGTCTCTTATTAGAACAAGAAAAACTCGGGAGAAGATCGAACAAAAAAACTTCTCGACTTCCGACGACAACATCCTTTTGTACATATCTGTAAGTAAGATTCCCAACAATACAATAAATTTTCTATTTCCAAGAAATTCTATTAACGTCTAAGAAAAGGTAGATTTACGGAGATGGGGATATATAAAGAAAAACTAATTTTTCTGAATCATTGTGAAGTGTTGATATTGTTTTTGTCGGTTAGGGAAACAGATAGGGCAAGTTTATTTACTGTTTTCCATCGTTATATAACAAAACATTTTGAACTGCCTTTGATTAATAAATTATTTTGTTATAAATCATTTTCCACAAAGTGTCTGAATTCAAGCGATGTACCCAGTAAAGCATATGGTTGTAATTTAGTGTATTTTAAATTCTGACCGGACAACTGAGACAGTAATTCCTTGTATAACAAATTCTAGAAAATGATAGTTTAATATATACAATTTATATTCTCTGTAAATGACATGTACACAGCCAACTGTTCTCATCGAAAGTCTATCTTTAGACGCTTAGGAGGGTAGTTAGTTAAAATTTGAAAAGTAGTTTAATGTAGGCTTTAGTTGTGATATGCAAGTACCAACATACAAAGCAGACCTTCAACGGTTTTTAGGCATGACTAAATATTTGTCAAAATGTTTACCCAATATGTCGAAACAAACAGAAGCACTAAGAAATTTTCTAAAAGAAGACTCATAAATTTAAAAAATATGGTTTTAGCCAACTTTGATGATAATAAAGATATAATAATAGCTACAGACAGCAGTAAACATGCCTTAGGGGGTGTACTATTGCAAAATGATCACCCAGTGGCGTATTGTTCAGCAACTTTAAATGAAACTCAGAGCAGGTATGCAGTGATAAAAAAGGATCTGCTGACCATAGTAGTTTGCCTTGAACATTACTATTATTTTTATGTATGGCAGAGAAACGTCAGTCAAAACTGACCATAAGCCCTTAATAGGAAAAATGAACAAGCCTATTGATGACTTATCACTACGATTGGAAAGTTTAATACTAAAACTACTGAGATACAAGGTGAAACTAGAATATCAATCAGGAAGGACAATGTATTTTGCAGATACTTTATCAAGACTCCACCACAAAAAGAAAATTATTGGAGAAACAGAACTATTAAGTAAATATAAAGTACAAACAATAGTTGTAGCCAGCAAAAAAAAGTGTCAACTCGTACAGGAAGAAACAGTTAAAAATCCGGAATTACAAGTGTTACAATTTATAAGAAATAGATGGCCCAAAAAAATAAGCAACATGACAAATGAAACAAAATCTTATTTTTTAGCAAGATATGAACTATTAGAAAACAATGGACACGTGTTTAGAAACAAATAGTCATACCAATATCTCATAGAAAAGAAATGATGGAAACTGTACATGTAGGACATATGGGAATAAACTCAAACATAAGACGTTTACTGGCCAAACTTAGGATCAGATATAAAACAGTATCTTTATGTATGGTATGTCAAAAATCTAGCAAAAGCAACACTAAAGAACCAATGCAAACCAACTCCAATAGCAAATTATCCATGTGAAAGAATATCTATGGATTTTTTAAAAGCACAGGACAAGTAATACATTTTGATTGCTGATTACTCCTCTAAATTTGTTGTAGCTAAACCAATGACTACAACAACAGAACTTTGTTAATAAGTAAGCTGAAACCAATAATATATATACATGGAATCCATAAAAAGGTGAGAAATGACAATGGACCTCCATTTGACTCAAGGGAGTTTAAAATGTTTCTAGAGGAAGAAGAAGTGACTCATAAGACAAGTAGTCCTAGATATCCCAGGTCAAATGGGTTTCTTAAAAGACATATCCAAACTACAAAGAATCAAGACACATACAAGACCGTCATGATATATAATAACACACCAAAGGAAGATCTTCCCGCACCAGCTGATGGGACGGAAAATTCGAACCAACCTACCAATTATAGACAAATTGTTGGAAACAAGATCTAAAAATAAAATTCAGACAAAGATAAACTATGCCCAAGAAAAACAAAGTAAATACTACAAGAGAAAGAACCCCACTAGAGAAAAGCATTTTAATGCGAAAAGAAAAGAATACGTGGGTACCTGCAAAGATACTAAAAACATTAGAAGAACCAAACTCACATTTAGTTTAAGCAGAAGACGGAGAAATGTACAGGAAAAAAAATTCATCTGAAGAATCTAAAACAAGTTGAACAGAGCATAGAAGTGAAGCGAGAAAAGCATGAGGAAAATATGGAGCAAGAAAGTGAAGAGCAGAAGGACAGAAACAGTTGTACAATCGAGGGTTAGAAGTGCAGACAAGAAAAAGTGGGAGAAGAACAAAACGTCCAAGTAGATTTAAAGAGTTTGTTATGGGTGGGGAGATGTGACGTAGTGGAACGCATCACATATAAACAAACACATCCTGCAAACAGTCATGTCATGTCAAGTTTCACTTGTCATCGTGTACTTTATAAACGTATGTACATCGCATCTGTATTGAATAAATAAAATACCTTAAACAGAATTATTTATTACTGTAAACAACGTTTCATGGTGCATAAACGAAGAGCAACGAAATTTTATAACAAGCTGAAGAGCGTGTAAGAGTTGAGCAAAACTGACCCAAACCTTAGCGCAATATTATTTGACTATATGCAAGATTTGCTTCTGCCCTTTAAGCCTGTGCAGGAGATGTTTTACCTGAGAAAACTATGGTATTAGCCAAAGGGGTCACGAAAAGTACTACTGGGATGGCTACCTATACACGAAGGATAAAACGAACAAGGACAACACCATTCAATTCTGGCGCTGCGAAAACAAGCATAAAAGATGCAAAGGAAGAATATGGACCAATATTATGGATGGTTCTTTCAAATGTATACGAAATGAACACACATGTAGTACGGTAGGAAATGCAGCAAATGTTGTTCTGCAAAAAATGAATACCACTGTGAAGCACCTGGCCGCGACAACGATGGAGAATCCTGCCCAAATCAGAGGACGAGTTTTGGAGAATGTACCAGCTGCGGTTAAAGGAATGCTTCCAAGTTCCAGTGTTATGCGGAGAAACATTCAAAGAGTAAGAGTAACCATGTGCAAAGCACCCGCCAATCCAGAAACTCTTAGTGAAATTATCATCCCAGAAGTGTACTCGCAATATTATTACAGCCCTACTCAATTTCAGAATTTTTTGCTGGCAGATTCCGGAAGAGATCAAGTGGATCCACATCGAATTCTAATATTTGGTAGAGAATACCATGCAACATGGAGTGCAAGCATGAAAGAATTATTTGTTGACGGCACATTCTTATTGTGTCCTCCACTTTTTGCTCAAATATTTGTTGTTCTGGCAAGAAAAGATACGCATGAAGAGAAGGGTCCAGTTTTTCCTGTACTATATTGCTTGCTGCCCAATAAAAGTGCAGAAACATATCTCAATGTGTTTAACATGATAAAAGTTCTTTGGCCGCAATTAAATCCGGAAAGCATCAGTGTCGACTTTGAGTTGGCAATTCACCAGGCCGTAAGACAAGTTTTCCCAGAAGCCGAAATTAGAGGATGCTTATTCCACTTGGTCAAAAATCTTCGAAAGCATTTATCTTCTTGCAATCTCCTAGGAATGTACAATACTGATCCCGAATTTGCACTACAAGCAAAAATGGTAACATCATTGGCATTTGTCCCAGAAGAGGATGTGATTGAGGCCATTGCCGAATTGGAAAATGAGTTGCCAGAAATATTAGAACCAATTTTAGAATGGTTTACCAGCAATTATATCGGTCGACTTAGGAATATTGGAACCAGAGTGCCAGCAACTTTTCCATCAGCAGTTTGGTCCGTTTATTTTCGAACATTGAATGGACGAGATAGGACAAATCATTTTGCAGAAGCATGTCATCGCAAGTTGCAACTGGCTTTTGGTTCTGGCATTGCTCATCCTTCGTTATGGACATTCATAGATAATTTAAAAAAGGTACAGTCTTCGTACGATGCAGACTATGAACGAGCAATTGCCGGGCGCAATGGCGCATCAAAAAGGAAACGTTATGAGGAAGCCGACGAGAGGATTTTAAATAAAGTGGCCAATTATAACAGGCAAAATTTGATCGAGTATCTCAGAGGGATATCACATAATTACAACATGAATTAGTTTTTTTATATTATATTGTATTATAATAAATATATGTATTATAAATAATTGTAATGTGTATTATAATAAATAACAATATTCTATAATCAACCTTTTTTTATTTCAGTTTTTATTTTTTAATTTCGTTTCAGCATATAATATGTTACTTAATTTTTTTTTATTTCATAACCTAATATTTTAATATATTATATCTTATTTTTATTTTGCATTGAAAAATCTTAAGCTCTAAATTTTCCCTTAATATTTTAATTTGCTTTCTAATAATATGTATTAGAAACCCTAATTGTAGTTAAAACCCTTAATTGATTTTATTGCCACTTTTAAAATCTCTTATATATTTTTATTTTATTAATCAAGTTCTCTAATCAATTTTTTTTATAGATTGTATATTATATTGTATTATAATAAATAATTGCATATTAAAAAACCAAAAAAGGTTCAACAACCAAAATGAAGAGATAAATTTAAATTTGAAAATACTAATATTAATAAAATTATGATTTAGCCAGTTGTAAACATCCCGAAATATATAATTTTGGGAGTGAGGATGACCAGGAACTTGTTGGATACGTTGTGGACAATGAGCACTGATGATGGCAAATAAGCCGAAAGCGCTTTGCATTGATTAATAAAAAAGTTTTGCACGAAATACAAGTTTTTCCTTTTTGAATTGCATATTATATTATTGTATTCCTTTTCGCCGAGTTGATCGTCGCCGAGTTTACCATCGTCGAGTTGGCCATCGCCGACTTTGCATCGCCGAGTTGTCGCGTACCGACTTTCTTATTTTGAGTGAAAAAAGGGCAATATTCCAAATATTAAAACCTCCCTGACTCAGGTAAATGAATTAATAAAAAATTTTAAATTTATTACTAAAATACTTTTGTATCATAAAGTTGTAAAACTGTTTTTTTTTTCACTAAGATTTATTTTACCTCGTCAAGGATACAAAACAGCATTAATTTTTAAACTCTAAGTTTAAAATGTATATATAATTTGTGTTGTATTTTTAACGGTAATGTTTTGATAAAGGAAAAAACAAGTACAAATAAATAATACCCTAAAATCAATAATAAATACTCATTACCGTTACTTCCAGCTTATAGAACATCTACTTTATTGAAAACTCCAGCAGTAACTAAAACTAATTTTATTGAAAGGTAAATTATTCACCATTCGAAGCATTGAAAACCATCTTCCAGAATACGAGATTATCATTGCTTTCACTGCACCTCGATGAATTACGTTTTGATCTAAAAAGTTTTATAGACAGAACTCCCCGAAACTTTAAAAGTGTTACTTTTCGATATTATAATTTTCACTTACGGTTCCGCTTCAAGAAACTTTCTCAGCTTTAAATAGCCTTTGAGAGAATTTCTATATTTAATTCAATCAAAAGAAAATACAGAAATGAATTAGTTAATTATAATTAAAATATAAATATCTTCGTTTTATTTGGAATAAACGAAAGTAATTTTGATTTACATCCATTAACCGAATTTTTCACATACAATATAGACCAGTGGTCGCCAACCTCTCAATGTGTTGAGCTACTTTGTTAATTTTGGAATAAACAGCGAGCTACCCACACGGAAGCCACTTAACGCAACGTAAATGAAATAATCCACAGCTAATTAAGCATTATATGTATTTATTTTACTATTTAACTGGTAATACATAATACATAGGTATTAATAATAAACTAATAACAAAATAACTAATATTACTAGTACGTACTTGTTCATAGCTACATTCCTACCTACCAAACGAAGGTGTTTGAAAAATAAACACAAACTTTTATCCAGCCACAACGGCATGTCACGTAAGATTTAAAAATAGTTAATAATAACAACAAAAAAGTAACGCACTATCATGAACATAAACATTGAAGAATAAAAAAGCACGTTCAATGAGAAGGCTGACACTCAGACTCATCGATAATTTTTTTAATGTTTGCAGTATAATTTGATACAGCCATTCGAATACAATTATCCAAATGTTCATCTGTACGTCGATTGCGATATTTGTTCTTAATAAACTTCACATTGGAAAAAGAAGATTCACACAAATAAGTTGAACTAAATAATGTTTTCACTTTCAAGGCAACACGGCATAAAACTGATTATTTGTCTTTACTTACAATAGGCCAGATACATTTGGTATTTGAGACTAACGATTTTAAAGCTAAATCATTTTGAAACTCAATTATTTCCAATTCTGTTGCAGCGATGTCTTCGCCAAAGTTCTGCATAACACAAGTTGCAAACTGTTGGATATCAATTTCCATAAAGAGTGAAACAACAAACTGCGCTACTAAAGCCTTTTCATTGAAATCCTTAAAACGATTTTAAAAGTTATTCTTCAAGGTAAAAACTATTTCTACATGATATTTGTTGTCATAGGGTTCTAATGGATTTTGAGATATTTTTTCTGAAAGAATAGGAAAATGCTTGGCATCGCTGTTAATTAGGTTTTGTTCCCAAAACTGCAGCTTTTTGATAAATCCTTTTATATCAGAAATCATTTCCGCTAGTTCTTTGTCTCTCCCCTGAAGCTGCAAATTAAGTTCGTTTAATTTCTCTGTAATGCTTACGAGAAAACCAAAATCTCTAAGCCAGATTGAATTTTCTAGTTCCGGAGTCGGTTCATCGCGTTGTTTGAAAAATTGAACTATGCCAGATAGGACATCATTAAAACGTTTCAGCAAACGTCCTCTACTTAACCATCATACTTCAAAGTGAAGGAGCAGGTTCCCGTATTGACAGTCAACTTCACCGGACAAGGTTTTGAATAATCTTCTTTGTAACGCTTGAGCTCTAATCTTGTTCACAATTTTTACCACCAGTTTCATAACGTTGTTTAGTTTCAGGAAATTTCCACATAATGCTTGCTGATGGATAATGTAGTGATAACAGAGAAATTGCAGAAAAGTTTCATCTTTACGACATAACGCCACCAGACCCTTATCACAACCCACCATAGTTGGAGCGCCATCGGTTGTCAAGCTTACCATTTTCGATATTGGAATTTTCTCGGAAGAAATAATATTTTTTAAATGAGAAAACAACTTCTGTCCAGTAGTGTGTCCTTTCAGTGAAATAAACTTCAAAAGATCTTCTTTAATCGTAAAATCACTAAAAACCATCCTGACGAACACAGCCATCTGGGTTCAGTTAAAGTGAAAAATAAACACAGTTATCTAAGTCAGTTCTTAACTGTAAAAAAATATCATTGCTCATTACTTCTACACGTCTCATCACTGTATTAACACAAAGTTGCATAGATTTTATAGTTGAAACTATCTCGTCTTTATTTCTAAAGTTGGCAAATAACGAATCAGCAGCTTCTAAAAACGCCTGTTTTATCAGTTCCCCGTCTTCATAAGGTTTCTTTTTTTGTGCAATTATCTGGGACACACGGTACGATGCTTCAGTTGCAGCCTTATTTTTGTCGACTGTTCTTAAAAATATTGATTGTTGTCCAATTAACTGCTTTTTTAACTGTTTCAGTTTCTCCTTTCATGCGGCAGAATGTAGTGGGAATGATTTTTCAAAATGAGAATGTACTGTTTTATGATGTCTCTCAATATTTCCTTTTTTAGCAACGGAGACCGAAGTATTACATAACAAACATACATTTTTATCTTTAACTTCTGTAAAAAAGTATTGTTCTTCCCATTCTGAATGGAAGTGGTATGTCTTTACCTTCTTACAACTGCTTGCCATAATATTATTTTTTGTTGTTCTCTACTAATCCAACCGCTGAACGTTGGTTACGCGTTCAGTTTTAAACTAAGCCCAATGTCGCCGCGCCGTGCGTATTTATCCCGTTCAAAGCAATCCTGATCGTTCTCGAACACTAACGCGCTGGTCCGGCTGGTCGGTTTCAGCCGATTCTAGCTTGATGGCGTCAGCGGCAGATCGCTCACCGCAACGTTGCCGCTGTTTATGTTTCATATTATGACAATTAGATTTTTTTGTGGAATTTTCGGAAGCTTCTCTGATTTTTGCAGTTTGTATTTTTTAAATTAAAATCGTTGTGAGAGCTACCAGAATTGCCTCCGCGAGCTACCGGTAGCTCGCGATCGACAGGTTGGCGACCACTGATATAGACAATACAGGGTATAGTGTGGATCACAGAAGGACTGGGTTAACAACGCTTAATATCATCCAATTTAACAGCAAAATAATTGTCTAGATTTTAGATAAAAGCTTCTTACTCAATACTGATTACGAGTTCTTATACTTAATTTGTTTTAGATACAAAATAATATCTGTTAAAAGAAGTTGCGTTCATTTAAAAAGTCTGGTGGAATCGTTTTGTTGTCTTTTGTTATCACGTGATTATATCATGTCTTTGCCTTTTCGGGATTTAGTCTCCAGATGCTCCTTCAACGTCTCCCCAAGTGTTGAACAAGAGAACTCAATGGAATGTAGGTTGACAGCTCATTTCTCGGTCTAATAACCCCCTATTCTTACTACTGACTTTCGTATATTCTTTAACCATTTATATTTTTATAATTATGATATACCTACGAAATCTGTCATTGATATGTAGTTAACTAAATTGCAATTAATAGAAATATGTCACCGAAATGTGTAGAAGTAATATTATTATAGTTAATAATAAATATTACAACATACAACTTTCTTCCTATTTCTCAAAATTGTACTTAAGAATGGAACAATTTTCATCAATTCGTGACAACTATAAAATAGCACTTACTCTGTCTTTCCATAAATACTTTTTTGTAGGAGAAAAAGTTTTTAACATCAGCAAGTTAGTTCCTTAGTAGTTTTAGTTACAAAATACCTATTAGTGTGCGTGAGAAAAACAACTTTAATAATTTTTACAAAATAACTAGGTTGGCGCCTTATAGTTATTGAGGTTCTGTTAACGACCAATAGAAATTTCTGATGTGATATTTTTGATGTTTCAAAACAAATACAGTATTTGAATAACCAATGACGTTGGGCCCAAATAAACTGTTTAGAAATAAAATCTAAGAAGCCTTTCTTTCCTTATTCCGGGGGTATTTTTATAGCGGTACATCCTGTCAATAAAAAATAATAAATCCTTCATTTTATTCAAAAACATACCCCCGATTTCCATCCAAATACACATCTCTTCCTTTTCATCGATCGGAAAATACGGAACACAACAAAACGAGCAATTTTGCATATATACTATAAATCACTGTCTCGTCCCTGAAAACAAACTTCTGGGATCGTCAATTGATCGAATTATTTTCCATTTAGGAAGTCGGGAACAATGGAAAAGAATTTCAGAAAAATATGTAACGGGGACTTTGTAAAATTGTCTGTTTTATTCGCTTTTTTTTTTATGTGTTACGGTATAGTAGTAAACACGTCAATATAGAAATTTCTACAGGGTTTTTTATGGTGCTTACAATTAGAAATACATAATAATCTAAGAAACAAAAGAATAATCAAAATTTGTACCATATGATTCCTGTTTATTAGAGTTTGGCTTTAATTTTAAAATGGCTTAAATTCAAAACCAATCATATTGCTTTCCAGTCATACACCCAATCGTTGTGAAGTCTTATTTTAACTATGAAATTTTGATCTGTTTTTATTGAGTAAAATACCAAAATATATCTTGAAAATAAGTGCAGTCAATTAATATACAGTACTTATTTTTCGTGTTAGGCACACGACTAGTATATAAATTAATGAAATGTCAACAGAACAGTAACCAGTCGTCAACCATAATAAAAAGGCCTCGCCCCGATCCGTTTGTTGGCGGTCCATCATAAGGGAGCTAGTGGTAGTGCGCAGTACGTACTCAGTCTGGACGGGGAATTTGTACCATATAGTACCGTACAGATTATAGTGAGTTTTTAGGATTTATTTCGCATGGAATGGAACCAGGAAAACGTTTTACTTCTCCTGAATTAAAATAATCAGCGTGATATCTTAAGAGAGCAAAGCGCCAATTCTATTACAACACTATAAAAAAGAATAACTTTGGCAGAAAATCGACCACCGATTCCTTTTTCTCCTTTTTCTTTAATTTCTTTAATGTGTCGAATAAAATATTAAAACGCATTTCACAATTTGTCACACATGTCAGATAAAATATTATATTTTAAATACCTTTTATTGGCAAATTAACCAAGTAAACCAAAATGTCCCATCACAATACATAACATTACCCAAATACAAACTAGAATAAAGATACATAATGAGTAGCATTTTAAATTATACTCTTTCAGAGCTGGAAGGGCTTCAGTGCTTTGTGCTTGTTAAAGTGCTTCAAGCAATTTGAGGGCTTAAAAGCCTTATTCTCTAAGCCCTTTTATAAACTTGTAATTAAGGCTTGGTAATTTTTAATTGAAAAAATGTAATTCAAGCCCTTTCAATGAGCTTCAATTACTTTCAAAGGACTTGAAGTTCTTTTGGTTCAGTGCCTTGATGGATCAAACATTGAGAAATATTGACGAATTGCAAAAAATTGTAATTCAGGCTGCAATATCAATAAATGGTGACAATCCCAACATTTCATTCCAAAATTAAGCTTCGATGTTGGAATCTTTGGTGGACGATAAATTTTTCGACTATGATTTGTCTGGTAAGAATCAAAGAGCTAAAGCAGAAACAAGTCCAGACCTTAGACCTTATTTATAAAAATAAAATGCAATTGAGCTTAAAATATTAAGTTACCTAAATGACTCAAGAGTGGACTTAGACTGTTTACAAAAGTACGCTTTAGTTCATTCTCTTTTTAAAATATAACACAGTTTTCCCTTAAGGGCACCAGTTAAAATACTACTTTTATTTACATCCATAATCAATTCACCTAAAAGACATGTTTTATCAGATAAATATTTTGAATATCTGATTCTTTTAAAAACTAACAAAAATTATTTGTAATTTATTACTTTTTAAAAAAAATTGTTCGTAAAAAATGACTCTTGTTTTCTGTGTGTATCATTTATTTTCATCCCTTTCTTCAGGAGATAGCTCCTTATGGAACGTTTATGAAATTAAACTAAAGGTTTTATTTGCAATTTCCAATTGCATGAAAGTAACAAGGGATAGTATTTTCTGTAACCTGGACACTGAGCGATTTACCACAGATCAGTATTTGGACTCGAAAGATTACTTTCAGTATGTTTAGAATGATTTTCTAATTTAGATGTTTCCACTTTATCTTTATCGTGACTAGTTTTGATATACTTGATTCTAATACTTGCTCTCTGAAATTAAGTAATGCTTCCTATATAAATGAATCGGGCGTTAGCAGCTAGAAAAGTTAACGTGATCCATCTTGAAGTTTCAAAGCTTTTCAAAAGGCTGATAACTGATCTTGAAGTTCTGGTAATTGACCAAACTTCTTCCGGAACACAAATGCCAATCTTCGTGCGTTGTCGATGTTGGCAAAAATGCTATGGACCAATGAATGCTCTTTAGAAAGAGTAAGCAGATCTTGTTGTTGCTGGGTTTTACCACCATAGCTTTCTCGGTACTTCCATGCATCCATAGTTTCTTCAGGTATTTCTTGGAGTTGGTTTACTTCTTCTACTTTTACTTCTACTTCATTATGACCACCCTTAAATGAGGCCAGTCGGTTTAGTTTATCGTTTGAGATTTTGCTTATACAGACTTTTTCAAGATCTTTAAAGCTTCGGAAAATAACCCTCCTGTCCTTTCGAGTTATATAGTCAAACTCTATCGCCTTCCTTAAATCAACCTTCTGTGGCTTGGTTATCATACCGTTCCTTCATCTTGTCGATTTTAAAATGCAAGGAAACTAATTCATGCACATCGTTCATTTTTCTTCGCAACTGAATCACAATCTTCACCGGCTATATCTTCTCCAGATGGGCATTCAAACTCGAGATCGCATGGCAGTCTCATCTTACGCCTGAACATGACTGTGGCTGGTGTTCAGCCTGTTGAGATTCATTGACAGCGGATCTATAGGCCATTGCAAAGAACGAAAGATACTGATCCCATCCGAATCTTGCTAATGATTTTAAACCACTTTTGACAGGTATTTGCTATCAATGTTTCATTCACTCCATCATTCCAACTGACTCTAGATGCAACTCTGTAGTTTTGGTTTTCTTCATTCCTAATCTGTTACAGATTCTTTGGAAAAGCTGGCTTTTAAAATGAATGCCTTGGTCACTGTGAATCTCCAAGGATAATTACTTCATAAAATAATCCAAGACTACTATCATGTTTTTATTACCATTATCGATTATGGAGAACTGTCCAGAAATATGTTAGGGAATCCTCTCAAATAGGGTATCGATATTGTATTGTTTTATGAGTCCTTTACATCATTGGAACTGTCCACAAAAAAAAACCTTTTAAGAACTCTCTGAAGGTGGTTCTTGGCACTGAAATGTCCTCCTGGTGGACTGTGGTGCAATTGTCAAAGTACTTCGGATACTCTACTCTATGGAATAACCAACTGTTTTCTGTTTTCAAAACCATCTTAACTTTTGAGTCTTCTTATAGAATAAAAGAATCTCACTGAGACACATATGATTACTACTGAAGAAAGTGATGATACTTCTTGCCAAGTAGGTTTCCTAATAAGAAAACTGCTAAGAAAACAATAAAGTTGTTGTTCTTTTTTTAATACAAATCCTGAAAAAGCTGCACAAAATAATTGTGTCTCTGTATGCTTTTCATTAATAACTTTTAATATCTTGAAATCATTTTGCATGAAACAATTTTTGAATAAAACACAATGAAAGTTTTGTTTTTCTACCTCAAGTACAGAAATATCAATAAAAAAAATCAAGTAAATATAGGCACAATTAAGAAAACTCTTAAAATGTAAAGTCTGTATTGACATTTATAAATTTGTTACTATTTTTCGGCACTTGAATACTAAATGGAAAACTTAAAATGTTAAGTTTATATTGGCATATTTAAAAATATGTCACTAGTCAACTACATTTTAAACCTAAATCAATTCCGCATAACTCAAAAGTGCCACTATTGCCCACACATAACAAAACTTTCCTTAACCTAGTAAATGATATACTGATTATGTCTTACACGAATAAAAGGTAATAAATTTAACGTCAGATGCTACATTTACCTATAAATTATAATTTTTTTAGTTGCGCCACTATTGCTCTCGAATCCCACATTCGTACATTTTTTTAAATAATCGCACGTGCTGCAAGTATTAAAACTGCATGTTCCTATTTCGCTTAGAATACCCCGGTGTAAACTCTTCTCTTCCCTAACAAAATTTCCTTCTCGTTCCCGTAGAAAATTCTTGAATGTTTTATTGACTTTATACAAAAGGTTATCTCGAACTGTCACTCGCAGCCGCGGCGATAAAATAGAAAATAGATTTTCTATTTTCTATTTTCTGACCAACACTTATATTGGAATTCGATTGTAAATTTCTACTTCCGAGGAATATCTCGCGGGTCGCATTTTAGATTGGTAACTCTTCGACAGGCGAATAGAGAAGTGGCGAAATGTCTAAGAAGCAATAAAAGAAAAATTAGTTTTTATTCTTTAATAAAAAGTTGATTTCAAATATGATACAACGAAAAAGGAGACAAATCTCTTTTTTTTGCGTCTTTATATAAATATAAAATCATGTGTTTTACTCATTAAACAAAATTTATTGTTTTTAGAGAAAGTAATTCAGAACTCCACATAATAATAAAATTGAATTAATTTATAATAAATTTATAATATTCAGCGCCTAAACCATATGAAGGTTAAAATATATTCAATAAGAAACAATTTATACCATACAGTGTAAAAGATGTCAGATAGAGGCACACATAGAGACATTCTGCAACAGACCACTGGCCTGTGTTAAGTGTGCTGGTTATCACAAAACAGCTCAATGTACAAAGCCTAGGAATACTCTTGAAAAATGTATCAACTGCTCATCTTGTGAATTATAGAGAATGGACTATTGTTAGAGATACAAAACTGGAAAGATATTGTCTGCAAAGCCAAAAAAACTAATACCAAATCAAAAGCGATTGATCAAAAGTTTATTTTCACATGCAGCCCAAAATGTAGCAGTCGAAACC
Source organism: Psylliodes chrysocephalus (assembly GCA_927349885.1). Lineage (NCBI taxonomy): Eukaryota > Metazoa > Arthropoda > Insecta > Coleoptera > Chrysomelidae > Psylliodes > Psylliodes chrysocephalus. The sequence goes on along the minus strand of OV651821.1, from coordinate 588,220 downwards.
TCATCTGCTTCATCGACAAATTTAACTAACTTACATGAAAAGTCCTGAACAAGTCAATGAGAGACTCGACACACTAGAAGACTGAAGTACTGGAGCTATATTTGAAAAGTAAATTTTATGACTTCTAAAGATCTAGAAATCGCTTTGTGGAATGTCAATGATCTCGAAAAAAATAGTACCTAAAAGTCTTACTGAACACCCAGCATTTTTTATATCTGAGACATAAATTTGTAATGTATAGCATCCACATAAATTTAAATGTACCGCCCAAATTGGCACAACGGAAAGACCCGACACGGTCAGACCTCTCATGCGCACTCTACATAGAGTGCCGGTACCATAGATATAAGAAATAAGTAAATTTTAAAAACTATAATAAAATGGAACGAGTAGGCATAATAGGTACTGTGAAAAAAAAACAATCCAGATTATGAAGATTGGACAGTATATTGAGAAAAATTGGAGCAATACTATGAAGCAAACGGCATCGTCGAAAATAAGAGAAAGGTAGCTATAATTTTAAGTATGATTTGTACATCAACGTACAAGCCATTAAGAGACTTGACATTCCCATTATTAACCAAAGATAAGACATACGAAGATATGAAAAAACTTTTATGTGACCAATTTAACCCTCACGTTGCAGTATACCGCGAAAGAATCAAATATTTTGATAGTGAATCTTTTAAAGAATGATACGCTAGACTTTGATCTTTAGCCGTAAATTGCAAATTTGAAACATTTAGAATTTGCGTTGAAAAATAAATTCATTTTTGGTCTAAAAAAAGGTGCAGTGCTAGATCGCCTATGTGAAGAAGCCGAACAAGAAACTCTTGAAAAAATGTTAGAGTTGACGACAAAGAGAAAATGTAAAGGTCAGTTCAAATTAAGACGCAGGCGCCAAAGAAGTAAATTGGATGAAGAGTACGAAACGCGGAGCAGTTCCGAGTAGTTCCGGACAGAAATATGACAACAACTCAGAGACGTTCTGTGGAATGACAGGAGAGACAGCGCACCCTGGCATCAAAAGTCAAGAACTTCATACAATAACAGAGAACATCGTGGAAATTCAACAAACAAGTGTTTTTTGTGCGTTAAAAGTAACCATAATGCAAAATCGTTTAGGTATAAAAGCTATAAATGTAGAAATTGTCAGAAAGTGGGACACCTAGAGAAGGTTTGCAATGTAAAAAATCAAAATGTACTGTTGTTAGAAACTGTAAGTAACGAAACCTATAATATGTTTAATTTAGTTACTAATAAATTAAGTTCAAATTATTTCATGTTAAGATTAACGGAATAATTCATGAATATTATATCAATGCCAAGACCAACCACAACATCAGAAGTGAGAAAATTCGTGGGATTAGTTAACTACTACATTAAGTTCGTATCACAGTTAGCAGAAAAAATGAGTCCACTGTATGAGTTATTGAAAGGAGGAAAGGAAGACAGAGTGAATTTTAATTTTAAATGAATCAAGCTGCATAGGTTATCTGAATTTTGCAGAAACTGTAGAAGAGTGACCCATAGATAACAACAAAGTAAAAAAAGCAACACAAGAAGATGAAGAGCTGAAATTAGTGAAACAACATATCATTGAAGGATGGAGAAGACAGATGGAAGGACTAAAACCTTACCATGCGAGAAAAGACGAGTAATTCATATAAAATGAATGTATAGTGTGGGGACAAAGAGTAGGTATACCCATTACTAAGAAAACAAATGTTAGAAGAGTTTCATGCAGGTCATCTATGCATAGTTAAGACCAAAAGCCTAGCAAGATCCTATTTATGGTGGCCAGGATTAGATAACGATATTGAGACAAAAATAAAAAGTTGCGTGCCATGTCAAATAAATCATGGTAATCTAAATTGTAAATGATCACAATGGCCAGCAACACATTATTCATTGAAACGAATCCATATGAATTACATGGGACCTTTCAAAGGAATGAACTTTCTTATCATAATAGACTCTTACTCAAAATGGATAGAAGTGTTTCAAGTGAGAAACATAACAAGTAGAGAAACAGAAGATAAGTTAAGAGACAGCTTAGCGAGATTTGGACTTTTAGAAACCCTAGTCTCTGATAATGGCATCAAATTTTTATTCAAAAGAACTTAAAACTTAAAAAAAAAATGGTAAAATCATTTAACGTGACCACCTTATCATTCAGCTAGCAACGGTTCAGCTAAGAATGCGGTAAAAACTTTTAAAAATAAATTAAAATGTGCTTTAAATGATTCAAATCATATCAATGTATTAATTCATACTCTAATATCAAGATTTCTATTTTCTTATAGAAATGCAGAACAAGCAACAACGAAAAAATTACCAGCAGAGTTAATGTTAGGTAGAAAGTTGAGAACAAGAATTAGCATGGTTCAACAAAATCACCAAGAAGATAGAGACGTGATAACAAACAACATGGAGGAAAACAGTGAGAAAAGAAATAGACCAGACATGGAAGAGATTTTTGGAAAGGACAAAGGTGTGAAAAAAAGATTAAAGAATGCAAGGACAAGAATCATGGAAGGAAGCAAAAGTAATAAAAAACAAGGTAGGAGTGAGTATTTACCTTTGCAGGTTATTAAACGGGCAATGTTGGAGACGACATAAGAATCAGATAAGGAATAGATTTCAGGAGAGGGAGATGCACAGAGAAGGAAATGTGGAAGGGGGAAGAGAGAACAGGGGACAAACACCTTAAACAGGTATGAATTTTAATAATACTAGACGTAGTTATAGAGATAATGTGATAGGGTACCATAGTACATCATCGCAGGAAAGTGAGCTAGAAACTCAACAAACTGAGGATTCAGGTGGATCAATGTTAATAGTTTCACAGAAAACTTAAATTTTCAGGTAAATGAGAAACAGTGACAAAACGAAAACGATTCTGTAATGGAATCATCACAGAGCACAAATGAGTCTGTAATGGATCCATTACAGAACACAAAGGATTCTGTAATCGTGACACATAGTCACAATCATAGTAATAGTGTTATGTTAAGAGATGTGGAAGCCATTGAGAAGAAAGTTTCTGAATCAGCACAAGCTAATCACAATAATGTTATCAAGGGTATATCAGGGGTATATCCTCAAACGAGAAAGACGAAACGTGTTAGAATAGTACCAAGAAAATGGGGCGATTATGTAACTGATTTTAAGTAAGAAGGGGATGTAATGTATAGCATCCACATAAATGTAAATGGCACAACGGAAAGACCCGACACGGTCCGACCTTTCACGCGCACTCTACATAGTTACCAGTTAAATTAACGTTCGAATCGATGGATCAATATAAAAATGTACACGACGATCCATCATGTATTGTAAACCGTTTTAATGTTAACAAATGTATATAATACCGTAATCCCAAGTGAAAATAAAGTAAGACGTTTTGTGTATATATCAGTATTTTATTAAGCTAACCCTAATACATACCAATATGACAAGTAAGTATTATATTAAGATAAAGGGATATAAAATATACTATCCAGATAATCAAGCCAATTATTATTACAGTTGCAAATGAGAAAAATGGTATTCTAGAAACATGTTACTAGTACCTTTTTTACTTTTCATATCATCTGCAACTTTGTTGTTGAAATGATTTTCAAAACCTAACCTTGTGTTACATGTTGATTTTAGTTTTAGAATAATTAAATAGGTATGGCATTTAAAACACATTCTTAGTATAAAGAATATTAACTTTTAATAAAATAATAATAAGAACCTTTGGTAATTTAAAGGATACAGGCATTTAAAACATATCCTTAATACACAGCATTTAAAAAAGGCATTGCTTTGTTTTGAATAAAACTTTTAATATGATTCAATTCATTGCACTTGTTGTCTTACCTTTTTTTTAAAGATCCTGATGGTGTTATGAGCAGAAAACGAGTAGCATAATGACCTGAGAGTATGTGGTAGTTATTTCACTTAGTCTTCATCCCTTTTATTTCACTATTTAGTTGTATTTCACGTTTGTTTACATTTTATTTCAACAATGTTTTGACATTATTAATTATCGAAATTCGGGTTATCTTCTTCTTTCTAGGAAGTAACTGTCGTCTAATTTGTACGGTCCGATAGCCAATTCTTGTTCCGTGGTACTCATTTGATAGATAATATTAAGGGGATATTTGGTGTGCTATTTGAAATCCATACCATTGATTGTCCATGACGTCATGTTATATTAAGGTGCATTTCTAGGAAAATTAGGTTTATTACTTAACTCTAGTTAGTAATAATATTTTATTAGGATGTATAAATACATTTGGGGTCGAATTAGATTAATTTAGATAAGTTTTCTGGTAACTTGTGGCGATCACCGGAAGTGTGATTTCCAAAATATGTATGGCCATATCCTCCTTGGTGAAGCTATCTTGACTTTTGGAAAAGGGGTTAAATGCGCCGTAGCCATGAGGTTCGAGGATTACAATTTTTCGTCTTTTCGTTGGAAAAGGTACCGGAGGTACGTGGTTGACTGTTCGTCTGGCCTTGTGAGTCGAGGGTCATCGCGAAGCACGTGAGTAAAACCAAGACGTATGTCGGCGAAAGTGATCGGATTATTAAACACGTTGCTGTGTCGCGCAGGGGTAGGTACCCTAAACCATTATTTGAGCGAAGCCTGCTAACGGCCCGCACCACCGACTGCCTATATCAGACCTCCAGAGGGTTATTGCCAACGACCCCGTTGGATTTCGTCCGCAGCCGCTGTTTCAGTGTTCCGGAAATTCCAGACGCATCTGGGTGATGCGCTGTGATTACTTAGTCCAGTTTTGTTCATTTGATGTCCTGCAGTCCTACAAGTTCTTAGTCAGTTTCCTGTCCGGGGTAATCGTAACCAACACCAATGTGGAGAGTTTCATCGCTTGATAGATTTCTACCAGAAATCAGGTACCTGAAAATCTGCAAACCAAGGTATGAAAGACCTTCAGTCTAATAACTTCAGTGATACTAGTAATTTATATATCGATATATCATTAAAATTTTATTTATAAGAATAATTCGGTAACTGTATTAATTGTGCTTAAGCTTAACCTGCTGTAAGCCTTAGTAATTACGGGGTAATATTAATTGTTTCTTTTACTCTAATAATTTAAAATTCAGAGAATTCCTCTTTAACTTAAGTATTTTCCTTGTCATTTTGTATCGTATCGGTAGTAAAACTATAGAGATCCTATTGTTGGGAGTCTCTGATTTAGGTAGGTTAGTTTTGAAAGTGCTCCAGGTAAATGTATACCTATTTACCTTTTAGACAATTCAATAGCGAAATTTTATAAGAACACGTATTTTTAAAAAATAGTAAATGCCATAATACCGACTCTTGCGTTTTATTTACTTAAACTTTAAGGATAATCAGTATTACTATTTGATGACCCACGCCTTTTGTCCCGACAACTAGCCGAAGTGGTCTTCTTCTCTAAGCTCTAGAAGAACGGTTTTCTAAATTCTAAATAATAATATACAAAATTTAGGTTACCAACTAACACCGATCTTTGAGTAATAGTAAATATCCCCGTTATACATGTTCTGATTGTTTGATTCTAAATTCGTTATGGTATGTTCTAGAATTTAATCTAAAATTAAGATATAAATACTATTCAGTAAATGATATTTCACCCAAAAATTATCAGCAAATATTTCGATATAATAAAGAAACTGATTTCAATTAATGCCTGAAACGTAGACCATTCCAGCTTTCAAACCCCTGTATTTTCGTCCCGGCGAATCAATAGGAACACCTTCTTTGTTTGTTCCCGATAATAAGGTTTCGCGTCACGAAATGAGCAAATGAAATCTTTCGCAAGCATCCTGGTGTCTGTGTCGCTCCATTCTCTCCAATGATCCCGTGACAGCTCTCCTAGCTTTCGAAAAAGGGAAACGTCTTCGAATCCTTTCGGGATACGAAGGACTTTCTCGATACAAAGTGAATATTCGCTAGGATTTCGCAGGATAATCTACGGCTCGTGTATGAGATGTCACGTGTTGTGTGATTTAGGCGGGATTGTCGTCGTTTGTTGGGAACTTTTCTAATTAAAAAGTAGAATGATTTGCAGTGAACTAGTTCTTGGCGAAAAAAACAATAAGGCATAGAAATTCTTTCGCAACATTTAATTTAGGAGAAATTCGTGTAATAATAATAATAATATTAAAATCCCTTTATTTTCTTGTAATATACAATGCATATAAACATCATATGGCGAAGTCTAGCTTGCGCTACTCAACTTAACCTCAACATAAATATAAACTTAAAATAATTAAAAAATATCCATCATTTACAATATAAAAAATAAGAAATTTAATATACAATTAATTTATGATTAAATAATGTCAACCCTGTGTTTAATCTAAACTGAAATCAATTTAGGTCCTAAAATCCGTTATTTTTAAAATGCAAAAACAAGAAAAATGTGTATGGAACTTAAAATGCAATTAAATAAGGAAAAATGTTTGAAAATAATAACATATTAACGTTAACACTGTATTCATTGTTTAACTAATAGCAACATTTTATAATTTTGTTTTAAAAATATCAGATAACGTGTCCTAATTTCGCTAGGTAGACTGGTATATATCGAAACGGCGTTATATGTGAAAGATCTTTTGAAAAATGATAATCGGTAACTCGAAATCGTTAAGTTGTGTGGACATGTCAAATGTGAACTGTGCAGATCTTTTCGATATATCAATGTATTTATGGGAGTTGAGGTTGAAAGAATTCGAAACACCGTGGCCGCCATCTGATATTTAAATAAATTTCCTAAGTTCTTTAATTTTATTAGATATTCTATCATACTTTCTGATGCCAAATACAAAACTACAACAAGAGTTTTGAATCCTTTAAGGTCTGTATTTGGTTATTTGATCCAAATAAGGATAGTAAATTAAAAGTCCATAATTTAGAATGGACAATACAAGACTTTCACAGAGCAACTTACGTAATTTGAAACTTAAAATACCTCGATTCTTGTATAATTGACGAATAACCAGATACGATTTTTTGACTAGAAGCAAAACATAGTCCTGAAACCTTAGTTTGCAGTCGTAGATAATGCCTAAGTTTTTGGAGCTTCTACATGATTTTAAGAGGTTCATTTTGAATGAATAACTTAAGGTTCTGTTGCGCTTTAAGTTCTATATGTATAGGACAAAATAATATTGTATGACATTTACTGACATTTAGTTTAAGGTTACGATTCATAGAAAATATATATACTGCATTTAGATCTGAATTCATGTTTTGCGAGGCTATATCTACTTCACATGGGTCATATAGTTGCATGTCGTCAGCAAAAGAGTGTATATTTACGTGCTACAATAATTTATAAAGGTCTGAAATATATATGGAAAACAAAAAAGGACCAAGAACAGAGCCTTGGGGTATTCCTGATGTTATACACATGAAGTTAGATGATTTATCTAACGTTACTTTTTGGTAGTGATTACCTAAATAAAATTTGAAAAATCTTAGTGAGGTTTCACCGAAACCAAAATATTTAAGAAGCTAATGATCTATGGCGTCAAACGCTTTAGAAAAGTCAAGCAGATTAACTGCATCACAACGGAAGGAAATTTCTAAAGTGTCTGTTTTATTGTGGTTTCTCTTAAATTTTAGCGAAACTTTTTTAGGTTTCGATGAATCAATTTTATTTGTAAAAGGACAGTACAATATGACAGAGAACGTAATTTGTACCTATAATTCGTTGACGTTGAGTTTAGGGCAAATTTCGTTGGGATTTGAGAATGAGATTTTTTTATCTATTGTCACTGCTGTCACAATTTTTTTTTGTCACTCGTTATTATGACGGTTGCGATACAACTCTTATATACAGGTTGATTACTTTTTTCTTGTTAAAAAGTGAATTTTTAACAGTAACTGCTGTAGCTTTTCCTTTATCCATTGATCTTATATCTGTTAAATCTTAGAGTAATGTTGTAGTACTGAAGCCCTTTCGAAAACCTAATTCTTTAACGGTTAAAATATTATGACAAAACACGTATGTATATATTTGTTTACTAATTAGTTTTTCTATAATTTTGGATAACGTCGGTAAAATACTTATGGGCCGAAGGTCGCTAAATGTTTCAGACTTATTTGATTTTGATTAAAGAAAACTTCTAGCTCTCAGGAAAGTAACTAACTTCCAAATAGAAAGTTGTAACATTTTTGCTGAGACGTTATCAATTCCTAATGCGTTTGATATTAATTCAAAAACTATTGACCTCTTTTCATTTACTGTTGCAAATTTAAAATAGAAGTTAATACCAGGGTTAAATAAATTTGAATTATAATAAGATGTAGTGATAGGACAACAATTTCTCTGACTAAATACAGACGCAAAATACTTGTTTATATCAGTAGGGTCATTTAAGCCATCAGGAATATGGAATGTAGTTTTATTTGAAATATTCAAAGATTTCATTGCTTTCCAAAGGTTTTTTTTTTTTTTTTTTTTTTTTTTTTTTTTTTTGACAAGGTGGGTAGCCATGTGTGAGTTAAGGTTATTTTAAGGTGAAGGGGGAGAAAAAGTCCTTTATATCTCACAAGGAAAGTCAATGTTTAATTATTTAACAAAAAATTGAGTGCGACCGGTTTCGAAGTGTCATCACTTCATCTTCAGGCTCGCCTAGTGGAAAGGAGAATATGTGGTTGTTACGGGTTCTAATTTATTAGTATATTTATTTATTTTGCTATTATAATTTACTGATTATTACTGATGAATATTAGAAGCGATAATTAAAAATGCATCACTTACTTCTCATATATAATAAAACACATTAGCAACCAATTAAATAGTTAATATAAAGGTCCATTATTTTATTTGTTTATATTCCAAATCATTTCTTTCTAGTTTTTTCTATTTCTTCTTCTTCTTCGGTTAGGCCTCTACTGACAAGCCTGTTTAGATCACCAACTAATTCTTCTTTTAGTTAAGGTCTGTTTCAGTAGTGACAAATATTTAAAATGACAGGAATACCATCACTGACCAGTGGTCAGCCTGGTTTTGTCCTTCAAGCTTCTGGTCATTCTGCTTTTGGGTTAGCAACTTGTAGCATGTGCTATTATTTTCGTCTATTACTTCGGATTTTTGCACTCAACAAAGCAAATGAATTATCTCTCTAAGGAAATAAAATAGATTCAGAAGTCTGAAATCACATTCTGTGGATTAGTAAATTTATTTCCTTACCTACTTATATTATCTTAAAGGCCAACCAACACCACGTGGTAAGTCATCTATGGCTTCTGTCATCCATTTTGTTTTGTCTAGGGCTTTTATTTATACTATATGTTATCTCTTGTAGGCCACCTTATCTTGGACTGGTAATTTGTTACCTAAAAATTGGTCATACACTGTTTTATATTGGAATAAACTAACCTAAGATAGACCTGCTTACCTAATCGCTGCATTGGTTCCATAAGGTACATTCACCTCAGGGTGTATACTATCACCACCATTCTGCATGGACCTCTGGGACACAAGTAAGACGGTTCTTATTTAACTTAATACTGCTTATATTGTCTTCATTCTTCGCTCTTTATTCTACACTCTTCGGTTACCTAACTTGAGGCTTTGGGCTTTGCTTATTTACAAAGGAAGTACCACTATTGTGCTCCGAACGCTTTGCATGTATATACTATTATTTTATTTTGCTTTATAATTAAAAAGGCTGCTATTCTATTCTTAACATGCATGTGTAAATATTATAATTTATAGTCTGTAAACGATTGGTACCAATTGGAAGAATAATAATCATATTGTGCATGAATTTTAAAGCATTTCTTTATATTTAAGTTATCACTAGTTGCTTTAAATTGCTTTAATTGCTGTAAATACACAGTAACCGACATTAAACCACCTCAGTTTCCTGGAATACCGCTTATTATTGTCATTCCACGACCCTCTCTCCGACGTTATTTTAAAGTTCAGAACTAGTCGAGGTAAAACTGTTAGGAGCAATAATACACTCAGCACAACCTCTTAACATGGTGTAAGGTGTGTTAACTTGGAGCAAACGATATATAAAATAGTAAAAAAGAGAAAACTCACCATACTCTCCATCCACTAGGGAATACTACAAAACAAGTTTCATCAAATATGGGGTGAAATAAATTGTAAAATGAACAAAGTTTACAAGTAATAAAAAGTTAAAAATATTTGAAAAAACAAATATTAGTCAATTGAAATAGTAAAAATTTAAAATATTCAAGATCATACAAAACAAATCACATACATTAGCTTAAATGAATAAACGAAAAGCAAATGCGTTTACTTAAAATTGTTGAAATGGACTTATGCAGAATTAAAAAAACAAAACAGAACGCTACTAAAGTACAAGCATTTACTTCCTTTTATTCATCTGACTCACTAAACAGATTAAAAGATTTTAAACAACCTTATTGTTTTTTCAAAAAACTAACATTTTTGAAAGGAGACCTGTCAAGTTAAGGCCTCTACAGGTAGTGGCAAATATTAACAAAAAAATTCTTGGGTAAACCCATGACAGGGTATAGGTAATAAGATGTAAACCATGAGTGAAGAAATATTTATTATTTATTATATAAGATTTTGGCCATGAACCAATCACCAAGTGTATATGATGTTGTAGGAAGAAGAAAGAAGAAGAAATGACTGGGTTAACTGTTGTGAAGCAACTGAAGAATAAAAGAAGAAAAGAAGAAAATGAAGGATGTGAATATCACACAATCTAATCTAATCTTTAAACGTGCTCGTTGGTTTCTTGTGGGAAAAAAATTACTTACTGAAATATACCCCTTGCAAGAAAATATGTGAATAGAAATAAAGGGGGAGGTTAAAAAGGAAGTTAGAACGATAAATTTAGATTAGTGTTGAGAAAACAAGAGGAGTTTCTGACATTATCTGGGCATTTAAGCAACCAACAGGATTTAATTTTAAATTTCTCAATATCTCGAGGCTTTCGAAGCTATTAAGAGTAAATCTATGGAAGGAACTATGTAGGATTTCGAAACCTTCAGTTGAATCGAAGTCGTGATTTGAGTCCAGTAGGTGGTTGGCAAAATGTGAAAAACATGTTATATTTTGGTTAAGACAACGCAAATGTTCTTTTAAACGGATCTTGAAATTTCGAAATGTGCGTCCCACATAGAAAGAATGGCAAGATTTACAAGTTAATTTATAAATTCCAGATAAGTCAAAGGGATCTAATTTATCTTTATTATGAACAAATAACTTATGTAATGAGGAGGGGGTTTTGAAAGATACTTTAAAGTGGTCTTTAAGTAAGCTTGCCACTTTATAGGATGCTTTTCCAATAAAGGTAAGAGAAATGTATTTCTTACTGGTGGTTAGTTCATGTACCATATTAGGATTGTTAATATAAACTAAGTTTTGTTGAATTTTATTTTGTTTATGTGTTAGCATTTTATCAATAATATCTAGTTCAAAGTTGTGATCTATAGCAATAGTTTTAATTATATTTAGTTCCTTATTAAAGTTTTCCGTAGACAGAGGAACGTTTAATAGCCTCTCTAAGTAGCAATTAAAGGCAGCCAATTTATGTGTTGCTGGATGGTTAGAGGTATTGTCTATAACTGTGCCTGTATGTGTTGGCTTTCTATAGATGTCAAAGTTAAACTTGTTATTATTGTGTGAGATTTTAAGATCTAAGAAGTTAATAGATTTGTTTATTTCAATTTCTAATGTGAATTTAATATTAGAATGTAAGTCATTAATATAAGTCAAGAAGTCATTTAATGAGTCTAAGTTACCTGACCACAAAATCAAAATATCATCAACATATCTATAATAGAATTTTACATTTGAGTGGAAAAGGTTGTTTTTAAGGATTTTTTCTTTTTAAAAATTGTGCATAAATATGTCTGCTAATATTGGGCTAAGTGGAGATCCCATAGAAAGTCCATTTGTTTGTGAAAAAATTTCAGTGTTGAATGAGAAAAAGTTTTGCTCTAAACAAACCTTGAGAAGGTTCAAAAATTCTACTAGTTCAATGTCAGACATATTCGAACTTGACAAATGTGATTCAACAAAACCTAGAACCTCTGGTATAGAAATATTTGTGAATAAGTTGGATACATCTAAAGAGATCAAAGAATCTGTATCATTAATGTGAACATTTTTGATGTTGTTTACAAGTTGTACACTATTTTTGACTGTATGTGTAAAGTGATCTTTATAATGGATTTTGATGTTTTTTGATGTTTTATGTTTTGCTTGCTTGCACGATAATTTAAATAAGCTGATTTTTCTTTCCTAATTACACTAGTAACAATATTCCGCATTTCTTTGTAATAAATAAAGTCTGATATATTTTGGGTTCTTTTATATTTTGAAAGTGCTTTATTTTGTGTTTTCATCATCAATTGTAGGTGTCAACCAAGGAGAATACGGTTTAGTACTTTTGGCTTCTACATAAGGAGCATGGTTGCTAAATAATATTGTGAATATTGTACAAAAGAAAAAAACAATAACTTTTGGCACCTTTAAGTTCCTGTTATTTAATTATTGGGATTTTTTTTAGAAAAGAGACCGAAACTAATTTCTCAGTCACAATGTTTCATTCATAGCGTTTTTTATCAATCAAAATTAAAATAGCGCGTAGATTAACAACTCATGTTATATAATATTTAATATACTTCTTAATTATTCACGATATACGAATGTATATATTTAAAAATTCCGCAATTTTGTACGCAGAAATTTACGTTTTTGACCGAAAATTCAAATATTACATTAGAATAAGCCAATATTCCATTTAAATTATCGTTAAATAATTAATATATTAATTAATAAAGCAAACCTATTGAATAAAACTTATTATAGCTACACGGGAAATTAAAACGAAATGTGGAATAATTAAATTTATTCGGTTTACTTTCAAATCTTTTATTTGTACTCCATAGGTACAGTAAACATGATCTAAAACAATTAATAATAAAAGAAGATACCCGTATATCTCATTATTGTTACCTGAATATTTTGCCTATCAGAATCAATTAATAATTATTTCTTATTTGATAATCTGAAGAGGATTATATTGAGTTTGTTAATGCAATTATTGATGATTACTTTTTGGCTAAAAAATATAAATTTATTCTTAATTTGTGAAATTCATTTCATATTACTTTTAGAGTTCTGTACCCGAAAGGTAACCAACATGACCCTATTGCTAAGCCTCCGCTGTCCTTTCGTCTGTCTTATAGTTTTAACTAAATGGATATTATTAGACACATATCGTTTAAATTTAAAAGTAACTGTTTCGGTAATACGAGTATAAAATGTACAATATTTGTATATCGTTTCTTCCAGGATATATTATTATTATCTGAAGTTGTTGGTGCCATAACAGTTAACGTCTTTAAAAATAAGTTAGACGCGTGTTTGTTTAATTAACATTTTTATTCAATTTTTAGTGTTATTTTTGTTTCAGTGTGTTTACTTTGTTAGAATTTTTCTATTTTGTTTTTAGGCTATCATAGGACTTGTGTCCTCAGCCTTTATCAATGTATAATAATAATAATAATAATAATAATACTGAAGAAACTGAAGAAACTGAAGAAACTGAAGAAACTGAAGAAACTGAAGAAACTGAAGAAACTGAAGAAACTGAAGAAACTGAAGAAACTGAAGAAACTGAAGAAACTGAAGAAACTGAAGAAACTGAAGAAACTGAAGAAACTGAAGAAACTGAAGAAACTGAAGAAACTGAAGAAACTGAAGAAACTGAAGAAACTGAAGAAACTGAAGAAACTGAAGAAACTGAAGAAACTGAAGAAACTGAAGAAACTGAAGAAACTGAAGAAACTGAAGAAACTGAAGAAACTGAAGAAACTGAAGAAACTGAAGAAACTGAAGAAACTGAAGAAACTGAAGAAACTGAAGAAACTGAAGAAACTGAAGAAACTGAAGAAACTGAAGAAACTGAAGAAACTGAAGAAACTGAAGAAACTGAAGAAACTGAAGAAACTGAAGAAACTGAAGAAACTGAAGAAACTGAAGAAACTGAAGAAACTGAAGAAACTGAAGAAACTGAAGAAACTGAAGAAACTGAAGAAACTGAAGAAACTGAAGAAACTGAAGAAACTGAAGAAACTGAAGAAACTGAAGAAACTGAAGAAACTGAAGAAACTGAAGAAACTGAAGAAACTGAAGAAACTGAAGAAACTGAAGAAACTGAAGAAACTGAAGAAACTGAAGAAACTGAAGAAACTGAAGAAACTGAAGAAACTGAAGAAACTGAAGAAACTGAAGAAACTGAAGAAACTGAAGAAACTGAAGAAACTGAAGAAACTGAAGAAACTGAAGAAACTGAAGAAACTGAAGAAACTGAAGAAACTGAAGAAACTGAAGAAACTGAAGAAACTGAAGAAACTGAAGAAACTGAAGAAACTGAAGAAACTGAAGAAACTGAAGAAACTGAAGAAACTGAAGAAACTGAAGAAACTGAAGAAACTGAAGAAACTGAAGAAACTGAAGAAACTGAAGAAACTGAAGAAACTGAAGAAACTGAAGAAACTGAAGAAACTGAAGAAACTGAAGAAACTGAAGAAACTGAAGAAACTGAAGAAACTGAAGAAACTGAAGAAACTGAAGAAACTGAAGAAACTGAAGAAACTGAAGAAACTGAAGAAACTGAAGAAACTGAAGAAACTGAAGAAACTGAAGAAACTGAAGAAACTGAAGAAACTGAAGAAACTGAAGAAACTGAAGAAACTGAAGAAACTGAAGAAACTGAAGAAACTGAAGAAACTGAAGAAACTGAAGAAACTGAAGAAACTGAAGAAACTGAAGAAACTGAAGAAACTGAAGAAACTGAAGAAACTGAAGAAACTGAAGAAACTGAAGAAACTGAAGAAACTGAAGAAACTGAAGAAACTGAAGAAACTGAAGAAACTGAAGAAACTGAAGAAACTGAAGAAACTGAAGAAACTGAAGAAACTGAAGAAACTGAAGAAACTGAAGAAACTGAAGAAACTGAAGAAACTGAAGAAACTGAAGAAACTGAAGAAACTGAAGAAACTGAAGAAACTGAAGAAACTGAAGAAACTGAAGAAACTGAAGAAACTGAAGAAACTGAAGAAACTGAAGAAACTGAAGAAACTGAAGAAACTGAAGAAACTGAAGAAACTGAAGAAACTGAAGAAACTGAAGAAACTGAAGAAACTGAAGAAACTGAAGAAACTGAAGAAACTGAAGAAACTGAAGAAACTGAAGAAACTGAAGAAACTGAAGAAACTGAAGAAACTGAAGAAACTGAAGAAACTGAAGAAACTGAAGAAACTGAAGAAACTGAAGAAACTGAAGAAACTGAAGAAACTGAAGAAACTGAAGAAACTGAAGAAACTGAAGAAACTGAAGAAACTGAAGAAACTGAAGAAACTGAAGAAACTGAAGAAACTGAAGAAACTGAAGAAACTGAAGAAACTGAAGAAACTGAAGAAACTGAAGAAACTGAAGAAACTGAAGAAACTGAAGAAACTGAAGAAACTGAAGAAACTGAAGAAACTGAAGAAACTGAAGAAACTGAAGAAACTGAAGAAACTGAAGAAACTGAAGAAACTGAAGAAACTGAAGAAACTGAAGAAACTGAAGAAACTGAAGAAACTGAAGAAACTGAAGAAACTGAAGAAACTGAAGAAACTGAAGAAACTGAAGAAACTGAAGAAACTGAAGAAACTGAAGAAACTGAAGAAACTGAAGAAACTGAAGAAACTGAAGAAACTGAAGAAACTGAAGAAACTGAAGAAACTGAAGAAACTGAAGAAACTGAAGAAACTGAAGAAACTGAAGAAACTGAAGAAACTGAAGAAACTGAAGAAACTGAAGAAACT
Source organism: Psylliodes chrysocephalus (assembly GCA_927349885.1). NCBI lineage: Eukaryota > Metazoa > Arthropoda > Insecta > Coleoptera > Chrysomelidae > Psylliodes > Psylliodes chrysocephalus. The sequence goes on along the minus strand of OV651821.1, from coordinate 572,376 downwards.
GAAGAAACTGAAGAAACTGAAGAAACTGAAGAAACTGAAGAAACTGAAGAAACTGAAGAAACTGAAGAAACTGAAGAAACTGAAGAAACTGAAGAAACTGAAGAAACTGAAGAAACTGAAGAAACTGAAGAAACTGAAGAAACTGAAGAAACTGAAGAAACTGAAGAAACTGAAGAAACTGAAGAAACTGAAGAAACTGAAGAAACTGAAGAAACTGAAGAAACTGAAGAAACTGAAGAAACTGAAGAAACTGAAGAAACTGAAGAAACTGAAGAAACTGAAGAAACTGAAGAAACTGAAGAAACTGAAGAAACTGAAGAAACTGAAGAAACTGAAGAAACTGAAGAAACTGAAGAAACTGAAGAAACTGAAGAAACTGAAGAAACTGAAGAAACTGAAGAAACTGAAGAAACTGAAGAAACTGAAGAAACTGAAGAAACTGAAGAAACTGAAGAAACTGAAGAAACTGAAGAAACTGAAGAAACTGAAGAAACTGAAGAAACTGAAGAAACTGAAGAAACTGAAGAAACTGAAGAAACTGAAGAAACTGAAGAAACTGAAGAAACTGAAGAAACTGAAGAAACTGAAGAAACTGAAGAAACTGAAGAAACTGAAGAAACTGAAGAAACTGAAGAAACTGAAGAAACTGAAGAAACTGAAGAAACTGAAGAAACTGAAGAAACTGAAGAAACTGAAGAAACTGAAGAAACTTATTAGCTTTTCATATACCACAGCGTTGTCATTATTAAGATATTTTGATAACAATTCTTTTTGGACAGTGGGTTTCTTCTCCTTGAAACATCATGAGACATGCATGATTTTAATTAGTTTTCTGGAACTAGTTTCTTGATGAAACAATATCTATCTTCAACCCTAACTGTTGAATTTAAATTTATTGTAAGAAATAAGGATTCAGTAATACCCTTCTTAACAAATAAATATATAAAACAAATTGTTTGAATTTGTAATGTGTAATAGTCAATATAATAGTCTAGTCAATGCAATAATCAATGTAATAGTCTATGTATTAGTCAAGTAATAGCTGATATAATAGTCAAGGTAATAGTCATTGTAATAGTTTTTTCTTCTATTCTTTTATTGGGCTGCAATGTAGTAGTTAATGTAATAGTCAATATAATATTCAATATAATATTCAATATAATAGTCAATGTAATAGTCAATGAAATAGACAATGTAATTTAGAAGGGTAATATACCAAGACATTGACAATAGTCAACTATTTTTGTAACATTTAAATTTCGAGAATATTTTAATGTCATTTTGATGAGACATAATTTTGACTTTAATAATCTGATCAGATTCCAAAAGCTTTAGCTCGAGGACTTTAATCAATTCATTATTATTGCCAAAATAATGTCGATTCAAAATTTAAATGTTCTAGAAATTTAGCAACAACTAAAATAGTAGAATATTAATCAAGGTCGTATTATACTTTGGGCGATTATTTTACTAGACCAAATATTGACTATTTAGCGAAATAATCGCTGATATTTATTCTAGAGAAATAGTCAATGCAACCAACATCTGGAAGATATAATTGAATATTGCCTAACTAAAAGTTTGAGCTGGTAGTAGGTTATGACTCAAATGCTTATCACATCAGTTTGGACAATAGGGATAACAAAGCCGGAGGTAAATCATTTTATGATTATATTATTATTAATAATCACTCCTTTTAAATAAAGGAACTACACCATCATTTTTTAACTCTTGCAAGTAAACACTAATAGATATCACTTTACCCACAACTGATATCTATAATTTAATTATAAACTGGCAACTTGTGACATTTCAATGTTAGACTACGACAAACTTAATGTTGCCGACCTCCACGTTATTTCGAAACCCTATGAAGATGAAGAACAGATCAGCCTACGCTTATCTGCTTCAAGAGGCTCTGATGTAGGTAGAGGCCGAGATACCAAACAATCATAATGATTTCCAAACCACAATAAACAAAGCCTATAAGATATCCTGACACTTGGGGTTAATCCAACATGATCAAACGATCGCGTGGTGGGGTTATGATTCGAAACATATCAATAAGATGATTGGAAAATCCTTTAAGAAGGTAAGAACTACAAAAAAGACTGGGACCCTTACAAATCTCAGAGAAAACAAAAAAGTAATAAGACAAAAACAAAGAGATGCATGGAGGGGCCTACTGTAAATAAAATGAAGATTTCCCGCAGACAGCAAGACTACAAAAAGCTCTTTCAAGAGATTGACACCGCGGTATTGGTGCGTCAATCAAAGAGGATTGAACAAAAACTGCAAATCCCGAAGATAGCATCAAACTTCTGTTGTCAACACACTTTCCTAACTCGGTCATTACAGGCGTGGCTGACTAAAGAGGACAAATACAACACATCTATCTACGATTGACAAACTGCCAGACATATAGTAGATGAAGGGAAAATTATATAGAACATATAGGTTTGTTCCAACTCGCGCGAAAACCGTAATATTACCGTATAAATCGTGCGCTCTACCCAAAAATTGTATACAGCACATGATCTCTACAATAATATTACTGTTTTTACGCGTGTTTGAACAGACCTTATATCTAGTTTCTCCCCATTTAAATCGCCAGTACCTGACGGTGTCTATCTAGCCCTATTCCAGTGTGGTCTGGAAGAATTAACACTACACGGTTCTGAGGTATATCTTAAAAAAATGAAAGGAGGTAAAAGTGGTCTTCATACCCAAACCTGTAAGGAAAGATTACTCTGTTCCAAAAACATACAGACCAGTTAGCCTGACTTCGCTTTCCATTAAGATATTGGAGAGGCTATGCGAAAGGTAGAAAAGGAATGTGATGACAACAAGACCACTACACCCACATTAATACACCCTGTGCAGGTCTACTGATTCAGGTCTTTCCAATTGTTGACCGAATAGAGAGATCCCTGATTAATAAAGACAAAGAAGACGTAGAAAGTGCTTTTGATAAGACAACCTTTTCCAAGATACTGCACTCACTAACAAATAGGAGTGTTTTACAGATGGTTAGTGGGTGGATACATAACATGCTCTCAAAGCGAGCAGTAAGCATAAATGTAGAAGATATGAATATAAGAGGCTTGGATGCGAATTTATGTCCACACTGTTACCTCTACTGTTGAACATGGTCATCGATACCCTTATCACCCGCCTCAATAATGTACAATAGCCTATACGTTCTATAGACAAGAACTTTTGAGAACATAATCTGCAAAAGAATGTAAGTAGTTCTAAAAATTATAGAGCAGTGTAAGGACCATTAATTGTCTATCAATCCCAAGAATTTGGCTATAACACGTAATTTTTGAATTTAGAAAGCTACCCAGCAGTCCTAATAAACTCTACCATAAAATGTAGGCTCAATTTTTATATTTAACTGTCTTTAAGACTTAAGTATATATTTTTTAGAATAATTTTTCTATTCAGAAAATATTTCATTGGGAAACTCATTTTGTAACTAAGAACGTACACTTAAATGGCTTTTTTGTTGTTTATTATCGAGGTACTAGGCACATATGTTCTTTACTATACTGTCCTTTTAAACATAAAAGTGGTATCTCCATTTTTGGTTATATTGTAAATTTTTGTCTTCAACATGTATATAGTCATTTGCAACAGAAATACATGTTTACATTTAAAATAATTAACAAATCTACAAACTCGGCTGTATTTTTAATTAAATTGCTATATTTTAAATATGTATTTAGTAGCATTATTAGTTATATTCTCAAATAACACTTTTATGTTAAGGTATCAAATAGAAACTATATCCATTTCCAAGACGCATTAAATATATGTTATTTTGAAGCACCTCCATGTCCTTTATCCAAGGTTACGTTTGTCCCATTTCCACTGAAACACTCTATATAATTTGACATAAACAAACTTATCACATATAACGTATTAAATTGCCTGCAATAATTATTCAAAAATAATTAATAATAATAATTAACCGAAATACGTCATCAGCTTTATCAATGTATACTTTTCATAATAATTCAGCAGCTGCATTATTTACAATGAGGCTGCCGTTCTGTCATGTGGCGTGATACATTTTATTGAATTTTCGTATTTGATATATAATATATTATTTATTTAATTAATTATAAGCATATTGCGCGAATATGAGGTACTGGCTTTGGGTAAACAATGTTTAAGTGGGTTGGTTTATCAAAAAACGATTTGAAAAAGTATTTTGTAGAATTATCGACAAGAAATTATTTTCAAATTAGACTTTTGAAGAACTATCTCTCTCTTAATCGGTCATCGCATACTTTAGAATCGTTTTAGTGAAGCACAATTTACAATACGATCAGCAGTAGTAAAGTAAGAATACTTCTGAAAATGAATAGGAGGTACCGCAAAAGAAGACGGAGATAATACACCTGCTTCTGCAAACCATATCCTTTCCAGTACTGACCTAATTTTTATTAGACATCAGGTCAGAGTATTGATATGTATCTCTTTGAAACCTCTAAAATACCTAAAGATCTTAATAATCATAATTTCACATGTCTAAATAAAGAAATTCAAACTGAAAAAAATTATTCTTACATTCTCAAACTTGTAAATCTCTCTGTTCTCCTTTTATTTTTCTGTGTTTATCTCAGTTTGTATTTACTTTCCTTTTTGTTATTTCTTCTAAATTTGTTCTTTTCATGTATTAAAAAGTAGTTTTAATTAAATTAAAACGTCATATGTATATATTTTATTACATGTAGTGATTATTAATACTAAAAATCTTAATACAACGTTTTTATTTATCGTTTTGATGTCACAATTCTAAAAATAGCATAAAATAAATGTACATTTTCTATAAGTAATTTTTCTTCTTTGCTTACTTCTTTCTATAAATAAATATACAAATTGTTCAAATGTCTTTATATCGGTAAAACGTGTTCAAGGTTGGCTCGTTGAATAAATCATCTGTTATTTAATTCATATTATAAATCATCGAATTACGGCTTAGGAGATAATAGAAAGAATAATTTACGGATATTTCATTTTCAATTACTTTCTTGAGCCATTTTCTATTATAATTAATTTAGAGTTCACAGTCAGTTAAAGGGGAATCGATAATTTATCTAAAGTTTGTATCAAATTTCTATAAAATTGTTCTCACACTAATAGGATTACTTAATTATGAAGATGGACTACCAAATTTGCGATTTTGTCTAATTTGAGAAGATCTTCATGAATCATTACGATTTTGCTACACAATCCGGTGTTGGTCTAGTGATAAGTTGCACTGGTTCGAGGATTTAGACAGTTTCTATATCTATTTCCCGAAATAACCTTGTATAATAGGTTTAAATCAATCAATATTTTAAACAAAGAATACAATTTCGATACGCAAACTTTTAAATATCCTACTGACTGCGCCAAATAACTTATTTTCTTTCAGAATTACGTAACATAATATTTCGATGTTTACTACGTCAAATCTAACTAGAATCTGATACTAACTGAAATCAGATGCTGCATACAACTGGATTTTTAAGGCATTAGCACTATTCTTAGAATTCTCGGGTTGAATAATGACATATTTCACTCGTTGATAATATCCTTTGACTTTTTCAAAGACAAACCGATTTGTGGACAAGAATTTGGTTACAATAGAGACTAAAAATTTAGAAATCAACAGTCTCCAATACAGAAACATTCAAAATTGGCAAAAAATTGAACAAGATTGCGATCAAATCAGGCAGTCAAAACGGATTGTTTCCGAAAAAAAAAAGGAATGAAAGCTTTAAATGAATTCTGGATAAAAACGAGGAGAGAACAAACAAAAAACAAGAACGGTCATGGATTTGACGTATAGTCTATAATAAATATAAACGCAGGATATGAGCGAGAGGTTTGTCTCTAGACAAAATATTGGAGACAAATAATACAAACGTGAAAAGCTGAAAAATAGTTTGTTACATATTTTCCAACTAAAAGGAATACGAGGGTATAACCAAAAAATCCTCAGTAAAAAAAATAATACGAGGATTTTAATGGTCTTGTAAATATAATATTAAAATATTTATATGTTCTTTAAGGTTTAAATACACCCTCATATTTTTCGCGAGATAGCCCTCAAGCATTACGTTCACATTTTATGTTTCTTGTAGAAAGTTAGCAATATTACTTGTACTACATTCCTGGAAGATTTCCGGTAAGTTGGATGAAATATTATTGTTGATTCTTTCGTTTTGATATAGATAAGATGTGTTTGATACTTAACGACACTTCACACGCGAAATATTCAGGTTCTGGTATGTTTTAAAGCAAATGTTCATGAGTTAAGCGAGTGTGACCCAGACGTAATCATGTGACACAAACTTGTGATTAGCAGGTAGATGACGCGGTGGCCCACGAACTAAAACTAGGATTAATTTCCAATAATTTAGAGTTTTTGTTTTACCAAATTTTGTTTTTTAGGAGGAGAAGCTATAGCCACTTTGTTTTGACCAAATGCCCATATTATATGGTGAGCATTGGCATCACAACCCAGAAGTAAAGTAAGTAAGTATTTTGTTGTCTTTTACATTATATTGAGCCTATAGTTGTGTATGTCGAGTTAAGACATATTTTATATAATCGTTGTAATTTTAATATTATATTTAGGAACAGTGTTCCATCCTTCTTCTATATCTTCTCCCAAGAGATGGAATCCTTGGTTATGAAAAGTTGCTTCCTTCCAGTAACCCTCCAGTTCCCCGTCTGGAGCCCCGAATTTTGGATGCTTAGTCTCTTCATTATTCTTTCCGGTTCCACTGCGGGTCCCGGTATTCATGTCATAGTAAACTTGGGTTTCATTACTTCCCCAGAGTCTATGACTTTGAGTTTAGCACCATCCCAAGGTACAATGCTTTTGACGGTCTTCTCAACCTAATCTCTCGTTGCTTGATCAATGCAAGAAAGGTTTAAACTCCTATTTCTATTTCTAGCTTCGGAGAACCTAAATGAAAGTCATCCTTCGTCTAGTTCTTTGAGTCTGTAGAGCAGTGCAATCCTTCTTAGGTCTCACTACTCCGTTGGTAATATATTATTGGGATAGTCTATGGGTACAATGGCTACCCCAATATTGCTTAGATTAGAGGCATAATAACACGATGCTACCGGTTTGTTCCCATCCGGCCCCACATTAGATGTGGTACCAGTTGATCCCGAACCCGTAGCTCTCGCATCCTTAGCCCTTTTAGTTTTTTCTTTATCCGGCGTGCTGGTATCGGACTTGTTTATCTTTTGAGCTCCGGTTTTTCCCTGCTCGCTGGACACAGCCTTAGGTACGCTTTTTTGTTATTTTGCCATCCCTGAGGTACTAGGACTCGCGTTCTGTCCCATCTCCGTAGAGAAAGGACGAGATGCTTGCCCCCGTTCCCCTGGTCCAGCATTTATTGGCACTTTGTTTTTTTGTTTTGCCGTCCCTGAGGTGCTAGGACTCGCCTTCCGTCACATCTTCGTAGAGACAGGGCAAGATCCTTGCCCCCCCGTACCCCTGGTCCAGCATTCACTGGCATAGTGGTCCGCTCTGTGCCGGAAGAGCTAGGTCCAGCCTTACTCCCACATCTTATGATGCACAGGATGCGCCACCCTGTGTTTCCTGCTCAGAGGTCTCGCTAGTACCGGTGTTTATTCTATTTAATTCCTGCTGAATAGGCTGTGCCATGTTTTTTAAGTTTTTACTTTTTGTGAAAATTATCAGATCAACAGCAAATAGTCTGGCTTGTAGAGGTTTTTGAGATGATTTTAGCACGTTGTTGATGGCTATTAGAAATGAGGTGGGGCTAATAACGGATCCTTGAGGTGTGTCATTTTGTTGATATTTTCTGCTTGATAAGATGTCGTTTGTTTGAGAAAAATTTTTAGATAAACGCTAGAATGTTACCTTGGTATCCCTAAGAATCTAATGTAGAGAGAATTTTATGGTGTCAAGTCATATCGAAAGCTTTGTTAGGTCGAAGTATACAGCCATACAATTCTGCTTGTTGGAAAATGTTTCATTGATGTGTGTTTCTAGGTCGACTACATTAGTAGACCTACATGGATGAAAGCCAATTTGCTCTGCAATTAGTTGTTTTTTTCCTGCAGATACCATATCAAGCGTTTGTTTATAATTTTTTCAAATAATTTACTCATGACACATGTTAGTGGTATTGGACGAAATAAGTCAGCTTTATTAGACACTTTGCTTGTTTTTAAAATTGGTATAACAATAGCTGCCTTCCATAATTTGGGAAACGTTTGTTGTATTTATGTGGTATCGTAGAAATTTAACAAGTGACATATGTCCTCTATTCGTAAATTTTTCAAAAATGTTGCAGGAATATCATGGGGCCTGGTGACGAATATTTAATAGAAAGGATCGTTTGTTAATTCAGAAATGGTGATTGGTAGATTAATTGGATCATTACATTGGATCATTAATTTATTATTTGTATGGGTTTTGTGTATTCTTCTGTTATTTTATGTTTTATAAAATCCAGGTCGTAATTTTTACTATTTGATGTTTGGGTTATGAAGCTGGCAAGTTCCTCTGCGATTAGTGTTGGGTCTGTGATGGTGTTACCTTGTATGTTTAATTCTCTGATGCCATGATAGCATTTTGTGCCAGATATTTATCTAATTTTTTCCAAACAAGATAACGGTGTATTGTGGTTAAAGCTTTCCACGATTCTTTTTTTTGCTTTGTTGGTTACAAGTTTAGTATGTGCCCTTTGCTTTTTTAGGTTTATCAAGTTTTCTGTGGTCTTGTTGCGTTTGTATAACATAAGAGCTTTTTAACTTTGATTTATGGCTTGGCTACATACATCATTCCACCAAGGCACCACAAGACAAAGGTCTTGTATTTAGAACCAAGGTTTTGAGAGATCTTTTTTTATACATTTTATTTGCTATTTTAGATGTGTCATAAATAATTTTTTTATTTACCTTTCATATCGGTTTATACAACAAAACACCTTCGAAGTGATTATTAGTGAAAAATCGATTCGGAAAAGCGTCTGGAGTATAAAAGAACTTATTTCGATGTAATGAAGAAAACTTGTAAAGAAGTAAAGCCAAATCGTAACTTTTAATCATCTATATAAAAGGTAAAACTTGTACGATATTTTATTTCATAAAAGAAAAATTATAATAGGTGCTCTTTTATGTATGAAAGTACATTGTGTATTTATTTACAACGTAATAACAAAACGGACTTATTAATTTTATAAATTATTTGGAAACTTTTCAAATAATAGAAAATAATAAAACAAAGAATCTGTAGAAGATCGAAACCTTGCATGCGAACTCAAACTATTTAATGAAACTATAAATGTAGTTTTGAGAAATGTTTTACCAGTTTTTGTTTGTAAAAGATCATAGACTAAGGCAAATACATTGTATGATTTATGTAAAAATAATTTTATAGTGATTAGAAAAACTTTCAACCCTCGCCATACCAAAAAATTTTTAAAATTTTCAATTCCAGAACAGGGTCAAAATTGACCCAGAAAGAAAACTTTATTTATATAGAAAAAACTAATTTACCAATTAATATGGGTGAGTTTATTAAACTCTTCAAATTAGTTTTTATTCTTTTGCTTAAGTCTACATTTTTAAAAATATTTGAATCAAATCGCTGTTAATGAAATTTTGTTATTTAATAATTTAGTTTGTTGCACTTTACAATAAAATTTAATACTGTTTAGTTGTAGGCCTATTCATAAATCCAAACATAGCCATTTTAACCTTTTCAACGTAGAAGGTGTGATAAAATAATTTATTTTTAACAGAAAATAATTATTTATGTTAAAAATTACTATCTAAGTACTCAATACCGTTACAAAATATTTTTATATCTCTATTAGTGGCGAAGACTTTGAACCTTTTCACACTAATTAATCACCCCGTATATAACAAAAAAAATCAACTATTCCGTCATTTTTGGTAAATATTATGTTTCGTACACCCAAAATAGGCAACGCCTCTACTTTCTTGACTGTTTTTCAGCTAAAACTGTGCCAAAGTTACACATTATTAATGAATATTCAAACCCTCGTCGTATGAGCTGCTGTAAACAGAATCCATTCATTCTAAAATAATAACCCTCAACATACAAGGGACGAATGGAAGGTTTTCACGTTATCAATTTTCATTGTAAACTTCTAAAAGTCTCGTCACAGAGTTAGTGTCTGCAGTCCAGAAGATAGAGACCTTAACAAAGTTTGGTGTTTTACATTTTCCCAGACAGTAGTTTCGTTGAGTTAGGTGGTTTAAAAATTAATTTAAACCTGAACTGTATATTTAAAATGGAATACCAATATTGCCGGTTACGCGTGGTAGAAATAGTTCTCTATACTCATGGTGAGTCATATGCATGATCAATACTGTTGTCTATGAATGAAAATTCCGACAGAGTCAGCATAGGTGGCATATCAAATACCAAATAACTATTTATTATTTAATAGGCATTTGTTAGTAAACTTTATTAAATTTGTTTGTCAACATCTTTATTTAAACAAAGATGATGCGTTAAATATACATTTTTGATGGTTTTTTAGAAATTAATATATTTATTTCCCAATGACTTCGTTATCTGTGTATATGGTTTTAAAATGTGTTACAAGTAAACAAATGACAGACGAGTTACAAATTGAATATTGTCAGCACATGCACAAAGACAGTTAAAAACTAACTTTCGACGAAGTTAGATTTGTATCGCTTTATCTATTTAGGATAATTATTTTATATTTTATAAATACTTTTTTGTATAAGTGCTCTTTTCTGATATACGAGTAGGTGTTTATGTTTGTGCCTTACAATTTGGTAGTGGTAGTGCATATTCGAGGAGTTATATATATTGTGTAGTATATTAGGTAGGTACTTTAAAAGTTTATTAAATAATAAAATATTGGTGTCTTTATAAATTTAATAAAAACAATTTAATAGTAGAATTATATTGTTACAATAGTAATGGATTCAGAGACGGGTTCAAGTAAAACCCAATTACGTCGGCGAAAGCGTTTATCAAAGGATGAAAAGAACATTAATGTAAGTCGATGGATGTACTATTTAATATTCTTAAAATTCGTTTCTCGATATGTTTTGGTATTAGAAAAAGGTATTATGAGAAAGATGCTTCAGCGCACATCTGTTTGTTGATATTTTGTTGTCAGCGTTTCCGAACCGCACTTGAAAAGATCACAATAAAGGCATTGATTTATGATTGTTACCCATGGTATGGAATTCGAGTGTTTTAGGTTCCTCGAAATTAAATAGATTCATTCTGTTATTCTAGCGTTTCTAAAAGGTACTGTTTAGTGGTTGTAGGTGCGGTTGGTGAAAAGATTGTTTTATTGTGAATTGTGGGTGATAGGATTTGCAGGTGATATTTATCACTGAGTGTCCTTTTTATTTAGTATTTGAGTTTTAAGATAAATGCCTTTAATATTTATTGATATTTAATTGTTGATTAGACTATAAAGATAACTGTTTGAATACTGAATTAATAATTATTCGTGCGCACATTAAAATGATATCTGGAGCGAACAATTGCGCGTTTAATCCCTTTTGTTCATTGCACGGCTCTGTTTTCGACCTTCGGGGTCAAGCTCTAGTAGGTAGGGCGAGTATGTCGCGCGTTTAATCCCTTCATACTCATTGCACGCTCAATACTAGTAGAAATGTATATCTGGAGTGAACAATTGCGCGTTTAATCCCTTTTGTTCATTGCACGGCTCTGTTTTCGACCTTCGGGGTCAAGCTCTAGTAGGTAGGGCGAGTATGTCGCGCGTTTAATCCCTTCATACTCATTGCACGCTCAATACTAGTAGTAATGTGGGGCGTATCGCGTGTTTTATCCCTTTACGCCACAAGGATAGTAACTAGGCAGGAGTCACGTCGCGCGTTTTATCCCTTCGTGACCATATTTCATACTCCTAGATACTATGCCTTAAAAATGAAATAGACAAAACAGTAATAAGTACATTGCGTGTCTTAATCCCTTTGTACTTGGTGATTGTTCGAATAATTATTGAGATATTAAATGAATGATAAGAAAATAAAAGATTATTCAGATAATAAATTATTACTAAAGTAATGTTCACGGACACTCACTAGTATTTTCTTCTTTATAGGAAAACCTGACTATGTGCACTAAATGGACAGCGCCTCGACCATCAAAACAAACATCCTGACACTTGTTATTTTTTTATATTGTTTGGTAATTATATAAACATTTATTAATTTGTCTTTTCACCTTTGTTTACTAAATTAAGTTTTATCTTTATCTAAACATATCTCTTTCCCTCTCTCTCTTTATATCACTTTCTCTCTTCCTCCTTTTTCACCCTCTTACATTATATTGTCACGATTCGTATAAATTCATATTTTTCCTAATTTTAATTAATTATTTAAATAACATCCTGTACATAAAACTTTGTTTAATTATGTCAACAATTTTTTTAAATAGCAATAATGTGCAAGGTTGGTTATTTAATAATTATTAAACATTAGTTTTAATAACAATAAACTATGAGAAAGTTATAAAGGTAATGTCGAGGGGATGCACGAGGCTTTTTTCACAGGGAACGGATCCTCCCAATAGGAGATCCCCCTTTTCAATAGTGAGCTAAGGGTTGTGACATGTGCCCAAACATTAGTGGAGTTGGTAAGTATTTTGTTGTCTTTTATATTATATTGAGCCTATAGTTGTGTATGTCGAGTTAAGACATATTTTATATAATCGTTGTAATTTTAATATTATATTTGTTTTGAGAAAACATTGTGTTTCCTTCGGCCCTTTTACAGAGACGTGTCAGGTTCTAACATCAAGAGTAGAACCCTTATACAGTTAAGGGTTACGAAGCCAAGTTTAAGGCTAAATAGTGTTTGTGTGATTCAGGCCCAAATTCATATATTTTGTTATTTAACCCCCGGGACATAGATAGTCCCATTATTATTTAAAACACGTAAATCGTGACATTTTCTTTATAAAAACACGCTTAACGTGACATGGTGGAGGTGCCGGGCTCACTATTATTTTTGACCCTTATTGCGCTCTATAACCTTCCACTCCATTTAGTGGCAATAAGTTTGAACATACTAGATTCATTCAACTGTTATTCTGACTTCTATTCCTCATATATTTTATAAAATGATGTTACTTGCCTTTTTATCTATACAGCTCGTAGGATGCGTTTCAAATTTGTCTTGCAGTAATTTCGACTCTTGCTGGGTTTCCAACTTCAAATTTTGTGGTTTTACTCTTCAATATGGCCCCTTCAACATTTTCCAGTTGTTTTTCGTTTTTCCAGGACCTTTTTTGAGCTTTTAAGTAATTCTGGCCAATTTTCACTTGAGTAGTTGATAACACTTATCAACTCATCAATATTTGGGGCACACGTCACAACACAAAATTATAAACATAAATGATTATTACTACAAAAATAGATAACCAACCTACTTTCATGTAGTATTATTTACTATTACCACATTTAATTTGCCAATAGTTTTTATACGCCACTGGCGTAATTCATTTTGGCAATAAACATGCATTTATGACTAGTTGGCACGTAATTCCGATACCTTTTGCAGTTTTAAGCGCGTGATTCCATTCATTATGCTCTGGTATAGTATGATTGTTGTACGTGAACAGGAAGGAATCACCTGCTTCAATATTTTGTCAAAGTATAACGCTGCTGAAAGTGTAGCAAAAATTTTATGAAAATACTGTACTTTTGATATCTGGAGTACTCGGAAGCATGGGCATTATTGATATAATCTCATGATTTTACAGTACGGGTTTTTGAAATTTTAAATATTTTAAGATTATTCGTTATTCTATAATTTCTTTTGGTTGGTTTTGATCTTTGGCGTCTTTAATTTGAATTTATTTATTTGCTGATTAAATCTCATTATAAATTTTGGAAAAATAAATTAAATTCATTGCGTTACTTGTGTAGAAATAGAGAGAAAGAGAAATTCTAGATCGTAAAACTGTAATCTGTATTTATTATGCTCAAGTAGCATCTCGATTGAAATACGGCATTAAACTCAACCGATTTTAGTGCCGTTTTTATTTTTCAATGGAAGATTCTAAGGATAACTAGGTAAAATTCCTAAATATGATTCTGGTCGACCAATATTATTTGTAGAATATGGTATTTATCCTTCATTATATGTTTTAGAAATTTGTTTTTATGTTATTATGAACTTAAATAAATTTAAGCAAAATATAGATTTCATAATTTAAGAACTAGTCATATAAATTAATTTTAAAGCATATAGTACGTTTGTTTATTTTTACAGTCGAGTGCGTCGACTTTCGTTTAATACAGAATTTAGTAATTCATGATTATACTTTAATCCTGGATTGTAATTGTAACTTGTGTTGCGTCGTATACAAATAAGTTAATCCACAAATGTAAGTGGAAACATTGTAAATTTTTAGTAAATTTTGTATTTAAATGTTGGTCTTTTTTGATTTCTTTTTACTTTACGGTTAGGTTAGGGTTTAATGTCAACGTCAAACCGTTAGGGTTGAATGTCAACGTCAACCCTCAGCTTTTATGGTTATGTTATACTTTTGCATGTGCCTTCAAAAACGTTCTATAATTACTTTGTTTTATTTTTTTTTTTCAAAACAAACTAACTAACGCCAATAATGAACAACAATATCTAAAATAATCATTAAAAGGTTAAAAGACTTTATAAGGACTGAAATTTGTTTGTTTCGATAAAATATCGTCTTTGATATTTAATTTTCATCTACGAAGGAGCTATTGAGACTTTTTTATGTTAGCAATCTAAGATTTTATTATTATCAGTCTTGTCTTGTCACTCTTAGGCATGTGAGCTCTACTTATCTAGTTTGATTTTTTTCTCATCTAAAGTTTAAGTAGGTAATAGTGTTTCCAGTGAATATATGCAATAACATAAACAATACTAAAACTGAAAGTAAGTAGATTGTTTTTTTTACTACCTAAAACATTTTGTAAAATACTTTCTAAATCAAGTTTTGATAACTTTTAACAAACAAACTTTTTCAGATAAAAAGCAAACAGAAGCTGATGTAAATTGTGTAGAGCATAATGCCCGTATTACTCATGGGTTTACTGACAATGTTATTGTCGATGATTACGCATGTGAGTTAGTAAATACATTTACAATTAATACATTTCAAAAGTATTTTTTATTTTTCTTGCGAAAACAAAAGTGAAATGAAAATTAATCTGAGTTCAAAATATTTTGTTTTTTCAAGAACAATCCATGGTTCAAAATGAAAAAGACGTTTTACCTGTCAACAACTGGGGATGTTAATCAATTAATTTTTTGCAATGATGATAAGGCTGGTCCAAGTAACATTTCGGGACAGCAAAAAGTTTACCTTGGTAAGACTTGATTTTCCGATAATTTTCTAGCCACAGGATCCCAAAAAAATAATTTGTAGCTTAAAACGTAAAACTGTATATTTTACAGATTTGAACCATCAACAGAGTACTGTCTATGATGAAGTTCAACACACTCAACTAGTACAAGACATGGAAATAGCTGAAAGTGTTGGTCAAGAAACTGACGAAGGTAAGCATTTCTCTTTATAGACAAAAGAGGCTCAAAAAATGCAACAAGTATCTTAACTGTCTATTTTTTCCAACTTAAAACGTTAAATTGTCTGTATCTCTTACAGACTTGGACCATCGACAGAGTTCTGTCTATGATGAAGACCAACACACTCAACTAGTAAAAGACATGAAAATAGCTGAAAGTTTTGGTCAAGAAACTGACGAAGGTAAGCATTTATTTTTATAGATAATTGAGGCTCAGAAAATGTAACAAGTATCCTGTCTATTTTTTTCAGATTATAACCCTGAACCGGAGAGTATTTCTTCTGATGAAGAAGTTTTCCATCAAACACGCAGTTCTAGCTACAAAATACGAAATAGATCGAAGAAACCACATTTAGAACAAAATGTAATCCAAGCTACACCTACTGACAGAAAATTTTCGAAAAAAAGAAGAATAGAAAAATATAAAAATCGAAATGATAGGAAGAGCTATGAAACTCTTGACGGAAAAAAAACCGGTAAGGGCAATGACAGCTTTGACAGTTTGTTGCGCCAAGTGCATGGAACGTATCCCCCCTGAGATCCAGGAAGTTATTTTTAAAGAATATTGGAGCCTTGGAAGTCGAAATCAAAGAAAGAAATTCGTTGCTAATTTAGTTCAATCAATTGAGCCTAAAGTTATTCGGAAACGAACCGATGATCCTGACAAAGAAAAATTTAGACAGTACACCAACACATTTTATTTTAAAATTAATGGGAAACTGTTTAAGATTTGCCGAGGCTGCTTTCAAAAAACTTTAGAGAAAACAAACATGTTCTTGACAATTGCTATTGCGTCTGCTCAAAAATTAACCACAAGTATTTTGGAATTCAGTAAAAGAGGTAAAGACTCGCCTGCTAATAAACTTTCAGACAACACCATTCGAGCAATTCATAATCACATAAAATCCATTCCCGCCTATGAATCCCACTATAGTGGTATACCAGAAAAAAAAGCAAAAAAAAAATATTTACCTGCTTACCTAAACTTGACAAAAATGTATGCACTCTATGTGGAACAAGTTACAAACCCTGCCTCTAAATCAATTTATGAGCGTGAGTTTAAAACACTCAACATTTCCTTCAAAGGGCCAAAAGCAGATACTTGTCAAAAGTGTGATGTACTTTCTATGAAACAAAGAGTAGCAAAGTCAGAAGATGAGTTAAAGTCTATACAAGATGAGAAACTAAACATTAAGATGAGGCAGATTTGGTATATACTAAAAAGCGAAAGGACAAACAACGTGCTAAGGAGGACACCATTAAATGTTACGCATTTGACCTCCAACAGTGCCTGCCAACACCCTACTATAAACGCCAACTGTGGACGTTCAACCTAACTTTCCATGAAACGACAACAGGGGATGTAACTTGCTTCATGTGGCATGAGGCCGAAGGTGGAAGAGGAGCCAACCAAATTGCCACATGTATTTTTAAACAACTGTCAACTTTGCCACAACAAATCAAAAAAGTCATTTTATATTCAGATTCATGTGGGGGCCAAAACCGAAATTCACATTTCTCAGCAATGTTTTTAACGCTTTTGCAGCAATGTCCTCAGCTGGAGCAAACAGATCACAAGTTTATGGTCAGTGGTCATAGCCACCTTGAATGTGATGTTGATCATGGGATGATAGAGAAACAAAAACAACATTTACAGATGCAAATTTCAGTTCCCCACGATTGGTACCATATTTGTCTTCCGGAAAACGTATAATACATTACCTATCAATTTTATGCATACAAGTGAAAGATATTCAGAAAACTTTGGAGGCGTTTTCTGGAAAATCCTTATATTTGACTTATACTCCTTGTACTTATCTCGATAGAATTGTAGATGAAAATCAATAATCCTCTGTTGAATTTCTTTTTTCCAAAAATCAACTCTTTCAATTTTTTAAATTTTTAATTCTTTCTCTGTCCACATACAAAAATAGACATATTTATATTGCGATATATTTAAATGGCCCTAAATTTTGTAATACCTAACAGAAATGAACTAAATATTTTAAATTAAGTAGCGATATGATCCCTACTGCTTCCGGAGACCGCAAGATACATTTTTTAGCAAAAAATTAATAATCGGGTATATATTTTTTAAAAATCGATTTTTCCACAAATTATCCAAATGCAATGGACATCCAATCCATTAAGATGCATAAATGGGGAACGAAATAACCCCCTAATCCCTCAAATAAACCTTAAATTCGAAAATTGCGCAGCTGGCGCTACATAACGAACGCGCGGCAGCGCATCATTATCGTCATCACGGTAGAAAACAGAAAACAGTTGACTACCGGCGCTCGCGTATCTAACACGAATGCAAGGCCTACGCGCTTTTCCCCAACGCTTGTCATGAAAAGTCGACTCAGAAACGGTTTTCCGGGTTTTTCATGAATTAAGTTCGTGCGACAAATTGTCGGTAAACAAATTAACTTGTGTCTGATTTTTGAATTGTGGTAAAAGTGCATTTTTTCGGCGGTAAATGCACCGAGTGGTATAGTGACATTTTTTGAAAATTGTTTTTTTTTTTGAAAAACGAAAATTGAGTTTAGTGTTTTGTTTTTATTTTTGATTAAAAATTTCGTAGGATACTAAAAATATTTTCCGGGTAAGTTTGAAATTACTAGTTTTAATTTATAATATTAATCTTAATATCATACTAGTACAATTCTCATTGAATAATATTTCTGAAGTCATGTCTAATCAAAAAGATCTGTAATTTATGTTTTTGTGGATTTGACAAAGGCATTTGACACTATAGATCATTAAAATGTTCTATACAGCGTTTTCTTTAAACATGCGGCAAGAGGTTGATCCTTGGACTATTCTAAGAATATTTTGTCTCTTGATAATTTTTGAAAATCCGCTTTGTTAAGTAGAAAAATTGCCGTTTTTAGTAATTGGAAAATTGTTAAAAAATAATAAAAATAACGAATTTTTAAAAAAGTTGTATGTTCTTGATTAACACAGTGTAGTACCTATTTTTATTTAGACCATTAATAATTTTAAAAATAATAAAAATAGTTTTCCCGAAAATGTTGTGCGCCCTGTATATATTCTTAGAATAGTCCAAGGAACAACCCTTTAAATTTTTACCGTATGTTTAAAAAACACCAGTATGTACAAGAAAACATAAACTTGCTAAAAGTTATTTAATTGTTTGAGTTTAAAAAGATAAAATGGATAAATATTTAAGTAGCGCCAAAGTTATTATTTATAAGGTGCCCCAAGGGACGATGTTGGGACCCATACTTTTTAATATTTACCTAAATAATATTTAGATTTCTGACACAAACTGTGATGGTAAAAATGTTGCCAATGATACGGTATTAATTTGGGTTTAAACTTAGAATGGTGGCTCTCGAGGAAAAACCTTTTACCAAAGTCACAATTTGGTTTTAGGAAAGGATACGGCATATTAGATGCACTCACCACTCTTGTCACTGATGTTCAGCATACTTTTTCCAATAACAAATATTTGCCAACACTATCTATTGATATAGACGATGCATCTAATAGTGTCTGATTATAAATATTAAAAAATAAGATGATTAACTTATTCCACATACTTCCCCAACTTGCGGAAACAATTGTTGATTTTTATACACAAAGAAAGTTGTATATAATAACACAATAATAAAATTATAGGACCGAGATATAATAGTTCTGGCATTCCACAGGGTTCAGTATTGAGTCCCTTGCTGTTTAATGTGTATATTGCCGATTTTCGCGAAATCTGTATCAAAAATCCATCTTTCAAAACAATACAGAATGCTAAAGATTTTTGTATATATACAGAATCTAAAAAATATGATTCTTGTTTACAATATTTGGAAAAACTTCATAAAAACTCTAATTAAACGGTAACGATTTCCCTTTCTACAAATCAATTTAATATTTAGGAATGGTTCTTGATAAGAAATTGACTTGGTATATTTACAGGACCCTTTGTATATTTAAATGTGTTCAATGTAGGTACCCATCAGATTCTTGTTTACAACTAAAAATATAATAAAACAGAATTCAGAAGTTACTGAGAAATGATTACTGAAAAAATAAAAATGTACTTTTTATAAGTGGTACTCTATTTTTGAAGACTTCATAGTATCGTTTTTAAATACTTTTTCACATGTGAGACACATCAGCAAGCGTTGATTTGATAGAGATGGAATAAATTCAAACTTCAAGTAGTCCAAACAGTATTGTCTGCATTTTTTTTAGAAATGCCTGTAGGAGGCCTGCGACGAAGAAAAAAAATAAAAAAGGTATCATCTTTCTCACATGGCGTCCTTCACCTATATTGGTAAAGAACTTACTGAAATTAAATGAAGGTTTCAATCTTTTCACATATTACTAGTATCCTATACATTTTTTAATAATCCTAATTCGGTAATGGGTCTTGATGTTGTTGCCCAACGCATTTCTTGGCCAGAGTCCTTGACAGGCGTTTGCTGTTTTTTCCCCTAGTTCTTTTACGTTTTTGTTTTTGACGAGTAAATGTAACTTAATTTACTTAAATTGTATAATCATTGGCTATAATTTTTTTAGAGTCCTGATGATGCCTTAAATGGCAAAAGCGTTTGAATTATTTTAAATAAAGTATAATTGTTTTAAGAAAATGTCTCCCATACACACTTTAAATAAAAAATCTTTCAGTTTCTCTTAAAGTTCATAAGTCTATATGAACTTAAAGGTACCATTTGGAAACGCGAGACCAAAATGTGCCTCTTACGTCTGAATCACATGCATCAAGAAAGTTGTGGAGTTGTTCTAATTTCCTACAAACCCAATGATTTTTGGAGTGTTAAATCCTATTCTGAGGTGTGCTATGAAAATTTCGCGATACATCATTAAAAAAATTGCAGAAAAGGTAAATAATCTCATTTGTTGGCTAATTTTTTGACTGTTATTCGGAAACAACAACTATTTATATATATATATATATATATATATATATATATATATATATATATATATATATATATAAAGTACATATAATTGACGTATTTAGGCAATAAAATAGCCTTTGCAAGTACAAAACTGTAATTTATTTAGTGAATTTCTTCTAGTTCTGGGCTCATACCTCAAACCTCATTTATTTCGTACATGTAGAGGTACAGGCATTTTTTTTAAATACATCATCTTTAAGCTTTTTAGTCTAAGATTATACAAATATTTGTGTTTTATCTAAATCCAAGAGATTGCCTACTTACTATGGAACCCCCTGTATATGTCAACTGTTATTTTTTCTCAAATATTATTCTTGTGTTATTCAAAACTAAGACTCTCCTCCAGTTGTTGATAGTCTAATTTTCATCCACATATTATATTTTAAGTAAGTTTTTCTTATGACATCAGAGAATTACCTAAATAATAATTTATTTAGTGTGTTATTTAATGCCATATGAATGTAATAACGACGTTATACCATAATTTACGATTATTATTATCTTAAAATTATGTTGAATTTCTTTAAAAACTTTATTACGACTATAAAACAAAACTGAATATTTCTGACCCACATTTTCACTTTACTTCAAACACGTTTTAAAATTGTATAAAGGAGGAAAGAGCTCCATAAAACATGGATAAAGTCAAATTGCATTTTACTATTTCCTCCATTTTGGGATATAAATATATATGATCGTCGTATAATGGATGGGATCTTAAATTGCGGACATAAAGATGTGGTAAATCAGACTTTAGCTGACAGGATTATAAAATTATTACTGCGAAATTCGAGTTATTCTTATTTTACAAGTTTGGAGATGATGAAGCTCCTCAGATCTGCACATAAAAGGTTATTTTAGAATTAGGTAGCAAGAATCATAACTATTCTGAATTAAAGGAAAATATGGCAAGAGTATCGCAAGGTAGTGTATTTGGTCCTGTCCTTTACCTACTTACTTTACCTTGAGAAGTGTTAAAATATGATTTAGCATCATTGCTTTAATTATGTGAACCAGATATTTCCAATTTTCAAATTTTGCGGGAAATATATTGATATTTCAAATGTGACAATACCGCATCGATTGCAAGTCTAACCAACATTTAAAGTAAAATATTTTCTATACTTAACCTTGATCAAATATTTGGCCAAAGTTCAAAACAAGTTATATCCAATCATATAAAACATGCAAAAAATGCAGATATATCCAGTAACGTGCAAAATCAGATATTGTCCATATGGTCTTCATGCGGAATATTTTGAAACAATCATAAGCAGTTATATCCAGTTTGCAGTCACGTCGTTGCTGGTTAAATCAATAATATTAGTTTTATTGTAAATAGTGTGGGGAGAGGATCGCTTAGGCATTTTTTTGTTCAATATTCAAAGTGTTTTTATTGTTGTTGTAACTGTAAAGTTCTGAATATGAGTGCTCCAACTGAAATAACCCCTGATTTAGCCAGAAAAAAAGTTGTAATTAAAAAATTATGGAAAAGGAATCTTGCATCAGAGAAAAGGTAAATTTGTTTATTTTTAGGTTACAAAATGACTCGTATTTTAGATATATAGCTAAGAAACTACCGAGTTTTCCCGTATGCCAACATGATACAAAAAGTTTTAAATGCTTTTCCTTGACGCAACTCATTTTCATGGAAAATTTTACAAGTCTCGCATTAAGAAGGAATAAGATGCATATATCATAAAATACTACACCATAAGGGTTCCCAAAAGAAGGCGACTATCACAAAATAAGCGAGATTGGAATACATCTATCCACTACTTTATTTTAAAGCATATAACAAAGGATTTAATTCCAGTTTGCAAGAATACCTTCCTGAGGGCACTAAATTTAAGTCATAACAGAGTCAATGGCGTGCTAAAACGTTTTTATGCAACTGGGACTATGCCTGTGAAAAATCGCAGTGGTGATAGAGTGAAAAACAAAAATTTACACAAAAAAAATTTAATTATGGACTTCATTAAGACTTTTTCTACAATAGAGAGCCATTATTGTTGAGGTCACAGTTCAAGCGATTTAAGCATTAATAACATGTGGAAAATATTTAATACGAAATTTCCTGAGTATGTAGTGACAGAAAGTTTCTTTAGAGCACTGTTTAATACAAAATTTAATTTAGGATTCAATGCTACCCAAACTGACGTATGCACAAGATGTTTGGAACTTAAATCTAGAAATAAAAATGCAAGCGATTTAAATCAGAACAGGAATTAATGACGGAAAGCAGAATCCATAAGCTAAAAGCAAAAGCTTTTTTGACCTTCTAAAAGAAGAGAAGGCTAAGATGCTAATTATGTTATACGACTTTCAAAAAAAATCTAGTGTTACCTCAGATTCCTAACCAGTAGGCTTATTACAAACGCCAGTTTTACATGTATAACTTCGCAATCGTCGTTGGAAGTTCTAAATCTTTGTTAAAGAAAGACAATGTTTTTTGTTATACATGGAAAGAAACTGACAAAGCAAAAGGTTCAAACGAAATTGCCTCTGCAGTTTTTGTTAGACTTCAGATCAAGGCTTTGTTCCAATGGATGTAAGGACAAAATAAAAACCTTAATATGATCACAATGGTATGTACGTGACCCCAGCGTGCACCAACGCACGTAAAATCTGTTGAATTGATATTTTCAATCATTGGTCATTCATATATTCCACCGGATAAAATATTCGCTAATACCGAAAAAAAAAATTCGCAAAAAAGGATACCATAATTAATCCTCAAGAAAACCTGGATTTATTTAGCGAATCCGAAAGTGTTCAAGTACTTGGCGTTAATTGGCAAGAACAAGTCAAAGCACATGTGCGTGCTACTTCATCGTTATTCTTTAAAATTAATTGCTGCAAACGTGCAATTATCACAAAAAATACTAAAGGCAATGTCATTGTTCAAGGCAAGCCATTTTACAAGCCTTTCGTAGGCACCGCTCAAGGTATCTGTAAAAAAGGAAAAACATTCTATCACATTAATCCTGACGAAATGAGTACTGATCATCGCAACATCAAGCCGGAGAAGATCAAAAACGTGGATGAGCTCTTGACTGGCTATTTTGGTTCTATCTGGAAAGAGAAAGCTGAAAATGTACGACTTCAGTCTTATCGAGATGTAGCAATAAAGAAGTAGAAAAAGCACAAGAAGAGCTCCATAAATTTTTACAACAACCACTTATGGGCTGACGAGAATCCACATGGCATAGTAGAAACACATTTCCAAGAACAGTTTTCCTTGAATTTGTGGGGTTGTATACTTGACGATCATCTCATAGGACCTTTCTTTTTGCCCAACCGACTACATGGCAACTTATATAGAGATTTTTTACAACATGAATTGCCTTGGCTACTTGAAAACGTACCAATTTTGCTAAAGAATCGTATATGGTCCACGATGGTGCTCCACCACATTTTTCTCTTTTGGCACAAGAATGAGGCGTATCCTAACAGATGGATAGGTCGGGGCGGCCCACAGCCATGGCCTCCTAGGTCACCTGACCTAAATAGTTTAGATTTTTTCTTGTGAGGGAATCTTAAAGCTTTAGTAAATAAAACGCCAGTAAATTGTGTAAAGGATTTAAGAAATACAATAATTAATAGACTTAAAACAATTAGAAATACTCCAGGGGTATTTGGGAGTACGAGCGTCTATAAGAAGACTAGCAGAGGCGTGTATATTGGCTGGGGGCAGTCATTTTCAACAATTATTGTAGGATAATTTTTAATCACTAATGTATTCAGCTTTTGTTACTATTTTCTTAATTTTAGAGTTTATTTTGGTATTTTATTTGTCTTACAAATATAAACACTCCAGGTTTTTTTACTATTTATGTTATAAATATTTCTCTAATCTGTATGTTTTTTTGTCAACAAGCGATATATACAAAATGTAACTTTTTACGAAAATTATCCCATATAAGAAAAAATTCAAGAAAAAACAGTTGTTTTTAATTGTTTAGTTTGAAAAAATTAGTATAAAAAACAGTGATTTATCAAGGTGGGATTCCAACAGTTCATTATTGAAATAACGATGACAACCGATATTGGTGGACGTCTTTTGCTTGACGATAAGCACTTAAGATGGCTTAATGCCGAAAGCACCATGATACCATTATTTAAAATTAAAATAAATAACTTTTTATAAGATTTAAATGTAGCTAGTTTAAAAAAATGGCGTATATTCTCACCAAAACAGTGACCAAACTGACTAGGTCGAGTTAGTTTGACACATGACGTAAAAATGTAAAGCAAATAGAAAAGTGCGGACACTTTTAGTAACGTCATAGCGTCTCCTCTTTAGTCTATCTCGATGGGTTTATCACATTTACATTGTAATTTCAGAGCGTCATACGTTTGTTTATTGCAGAAAAAACTTCTATGTACATCCGTAGTTATATGACAATTTAAAATGTTTATTTATTTTCGAAACAACCGTCATGGTTCTAGGTCAAAACGTTCCTTTTTACATCTTGAAAATTCTTAAAAGATGCCTAAGGTTGGTTCTGAAATAAACGAATCAGTTCTGTGTAAGTTTAGAACAAAATCAAGTAAAACATAAACATCAATACAGTAAGTTGACCAACTGGCGAATTGGTGCTGTTTGTTTACTCCCTTGGTCATACAAAATGTACAAACAAAACTAACACATCAAAGACCAGAAAGAGAAAGTTATAGAAAAAACTGTTCATATCCAGACCGTTAATTATCTAATATTCATTTGTTTATCTGAGGTTGTCGTTTGTTGTAAGACAAATGGAAATATTTATGCTGAATAAAATTAAAATAAAGTTATATAAAGAAGTAAGAAAGTATTATTTAAACTATAAACCATATATATTATATGGTAGCAGAGATATATGGTTAGAAAATAGAAGAAAAGTTAAAGGCTTACTATGAATAAGAAATATTATTGAAGAAACGTAAAAATCCAAAGAGAAAATCAAAATAGCCGTCAAAAAGTAGAAAGTTTTTATTTTAAAAATGTTCGACGGAGTACAATATGATAAATAGAAGTTCAGATTGAACTTATTCTAGGAAATGAAAAACTGCAATAAAGTTATTAAATATTATGTAATAATTAATTATTAAAATTATGTAATATTAAATTTCTAACTTTTACAGTTCAAAAAATTAATGTGGGGGGAGAGAGGGACTTTAGACCCGCATTGTATTATTAAATATCCTTGGATCTTTCCTTTTTTAGTACATGAGCGTTATCTTAATTTCACACATTTTAGGGGACACTTTATGAGATAAACAACCAAATGAGATTATCCTCCTTTTCTCTACACTCCATAGGATGGACTAAAAGATGGCACATTAAATTAAGTAAAAACAAGTCCATTTACGTGTGGTATACCTTGAAGAACTTCAAACGATATAACTTTTTCTCCACTAAATTTTGCATTGATCCTTAAGTGTTATTTCCTGTTAATTAAGTAGTATTTTGAAAAATTTGTAAGAAAAAAATTTGTATCTTC
This sequence comes from Psylliodes chrysocephalus, assembly GCA_927349885.1. Taxonomy (NCBI): domain Eukaryota; kingdom Metazoa; phylum Arthropoda; class Insecta; order Coleoptera; family Chrysomelidae; genus Psylliodes; species Psylliodes chrysocephalus. Next base: position 546,339 of record OV651821.1, on the reverse strand, counting down.
CATACATCGTCTAAAAAGATTATAAAAATCGTGTACACATCTTATTTTTTTGTTGTTTTTAGTTACTTTTTTCAATAAAATCGTTATTATTATTATTTTATTATACTTAGATAAATTGAATTGTATTTCGATATCAATTTAACACTTAGATGTTTAATTAATTAAAAAATATTCCAAGGCACACTGTCACAATACATTATAATTCATCACTCGGCTGTCTTCTAAATTTTTATGTCGTCGATTACTTTTTTTAAGACAACAATAGAGAGACCATGCATCAAATTAATCATATAGCTTGACACTTTTAGTCGCTTCGTCATTTTTATAGCGGAAAAAACCAATTAACCAATAACAGTAGGCTGTATTAAGCAAAACTTTCCAGGCCTCGCACCTATGCACAACTTTTTTTTATATCAAATTACAATTACATTAAACATTTTTAATCAGTCTACCGTGTAACGGAGAAAAGTGACAATTTTTTTTTGATAAATTTTATTTTCTTCAATGTTTTTTTTCGCCAATTTGGGCTATTTTATGGGAATTATGGCTATTATATTAACGCTTTTGGAAGTTACATAGAATGTATCAAATACAAAATAAAAGATAAAGATACAAAATACAATACAGCTATAGGATAAAAAAAGGTATATATTCAGACTAGACTAAATAATTTCTTAGAAAAGCACAAATTACTATTAGCAGTACATGCGGATTTAGGCCAAATGAAAGTACTAACTGAATATATTTATAATAGTATTATCAAAACTATACCATCTATTGGTGTATTCAAAGATTTAGTCAAAGCTTTTGTTGCCGTTGATCATAACATCCTTCTAAATATATTTTATGATTTGGATATCAGCGGTACTCCATATGAACTGTTCAAAATTTACTTAAGAGGAATACACACCATGTCGTAATTTGAAAATCGTGCTGCTAAAAAGTCAAGTAAAACAAAAACAAGGTAAATAAATTATCTATACATAATTTAAGTAAAGCTGTATATTTTAATATTTTTATGGTAGACAAAATTGAATTTGTGAATCATTTATTAAGAAATTTGTACCATAAATTAAAAGATCTTGCCAAACAAGAAGAAGCTCTTCAACTACACAAGAGTGCCTATTAAACTACGAAGAAGTTTAGAATCGAATATTTTAAGATTTCGCATTTTGATTAAAAAGGCTCTAGATTTATCGTGAACAAATGAGTGAAGATCTTTCACACCGATGCTAAAAATATAGCAATACATTTCTCACTATGATTTTGGAAATGTGTGATGCTCCTGAAATTTAAAGATTTTTATTTCAATGCGCTTGTAACCGAAATAATAAAAGACTTGTAATAGGTACTTAAAGTAGTTGTTAGAAAGGACTGCGCCATATTCTTTTTTTTTCTACAACTTTAATTATGAAAACTGTTCTTTTATGTTAACATATTCTCCTATATAACCACGAAATATTTCTTACCACGAGTTTGTAAAGATTACATTATCTGTGTTCAAATAAAAACATTTTAAATTTAAATTTGTGAACATTTTAAGACCTTCATCGTTATTTCTCTGGACCCTTTAATTGTGTATTTATATGTGAGACATGTGACAGTAAGGAAACAAAAAACAGTTATGTAATCAGAATTCTTAAAAAATAGGTTAATAATTCTTGACAATAAATTATTATTATTATTATTATTGAAATGACAAATGTACGCCAATTTTTATTAGAAAACTAAACAGTAACACAAACGTTTATTTACCCAAACAGTTTAGAGATAATTTTCGAATTATTATTTTTTTATTATTATAATGATGTCGTTATAAAAAAATGCTTAGTATTTATTATTTAATATGGTAATTACTTTTGATAGGAAAATAAAAATTTAAAGACAAAATATTTTGTTTCATTGTTTTTTTTATCTTTCCTAGAAATCGTAATATAGGATAATCGTTATGGAAATTTGTTAATTTTATGAATTTTCAAGTTTACGACCAATCGTAGGTGAAATTTTCTCCATATTTTAAAAATTATTTTTAAAATATTTAAATTCATTTATAATTGTTTGTACAGGAAGAAAACATAAATATGCAAAACATTACTTGCATTTAGATTAAAAGTAGAATTGTTATAGTCAATAATTATTGGCAAAGAAAACAATATACAAAAAATAGTCGTGTTTATAAACAATTTTTATAATATGGTTATTATTATTATAACTATTTTGTTTTATACTGTATTTATATTTTTATTTTATTAGTTTCCAATATTAACTTGGTGTTAATCTTTATGCTCTACTTTTTTAAATTTTATAATCAAAGAGACAAACTTTCGTGCCTGCAAATCAAATATAAATGTTACATTTATATGAAAATACATAAAACAAGTCTTGAACAATATTCGTATCTCAAGTGATCTAGTAAAACAAAAAACAATGAAAATGACAACTACTTTTGTATCAGTTCTTCAGACCGGTGACATTGGTTTACGGATATTACTAAAGTTACTAACGTTATTTTTAGCCAATTGGTAACATCAGTTTAACCACGTGGGTTATGGGTATTGCTGAAGACTCCGTACATCTTTTCAAACTATTCCTTTACATTTTTTCCGACAAAGAAATTTTTTTAATGAAAAACAATACATTTATATTAGATTAATAATTATCTCTAAAACTAATATTGCCCTGTTGATATTAATTAATTAATTAATTATTTAGCTATTGCAGAAATGGTAATTTTGAGAAAAATGGATTTTAAAGACCTGAGTATTGCCAATCTTTAAGAAAAAGACTGCCAAATTGAAATTCATAAATGATATTCATTTTTTAAGTTAAATTAATATGTATATGTTGCCATGACATACATTTATAATGTTATTTTAAAAATTATACAAAATTCAATATGGTGATATATAAAAATTGCAAATAAAGAAATAAACATATCTAGCAATTACTGTCCATTTCTAATACTTAAATAGTATGCTAAACAAACAATTAAGGTATAACAATTTAAAAATATATCGCCATATCTTAAACTATTTTTTGTTGTTTTCTTTTGGTATTAGTTTTTTCTGTTTTTTTTTTTTTTTATTCAATTGACTAGAAATACTATAATTTGAATATTAAATATTCGACTTTTAAATTGTGATAGAATATTCTTAATTTTCCTGTTTAAGTATTAGCCCAATAACAAATTATTTTCCGCAGAAAAACTGGCCCTTGTATTATTTTGTAACACATGTTCTTTCCTTTCTTTTTACATCTTATACTTTGCGGTTAATAAAAAAATAAAATTGCGTTTTGAGTTAGTAAAAATCTATCTTGTAAAAGTGTCCATTTTTATGGCACATGCCCTCTTTTACATTTTTACAGCACATGTCCTTCAAAAGGACCCGGTTTATAAAAACATAAAGCGAGTACCTTTATTCACTTTTCAAAAAGATTCCAACCCTACCTTTTTGTGTATATAAACATAGTATGCATTTCACACCCTTTCTTTCCCCTTAGACTACGCCTGTGCCAAGTTGATCGCGACACACTTTTAATATAAAAAGCAAATCTTGTGTACAGAAAAGTTGAGCACCCCTCCACTAAATAATACAGCTTTAGGCCATTTAAAAAAAAATATCAAGAATTCAGATGTTACAAATCATCTTAGATAAAAGAGACCAAAGATGTAACATTGCACACTGCACATGTTGTCTATTTTAAGCCAAAGTAACCCACCAATTGAAAATCATTGTTACACGACGCCACCCGAATTGCTCCGATTTCCATTCAGCGATCACCTCCACCTGAGTTTAATCACCATTGACAGCTGTTTTTTGATTTATTTGTTGGTATTTTAGCAATTTAAAGTGTTCTTGTTATTCAATTTCAAGTTCAAAATGTCACGATGTATCTTGAAAAATTGTATGTACTTATAATACAAGTACTACTGTTATGAATATATTCGTTTTCAGCGGTAAATATTTATTAACGTTTTGACATAAAGCGCCGTGATTCTCTGGGCTGAATACTTCAGATCCGCATTAAGGGGTTTCAATAAATATTAAGCATCAGAAATCAGATTTCATATTACTTACATAAATTTACAAAAGGGTAAAATTTTGAACATTTAATTTAAATAAATAGTAAATAGGCATTATTGCTAACGAAATTTTGTATTTAAAAAGTAGTTTTATAAGAATGTCTAAAGGTAGTTTTTAGCCCTTGTTAGTAGATAAATAAGAGGTAAAGAATCATAGTTGCTAGCTAAATTTTATTTTTATAAGGTATTTGTATAAGGTATTTTTATAAGGTATTTTTAAAAGGTATTTTTATAAGAATATAAGATGAAATACAGGATGACCTACTTAAAATTTCAAGGTTCATTTTATTTGCGGTCAAATCGAAAGTGACATTGAATTTTCAGTCTTAAAACAAAGTAATCTAGTATAAGCAAAAAAAAATACTAAAGTTACAGGAGTTAGGTCCGATTCCACCGTTGTGTTAAACGGAGATTAAAATGACAGTGTTAATGTAAAAATGTCATTTTAAACTTCGTTTAACACAACGGTCGAATCGACCCTTAGTCACGTTAATAAAATGTTACATTACAAACTCGAACATAATTTTCGTTTACTAAAAAAATCCAAAATTTAGCAATATTTATTTATTATACAATCGAATGCGATTTCAAAGATAACTGGATCAAAAAATCCGAATCTCTAAATTTTGGAGCTAAATGCTCAGATAAAAGCAAGGACCCATAGGGGTTACAAAAATAATCGATTTATCGATAATTCTGATATTTTTTAATGAAAATCGATTTATCCGCTGTTTTTAATAAATTATTTTCGTTTTTTTTTAAGATAATGTATTAATCGATTTTAAAGGAAATACAAAAAAAGTAGATTTATTCAAAATAATCGATTTATCGTTTAATCGGTTTTTTAATTATTTGATTATTTTCGATTTTTCAAAGATATTATATGAAAATAATCGATTGAATATAATCGGTTATTTTACATAATCGATATTTTTGTTATTTTTTTAAAATTATCGATTTATTGGATAATCAGCTTTTTAATAATCAATTATTTTCGATAATCGAATAATCAATTTCAAAGGAAATATGAAAAAAGGATTATTAGAAAATAATAGATAATTCGTTTTATTTTTTGGAAAATCGATTTATCATAGAATTGGCTTCTTAATTAATTGGTTATTTTCGATTAGGCGATTATTTTGGAATTATTGATTATTTTTGGTATTTCAAAGATAATCGAATTATCGATTTTAAAGGAAATACAATAAAAATAGATTATTGATAGTAATCGATTAATCGAAAATAATCGATTATTTAAAATAATCGATCATTCTGTTTTTTTTTGAAAATCGATTTGTCAGTTAATCGACTTTTTAATTAATCGATTATTTTTGAAATACAATAAAATAGATTATTGGTAATAATCGATTTATCATAGAATCGGCTTCTTAATTAATTGATTATTTTCGATTAGGCGATTATTTTGGAATTATCGATTATTTTCGGTATTTCAAAGATAATCGAATTAACGATTTTAAAGGAAATACAATAAAAATAGATTATTGATAATAATCGATTGATCGAAAATAATCAATTATTTAAAATAATCGATCATTCTGTTTTTTTTTTGATCGATTTATCAGTTAATCGACTTTTTAATTAATCGATTATTTTTTATTAATCGATTATTTTCGATTTTTCAAAGATTATCGAATAATCTATTTCCATGGACGAAAAAAAATGGTTTATTTGAAAATAATCGATTATTTAAAATAAACGATAATTCTGTTTATATTATATTTTGTAAACACTGATTTATCGGTTAATTGGCTCTTTAATTAATCGATTATTTTTGATTTTTCAAAGATAATCAAGTAGTCGATTTTAAAGGAAATGACAAAAAATATATTGTTTGAAAATAATCCATTGATCGAAAATAATCGATTATTTTCAATGATCGATAATTTATTTCGATAATCACTCATCCCTAGCGACCAAATGACTTTTAATAAATTTAAATTTTAAAATGTTATCTGGTTTCAGACATATGCATTTCTAGAGTTTTATGTGACTCATCCTTTATAATAATTAATATTCTTAAAGAAAGAAGCCTTAATATACTTTTTTCTGAGGTTACAATACAAAACAGCATTTTCTCATTTTTACTAATTTTTAATAATATGTAATAGCCGTAGAAAAAATATAATGTTCAACTCATAAGGGTAGATTTGCAGTATTAGCCTGCGCACATGCTATTTTTATAATACTCGTAGACAATGAGTAACACTTTTTGCTCTATTAACAATATATTCTATTTCAACACTTTACTGTAATCTCTTGCAGAAAAGTCCGTAGTAAATAAACGCTAACGAAATATTCTATAAAAGGTGTTCTCTTTACATAAAATGTCATGGCATCTGTTTGATATTAAAAAATCACGTTAATTTTATTTCATAATGCAAAATTCGATTAAACACCTTTTAAATAAACCTAATAGTTCATTAAGATGCTAATAAACAAAGTCCGGTCCATGTCACAGAGTTCGGGTCGCCGCGTGTCGCCGCCCAGTTCCCCCACTCCGTTAAACTTTCTTTAGAAATTGGCAACATTTGCGCAGGTTTAAAACCGGTGTATGTTATATCTCTGGTCTCTTTTATCTAAGGAAATCATATAGACAAAGTTGAAACGCAAAGATTCTTGTAGTCCTCCAGAATAAACATTAATTACTAACTCTTTGATGACGATCAATAAAATACTAAACTATCTTTATTTAAACTGTTATATACAATATCATTTCATGTTATTACAAAAGTTTCTTTTGTGCCCTTTATGAACGCAATTGTTTGATGTTATTGCCTGTGCCGTGAATGAGGCTGTTTAAATATACAGGGTGGCTCACGCTCAACGGGACGGAGCTTTATGGGAAAACGACCAAAGATATAAAAAATTCGTTTGGGAGGAATACGTAGGTTACAGACGGCTACAATTTAAAATTTGTTAGATGTATACAGGATGTCCCACATAAGAGAAAATATACAAAGTTATATTATTTTTAATGAAACACCCTGTTTTTTATTTTAGAATTAAAAACTACATCAAAAATAATGTCAGTTAACTAAAGGTTCCCTATTACTATTATTATTAGTTTTCGATTTATTTGAATTTTTAAGGAAAAAAAGTCTCCCAGAAATTAATTGTTTACTCTTGTTTGAATAATTTTTAATGAACTAATTTTTTTTCTTATGTGGGACATCCTGTATACATCTAACAAATTTTAAATTGTAGCCGTCTGTAACCTACGTATTCCTCCCAAACGAATTTTTTATATCTTTGATCGTTTTCCCATAAAGCTCCGTCCCGTTGAGCGTGAGCCACCCTGTATATTTGATTGCGGTTATTTTTGAGGGAGACAGTGATTGATCTTGTGTATGTGGCATATTTTAGTTATGATTGTCTCTCAACTGAAACACGCTATAGACAATTAACAATGTTATCACCTAGATCAAGGGACAAAGGTTGATATAATAGTAATTTGTGGTTTATTGGTTTATTCTATCAAAGGCCTTTGAAAAGTGTATGTATTGATATAGAAATTTTCTGACGTCATCAAATTTATTATCTAAATTGAGCAATACTGGGGTGGTGAAGTGTCTTGAAATCAAAATTAAAGTGAAAATCAAAATGTCGGGGTTTTTGGTTGATTTGGAAGATTGTCAATAAAAATGGAGAGATTGTCAAAAAGCTTTTTGGGAAATAGAATATGTTGAATTTGTTTTGAAAAAGATAAAATAAACCAAAATATATAAAAAGGTAAAAAGAGATTTTATTGCAAAGTTTAGAGAACAGATAGAGCAGTGAGAGGAATCGAGGCAGACAGAGGAAACCAGCAGTCTAAAAAAGTAGACAGTGAGCAGAGGAGACAAGGAGTTAAACATAAAAGAAAGGTAGTGAGAAGTTTTAATTTTAATATAAGAGGAAAGTGTAACAAATAACAGAAGTAGCAGGTTGGAGTACAGAGAACGAGCAGGAGTAGGAGAAACAGGAGAAGCAGTAGAAGTAGGAAAAGCAGGACCCCTAAGAAGAAACATTCAAAAATTTTTTTTAAGTTTATTATAATTTGGTTTTTAATTTTATATTGTAAATTTTTAGAGCCGAACCATCCCCTTTTAAGAGTCTGGGCAAATTTATTAAAAAAATTTATATACAGGGGGTTTCTATATCAAGTGTCGCCAGCCAACGTGGAGCATTATTTCTAGAGGGATATCAAAATTTTGGATATTTGTAATTTTGGAATTTGGAAGGAAATTGGTAAGATTGTTTATTGTTTTTTCTATTTGAATTGTTGATTTTGGGATATTTTTTTTTTATAAAGAGAGTATGAAGATATTGCATGTGTGTGATGTTTGTATGGTTTAGGAGAAAAGAGCAGAAATACATTGACAGAATATAAAGTATAGGAAATTTGGGTGGAATTTAAGTAGGGGGAAAGTAACATTAAAAGCCAAGTGTGACGTGGAATGTAAGGTATTAAATGTGGTGAAAGTTTAAAAGTGATATATTAGATAAAAGTGATATATTAAAGTTATATATAAGATAAAGTGATATATTAGATGGACTTGCGAGGAGGAAAGAAGGTTGGTTTGATTGAAGAACAAGAGAGAGATGATGAAAACATAGGACAAGGAGATATGGAACAGCAAAATATAGAAGATACAAGTTTTGAAGAAGAATATAGAGGAACAGGACAAAATCAGGACAATACAGTGACATTAGAAAATAATATTGTCGAGACGCAAGAAAGGAAAGAAGGAATGAATTTGGAAGATTTTATGCAAATGCTAATTGCAAAAATGGATGAAAATAGCAAGAAAATGGTAGAAAACAATAAAGATATAAGCAAGAAAATGGATAAATTAGAGGAAAATAGTAAGAAAATGGATGAAAATAGGAAACAAGATAAAGAAGAAATAATGAAGAAGTTTGAGGATTTTAAAATATATACTGACGAAAAAATTGAAGAAAATAAGAAGAATATAATAGAAATGATAGGAAATATAAAATAACAGAAAAAGAAGATTTAAAAAAAAAATTTATAAAATGGTAGACAGTGTTAAACCAAGTGTAAATAAAAATGATAGTAGGATATCGAATTTGGAGAAAGTGAAGGAAAATATCAAAGAAATAGAAGAAGAATATAGTCATAAGTTGAACAAGCAAACAGGTAATTTGGAAAAACAATTATCCAACAGAAGGGATTTTAACCTTTTAGAAATAAAAAAGGAAATAAACATAAACCAAGACAATAGAAGCAAAATGATAAGAAATAAGAGGGAATGTAAAATAAGAAATGGTGATTTTGGAAAAGAAAAACAGAGAAAATATTGTTTGAAAAATAAAGGGAAAATAAAACAAAGAATAAAGAAAATAGAAGAAGATTATAAAAAGAAGACAATAGCAAGAAAGAACATAATCAAAGAAGAATGGAGAAACATAACCAAAAATAGGGGATTGACTGAAAAAGAAAAATTTAGAAACAAAGTAAAAGAAAAGTACAAAGAAAGCTTCAAAAGATGTAAAATTTAAAAAGAAGAACATAAGGCTATGGAAAACGGATTCTTAGAAATGGAAAATAATATAGAATGTACTGCATATGATAGGATAATTAATAGTGAAATATAATAGGAATAATATTTAGGAAATTAAATAAACAAATTTAAATAAGTTAATAGTTACATGTTAAAGGATGTACGAGGGGTTTTTCATGTACAAGATTTGTACAAATATGAAGTTTAGATTTAGGTAGTTATTTATTGAATTAGATATTGTTATTTTGAGTTAGAGTTATTAGTTAGTAAATAGTTTGTTTGGTTTGAATGAATAAAGAAAAATTGACGAAATCAACATTTCGGGTAGGAAAATTATAACCAATCAGGGAATTTAAATATTTAGATAAAATTTAAAATTTATTATTCACAGTAAATTTAAAAAAAATATACTGGGTGAACAATTAATTTGGGGGATTTGATATAGAAATTTTCTGACGTCAATTAAGCATTTGTTATGAGGTTGGAAATATCATTAACAAATAAGTTGAAAGGTAAGGGACCACAAAGGGATCCGTATGGTATTCCAGAGTAAACATTAAATTATTTAATTAATTAATAATATAATTTTTAATTCTGACCAGTAAAAAAGCTTTGCAGACAATTAACTTGCTCAAGAAACAAAAGTTGATGTAACAGTAATTTGTGTTTTGCTCTAGTTACTCACGTTAAGTGAATTGTTATTAGTTTGTCTAATAGTTTAGGTAAATCTGACTGTATACAAATAATATTTTCCTTTTCTTATATTCTGGAAAGTTGCATATTTATATAACTATCACGGAAAAAACATGAATTATCTAAGAGTTGTAGATATATGAAAATAATTCTGTACTCCTTGCGTTTGACTCCTTCTGACAGCTCACCCTGTAGAGCTGTAAACTGGGGGTGCATAAGAAAAAATAACATACTTAATATTGAACAAATTCTGATAGCATCCAAAATCAATACAAAAAGTTCGGAGTGCTTTATGAAATTCATAATAAATTTCCCTATAATCATAATAAAACTCCAGAATTATTATTCTTGAGATACTAGAGAACCAATTTATACCACGTGTCGAGCGATATGATTGATGTTACATTACAGCTCCGTTAGACAGAAAAACTTTTTATTTTTTTATTTTTTACAAAAGTAAGTAAAGCGGATAGCCACATTAAAAAAAAAAGTTGCGAGAGAAAAATAGAAAACTTTTCGACAAGAAAATGGGAACGTCCCGAACGAGGTTCATAATAAAATATCTGTTATAGGGGTAAAAATCGATATTAGAATGCTAACTTCAGCCAAATTTAGATGTATGACGAGTCGTTTGGAAAGTCTAGCGAGTATAAAACAATTTGTGACGTTCCTTTTTCTTTTTGTGCAAATTCTGAATCAATTGTAGAACTATTACGCTTGGAATGGTTTGTAAATATTGACTTAGTTGAAACGTGCGATACAGTTTTATTTCTAGTAAGCTCTTTTCCAGTCTTTTTCGTCCTGTAGACATCGCAAAATAGCGATGATGGTATACAAGAAGTAGCTTTAAGCTACTTGCTCAGTAGCGTAATCCAAACTAATTTTTGTGGAGGGTACAATGAAAATTATACTTTTAAAACTATAAAATTTGTATAGGAGGTATAAAAACACTTTTCTCCAATTTTAGAACAAATTGTAGTCTATAATAAATAACCTCAAATGATAATAATACACTAGCTATTGTGTATATTAAGGGTAGAAAGGGCTATTTTGCCCTTTAAGACATTATTTTCTTTTTCCAATACCAACGAAAATACGTCGTCCAATTCGAAATACAAAATCATGAAATTGATATATTACTCAATTTTTAGATAAATATGAATTTGCCTTTGCTAAATGTTCAAAGTGAGACTGGTTTTAGTTGGCTTAGTCAGCATATTTGGTTGACGTGACACTAAAGGGAACAGAAGAGAAAATTGTCTGTGGTAAAAACGATTTGGCCGAAAATAGGATTTATTGCATATTAAATTTAGGGCGTACAAATATTTTATCGTCAAGGATGATTTTATAATTTATTAATGTTCTTTTAACGTTTTTTTTTTATTGGCTCTTCAGGAATCTATGACATAAATTTATTATTTTAAAGACGAATGACACAGATTAATAATCATCAATAAATAAAATGTTGCATTATATTAATGAAAATATAATAAATATTTGATATTTTGCGACAGTAAGCCGCGAGAATGTTCGATATCCGTCGAAAATAACAGAGAGCAGATAAGAAACACCGATTAGATTTACGTTTTACGTATATGGTATATGGCATGTAGCAGAGCGGCATTGCCAAGTTTCAATAAATTCACCCATTCTCGGTAATTTTGAAGATCTGTAATTAAGTTCCATATTAGGGCTCTAATTTTCAACGTATAATATACGTCGTATTTTATTATTACAGAAAAAAAAGGTAGGGGGCTTGATAAAAATTATTATTGAAAATTGGGCCCCAGTAGACTAAGCCACTACAACTCCACATAGGGAATTCAATGTGTAAGAGTGAGAGGTACAGATTCAATGGGTAAAAGTGAGACAGAGTGAGGTGAAGTGGGAGAGTGAGGGGGAGTGGAGTGAATTAAATCTCTGTTAATGCCGAACGGAAAAATCATGCGATTGTCAAAAGGGCCTAAGCATGTTTCTCGGCTACTATTGGTCCGATTCAAATAGGAAAACGGCATTATGTATAGAACGCGATATAGACGAACGTTGTAGAAAAAAATCATGCACAAAACGAAAGCCAGAAGGGCCTAAGCGTGTTTCTAGGTTATTACTGGTCCGATTAAAATGGGCAAAACGGCATGATCTAGAAAACGTTGTATAGATTAACGTCAAATAGAAAAGTCATGCGCAATGACAGGTCAAAGGGACCTAAAACAATAGCGGATTCGACTGGCTGCATTAATGCGCATTTAATTCGACTTTTTTAAGTGGTGTTTGTTCGACTGACAGAACCTAATTAATTAAATGTCAATTATTGCATTCGACTGAAATTGCTCGGTACCAAGGCATAGTGAAATTTGTGTTCGACTGGCAGTCGCTCGTGCTCAAAGTTCGAATTTTTTGGAACTGTACTTTTTTTCAGTGCCAGTGTCATTTTGGAGGTTAGGAATTATTTAATATTTTTAAATATATATTACCATCTTTCTCTTTATTATTAGTGATAATGGAAAATCTTTGAAATTAATATAGATATAATTTTTGGTTTGGCAACTATAAATAAATATCGTTAAAAATTTGTTAGAAATCTGAAATGTCAAGTGCTAACTGTGCCAGTCGAATAACGATAGAGACGCGCTACACCAATGTCGAACTCTAGCTCTTGCTTGCTGTGTGCACTGCTAGATATAAATTTGAATTATAAAAATGCTGCCCAAAATCAATTCAGAACCGAAAGCGCTTTGTCATCGAGCAAGAGCATTTGAGTCGAATCCGTTATTATATCTTTGTTATTATTGGTCAGATTTAAACGGGGAAAACGACATTATGTAGAGAACTCGGTATAGATGAACGATGAAGAGAAAAATCATGCGCAGTGACGGGCCAAAAGGGCCTAAAGCTTATATCTTTGTTATTGTTGGTCAGATGACGTTTTCTTTTGACATTTGACTTTTCGCATGAAGTTTTCGTTTGACGTTTTCATTTGACGTTTACGTTTGACGTTTTCGTTTGACGTTTTCGTTTGACGTTTTCGTTTGACGTTTTCGTTTGACGTTTTCGTTTGACGTTTTCGTTTGACGTTTTCGTTTGACGTTTTCGTTTGACGTTTTCGTTTGACGTTTTCGTTTGACGTTTTCGTTTGACGTTTTCGTTTGACGTTTTCGTTTGACGTTTTCGTTTGACGGTTTCGTTTAACGTTAGACGTTTCGTTTTACGTTTTCGTTTGACGTTTTAGTTTGATGTTTTCGTTCGAAGTTTCGTTTGATGTTTTCGTTTGACGTTTTCGTTTGACGTTTCGTTTGACGTTTTCGTTTGACGTTTTCGTTTGACGTTTTCGTTTAACGTTTTCGTTTGACGGTTTCGTTTAACGTTAGACGTTTCGTTTTACATTTTCGTTTGACGTTTGATATTTCGAATACTGAAAGGTTGGAAAACGCTGTAGTAATCACATTAGGAATATAGTAAAGTCTGTAAGTAGGTTATTAGGATTAATTATTTAAGAAGCAAATTTTACTAACCTAAACATTTTTATTACAATTTATTATGGCCTAAGTTAGAATTTGGTATATATATATGTATATTTGGTTTAACGAAGTCTTAACTTAGAACTGAATTTAGAAAAAAGTAATATTTTTTTAAATAATTAACAATAAAATCAATTCTTCTGAGATTCTTTCCATACTTAAATTGAATGCTCCTTCTAGAATATTCCGTATTCTATTGTTACATAGAAGAAAAAGAAAATTGTAATATAAAGGGTGTTTTTTAAATATCGGGCACATACGGAAGGGTGTAATTCTTTGACTTCGTTACTAATCTACAGGGTGTTAAAATTTTAAGATTTTTCTTGTTTTTTCTTTAGAGCTCCTCCAGTTTTTGAGATATTCAGTTCAAATTTGGAATCTAGATTGCGTTATAGGGCATACATTATTGGGTTGTTCAATCTACAGGGTGACATTTTTGCAGGAGTCATGTTCCCTTTTCTCCCCTTGAACTTTTTTGCTGTGCACCGCTGGTAGATTCTAAAATAGAAAATGAATTTTTTTGTTTTGTTCAGAAACTTTTCTTGTTTAAAAACTCTTCTTGTTTCTGCGACCGTTATCGAAAAAAAAATTAAGAACGATTTTTTGTAGAAACGATTTATTTTACAATACAAAAAACCTAAATAATAAGCAATCATTCATTGATAGGTTTAGTACCCAGGACAGGGCTTGCATGATTCATTCATCTCTCTTTCAAGCTCCGTAATGTTATTATACCTGAAGTTCATCAGAGGACGTTCTACTATAACAAATATTTTCTGTTTTACACAGTTCTTGTGTGAGGCAATTGACAAAGCCTTTGATAGGTTGGATCATGGCATAGTACTAACAAAACTTTACAAGTTCGGAATGTCTCAAATCACGTGTATTTTCTCAAACTTCCGAGGTTCCTCAAGGCTCTGTTCTGGGTCCTCTCATCTTTAACATTTTTGTTAACGATATCGTAACTAATATTGATGTAAAATATTTACTATATGCTGATGATTTAAAACTATTCCACACCAATAATAACTTGAATGATTGCCACTCTCTACAACGCAATATTAACCTAATAAATGATTGGTGCGCTTTCAACAAATTGTCTCTAAATGCCAATGAATGCAACACAATGACTTTTTCTGGAAAAGAGTCAATCATACAATTTAATTATATATACTTCAGGATATTGCGCTATCAAAGCCCGAGTTGATAAAATAGCTCGGTATCTATTACGATCCCAAGTTAACATTTGGTGCTCATATTAATAAGACGGTATCATCTTTTTTTCGGATCATAGGGTTTCTAACTAGGAACATGAAAGATAAATAAATCAATATAATATGTTGGACATATTTCTAACAATTATTTTTCTTTTTCTTTCCTCGTAAAATAATATCCCGCTTTATATTTAATACTTTTGTTATAATTATTTGATCATATTTTAGCGCCCTCTACCTGGTTAAGAACTGTTACTTATTATTTAAATTGACACCTGATTTCAAAATATATTTAAAAGAAACATAAACAAATAATTGCGAAACTCTAACGCTAATAAATGTGTCTAATTCCTGGCCATCCTGTATATGAAATAACAAGGAAAACACTGTCAGTATTCGATATATCGATACGTATGTAACTGTGTTTCGAGTATTTTCGTCCACTTTTCATGCTAATTTTTTTAAAAGGAAAAAATATTTACTTTCTCATTTATAGTCTCGTCACGTTTGTATACGCATGTCATTAATTTCCAGAATAATAGAACACAATACAAAAAAAGCGTTTATTATCACTTCTTCCGTTACTTGTTAGTCGTAAATTGTTAACCTTAACATACAGAATTATATTTTAATTAATATACAGGAGGATTCGATGTAGTTTAACTTAATTTACCTTATTTATTGATGAGAATACTATATTTTGTGATATAACCTTTGGAATTTCTCAAGGATCAACTATTAAACTGATATTTTTCGTTTTATTAATTAGTATTCGTCTTCTGTGTTATAATGTCAACATGTTTACTATTTTAAAATCTAATAATAGTTTATTATATATTACTATTAGATAAATTATTTATATTTAAACACCAATTTGTTTAAATTTAATATTTGAAATATTAGTCTTAATTTTCTTTCAGTTAGTGGATCGTTGAAAAAATATACTGCCAGAGGCAACAGCAAACAATTTTTTTGGTAGTCCATTTAAATACCATATATAATTTTCTTTCTTTTTTATATTGATAAGTAGATATATTTTTCTCTCTTTAGTAAAACTACAACCAGTACAAGAGGTCGCTGATGTTGCTGGTTTTTTGACGTTGTTGACGTATAACGAATGAACTACAACTGACAGTGTTATGAATGGTTTATATGTGTATTTTATTAAAATTAATTTAATTTGCGGCCCCGCTTATTTCTTTGAGTCTGATTTTGTGTAATTAGTTTGGGGGTAGTGTTTATTTTCGCATATTATTTTTCGCATGAATCAGTTTCTAGAAACAAACTCGCAAACAATATTATGAAGTCGGACCATAGCAAAACTTACTATTGTTTGTTTAAATAATGATTGTGATATCAATATGTGGGCAATTAAGCATCTGAGATCGTCAGTAGTGGATTCTTACATAATGATTGGAGGACAGAAAATTTACTGAAAATTACAGCATCTTTATTTAGAAAACATAAAATTGAACCTTGCAGCTAAAGTTCCTATGCACCAATATGCTGTGTTGCAAGCAAAATTTGTGTACGTTAATTTTTAGGAGCATGCGCAAAATAAAAGGATATCATATGGACCCAAAAATGAAATATGTCATGGAGGTCAACCTAGCTACTCAGATTTTAAGTACAAGTGAGTCATTGTTTTTGTACACATTACTTTCTAGAGCTAAGTAATTTCCAATTTATTAAGAAAATCAACAACTACTGTAGCTAAAGACTTTCGAAAACACAGTCAGTTTTAAAAATGGGGCACAGAGTAAAAAATAAAACTTTATTTTGTACACTCCCACTCTTTATTATCAGGTAAACTTCTTAACTGTAGATTAGACCTATTCTGAATAAATTTCTGTCGATTTAAAGACTTGGTTAGTATATCCGCCAACTGATTTTCTGATCTTATACAGTTCACTATAATACTTCTACCTTTTACTTGTTGTCTAATAAAATAGTACTTGACATAAATATACTTCGCACGTTTATGAAATTCCGAATTTTTTATTAAGCGAATTGCACTCTGATTATCTACAAAGAGCTCAGATGTTTGATATATTTCTCCAAAAATGTCTGCAAGAAATGTTCAAAGCCAAACAATTTCGGCTGTTGCTTCAGACGCAGAGACATACTCAGATTCAGTTGTAGACTTGGCAACACATTTTTGTTTTTGTGAAGTCCACGTTACAGGATTTCCTCCAAGAGTCGAGATATATCCTGTATCTCCTGCGAAGTCTGCATCAGAATATACTTTAAGTTTCATAGATTCTATACTCCCGCTGCTTGTATACACTATACCGCAGTTTATAGTACATTGTAAATATTTAAAGATACGCTTGACAGCTTCCCAGTGCAACTTTCCTGGATTTTAAAGGAACCTGTTAACTTGGCTAACAGCAAAGAGTATGTCTGGACAAGAGACCACTGTAAGGTACATAAGGCAGCCAATAGCTTCCCTGTAAGGAGTTTGACTCATCTGGAATTGAATAATCGGATACCTCGAAACCTTTTGGTTGTTCCATGTATCTCTTCCAAAAGATCGCCATATAAAAATGCGGTTTTAATATCAAACTGTCGAAGTTTTAAATTTTTGTGTGCAGCTATAACTAGAAGCATTCTAATAGATTCATATCTTACGACGGGAGAAAAGGTCTCTAAATAGTCCACACCGGGTAATTGTGAGTATCCTTTGGCACATAATCGTGCTTTGAAACTGTCTATGGTTCCATCTGGTTTGCATTTTACCTTGAAGACCCATTTGCAGCTTACACTTTTACGATCTGGAGGTAAAGATACTAGAGACCAGGTGCCATTTTTCTTAAGCGAACTTATCTCCTCTTCCATAGCTTTCTGTCAATTGTGACGCTGACTGATAGTTAATGCTTCTTGGTATGTTTGTGGTTCCATAATAGCAGTAAAAGCA
This sequence comes from Psylliodes chrysocephalus, assembly GCA_927349885.1. NCBI lineage: Eukaryota > Metazoa > Arthropoda > Insecta > Coleoptera > Chrysomelidae > Psylliodes > Psylliodes chrysocephalus. The sequence continues at coordinate 528,388 of OV651821.1, read as the reverse complement.
ACATCCGCTTGATAGCTATTAGGAGGTTGAAGAAGAGAACGATCTCGAAGTTCACGAGCTGGTAAAGACTTTATTGATGGCTCACCCTTAGGATTAAGCGAAAAGCTGGGGGGTTGTACAATAGTTTCACCCAAATTTTCTTTTGAATTTGCTTACAAATTAGGATGTTGAATTTTGTATGACGAATAAAAAGTAGTTTGCTTGTTCTGTTTTTGTCTAATTTACTAGTAGCGCCATTATATACTGGTTGCCATTACAATCGCCCAAACAACTTTTGACGAACAAAAAAGACATTGAGTTACACGTCTCGCTGAGTAGTCTCTGAAACTGCACATTTTAAGTGGATTGTCCCTGTCTGTATCGCACTCAGACCACAAAAGACGTATCTTCTAGAGACCCCATGCTAATTTTAGACTTTAAACCAAATTAGCGCCACCTTGTGTTTGGAGCAGGAACTAAAATGACAATTGTCAGGATGGCGGTAAATTCAAATTATAATTTTTAATAATAGGTAGTAGTTCTAAATTAAATTTTAAATGATTTCCACCTAATAGTACGGCAGCATTGTGTCCCGTGGGAAGGGAAAGATAATGAAGGGAAGGTACTAGTGATACTATTCGATGGATAAAAACATGTACTCCAATAATTTTGATGGTGACACTTTCTGGCGAACTGAATCGTATTGGAAATCCATTTCTAATTGAGGGTCCCGAGTTTCTGAACATAACCATAAAAGCTGTATTTAGCGAACAAATTACATCAGATGTTAACCGGGTTGAAACATTAGGAACTAGTTTGTATGAAGCCTTCAAAAAAGATAGACTTCATAATAGAACAGTCAGTTTTTAGGCACCTATAAAGAAATAAACTTAAACTATGTTCTACTAAGAAGAAACAAATCAAAGTGAAAATTGCTGGATCCCTTATAGAGTTCTCTTTATCATTTCTCATTGTCACACGATCTCGAAGAGAAATAGACCTGCGCACAAACTTAGGAAAGTATGAAATGTCAGCTGTGTCCAGATCCATGTTTGCATTAGACGGAACAATGCATCAGTACCCAGCTAAAAGTAAATTAATTTAAATCTTGAAGTCTGTAGTGGAATTTACTGCAAAAGATTCTTTGTCATCTACTCCAGTTCACCAATCAAATAACAGCGTTGCAATTGTAGATGCAATGGTAGAATTGCATACTCTTGATAAAACTAACATAGTGAACATTTGTAAAGATCTTGCAGATTTGTTCACCCAAATGATCCAAAGGAAATACTGGCAATACAATGAACTAGGAATAAGAGATTTCATGGCGGTGTCGCAAAAGAGTACAAAATATGTAACACAACTGGCATATCAAAGATAAATTTGAGAAAGTTGTTGTCACATACTCGTACCAAGGATGAATTAACCACCTATCTTGCACATGCCAAAAAAATGTGTTGTTTCATGGCGCACTGAAGTTTCTGAGACGCACTGCTCTTGTTTGCTCTTGTTTAAAGTGTACTCAAGAATAAGCCGGTACAGAAATTTTACTTCATGCTATTAATGCGAAAGTTAGAGACGCAGATACACTACTGGTGTTTGCTAAAGATACAGATAATTTAGTTTTGCTAGTGAGGTGCATTGCAAGGCTTCCGGAAAACACCTTTTTGGTACCATCGTCAGGCGAGGCAATATCAGTTAAATACATATATGATTCACTCGGACCACTAAAATCTTCAGCACTGCCAGGGTTCCATGCAATATCAGGTCATGATACAAGCCGAAGTTTGTTTGGAAAAGGAAAGTTATCATTCTGAAAGTCATTTGTTTCAGCGAGTGAAGAAGAAGTTACTGCCTCGCAGAAACTTGGTACCAGTGAATTAGTACCTGATGATGTTTTGCATCAGCTAGAAATATTTATTTGCAGAAATACGATGGTCAATGTTTACTGCCAAACAAGCCCTTGGAGATAAGTTACCCCCCACTAGAGGTTCCCTCGCAATTAAGAGAGCTAACCTTTAAGCATTTGTGTGGTCAAAAAATGATGAACCAAATGCAGTCATCCCTAATCCAGTTGGACACGGCTGGTATTCGAAAGAGGAAGTGCTTACCCCTGTTATGTGTGAAGAACCATGTGCTCCAGAGTCTCTTCTTCAACTGATTAGATGTCCGTGTCTTAAAAGTCGATGTTCACCACCATGTAAATGTTTAGCAAACAATACGCATTGCACAGAAATGTGTAGTTGTAATGCGTTCCAATCAACTTGTGATAATTTGTATCCGCCTGATTTTGCCGACGGAGGTAGTGATGAAGTTGATAGTGTTGAGGCCGATTTGTAATTTTATTAAAATATATATGTAAATGTATTACTTAAATTTCTTTAAATACATAAACTAATATAACATATACCATATTTTCTTTTGGTAAAAATAAGATAAAACGATATTTTTCAATTTTGTTCACTTTAAATCCAACCAGCAACCAAACTATTGTTTTTTTTTGCAATACTTTCAAGAATTAATTGTTTTCCTCTCTACAGGAGGTAATGTCGTCTGTCGGTTTTGACCTTGACCTCTATGTGCTTTGTGACTCAGACGATTGAGCACTTCACCTACGTCTTGTTGCACAAACTATTATTGTCCCTCTGTATAAATATTTTGAACTGTTTGAATAAATGTTTTATAATATAATATTATTATTATAACTTAACTTTAACGGTATAATTTCAGTATGAAAATTGTTTTCATTTATGTTCACTCCACTTAGATATTTATGTTAGTTGCACTTATTTATGCTATCTAAATATGGCGACATCTTTCCTATCCAGTAGTCATTAAAGGAAAAGCCTCGTTCAAAAAACACTAACGCTAATCATTAAAATCTGTTTATAGACAGTTTAGAGTTTGTAATTATTTCTGCAACACATATTCATTAATTTAAATGAACAAATTGAAAGTCGTTAAACGATATAATAAAAGTATACGTCGGAATATAGTTTTACAACCTCTCAGGCAATAAGATTTTATTATTAATAAAGTAAATTTTGATAAAAATCGTGGAAAGTTTTAGTTTAAAGGTATTTATAATATTTTATGTACCTTATTTTAGTGTACACGGAAAAAACAGTGATACATTAATGATTTACTTGAAAAAACTACGATTGGTAGTTAGTTTTTTAACTATTAAAAATATAAAACAATTACCACAATTAATTTTTTTAGGAGGATGCACAATGGGCGTAGTATGGCCTAAGTATTGAGAGAACGGCCCAGTTTCTAAATATCATAAGTAACAGTATATTTCTAAACAAGTATGTCTCTCACAGTTAATTTAAGCACCTGTATGTTTAAGACAAATAAATAATATTTTCTAAAACTGCTATAATTACCACAAAATCACAAATATTTACCAGTAATTTTACATAGGCTTACAGCGGCAATATAGTTTGATAATAAGACTTAGCAGGAACTACATTGCTGCATATGACACTTCTAAAGGCACCTGTTATTGTTAGACAGACCAGCCTTTCTGTTATAACGGGTACTAAAACCATAGTGCAAAGCCAGTGCATCATACATGGTTTTCTTTAGGTCTCTAGGAGTCTTAAGGCTTTGGCACACAAAACGCGGTCTGTCGCGACAGGCAGCGATCTTGGACCGCAGGCTAATTTTGACCGTGGCAAAAAGTAAAAAAAATGCAGCAAGGTAACGATTTTTTAAAGGAACTTCATCAACTTGTATCTTCGAAGAATGCCGTTAGCGACAGATCTCAATCATAACATGGGAAAAAGTTATTAAAATAGTAAATTATAGTCCTTATAGTTTCAAAAATACCATACCAGATTTTCCAAAACTTGTTTTTTTATTTTGGTAAAACTATTTCGATAAAAACGAAAAAATCTTTCATCCAAAGCGATATATTCATGCATGTGGTTTAACGATCTTTACTTGAACGTTTTATTATATCAACGTTGAACATTATCGCGATAGGTAACCAACACACATCATAAATTAACGTTTTTCAAGGTGTTGTTTATTTTAAAAGTCAGCTGGAGACATTTAGCTCACTAGGAAGTTGTATTTTATAGAATTATGGTTTTTTTAGTTTGATACCAAATAAAAAAAATCCAACGAATTTTAAAAGTAGCAGTTTGTTTTGATCATAAATAATAAAATTAAGTATTGAAAATGTTAGGAATGCGAGCTGTTATGATAATGGTTACCTAAATAAAAATTTGGGTACAAGGTTTTTACAATATTTTTTATTAAAATAGAAGTTTATGCAATCTCTGTTGTTCTTGCCAACGATATTTAACTCAGCACCCACTTTTCATCCAATTTTTCTATAACCTTTGATATTATCTGGTAACAAATTTAATTTTCGCCCAAATTTTAAATAATATAGTAAGGAAAACACATTTTAACAAGCTAGTAACATTTATTTAATAATACCTAGATCTCCTAAATCAGATTGACTTCATAAGCCTTTAAAAATTGAGCAAATTGGAACAGAAACAAAGATATTAATTAAAGACTATTTTACAAAAACGACACATATCAGCTTTTTTTAGGAAACGCAAAAAACATTATGTAAGTCCTAATAGACCTTATGAAATGCTCTATATTTGACAATGAATATCTTTGTTTATGTATTAGTTTTTAAGAAATTACCATTTGTGCCAATAAATACAACAATTAGCCACTAATTACTACAGTTAACTTTATTTGGGCATTTTTGGATAGATGTTGTTTTTAAAAAGAAAGTCTACAATTATTTTGTCTAACTAATAAAATTTGAAAGCTTTCAGAAGTTCTATTTATCAATTTTCGCCATCCACTATGGTTTATTTTCTACATTGAATTAATGATAGGAAAACAAGAATATCTATTTATCCTCTACAGAATAATAACAACCTAGATGGTCTAATTTATGATAAATCTGTATCCCAAAAGTTTTCGACACACTATCAAACATGCGATGGCTCTCATATTCCTTTAAATTCCCCGGAGTCCGAGCCTGTTTGAAACGCGGAGATTATAATTATAATTGCGGTCACGCGACATACCTTAAGTTTATATGAGCCCTAAATTTTCATTAGTTAATCCCACTGTGATTAATGTTCGGCTAAGCCAGTTTTGAAATTTGAATTTAGACGTTCATTTGAATCATTCAATCTTATCGTAGTTAAATATAGACTAGAACTAGCAGATATACTTTAAAAAATCCGTAGAAAACTCGAGGTCAAAAAAAAATCATGATTCTTGTACTTTCCTTATCTGTATACAGAGAGGAAAGTAAAAATGTCGGTAAATTATCCGTTGTTTGGTTCAATTAAAATCAATAAATTGATTATTGAGATTTTTGTTTCGTATTAACAGGTATGGAATTCATTAGGCTGCCCTTTAAAATGGTAGGAATGAGCTTTGACAATCAAATTTTTTAAATAGTCCTATGGTATAAATTATACGTTGCTAATATTGAGTAATATTACTGTGTATTACCCACCGCTCTGGCTAACATCACTGATGATATTAATCAAGCTGTAGATGATAAAAAGTTATGTGTATTAGTTTTAATTATCTATAGTAAAGCTTTTGATAGGGTGCATCATCTTTTACTTGTATCTCTCTTGCACCACATTGGTTTTTATTTAAAAGCTTCCTCATTTATAAAAATATTATTTAAGCCATAGATCCCAGAGAGTTTAAGTAGGTAATTTATTTTCCTCTAAAAACTATTAGATAATGGGGTTCCTCAAGGTTCCATTCTTGGTCCCTTTCTTTTCTCTCTATATACGTCTCAGATTCATCTTTTCATTAAACATTTAACAGCTCATTTTTATGCTTGCATAATTATGAATAATGATCTAAAAAACCTTGTGAAAATATCTGACAAATTTAATTTAACCATCAATTTAGCCAAATCTAAAGCATTAGTATTCGGCAGTAAATATTTTCGTAAAAAATTTGTTACCTAAAAATAAATAATATTGAATTGAAATTTACTTAATGTGAAAAAATCTAGGTCTTTATCTTGACCCTGAACTCAAATTTAAACAACATATTTCTCTCTTAATAAAGAAATCCTTTTGTTGTTTAAAAATTCAGAATCCAGAACCCAGAATAATATTATTGTGGATCTATGAGATTTAAAACATGTAATAGAGGTTTTTTTCTCTACAAGTTGGCAAGAAAATGTGAATTGGGCAAAAATGGAGTTACGAGGTTTGCTAATTGGGGTAACTCTTTATTAAATAACAAATATAAACAATTTTAAATATTATGTATATAATATATACGCAATGTATATTTCTATAGGTTACAAGGTCAATGACATTCTTTGAACATCAAATAATTAAATTACAATTTACAACAAAATTGTCTTTTTTTATATTGAATTGCGTATGACTTGTTATACTCAGCTTCCGTATAAGGAAATATTCTTATTTGAACCGGCAACCTGCTATTGGCGATTCAAATTAATTTTCGCGCGCCTGTCATTTGTCACTTATAAGTAGGATGTTTGTTTATTTACATGTTTTTGTTTTGGGCGGGTTTTGTATTTGTGATTGTTTTAACTGTTTTTAGATAATATTCTCATTGTAATAGTGTTTTTGAGTTTCATTTAGTGTTAATTTAAGTTTAAGTCTCGTGCTTTCGTTATAAATATAATATTTATCATGTGTATGACTTATTTGTTGGAAATATTCACCTATTGGTTGCTACAAGAACATCTAGAAATATGTATTCACTAAACCCAGGACATGTTTTATTATGTGGTTTAAAGGACATTTCAGGTACCACACGTTTATTATTGATGAACTTATTTAAAAATCTTACTAGACTTATTCTTATATTATGAAGTGAATCATGTAGTACTTTGTATACATGTAAATGGTAATAAAACCGTCACAAATCAGATTACAGTTTGATTCTAAACAAAGTTTTGTAAAATTTCAATATTGTGAATTTGTAGATATTCATTTATCGTAAAAAACAAAATTTTACGACTTGCACTTGGAAAATATTGAATACTTCAGTTTTGATTTTGACATTAACACCATATAGATTGCAATTTTCTGGGGACGTTTTCGCAGATTTCATTTGTAATATAAACACTATCACATACTATAAGAAATAAACAAATTTAAAGCTAAAAAGTAAGAAAAAACTCGAATTGTAATTGATACAAATTAAAATGTAAACAATGAACATGAACGCCAATGTTGCCAAATGATCAACTGATTTTAAAACAAAATTAATAAATGAACTGAAATTTTAAAAAAATCAATATAATAAATCGGTTTTATAAAAAAATCCTTAAATAAATATAGAGTATGATTACATATTACCACACACAAATTTTGATTTTTAAATAAAAGGTCTTATCCACTTCTTCAAAAGCTAAAATCCGACGACGTAGCGAAGTTTTGCTACTTCTGGCAACACTGAACGATATCCTACTTATACGGACCTTCTACAAATTTCCTCCAGAGGGCGTATCACTTAGCTTGAATCGCGAATAGACAGCTTGGTCAAGGGTCAAAATGAAAAAACAATTTTTCGATTCGAAATCGTTGATCTGCAATTTGAAACAGATACAACGTGACAATGTTGCCATTAGACCGAAAATTTCCCGTTTAGATTCAAATCTTCACTTGCACAATGAAGTATGTTCTTTTCTATTTTATTTTATTAGTGATGGTACTAAATAAAAAGTAATGAGTATATGAATTTTTATTGCAGCCATTTGCCGTATGCCATCTGCTAATAAAAATATTTTTAATTGTCCCTTATTCTGTTGGCATTTATTTTAATTTCTATTACCTATTTTTACCGTAAACCCAGCCTTAATGTGGATTGAAAAATATATAGAAACATAAATAGTTCACCCTGTATACTAAAAGAATGTAAAACTTTAACTACGTCCTCTTCAATCACGTGTTTAATTTCCAGGATCGTGACAATTATAATAGTAATGAGTACTAATAAAGTAATATTTTGGTAATAAAATTCGAATAATTCCTAAATTCAGTGATGAATATTTTGTAATGACATTTTTACTACTTAAAACTGATAAGAACTGTTTTGAACAAATTATCATTGATTCAATGGTAACTAAAATTAATTTAGATAATTTTTCATCTCCAAAAACGTATATAATGTTCTTTAACCTTCCATGTAGTAACCTTGAGATTATCTTTTTTTAATCCGTAGTACCCAGATAATCTTCTTTGTTCATTGTATTTCACGCAAAAATAAATCTCTCTTTAAAGTTCATCAAAAAAAAATAAATTGTTATATAAATACAAAACTATTTTAGGTTAATGACATAGCCCACTTTTTTTACGGTCATAATTTTTAAGTTTGTTGTCAATAATATGACTAAAAAATCACATCATGTTCCGTAATGGTTTCCTCAAATATTTGCTTTAATGGTAATTTGGTTTTAAAAAAAGTGACGGTAGTGTGTAGCCTTAATTGTATTATACAAGTTCAGGGACGACATTTTTTTAGACATAATAAATGAGTTCGCAAAGTATACAGGTTGTCTCGAGATGAATGGTCAACTTTATATTGCTCGAAAATTTTTGGTTATGATTCTGATATAAAAAACAATAAGCTGTCAAAACGTATGACATAATAATATTAATATTTATTCAGCTTTGAAACATTCATATTTACAATATTTTAAAGAGGTTAAAAATGTATAAACGTATAAGATTGTCAATACATACAATTTTAAAAATTAGAGACATGTTACAATGCAATTTAAAATGAAGTACAAATTAAAAATAGCATACAATAGGGCAAAAACATTAGATAATAATTATAATAAAGAGATACCATTACGGATCACCGAGTATCATTCATAAATTTTGCATAGGAATAATATGTTTTGGACGAAAGATATGCATAATGCTTATTTTTGAATAAATTAAAGATTTTTTCACTAGAGTGGCTATTAGAGGTAGGTGTATAAAAGAAATAGAGAAATAGCCAATCTATAATCTATAATCATCAGTAGGAAATTGCAAGATCTAACAAAATCAAGAAAAAAAAATTGGGGTTACTATTAAAAAAAATTGTCAATGACGTCACTGCCCAAAAATGGGAAGTGGGGGAAAATTGGATTCTATTTAAAAAATTGCGCTTTAAGTAAACAAAATTGACCTGTCCGAGCATTTTTTCGAAAAACCAACTACTTCCATTATAATGAATTTATTCCTTTCATTTGAACCATACTGTATATAAAGATCAATGTAAAAGAGAAAGAAAGTCATATATGTAATTTAAATAAACCACCGAACAAATTTTCCTATTAAATTACACGTCTCTGTTGTCTCTGGCGCCACCCAAAGTGAACTCAGAGACTAAGGTAGCGTATACCATTACAGCTCTAAAATGAGGTTAAAATCTGTACAGACCAAGTTAGGATCTAGTCTATCCTCACTTTTTAAGACACTCATCTTAATTCTTAATTGATGTTGAAGGAAATCTAACAATTGTGGAACTACTGATGTTGCCTGTCTCCTACGCGATACTCACTGTCAGCACTCTGAAATTACAGATACATTTTCTTACATTTTAATATTAAAGTGACCTCATGGAAGTTGAAACCAAAGCAAATCTGCTAAAGCTGTGAAGTCTCCATGTGAAGATTTGATGTAGTTGCCTAAGTTAATAGTACTAAAGTCTTTCTGGACAATAGAAGTACTCATGCCCATGGGTACACCAAGAGAAACCTTGAAAAAAGCCTGAGAGATATCACCATCAACGCAAACAGAGCCATTCACACAGCAGAGCTCACCTTTTTAAGTGAAGGCAAGTGTACTAGCAGGGAATCTAAGTGAACACTACAGATTCTAAATAGATATCTCAGACAATCCGTTTGTAAGGTCTCATATATTAAATGTTACTCTTAAAATTTTATTTTTCTGCCTATATAAAATATGATTCCTACTAAACATGTCAGTCTTTAATTGAACAATAGTAGATCTAATCAGAAATAAATGATATATTTGAGATTAAGACCATCTGCTCTTATAAGCCATGTAAGGACCAAATTATATCCAATATTTTTTTAGTAAAGAAGTCAAATGGAAATTTTTTTAAGAGAACAGTTCAACTTAGAAGATCAGGGTACAATACCAGAATTATTTATCAGAGTTTATGTCAACTTTGGTAATAAAAGAATCTTAATAATTCATAAGTAATATCAAGATCTTAAGAAGATTATTTTTTAATGATATTTTTAGCAAAATTGTGGAGCCTGTGATATCCATTATTAGAGCTAAACAGTTATCTGTAGTATATACCTAGATGACTCTATACTGTTTAAAAAATCTTTTGAATACTGTAAACGATATATTCAAGATACTTCATCTAGTTGATATATTAGGGTTTATAATTAACACAAAGAAGAGTGACCTCAGTCTATTATCTAGCCTTAATGTTTTAGAGTTTCATTTTAATTTGACACTAACGACCATGTTACTGACAACAGTCTTCCAGGCTGAAGTAACAGCAATAAATGCCTGCGCCAAAGTCATGCTAAATGACTCTCTTAGAGATAAGAGAATCGTTATCATGACAGACAGTCAGGCAGCCCTTAAAGCACTAAAAAGGGTAGAAGTACAATCTAAATCAATATTTGATTGCCAACAATCCCTCCAAGCTCTGGCAGAACATAACAAGGTTACCCTTTAATGGGTACCAGGATATGAGGGAGTGTTTGGAAACGAGAAAGCAGACCTCCTAGCAAGAAAGGGAGCGGGAAAAACTCTTATTGGACCAGAACCCACATGTGGTATCTCATACCAACATGTTTAATGGGTGTTAAAGGAACAAATAAAAAGAGAACACCATAGGCTCTGGATGGGACTTCCTGGACTTAGACAGTCCAAAAGATTCATAGAGGGGCCATCTACGAGCAGACAACATCAACTGCTAAACCTTAGCAGAAGCAAACTCATGGCCGTAATAGGACTCCTTACGGGACACTGCGGCCTTAGAAGACACCTAAATCTCTTAGGGATATCTGATGACTCCCTATGCAGAATATGTGAAGAGGAGGACGAAACTCCTATTCACATACTATGCCACTGCCGGAACCTTAAATGGGAACGGGAATGATACTTCGGGGTACAATATCCGGAACCTGAAGAAATCGCGAAAGCGCCCATCAGACATATTCTTGAATTCATCAAGAAAATCAATCTGATGGGATAGAAACTGTGAGGGGTACAATAAGCCTAGAGCTTCAGTACAAGTGGGCTTTGAACCACGCCCTAATTCAGATGATGATTATGAACGACCATGTTTCTCACTGAACTAAATAGGATGAAGTTTTAAGATTTGCTCAATTATTTCCTAGGGATGTATTTCTGTTCAATTAAAGACGTTTCTAAGTGGAAATTGAGACAGACCAAGATACTTCTGGGTGAATATAACCAGAAAAGATCGGAAGCCTGCATCTTCCTGAGCAAGAACAGGCTACGTATTGTAACAGGGATCCTTACCGAGCATTGCCGACTAAAAGGACACCTAAGTAAACTGAGAGTAGTGGAGGATAGTGAGTGCAGATTCTGTGAGAAGGAGGACGAAACCTCCATTTACATCTTAACTGAATGTGTAGCACTCCAGAATGCAAGGGCACTGTATCTAGGAGCATATCAAATAGAAAAGGGAGATTTACCTAACTTAGAGCCACTTCAAATTCTACAGTTCCTTGAGAAAATAGGATTGGAAGGGTTGTTATAGGCATTGAGATATTTTCTTATTGCATTGGCGACAAAAGGGGGCACAATAGATATTTTAGGTCAAAGTGTATTAATACCCCACAATCAACAGAACATAACAGAAGTGGAAACTGATTATTGAGTGCATGAGGTATGTCTCTTGGAAAAAATACCCTTAAACCTCAACCGATGATTGGTTATGTTATAACTTTTATAGATCTCTGCTTTTTTTCCTTTCAATAATATAGAAAATTATAAATAATTTAAAGTTTTACTCTTTTGACATAAATGAACATGCCTCAGGCGTGGTAATAGTGCCATTTTCAACTACCAAACCTTGGTTCAGAACTAATTAAATTCAACCCTAGTTCCTTACTTTAATTAATTTTTTATTAATTACGTCAATCATGCAATTTTACAAATTGTTTGTTGTATTACAAATGTGAAGAGAGTTTATCGATGTTACTGTTATTGTAAAATCATTTTGTTTATTTATTTTACATGGTAACGCGACAACAATCATCTAATTTCACATAATTCTTTTTAAATTTCAAAGCAAAAACGCACAGAAATATTGTAAATATTCATGAGATTTGTGTAGTTCTTAGATCTGTTACTATTTTAGAAGTTTTCTGTTTTCTATTTTGATTTTTCCTCTAAAACGATGAAAATTCACGTGGTAAGTTAGGTATATCTCAAATAAATTCGTATTTTTACATTAAAAAGTTTGTAATTTTATGAACGGTTGAACCCTTTTTAAAGTAGAAAATATATTTAACAGTCATTAAAGCTACGAGTATTATCAAAGTTTTTTCAACATAATCTGGATGAACTAGAAAAATAGTATAACAAAAAAGAATAAAAATATTCACAACTCACTGCAAATGTTGCTAGATTGCGAAGAAGAATTCATTTGTGTTTTGACGTAAATAATCAACATTTTCAACAATTTCTGTAATTTTACGTAAATTTTGATAATTTTTTTGATATTAAATGAATAATTTATTTATTTTTTTTATCGCAACATCATTCCGAGGTAACAAACTTTATTTGCAATGAAAATGTCTAGTAATAAATGTTATTCTGTGGAAAAGGCTAAAGTACCAAACCAACACATTTAAATTTCACAGTCAGCTTCAATTATATTCCCTCATTATGGAATTTTGACACTCAAAAGAGAGTCAAAAGAGTTTTTATATTAATTGGACAAAAATAATGACAATTTTTAATTAGTAATTGTTCTGATTCGAGCCCAGCTCTCATTCGACCCGCTCGAGGCTAATTCACAAGAAAAAATTAATGAACCAACACTCTACTGGCTGTTTTTATAAATTTAGTACATTTTGTTATTTTAATAATACACCATAAAGCGTTTAATCAGCCGGAATTGCTAAAATACACAAAACGTTTAATGCAGTTTAATCTCGTTGTGCAAATTTCATTCGTCGGCAAAAACCAGAGCCAGTAAATGCTACATTGAAGCATTTCAATGGAATGTAGCTATTTTAGAGAATTTTTTTTCCCTGATTTATTTTGTTTGGCTGTTGGTGTGCAGGTTTCGAGGTGAAAAGGTGCAAAGTTGTTCAACCGAGATTAATTGTTTAGTTGTATACGGGGTGGCCTTTAAAACAGTGCATAATTTATTGGAATTATGAGATTTTCGAACTAAGATAGAGGTTGATAAAAACGACATTAGAAAAAAAAATAATATTTGTAGTATATTCTTTATAGATGTAGTCCAAGCCTTCGAAAGTATGGTGCTGGCCGGTAATTACACGAATAAAACGAAGTTTAGCTTTAACTAATTTATTCACCATGCATAATTCAACACGTGTAACCACAGAGCTCTTCGTAAACCTGTTAGTTAATCTTCCAGACATGGAATGAATGATTGAGTGCCATAAAATACAGAATAAATAAGTGGTACCACCTTGAACAATGGTTCTCAGAGGAAACCAAAAGTGTTACCATCTTAAAATGGTTGATGATCTGAAGGGTATGCAACCCTTTATACAGTAGTGGTGGTGTACTGGTAGCCTACATCCAGGTGAATGATATTTTACAGGTGTTTCCACTCTTTTTAAAATATTATACATTATTTATCAGTGCCTCGGAAATAAACTGCAGTCATTCTAGTCAACTTTTTAGTAGAGCAGGCTGAATGTTGTTTGGACACTTTTGATTTTCATATTTACATGTATTAATTGAGGAGTCCATTTCCAAAACTTCTAAAATCCACTGAACCATTTTTTTTCAGTAAACGAATAAAACCTCTCATCGTTTTCATAAGTACACTAAATTTTTTATAATTATCTTGGTATAATCACTACTTTATTTGTATGCATTAAAATAAAATTGTCATAGAAATAAGCTCAGAATTTCAAAACGCAGTTTTGACAACAGTACGATGGATCTAAAAAGTTTTGAATAAGTCAGAAGTGGATAAAAAAGAGTTTTGAATACCTAAGTAAAACAATATTTTTGTTATAGAAAAAAACTTTAATATCCATGTAAGTTTGAAGTTCAAAAAATCATTGAAATCAAAGAGGAAATTAAAAAATGGAATATCCAATATGAAATCCAAAGCCCATCTTCTTCCACGTTCTATCTTCACGTGGTATCTTCATCAAGAGCTTCTAGCTGATTATCATTATTATTATCAATAATCATTTGATAAAACGTTGCCACGCTGCCAACCACATCTGCGCCAAACCACAATACAAATAACTAAGGCGTTGAGAGGGTTGCCGACGGCAAAAGGAGTTCCAATTGTCCTGGGTGACAAGGCATCTAATTATAGAACAAATAAATATATTTATTATACAGCGTGGAAACAAAATAATAGTAAGTAAACTAATTAAAGGGATCCCAATTGTTGTAACATAACCTAGATAGATACCAAACCATGAAACGAAGATGTAGAACTAAAACCTAAGGTTTTAGTTCCGTGCAAGATAATTTGGACCCGAGAATACCGATCAAGGAGAAGCGACAGCTTGGTGTTTTCAGTGTACCGTTTTGTAACGCGCATGTGCGAAAATAAGTTGTGTATCACTCAAAATTATGTTATCTGTCAAAGTCAGTTCAAGTTGTGTTTAGTACGTGAGCAATTTTAAGTGATATTTTTTGGTGTTTGTTTTGTGTAGTAATAAGATGAAGATTTTTGCACCCTTAGGTATTCTAATACATATATAAAACGTGCCAAAAAAGTTATTAGGAAACTAAGAATTTTATCACATGCATAAATATTAAGTATAATGATTTAATCATTTGTGACATTTTATTTTTCATATATAGGTATTGTATTTTGTAAAATATATGTTTTTCTTCTTTTAAATAAATTTAATAAACAATGAACTGCAGATTTTGTTTATTTTATTTTAAAATTATATTTAAAAAAATGTAATAAATCCGCGTGTTTCAATTAGGATTGGTCAAAGTGGGAAAAATCCTTTTATTATGGCTAAATTGTAAGTTAAAATTATGTCAATATAAAGATGTTTTGCCCATTCATATTTACATTTATTGAATGAATCATACTGGAGTTGATTTTGGAAATATTGGTGCATACTTAAATAAGTACTATTTCTAAAAATTTGTCTATGCCCAGACAGCACACATAGTCCAATGGACGTCCACTTTAGATCTATTTGAGGGTCAGGACGTCCATATCCGGGCATCCAGTGTACGTCCGTTTATGCTTATTAAATTGACAGCTGAATATCGGTACCCAGAGAACGTCTGTTTTTGGACTTAATTTTAAGTTTAGTAGTATTTTGACGTCCAATCGACGTCCATCTTAGATAATTATTTATTAAGCCTACCAGATAATACCCAACTATACTTCTTTTTTTTAATATAACTGGTCATTAAAAATTGACAAATTGAATCTATTGCATTTCATTCTATCAGCGGAAGTTTGAAATCTTATTCAATTATAAATGTATCTAGTAAAAAGTTTTCAAGTGGTTCCTTGATCGAGCTCGTCTAGCGATTGAAAGCGTAAAACGATAATGGATGTGTCGTTAGTTCGAAAACTGCTCAGGTCAAGCGATATTTAATTAAAAAAAAATAAATGGTATATAGCGGTTTGCGAAAATAATAAACAAATTATTAATAATATAAAAAAGTGTGTGGTGAGTTGAAGTTCTGTAAAAAAAGTAGGGATGTGGTATCAATGGAAATATAATCCTGGACGTTTTTTGAATGTCCAGTATTCGACGTCCAAATATATTCTATAATTGGACGTCCTATGAATGGTCAAAAGTGTGCCATTTGTATACTTCACTGGACGTCCATTGGATGTCGGAAGTCCAGAAAAAACTCATTTTTGGATATCTAGACATCCAAAATTGTATATCGAATGGACGTCCAATGGATATATTTGTATTGTCTGGGTGATAGCCTGGCCAGGTATTTAACTCTAAATACATAAACCTTAAATGACTTCTGGCTTAACTTGGCGAGACAACACTTATTTCTACAGAAATGAGTGATAAACTTGAAAGTCCTTTTAATATAATATTAATCCAGAAATTCTAAAAATATGTAAGTACTTTTTAAACCTAAAAACTTTGAAAATATAAGCACATTGCAAATATTTAGTTAAATTTCTCAAACTTAATGTCTTTTTAATTGTTACCTAACGCCCTTAATTTTATTTACCTTATTTTTACTTAAGGAAAAGGTAATTTAATTTAAATATGGGGCTTTTATTACATTTTTAACAATAAATAAACCAAATATTGAACAAATTTTATAGATAAATTATAAAATAATAAACATCTTTTACGTTTATAATAAATAATTAATTATTACATAATGAATTATATTTTGGTGCCGAAATTTCACCATTGGTATTAACCCTAACTACTTCAATGTAAATAAATCACATTGCAACATTTGCGCATGGACTATAACAATAATTTCAGATAATTTGCCAAACTATTTCGCTCAGTGTAGAAAATAAGCATGTTTTCTCAGCGTGCTAAGTTGTGTATCAATCAAAGTCATGCTGTGAAAAAGGTCCATCCGATATCAAAGGCACCGACAGCTACTGTCGCTTCTCCTTGATCGGTATTCTCAGATTTGGACGTTCTAATTTTAGTTTTGACATTATTAGATTGTCATTAATTTTGAATGTAACTTCTGTTAATAAAACCTTTTTAATTCATAACTCCAATAACTTAACAACCTAACTTATGAACTAATAACACGTTATGAGCTCATCACGTGTTTATGACATATTTATTACAAATTAACTTAAAAACTTATAAACCTAATTATGCATTTAAAATAACGCAATTGTAAGTGGGCTTGATTTCCCTTACTGGGGTTTTCACGATGGGAGCAAGGCTAGCTTAGAGTATAAATACCTCACTCGTAGAACGAACTCACTAATTCGACTATCTGAGGAAGTTAAACTGCCAGATTTGTCAGTTGGATGTGGTGGATACCAGCTAGAGTACCACTCAACCATATGCTTACACAGCAATCAAATATAACTCCGGTTCCACCCCGCAGTTCCAGGTCCTTCAAGAACTAGGTCCCCAGTCATTCGGCCAGTCTCAACCCTTCCAGGATGTTCGTGGGCGTACAATAAACCGTCTGTAGTGGTAAGGAAACACCACTAGGTAAGAGAAAAACCCTAAAATAACAAATAAGTAAATAACCCAAATAAATCATACCCCATACACTTAAAAGTATAAGTGTATCTTTTTTAAAAATCAAACTTAATAACCCCCCCACTGTAATGAAAATGCCCATTATATCTTTATACACAAGTGAGAATATTCGCTCACAAGAGACAATTACTAAATAGAAAAACGAATACATATATACATACCCAACTAAACCAATTTGGGGTTTTTAACAAATCAGTACCATGTGTACAGATTTAGACTGGATGATGAACAGCTATTAATCCCTTAAACAGGTTACCAAGCAGATTTTCCCAAAAAATATGCATAAAACTCAAGACTATAAAATTCTCCTGGTCTAATAGGTAGGCTACAAAATAATCCCTTATCGGATGACCAACAGTTCGTCACATATATTTGGAAAACCTACCAAACGTTATTCACCACCATACCAGCCAACAAGTGACAAGTCCAAAAATGACAGACCACCAGGCCGGAAATATAAAAAAACATAAGTTACTAATACACGGAACACCAACCCAGCAATAACAGAAAAACGCAACTGGTTGGATCTCAATCCGCAGAACACAACGTAACACCAGTCTTGCATCGAAAACCAACTGCCCCTGATAACGCAGAGTATCCATACCCGAACTCTGCTAATTTGTGACAGTGACCCAGATATAGCTCTGCGGTCAACGGCCGCATTAATCTCGGAACAGCTGTTTACTGACGTACATTTGCAGGTTCGAGCAATGTTTCTCCAATCTGGAAAAAATGCTTTTTCATCAGGTTATCTACATCATTTAACTTCAATGGATTGATTGGGACTTTTTTGGCAACAGTTCTGGAATAACTTCTAACAAGGACTTCTTTTCCTGATGAACTAGCTTCTTTCTTAATTATCATCCGCTTCGCCGAAGAAAATTGGAAATGCCATTGGCCAGGTGGTTTCACATGAGTCTCTACTGTTATTTACCAATTAAAAACATAAAAGTCACTATACTATACTCCTTTGGATTAATTATGACCTCTTTTCTTTTCACAACCTTCTCTATTCTTCCGAAAATTCTGTCTGGTGGTAAATATGAGTGACCTACAATAGAATAGATGACGTGAATCTCCTCAATAGCACATCTGGTAAAGTATAGCCAATTCATCAGCATATTTACATAGGCAAAACAACAAAAATTACATTGGAAAACAAAACAAAAATACTAACTTATAATAGTGACGTTCTTGTTTTATCCTCGGTATCCGTCGCAATTAAGTTTCAATACAGTAACGCCCAAAGAAGTGTTTTTGCATGTAACATCGATGAAATTTCATTAGATCCCTTGCTTCTGAGATTTTTTGTCCATGTGTAACAAGTAATAGTATCTTTTGTCTGTTTGGCTTTCGAATGACCTTCTTAAACTGTGAAGTTGTATAAGTACAACTGCCTAGAATAATAGACGGCCTGATCGAGAACCCGAGGAAGAACCATATTTTTTTGGCAATCAAATGTTAATTTGATTGCGTTTTTTTCCGAAAATTGTAGCATTTCAATAAATGCTTTTGCTTTTAATTTATGTTCTCTCAATCTGCATATTAGTTTGGTGTTCATTTGCCCAGTTGATATTAAAATTAGTAACAAAGATTTTGCAAAACTATTCATATTTTACAGGCAAGTCTGGATCCTACTTACAATAGGTTTTCCACAAATGCCTGATACTACAATCGTTGGGCATATATTGACGTTGTGATCTTTATCTGCCATAGTGTGAGTAGACATTTTGGCAAAGTGCTTAGACCAGCTTTGATTTTGCTTACTAAGTGCAAGATGGCTTTACCATTTTCACTTTGTAACTACTTATTCTCTCGCAACCTCCATCAATGTAGGCGATTGAATGTAACGCTTTTTGTAATGCAATTAGAGACTCGAATTGAAAACCTATCAATTTCTTGCTAAAAAGTCCTAATGAGAAAACTGGTCCAAAAATGACTTTCTCCTTAGTACGCAAAATCAAAGGTAGTGTTGATATTAAATTTCTATCTCTGCTGTCTATCGTATTGATATAATTCAGTACCTGTTGCGGTATTAGACAAATGAGTAGTTGTTAAAAATGGTCGCTAGTATTTTATGTTTTCTTTTATTTTGCTTTATAGATAGTAAAGTTTCTTATGGAATTTAAAAAAAAATTATAGCATAAATGAAGATAAATCAACGAAAAATAAATATCTATAATCAATTTAATGGTTTTAATTAAACAAAACAACGATTTATTTACTTATATTTTATAAATTTATCTACAATTAACTTATGATATGATTTAGTGGCCTAGATGAACGTCGAAATTCAAATTTCAAAAGGAGCTTGGCCATACACTAATCACAGCGGGATTAACTAATGAAAATTTAGGGCTCATATAAACTTAAGTTATGTCACGTGATCGCAATTATAATTGTAATCTCCGCGTTTCTAAACAGGCTGGGAATTTAGAGGAATATGAGCCGTCGCTTGTTTGTTAGTGTGTCGAAAACTTTCGGGACACAGATTTATCATAAATTAGACCTTTTGGGTTTATTGTTAATCTATATAGGAGAAATAGATAATCTTCTTTCTCTATAACTATTCTATAGTGGAAAATATGATCCACAAGCCACAATGAATATAGAGAACATGACGAAGACACTATAATAATATTTCCAACGGTTCTAACTATGAATATTTTCCTTTATTTTCCTTTATTTTTCTTTATTTTCCTTTATTTTCCTTTATTTTCCTTTATTTTCCTTTATTTTCCTTTATTTTCCTTTATTTTCCTTTATTTTCCTTTATTTTCCTTTATTTTCCTTTATTTTCCTTTATTTTCCTTTATTTTCCTTTATTTTCCTTTATTTTCCTTTATTTTCCTTTATTTTCCTTTATTTTCCTTTATTTTCCTTTATTTTCCTTTATTTTCCTTTATTTTCCTTTATTTTCCTTTATTTTCCTTTATTTTCCTTTATTTTCCTTTATTTTCCTTTATTTTCCTTTATTTTCCTTTATTTTCCTTTATTTTCCTTTATTTTCCTTTATTTTCCTTTATTTTCCTTTATTTTCCTTTATTTTCCTTTATTTTCCTTTATTTTCCTTTATTTTCCTTTATTTTCCTTTATTTTCCTTTATTTTCCTTTATTTTCCTTTATTTTCCTTTATTTTCCTTTATTTTCCTTTATTTTCCTTTATTTTCCTTTATTTTCCTTTATTTTCCTTTATTTTCCTTTATTTTCCTTTATTTTCCTTTATTTTCCTTTATTTTCCTTTATTTTCCTTTATTTTCCTTTATTTTCCTTTATTTTCCTTTATTTTCCTTTATTTTCCTTTATTTTCCTTTATTTTCCTTTATTTTCCTTTATTTTCCTTTATTTTCCTTTATTTTCCTTTATTTTCCTTTATTTTCCTTTATTTTCCTTTATTTTCCTTTATTTTCCTTTATTTTCCTTTATTTTCCTTTATTTTCCTTTATTTTCCTTTATTTTCCTTTATTTTCCTTTATTTTCCTTTATTTTCCTTTATTTTCCTTTATTTTCCTTTATTTTCCTTTATTTTCCTTTACTTTCCTTTATTTTCCTTTATTTTCCTTTATTTTCCTTTATTTTCCTTTATTTTCCTTTATTTTCCTTTATTTTCCTTTATTTTCCTTTATTTTCCTTTATTTTCCTTTATTTTCCTTTATTTTCCTTTATTTTCCTTTATTTTCCTTTATTTTCCTTTATTTTCCTTTATTTTCCTTTATTTTCCTTTATTTTCCTTTATTTTCCTTTATTTTCCTTTATTTTCCTTTATTTTCCTTTATTTTCCTTTATTTTCCTTTATTTTCCTTTATTTTCCTTTATTTTCCTTTATTTTCCTTTATTTTCCTTTATTTTCCTTTATTTTCCTTTATTTTCCTTTATTTTCCTTTATTTTCCTTTATTTTCCTTTATTTTCCTTTATTTTCCTTTATTTTCCTTTATTTTCCTTTATTTTCCTTTATTTTCCTTTATTTTCCTTTATTTTCCTTTATTTTCCTTTATTTTCCTTTATTTTCCTTTATTTTCCTTTATTTTCCTTTATTTTCCTTTATTTTCCTTTATTTTATTTTCCTTTATTTTCCTTTATTTTCTTATATTTTTCTTTATTTTTCTTTATTTTTAATTATTATATAGTAAATAATTTATATTTTAAAATTTGATTCACACACTAGCAATAAAATGACTCCCCTAAATTAATTAAATCTCTACTACAAGCACAGCATCAGACGGCTTAACCCTTTCAACCCCCTCACCACCACCTAACAACCGATTTACTCGCGCCACCGACTATAATCTATTACTTTCCCAATCTTCAACTGTTCCCCAAGATAGATTGATTGATGGATGATTGCCATTATCGTGTCCCCGAAAACCCACCCAAAACCCTTCAGCGCCTCCTCCCACGCGCTGCTATCAACGAGATGCTCATTGTAATCGAAAAGTGCGAATTGAAGAGGGTCGAAGAATGGGTAGCGGTTTGGGGGATGGGAGGCGGCGAAAGTAAGGGGTAGTTAATGAACTCAAACAAATCGGGGACGGTGAAAAATAATTATTTTCTAAATTTCCGCGAATCTGGACAAACATTATTGAGATGAATTTTGCGTTGTGAGTGAGCTACTGTTACACTCTGTTAATAGAAATAATTTTTCATTTATTCACCTAATATTAAAATTTGATGTACAGTGGACGAAAGTGAAGTATGAATACCAAAATTTAATGGTATAATTTAGATTTTATGTCACAGTCGTTCGCCAGTAAATAAACACTGAGAGAAAATCGGATTTGTGAAGTCTAAAATGTTATAAGGAATTTCTGATATAAAATTGTATTTATATGCGCGCCAGTAATACTTTGCGATTGAATGGTTTTTAAAAACAGTAATAGCTTTAAATTTGTGGAACGGTAAGGTAGCACCACATATCATATG
The DNA here is from genome assembly GCA_927349885.1 of Psylliodes chrysocephalus. Lineage (NCBI taxonomy): Eukaryota > Metazoa > Arthropoda > Insecta > Coleoptera > Chrysomelidae > Psylliodes > Psylliodes chrysocephalus. The sequence continues at coordinate 506,063 of OV651821.1, read as the reverse complement.
CACAATGCGTGCGCATGCAACTCCGCGCTTGGGTGCTCTGAAGTCTGTTTTACAACAGCAAAATTGTATTAAAATGTAAAGCACATTGATTAATTTAATAACATCTCGTTCAATAATACACAAATAGTGTTGTTTCAAAAATTTAAATTCATATATTACAACAAACTAAAAAAAACATGCCTTCATTTAGTTATTTGTACTATGTAAAGATGGCTTTCTGTCCGCTGCATGACTGCTGGCTGCCCGCTATAGCGGGCCCCGCGCGTGCTGTCAACAAATAACATCAAAATCAAACAAATGTGTGGTTATGTTATGGTTTTGGTTGTTGAAGAAAACATGTGAGTGGAACAACTTTTATTTATTTTCTTAGATATATTATTTAGGATTATTTAAAATCAAGTAAAGGTATTTTGATGCTTTAACATGTCTTTACCAGGCAAAATACATTATAAACGCATAATTTCTAATTGTTATAGTACATTTTATGAGGCTTATTTCAAACGTAAATTTTAAGAACAAACATTTTTAAATTTCCTTCTGATATTGATCAAAGAAAGGAATGGTGTCGTATTTTAAACATTTCACTTATTCCACTTACAACAAATCATTATACATTATGTGAAAATCATATTTTGATACAAAATCCTTTACAAACACAAATCGTTCAAGACTGCTAAAAGATTTGCTTTGCCTTGCTTTAGCATCCTCAAAACCAGATACATATAGATAGTAGCACTTAGTAATATTGTTATCACACCTCCAAACAGAGTTCTGTGAAGATAAAGTTCATTTTAATATATACAAAATTAATAAATGAAGCAGAATTTCAGTCAATTCACCAGTTATGTTGCAGGGTTTATTAAGAAACGTAATAGTTTTGACTGTAAAGAGTGTAAAGTTAATTTACAAACATGTAAGAAGACCATCGATACTTTTACTTATTTTAAAGAAAATTATGATAAAAGACGTTTTATTTATGTACAAAGAAATTCAATTTCTTTCAAAAATTCATGAAATAGTTTTACCACTTTTGGGTCATATTGACAACATAATTCAAAAAATTAAACTTTTTTTGCCAGACCATATTGATTTTAAATGGTTTACATCACAGGTGACTCGTGGCCTAGTCTATGAGGAGACTACTTTTAAAATATATACTTAATAAAAATATATGTCTAAGAATACAAAAAGCAGAAATATTACATTATATTCTAATAGAAATATATTGATATGAATATGAGAATTTAGATGTATAATTTATTTGTAATACCCAGTATAGCTAGCTCAGCAATTATATATTTTATAATGAAAACTTATATTTGAATTAGAATTTTGGGTTGGGTTCACTCACTTATATTTCTTACTATCAATAATTTAGATAATCAAAAGAAAGGAAAAATAAAAAAAAAAAACAAAAATAAACTCACCTATAAAATTTTCAATTCCAAATATTAATTTACCTCTATCCTCTCTATGTTTGGTTTGATCACAAATCTTCTAATTTTGATTCTAAAAAAAATAATAAAAATATTAATTTAGAATATTAACTTTCTTATCTACTACTTCTTCTTCTCAGCCCTGTCTGCCCGTTTAGTCTGCCCGTTCTTCTCACTACTATTTATGCTCCCACCATTCTGCCTCCTGCCTTATTACTGCTATCTCGCCTTACTAGTTTTCGTTTACTCTTCTTAATTTAAATAAAAAAATTTCTTTTACCTTATTTTTTATGTTCTTTATTTAATTCTCCTTTTCATTAACAACATATTTCCATTTCTCTTATCTATTACACAAATCAACAATCTACTATACAAAATCCTTCCTGGCAATCTTACAAAATTCTCGTTGACAATTCCCCCTGACAATCCACAATTAATTTCTAAAAACTTCCCAATTGACTTTTCCCCAAAACATTGATTTTCATTTCTATTTTCAAAACCAAACATAGAGTGTTTCTTTTTTGTTAACCAAATTCCGTCATAAAATATTTGTATAAAGTATATAGGGTGAGCCAGCCTCCTCGCAGACTAGGCCACGAGCCGTCTCTGGTTTACATATTTGAAGTACATAAAACAGACGTCCTTTCTCATTTAGTTAAAACTTGTCTACTATTAATAATAAGAAAGTATAATGATAGTATGAGGGCTGCTGCAATGTCTAAAAGACAAACAAAATGATTTGAAGTTACTGCATTTAATTTTTTTCTGTTTCAGTTTATATATATATGGTTGCTTTTGTCTTATTTCCTAAGATTCAAGAAGAATTTGTTGTTTTGTTTTTTGTTTATTTTAAAAATTTATTTACTTAGGCATTAGTTTTCATATCAAGTAAATTAATTACTTGTTGTGCAATTTCTAATTTTTGTTAGCCAAAGATAGTTAACGTACCGAAATAGTAATGTAATGTTTGTGATATTAGAGTAACTTAAAGAATCATTTATAAGACGTCAAACGTCCGGGAGCGCCATAGTAAATAATAATAATAATAATAATAGACATTCTTGCTTCGCATAAGCTTACTTTTGTATGGGGGTGAAGTGCATGAAAAATAATTTTTTGTATTGCCATCTCTTTGATATATTTTTTTATTTATTTTTTTTGGGAATTTTTGGTAAATATAATTATATAAAACTTTGTATGATATTTATTTTATCCCTCATAATTATATGTCAAATAATTTTTATTGGGCATTTCATAATTGTTACAAACAGCTAATAAAAAAGGAAAATTTTAATTTTAATGAAGAGGAAAATTTACTTAAGCAATTATCTTTTTCTAAACAATACGAAATAGAGCCATAAATATTTCTATAGTTTAATTTTACTTTTCAGTATATGAAAAATATGTACCTTTAGGTAAAAGTAAAATGTCCGTTTTTCTGGAGCCACTATTCCGAAATTTGATATAATTATTTTCTCAATTTTTAAAATCTTTATAAAAACAAAATTTTGCGATTTATTGCCATCAAAATTTGATAAAATTTTGAAAAAGTGGCTCCAGAGGAACATATTTTAGCTACACGTACATGTTTTTTATTTCACTAAAAATTAAAAAAATTACAACCAAAATTTTGTATGACTATATTTCGTATTAGTTAGAAAATAGTTGCAAAAGTAAATTCTCCTTTAAAAAAACCCGCCAATTTTCAAATTAAATATAAAATTAAAAAGTTCTACTCCTCCCCCCCCCCCCACAGGTCGCTGCAAGCAAACATGTTGCCAAATTTCTACAAAGAAACGGCAACTCTTAATAATCATTCCTCCATGGGTAGCACTCTACAGAGATATTTAAGAATACAATTAAAAAAAAAAAAATAAAACTTTTAAGTTCTTCACACTGCATACCATCGTAAAAACGAAAAATTATGGCCTTCATCAGGTATAATAATTGGAATTGTTAATGTATTAATTACAGTATAAAAACTGTCAGTTGCATACAATAAAAAAAATCTTATAAAATAGATAAAATTAGTTCAGTGAACTCAATACTGTAATAATAATTATTGACTAGGCAAATCTGAGGTCAAGTTAATTAAAGAATTTAAATCTTAATGTCAGCTACTACCGTAATTTGAGACATTCTACTTTTAATAGTGTAAATATTTATTAAAAGAAACCGTAATTTTTATTAAATTAAAAGATATATGCTATAAAGGACAACATATTTGGCAATTTGGGATTATATAATTTAAGAAGCATACATGAAGTTATTGAGGAAGAATAATTATTGTAAATATTTTATCAAAACACAACCGGAATAAGTAGAAATAATTTAACTAATGTTAAAAAACTACTGATACGAATATTGTGATCTGGTTTGGTTCATTGAGTAGCAAAAAAGGGGTTTTTAGCAAATACAAGAAGGAAGAACCCAAAAATATATTTTACACGCGTCAAATGGTAACACGGTGAAAAAGAAAAAGTAGTAGACTTTACTTAGAGTGACCTAGGGTACCAGATTCTTAGAGAATGTTATAGTTATACATAATACAATTGTACTAGACTCGCAACGCCATTTCTGGATTTCGTCTAGCGTTGCTTGTGGCAACGTGGAGGCTTTGGAGACCTTACTTTAAATACACGCGTCGTTGAATACTTTTTCTAGTATTACGTTTTGATTATTAATCTAAAATTATAAAATTATTGATATTTATTTATCAAATTGGAAACGCTCGAAACATTTATAGGATAATAATTTCATTATATTGATAAATATTATGTCCTAAACACATTAACACCCTAAATCCTCGTATTGTGCGCTTTCAGAACTTGTAAAAAGATTAAAACTCGCTATTAAGCCTTTTTAATCCTCCAAGGTGACAATCCATTAACTTGAATAGGATTCTCTCTGATATTCGATACCCGAGTCTTAATACTTTCAAGTTTCCACTTAGTTGTTTGCTGCCCGTGGATGTTTTATATGGGATCGTAAGAAAAACTTTTCGCTACCACTTAGAGCTATTATTTTCCAATTATTTTCGTTTAAAATGGTCGGTCTTTCTTTCAGGTCTGAACTTTGTCAATTTTGTGGTCGATTTAGTTTTTTTTTCTGTTACGGGATAGATCAAGCACGATTATTTATTTATTTATTTATTTATTTACGTATTTCCAATACAAATTATATTTTAATATTAATTGATACAGTTAGTTATCAGACAATTTAAAATGGACAATTCAAATATAGACACAATCCTAAAATAACAAAAAAAGACAATTTAGAGAAAATATAAATATAACAATGTAAAACATAATTTTTCTATAAAAATTAAAATAATATTTTTTACAAAATCTAAATATTTCAAAAACCTTATTTTTAGTTTTTTTCTACTCCATCTAATCAATAAATAATAGTATAATTCGAGAATTGTTGTTGAGGACTTACTTTCTCGTGAGGCACTACAAATACTCACATTAAAAAAAAAAAAATTCTCAAAAATTTGCAAGGTAAGGTATAGTTAAAAGTTCAGTATTAGATAAATAAGGACTTCAACTATTAGAAAAAAATTAATTTTAGTCATAATCTAATAACTTTGTTTTTAACATTTGAGGCGAGAGGTGTGGCGAAAGGACCTCCTTAAATCACCCTAATTTGCGCAATGCAAATAGTGGCGTTACAAATTAGGTTGCGGGATACGAACTTTCCAATTATTGATATAAAATAAAGAGGAGATGCTATAAAGATACTTAAAAGTGCCCGCACTTTTACATTAACACTTTTATGACATATGTCAAACTTGAGCGAGTCAGTTTTGGTGTGAATAAATACCATTTTAATTCCGTCAATCTTTAAATATAAAATTATTACCTTCTAATTAACCAAAATAGTGTTTATGTCCTCTCTACTTTATTTTTTGTTCCAGTTTCTACAAAATAGTCGATACCTTTTCCGGAGTTTACTATGTATAGTGATGTCACAATAAAAGTTTACTAAAAAAATGTAACACTGTTCAATAAACAGATAAACAGATTAGACAACACTTTTTAACTCTTACATTAGTTGTATTATTTATTGAGGCATGTTAAAAACAAAACAATTATTACATTAACTAAAATATTCATTAATACTTGTAGTGAATGAAAATGGTATATTATTGATAAAAACAAACGATATTAGCGTTTTTACAAAGTTTTGAGCCAAACTTACAAATTATAAAATTCTCCATTTTAAATTACTACAAGTCACCACTAGTTAGTAGCAATTTGAAAGTATATACAATGAAGATTTGTATTCGAAAAGTCATATAGAGCAGTAATTTGAAACTATATACAACAAACCATGGCAAAGAAGGCCTTACTCTAAACTTATTCTGACTGACACCATTTCAGTTGTTTATGGTAGACCTTTATGGTAGATAGATTATAAATAGACTATAAATACCCAGAAAACTCATTAACATTATGCAGTTTCTATCCACTCATCCGAAGCCTCGGCAAAAATGAGCGACACCTGCAAATCGAGCCACAGATAGATAGAGAACCCGGGAGCTCTCTATTGTTAATTCAAGCGATTCGATGCCGATGAAAAATCAGTTTGGGGCTTATAGAGTGACGTTTCAATAATTGGTCCGCGATCGGCCGACCTCGACGCTTCGATAAACGCGGCGATGAGTAGTGGGCGTGGTTTACGATGAAGCGTTGATTTTTAACGGCTCTCGAAGTCAATTATTGAGACTGGTCTTTTTGTAAATGGCACGTGACGCGTTTTGCACTTGTTTAATGTCAATGCGGATATCTTTTGAGGATTTTTCGGATTTTCCGACATCCGAGAGGTGCAGGTGTCTATTATTTTAATTTTAAATAAATTTGAATATGGTAGAAGATAAAAGCTAGGTAGACATTTTTTAATTATATCAGAGCATTCGCTCTAATAATGCGACTTTAAAAACAAAATAAAATATGATTATTTTAAGGATTTAATCAAATAGCTTATTAATAACCAATTACAATCAAGTTGAAACCAATGGGCACGTTCAGTGAAATTCAAAAATATTTTTTTCTAATAAAAGCTAGCTCTAAATTTAATAATCTAAAAATATTTTTTTGAACTTTTCTTCTTTTCAAATTTTCCTACAACCTATTTTCAGTTTCGAGTTTTAAAAAGTACAAACTGGATTAAAAAAAGAATCTTTAGATAACTTTTGCAAGGTGGATTCTAACATGATTAATGATTTTTTTATACCGGGTGTTCAAATTAAAGTGTTACAGTTAAATACCGCCGAAAATATGCATTTTAGAAAAAAAAGTTTCAGACAAAAGTTTTATAGTTTTTTGGGTGAAACATTTTGACTAAATTCATTTTTTTATAGCTGACGATAATATGGTCATATCGAGGTGAACTGTTTTTTTAAATGGGAATCCCATTTTTCCTTACATATTCTTAAAGTACATAAAAAAATAAGAAACTTTTGAAGGAAATATTTTTTTATTGGACTTTTACTTTTTGAGTAACAGCTACTTGAAAATGTTGCTGCGCGAAAAAGAAGTTGGCCATATCATGGTTAGCTATAAAAAACGATTTTAGCCAAAAGTTTTTCCTTACAAAACTATAAAACTTTCGTCTGAAACGTTTTTTTTTTTATAAAAAGCGGTATATAGCTGTAACGCTTTAATTTGAACACCCGGTATAAATAATATAAAGTTTATTGGCTCTGAAATTCGCAACGTAAAGATGACAGTTAGTAAGTACACTTTCTAAGCTTCAAATATTTCTAGAATTATTGCATTCAAAGAAGTTTGTGTTTAATAATTATACAAAAATTATACAAACTCACGACTCAATATTGTTGACTTTTTAGATCTACCAAGGAAGTGCACTAGTATAATTTGGTTACCATTTCTAACATTAAAGCTAGAATTACCCCAGAATACAAAAAGTTTATAGCGTTAATCAGTAATAAATGAACAAAAGGAAAAGGTGGTATCTTGTAAATTCACAGAATATGGTGCTTTCGAAAGTAATTTCAATTCCTGTCAATAATAAAAAGCTCAAAATACTGTATTAAATGATTCTTTTACGATTCTATTTTTTTAAGGTGGGTGCAAACATAGTGTTACTCTCTTGTTGTGACTTCTGAACACCATCGAAGTGAATAACGTTCCATCACATCCGCATTGTGTTATAAGAAAAGGCCACTGTTATGAACAGTTTGAAGTTCTAATGATTTGAGGGTGTCGATTCTTTTTCGAATTAAAAACATTAAATGTATGCTTTTTATAAATAATAGTGAATGGATATATATCGAATTATATTTTCATGTTCAACTACAAATGTTGTTAGAGACATAATGGGCTTTTTTGCGCGGATTCTCCAAATTTTGAAAAAATAAGGAAGTTCAAATATTAGAATTTTATTTTTGATGATGATGAACAAGAACTAAATGATAATATGAAGCCAGGAAATATTTTTTGGAAGTTTTATATATTTATAATGAACTCAAATAAAAATAAGTTTTGTCGTTTTTTTTTATATTTATTTATTGTAGTGTGAACCATTCTTTGATAGAAGCGACTTTTTCCTTATCTACAGCCATACCATTCTTACTGACTATATGACTCAGGTAATCAACTTTATTTTGGAATAGCTGGCATTTCTTGGGGTTTAGCATTAGTTGGGCAGCTTGAAGTCTTTTAAAAACATCTTCTAAGTTCTTTAGATGTTCATCAAATGTTTTCCCCAAGACTAATAATGTCATCTAAATATACCAGGCACGTTTTCCATGATAACCCTCTCAATACATTTTCTTTTGTCTACTAGGTCTACTAGGTCCATTTCCACCTGCCAATATCCAGACTTTAGATCTAAAGTAGAAAATAGTTCACTCAAACTGTTGTTGTCGCTGTTATCGAAGAAAATGTTATACTTAGAATGGATGTAATGAACTTACATGGTTTCCAGTTAGACTTTAAGAAAAGAGTGATCAAAGTTGGTGGCGAAGAGGTATTCCTACATCCATATAGGGACAGTACCGTGCCAGTTGCTGTACAGGAGGATACGGTGGTACCTATACCTACCATTTCCATACTATTTATTATACTTTTCCAAGGTGTTGAGTTAAACGCATTTTCGATGTCTAAGGTAATCATTATGCATACTACGGGACTTACTTTTGATGTTTTCTGTTACCTCTTCTTCCTTTTCTAGAGCGTCGACTGTCGATCTTCCTGCATGAAACTCAAACTGGTTTTCATATAAGACTTTCTTTTCGTCTAGTTCTCTTTCAATTCTTATCATAATTAGCTTCTTCAGGAGCTTTTAAAAAGTGTTTAGTAGGCGTAAATTTGTTAAATTCGTTTACACTAAACACTTCTATTCTCAAATCGATGTAATAACGAAGAAAATAGAGAATCAAAACATTTTTACATAATATTTCAGTTAATAGCACTATTCCAAACTAGAAACTTTAGAAAGTACTGCATTTAAAATGAACGAAAATTGACAGATGACGTGACTTTTCATCCTTCAGTCGTAGAAAGATTTATTTATCATCCTTATTATTATAACAGAGAACTCTTACGACAAACGGGAGAAAATTTATATATTATTGGGAACTTGAGAATAACAACTGCAAGTGGAAAACCAACCTGGTAGCCAACCGATAGAAATAAAATACCTGACTTACTGGACTTTTTTATCACTAGAAAAATAACTGTAAACTTAATTAAAATAGAAGAAAACTTTGAATCAGAATTAGTCCCCGGTGTCAATGATACCAAGCGAAAATATAATCCAAAAAGAAATTAGACCTACACTGTGTAATAAAGACAGTAAAGTCTTATATATCTATTACTAGTGCTGTCTAAACTTTTCAAAAAACTTTTACTAAAAGGATTGAAATCCATAATAGACAGTATAAATATAATACCTGGCTACCAATTTGGATTTAGGAAGATTTCTGCTATTCATTAAGTCCACAAAATAGCGAATGAAATAGAAAAAACACTGAAAAACAGATCTATATCCGACTTTCTAGATGTAGTTCTGTAAATGATTTGAAATTATGAAATTCTAACATTTAAAAAGTAAATGTGATTATAAATGTCTTACATAGTGATTATTATCTATTAATGAGTAAACATTGTTTACATACACTATGAACAATATGGGTCCCAAATTTGAACCCCGAGGAACTCCCATATTAATATCTAATTTATCAGAATTAATAGTAATGATTATGTTGTCGTTTTATATTTAAAAAAAAATATTGCTTCCTAGAACGTAAAAAGGTTCAGATCCAATTTAAAACAGTGCCTCTGATTCCCTATTTCTCCAATATATTTAATTGCAACTCATGGTTTACACAATCGAATGCTTTACTGAGGTCACAGAAGATAGCAGCTGGGCATTCAGATTCCTCCAAATGGTGAATAATTTTATTGTAAAATGAAAGCATAGCAGTTGTTGTTGATTTTTCAGCACAAAATCCGTGCTGATTTCCTGTTATAATATTGTACCTTTTCAAGAAAGACAAAAGACGATAAAAAAAGGCATCGTCAAAGATTTTAGATAGATCACAGGAAATACCAACAGATCTATAGTTTTTTATTTGTCAACGTTCATTTTTCTTGTGCAATGGTAAAACTTTCCCCAGTTTTAAAGCTTGATGAAAACTGCCCATCTTAATGATAAGTTTACCAAATATGTTAAAGGTTTAGAGAGAACATCTAATACTTATTTTAGTACAAAACATGGTAAGACGTCGGTTACAGAAGATCTTTTGTTTTTAATTTTCCTAAGTAATAAATTTTATAATTCTGAGTGAGAAAATGGAGTGAAGAAGAAAGAATTTTTATTTGATGTGATTCCATCAATGTTACTAGTAGATTTTGTTTTTATTTTGTCGACCAATTGACCAGGAGCATATTATAAAAAAACTATTAAACTCTGTAGCTTCTTCCCGTGGACTATCTAATAACATCCCATATTTTAGTGATCGACTTGAAGCAGCAATTTCGGCATCTATCTTTTTTGTTTTTACAAGTTACAAGGTTACAAGTAAAATATAAATTTATGAAAATGCTCAAATGTGGCCATTTTTATGAGCGAAAATAAAAAAGTGAATTGTGCTCTTCATCTTGTAAGACTGTCTATGTCGGCCAGAGAAGACTTAGGATTGGGGACACTTCAAACTCATTTTGTCTGAAAAACACTCTTTTTCGATCTCAGACTTCAAATTTTTACACCACTGTGGTAAAAGCATTCGAATTGATCTCATTGAGTTTTCTGAAATTAATAAAGCCATCAACGATAGAGGTTTGTGTTAATGAACAATTGTAACCCAAATACAATTAACCCTTTCTTTCTCTCCATCCTGAGTGATAATTTGTCTAGTTGTATTTTAATAATTGTTATTGTTTCTTTATCCCATTACTTTTTTGTCTCGTAATTTTAATTTTATTAAGACTTTTCTCACCAATTCTGTAAAAGGTTTTTTAATTTATTGAATCTTTTTGTTAAGTTTGTTAGAGCTAAGGTTTTTATTCAACCCATACCACCCTACCTCTTTAACTAATCTTCTCCCTTCCAAGGGCTAGTTATTGATTTAATTCTAGTTCCTATTGTTAAGTCATTTTATTTCTTCATCTCAGTAACTATGAATATCTTTAATTATATTAATAATTTTGTTTCAACAACAGCTTTTCATTGCTAATTTCAGAAGATTCAAGCTATTTATGTATTAATTTTTGTTTTCCTTCATATTTCAGGTGTTATGTTGGCTAGCCAAATATCTAAACTGTCATCGAATTCTTCTTTAAGTGGTCTCTACTCTAGTGAGCAGATGATACTTTATTGTTAAATTTGACAATTTCTCTTGGTCTCTACTTTAAAGATCACACAGTCATTATTTTTCTCTTCTTACACAGACCTTTTAATTTCCTATCATGCTTGAAATATTTTCAACCACATACATTTTTATTTATTCCTACATTCTTAATATATTCGGTTTTTCACTCTAGGTAATATAGATTTAGCGATAATAATCTTCCATTTTTGCTTTAAATTTAATTCGTTAAAATAATTTGCTGGCGTAGTATTATTTTCTATTTTACAGTATAACTCCGAGTTGCAAATTCTATCTACCTACATCGTGTAGATTCATCTTATATTATGTCTTGACAAATCCTTTAATTATTTATTTTAAATTTGTCATAAGTCTACAACAAAAGTGTTAATGATCACAATATTGATGACCATATGCTGTTTTTGCATCACTGTGGAGCAATACCAAGTGACATGGACCATACGAGCTCCACACCGTCCAACTTTGGTAGTAGTGTTCAATTTTTTGACGATACTAATTGAATCCGTTCTTTTTAAGGTTATCATCAGTGATAGCGATATCTTTCACATCTTTTGTCCATATATTGGACCTACACTTTTAAAAGTTGCATTAAAGTCTGGGCGTCAACTTATTTTAGTACTATTTAAAAATCTCGGCCATTTTGAGTATTTCAGTTCTGGTTCTTACATTTCTTGTAATTTTTACGAATCTTTACCCTCAGCTCTAACCCATGATGAGGATTTCTGATTTTACATTAATATTTTTATCTTTTGCTCAGTACCAGATACTTCTTTTGAAGGATTTGTCTTATGTAATTGGAGTTATTTTAATTATAATTATTCAGCTTGATCCTAATATATAGATGAAGTTGCATTTTTAAAGGTATGTTACCATTTACAATTTTGAATTTTTTTTAACCTTATGTAACTTCCTTTTTGGTCCGAAGATGGCTCTCGAGCCGAAACCATTAAAGCAATAAAAAAACGTTTTATGTGATAATAATTTAAAGATTCTTATTTTTGCTTATAAATTTAAGAAATATACGAAATGTTAAAGATAAAATTTTATGTAATTAGACCTTCTGCCATCAATCACAACCATTTGTTGACGACCATGTATTTCAAAGCTAATTAGATCAACTGAATATGCTGTTAAAAGCACCTTTTAAGTTTACCCAAAGATTTATTAACCCATTTTGTACGGTATTTCCATTTTCACATGCTCCCCTTTAATTTCCGATAAATTAAACAAACAAAACGCTTTTTCAAAAGCTTCGTTCCTCTCGAACCGTAGCACCCAATTACAATTTCGCCTTCTTGATATCCCATTCAGTATTATAATTAAGTAATTCTTACTTTGTGTACACCCGCGATTACTTTAGAGCCTTCAATCGTGTCGAGGATTCGGTTTCAGTTTCTACCCTTAAATACATTTCATATCCGTCCTAAGGTTCATTGATAGTTGCGTGCTTAGGATCTATCTATGTGGCTTGGAAATTCGACGTGTCTAGACTTAGGCTGTTCGTTTATTAGTGCTATAAATTATTCAGTATATACGGAGTGGTGACAAATCTAATAAAAATAATAATAAATCGACTTTATTCATCATAACAGAAACAAAGTTACCATTTCAGATTAGTTGAACGTTTACCAATTATTCAATGGACGAAAAATGATATTTCTAAGAAATTTACCTTCGACGATACAGTGATAAAAGTAGAATTATTAAGTCATAAACATTCATAATAAAAATTTGTGAATTGAATAGGAAAACCAGGAAAAGGAGGAATTTAAACCCTTCCCAGGCAGCACACTTTGGTATAAATTACGTATTTTTTTAGGTACTACCATACGTGTGAATACGGTTGATGTACTACCAAATATATTCGTGAAAATGTCCGCCTTATAAACGTCGATTACTAAGAATTTATCCACCTATAATTAAACGTTTTTACTATACGTCTATATTAGATTTATAGTTGTAGTATATTTATACGAATTTACTTTGGTATAAAATACGTTTTTTTATGTACTATAATATACGTATGGATACTGTTGATATGCTACCCAATATATACGTGAATATGTCCGCCCTATAAACGTATATTTTTTTATTTTTTATACGTCTAACATTACTACTTTATCTACGTTTAATTATCCTGTTTTACTATACGTCTATATTAGATATATTTGTATGATTTTTATTAATGTGTAAAATGCGTCTACCTGATATTGTTTTAAATGTATTTCAAACACAAATTAAATAAAGTGATCAAAACAAAATTTCTAAAAGAGGCCATGGAATAATGTTAACATTTCTTAAATGATAGTTTGGATTTTATCCATAGCAGGTGTGTATACACCAGAAATAGACATTACTCGTGTTTCTATTTTGGTTGTAATTTGCCTAAATATTTAGAAAATGTTTTTGATCACTTGTTATATGTACAGAACAATATTTAATTAAAAAAAAAGTAAACAATAAAATACTAAAAAATAAATAAATACAAAAAAATAAACATTAAAATACTAAATAACAAACTAAACGAAACTTTTCTTTAACTAACAAAAAATATATATGAAAATTAAAATCTTAGCTTAACACTTTGGATGTGTTGTGTTCTAGACGGGCCTTAGCTAACTTAAGCTAATCTTGCATGGCACACCTAATCGTTCGGTCGGTTAAGTCGCTTGGTTCACCCCCATTCCTATAACCAAAATATAACTCAATTTCAGGTGAAATATTTTCTAAAAGCTCCGAAGTTAAATTTGTATTATTTTCTTGGAAATTATTATAAATAATAGAATCAGATGATATATTAATGTCCGAAGCCTTATTAATGTTATCTTTATTGGGAATAAAAAAAAATTGATTTGACTTTAAAGCATCTTAAACATTTTACGCTATTTTTCTACGTAGATGACGCAGAAAAATATTTTAGACATTTTATTGAATAAAAAACAACTGACCAAAAAAAAAGGAAAATAAGTATGCTTGGAATAACTAGGTAACCTAAAAAATACGTATAAAAATAAAAGAAACAAAAGTAAGGTTATGTTTTGAAGTTTCTATAAGCATTTAAAACACTGTACGTACCTATAAAACAGTAGTTGTTGTAAAATGCAACAATTATTAAAGGAGTAGCTAAATTAAAACATTAATAGAAACTTACCTATGCTTTTAATCAATATCGTAAAAGCCCAGGACGCCAAAGCAACAAAACGTGTACACAAATGAAAATGGACGAACCGATGAACATGCTCCCACAAACCATTCCCTACACTGAACATGAACAATAATACTACACATACGCATGAGTAGAAATGAGAAAAGACCGTACCACTAGTACGTCATCCTCCATCCGCCATCTAAAAATAGTTCTATTTGTATGGGGAATTTGTTATAAATATTACAGGTAATATAATTAAAAAAAATATGGATGTAATGTAAATAAATATATCTATAAGCTTTTAATTTAAATAAACCTAAATATATACATATTATTTACTTCTGTCTACTAGTTCATCGTAAACTGGTATTATGCGTTTAATGTGACTTATATTTAAACGTAGAATAATATAGGTATATTAACTCGTATCGACAAACAAAAGCGTTTAATTTATCTGTTAAAAAACGTTAAGTATAAAAATGGTAGATGATAAACGTTTAAAAAATCAACCAAAATGAAATTTAAACGGGAATTATAAACGAAGAAAACATATTGTAATATAATGTAAATTTATACGAATTTAATTTAAATAAACCTAAACGTATATTTAGGCCCACTGTATATAAATAGTTCATCGCAAATTAAAAATAGTCGTATATTGTTAACTATATTTAAACGTAGAAAAATTTACAATTATATACCATAGGATGTATATAAAAAACGTATAATATATCGTTTAAAACACGGTATGTATAATAATCGTAAACTGTAAACGTATACGGAATCAACCAATACCAAAATTAAACGAGTATTACGTATAAAATACGTTAGTTATACTAATGTGTGCTGCCTGGGTTCCTCTACCACCCTATATTTTTTTTCGAAAAGGAGCTGTTTTTTATGCTTAAAACCAAATTACAACAGCCGAATGTGTAAATCTTTTATAAAATGTTTAATATGTTCAGGAAAACTTTATCCAATCATGTGCCCTTATTAATTATGCCATTTTTTAAAAACTGGCTTCTAAAGAAACTGTAACATGTAACATTCAAATAAATTCACATAGTCTTTTGTAGGATTTGAAGCCAGTGTATCTCTTACCACAAAATTGATCGCAAATTATTGCGAACGCTTTAGACACCTACGCTACCGAACCGATTAATGCAGAAGATAAAGTGATCAATGAGGTTAAATCCCAATTCTTATCATTTCTATTCCTAAAACCTATATTGTTGCTATACTTGTTTTCTTTGTTCTAGTATTTAAAATATATTAAAATTAATACCATTGTCCCTTAATACATGATTCCATATTAAGTAAAATACATATACTACAACATTTTGATGCGAAGATATTTTAGGCCTTAAATACCAAACCAAAGATCATTTCTAATGATTAGCTCAACTAAACTTAAACTCTTAAACAATTTGAGGAAGGTAGGTACGAAAGTTTGGAGTATTCGGAAACTTGCTTTTGGTGCTATGTGTTTATAATATTGGTTAACCCCTATTTCCCGAAATGAAAATCGATATAATATTGTAAATATATTTCAGGATCAGTTACAGTATATGTAATTCGGTTTTTTTTTTTTAATTAAGAATGCTTATAAAAGTCACTGTGTGTGGCAATAATGACAAATGGCACTGTCAAAGTATACGACCAAGTTCCGTATCGTTTATTGATTAAATTCCAGTTAACAAAAACCAAATTTGTTTTATTTTTCCTTTTAATATATTTCACTTAGTTTAAAAAAAAATCGTTTTTCTACGAACTCTTACAAAAAGACATCTTTCGCCACAGGATACTTTCAGCGAAACTTGATTTGTTACATATTTTCATATATCAGTCGCCTCGTATAATATTTTGGCAGCTTATAATTATTAATAATAAAATAAAAAGATGCTCATTAAATTCTATATGCGTTTTTACCTAAACTTTAATGAATTAAAGATAAAATAAAAATGTATAAAAATAGTGCAAATTAAACCAATCTACGTCTAGTTTCCTGGTTTTCATTTATTTATTTGAAGTTTTATCACTTTTGAGAACTGTCAGTTTCAGTTCGTCCTAAATTTAACACATTTTCATGATGTCTGAGTCAGAAAGCGATTGTACTCCCCCAGAAATTATTTTTAAAGCTGAAGAAACCTCTTCAGATTTATTACCGGCCAAATCAAAAAAGAGATATGAAGAAATTTATATCAAATTTTTGGACTGGAGAGAAAAAAATAAAGTGAAATCATTTTCGGAAACTGTACTACTAGCATACTTTGGAGAAATATGTTCAAATTTTAAACCGTCGACGTTTATTTATTCAATGCTAATAACTACACTCTCTGTTAAAAATGATGTCGATATTAGTAAATATCCAAAGTTACGTTCGCTTTTGAAAAGAAAATCTGATGGTTTTTAAAAGCCAAAAATCCAAAATTTTTTCGCCTGAAGACATAAAGACTTTCCTAAAGAATGCACCTGACTATAAATATTTAATAACAAAGGTAACGGAATTATTATTTTTATTTTAACAAATACTTAATACATAACTACTAATATTTGTAGGTAGCATTAGTTTTTGGATTATCTGGCGCTTGTCGTTGCCACGAACTAAAAGATTTAACAATAAGCGATGTAAAGGATACTGGAAGTATTCTGTTAGTTAAAATCCGTAATACAAAAACAAAAGTTCCGCGTTCTTTTCATATTTCTGGACCCTTCTATGATATTTCTAAAAAATATATGAGCCTACGTCCCGCAAACATGGATCAAATTAATTCAGGATTCTTTATTAACTATCAGAATGGAAAGTGTAGTAGACAGGTTGTTGGAATTAATAAAATCAGTAAATTTCCTAACGAAATTGCTTAGTTTTTAACGCTTCCGAATCCTCAAGATTACACTGGACACTGTTTCCGCAGAACATCTGTAACGCTATTAGTGGATGCAGGAGGTGACTTGATTCTGTTAAAAAAGCACGGTGGTTGGAAATCTAGTAGTGTTGCGGAAGGATATGTTGATGAATCCACGAACAGTAAAAACCAAATACAAACCAAAATTTTACAATCTGTACAAAATAAGGAAACTACTAGTTCATCCGATTATGGCGCATCGTCATCTGAAATGACATTTAACAGTAGAACAAATATGTCGGCATCTACCTCAATAAATAAAAAGCTTGAGTGTGATACCCCCATAATTTTGAACAATTGTTCAAATATAACAATAAATCAATATTTAAATAATAAATAATATTTCTGAAATATTTAATTGTTGGTTAATTTTTTGTTATTCCTAACACAAAATAAAGCATTTGCTAACGTTTGTTTATTTTTTCATTTTAGTAGGTACCTACATGCCATAATAGAGTTCGTAGAAAAAGTATAGTGTTTTACTCGTTGAAAATCATTTTTTGAAAAATGTTATTTTCGTCACTCGTGAAACAATATACTATTTCATTACGTGCATTACCCTGTATGCGTTTTCTTTTAATTTTATATAAACTTCAATTTTAAAGCAACATTTAAATATTTATATCCACCTTATACAAAATTTATTATTATTTCCTGTGTCGGAAAATGGGTGCAAAATTTTGTAATTCAAAGGTTTTGTAATAAGAAACGGTTTTAAAGAATGACAACTTTATTTTTTATTTGATCATCCATCTCATAATTTTTACTACTATAATAACATAGTATGACGGTAAGATTTTCTAACATTCTTACCCCTTTGCAAATATTTATATTCCGCAACAAAATAATAATAATGATAATATTAACGGGGTGGTAGAGCCTCTGCCTGTGGATCCAAGGGTCCCAGGTTCGAATCCCACCATTGGCCGGAATTTTTTCATTTAATTTAATTATTTAAAATTAATTATAATGCCTTGGTAGGATTCCCCACTCGACCATTCACTGTTGGGTTCTAATTAACAGTGCTGTTCCTAAAGTGGTGCTGGGAAACAGTTACAACGCCTACACAGAACACGAGGCGAAATAACCTTAGCAGTTGAAGCCGATGACACAAAACAAAATGATAATATTTACAAACTACACTAAAAATGAAACCGTGCTGGAATTTTTATTTCTCGTTTCGCTCGACTGGTATGGTTTGGAATTTTCTTTCATTCCATCGCGGTTTTCTGCTGATTTTTCTTGTATTTTCTGTTCATTCACATTATTTTCTTGTTTTTTTTTTGTAGAACAGATATTCCTAATGGATAAATCCGCTGTACTAGTCTTATGACTTCTCCATTAGCAAGTTTAACTTGAGCAACCCTGGGGATACCATCTTTTCCTATATGAATTTCTTTAATTTTCCCCAAAGGCCAAAATATTCATTTTAGGTTATCTATTTCGACTAGAACTATATCTCCTACTACTTCCTTTGAGCACTCTAAACCAATTTAGCCAGGTATTCCCTTTTGAAACGTATTCTTAAATTATCTCTGAGGGTTTGCAAATATTTATATCTCTTTACCATACCTTTTCTATCAATCTTATCTAAATCTGGTGTTTTGGTAACAGTGATATCTTAAAGAAAACTAAAGAGGGAAAGTGAAATTAACACATCATCGTCTTCGTTGGTAATATAGGTTAAAGATCGTGCATTAACTAGCGCTTCACAGTCGCATGGAAGTGTTATTAATTCTTCATAATTTGAACTAGCTCTTCGTAATTTTTTCCGCTAATAGCTTTTTCACTAATCTGATCAGTCATTCCCACCATCCTCTCCACCAAGGAGCTGCTGGTACATTAAATTTCCAACTAATTCTTTATACACTGCTAAAACTTAAAATATGATTCCAGTTTAGAATTTTAATCTATTATTGATACCCATAAAATTTGTCCCGTTGTCTGAATAGATAGCTGAGATTCTGCCTCTTCGTGCTATAAATCTTCTTAAAGCCATTAAAAAACAATCTGTAAATAATGATCTTACTAATTCTAAATGTATAGCACGAGAAACACTGCGTGTAAATAAAAGTATCCAAACCTTTTAATTTTCTTTAATATACAGTGACCCTGCAAGATCCACTCCTGTTACATTAAAAGCTTTACCAATTTTAAATCTATCAATAGGGAGAGGTGCTTCTTGAACTTGGATAGGTTTAGACTGATGTCTCTTACAAATAACACATTTGGACAATATTTTCTTTAAAGTTTTCTTGCCCTGTAATATCCAGAACTTTTCCCTTAAAATTTGAAGTAAAGTTTAAACTTCAATATGTTTTAAAATTCTATGCTGTTCTTTGATCATTTCATCGACAATTTCGTGATCAATATTGTTGGCTACGTTAATAATTATATTTTTTAGGTTTGCATTGATTTAGGCGCAGCCACTGCTTAAAATTTTCTTTTTAGCTTCCATACACAAAAAGTTTAATTACCTTTTCTGTAAAATAGATAAATAAGAGTTACGTCTTTTCTGAGACGATTTGTAAATGTTTGTAAATTTTTGTAAAAGTTCATAAAAGTTTTTTTATTATTTGTAAATATGTGTATATGTTTGTATATATTTGTAAATATATAATAAAAGACTCTATTCTCTCAATATTTCTAACTATGTCAATAATTCTATTTTTTAGGTTTGTATTGATTTAGGCGCAGCTACGCCACTGCATAGAATTTCCTTTTTAGTTTCCATAAACAAAAAATTTAATTACCTCTTCTGTAACATAGCTAAATAAGAGTTACGTCTTTCCTGAGATGATTTGTAAATGTTTGTAAATTTTTGTAAAAGTTTTTTTATTATTTGTAAATATGTATATATGTTCGTATATATTTGTAAATATATGTTAAAGAGACTATTCTCTCAATATTCCTGACTACGTTAATAATAATTTTTTTTAGTTTTGTATTGATTTAAGCGTAGCTACGCCACTGCTTAGAATTTCCTTTTTAGCTTAACCAAAAAGTAATTAGCGGGGACATCGATTAACTTCTTTTGAAGCGACTTCTAAAAGAAAACTTTATACCGATGAAACAAGGGCAACATTACTGCCGCGCATCTCTATAAAGAACGAGTTGAAACTTGTCATAAGCTCTAAACTACCTCACATTAATTAATATTGTATGGTTGCCTGCTGCTTTTGAAGGTAATGCACTTTTGTGTTGAGAACAGAGCGCTCTAGTTTACTTGCGGCTTTAATTACTTATTGTTATTGTTTGCTTTCATTTTTGTGTCTAATTGTTTTGTTTCTTGAAATAATTTCCACGGTTGTAAGACAGTTATCGCCTTTGTTAAATTGATAAATGTAATATTTCAAGTATTTAGTAATGTATTAACTGTTATTTTACTATTTGTAGTATTTAATTATAGTATTTTCTATCTAAACAACATTCTGTTTAGTGGAAAATTGTATTATCAGGAAATTAAACGATCTTGACATTTTTAGAAATTAAAATATACAAAAGTTAATATACAGAACATATTAAAATAAAGTAGTATACAGGATGTTAGCAAATTTATTAGAATTAATACCTTCATTGTTACTAAAATTTAGACTTTATAGTTATGGGGTTTACTTCAAGCATTCTTGCAAATAAGTATTCGCCCACAAGAACGAGATGTTTTAAGATTCTTGTGGTGGAAAAACTCTCATATAAATGAAATAAAAATATACCGTCATTGTAAGGTAGTTTTTGGTCTCACATGTAGTCCTTTTCTTTTGAGCGCTATCATTAATTACCATTTAGACAATGCAAAGGAGAAAATCTGATGTATCCAACACATGACTTTCCTATTGCAGCACCTCTATAAATGTTTAGATGATGATAAATATATACATTTTCCACATACATCTACCTCGAAACATTTTTCTATAGATATTCATTGAAAACGAAAATACTAAAAAAATTAAAATTTAGCATTTTTTCTACAATTTTTCCATTACGGTCCATTTTAGAAAAATCATGTATTGTATAAACAAAAATTATAGAGATCGATATCGCAAACAACTTTTATTTCAAAAATTTTCATAACAATCAGAATTTTGCACATTTTGTCAAATTTCTCGAATACGGACCATTTTAGGAAAATTTTGTATGGAACAAAAATTATAGATAAAAATATAAGAAGTAACTTTTATTTAAAGAATTTTCTTCCCCAAACATAAATAACAGATATATTCCATAAAATATAAAAATGACCACCTATAAAGTACCCCCCCAGATGTTCCGACTTTGTCCAAAATCTAATTATTTCACGTCAGGCCGAAATAAGACTTAAGTTTAAAATTTAATGTTTTTTCTTTATCCGTTTTTGAGTTTTCTTCAAATTTCGAAATTTACACATTTTCTTAAATATCTCGAATACGGTCCATTTTAGAGAAATTATGTATAGGACAAAAATTATAGAGAATTATATTACAAATAACTTTTGTTTGAACAATTTTTATAAAAAAATATTTTTTTACATTTTGTCAAATTTCTCGAATACGGACCATTTTGGGAAAATTTTGTATAGAACAAAAATTATAGATAAAAATATAAGAAGTAACTTTTATTTAAAGAATTTTCTTCCCCAAACGTAAATAACAGATATATTCCATAAAATATAAAAATGACCACCTATAAAGTACCCCCCAGATGTTCCGACTCTGCCCAAAATCTAAATCAGCTCATTGGACGCTAGAACAAAGCTTAAGTTTAAAATTTGATGTTTTTCTGTGTATCGGTTCATGAGTTATGGGACACACACACACACACACACACACACACACACACACACACACACACACACACACACACACACACACACACACACACACACACACACACACACACACACACACACACACACACACACACACACACACACACACACACACACACACACACACACACACACACACACACACACACACACACACACACACACACACACACACACACACACACACACACACACACACACACACACACACACACACACACACACACACACACACACACACACACACACACACACACACACACACACACACACACACACACACACACACACACACACACACACACACACACACACACACACACACACACACACACACACACACACACACACACACACACACACACACACACACACACACACACACACACACACACGCACACGCACACGCACACGCACACAGACATCATCGCGAAAATAGTCATAACGGATTCAGGGGACCTCAAAACGTAAAAATCCTTCGTAAACTAGAGGTCGAAAAAAATAATGATTCCTATACTTTCCTTATCTGTATACAGATACGAAAGTAAAAATGGTAGAGACAGCTTTCATATTAAAAAATACATTTTATGTTGATAATTGAGTGAATAATTTTGATGTCTAAAGGAAAATTTAATCTTAGGGAATGGGTTTCTAATTTAGATAGTGACTTAGTCGAAACCAGCTCATGTGATATTGTTTCTCTTTTGGGCTTGTCTTGGAATATCAAAAGTGATACAATATATTGTAATATGTTAGAATTAGATAAACTTGTTAATATTCCAAAAACAAAGAGGGGATTACTTTTAGTTGCTCAAAGAGCTTTTGACCCTATTGGTGTTTGTAGTCCAGTAACACTAGTTTCTAAATTAATTTTGTAGTCTCTTTATTTACAAATATAAACAAAAATATGCACATATTTACAAATAATAAAAAAACGTTTAAAAAATTTACAAATAGTCTCAGGAAAGACAAAAAGTGTAACTCCAATTTAGCTATATTACAGAAGAGGCAATTAAACTGTTCGTGTATGATGCATTGTGTATACAGTGTATTTCGTTTGTTATAAAATATTGCAAATCGTTTTCAGACAAAGAGTTACGCAATTTTGTCATGACATAGATATTACCTTTAACAAATTTGTGGTGGGTCTTAATTTAAATTCGGCATTTTTTGACTTACGCTCTTTTGGCTTTCCAATGACGAAATATTTACAATCATTTACAAACGTATACAAACATTTACAAACATTTACAAACATTTACAAACATTTACAAACATTTACAAACATTTACAAACATTTACAAACATTTACAAACATTTACAAACATTTACAAACATTTACAAACATTTACAAACATTTACAAACATTTACAAACATTTACAAACATTTACAAACATTTACAAACATTTACAAACATTTACAAACATTTACAAACATTTACAAACATTTACAAACATTTACAAACATTTACAAACATTTACAAACATTTACAAACATTTACAAACATTTACAAACATTTACAAACATTTACAAACATTTACAAACATTTACAAACATTTACAAACATTTACAAACATTTACAAACATTTACAAACATTTACAAACATTTACAAACATTTACAAACATTTACAAACATTTACAAACATTTACAAACATTTACAAACATTTACAAACATTTACAAACATTTACAAACATTTACAAACATTTACAAACATTTACAAACATTTACAAACATTTACAAACATTTACAAACATTTACAAACATTTACAAACATTTACAAACATTTACAAATATTTACAAATATTTACAAATATTTACAAATATTTACAAACATTTACAAACATTTACAAACATTTACAAACATTTACAAACATTTACAAACATTTACAAACATTTACAAACATTTACAAACATTTTACAAACATTTTACAAACATTTACAAACATTTACAAAAATCGGTGACTAATGTTAAGGTAATTAAAAACATATAGACATGGGCTCCCTGCTTATATTGTATTTTAGCCAGCCTATGAAAAGTAATAATGATTAATTTCCTGCTAATATACTACATATAGATCCTACATATAATTTAGTTCGACAGTATATTCCCACGTCCTTGGTCCTATTAAAATTTCCTGGCACCATTAACCGTGTAGGGAGAGAACACAAACATTTCTCATTATATCACCATATCGATATGGTAAAGGAAATACGAACATTTCCTTTCTGACTACCCCCAAACCCCAAACTAACTACAGCGTACGCACTTTTTCTCGGCCCGTATCTACCTATTTGGCTAATGGACTGGAATAATATACATAATGTCGGGCAGAGTGGTTTATAGAAACACATTTTAGGTGTCAGGATATTTATTATAATGGCGGTCGCCTTCATCCTGAAATGGGCTGATATCGAAGAAAGTTTTTGCTCAAAAGAGACGATATACAGGAAGTAACAAACTTTTTTTGACCAGGTCATACATTCTAGAACTTGAAAGAAGATTCCCGATAGAACAATGAAACATTTATATAATTTATCAATAATCGTTTGTAAACTGTTATATTTTTTAATTATTGTATTTTTAAAAGTTTTTCTTAAATTAAAATCGACTAAAAAAAGAACCAAATAAAAGTTTTTTAAATTTCAGTTTGCCTACGACTTTCCTCTGATAACAAAAACAACATTTAAACAAGTATTGCATATTTAAATATGCATCAGCAAAACACCTATTTGATCTTTTATAAAAACGTAACACAAACCGAAATGATTCTCTTGTTTTTTATTGACTGTGAGCGTTTCCGTGAAAATGGGGATTAAATCCAGATGTGAGATGAAAAATTATCCCGTTTCGAGTTGAGCTTTGATGAAAAAAAAATTAACAATGACATAAACGCGAATGCGAACGGCAATACAATTCTTTTGGAAATTAGGGTTGTCTGTCTGTTTGTTTGACAAAAAATGCTTTTGAATTTTTAGACACAGGAAATTAGGAAAATAAAGGAAATAATAAATGGCATGTTGCAATATTTTAGCTGGTTTTTGAGGTTTGGAAGGTTGAAATTTTTATTTATTACTGCATATTCTCCGATTGTAACTTTCTTTGTGATTATTTCTTTACCTCAGTCATAAATAATTTAGTTTTGAATTGAATGTAATTAGAATAATGAACGTCAAAATTAGAAAATGTGATTGAAGATAGTTTGATATGATTTTTTAATTTTTTCTGTTTAGTGAAATTCCTAAGATCATTATTGATGTCACTTCTTACTGTATCGCTTTTCTCATTAGTAATAATTGTAATTTTTACTATTGTTAAATTAAATAATTTTATATTACAAGTAGACTTATTACTTGTTATATCCCATATATTAGTGAAGAGATCTGTTTATAGTTATTGACCGAAACTAATCCATCTCATCTTGTACAATAAAGTTATTTAGTGATTACTTTTATTTTAATTTTGACCGACTTCAAAAAAGGAGGAGGTTCTTAATTAGTCGCAATATTTTTTTTTATGAATGTTCAGCGATAATTCTTTAACACGGTGTCCGATTTAAATGACTCTTTTTTTGTTAGAAAGAGGGTACTTCAATAATAATAATAACGTTTATTTAGGAGTAGAATAATTTACATTTTTTATCACATATAAAACAAACAGTAATACAACTAAATAAACAGAATATATTGTTCAAATACATGACAATAATTTAAAATGTTTCATCTGTGTAACCCATTAAGACCATAAAGGTTGAGAATGAGGTACACCGATGATTTAAAAATATTTTACATAATGTTCTCTACACTAGACCTATAAATATAGATAATGTTCGCTACTCTAATTTGGTTTTTTGCATTTATTTTATTTTGATATTAACATTTTTTTCTTATTCATTTTAAGTAATTTTATTTTTAAATAAATAATGATTAAGAACAAAAGTAATAGTATATTTCACGATTGCAGTTTATATCATTTTCATTTTTTAAACAGAACATACTGTTCAAATACAGAATACATGACAATTTAAGAATTTTTATCAGTGTAATCCATTAAGACCATAAAGGTTGAGCATGGAGTATGGAGTACACGGATTACTTAAAAATATAATATAATACAATATAGAATTTTTACTACACTAGACTTAAAACTAGTATACATAATTATCTCTGATTCTGTAGTTTGTTACATTTATTTTATTTTGATCTTAAATTTTTTTTTTAACAATATTTTTTTACTCATTTTCAATTATTTTATCTATTTAGTTAGATCCTAATGTTTTTATATAAGTTTTAAAAATCGATTTTAAGAGATTCATCATCATCATCATCTGAATTAGGGCGTGGTTCAAAGCCCACTTGTACTAAAGCTCTAGGCTTATTGTACCCCTCACAGTTTCTATCCCATCAGATTGATTTTCTTGATGAATTCAAGAATATGTCTGATGGGCGCTTTCGCGATTTCTTCAGGTTCCGGATATTGTACCCCGAAGTACCATTCCCGTTCCCATTTAAGGTTCTGGCAGTGGCATAGTATGTGAATAGGAATTTCGTCCTCCTCTTCACATATTCTACATAGGGAGTCATCAGATATCCCTAAGAAATTTAGGTGTCTTCTAAGGCCGCAGTGTCCCGTAAGGAGTCCTATTACGGCCTTGAGTTCGCTTCTGCGAAGGTTTAGCAGTTGATGTTGTCTGCTCGTGGATGGCCCCTCTACGAATCTTTTGGACTGTCTAAGTCCAGCAAGTTCCATCCAGAGCCTTTGGTGTTCTCTTTTTATTTGTTCCTTTAATACCCATTTAACATGTTGGTATGAGATACCACATGTGGGTTCTGGTCCAATAAGAGTTTTTTCTGCTCCCTTCCTTGCTAGGAGGTCTGCTTTCTCGTTCCCAAACATTCCCTCATGTCCTGGTACCCATTCAAGGGTAACCTTGTTATGTTCTGCCAGAGCCTGGAGGGATTGTTGGCAATCAAATATTGATTTAGATTTTACTTCTACCCTTTTTAGTGCTTTAAGGGCTGCCTGACTGTCTGTCATGATAACGATTCTCTTATCTCTAAGAGATTCATTTAGCATGACTTTGGCGTAGGCATTTATTGCTGTTACTTCAGCCTGGAAGACTGTTGTCAGTGACCCCAGGTTCAAACTAATTGTCCTCCCTGAGTTCACATGGTAGATCCCAGCTCCTGTGCTGTTTTTCATTTTCGAACCGTCTGTATACCAGATTGATTCGTTTTGTTTTTCCCTTTTTTCCCGGCTTTTGGCCCTTTCTGATATTTGAATATCCGATGGCATTCTTAGTACCGGATTTTGTTTTAATTTCTCTAATATCATTGTGTGGTGTCCTTTTCTCGAAAGTTCCCATCCAAATCCATTAGTAAACAGCCTGTATGCCGCCGCAATAGCCTCCTTCTCCACCACAAGGTGTAGTGAAGGAAGACCTAGCAGTAGCTCCATTACTGCTGTGGGCGTAGTTCTAAATACCCCTGTTATTATTAGGCAGGCTAGTCTTTGTACCTTGTCTAATTTTCTGTTAGCTGTTATGCTTTTAGTCTTGTGCCACCATATGACTGATGAGTAAGTTATAACAGGTACTACAACCATAGTGTAAAGCCAGTGCATCATACTTGGTTTAAGCCCCCCATGCGTTCCCTACCATCCGTCTACTGGCCCATAGTATTCTTGCAGCTTTTTCTGTTGTTTTTTCTATATGGCTGCAGAAGCATCGAGAGTGATTCCAAGATATTTAACCTCCTTTGCCATTTTTAGATGTTGTCCCCACATATAAAGCTCCTTCATTCCTTGAAGGTTCCTTTTTCTTGTGAATGCAATAACAGAGGTTTTTGTCGGGTTTGTGGACAATCCCTCTTTTAGTCACCATCTTTCGACGATATTTAGTGCCCGCTGCATCCATTCGGATACAACAGTCCCAAATTTACCGTTTACTACGATGCTTATGTCGTCTGCGAATGCTTGCGTGTATAAGTTTTCTCTCTCTAACTCCCATAAGAGGTCATCAACCACCAAGGTCCACATAAGAGGAGATAGCACTCCTCCCTGCGGGCATCCCTTGTTAACTGAGACCTCTCTTGTTGTGTTAAGGAGATTACTGGTAATGGTTCTATGATTAAGCATGAACTCTACCCACTTCGTAATGCAGTGGGATACTCCACGCCTTTGCATAGATCCCAGTATTGAATTGTATGAAGTCGAGTCAAAGACTCCTTCTATATCTAGGAAGACTCCTAGTGCTATTTCTTTGCTTTCCAATGCTTGTTCAGCCCGTTGAGTTAGCCTATGTATGGCTGTATCGCAAGACTTTCCAGATTGGTAGGCAAACTGGTATAATAATAATAATAATAATAATAAATGTCTTTATTAACCAACAAAATACAAGGAAATTAAAATAGAATATTCACTATAGTACCTATATACATAAAAAATAAGAAAAAGGCAAACGTTGGTTAAAGGGCGCAAAATCAGCTAGGCTGCTCTTCCTTAAGAACCCAAAATATATATACATATATGTATACATATATAAATAAATAAAAAAAGAAAAAAAAAATAATATTAATAGTAAAATGTAAGAAATCGCGATTTAGAAGAAAAGTCATAATAAATTTATAACTCATTTATAACACATTTATAACACATTTGCATAAATAAATAAATAAATAAATAGGTGAAATAATTAGTTTCAACACTGTTCGCTAAATAATTTTTCAAAAAGTTTTTGTTTGAATTGAGATATTTTCATTAATTTAAAATTGTCTGGTAGAAGATTGTATGCTTTGAAAATATTATATCTAAAAGATTTTTCGAAAAAGGTAGTTCTATATTTGAAATGTCATTAAGGAAACTTACTCGTTGAGTCCTATTATTAAAATAATTTTTAAGAAGCTCTATTGCAGAATTACTGAAACCTATGTAACTTAAAATAGCGAACATTAATTGGTGATTTAGCATATCAAAAGCTTTACTGTAGTCAAGCAAAATTAAAGCACCGCATTTTTTATTATCAAGTTCAGTTAGTATGTCATCTGTGATATTTAACAGTGCCGTCCCACAACTAAAACCTGGTCTGAATCCTGACTGAACCGTTGGTAGTATAGAGTATGTATCCAGATGTTGTTTTATTTGAAATTCCATTGTTCGTTCTAAAACTTTTGATAAAGTTGGAAGTACTGTCACAGGACGTAATTCCTTTAATTCAGAAGGTGGTTCAACTTTAGGTATGGGTGTAACTAGTCCCTCTTTCCAACAAGATGGAAACACTGAGTTTGATAAGCAATAGTTAAATAAGTGTGTGAAATATGGGAGTAAGTGCGGACATAAAAAATGTATTAAGGATATGTTAATGCCGTCATATCCACAGGCCTTTGTTTTTATTTTCAATATAGAGCGAGCTACATCTTCTTCCGAAATTGTTTTAAATTTAAATTTTGATACAAATTCATTTTTTAGACTATTGCTATAAAAGGAGTGTGTTTCATTATGTGGATCTTTCACGATTCCTGCTGTGAACAAAAAATGCCTATTAATTTCAGTAGCATTAGTTTTAAAATTAAAGTTATTTATTGTCTTAGGATTTCCAATAATGTTAAATTTTCTCAAAATTTTCCATTTATTTTTACTATCTGCATTTTGAAGTTTTTGTTCCAAGTAAACTTTTTTTTCAGTTCTAATTGCACCCGTTGTGTAATTACGCAGATCTTTGTAATAATTCCAATGAACTGCGTTATTACTAGATTTAAATTTAGTGTAGGCTCTATCTCGTAATGACATTAAAAGTTTTATATTCGGTTTTATCCATGGCAAAAAAGGTTTAGTAAAACGAGATATTTTTAAAGGCGCATGATAATCAAATATATTTTTAATAAAGTTATTAAGAAAATTTAACTTTTCATCCACATTATTAAAGGAATATATTGTTTCCCAATTAAGAGAATGTAAATCTGCATCAAAATTAGCCAAATTAAATTTTGAAAAATCTCTGAATTGCTTAAATAAGGGCTGGGTTTTTTTTAAATTTATGTTTATTATTACGTCAACCGAATTATGATCGGAACTCGGAAAATTGAGATTAGAATGTTTAATTATTTTTAAGTTCTCGGTTAAGATAATATGATCAAGTAATGTTCTTGAGCTAAGAGTGATTCTTGTTGCTTCGGTAACAATTTGCTTCATGTTTAACCCGTCAAGTATAGCTAGGTAGTCAGACGTAACATTATTATTTACAAGTAGGTCAATAAGTATCGATGTATCGGTTTATCCCGTAGAACATCGTCCCGTATACAGGGTGGCCACTTTTTTAATGGGATTGTATTAGTAATTTCCAAACCATACTAGTTAGAAAGTCGGTTAAATGGAGAAAAAGTTGCCTATCTCGAAGCATAATCTAGCGGTGAAAATTAATCGAAAATAGCAGGCCCGGCTCTTGAGATATTTCGATAAAAGGAAATTCGATCTTTTCGGTTTTTTGGTTATCGTTCATTTATTTTCAGAACTACTAAAAAATATTTTAAAGGTTTTTTATTTGATAGTATATTTTCTTTGATTTGACATTTTCATATTTTGCATCCAACGTTTCGTATTCGCCAAACCACCCTCAACTTATTTTTTTTAAATATGGACCTTGATATTTTATAACATTATTTGAAATAACTTTTTGTCCTGCATCCAGCGGTGTATTACACAATGGCATTCAATGACGGTTTTTGGGTAATATGGACCGTAATCCAAATTTAATTTAATTTACGCTTGGTTTCAGCCATCTTTAGTTGAATTAACATGTCATGCTCCTCGATAAAAAAATAAAATCAACTCTTACAAAATTTATGTAATTTTTCGAAAATTAAACAATTCATCAACAACAACAATAGTAATGTAGAAATTTTAAAACGCAATTAATGATAATAACAAAAAGAAATTCAGTTTTTGTTAGTCATAATCAAATTATTTGAAAATATCAATAAAATTAATTGAGTAATTGTTCAAAATGCCTGCCATCTTCTTCAATACATTTAGCAATTCTGATATTCATATTTCTTATGCTATTGCTTATTTCTTCTTCTTGGATATCTTCCAATGCATCTTCAATCTTTTCGCGGAGAATCTCAATTGTTGCATTTGGTGTATTATACACTTTATTTTTGAGACGTCCCCACAAATAAATATCTAATGGATTCAGATCTGGCGATCTGGCAGGCCACGCCACTGGACCTCTTGTTCCAATCCATGAATTTGGAAAAGTCTGATTCAAATAATCCGTGACCATTCTTGAATTGTGTGGACCACATCCATCTTGTTGGAACCAGATTTCGTTAAGACGATACTCTAAAGGAAGATCATCTAACATATCCTGCAGTATATCTAAATATTTTTCTGCAGTAAGGTTTCCGTCAATAAAGTATGGTCCCAGTAATTTATTATTTAACAAACCGCACCACATATTCAAAGAGAAACGATATTGATGTCTCACTTCTTGGATTAGGTGAGGATTTTCCGTGGCATCAAAATGTTTATTTCTTCGATTGAACATACCAGAATTTGTAAATGTTGTTTCGTCTCCCCAAATGATATTGTGTGCAAAGTTATTATTAATTCTTACCTTTTGTTTAATCCAATTACAAAATCGCAATCTTCTTTCAGGATCATTACGATATAGTTTTTGTACAGCTTGGTATTTGTAATCATGATATCCGTGTCTCTTGATTATCTTATTAACAGCACTTTTTGATAAGTTACATTCACCTGCAATAGTCCTCGACCCAACTCCTGGATTTATTCGAATTTGAGCTAAGACATTAATATCGTTGACTGGCTCCTTTCTTAGAACATACGGAACTCTAGCTTTATCGAATGTATTATGTTCGAGAAGAGTTGTAGACAAACGCCGAAAAAATTTTATATTTGGTTGCATTCTGTCGGGATATAAATCCTCGTACCTTTGTTTTGATCTGAACAAATTTTTGTTCAGTTTGATGTATAATTCGTACATATCTCGTTTTTCTTCTGCAGTGTATCTTACCATATTGAAGTTAGACTAGGTACCAAGAAACACACAAAAAACTTGAACAATGAGAAATTTTCGTAAAGCAATAAGGAACAACATAATAATAATGTGACAGTTCTTGTAATATGGATTGTTTTCACGGCCTACTATATTTTATAACAAGTAAGATGATGTAAGATGTAAGATGATGTTTAAAATCATATCAATTGCTGTGCCAGTAATAAAATAATATTTTGCCTTCAAATTTGGTAGGTATGTATTGTCAAAAATAAAATCGAGAATATCTTTTAATCATTTACCTTATCAAAACATACTTTTTAATAGTCGAATAATTGAATAAATATTAATTCTCATTTATTTTTTCCTAATTAAAATCACTTTATCTTCGAAGTATTATACACTGAATAAATTAATTCTGATTATAAATTCAATACAGATGATCCGTACCAATAAAATTTGGATTACGGTCCATATTACCCACAAACTGTCAGTGAATGCCATTGTGTAATACACCGCTGGATGCAGGATAAAAAGTTATTTCAAATAATGTTATAAAATACCCGGGCCCATATTTAAAAAAAAAGTTGATGGTGGTCTGGAGAATACGAAACGTTGGATGCAAAATATGAAAACGTCAAATCAAAGAAAATTTACTATCAAATAAAAAACCTTTAAAATATTTTTTAGTAGTTCTGAAAATAAATGAACGATAACCAAAAAACCAAATTGATCGAATTTCCTTTTATCGAAATATCTCAAGAACAGTGCCTGCTATTTTCGATTAATTTTCACCGCTAGATTATGCTTCGAGATACGCAACTTTTTCTCCATTTAACCGACTTTCTAACTAGTATGGTTTGAAAATTACTAATACAATCCCATTAAAAAAGTGGCCACCCTGTATATCTATCGATCAATTTCTCCAATGTTTTTAGGAGAAATGACGTCGCTTTCCCGGGTTTGGGAATGAAGACCACTCTTGCACACCTCCAGCTTTGTGGAACATATCCGAGGGCTATGCTAGCTCGGAATAGTTTACACAGTGGTCCCTCCAGTACTTCCTGGCCCTTTTGTAGAAGTGCCGGGATTATACCATCAGGTCCAGCTGTTTTGTATGGTTGAAAGGAATTTATCGCCCACACAAGTTTTGTTCTGTTTACTATTGAGTTTGCAAGAGACCACATTATTTATAATTGAGTTGCAGTGGTTATATTTTTTTAATTTTAATTTTTATCTTAAAATTGACCCGACTAGATGCAGTGACAGGTGCCATGTAGCGCATATACAATGTAAAAGAAAGTACAACAGTAGGTACTCTTTTACACCGAAGTTAAACGTGTTTTCCTCCATTTCCTTTGGCTGCGCCCTCCACTTTCGGCTATAACGCTTTCCCTTTTACATAATTGTTTCATTGTGAAAGATATAAATAGGATATGCGTGCCCTGTATCTATCAACCCGTTGTATAATCCTTCTTCTTTCATTCCTACACCCGTTTATAATTTCTAAAATGGGTAATGACTAGTCGTGCTAAACAAAGACGACGAAAAGGTCGAAAGGTAACGACCCATTTAATTGTCCCCAACTTGAATGCGGTCTAGATGTCTTGTGTAGCTGTCCTTTCAAGGGTATATTTTAAATGACGTTATATATGTCTAGATAAAGCGTGGTTTAATTCGTTTTGTAAGTGATAGCTAACCGACCGACAGTCAATTTGACGATGCAGTAGCAGATTGTTATCTAGTTGCGTTTTCAAAAAACTGATTCGGGTTGTTTCTTAGAATAAGTAGTAAGGAAGGATATGGTTACGCCAAGGTCAGTTAACGGGGATCATTATCCAAGATAGTCAGTATTAGTATTATTATTTTCCAGTGGTGTATCATATGTATGGGGTATTCTATGCTAAAGATTTTTGTAATAAAAAATTTCTGAATAAAATTTCTTTAAATTTCAAAGTATATTTTCCATCTGGAATAACACAATGATAATTCTGCGTCCCTGTGATTTTCTTCGCTCGTTAATATCTTGGATCTACTAATAGTTTGGCCTGATTATACTCTTCATTCGAAAAAAATTGAATATTCAAATTTGGTAAAGAATTTGGTTTTTCGCCCATTCATATAGTTTTAGAGGAACTGAAATTCGTTGGTCATATTGAAGCTGAAGACCTGATCGTGCTGCGATCCTCTTGAAAGTTCCCCCTGCTCCATCACAAGGTCCTTTGCCTTGAGCGGTTGCAAAGTAATGCCATCCAGCTTTAGGTTCAAAGTCTTCTTCATGATATTTACAAAAATTTTATAAATCTTAAATTGTTGAGGTGCTCCGTTGGAAAAGTAAATAATTTTTGAGGCATTGTTGAAAAGACCTTTAATAAAATTAGTGGCAATTCTTGTAAACTCATGAACGGCAACTGCATCATGAGATAAACAATCTGATACGATGACTATATATTTATGAACCAGATCATTACTTTTTTCTCTTAAATTACAACTGGATAAATAGTTGCCTGACTGTTATTCCAATGGAATCCAGATGCAGCATTCTGAATAACAAAGTTTTTTTATTTATGTGTTTGTAAGCCCCCATCCTCTTTCAAATTAATTCCAACCGTTTACTGTAGTCGGCAAAGAAGACTGTGGTAGATAACATCGATTGAGAATTTTCTTGTTTACGTTGTAACGTTTAGATTTGGCTTTATAGCAGTTTTTCATTAAAATCGGAATACGCTTGTTTTGTCAGAGTTCAGTATTTATTAAAAGGTTCCTTCTATACCCGCATTTAAACCACTGTGCTTTTGAATCGACAGGCGACTGGATTTCTTTCAGCTGAGTGTCGAAGGCGTTTCTTGACGGGCCATTTTCCATAGATTCAGGGGTTTTTCTGCGACACTCTGGAAGAGTAGGTGGCTGCCCTGTATTCAAGATGTCGGTCTAGCGTTTCCGCCCTGATGGTAATTGTGGGTATATGATCAGTTTGGAGTAGAAAGGACCTCTATTTGAGTTTAGTTAGGCTATTTATTTGGTTTTAGAGGCTTTGTTTGGTTATTTTAGTTCTTTCTGCCAAGAATTTATTTTGTAATAGAGGGCGCTAATAGGACACCTATTTGCCACTAAGGTATGTTGGTATTATTGGTTTTTGAAGTGACGTGGTTCCGTCCTTTTTGGTAATTTGGAGATTTATATTCGACACGTGGGTTTAATAAAGGTACTGTTTCGAAATTTATTGAAACTAGCTTTAATCCATAATTGGGATATTGCGAAACAACCTTTTGTTTAAAGTTACAACAGTGTGATTTGGTTGTATTTTTGGTGACCACCTGTTGTAAGAGCTCTTTTAGGAGGATATATTTAACCACGTTTCGGATCTCAAATAGGTAAGTTTTTTTTTGTACCGCATTTAGATAAGACGTAGTAGTTCTTTTTGTAAAGCCATTTGTCCTCTATTTCAGTGCCCACATATATATGTAATCTTTTCTGAATAAGCTGTCCACGAAATTGGTGATTTGGTGATTTCGTGTGCCCACTGTAGCTGTTAAAGGGGTAAATATGTTTTGATTTTAGTTAGAATGCTTACTTAGACGATTATAATCCTAAGTTATGTTTTTTTTTCGTTGTATATATTTTCAGTATATGGGATTGACTATTAAGGGGTAGTATTTTGAAATCTAAGGGTGTAATTTGCCTATTAAATGTAATTGTTGGGTAGAACTAGCTTCACGAGCCGTCTATCCTGTTGCTTTGTAAATCTGAACATTACCTACATAAATTGATAAGCCGAACTTTAATTTAATTAGTAAATGTTGAGTAGTTACTACCTATTTCTAGACCTCGCTTCACGAGAATGCTATGTAAGTACCTGGTTATTTAATTTTAACTTCTTTATTAACCAGGGATAAATAGTTATTTCTGTGTTTTATCTTACACGTTTTCTTTAGGGTTCTTGTGACGGGCTGACACTTCTTGTGACGGGCTGATACTTCTTGGTACGGGCCAGTAGTTCTTGTGACGAACTAGCAGGCTTTTGGCGGACTAGCACATCTTGTAACCAGCTAGTACTCCTTCTGATCAGCTAGTATTCGTGTGACGGGCTAGCAACCTTTATGACAGGCAGATTGATTTTTATGCTGCTAACAAAGCAGAGACATCAACGTCTACTAGAGTTTTCCCAGCTGGAAGGAAGCTACGGTTTACCGCAAGCTTTCGCTATCTTATTTTTATATTACTATATTACTTTTTGTTCTATTATATTTGGGGGGTGTCAGTACATAACTTTATCTAAACCTAACGTAAACGAGGTTTAGGGGTGTATAATTATAGTACATTTTAATAAACCCGAAAACGTCACCAAGAGCTCTTCGTGGGATATATTACTTGTGGGTAACTAATATTTTTAATAAGTAACAGAGTTTTACTTGTTTTTACCCCTAGCTCCTGGCGCCCACTCACATACATAACTTTTTCTACGACTCATCCCTTCTTCACTGTATCCAACATTTGGATTAATATAAATCCCACCTCAGGTGCTTAGGCACAGAAAGTAGGTAGCAATATCCAGGTTTAAGAACAAGAGTAGGGGTATTGTTGTTGATCACATGTTATTAGCGTCTTTTGTCAATGTTCTGTAAAGATTATGTTTCTATTAGAAATGATGCTGAAACCCGTGAGCATATCCAGAAACGTGAACTTTTCAAAAAACGATATACAGATTGCCGTGTTGGCTTTTCAAAATTTGCATCAAAATTTACGTACTCAACATTGTGTGCTTGCTGGTTCTAGCGGAACTCATACCATTTGTGTTTGTTCTATGTACCAAAACGTCAAGCTTATGATGTTAGGTAAGTTATATACTAAAAAAATCTTTGTCAAAATAACTTATGGTTTCCTCCGTTGCAGGGTGTAATTTAGCGGCACTTACTGATCAATTAGCAACACCATTAAAAACATATAGTGACTGTTTTAAAATAATTATAGGTCAGAATCCCATCTCTAATTGTTATTTTCACGACTGTAATTACCAAAAAGAATTTAAGACCCCAATTAAAACAAATCTGGAAAAATAACCCCTAAATTTTTGTACAAAGCTTGTGAATAGTATAAAAGAATAATATTTAAACTTCTTTCAAATGAATTGAAGTGTTTTTCGTAGTTATTAACTTACTGAAGTGTTCCAATATTTAGGTATCCACACCAATCGACTTTTTTGTATAATCTACGTATTTGCTACACTACAGTGGCAGCTCGTAGCCAAAATATTGGGGGGTTCACAATTACAAAATAAAAATCAAGTACAGATTTAGGTAACAACTTTCAGTGTTTTAAAAAGGTATATTATTAACACTGAAATGTTTTTACCTAAATCTGTACTGCCATTGTGAACCCTAATATTTTGGTCCACAGCCGCCACTGCTACACTTTAAAATAGTTTATAATGTAGTAGTTTTTCAGCTAGCAGTATTTTGTGTTAGAGGCCACTGACAGTTGTTCCCAAATGTAACAAACCACCACCGAATAAAAAAAGAAGAGAAATTGAGGTTAAAAAAAGAAGGTTATGGCGCGAGATGAATTTTATGATTTTGTATGTTTTAAGTCAAAATATATTGTTGAAAGTTATCTGTTGGTTCGAATGAAATACCCTGAAGAGCCCTTCAATACCAATTTTCTAATAAACAAATGGTTTTCTTTTAAATTTTTATTTACTGAAAATAATGTAATACATTTGATTTCGTACGTACCTCGTATAATCACATATCGACAAATTGAACGCAACCAATATTTTCCAACTAATGCTCGTACAATATATCCTGTCAGGAGGGTCCTACAGGTCTATTTATTAAAGAATCTCCGTGTAGAAAAAAACAGCAGCGGCCAATACCAGACAGATTATGTGGTCATTACATCGTTGGAAAAAAACGCGCTCGGGCATCGAAAAAATGGTCAGTTACATTCCGGTAATTGGAAAGTCGGACAGAAAATGGGGGGACAAATTAAATTACTGGTCGTCCTCGGCGGCATTAATTGAGGGAAAAAAATTGCTTTGTGTAGGAGGGCAACAAAAAAAATACCGACACAACGGCGTTACAGTGGATATGTGTTAATTTCGGCACTAGATGGGATGAACTGTTTATTTACATTTCTTTTTTTTGTTTCAGATTCTGAATTTAAATTTGTTTCTGACGATACTATGGTTTAAAATAGATTAAGCTTACATGGTAAGTAGAAATATTTCTGTATTTTACTATGTAAAATATTTGATGTGAAATATTAATTGGTAATGTAATAATTATAGTTATTAGGTATACAATTTTGTAAAGATCAGTGAGAAAATATCTGCCAAATTAGCTCAAATTTCATCTAAAATCAAATTCTCTGCGCCTATGAACAATTCATCCATGACTTATTTGCGTGGAAATAAATCTTAATAGCCGTTTATTGGAGCCGACTCCAATTTCATGTTATTACACATATAGATGTATATCTATTAGTTAGTTAGAAATACAATGTTTTAGTTTTCCAAACATAAAAATTCATCTACATAGAAGCAATATAGTCACACACATCCATTTGGTTCTTCTAGCCGGAGTACATTACAAAATATCAAATTTCTAGAATATTGGTTCACCAGTCTGTGAATCAAGAATTTTGGATATTCATCAATCAGAAATCACCTTATAACAGTGGTCGCCAACCTCTCAATGTGTTGAGCTACTTTGTTAATTTTGGAATAAACAGCGAGCTACCCACACGGAAGCCACGTAACACAACGTAAATGAAATAATCCACAGTTAATTTATCATTATATGTATTTGTTTTACTATTTAACTGGTAATACATAATACGTAGGTACTAATAATAAACTAATAACAAAATAACTAATATAACTAGTACGTACTTGTTCATAGCTACATTCCTATCTACCAAACGAAGGTGTTTGAAAAATAATCACAAACTTTTATCCAGCCACAACGGCATGTCACGTAAGATTTAAAAATAGTTAATAATAACAACAAAAAAGTAACGCACTATCATGAACATAAACATTGAAAAATAAAAAAGCACGTTCAATGAGAAGGATGACACTCAGACTCATCGATAATTTTTTTAATGTTTGCAGTATAATTTGATACAGCCATTCGAATACAATTATCCAAATGTTCATCTGTAAGTCTATCGCGATATTTGTTCTTAATAAACTTCATATTGGAAAAAGAAGATTCACACAAATAGGTTGAACTGACAATGAATACTGCTTTCACTTTCAAGGCAACACGGCATAGAACTGAATATTTGTCTTTACTTACAATAGGCCAGATACATTTGGTACTTGAGACTAACGATTTTAAGGCTAAATCATTTTGAAACTCAATTACTTCCATTTCTGTTACAGTGATGTCTTCGCCAAAGTTCTGCATAACACAAGTTGCAAATTGTTGGATATCAATTTCCATAAAGGCTGAAACAACAAACTGCGCTACTAAAGCCATTTCGTTGAAATCCTTAAAACAATTTTTGAAGTTATTCTTCAGGGTAGAAACTATTTCTACATGATATTTTCTGTCATAGGGTTCTAATGGATTTTCAGATATTTTTTCTGAAAGAATAGGAAAATGCTTGGCGTCGCTGTTAATTTGGTTTTGTTCCCAAAACTCCAGCTTTTTGATAAATGCTTTTATATCAGAAATCATTTCTGCTAGTTCTTTGTCTCTCCCTTGAAGCTGCAAATTAAGTTCGTTTAATTTCTCTGTAATGTCCACGAGAAAACCAAAATCTCTAAGCCAGATTGAATTTACTAGTTCCGGAGTCGGTTCATCGCGTTGTTTAAAAAATTAAAGTATGCCAGATAGGACATCATTAAAATGTTTCAGCACCCGTCCTCTACTTAACCATCAGACTTCAGAATGAAGGAGTAGATCCCCGTATTGACAGTCAACTTCATCGGCCAAGGTTTTGAATAATCTTCTTTGCAACGCTTGAGCTCTAATCTTGTTCACAATTTTTACCACCAGTTTCATAACGTTGTTTAGTTTCAGGAAATTTCCACATAATGCTTGCTAATGGATAATACAGTGGTAACAGAGAAATTGCGGAAAAGTTTCATCTTTACGACATAACGCCACCAGACCCTTATCACAACCCACCATAGCTGGAGCGCCATCGGTTGTCAAGCCTACCATTTTCGATATTTGAATTTTCTCGGAAGAAATAATATTTTTTAAATGAGACAATAACTCCTATCCAGTAGTGTGTCCTTTCAGTGAAATAAACTTCAAAAGATCTTCTTTAATCGTAAAATCACTAAAAAACCATCCTGACGAACACGACCGTTTGGGTAGTGTCAACGACATCTGTTGATTCATCCAGTTGAAGTGAAAAATAAACACAATTATCTAAGTTAGTTCTTAAGTGTAAAAAAATATCATTGCTCATTACTTCTACACGTCTCATCACTGTATTAGCAGAAACTATCTCGTCTTTATTTCTAAAGTTGGCAAATAACGAATCAGCAGCTTCTAAAAACGCCTGTTTTATCATTTCCCCGTCTTCATAAGGTTTCTTTTTTTGTGCAATTATCTGGGACACACGGTACGATGCTTCAGTTGCAGCCTTATTT
This sequence comes from Psylliodes chrysocephalus, assembly GCA_927349885.1. Taxonomy (NCBI): domain Eukaryota; kingdom Metazoa; phylum Arthropoda; class Insecta; order Coleoptera; family Chrysomelidae; genus Psylliodes; species Psylliodes chrysocephalus. The sequence continues at coordinate 465,288 of OV651821.1, read as the reverse complement.
TTGTCGACTGTTCTTAAAAATATTGATTGTTGTCCAATAAACTGCTTTTTTAACTGTTTCAGTTTCTCCTTTCTGGCGGCAGAATGTAGTGGGAATGATTTTTCAAAATTAGAATGTACAGTTTTATGATGTCTCTCAATATTTCCTTTTTTTAGCAACGGAGACCGAAGTAGTACATAACAAACACACATTTTTATTTTTATCTTCTGTAAAACAGTATTGTTCTTCCCATTCCGAATGAAAGTGGTATGTCTTTACCTTCTTACAACTGCTTGCCATAATATTATTTTTCATTGTTCTCTACTAACCCAACCGCTGGACGTTGGTTACGCGTTCAGTTTTAAACTAAGCGCAATGTCGCCGCGCCGTGCGTATTTATCCCGTTCAAAGCAATCCTGATCGTTCTCGAACACAAACGCGCTGGTCCGGCTGGTCGGTTCTAGCCGATTCTAGCTTGATGGCGTTAGCGGCAGATCGCTCACCGCAACGTTGCCGCTGTTTATGTTTAATATTATGATATTTAGATTTTTTGTGGAATTTTCGGAAACTTCTCTGATTTTTGCAGTTTGTATTTTTTAAATTAAAATCGTTGTGAGAGCTACCAGAATTGCCTCCGCGAGCTACCGGTAGCTCGCGATCGACAGGTTGGAGACCACTGCTTTATAGTAACCATTTTCAAACAATATTCAACTATTAAGTGTAAGTAGAGATGGCTGATCCGAGTATTTTTGTAGATCAGTTCTAAACTAGTCCAGTCCAGCATAAAACCTAGTCCAAGGGATCAGTTCCAGTTCCTAGTCCAGGCCACTGTTCGTAGTGTATCAAAGATCGTAATAGTTGTGGGTACCGGATTCTTGATTTCTTTATTTACATCAATTACAATTACACATACAAAAGGCGGTCCGGCGGACTGGCTATATTCTCTATTGTCTTTCTCTCGTTCACTAGTATACATATATCCATAAAACATAAATAGCGGAGAATTGTAATGCGGTCTCATTTTAGATATAAGATATAAATGATGCGTTCTCATTTGCAACATTCTGCTCTTCTAGTTCCGTTCTCATCAAGCGCTTAGATAAATTAGGCTTTTCCTTTTAGTTTAAGTAATGTTTTAGACGTTGTTTAGTTAGTTTAGTAGAGTGCAGACAGTGTGAATAAGACTTGATATCAAGTCAAAAAAAAATGCCGGCAAATAAGCGAAGTTCTATTTGGAATTATTTTACAATAGTTGATGAAAATAAAAACATCTCAAAGTGCGATATATGTAAGCAAGAATTAAATTATAAACATTCAGTTTCAAATTTAAAAAAACATTTTAAACGGAAACATCCTACAGTAAATATTATTCCTGAAAATACAACGGCTACCACCGGTACTAACATAGATAATCGTTTATCCGAAGACAGTGCCGGCTTCGATGCAGATGAGAACAATGATCAACCAACCACATCGAAAAAAATAAAATTAGATATTTTATCCAGTAACAAACAAAACATAGAGAGAAGAAAACAGCAAAATATATCTACTTACATACCAAAGAAAATTACAGGTAATATAAAAAAAAAGATTGATTCAAATTTACTTGGATTGTTTATCCTGGACTACCAACCTTTTAGCATAGTGGAAGATAAAGGTTTCAGAACGTTTGTAAATTCGTTGAATCCATCCTACGATTTACCAAATAGGCATACAATATCGGACACTCTTATTCCGATGGAATACGAAAAATCATTACAGGAAACGAAAGAAAAAATGCAGAATGTAACGAACGTATGTTTGACAACAGACTGTTGGACTTCCCCAAAAACAGAGAGTTTTATGGCGGTGACTTGTCACTTTATTGACAATTTTAAAATGAATTCCGTTCTACTAAGTTGCGATGTATTCGAGGAGAATCATACAGCTGTAAATTTAGCTGAAAGGCTAAAGAAAATAGTTGCAGAGTGGGGCATAGAAAAAAAAATTATTTTAACAATTTCGGATAACGCGAGTAACATTAAAAGTGCTATTAGTAAAGAATTGGGATGGAAATTCTTCGGCTGCTTTGCACATACCTTGAATTTAGCTGTTAAAGATGCCTTAATAATTGCCCAACCTATCATCGATAAAGTAAAAACTATAGTTTCGCATTTTAAACGTAGTAATTTATCTATGACGAAATTGGCAAATTTCCAAAAGCAATCGGGAATTGATATTCCGAAAAAATTAATTCTAGACGTAGCCACACGCTGGAATTCAACATTTTTTATGCTTGAAAGATTTTCAGAGCTCGAAAATTGCATTAGATCCACCTTAGGTCTTTTGGATGCCAAGTTACCACACATAATTCCAGAAGAGTGGATAGTGATAAAAGAACTGTGCGAAATCTTAAAATATTTTGAAGAAGCCACAAGATCGATCAGCGGTGAAAATTACATATCTGCGTCATTGGTTATTGTGTTAAACCGGGGTCTACTAAATATCTGCCAAGCCCTTCATGAAAAAGAATTTACTCAATTGTCAAAAGCATGTATAAAATCTCTGGAAAATGGTTTACGAAAGAGACTGGGGAACGTCGAATACAGTAATACGTTAGCAATATGTACGTTTCTTGACCCAAGGTTTAAAACATATACTTTTCAACACGATGATGCCGTTGAAAACATTAGAAAAATCGTTACCAACATCGTTACAGAAATGGTAACAAAAACGATTGAAAAGAAAACTGAGAATACCGATACCGACTCAACAAGCAATTTTGAAGAAAAAAAAGAAAACTCAAATTTGTCATTGTGGAAATGTTTAGATGAACAATTAGCAAAGTGTAAACCAAAGTCTACCAGTAGCTCGAGTAGAGCGATCATGGAAATTCAAAGGTATTTAGAGGACGACGTCCTAGACCGACACAAAAATCCACTTGAATGGTGGAAAGAAAATCAATATAATTATCCGTTTCTAAGTCAGTTAGTGCAACAAAAATGCTGTGCATTAGCAACTTCTGTTCCGTGCGAAAGATTATTCTCAAAAGCTGGCAATGTTTTAAATGAGAGGCGCACGCGACTAAGTGCAAATAAACTTAAAAAAATACTATTTTTAAATACACACGCCCAGATGAAATTAAGAGTTTAAAGTTGTTAAAATTTTTAAAGAAACTCGTATTTTTTATTTTTCAGGATTTAGACTTTTTTACTAAAACAGTCAATTCCTACAATACAAAATTTAATTTTGTTTTATAGAATTTTTTATTTTGGTTTCGTTTTAAATTAATTTTAGGGTATAAACTTATTTATTTGTGTAATATTACCTATGAATCCTGTGATGTTTTAATTTTAAAAAAGTATTTCACTTTTATTTTACTTTATTTAAAAAAATACAAACTTTGTTATTCAAAAAATATTAAAGTACTGTTCTGTAATTGATTTATTTATAAACTCTAACCCATATGCATGTCAACTTCGTAGGTAGCTCATGGATTTAACTCGATATATATCAATATTTAATTTAATCAGTTCCATCCATGGTTCTTGTTTCGCGTCTAGTTTATCGGTAACCGCTTGACGTTGTGGACTAGGACCTGTTTCAAAAATCAATTTGGATCAGTTCCACTAGTCCAAGTTACCGGACCTGTTATGAAGTATCAGTTCCAGTACCAGTTAGCCATCCCTATGTGTAAGGGGTTAAAGAAAAGGTCCTTTATTTCTCACAAGTCAATTTAATTGGCGACCGGTTTCGAAGCTGTCACTTCATCATCAGGCACACCTAAATGGAATGTCAAGGAGTCAACTGACACTTAATCCCTACTACTCACATATGGCTACCCTCACTCCAAAAAAAAAAATATATTCAACTAAACTACGCATCTAATCCCCATTCGCCACATTTCAGTATTTTTTACTTAAGGTTTTTAAATTTCTAAACATTCAGCAAATGACACTATCAATATTTCCAACCGGTCTTTTGTTAAACCTAACAGTCCTCCTAGTCATTTCAAAAAAAGAATATTGCCCGTATGTTGGAGCAGACTCCATCCATTTTCAAGTTACTATAAATATAAATTTATATATAAAGTCTACATTTTTGATTCCTTTTACATTAAAATAAAAGTACAAAAACATCAATTTGCTTGTTAATATTTTAAGATTAAAAATCAACTCTCCCGTTTTTGGGACACAGAAGATTGTTCTGAGGATAGATCAGAATCATCAGAAGAAAATGATGATAAACAAAGTTTAATTTTAACTCGTAAGCCTGACTTAAATAGTCGTTTCATTGTTAACATTCCTTTAAAAGGTTCATTAAAAATTTAAAGCGTGAACTACAATGTAATATGAAACCTTATGTCAAATTTTTGATCCAATATGAATTATTAGATCAAATGTCTTAGGTTGTTGAACCACCATCATAATATATTCAGTTTTTGCTTCCTTATGGTGTCTTGGAAGAAGATTTCTTGAGTACAAAGTTGAGAGAACTCTTTGACGGGTCATATCCTTTTTTAAGGGGAGGGGGCAAAATTACAATAGCTGCAATCTATTGTCCACCAAGATACAACCAGAAAAAAGAAAATTATCCTAATGTACTCAAAAAACTAGGTAACAAATTTATAATTGGTGGAGATGACAACTCCAAAAACAAATTGGAGTTCAAGATTAACCACAGTGAAAGGGAAAGAGTTGCACCGAGCTGCATCAAAACTTGGTTGTACATACCAATCTTCTGAAAAACCCACCATTGGCCCACCAACCCAAATAAGATTCCAGACCTTTTGAATTTCTTTATTCTGAGGAAAATTTCACCAAACTATACACAAGTAGATAAAAACTTTGATATGGATAATGTTATTGAAAAAGAAGCAAAGCCGACTCTAGCAAATCGTAAGACTAATTGGGAAGGTTTTTAAGAGCATTTTACAAATACTATTCAACTGACCATAAAGGTCTATGCCAACTATACCGTACCATACTATGACCGTGCCCGGACCTGATTTTTTTTTTGTATAGATTCAAATGAGGATGGTGTGGTCATAGTATGATCCGGTGTAGTGGGCATAGACCTTAACACTAAAAACGAAAAATCAACTAAACAAAAAACTGGAAAGGTTTATAGTTAAAATCCAGTAAGCTGCATAGACGAACACACGAAAAGTAAGAAGATTAACAGTTGGAAAAAATTATCCTGTCGAGATAAGAGAACTGGTAGCAGAAAAAAGAAAACTAAGAAAGAAATGCAGATGACAAGATCACCAGAAGATAAAAATATATTAAATAGGGCTACCAAAAGACTAAAAAGAGAAGTCCTAAATCACAAAGAAGAATCCTTTAACAGATACCTGGTAGGGCTAACAGATGATAAAGAAACGGAAAATAGCTGAAGTTATTCTAATTCCTAAGCCAGAAAAACCTCCGAATGAAGTGTCATCATATCGTTGTTACCGACAGTATCTAAGTTATTTGAAAAACTACTACTAAAACGACTAAAACCAATAATTGAAAATAAAAATCTGATCCCTTCGCATCAATTTGGTTTTAGAAACAAACACTCGACAATAGATTAAGTACACAGGATAGCCGATATCATTGAAAAAGCTTACGAAGAAAAATATATATGTTCAGCTATATTTCATGACGTTGAATAAGCATTTGACAAGGTTTGCCACACTGGCCTGATACAAAAACTTGAAAAAATGCCCCCTAGTCCATATGTCGACATTTTATAATCATATCTTACGGAAAGAGTGTTTAGAGTAAATCAAGACGAGGCATACTCCGAAATAAGAGAAATTAAAGCAGGTATCCTACAAGACAGTGTTCTAGCCCCGGTTCTTTACTTATTATACACCAGCGATAACTCTCAACAACAATGTGTTTATATAACATTTGCGAATGATACTGTAATATTGGCAGTTGACGGAATTAATACAGAGACCTCAGAAAAACTTCAGGAAACCTGCAAGAGAATAAATCGATGGACAAAAAAATGGAAAATAAAAATAAATCAAAACTAAATCAGTGCATGTTGATTTTACTCTTCCATCAAATGAACATGAACAAATAAGAATATATAAAGGAATAAAATTTTATTATATTTTATACTGTTATACTTCTGTCAATTTTGGTTTTATATTAAACATTTATGCTGTGAAATACATCACCAATCACCAAATATTCTGACTCTTTTCTGTCAATATTTCTTGTAATTATTTTTATACAGGGTTGTTCCCTTTTTATTTATATTATGAATTAACTCTGTTTACTTATATTTTATATTATTATTGTCGATTATGAAACTAATTTATATTGGCACCTACTCTTTAACATCACAATAAATACGTAAGGGTCTATCTCTAACGATAGTGCTACCAAACAACTTTAAACATTTTAAAATTACTTACTTATTATGAGGACATTACTATAAAGACAGAACTATGAAGAGAGGATTATAAAGACAAGAATATTAAAGCAGGACTATGAAGATAGGAATATAAAGACTGGACTATGAAGACATAACTATAAAGACAGGACAATGAAGTTAAGACTATAAAAACATGACTATGAAGTCAGGACGTTGGAATGTCTAATAAGAATTTTTTTGGTGGTAAAAGTAATGATACTATTTTTTGTATTATAGAATAGAATAGAATAATTTTATTAACTATTTTACATAAGTCATTATGTTTATAGCAAGTCATAGGTGGTAACAGAATTTGAACAATATAAATAAAACAAATGAAACAATAATTATTAGGTACTTATAAAGGTTAAAATTGTGATGAGGCAGAGTGACAGTGAGATGAGTTATATTCCAGGAATAGTGAAGAATAGAATAGACACTTAGAAATATGATACGATTAACCATAGTTTATAAATAGTGTAAAAACATAAATTTCTAGTTAGTTCTCATCTTGCAGCATTCGAAATAAAGTCAATTTTTAAAAATTCGTTTTTGGGTTTGAAACCTTTAACTGATGTCTCATACAGACCGAAAATGAGCTACATAATCATTGACAGAGTAAAAACAATGTCTCAATAGATATTTTTTTAATGTTTTTTTTTAAAGCATTATTACTTAAATTTTTAAAGTTTTGCGGTAATATGTTAAATAAGTTATAATTTAGGGAATTTATTTCAGATAGACATAACCTTAAACGAGTATTTCTAATGCAATGTGAATAACGTGTCTTGTAATTATGAATATCGGACTGTTTCAGCAACACAGACTGTTTCCTATCAATTTTAACAAGTGTATGATGTAGATATAAAGTAGGTAGTGGCATAATTTTAAATTTAATAAAATTTTGTTGACAATGTTCTCTGAATCCAATGTTAGCCATAATTCTGATAACTTTTTTTGCATCCGGAAAATTTGAATAGATTGAGAAGAGTTTCCCCAAAGTTGGACATCATAGCTGACATGCGCGTGAAAGAGAGAGAAATACGTTGTTTTAAGGGTATTTAAGTTGGTAAGTTTTTTCAACTGCCGAAGAATAAACAAAGAACTAGGAAGTTTTTTCTTTAATTAATTAATGTGGGCCGACCAATTGAGTTTGTTATCCAATGTAATACCAAGTAATTTTACGTTTTTTGTTTCACATTTTGAGATAATTTGATTATTGGCAGATATCTGCATATTTTTAGTTTTTTCACTGTTAAGTTTTCATTTGTTGGTAGAAAACCATGTGTTTGCTTTGTCCGCAATTTCATCAAAAGAAGAAATTAAATTTTTATTATTTTTGTCTGTTAAGAAGAGTGTTGTATCATCAGCAAAAAAAACTGATTTATTAAATAACATAAAACGGCTTAGATCGTTAACATAAACAATGAATAAAATTGGGCCCAGGACAGAACCTTGTGGATCCCCTTGCCTTACAGTCTGAAAGTCAGACAGAACACCATTACTCATCACGGTTTGTTGTCTGTTACTGATATATGAATTTATTAGTGCAAGCGGAATTCCTCTAACTCCATAAAAGCTTAGCTTTTCCTGAAGAATATCATGAGAGACGCAGTCGAAAGCGTTTGACAGATCGCACAACATTACTGCTGTGTGATTTTCCTGCTCAAGTTCCTTAACTACATCATTCACAACATTGAGAACAGCCTGTCTAAAACCATATTGGGAGTTGCTGAAGAAGTTGTTTAATTCAAAATACTCACTTAATTGTTTTTTAATAATTTTTTCAATAACTTTACCAAATATTGAAACAATGCTTATGGGACGATAGTTGTTAATTTTCGAAACATCACCTTTTTTGAAAATTGGTAATACTTTAGAGTATTTAAGTACTTCAGGAAATATACCAGTGGATAAAATTAAATTAATCAGTTCAGTAAACGGTTTTATTATAATATTGCAAGTCTCTTTTAAAATTTTACTTTTGAGTTCGTGAGTGTCAACACATTTAGAATTTTTTAGAGAAGTAATTGCGTCAAAAACTTCAGACTCAAGAACAGGGCGGAAGAAAAATGAGCTACAGGGCATAGGAAAATGTTTAAAACTCAGAACTTCGGCATTCGAAACATTAGGAAGATATTTTATGATATTTGCAGCAGTTGTATTAAAAAATATATTTATTTAATTTGGTGTTAAATCAGGAGTTACTAGATTTCTTTTTAAATTGTTTCTTTCGAAATTGATTATTTGCCAACATGCCTTGGATTTATTGTCTGCTCGAGTAATATATTCATCATAGGCCAGTTTTTTTGTTGATTTCAATTTTTCATTGTACTCGCTTTTGAGTTTCTTGTATGTTTTTATGTCATTTGGATCTTTTGTAACATCTGTTATTAGTTTGATGGTTGAGAGATCGTTTCTTAGAGATTTTAGACTGTTGTTAAACCATATTACTGGTGAATTTCTTAAATTATTCTTACATTGTCTCAAAGGAAAATATTTCATACTTAAGTTATGGTAAGTATTGATAAGAAAAGTTGACAAAAAATTACCTTTATTACAAAAAATACTCCAATCTATACTACTTAGAGACTGTTTAAACATCTTTATTTTATTACCTATAATAAACCTTTTAAGACATGTTTGATTTTAGTTTTTTGTAAGACTATTATTGTAACTCACAGAAATGTATTATTGGGCACGGTGGTCTGATAAGGAGGGTTCAAATACACCGGAAGTAAACAATTCGTTTGCCAAATTTGTAATTATGTTGTCTATACAATTTGAAGATGAAGCTGTAACTCTAGTATCATCATGTATTGTAAGAGATAAACCAAAAAATTTCAACAAACATTCAAAATTGAAAAGAATTTCAGATTGTGATTTAAAATTAATGTTAAAATCGCCTAATATTATTAATTTGTCATACTTTTCTAGTAATTTGTGTAATACAAGTTCAAAATTCACAAGAAAAATATCAGTAGTTCCTTTGCCAGACCTATAGACAGTTAAAATTGTAGTTTTTAAAGATGGCAGGTCTACAGCAGAGAATTCTGCATTTTGTTCACTAATATATTCGCTTAAGTCAGTTGGAAAATATTTCAAAAAATCTTTATTATTTTTATAGATACACGTAGCTTTCTTTGACAGTTAAATGTCACTAAATTTTCACACTTAATATAAAATTAATTATAAAAACACAACCACAATAATTGTATAATAAAGTTCATCAATATTGACTGCATTTAAAAATATTCCAGAATTCCGACCACATATAATTATTTTTAATGTGTTTCTAATATATAAATAAAAAATCTAAATTTAGACATTCATTTTCTTACTTCATCAATCATTCATCCTGGTCTATTTCTAAGACCGCGAATGTTATTTTTAAACGTCTTGACATCAAGATTGATAAGTGTTTTTCGTACAATATACAATATCAACCAGACCTGTGGATGTACGAATACATGACAGTAGTAACACCACGCACACATGTAATTAGATTTTGGAATATACAGAGATAATTCCACGCCAAATATTTGTTTCCTGCATGCATCTTGGTGACAAGCCATTCATATTTAACATTTGCGTAATATGTGTGCTATAATAAATAGACGGTTTTAGAATTTTAATCTTTTAAATTCGTTTAAATTTAGATGGTTTGTTTTTAATAGGGATAGATTATGGGCTATTGCAGTAGGTCGTGAAGATCTTATAAATAATATCACATAGGATAAAGCCATTTGGATTTTAATATATTTATTATTAGTCATATTAACAGAAAAAATTGGCTTCTAATAGTACTAATACATCTGAGATACCGCCATTACTTCAAACCAATAACTCATTTCTAATATTGTCAGTCCAGTAAATTTATCTAGTAAATACATGATGTTTTCTATTAAAAAAATGAAGATCACAACGGTTGTCTACAAGATATACCAAGATCAACCAAGATCAACCAAGATCAACCAAGATCAACCAAGATAAACCAAGATCAATCAAGATCAACCAAGATCAACCAAAATCAACAAGGAGCAAATGATATCTGTGTAACTATTCTTGAATTCGAGGCAATAGAAAATAGTTATTTTGTCTTTATCTCTAATACAGAGAATTTCAATTTCTGTCTCATTGTTCACTCAAACTTTGTATTCTTTCAAAAAATTATCGCCCAATTTTCATCTTTTCCAACTTTGCCCAAAGTCTGAGGTGTCCGTATATAACAACTCTATTAATCAACATAAGTTTACACAGTAGATCAACTGTGTCAAACAATATATTCAGATTTAGTTGATTCAAAGGGTCAAGATCAGTGGCGGCTTGTGGTAATTTAAAATGGGTGTTCACTTTTTCCAATAATTTTATCATATGTAAGTTCGGATCAAAACTTTGTACAGGAGTCAATATCGCTGTTTTTTTTATTATTTAAGTTTGTATTAAGTGTAGTTATTATTATCAACATCATACTGTTTTCAAACAGTACAAATATTAATTTAGTTAGTGTGATATTTGTTTTGTTTTTAATACGCTGAAAACCATCTATAAACATTATTAGTTAGTAAACTGACTTTTCTTCATAATTTGAGATTATTTTTAAATATATATCAGGTTATGTAGAAAGCTTGACATTGATTTTTGTGTAAAAAATTTTATATGAAACTTTACCTACCATTTTTTAGTTTTTATTGTAAGTTTAATCATTTTCTCAATTTGTCACAATGTCAAATAAAAAATATATTTTTTAAATCCCTTTTATTGGCAAATAAAATAAGAACTAAAATGTTTTAAATGTTTATTTTATCAGATCAGTCCCATCACAATACATAACATTACACAGACACAAACTAGAATAAAGATATATAATGCCTGGCATTTTAAATGATACTCTTCGCAGTTTAACAGACCCCCTTAACCCCCATTTTTAAGCAGATTGCTTTCACAACCAATAGGCCTCATCTCTTTATAGACCTTGATTTTTACTAAAAATTTCATGTTGATATCGCTTTTCATTTTTGATTTTTTTTTTAATTAATATTTAATCAGATTTTTTCTTATAATGAAAGGGCTTCTTCTCCTTTTAGATATTGATGTTTGCTAAAAATTTCAAGTTTTTCAGTTAGGATTTTTTTTTATATTATAACCCCCCTTAACTCCTCAATATATTCATATTTTTTTCAGTATCAATAGGCTTTATCTTCTTATAAAGCTTCATTTTTACTAAAAATTTCATATTGATATTGCTTTTCGTTTTTAATTTAGGATTTTTTTTTTAATTTCAACCCATCTTAACCCCCTATTTTTAATCAATTTGTTAAAAATCAATAGGCTTTGTCCCCTTATAGCGCTTGATTTTTTGAGATCCAGCAACACGTGGAAGAAAGTATCTCTCGGCGTCTCACTTGCCTCAGATTTTGGTCAAAAACCAGGTTCATCCAAAATAAAAGTAACAAACATTGGCACGGGGACCCTTGGACAAAACAAAAATCTCGGAAACTAATTATTACTCAACATTATTTGACACAATGCGGAGCTAAATCCCAACGGCTATCTTGTTCCAAAAATCAAATCAAAAAAGGCCGAAAAAACAAGTTATTTAAAAAAAAAGTGACAGTTCGATCATAGAACTGACAAATTTCTAACGAATTTCTATTAAGACCAAAAAGAACTAGTGTTCAGCCAGTTTCTCGTGTCTCACATTTATGGTCAAATATAATTAAAGATAAATAATTATTATGCAAAATAAAAGAAATGGAATGATAAAATATTAAAATATAACCCTTACTCTATTCCTATGGTTATTTACAAAATTATGCTGTGCCTGTAGACAAATCAAACGAACATAGCTATTTGTGAATTATACTAGACTGGCAATACTGGTTTGGCAACCTTGTTTGTGAGCGGCGCGCCAATTGATGTGTTCTTTGACAGTTTGAAGGATCTGTTGGCATGTTGTCTTCTCTTTTTAGCTATATGCATTCGACATATCGTCTCACTCGTGTTAGGCTCACTCATCATAATGCGCCACAGACACAATATACTTAGGTATACTGTGACACAGAGATGCGATCACCCAGAGGACACTGATGTACAAAAAATATAGATTAACACTTATGAAAATAAAAATATTATAAATAAATTTATATTTTTATGTTATTTATGTAATATTAAAATAAAGTGTTTTTTTTTTATGAAATTTAACTGGGTATTCACTGCACAAATGAACCAATGGAGAAACCGCCCCTGGTCAAGATTCAAAGGATTACGATTAAATAGATCATAATATTCATGTAAAAAAATTGGACACCATAGGGTTAGATTAGTGACTATTGAGATTATTATTATTTTACCTAAACTATCGTTTTACTTATGTTTTTTAAAACAGCATTATATCATCACCCTTTCATAGCAACATCTGGAGTTTCACAGGACTCCAATTTGTGACCACTGTACATTTATAAAAGACTTGGAAATATATTTACCCAATGGGATATTGTTCAAAATTGGAATATTGATAATTACCATGTTTCTGAATGTGTCTAAATGTTATTTATTTATTTATTTATTTATTTGACGACTATGGAGTGTAGAGCAAAGGAGGACAATCTCATATGGTTGTTTATCTTAAAAAATGTCCTCCAAAATATATAAAATTAAGATGGCGCTCGTATACTAGAAGGGAAAGATCCAATAATTTACAGTTATATAAATAGCTCACTCATATGTTAATCATACGAACCAAAGCACTATTGTCGCCTATTATTTGCAAATATTAAATATATAATTCGATATATAATTTACTTTAATGAATTAAACTGTTATTTCTACGTTAAATTCTTAAAATTCTTAACAGTCGGTTTTACACAAACCCTCAAAGCTTGGAAAGCGTTTTTTAGTTAGTTCCAAGTTGGAATAGGCATATCTTATCTATAACTCTATATATCCAATATTGATAAAAGATTTTTTGACAGTATTAGTGGTGATTTTTTAAGTACATTTTCTTTAAAAAGATGGATAGTATCCCATTCGGGGTATTGAACAATCGTCTCTACTGCTATCAAGTTTTAATATGCCATCATTAAAATATACAAAGATAGTAACAAATGAATTTTAATATTACCCAAACAAACAGCCATTGGACATTCTAAAATATTTTACATTGCAAAGAAACTCACCTATAACGTTAATGTGCTCTTAGAAAAATATTAAATAACATTAAAGGTAATGAATGTAATTGTTTTTTTTTATTTGGTGTCATCGTTATCGACTACTAAGGTCATTAGCCTCGTGTTCTGTGTAGACTTTGTTACTGTTTTCCAGTGCCACTTTAGGAACAGCACTGTTAATTAGAACCCAACAGTGAATGGTCGAGTGGGGAATCCTACCAAGGCTTCAGAATTAATTTTAAATAATTAAATTAAATAAAAAAATCCTGGCCAACTGTGGGATTGGAACCTGGGACCCTTGGATCCACAGGTAGAGACTCTACCACTGAGCCACTCTTTTGTTAAAATGATTTTGTCAAAACTAATAGGTTTGACCTTTATTTAATGTATTTTATCTTGTAAATCGTTTAATTTCTTTATTTTGTGACCTTTTCGATTGTTCCGGTACTATCAGACGCAAACAGTGCACAATTCAAACCTAATGACAACAGCAGGAATCGAAATATCTTATTCCATTTCGAATTGCCTCTAAAACGGATGCAATTCCAGAAATACGGTTCCTATTAGATGGATCTAATCTACCACGTATACGCTGAATTGTACCTAATAATTTATGTGTCATTTTGATGAGACAATTCAAATGTCTAGTGCTATTAATTCTAAATCCACTCGACAAGAACGGTTTTCTGCTTTTCTATTTATAATATGGCAATTGAAGGATTCGCTTAGGTTATATATATGCCGCGAGAATCGATTGCTATCTTAATTTTTAACTAAAATCGAACGTTGCCTTGAAAATTTTATACAATTTATAATGTTGTGAACAGAAAAACTTTACGGTGTTACCATGTTTACCGAAATAAAGGGTAATATTACAAAGTAAGATGAATAACATTAGGAAAGTTGGGAGATTAAAAAACACATACATAAAAACATAGAAATTTCTTTCCATAACTTTACTGCTTTTTCTTTAAATGTATGAGCCAATCTTAACGGTTCTCTGAGAAGAATTTCCAGAGCTTGTTTATCTTCTTCAGAATTCTTTATTTTACTTTATTTATTTTACTTTAGTTTACTTTATTTTACTTTATTTTACTTTATTTTACTTTATTTTACTTTATTTTACTTTATTTTACTTTATTTTACTTTATTTTACTTTATTTTACTTTATTTTACTTTATTTTACTTTATTTTACTTTATTTTACTTTATTTTACTTTATTTTACTTTATTTTACTTTATTTTACTTTATTTTACTTTATTTTACTTTATTTTACTTTATTTTACTTTATTTTACTTTATTTTACTTTATTTTACTTTATTTTACTTTATTTTACTTTATTTTACTTTATTTTACTTTATTTTACTTTACTTTATTTTATTTTACTTTACTTTACTTTATCTTACTTTACTTTATTTTACTTCTCTTCTCTATTAAACTCAAATTATAGGTACTGTGACCCAGTGATCTCTTGAAATAACAATATCTAGTACTTGAAATTGATCTTTTTAACAAGGGGTATACCAAAAAAGATTTTTGTAATTTTAATGCTCGATTTAATTATTTCTAATATTTGCAGCAGGTTTTTTAATTGAACGTTATCATAAAATATTATAAAATATCATACATTATTATAAAATATCATAAAATATCATCAAATATAAAATATTATAAAATATCATAAAGTATCATAAAGTATTATAAAATATCATAAAAGATCATAAAGTATTATAAAATATCATAAAAGATCATAAAGTATCATAAAGTATCATAAAGTATCATAAAATATCATAAAATATCATAAAATATCATAAAATATCATAAAATATCATAAAATATCATAAAATATCATAAAATATCATAAAATATCATAAAATATCATAAAATATCATAAAATATCATAAAATATCATAAAATATCATAAAATATCATAAAATATCATAAAATATAAAATATCATAAAATATCATAAAATATCATAAAATATCATAAAATATCATAAAATATCATAAAATATCATAAAATATCATAAAATATCATAAAATATCATAAAATATCATAAAATATCATAAAATATCATAAAATATCATAAAATATCATAAAATATCATAAAATATCATAAAATATCATAAAATATCATAAAATATCATAAAATATCATAAAGTATCATAAAATATCATAAAATATCATAAAATATCATAAAATATCATAAAATATCATAAAATATCATAAAATATCATAAAATATCATAAAATATCATAAAATATCATAAAATATCATAAAATATCATAAAATATCATAAAATATCATAAAATATCATAAAATATCATAAAATATCATAAAATATCATAAAATATCATAAAATATCATAAAATATCATAAAATATCATAAAATATCATAAAATATCATAAAATATCATAAAATATCATAAAATATCATAAAATATCATAAAATATCATAAAATATCATAAAATATCATAAAATATCATAAAATATCATAAAATATCATAAAATATCATAAAATATCATAAAATATCATAAAATATCATAAAATTTTATAAATTATCATAAAATATCATAAAATATCATAAAATATCATAAAATATCATAAAATATCATAAAATATAATAAAATATCATAAAATATCATAAAATATCATAAAATATCATAAAATATCATAAAATATCATAAAATGTCATAAAATATCATAAAATTCATAAAAATTCAGAAAAAATCATAAAAATCATAATTTTTCTTATAAAAAATCATAAAAATTCGTAAAAAATTATAAAAAATCATAAAAAATCATAAAAAAATCATAAAAAATCATAAAAAATCAAAAAAAAATCATAAAAAAATCATAAAAAAATCATAAAAAATCATAAAAAATTATAAAAATCATAAAAAATCATAAAAAATTATAAAAAATCATAAAAAATCATAAAAAATCATAAAAATCATAAAAAACATAAAAAATCATAAAAAATCATAAAAAAATCATAAAAAATAATAAGAAATCATAAAAAATAATAAGAAATTATAAAAAATAATAAGAAATCATAAAAAATTATAAAATTCATAAAAAATCATAAAAAAATCATAAAAAATCATAAAAAATCATAAAAAATCATAAAAAATCATAAAAAATCATAAAAAATCATAAAAAATCATAAAAAATCATAAAAAATCATAAAAAATCATAAAAAATCATAAAAAATCATAAAAAATCATAAAAAATCATAAAAAATTATAAAAAATCATAAAAAATTATAAAAAAATCATAAGAAATCAAAAAATCATAAATAATCATAAAAATCATAAAAAATCATAAAGAATCATAAAGAATCATAAAGAATCATAAAGAATCATAAAGAATCATAAAGAATCATAAAGAATCATAAAGAATCATAAAGAATCATAAAGAATCATAAAGAATCATAAAGAATCATAAAGAATCATAAAGAATCATAAAGAATCATAAAGAATCATAAAGAATCATAAAGAATCATAAAGAATCATAAAGAATCATAAAGAATCATAAAGAATCATAAAGAATCATAAAGAATCATAAAGAATCATAAAGAATCATAAAGAATCATAAAGAATCATAAAGAATCATAAAGAATCATAAAGAATCATAAAGAATCATAAAGAATCATAAAGAATCATAAAGAATCATAAAGAATCATAAAGAATCATAAAGAATCATAAAGAATCATAAAGAATCATAAAGAATCATAAAGAATCATAAAGAATCATAAAGAATCATAAAGAATCATAAAGAATCATAAAGAATCATAAAGAATCATAAAGAATCATAAAGAATCATAAAGAATCATAAAGAATCATAAAGAATCATAAAGAATCATAAAGAATCATAAAGAATCATAAAGAATCATAAAAAATCATAAAGAATCATAAAGAATCATAAAGAATCATAAAGAATCATAAATAATCATAAAGAATCATAAAGAATCATAAAGAATCATAAAGAATCATAAAGAATCATAAAGAATCATAAAGAATCATAAAGAATCATAAAGAATCATAAAGAATCATAAAGAATCATAAAGAATCATAAAGAATCATAAAGAATCATAAAGAATCATAAAGAATCATAAAGAATCATAAAGAATCATAAAGAATCATAAAGAATCATAAAGAATCATAAAGAATCATAAAGAATCATAAAGAATCATAAAGAATCATAAAGAATCATAAAGAATCATAAAGAATCATAAAGAATCATAAAGAATCATAAAGAATCATAAAGAATCATAAAGAATCATAAAGAATCATAAAGAATCATAAAGAATCATAAAGAATCATAAAGAATCATAAAGAATCATAAAGAATCATAAAGAATCATAAAGAATCATAAAGAATCATAAAGAATCATAAAGAATTATAAAGAATCATAAAAAATCATAAAAAAAATTATAAAAAATCATCTATATTTATAATTTTATTATGTTGGTATTCAACTAATTCAAAATAATTGTTTCATTGAAAAATACTGTTTTAGTAAAACACTGCCATCACATAATGCAATAAATGGGTTATTAGTTATTCGTTTTTTAATTTTTATTTAACACCTCCCCTCACAATAAATACAAGATAACCTATAAATGTGTTTTTTTATATTTAGATTTTGACGCATTTGGTCTTAACTTGTTTTGAAAATAATAGGAGAATGTTATATTTAAATAAATGCTGCATTAATTATTATACTTTTTATTTTCTTAAAAATGGTTGTATGTTTAAATAAAACATCTACTTAGTTAAGATTAATCAATTTGTTTAGCAGGAAAACAAGAGTTTTGATGTTTATATGATGCTATTTAGGATGCTGGATGTTTATTATTTTGTTTAACTAAAAATCTATAGAATATTTAAAAGACATGCATGACGATAGATGAATAAATAAACAAGATAGAACTGTGTCATCATGGGAACGTCATATTTAGCTGACAGTATTATTAACCTAACCTAATTTAGCAGTGTTGCATACAGAGATAACATGGTTATCTCTGGTTGCATATCTAACACTGTTTCCAACTACAAGATGGCAACGAATGTATACGGGAAGGCCTCGTAGACATCTGTCTTCGTTGTTATCAACTGCCAATGTTGTCAGTTAACAAATACTGTAGCCAACAGCCACGAAGGATAGCCACCAACCTAAAAATATTGTAAAGTACAAGAAGGCCTTGTAGACAGCTGCGCCATTATTGTAAAATGCTTTATAAGTTCGAACAATATTCAACGCTATTCATTTAGAAGTTATTTACAATGAAAAAGAGATTGTCAAAAAGACCAACGTTTATATCTTCGTTAGTAACTATTGGATCGATTTGAACAAGTCAAACGGCATTTAAATTAAACTGTTCGAGGACTAAGAAGAGCAGACTTAACGTAGGACCTTTTTTGATTAAGAAAGACGTGGAAGAAGCCTCTGTGGACTTCAAGATGAAGAAAAGGAGCTGAAGAAGTGATGTCACATCTGGTTTATTATAAAAACGTAATAAGGTAGCGGTATAATATCACTGAAACGTTTGCCACTGGTTCAATACAAAAGTAAACCGTCCCATGGATGGAAACAAGAAAAATAATAAGTTGCACCAACACAATGTATAGAATTCACATTAAATAAATTTGTATGCATAGTGAATCTTGAATAAGAAAATTAACTGAAATATAATTTGACAGCTCACTTCCTGTAGCACCACATATTTACCATTAATATCTCATCGTCTCGTCTCATTTTTGCATCAAACTATTTCTAATCCATTACGCAAACCGATTTTTCTAATAACCCGAAAATAAATTATAAAATAAACCTATCAATTTGCGACGTGTACAAAAAAACTAAAAGGCTCGCAGTAGGTACATCACAAAAAAAACGCGTTAATTGATTTGGAATACATCAATCAAAAAAGTTATAAATATAACTAAAAGGTATATCTGGTATTGTAAATATTTTTAGGTTCTTGAAAGCGGCTGGAACGTTTCCGACACGTGTCCGGCTTAACGCCTGGTTAATTTAAACCTTTCAAATTGGAGACAAAACATTTTTATACTTTTGATTAATTAAAAGACAGCTAGAAAATATACAAAAATTTGAGTAACGCAGTTGTTCTGACAAATCTAATGCATACCTTTTATCATGTTTCGATGAAGCATTGATTTTGCTATCATGATTTGTTTATGAGTCAATTTTACCCTACTCCATGAAACGTTATGATTTTTTATAATTTTTTATTTTTTTTTATGATTTTTATGATTTTATATGATATTTTATGATATTTTATGATATTTTATGATATTTTATGATATTTATGATATTTTTATGATATTTTATGATATTTTATGATATTTTATGATATTTTATGATATTTTATGATATTTTATGATATTTTATGATATTTATGATATTTTATGATATTTTATGATATTTTATGATATTTTATGATATTTTATGATATTTTATGATATTTTATGATATTTTATGATATTTTATGATATTTTATGATATTTTATGATATTTTATGATATTTTATGATATTTTATAATATTTTATGATATTTTATGATATTTTATGATATTTTATGATATTTTATGATATTTTATGATATTTTATGATATTTTATGATATTTTATGATATTTTATGATATTTATGATATTTTATGATATTTTATGATATTTTATGATATTTTATGATATTTTATGATATTTTATGATATTTTATGATATTTTATGATATTTTATGATATTTATGATATTTTATGATATTTTATGATATTTTATGATATTTTATGATATTTTATGATATTTTATGATATTTTATGATATTTTATGATATTTTATGATATTTTATGATATTTTATGATATTTATGATATTTTATGATATTTTATGATATTTTATGATATTTTATGATATTTTATGATATTTTATGATATTTTATGATATTTTATGATATTTTATGATATTTTATGATATTTTATGATATTTTATGATATTTTATGATATTTTATGATATTTTATGATATTTTATGATATTTTATGATATTTTATGATATTTTATGATATTTTATGATATTTTATGATATTTTATGATATTTTATGATATTTTATGATATTTTATGATATTTTATGATATTTTATGATATTTTATGATATTTTATGATATTTTATGATATTTTATGATATTTTATGATATTTTATGATATTTTATGATATTTTATGATATTTTATGATATTTTATGATATTTATGATATTTTATGATATTTTATGATATTTTATGATATTTTATGATATTTTATGATATTTTATGATATTTTATGATATTTTATGATATTTTATGATATTTTATGATATTTTATGATATTTTATGATATTTTATGATATTTTATGATATTTTATGATATCTTATGATATTTTATGATATTTTAATGATATTTTATGATATTTTATGATATTTTATGATATTTTATGATATTTTATGATATTTTATGATATTTTATGATATTTTATGATATTTATGATATTTTATGATATTTTATGATATTTTATGATATTTTATGATATTTTATGATATTTTATGATATTTTATGATATTTTATGATATTTTATGATATTTTATGATATTTTATGATATTTTATGATATTTTATGATATTTTATGATATTTTATGATATTTTATGATATTTTATGATATTTTATAATATTTTATAATATTTTATGATATTTTATGATATTTTATGATATTTTATGATATTTTTATGATATTTTATGATATTTTATGATATTTTATGATATTTTATGATGTTTTTTGATTTTTTATGTTTGTTTTGATTTTTTATTATTCTATCCTTGAAATGTATTAAGAAAAAATCAACACACGCTTTGAACTTAGCAAATTCCCGCCTGGATCTGTGTCTGTCCCCTCGCTAGGATCCATCCTTGGATGAGAGTATGTCATAGTGAAAAGTTATATTTATATAGTTTTTAATTTACTCAATTGCTGCATTTATTTTTTATAAGAAATTAAATGTCATATTTAAATTTAAAGTTACGCGTTTTGTCTATTTCTTAATCGTTTTGAAGCGATTTGTTGACAGCAGTGACATCTGTCTAAAAATGATCAGAAAGTTGAGATACTTACATGCAATTTAGAACTGTAAGCAAGTCAGATTCTTGAGAAAATTAAAAACAAATTCAATAAAGAATAACAATTTTATGTATACCGAGCTAGTCAAATTTTTATCTTAAAATCAACAAAGACCTTATCAGGACACGTATTCAGGATTAACGTATATCCTTGTCATTACTTAGTTGATTCAAACGGAACAAATGGCGTTTAATTTGAATTGTCATTTAGCTGTTATTGACAATAAATCTTTTTTATTTAATAAATATGCTACTACTAACTATTTACTCAACCCACCAACCAACATTATCATGTTTATGTATATCAATAAATTATTAAATGGTTTCTTGGTCGAACAGTATTACCAATATAAAAGTCCAGTAAGAAAAGAGGTATTACCAATCTACGAAAATCTAGCGCCAAACGGTATTGCCAACATACAAATCTAGTGTCAAAATCAGTGCTATCAACCTAAGAAAAAGTTACTAGATTTTCAAAAGTTACTAAATCTACTGAAAAAATAATTTTAGGACTTTAGCGATTTCAAATGTTAATATATATAAGGTTTGGTCCAGAACTGGTGCAGTTATACTTCTAATACAATAGGTACATTTTTTCTGGATTCATTTATTGCGATCCAATCAATTATAGGACGCTCTTGCGCATCGATTCCAGGCGGTAATTAAAAGTTCAAATATTAATAATCCTTCGGCAATAAAGCAGGATTCAATTCAAAGCCGCTGTTATGTAACTATTGCGAAATCGGTTTGAGTGCGAATCAGGCATAGGTAAATGCAGATATTGCAAAATTTCATCCATACCAATTAGAAATGGGCCAGGAATTTGACACGTTTCCGGTGAAATGGTATCTGGCGTATTTCGAAAATGAAAAATGAAATTCTTAATTAAAGTTATACGGCGGGATGCGCAATTTGGCACGTCCGTATTGAAAAATGAAATTACGTTTGTGACCCGGGAAAAATTCTGATTTATAAAGAAGGTACGGTTTTTTGGATACAAACTCATTAAATTATTTGTATTTTTTTTAAAGTCTATTTTGTAAAAAATTACAGCATAAAACTCTTCATACTGTAGGAATGTCTAAAATCTGGTGGATAAGATACTCTAGGAGCTACTAGTTAAAAAATATAAATATTACAGAAAATTCATAGAAATTCATAGAAATTCATAGAAATTCATAGAAATTCATAGAAATTCATAGAAATTCATAGAAATTCATAGAAATTCATAGAAATTCATAGAAATTCATAGAAATTCATAGAAATTCATAGAAATTCATAGAAATTCATAGAAATTCATAGAAATTCATAGAAATTCATAGAAATTCATAGAAATTCATAGAAATTCATAGAAATTCATAGAAATTCATAGAAATCATAGAAATTCATAGAAATTCATAGAAATTCATAGAAATTCATAGAAATTCATAGAAATTCATAGAAATTCATAGAAATTCATAGAAATTCATAGAAATTCATAGAAATTCATAGAAATTCATAGAAATTCATAGAAATTCATAGAAATTCATAGAAATTCATAGAAATTCATAGAAATTCATAGAAATTCATAGAATTCATAGAAATTCATAGAAATTCATAGAAATTCATAGAAATTCATAGAAATTCATAGAAATTCATAGAAATTCATAGAAATTCATAGAAATTCATAGAAATTCATAGAAATTCATAGAAATTCATAGAAATTCATAGAAATTCATAGAAATTCATAGAAATTCATAGAAATTCATAGAAATTCATAGAAATTCATAGAAATTCATAGAAATTCATAGAAATTCATAGAAATTCATAGAAATTCATAGAAATTCATAGAAATTCATAGAAATTCATAGAAATTCATAGAAATTCATAGAAATTCATAGAAATTCATAGAAATTCATAGAAATTCATAGAAATTCATAGAAATTCATAGAAATTCATAGAAATTCATAGAAATTCATAGAAATTCATAGAAATTCATAGAAATTCATAGAAATTCATAGAAATTCATAGAAATTCATAGAAATTCATAGAAATTCATAGAATTCATAGAAATTCATAGAAATTCATAGAAATTCATAGAAAGTCATAGAAATACATATACAAACTTAACTGCAAATGTGTAAACAGTGCTATCAAACTGAAGGCAGGATGATGCTGTGTGTGGTTAGTGCGGTGTGTAAGACGCTGATAAAGCCACTACAGACTCTAAGTCAAGAGAAGAGAGAACATAGACAGGCTACAACTTGATACGAAAAAGGCACTAACATATGTTTCTCATTTTGTTGATCTACTTGAAATGAGACAATGGCGGACATCTTAAACAATTATTTAACTGTCACTGATAATAATAAAAAACATACGATTGCCAAAGGAACCTTAGCTTATATCTCTTTTATTACTGGGTCAATTCAAACGGGATAAACGGCATTCAACTTGAATACGATTTGAAACGAACAAAAAGTATTAACGCCAAATGTATCTAAGCCTATATCTCCGGTAACATTGGTAATAAAAGAACATATATAATAATAATTATTCTAAAAGAACGTAATTGAATCTGCTAATATTGATTCAATTTGAATGAAACAAACTGCATTAAATTCAAAATATCAGCTAAATGTAATTAACAATAAAAAACCATAGTAATCCAAATGAACTTTAGTCTACATCTCTGTTAATATTTACTCTATTTTAATGAAATGGAAGGCTGAATGCTGAATATCATTTACAGCGAAAAGCATACTTGTTTATTTATTTATAATTGGTTGGGTAGTTAAGTGACATTAATTTGCTCCCCTTTTATAGTTCAAAATGATGAACTAATAGAAAATATAGAAGAGGTGACATATGAATTTTGAAAATAAAAGTTTTTGAAAAAAATTTTATAATTCAAATTTAAGTTTGTTTTTAAGAATATTTCTAAACTGAATGCGTATTCAACACATTTGTAAAAACATTACATCACGAATAAGACTAAAAATAATTCTGAAATATACATTTATTATGGTCATCTTTCAAAAATTAAATCATAAATGAAACAAAACATTACAACACTTCTATGTATTATAGATATATTCATTCCTATTCGGCGTAAGCATAAATACTGAATCACACTATTGGGAAATCTGTATTTACTTGAATATTTAATGATTTCCATCGCGAAGAGACATTCAGAATACGAGCTAGAAATATAAAAACGAATCCAGGATCGAACGATTCGAGAATTTATATAAAGATAAATTTAATGTAAGGATACATTAGGTTTCTGAAAGCCCCTTTTCTTTGAGAATTTAAAATTTCATTAAAAAAAATAAAAAGGTTATCATCGTTGGGACAGTAAAAGAAAAATGAAAATCGTTATGTATTCGACGGTTTTAATGAATCAAGTAAATTGCTTGGATGGTAAGAAGGATTTGGATTTTAAATATTTATTTATTTAAAATTAAGTGCCAAGCTCGATTCTGTCTGTCAATGGTTATTCTTTTGACAAAATATTTAAGACTCTATCTGCCCAATATTTTCTTTTAAGGGCTGGAATTGTCTGCTTAACATTATCATAGATTCTTCCGCTAAAAATGACTAGCAGAGTTAAATCGCACGATCTGGAGGTCAATTTGTATCCCAGTTTTGCAAAATAACGCGCCCCGGGCAGTACTGCAATTGTTTGGCTTCCAGCACCACTCTGGTGGAAATAAAAATTGTCAATATCCATATTGTCCATATTGTCTCATCTGGAGTTCAAGATTAACCTCAGTCAAAGGAAAATAATTGCATCAAACTGCAACAGAACTTGGATGCACATACAGTGGCGTACTCAGGGGGGGGGGGCAAAGGGGGCAATTGCACCCCCTAGAAAAGCCAGGAAAAATTATGTTTTATTTTGTCATGAAAAATTGAAAAAATTGCCCCCCTAGAAAACCAATAAAAAATTATGTTTTATTTTATCAAAAAAAAAAATACATTAATTTATTAATTAAATATAATTAAAGTATTTTTAGTAATTTTAGTAGGTAATATATTGACTTTTTTTTGGTTTTTTTCAAGAATGATTTTTTTTTGTTACTTTAGAATAATTTATTTTTGTGCTTGAGCCCTTGTGCCTGTTTCGCTATATGTATTTTTTGTTTTGTTTGTGTAATTTTTAAGTTAATAAAAGAAAAATGTTTCGGTGAGCTCAGGACCGGAGCGAGCGGAGGGGAGAATTTTGGAAAAAAAATGCGTGTTTTTTTTTGACGATCTTAACGGACTTTTGGCAAGAGGGTGACGAAGGCGTGATTTTTTAACGATTTTAAGACTCCTGAGTAAAAATTGGGCGAGGCAAACCCAAAATGTTCTGCCTCCGGCGGCCCCTGCGCGGGGGCTGTACTTGACCTTTACCATATTGACCCCCCAGCAATTAATCCTGGGTACGCCACTGTGCACATATACCTTCTAAAAAACCTATCTATTGATCCATCGACCCAAATAAGATTCCAGATCTTTTGGATTTCTTTATTTTGAGAAAAATTTGACCAAACTATATACAAGTAGAAAACAACTTTAATATAGATTCAGACCAATCTCTTAATGTTATTCAAAAAGAAGCAAAGCCAATCATAGCAAATCGGAACACCAATTGGGAAGATTTTCAAGAGGACTTATCAAATACTATTCATAACAATAAAAAGTTCATCTGGTTTGGATTCAAAAATATAAATGTCTTTTTACATAGTTTAAATGTTTTTAGACAGTCTAGCGTTTCAATAGTTTCTCTATAAAAATTTCAGGCACAAATAAGAGTCTTTTCTAATACTCCATAGTATTTCTCGTATACCCTAAAATCTTTTTAGTCGTTTCTTAGTATTTGAGACATCCAAAAGTCTATACGGGTTTTTTTTGAGGCATATAATCCACGTTATTATAAGTTTTTAGTCATTCTACACCTAAAGAGACTTTGTAGCTACTTTAAAGTCTTCTAAGATGCCCACGAATTTATCTGGATTATATCCATACATTATTTGAATGTCTTTAAACACTTTGCATTCTTTTCAGACAACCATGCGGAATTTCATTATTGCCATCAGAGGAAACACCTTGGTATAAATATCAAGGGAAATGAGAATGACTTCCATGGCTCTAGTTGGTCTGATTTTCATGATTGTTCTTTGAATTTGTTCTAGTTTGTGGATAGCAGTCCATTTTTCAATACCCAGACAACTATACCGTATGTTAACACAAATCTTATGATTGCCATGTAAGTTCATGTGATGTGAACCATACAGTTCGGTGGCATTGTTAATAAGCAATGTACGCTTATTTAACTCTGGACTCTGTTTTCTAGGTCTGAGTTCCATGTTAACTTGGTGTCAAAGGTGAGATCTAGATACTTTACCTCTGTTGTAAAGATGAGTTATGTATTTAGAAGCTCTGCAAATTTAAGTTCCATTTTTCTTGTAAAAAGGACAATTTCTATCTTTTTGAAAGTGATAAACAGTGAATGGGCCTCGCATCACTGTTCTATAGTTTTGAGAGCTATTTGAGTATGTTCTTAAAATTCTTTATTTTCAAAATGATTAGGTCATCTGCATAGGCTATTGTGTACAGACTCTTATTATTGATGCGTCTGATGGAGATTTTGAGGATTTGGCATTGTTCATCAACAGCTGATTTAAATTTTTGCGCCATCTGCTCTTTATAAGCATCTAGGCTAAGATCTTTATGCAGAGTTCGATGAAAGCTGGACTGTGGTTACTTAATTTCTGTGAACTTCATGGGATAGCCTAATCTTGGTGTTTTGCGATAGTGTCAGCTACAGCAGTAGCGTTTTGTATTTACCTGACGGTACTGGCAACTGTACATTAGTAACTTGGCAATTTTCCTCAAATTTAGCGTCTAGCTTTACAATAAACTCTACGTGAAGGTGATCCATACATACTAAAAACACCATGAACTGTCTCATTAAAAGTTCCACCATATCTGTAACGAATTTTTATTATTTCTCTACATTGTCGGACTGTGTATCGTGTAATTTTCTTAAATTGTATAGTTTTTACTGACACTTGTCAAGGAACTGATTCAAGGTTTGTTATTCAACAGATCAAAAATGCACTGTAATTTAAAATCTGAACTTCTTAATGGAAGACTTTTTGTAGAGTAGAAGGAAACACAAAATAAATATCAAGGCATGTATACAATAAAACAAACCAAGCGATACATTTCCGCATCTTAGAAACAAGTGAGTATTTTTTTAGTGCTTAAGTTTTTTTTATTTTAAAAATCAGTGGCGTATCCGGTTGTGACATAGCCAGTTGTAATTTTGTTGTTTTTTCGCTGAGATTTTAGTAATTACTACAAGTATTAAAAATTTCCATTGTGTACTTCAAATTATGAAACGTATAAAGTTTAATGGTTCTATAGTTTTAAATAATTGATAAAAGTTGTAAAGCTACAAATATATAACGTATATGTAAGGTATAAAAATTATATGATCATATTGATATTATATTTTAATTCAAAATTAGAAGTAGTACATGTTTGCGGTTTTCAAATTTATAATTTGATAATCAACATTTGATGGGTAAGGTCGATCCTGAAGAAATTTAAATTTTTAAAAAAGAAATCAGGATGTCGACTATAAATTGTCAGATAGAATTATGAGAATTGTCATAAAATTTTTGGAAATTGTCAGATAAAAATTTGGAAAGGTTGGATTGTATATTGAGAAGGGTTATTGAATGGAAATAAATATTATAAAGAATGAACTACGTATTGGAAATTGTCATTTAGAACAGAAATCCAACCAATTTTAAAAGGAAAGTAAGGTACATTTTTTTGTTTCGAAAGCAGTAAAGGAGAAAGAGTTAGGTAGAGCACCAGGACAGAAACAGATTTAGAGGGTACAGAGGAAAAAGCAAAATAAGCAGTGAGGTGCAAATAGGGTTCAAGGGGAAAAAGGAAATTAAACAGTGAGGCGTAAATAGGTTGCAGAGGAAGTCGACGAGTACAAGAATAAGAAGAAGAAAAAAAAAACCTTGGAAAAATCCGCCAACAGTCGAACGGGCTATTTTTTATTTTTTTTTTAACGATTTTAGATCTTCTGAAACACATTTCAAAATACTTTTTTTGCCCTGGAAACGCTATAAAATATTTTTTTCTTACCTTAAAACTATTAAAATGTGTCCTCCAATTTCGATGTTGAAAAAATGTAAACTACATCATTTTGATTAATTTCTTGTTATAGAAACTGCTAAATAATAACACTAGACCATCCATAATGCACTAAACCATCCAAATTTTTTCGTAAACAGTTAATTTTTTTAATTTAAGCTCATGTTTGGGTTCTTCGGAGCTTTTAAATTTTCGTAAAGACTATGACAATTAAGATTTGCAGTGTGACATATGTCTAAAAGAAATACAATGTTGCCATATCAATTATCTATTACATAGCAATGGTAATTTTTACCTATGCCCTGCGTTGTACCAGGCCAACCAATTGACTTCAGTATCAGAAAAATTATATAAAACTAACGATTTAAAAAATACCCATATTGAGATCTTCTTCCTCACCCTCATCGGCAGAGTACTCTTCGACGACCTAACCTAAACTAACAATATACAATAAGAAGATGAAGCAACGACTTCTTGTAGGGTGGTGCTACCAAAAAATTTTAACTCATACCTGGCTACGCCGACCGGCATAGACTCCAACGGCCTGGACACAGCTCAAATTGAAAAAACCTAACCTAACCAACCCTCATTAGCGTCTGGCCAGTAAACATCGATCCCAACTTTTAACGAACGTGTCTTGTATCGTGGGCATCTAATAATATGAAAATAAACAATAAGAAAAGGAAGCCACGACTTCTGACAAGGTGGCGGCTTCGCCGCCACCAGAATATTTTTAAACCATACCTGGCTACGCCGACCGGCATAAACTCCAACGGCCTGGATACAGCTCAAATTGAAAAAAAAACCTAACCTAACCAACCCTCATTAGCGTCTGGCCAGTAAACATCGATCCCAACTTTTAACGAACGTGTCTTGTATCGTGGGCATCTAATAATATGAAAATAAACAATAAGAAAAGGAAGCCACGACTTCTGACAAGGTGGCGGCTTCGCCGCCACCAGAATATTTTTAAACCATACCTGGCTACGCCGACCGGCATAAACTCCAACGGCCTGGATACAGCTCAAATTGAAAAAAAACCTAACCTAACCAACCCTCATTAGCGTCTGGCCAGTAAACATCGATCCCAACTTTTAACAAACGTGTCTTGTATCGTGGGCATCTAATAATATGAAAATAAACAATAAGAAAAGGAAGCAACGACTTCTGACAAGGTGGCGGCTTCGCCGCCACCAGAAAATTTTTCAACCATACCTGGCTACGCCGACCGGCATAAACTCCAACGGCCTGGATACAGCTCAAATTGAAAAAAAAACCTAACCTAACCAACCCTCATTAGCGTCTGGCCAGTGAACCTCAATCCCAACTTTTAACGAACGTGTCTTGTATCGTGGGCATCTAATAATAAGAAAATATACAGTAAGAAAATGAAGGAACGACTTCTTGTAAGGTGGCGGCTTCGCCGCCACCAGAAAATTTTTAAACCGTACCTGGCTACGCCGACCAGCATAAACTCCAACGGCCTGGACACAGCTCAAATTGAAAAAAAAAAACCTAACCTAACCTAACCAACCCTCATTAGCGTCTGGCCAGTGAACCTCAACCCCAACTTTTAACGAACGTGTCTTGTATCGTGGGCATCTAATAATAAGAAAATATACAATAAGAAAATGAAGGAACGACTTCTTGTAAGGTGGCGGCTTCGCCGCCACCAGAAAATTTTTAAACCATACCTGGCTACGCCGACCGGCATAAACTCCAACGGCCTGGACACAGCTCAAATTGAAAAAAAACCTAATCTAACCAACCCTCATTAGCGTCTGGCCAGTGAACATCGATCCCAACTTTTAACGAACGTGTCTTGTATCGTGGGCATCTAATAATATGAAAATAAACAATATGAAAAGGAAGCAACGACTTCTGACAAGGTGGCGGC
Source organism: Psylliodes chrysocephalus (assembly GCA_927349885.1). Lineage (NCBI taxonomy): Eukaryota > Metazoa > Arthropoda > Insecta > Coleoptera > Chrysomelidae > Psylliodes > Psylliodes chrysocephalus. The sequence continues at coordinate 434,531 of OV651821.1, read as the reverse complement.
TTCGCCGCCACCAGAAAATTTTTAAACTATACCTGGCTACGCCGACCAGCATAAACTCCAACGGCCTGGACACAGCTCAAATTGAAAAAAACCTAACCTAACCAACCCTCATTAGCGTCTGGCCAGTAAACATCGATCCCAACTTTTAACGAACGTGTCTTGTATCGTGGGCATCTAATAATATGAAAATAAACAATAAGAAAAGGAAGCAACGACTTCTGACAAGGTGGCGGCTTCGCCGCCACCAGAAAATTTATAAACCATACCTGGCTACGCCGACCGGCATAAACTCCAACGGCCTGGATACAGCTCAAATTGAAAAAAAACCTAACCTAACCAACCCTCATTAGCGTCTGGCCAGTGAACCTCGATCCCAACTTTTACCGAACGTGTCTTGTATCGTGAGCATCTAATAATAAGAAAATATACAATAAGAAAATCAAGGAACGACTTCTTGTAAGGTGGCGGCTTCGCCGCCACCAAAAAATTTTTAAACCATACCTGGCTACGCCGACCGGCATAAACTCCAACGGCCTGGACACAGCTCAAATTGAATTTTTTTTTTAATATTAGATAAGTACCGACATGCCGTAATTAACGTACAATCATCTTGAAATGAAATAAAAAGACAGTTGTCTGTGATTACTACAGATGTTTTCACTTCGAGATCCAAATTTACCTGCTGGCCAGACACTATGTAATTTTTCAGCCAACTTTCACTAACCGAATTATTTCCTGACTTATATGTTTTCTTACTCGATTTGGCAACACCGCATTTATAAAAACTAGACACATCAGTTGTCATTAAAAATAATTAAGTGTTTATTTATTTTTCTAACAAACAAAATGAAAAATAAGAAAATTTGATCGTTTATGAAAAAATTTGGTACGGTTTATTGCTCTATGAATGGTCTTATATTGACATTTAGCCGTTTCTACAACAAGAAATCAGTGAAAATGGTTTATTTTACATTTGTTTTATGATGGAGACCCGACAACAAATTTTAAGGATTTTGGATTTTAAGGTAAATTTTTTTTTTTTAATAAGTGTTAGCGGACCCAAAATTGTTATTTATAGTGTGTTTCAAAGTGTCTAGAAACTCTTTATAACATTTCAATAGTTATATCCGCCGTTCGAGTGTCTGCGTATAATACCAAAACCTTTAGTATAGTTATTGAATTAATATTTTAATTTTTTTTTAGTTTCAAAATTATTGTATGTAAGTTCACCAAATGTTGAGGGAATTTTCGAGTAAATCAGTTAAACTTGGAGGTAAGAATTTTCCGATTAACTAAAATCCAAATCATTATATTTATTTTGAACCTACGGACCCTGAGATTAAGCAGTAAAAGTCAAGTTATCGGGTGAGTTAAATTTTTTTTTTAGTATATTACAAAATTGATTTATCATAACAAAATTTTTATATTTCATCAAAATTATATACATAATTTATAACAAAACAAAATAGTTTCATATCAATATGTATCTAAAAATAATAATAATAATAATTAATAATAATAATAATTCCCGGCAACCAAGGTTGTTAGGATATAGGCGGAGTCAGCTTAACCTCTGTCTTCCAGTAAAGTTGCACTAGAAAATACAATTGATGTAGGTGTGACGTGATAAGGAGCCAAAAGGACAGACATACAAAAAGACGTACAAAAATAAAATTAATAGAACCTCTAAATAATAATAATCATAGTGTTGCGAGTTTACTCCAAAATGAGGTTAACCAAAATTGCTACATCCCTTCGCTACTATAACATCGTATATACTTTCAACTCCCCAGAGAAAACGTTTTATAATAATTTATGCAGCTATAAATTAGGGAATTCCGGGAATGCATTAAAAATTAAACGATATGCAGCTTCACGTAATTCTCCCGTACCGTTATTTTCCGACGCTCAAGGAAAGCCTTTTAATTTTATTTTATATTATGAAAAATAAAATACAACTGTCGCTCGTTTAATTAAAAGGTGTGAAAAGTTTGTTTTTCACGCGATGCAATTTTGCATTTCCGAACGAAATTTAACCTGTTGACTTTATATGTTTTCCGGTAAAATGATGCGACGGTTAATTAAAGGGATTCATCTAGTTTTATCGCTTTTCGAGGTTTATAGTGTTCTAAAATCTGAAACTTTTGACATTACAGTTCATCAAATTTCTAGAGGTGTTCGACGCCCAGACAGAGAACGCGCTACGTGTGACTAAGATAGCTATTGTACAGTCTGCTAAACAAGTTATTTTAAATAGTTTTTAATATTTTTAGGTAATTAAATTTTAAAAGTGTGGAATAGTTTAGGGATTAAATTGGTCTGATTGGACTTTCTTAGAACGTTTTTAAAAGCAGCTAAAGATAGTATGTAGAATTGAAAATAATTATTATGCCATAAAAGGTGTTTTGGAATTCCTTCAACCTTTTGAAATTGAGTCAGAAAATATAAATTTTATAGGATAGCGGAAAATACCTATAATTTTTTTGTAGGCCTTTGTAAATCGTGGAAATAGTTTATATTTTATTTCTACCTTATTAAGGAAAATGGTACCTATTATTAATAACGATTGTTTCTGAAACATTACTAAAATTTTCGAAATTTTGTTTTTCTACAAAATAATAAACTATACTATTTAGAAAAAAATTTATTTCTCTTATAATTTTATAAAAAATAACAGGGGAATATTTACATTTCTTGATCTATTAAACAAAACGATAAATTATCTCGACGAATGACACCATGTTCTAGTACGGAAGCTAGCTTTACATTTTTGTTGGTGGTTTCATGGGTTTCATATCAATTTTTTGTAATTGTAGTTTACACGTACATATACCTCTTAACACTTGTTTGCTTTATTAAAAAAATGTGTTGTTGTGATTTACGTCGAAATAAGTCAAAAACAACTTGAAACCCCATATAAAATCAAAAAGGAGAAACGGAAAAAAATTAAGCCTGTAAATGAACACAACTCAGAAACAAAAATAGCTATCTAATAATAAAAAAATAAAATTTGATTCTTGTGCAGCTTCATCTATATCATTAACTGTTTTTGGTTTTTTAATGGATTTTTCTTGGTGATGAAAATTCCGATATCTCACGGTTATCGATTCTTTTTCTCTCTCCAGAAATGCGAACGACAGTGTTTTTAGATACTCCTGTGGCTGCAGCAACACGATCATTTACATTTTTAAATGGTATTGAAGGTGAATTAAAGTTTCCTTCTCTTCTCATAAACTCTATAACATTGGCTATTATTTCGCGAGATTGACTGTTAATCACGCGGCCTCTTAATTTGCTATTAAACTCCATACTTAGGTTCTATTAAACTGTAATGAGCAAAAAACACAAACGAAAATAAAAGAAATGTTTTAGTGAAATTTACATCTGACATTTACGTCTGAATGAAATAGTGAAATACTTGATGCGCAGAGTGTACTTTCATTGCGTAAATCCGTCGGGATGCCTGTCAGTAGTGCTTTCTCTGTCGCCGTCGAAAGCCTCTAGAAATTTGATGAACTGTATCATGCTCTGAATATTTTTGTTTTTAATATATATATAATTGGACAGATTTGACGATCAAAATGTTAGAAGAAAATGATTTTTTCCCTTTAGTATACACACTAGGGTGGAGTAAAACAGGAAGAAAATATTTTATTTTCGAAACATAGTGCGAAAAAGTTGCTAACTGTAGGAATGATTAACGGGTTATTATTATTTTATTTTTAAAATGTCATCTTTAGGGCTCTACACCTACTTGAATTTTCCTATTCTTTCGAATAATCTAATAAAACGGAGTAATAAATAAAATAGTATTACTTTTGCAAATATTTTAATAAAAATGAAAATAACTTAAATATGTTTTGGTTATAAAAGAAAGCGAATACAACTTATAGACGAGAAAAAAAAATTGGTATATGAAATTATACATTGTATTCCGTCTTAGTGTTAAATCGAGTTAGTATGGTTCTAGAATGAATTCTTGCACGAATAAATCCATCTCTAGAGTCATGGCCGACAACAGAATTAGAAGCTTCTGTTACAACCTTCACGCACCTATTTACTGCCTGTTTATGGCAGGGAAAAGACAAAATATACAAGACAAGTTCCTGTGTCATTTATAAATTCTCTAATATCTCCATTAGTTGCAGTACTTAAAAGAGGTGGTGTTCATAATAATATTCACTGGCATCGAAATCTAATTCAGGAAAAACAAATTCCCTTACGTTTGTAGATATTTTTGTGCGCGCCTTCAATATTCTTCGTAAAATAAGTAGTCTTATAGCAAAACGATCATCAGAAATCATTACTAGAAGAAGATTTTCCGAATGACAAAAATACACATTTCGTTTGATGGAATTGGATCGCTGTGTCGATTGGGCGATAATAAATAATTGATTGTTGGTGACTTTAACATTACTAATTATGCAATATATAAATTTCAGTCACAGGTAAATTTAACTAGAAAAATGCTATTCCTACATAATTTTCAAAATTTTGTCGGTTTATTGCAATTCAGTGAAGTACGAAATTATTTTAATCGAATACTAGATCTTGTTTTGTCTAATATAAAAGATTGTAAAGTAGAAAAAGCAGCGGACGCACTTGTACCAATTTTCTTTTTCTCTAATTAATTCAGAGATTGACCAACAACTGCAATCATTTGCTCAAATTTGTCGTTGGAATTATCAGAAGTTGTTGTCTGACGAATTATGGAAGTTACTGGTACACAAATTCCGATTCTGGTCTCTTTCTTGATGGTAATTGGGTGATCATTAACGTTAATAAGACGGACTAGAATCTCCTTAGCAGTCATGACCAACCGCTTTCCGATCAGAATTCCTCGTCCAACCTCTTCATCGTGGTTCCAAGGTTCCGTCATGACAGGTATTCCTTCTTCCATAGTTTCTTGAAGCCGTGCTACTATAATGGTTTCACTTCTGCCAGGTACCACCGTATCCCCCTGTACAGCAACTGGCATGGTACTGTCCTCATATGGATGTAGGAATACCTCTTCGGCACCAACTTTGATCACTCTGTTTTTAAAGTCCAACTGGAAACCATGTAAGTTCATTACATCCATTCCAACAATAACATCTTCGATATCAGCGACAATAACAGTATGAGTAAACTTTTCTGTACCAATTCCCAATTGAACCTGAATTTCCCCATGGATGTTGGCACTTTCACCGGTGGCAGTCCGCAGTCGCAATCTTGTTGGTAGAAGTTTCTTACGGTTATTTATGGTTGTTGGTCGTACAATAGTCCTAGTTGCTCCAGTATCCACCAACAGTGTATACTTTTTACCATTTACTTCGCCATCTACGTATACACTCGCGACATTTCAAAGGGACTATCAATATGAGAGGATCTTTGAAACTGTTTCGGGTCGAAGCTGTCCCCTCTAGGCCGACCCGTTCTAGTTTTCCTGCGGCGTGTTGTCTTGATTCGTTGTGGCCCTAGGGCGTTTGCACGAACTGCGTACATGTCCCAGTTCATCGCAATTCCAGTACTTGATAGTCTTTGTCTTCGTCTTTCTGCCAGTAAGGCTCTTCATCATGTTTACCAGTTGGTCGAGTTTACCTTCCTCTTCTTCTTATTTTACAGTCCTTACTTTACTGTATCCACCAGAAGCCTGCGTAGCTGCCTTATATTCTAAAGCAGCGGACAACACATCGACCAATGTTTTATGGCGAGCTAAGCGAAGTGTTTTCTGCATCTCGTGGTCACGGAGTCTATCAACAAATGTTTGTACTGCCAAACATTCCATCATATTTTCCGGAGCTGATGGGTAAGCAAATCGCACCAACCTGGCAATATCTACTTCATATTTTTGAAGAGACTCGTCTCATTTTTGTTTGCGATTCTTCAATTGTGACTGCACAGAAAAAAATAGATTAATGCAGCGGTTTTGCCAGACTAAGTATCATAATACTTATAGGAATATTGATAGAGAGTAAGCAATATCTTACTACTATAGTAAATCAGTCAATTAATCCCTATATTTTTTATTTCATTACCGCGGTAGCATACTCGAAAACAAAAATTCTTATAGCGCCGACTGAATGACTTATAACCAGCAGATTCAGTTTTATACAATCTGATATCTATTATCACTCTAAAACGCATTATAATCTCAGTGATCCCGTTTTATATTCCATAACACCCTTTCTGTTGTCATTACCAGAAACTTACAGATTTTTGGTGGTGGGGGACCCGCTACGCCACTAACCTATTAATTATTGGCTACAATTTGCAGTCTGTTGTCTTAACGTCGTGTGTGCACGTGTGTTAGTTTTAGGTTAGTTTTAGTTAGGTATGTGAGCCAGTGTTTTTCTTGTGATCTTGTGTAACATGGAAGCTTATTTAGAGACTATTATTGAGGCAGCGGTTCTTTACACTGACGTCACCACTTTCTGAGCTAAAACAGAAAGTTTTTATGTTATTTTATTTTCTTCTACGCACATGAAAATGTACAGTGTGTCTTTTAAATAGTGAAATAAAAACTTTTTGTTTTGTCTCATTAGAAAGTGGTGACATCAGTCTAAGAAATTACTGCCTCAAGAATTTTGCTATCCAGTGATAATATGGTATTTTTAATTACATGAATAATAAAAAGTCATAATTTAATATTATTGGTTGCTGCTAATGTTAAACATTTGTATATTAGGTCATAATTTTTTCACAATAAAATTAGAACATGAAAAGTCCACAAAATTCTCATTCATCAATATGTACTTATTTAAATTTAATATACAGTATGTCCCCCTAGGTTGGAATCTTATGGAAAACATTTTTTATTATTAATTTTAGGGAAAAAACGTTATTCTTCATAAAAAGTTCTGCATTATCTAAAACCTAGAATACAGTCATCAAATATCAAATTTTTTTAGTGGTATACGAGGTTTTTCAAAAAATATGAGTTTTACTCAAGAGTAAAATACCTTTATTCTTTATAAGACTGATTAAATTTGATATCTGATGGTTGTATTTTAGGTTTTAGACCATGCTCAACTTTTTATAAAGAATAACTTTTTTCCCATTATTATTTTTTAGGAAAAAAAGTTATTTTTGCATTTTTATGTTTTATAAAAATATAATTATTGTAAAATAAATGTTTTTAGGTAAAATTTTGTTTTTTTTTTTAATAAACCATATAAAAGGAAATCGAAAACAAATTTATTGCTCTGCTAGCCAAAATAAGTAAAAAGTGGCAATTTTAAATATTTTAGTTTATTGTCTAGCGGGCACACAAATGAACAAATTTTAATAATTTTTTAATTATAAGAAGATAATGGGTTATTATACATTTATATTTCAAAATTTAAGGGCTGCTATAAAAAATTGTATTATCTATCAAATGTACAATTTCTTTATTTCAATCCGTAATTTTTTGATGATAAATATATGGCAAATTAATATTCATTCCACAATCTTCTAATAACCAAAAATTTATTTAAATTCGTTTATTCCTGTGCCCGCTATACAATAAACCAAATGCTTAAAATTATCAATTTTTACGTATTTTGGTTAGCTTTTAAATATAGTATAATCGCATATCCACTATAAAACTAGTTCATAATAACTATGAGAACATTTTATAAACAGTCGTGTTCTATGATATTATGAGAATATAAGTGAATGATAATTCGTATGACAATAGCTTATAAACTTTAAAGCTAGTTTTATGATCAGTACATTTTTTTACACCTCTCATAGAGTAGTTCACTTATTTTTATGTGGACGATTGTATAATAATAATAAGTAATGCATTGGTAACCTTTAACAAACCGTGTTGTATTATGTCTATAGTCCGTATACTAATGGTTATGAAAGGTTCTAGCAATTCTTGTTCCATATCAGCAACAGCTCGTTTGGCTGTCCCATATAGTATACAACAGTTAAATAAAGAGTACGAGAATTCTGGTAATGATTAGACCGCATTTATTTCAGTGTGGTATAAATGCTTCAAATGATCGTGGCCATATCGCACGTGGAATCTCTTTTTGAGTTGTTCAAATTCATCAGTCTCTCTTACAGGTATAGTCTTTCAGAAGCTTTGCGATTTCTGAGGAAGCTGAAATTGGAAAACTGCTCAATTTGTTTAGAAAGTATGTGAGTTTAGAAAAGCCTGAAACTCCACATAAGCGATTTTTCGTGAAATATAAGAAAGGAACTTGCATTGTACAATGTATCGAAATGAACACCTTCCGGAAAATGCCATCAGAGACTGTAAGTTATCTGAAGCTTCCAAATCCTGAATTATATACGGGCCACAGTTTCCGATGTTCCGCCCCCACAATGCTTGCAGATTCCGGAGAAGGAATAACAAATATTAAACGCCTCGGAGGTTGGAAATCTTCTAGCGTCGCAGAAGGTTATGTAGAAAGCTCACCAAGTTTCCAAAAGGGCCCATCGAATAAAATATTAAACTTCAATGACGCTATCGCTGGCCCTTCCACTAGTCAGCAGCTGTCACCAGTAAAGCCTTTCAAAATGACCTCTTCCAGCCAAGTTCCCATCGCCACGGTTGCAACAATTAGTGCTTACAAAGCAGTGGAAAACCGAAATATGACTTCATTGGAAAACATTTTAGCCTTTTTAATTAATTTGCAGAATGCTACAAATTGCACGTTCAATATTAATATTAAGAATGATTAATTTGTTGATATCTATTTAATAATAAATGTTTCTTTGTGTTAACTTTTGGGCTTTATTGCGCACGCTAGTAGAAAAAATATTGTACCTAACACGTACGTAAAGTGACTTTTCCGCACTTGTTAGGCAAACTACCATTTCCTCCAGTACAGCAAGAATCATTGGTCGATAAAAGAGAAATTATAAGAAAACTTCAGTCTCCAACAATATTAAGAAGAGGGTCTGAAGTTCTCAGGACTTCAATTTATTATAAGTGTATAGTTACCGTACTTATCTAAGTTGTATTTGTAAGTGTCTATACCTTACTTACCTCTCTAATGAATTTTTGTTTATTTAAAGTGTGTAGTTTTTATCTTTTTTTGTATTATGCTAAGAATTTTATGTGTTTTTACAATAAATCTACTTTGAATATTTATCCTAAAACCCAGTGGTTTTTTATGAAAATAATGATTTGTATCTAATTTTTTATTTAATTTTCATTTTATGTCACCACCTAGACCATTTTACTTGAATTAATGGTCGATTAGAAAACATATTTCAAGTAACCCCATATAATTGACTCCATAGTTTTATTACCTAACCTCGCAGCATTTCCTCATTACAAAAACTGCCCTTGTCTCCCCTATATTTAACCTATTACACATCGCATACAGATAAACATATTATCTTGGAAAAGATGATCGCAAATAAGTTATACACAAAAAACAAATCTAATTTTCTTGAAGATTCCCTTCATCGGAAAAATCTGTCGTTCAACAAAGACATTGAAACAACGAAAGCCAATTTTTGATATAATACTGGATCCCTATCGCATTTACTATTGATGCAATTGCTTTTATATCGCATTTAGGAGTTATGTTTGAATCAAATTCTCTTCGTACGATTGAGTTTAAACCTCATTTATATCGGGTAATTCAATATAATCCTCGATTTCTGCGGATGATCACAGAAATGCATTTAGTATCTAATGTTCAATAAATATAGCTATATTATTTCTATAGGGTTTTTAAAAAGGGGATTTTCTTTGGACAAAATTTCACCCTCTTTGGATTTAAGTGAAAATAAATAATAAATAATTAATAATACTCACCCAATGTATTTGGCAAATGGATTCAGATTCCGCAGCCACAGTTCTCGAATTCACACACACACCCAATGTATCTATCCGGCACCATTGGGAAACACATCACACACTAAATAGGTACATTGTATAACAATGTTATTAATAATAAATAAACCGAACTATAAAAAAAATAATATCCACGCGCACTTCCGATATATTTTTCGTTTGAAGGTGCGAGAAGTACTGATTAATTTTTAATACACTTTAAAATATAATGATATTAATGATTCACCAACGGTGGCTCATTCTAGACGATATCGAGGTACAATGTTTTTTAGATCGAATTAAATTAATACAATCTTTTAATAGAAAAGAAGTTATTTGGTCTGAACCAGAGATAACAGAGATATAACCATTCATTGATAAAATATAATATTCACGATGCCAAGATTAATTCAACAATCGATACACTCTATTTGTAGAGTCGGGATGAGGAGACGAAAGGTGAGAAGTAAGAGAAGGGATAAAGAGAAGAATTTTACGCAGATACAACTTATTTTTATCAATGAATAAATGTGTAAGCCCTATTGCCAAATTAACATAACATAAATTCAGAAATATTAGTTCGAAACTGAAACTATGTACGCACACTAACTTTATAATGGTGTCTGTTCCAATTTTGAGAAGACACAGTGACAAAAACCTAATCAAGAAATTTAATTTGAAATTAGACCATTTTCTAGATAAGTTGGACAATTATACAGAAGGTAGAATGTTATATGTAAATATTAATTCTGAGCAAGGTGTCAAACTAAAATTGTACGAAAAATTAGTGTAGCAATAAGTAATAGCAAAAATGTCAGTAAAAATTTAAAATTTATTATCACTGTGAAATCTGAAAATACAAATTGTAACATGTCTACTAACTTGGGCTCTATAGATTTCACAGATTTAAATAATTTTACTGTTCTTCCAATTAATAATAGTAACTTGGGCTCTATAGATTTGACAGATTTAAATAATTTAACTCTCCTTCCTTTTGATAATAGTAACTTGGGTTCCATAGATTTGACAGATTTACATAATTTAACTGTTCGTCCTTTTGATAACGTATCCGTCACACCCACAGTTAATAAGGATTTTCCCACAAAGTCTTAAACTCAAGATCCAAATTAAAAAGTACAATAACTATATTATATTTAAGGCAGTGGCTCCATGTCCGATATCGGATACGCAGCTACGCGCTCTCCGCGTTCGACCTCGTACATAGAGCATCAAATTCTGCATGTCCTTCAGCGTCGATGTGCTGCCGCCTTTCTTTAAATTGCTTAATAAGTAATTATTCATCATGGGTCGCATTTTTAAAAGCGAAAAAGAGGGTATTTCTTAAGTTACTAGTGTTACTACTCATCTAAGAATTAACTTTTTATTGTTGCATTTTATATTTTAATATTTCATAGTCAATTTTTTCTTCAAACTTTAAATTTCCATTTTCTCAAATTGACTGATCATTCTCCCTGCGACGCTCGCCGCTACCCTTTTTTCTCGTAAATTAGTCTTTTTAGGGACATATAAGGGACAGGTACCTGACCTCTAATATACGATATGCCTGTATACCATATAATTTAGGATCAGTTTGAATTGTTATTTAAGGAATAACTTTAAAAAATATTTTTTTTGTAAAAATTACGATTTAATAATTTATAATTATAAACATTTAACATTTTTTATAATACCTAATAATAAGATGGGTACCTACCTAAGTGAAATATGCCTGACTCAATAGAGGTTAAAAATTTAATTTACTTAAAAGGTATAAAATTACATTTACATATACTGAATCACGTGATCAAAGATTTACTACATCTCAGATGCATCCGATGTGGATTCTCAAACGCGGCAATAATTTACTTAAACGTAAAACTGCATTATTCTGTTTTTTATCTTTGGTTTGAAGAGCTAACAAAAAGGTCCTCGCACCTCTCGCGTCTAGCATTGGGTCAAAAAGAAATATGGTCACCCTACCTTGTGTCCAAAAAAAAACTATTTTTTTACGAAAAAAAAAAGTAGTTAAAGTTCCAAGAAAAAACTTGGTTAATTAAACCTTGTGGAACCCCCTTTAGATATTCGCCTTAACAAATACGAGCCATGAATAATTACTCAAACTACAAGGAAGACGGCAGCACGTCGACGCCGAAGGACATACAGAATTTGAAGCTCTATGTCCGAGGTCGGACGTCGAGAACGCACAGCTGCGAATCCGATATCGGACAGGGAGCCACTGCCTATATTTAAATGCTGATTTAATGAGTGCAAAGATAGTTTCACTGTCTCATGCGCTTCTTATGGTTAGCTGATACTAGCTCTATACTATTAAAGAAGCAGGTTCGTAAATCCAAGTATGAAGCAATTGTGGAAGAAGTCAGACTATTGAAAAGTAATCCTAAATTTTCGTAAGTAAGAATGTTCGATGGAAAAGAAATAACGGTCTCAAATCGTCATTTAGCAACAAGGGAAATATTATTGAGAATAGTTCACTTGAAGAAATTTGAGATGATAGTTGTTTGTTTCCTTCTTCTACTAATGTTCCCTTGGCTCCCACTTTAATGCCTATATCCACTGAAAACTTGAATTCTCCATCAACTACTCCTGGAAACTTTGTTGAATTGAGTGAAACGGTCCCTACTTCTTCAGAAAACCAAATTTCGAAATCTATTTCTAAGAGTATTTTACCATCTAAAGAAATTCGCCCAGCTAGAAACAGAAAAACTCCTAAATACTCGAAAAATATAAAAGATTCTGAACAGCGGGAGAATGATGTGAAAATATGAGTTGCCCTTCTATAACTTTATTAATTGTATTACCCCTATATCAGGGGTCTAATATCAAAAGCAGCAAACTCCAAATTTTCCGATTGAAGCTTTTTGTGTTGTACCGGTTTGGAATGTTTGTTTATTAAAATATCAGATCTTATTTTGTAGCAAAAACAGAAATAATATGATAATTTTGTAACAAACATTTTAAACGTATTAGATTCTATAGCGCCAAAAAAAAAAATAAAAATGTTTCTTAAGAGGAAAATTTACATTACAAACTAAAAGACCTGCGGGGCAACGGTAGTTTAGTAGGTATAAAAATTACAACTTAAGGGTGGAGCCTAAATACTACAAAATTACTTCCGAGACTAAACAAAATCCGCATTCATTCATAATTTTAACAATTGCCTGTAGATACGAGGGATACGTATTCCAAACTCGAACGCGAAGTTGGAACATATAGGAACCGAAAAATCAACACGGCTACCGACCTTCATCATTTCTTGAGTGAGTCAGAGTTACCTAAATTAGGGGAACCAGAATCGTATTTGTTTTTCTCGGTGCATTGCGAGATATTGTTATAACGCAGTTCGATTTTTTAGAGGGTTTTACATTATTTTTATATTTTAATTTAGTGAATAGACTTAGTTAGATTAAATTACATTTAGGAGTAAAGAGGTGTGAAATATAAATACAAATAACGGAAAAATAGACGATTGGTTCGAATAAGGTAATAGGATCAATTAATACAGGGTATTTATTAATTGAGTGCCGATACTTAAGGGTGTGAATCCTTGGGTGTTAAAGTTTTAAGAAAAAAATAACTATTTTATCATAAGTTTCTTATCACTCTAGATATTTTTATGAAATTTTGCCCCAAAAAAAAAGTGTTTCCACTCATGGTGGATTCCTACCAAATTTCAACAAAATATCAAAAGCAGTTTCAATAAACTGGTTTTTATTTTCTTACGCGAAAAGGGTGCGTCGTACGAAAGTACGTCTATAAACCAAATTTGCTCCAAAATAAATAAGCATTTTAAAGATAATTTTGGTTTTTGGAAAAAGCAGTGGCGTATTATGTTTTTGTTCAAAAATATTCAGTTCAAACCTGGTACGGACGTCACTGGTAAAAATTTAGAAGTCTTTTACGACAAAAAGGCGGGATTGAAAGTGAAAGTTTAGTCTGTTGGTACATAATATACTATATTTATATATCTAATTTTTAATATTACACTGAATGTGACATGGCTTTTTTGTTTGCCTTTTTTTTGATTAACCAAATATTATTTTAATGATTTAAAATAAACTGCCAGTAATAATAATTATCTGTACTTAAACATATACAAAGTGAAATCATAAAACGACGCATCAAGAAAGCACCAAATTATTAAACTTTTAATTTACGTAACAAGTAATAAAAGTAATTTTAAAAAACCGACTTTAAAATCGTGCAGATGCCATCACCACATCTTAACCAAATTTATATGGGACCACCCCTGAGGTACTCCCTTACTAACGAAAAGAATTATAGAAATCGGACAAGGTGGTAAAGAATTATCGCTGAACATACATAAAAAATAAAAAGTTTGAGGATTTTCTCATGGACCCAATTATTAGATTTTGACCAAATTTATATGAGACCATCCCGGAAGTACCCCCTTTCCAGCAAAAAAGAATCATTTAAATCGGACTGTGTTAAAGAATTATCGCTGAACATACATAAAAAATATACAGACGAATTGAGAACCTCCCCCTTTTTGAATTAGGTTAAAAGGTTAAATAATAATCTATATTAATTGTATTAACTAAAAAACTACTATGTAGAGTTATATATATCTTCTTAAATTAATCTTATATGTAAAAACGTGGGTTCGGTTCCTAGAAGAGTAACTAGTTCACTGTGCAGCCAAATTTATATTTATAATACAGAATTTTTTGAATAAATAAAGTTTACGGTTTAATTAAACACTAAGTTTTATCAGAAATAACATTTTCTGAAAAAAGTAACATAGCATACTTTTAGAAAAATAAATAAATTTTTTATATAATCACGTAAATGTGATTTATCTTTTAGAATATTGTATATGTTTGTCAAAGTTTACTAATTTTTAAAAAAAAATAAATATCCTTCAAAATTTTTCTTACATTTTTTAACACGTTACAAAATACCTTAATCCGTTTATAGTTATCGATTTTAAACAAGACGGAGACCGGACATCGTCGAAGAGAAACCGCGAAATTAGTAAAGAATTTTAACTTGATTAAAAAGCGTTCTTTCTCTTTCCATTTCCTATAAAAACTGATAGACCTTTTTGAAATCGATATTCGCTGACTTTTCTTCTATTTTATTGCCTTGAAAATGATATGATTTACATAAAAAACAAAAACTAACTTATTATTTTTGTGAAATAAAAATATGTTGTTATTTTCACAATTTTCGACCAATCTTTGTTTCAAAAAAAAAAAATACGATGTTCTTCTGTAGATATTAACACATTTTTTAATTGGCTCTTTTTTTTTAATATTCTTTAGTATTTTCATAATTTGGAAAACAGTATAGCATTGAAACTTCTATCCCTAAAAAATTGTGAGTACGCTTTTAATTAATTGTCTGTTTTTTTTATCTCACAATGTCTCGATAAGAAGTTATATAGAAAAAAAATCTTATTTTGCTCTGAATTTATGGTCCATGCCATATCGGGTGGCTTTAAAACTAAATAAAAGATTTTAGGAGATTTTTTAAAAATTTCTCAAAATTTTAAAGCAGTGACTCATTTCCGTCTTTTCCACAATACAAAATCAGCTTGTCACAATCGTTTTTCTCTCGTTTATAGACATTGGCTAACTTTTTAGAAAATTTTCTCTTGCAACGCGCCTCAAATGGTGCGACAGTCAAAGCCATGTGCGAAAGCAAGAAAAAATATTTACATTACTTTAACGGATTGAAGAGATATTAACATGCTGGAATTAATAATTATTGTTGACTCGAAGAGGTATTCATTAAACAAAAACATATTTATAATTTACATCTCAGTGTATACCTTCCAATTTCGGATATATATTTTTTAATACATAAATGATAAAATTAATTTAATATAATTGAGCGAAATTACTGTATGTAAAAAATAACATGAATTCAAATCACTAAATAGACAAAGATATATATTTTGTTGGTGTCACCCTCTAGACGAAAAAGCTTTAACGTATTTCTATTTTTATTGTAATAAAAATAAATGCTCCTGTAGACAAAAATTAAATATATTGTTCTAGCATTTTTTAACATTTCTATTTCTTTTTGTTTCTTTTCATAGATTTTTTTCAAAAGAGACTGATTCATATTTTTAAAGTGACTCCAGAGTGGTATGGGTTAAGCCTTTACCTGTACATAAAATTTCTTTTAGTAAAATTAAAAAATAATCCGCAAAATTGGTGTACTATGAAACCCTTGCATATAATATATATACCAATCTTAGTATTACAGAAATAAATTACGTAAAAAATAAGGTGTACAAATACGTAAAATTTATTCATCCCTCGTAAAACATCAGTAAAATATATTATAAATTGTTTTCATTCACAAATGTTAATTTCTTAAAAATCTATCAGAGGCGCCACTTTCCAGACGAAAAATCTTGCAATGTAAGGGTTTCGTAGTACCCCACTTTTAAAGTTTATTTTTGACTATTTTTAAACGAAAAAATATGTACGTGTAGGTAAAGGTTAAATCTATGCTCCTCTGGAATCACTTTTTCAAAATTCAATTTAGTTTTTTCTAAAAAAAATTGAGAAAATGGGTAAAAAATGTCGAGTTTTGTATTTTTTTTTAGAAAAAACAGTTTCAAATTTTAAAAAAGTGTCTCCAGAGGAGCATAGATTTATCCTTTATCTACACGTATATATTTTTTTCTTTTAGAATTAGTCAAAAATAAACTTTAAAAGTGGGGTACTACGAAACCCTTGCATGCTCCGCTCTACAGCCAAGTAAATACTCCTCTTAAATACAAAAAATGGTGGAATGAAAATGTAAAAGCTGCCACAAGGTACAGAGACCTTGCATATAAAAATTATTCACAAGAAAAAACAGAAAATAATTTAAATGGATACAAAATGCATAACGTAATTAGAACAGAAAAAAGTGAAAACATAGAGAAAAATATTTACGAAAGTATGGGAAATTCAAAGAAAATGTGGAAATATCTTGAATAACTTAATTGAACTTGAACTAGAAAATAATGTTATTATAAGAAATATTTTTGACATGCCAAATGCTCTTAATAAATTTTACATAGACAGTATCCAATCGATTGCTAGTATGATTGATTGTACAATACCAGATTTCTGGTCTGAACCATAGGTGAATTTTATTTTATTTTTTTATACGATCTAGATTTTTTTTTTCAGTTATTGCTTCACAACTAATATTTAATAAACAAGAAAATAATCTACCTTTATAAGCTTTTTTTTATATTTTAATTATTATTCTTTTATACTTTATACAATAAGTTTATATCCGACAATGAACGGTTTTTCGTAAATTAAAACCAGAATAATTAACAACATATTTATTTCTAATTTTATTACAACCTTTTCTTGACGACTATAAAATCGTAAGTCAATTCCGACAATTGACTTAACTTCCGACATTGACAATGACAAAATGACAGCTTCCGACATTGACAAATGACAGCTTCTGACATTGACAAACGACATAGGCGCGAAATTCAAATAGACGAAGATCTATGCTTACATTTAAACAGTTTATATTTTATTCTTTTTTTAAATGGAAGAAAACGAGTTATTGGAGAGTTGTAAACTAATAAAATCAAAATCTATACATAGACACAGAAAAGTTATCAAATATTTAACACACCACCTAATTTTTGGCTTAAAAAATACGGAACCACAGCATATTTTTCACCGCCATATTACTCTACTTAATTTATGAAATAATATGAAAAAGGTGTTCCATAGACGTGTAATCATTAATCCGAGATCTGAAAAGTTTCGAGTAAAATTTTCGTTAAACTCGATAAAAATGTTGAAAAAAGTTTTTGCAACTTTTTTAACGTTACTTTGTAAATTGGATTGAATGTTAAAAAGTTAATTACGGCTCTTGATATGGACGACGGTTATATATCGGAAAAATCTTCAAGTTTAGAGAGAACATTTTATAATTTAAGTGCATCTCGTCTGTTCGGTCAGTGGAGTGCGCGAAACAATTAAATACGGTGCCGGTGATAAAAATTTGTTAATGGCATTAATATCTTTTAGGTTTGAAGGCATGTCAATCTTTTTTTGTCTCGATATATTGAATTTTTTAATTCTGGCCATTTTTCCTTAATATTACAAGTTTGAAATTTAAGTAATTCCTTATTGATTTAACAGATGGATCCTTTTGGTAACAATTGGGTATCAACCGTAACTAGACTCTGAAGATTGATGGATATAAATGGGCGACAGATAAATTGAACCTAATTTTTTTTAGCTTAAATTTAATGTCATATGCAGTACAATTAACAAGTTGAAGAATTTTTATTTTATATATCTACAGAATGATAAAGTATCTTGCATTTTTAATTTTCCATATCAAAATAGAATCGCTACAATTCCTATTGTACATCAAACGCACTTGCGCCGGTTTAATGCGATTAAAACCGATAAACCGACTTTTATCGCCTCGTAAAATCCAAGTTTATTACTAAATATCTTATAATTAAGTGTCAAGAGTATGCCAAAGATGATAAATTGCTTTCGGAGACAGCGCAAATAGCATCGAGAGATAAATAAACACAATAGATCATTAGGCAGTTAATTTGAAGTGTACCAAAAATACCTGTAGATTTGGATAGGTCGTTCATTAACCTCTTGAGTAAGGCGGAGTGTTCTGAGTGCTTGTTTGGATAGAATTTGCATATCGAGGGTTCAGAGCGATTAAGTAATAAAATTCAGTTAAGATATTGGCCTTTAACATTTTTTTTTGTTCGTTTTCTCCTTCTTTTAATTATAAATTAGATGTCAATTATTTTAGTAAATGTTACAACTATTAAGAGCTATTGCACTGCTCACAAATGCAATCAAAATGTGTGAATTTCGACTATTTGGTTTTCATTATAGACGGCACAATATTAAATATATATATTTTTTTTTTCTAAAAAGATAAAGGATTGGACTATCATTCTACAGACGCTTTTGATTAAAATATAAACCAGAAATATAAATTAGAAACAAATTTAAAATTTCAATAAAATTGTTAAAAAGAACTTAATTTTATGAGACAAATTATTGTATTAAAAATGCATTGTTTTTCAAATACAACAATGTAAATGTAGTTTTATCTTTTCTCAAGAGAATAAAAAAATAATAATTAAAATTGGATTTGAAATAAAGTAGTAAAAAGAATATATTTAAAAATATAAATAGGATTTCCTTGTAGTCTCAAGAAATACAAGATATATTTTTTTGTAGTCTCCAGAAATAAATGATATATTTTCTTTCTGCATACCGAGCCTCTAGTGCAGTGGTCGCCAACCTATCGATCGCGAGCTACCGGTAGCTCGCGGAGGCAATTATGGTACCTCTCACAACGATTTTAATTTAAAAAATACAAACTGCAAAAATCAGAGAAGCTTCCGAAAATTCCACAAAAAAATCTAATTATCATAATATTAAACATAAACAGCGGCAACGTTGCGGTGAACGATCTGCCGCTGACGCCATCAAGCTAGAACCGACCAGCCGGACCAGCGCGTTAGTGTTCGAGAACGATCAGAATTGCTTTGAACGGGATAAATACGCACGGTGCGGCGACATTGCGCTTAGTTTAAAACTGAACGCGTAACCAACGTCTAGCGGTTGGGTTAGTAGAGAACAACAAAAAATAATATTATGGCAAGCAGTTGTAAGAAGGTAAAGACATACCACTTTCAGTCGGAAAAGGAAAAACAATACTTTTTTACAGAAGTTAAAGATAAAAATGTGTGTTTGTTATGTAATACTTCGGTCTCCGTTGCTAAAAGAGGAAATATTGAGAGACATCAAAAAACTGTACATTCTAATTTTGAAAAATCATTCCCACTACATTCTGCCGCCAGAAAGGAGAAACTGAAATAGTTAAAAAAGCAGTTAATTGGACAACAATCAATATTTTTAAGAACAGTCGACAAAAAGAAGGCTGCAACTGAAGCAACGTACCGTCTGTCGCAGACAATTTCACAAAAAAAGAAACCTTATGAAGACGGGAAAATGAATAAAACAGGTGTTTTTAGAAGCTGCTGATTCGTTATTTGCCAACTTTAGAAATAAAGACGAGATAATTTCAGCTATAAAATCTATGCAACTTTCTCCTAATACAGTTATGAGACGTGTAGAAGTAATGAGCAATGATATTTTTTTACAGTTAAGAACTGACTTAGATAACTGTGTTTATTTTTCACTTCAACTGGATGAATCACTTTAACCTACGGTGTACCCCAAGGAACCGTATTAGGACCAACCCTTTTTTCGCTATATCTAAATGATTTATTCAATGTACAAAGTAATGTTCATATAATTAGTTTTGCAGATGATACGGCCATATTATATGAAGCTGAAAATTGGGATGATCTAAAACAAAAAACTGAATATGGCCTTGCAAAAATAATTGAATGTTTTAGTCATAGGTATCTGACCATTAATTTTTCAAAAACTTTTTTTATGCCCTTTACTAGTTATGAAAATAATCTACCTGTCTACGATGTCATAAATATAAACTCTAATTACCAACAAATATCAATACATATTACTGGCAGCATGAAGTATCTAGGCATCACACTGGATTGTCACCTGCGATGGGATAAGCACATTAATAATGTAACAAATAATCTAAGAACACTTTTATTTAAATTTAATTACCTGAAAAAACTGTTAAATATATCTCATCTCAGACTATTATACTATACCTTAGTTCAAAGTCGCATTCAATATGCCATCTTATCGTGGGGCGCTACAACAAAGAATCACACAAACAAATTAGAAATACTACAAAAGAGAATATTAAAAATTATACACAATAAAAAAACTCGATATCCGTCGGATGCCCTTTTCTCTGAAATAAATATATTTGATATCAAACAGTTATATGTTTACACATCACTTATGTACACTTATAAAAATAAAAACATTTTAAAAAAAATTAATCATAAATATAACACCAGAATTAAACAACAAGGTCATGTGCAAACTTACTTGGCAAATAAATCAATTGGACAAAGACATTTTAATTTCTTAATAAGTAAAATTTACAACTTTATTCCAGATATGTACAAATTGTATTTATTGACGATAAACTCAAAACATTTATTCAAGCAAATTATCAAAAAATTTTTATTAAATACTCAATTAACTTTAATTCATGCAATTTTTGAGTGATTAGTAGTCGGATCTGAAATTGCGAAGCGATATAATACAAATATATTTAACAATCTTACACATTTAAGCTCTATTAAAAATATTTTATATATAATGTAATTATAATTTTTTTTAAGTGTGCACATCTGTTTTAAAATTTGTCATTTATTATTGTAATTTTATTATGATATAAAGCAGTCGAATACGCATGCGCATCCTACAAGGACATAAATGGGTTTATTCGACTCCTTTAATATCAATATAATGAAAAAAATATTCAAAATACAAAAATATGTAATATTTTTATTTTTTAAATGAATAAACATTATTAATCAACAGATGTCGTTGACACTGCCCAGATGGCCGTGTTCGTCAGGATGGTTTTTAGTGAGTTTACGATTAAAGAAGATCTTTTGAAGTTTATTCCACTGAAATGACACACTACTGGACAGGAGTTGTTTTCTCATTTAAAAAATATTATTTCTTCCGAGAAAATTCCAATATCGAAAATGGTAGGCTTGGCAACCGATGGCGCTCCAGCTATGGTGGGTTGTGATAAGGGTCTGGTGGCGTTATGTCGTAAAGATGAAACTTTTCCGCAATTTCTCTGTTACCACTGCATTATCCATCAGCAAGCATTATCTGGAAATTTCCTGAAACCAAACAACGTTATGAAACTGGTGGTAAAAATTGTGAACAAGATTAGAGCTCAAGCGTTACGAAGAAGATTATTTAAAACCTTGGCCGATGAAGTTGACTGTCATGATTGTGAAACCAGGAAAACCGCCCACAGAACCCACTTTCTACATATATTTTTATTAATAAATAGTACAATGTATGTATACTTACTTAATTTACGTATAGTGTGTTGCCTATATTTAAGGGACTGTCAATGAGGACGTTGATGTTTATTCGCAAAGGAAGGAGAGTTTATTAGCAAATAAATGTTGACAGATAAGCAAAACATTCAATGAAATTAATTAAAAAGCAGTAATATTTAGTACCTTAAATAATAAAATCAATAGAAAACATGGTAAACTACTTTATTTAAAAAATAAATTAAAAAACAATATGACAGAACGCAGTAAGCGAAATACTATAAAAATAAACAGCTTTAGAATAAATTGTTTAGTATGTCAGTGTGGCGTAACGGCAGAACACCTGCCTTGTAAACAGAGGACCAGAGTTTAAACCCCCGACAAATTAGTTTTTTTTAATTTTTTTTTCAACAACTTTTTCTTATTGTAATCATTGCCCTTGTTCTGTTCGGGCAACATCTTCAATCTCCGGATTAAAAGTGGCACTTTAGTTTCTTGGTACATAATATACTATTTAATCAATAGCTTTGTTCGCACAACGATCAGAAAAATAAGCAACTGCAAGACTCATGCGCAGTTCGTAAAAAGTGTTCGCACAACCAAATTTTAAATCTCCATTTAAAAATTGGGTGTTCGCAGAACGAAATTTGCCGTTGCAAATCGATTTCCAACGATCCAAATAATCCCCTGATTTTGAAGAAATTTTTAGTTGGACACATGCGCATTAGTTTATTCCTTATGTCGCATGTCAATTTAAAAGTTAGGTCATATGTTTGTTGTTTTTGGATTATTTTTGTGTTCATTTTATATTTTAAATTATTGTCGGATCATTTTAATAAGTAAAAAGAAGGTAAGTGACATTTTTAAGTACTAAATGTAATTAGGTCGGTAATCATATTTAATTTTTTTAGAAGTAAGTTCTAAAGATGTTGTTCGAGGACAATTGGGAAAGCTCTTCCAGTGACGAGGAACTATTAGTTGATTATTTTAGACAATCAAAGCAAAAAAATGAAAATTATTTGGAAGAGATAGTCCCTAATTATACAAACACAGAATTTATGGAACATTTTAGATTAAGCAGACAAGTTGTTCAAAATTTATCTGAACAATTTGCACAAACGCAATACTTCCATCACCAAAGCGGGGAATTTGGAAAATTGAATGCCGATGACTTCGTTATTATATTTTTATGGTATGCTGGCCATGAGGCAGCCTCATATAGAGATGTTGCCGATAGATTTTGCATATCATTAAGTACTCTCCGAAAAGTTATCGAAAGAATGACATACTTTTTGAGCAATCTTTCTCCACAAATTATTACTTGGCCAAATTACTTAGAACAACACATAAAACAGCAGTTTTCCACCAATGGATTTGAAAACGTGATAGGAGCAATTGATGGGAGTCATGTGAGGATTGACAAACCTTCTGAAGATCCTGATTCCTACCTTAATAGAAAAGGATTCTATTCAATACAAGTAAGTTCCTACCTACTTCTATTTCTTTCTAAATTTTATCATTTTTGGTCATTGCATATTTAAATATATATTATTAAAACTTTATTTTATTGTAGTTATTTTAGTTTCAGGTAGTTGCTGATCATCAAAGAAAAATTAGAGACGTGGTAATAGGATTTCCTGGCTCCGTACACGACAGCAGGGTATTTCGGGCATCTCCTTTATGCACCAACATAGAAGAGATGTGTGGTGAAAATTATCTTCTGGGAGACAGTGTATATCCGTGTCAAAAAAATTTATTAACGCCATTTAAGGAAATTGGACATTTAACAAGGAGGCAAATAAATTACAACATAAAATTAGCAAAAACCAGATATGTAGTGGAACAT
The DNA here is from genome assembly GCA_927349885.1 of Psylliodes chrysocephalus. Classification (NCBI taxonomy): domain Eukaryota; kingdom Metazoa; phylum Arthropoda; class Insecta; order Coleoptera; family Chrysomelidae; genus Psylliodes; species Psylliodes chrysocephalus. The sequence continues at coordinate 410,948 of OV651821.1, read as the reverse complement.
TGTTTCGGCATTTTGAAACAGAAATTTCGTCAATTGTACCACTTAAAATTAAGAAGCGATGATATGATTGCACACTTTATTAGAGCTTGTTGTGTTCTTCATAATTTAGGGTTAAATGATAATCGCAATTATGACAATATAGAGGCAGAAGTTGAAATTGAAGACAATGAAGACGTGCAAATAGAAAATAATGACAGAGTAGAGGTTGATAATAGAGACAATATAAACGGTATAGAATTTAGAAATCGTGTTATGAATATCTTGCCAATGTAGAAACGTTGATTTTATTTGATAGGTATAACTTAATAAATAATTTTTTAACAGAATTTTTTTTATTACAAACTTCACAAAACTTCAAAAACGATAATAACAAATAGAACTAAACGAACAACGTAAATGCAAAACGACAATAGAACTAAACAAACAATACTTATAAATGCAATAAACTAAATAAATAGGTAACTAAAATACTACAGGAATATCTGTTTAAATAAGAATGTTTTTTTCAGTCAATTTTAGTAACAGTTTATTTGTTTCAATATGTAAATTATTTTTATCTTTTAATAAATTATTCTTCCGTTCTTTTAATTGCACCTTTTGAACTTCCAATTGATAAAGTTTTTCAAATTTTTCTTTCTCAAAAGCTAATTTTTCCTTGTGTCGATCTAATTTGTTAAGACGTATTTTTTCTAAAACATTATTTTTTACAGATGTGGCTGCTCTTAATTTCATCCTATGAGGCGTTACTGTTGTAATGTTTTCTTTATTTATTATTGAGGAAGAAGCAGGTGAAAAGTCTGGTGAAAATTCCTTTTCAACTATTTCAGCTTGTGTCGAAGTCGAAGGTGTTTGTAATTTTGTTGCTGTTGATGTAGATAATAAAATTGTCGGATTGATATTTTTCTTTTTACCGAGAATATCATCCATTTCATCGGCAAATTCAAAAAATCTTCGACCTGCTCCAGTTTGCTTCTTATTATCTACATATTTTTTATAATTTCGTTCTAGAACTCGCCATCTGTTTTCACAGTTTAAGGGTGTCACATCAATGTTTTTTTTTTTAAATTCTTGGGCTATAACTTCCCACATTTTCTTAAAATTTCTAATTTTTAATGTTCCCACCAGTTTCCTTGTTGTTTTAAAATAATTTAGTAACATTCGAGTTGTTACAGCAGTCCATATAAAACTTCTACCTTCTCTAGAGCACGACTCAGTGGGGTTTGCCAAGGGAGTTTCTAAAACAACAAAATTGTTATAGGTATTTTACCTAAAACACATACCACTGAACTTACCTTCCATTGCGTAAATCGCTTAAGATAAATATTTTTACTTTTATTTAACGACAATAATTATAAAAAGGGCAAATTCAAAAATCTCAAATATTATAGCCGAGAAGCATTGAAATATTGAAAGAAATAAAACATAACCTATAAATCTACAGTTTTCAATGGGACTTTACCTTTCAGAACATTCAGTCAACAATGATTTTTAAGCGTTCGCAGAACAAAAAATTGGCAATTAGGTTAAAACCAAAAATAGTTTGAACATGCGCACAAAAAAATTTCTTATTAGTTGGAAGTTTGCTTGTGCGAACAAAGCTATTGATATTTTTTAATCAAACTTTAAAGTATTTAGGCAGGTCATTCCATTGAATTCATGTTACAGGAGCTATAACGGGGTTTGTTTACTATAACTCAAAAATCGGTGTTAGTTGGTAACCTCCTAAATTTTGTATATTATTATTTAGAATTTAGAAAAACCGTTACAAAAAAAAAGGTTATAGTGTTCTCCTAGAGCTTAGAGAAGAAGACCACTTCGGCTAGCTGTCGGGACAAAAGGTGTGGGTCATTAAATAGTTAGTAATACTGTTTATCTTAAAAGTTAAATAAATAAAACGCCAGAGTCGGTATTATGGCATTTACTATTAAAAAGAATACGGGTATTTACAAAATTTCATAGATCAAATAGATAGGTATACATTTACCTAGAGCTTTTTTATGATACAAAATGATTTAAAATGACAAGAAAAATGACTAAAGTTAAAGAGAAATTCTCTGAATTCAGAATTATTAGAGTATAAGACACAATTAATATTACCCCGTGATCACTAAGGTTTACAACAGGTTAAGTTTAAGCACAATTAATACGATTAAAGAATTATTCTTATAAATAAAAGTTAAATGATAAATCAAAATATAAATTTATTAGATTCACTGAAGTTATTACTTATTAGACTGAAGGTCTTTCATACCTTGGTTTACAGACGTTCAGATACCTGATTTCTGGTAGAAACCCATTAAGCGATGATACTCTCCACCACTGGTGTTGGTTACGATTACCCCGGACAGGAAACTGGCTTAGAACTTGTAGGACTGCAGGACATCAAATGATTAAAAACTGGACTACGTAACAATCACAGCGCATCACCCTGATGCGTCTGGAATTTTCCGGAACACTGGTACAGCACAGCGACTGCGGACGAAATCAAACGAGGTCGTTGACAACAACCCTCTGGAGATCTGATGTAGGAAGTCGGTAGTGCGGGCCGTTAGCAGACTTCGTTCACCGCGGTCGTAAGATTCCCAAAAATGGTTTAGGGTACCTACCCTTGTGCGATTATGCCACGTGATTTGTAATCCGATCACTATCGGCGACGAACGTTTCGGTAATATACACGGGCTTCGCGACGACTCAGGCGAACAGTCAAACTCAAACACGTACCCCCGGTACCTTACCCAGCAAGCAGACGAATAATAATTCACCACGAACCTCATGGCTACGGCGTATTTAACCCCTTTTTCAGAAGTCAAGATGGCTTCAACAAGTAGGATATGACAATGCATATTTTGGAAATCACACTTCCGGTGATCGCCACAAGTTACCAGAAAATTTATCTAAAGTAATCTAATTCGACCCCAAATGTATTTATGTGTGTATTTAACATCCTAATAAAATATTATTCCTAACTATAGTTAAGTATTAAACCCAATTTTCCTAGAAAAGTACCCTAATATAATATGCCGTCATGGACAATCAACGGTATTGATTTCAAATAGCACAACACCAAATATCCCATTAATGTTATCTGTCAAATTCGTACCACGGAACAAGAATTGGCTATCGGACCGTACAAACTAGACGACAGGTATTTCCTAGAAAGAAGAAGATAACCCGAATTTCGGATATAATAATTAATGTCAAAACATTATTGAAATAAAATGTAAACAAACGTAAAATACAACTAAATAGTGATTTAAAAGGGGTGAAAACTAAGTGAAATAACTACCACATACTAGCAGTATACTCGCAGGTCATTATGCTACACGTTTTCTGCTCATAAAACCATCAGGATCTTAAAAGCAAAAGGTAAGACAACAAGTTCAATGAATTGAATCATATTAAAAGTTTTATTCAAAAACAAAGCAATGCCTTTTTAAAAATGATGTGGATTAAGGATATATTTTAAATACCTGTATCCTTTAAATTACCAAAGGTTCTTATTCAAGACAAATCAATATTTTATTAAAAGTTAGTATTCTTTATACTAAGAATGTGTTTTAAATGCCATACCTATTTAATTATTCTAAAACTAAAATCAACATGTAACAGAGCAACATCTGATAATAATTAAATTTTTGCCCCTCAGAAAACAAAAAAAAAGTGAAATTATTGTCAAAAAATTGTTTCAATTTTAACTTTCTCTAACTTTATTTTGAAGGAAGTTTAGTAGGATCGTAATATTTAAAGCCAAAATTAAAAAATTATTCGATATTTTTTACTCGGTTTTAAACGATCCATAAACTGTTCTGTTTAAAATTTTTGCTAATTTCTCATAAAATTTTGCTACTTTATCTACTGTATAAACTGGAAAATGTTCGCGAATAACATCGTATACGTTTTTTATTAAGTTATATTCCTTTACCGAAAAATGAAGCCGTTTCGTAGAAAGGGTGCTACAAGTTCAAAAGAAAAATAATTTAAAAAAGTACCACGATATACCTGTTACCGTATACAGCCACAGCCACTGATCTGTATTAGAGACGACACGCTACGCCTTTGAATATAACGATGCATTTTCAAAACCTAGTGCAATATACCGTTCTGTTGTATTGAACAAATTGAACAAGACAGGTCAGTTTGAATGCCACATCAAATTTAAATATTGCAATTTATCTTACACTGTATAATTTCATATTTTTTCAAAATTCTAATCGATTTATGTCATTAAATAATGCGATTTTCGTTCCCAAAATTTGTATTTATGAAACAAAAACCAGAAACAGAAGTAATTTAATTTCGCTTTTGATTTATTATATATTTGAGCGAACAGTTTACAAAATTGGCTACAATGCAACATATTTATATGAAAATACGGTCGAAATTTTAATGATTAAATTACCATACTAACTCCAGCTGTGTTATCTGCAAAATGCCGAAATTTGTTATGAGAAACAACAGTTATTTGTAATTTGTTTAAATATCAAAATTAACATTGCGCAATCGAATTGGGCTTTGACTTCATTGGAGCGCACATAACAAAAGTAAATTGAGGATTAACTAAATGCTGGACATACTGTGGAGGCATTTGTCATCTTAGATTAACAAAGTCTGGAGAGATTAATGTTTGATAATATAGTCGAAAATTGCATCAAAAAGCAGAAGGGAACATATTGATAAATCTATCTCTGTGTTTGTCTTCCAAGTTTTTTTTTAACAAATGACAGTTTGAAAAGCAAGGTTGAGGGCATGAGTAAACAATTAAAATCTTTTAAAACGGCTATTCAGGAAGATTTGGACAATTTAGATAAGGAATATGAGAATTTAAATGAAGAGGAGGTTATTAATTAATGAAAGAAAAAGCAAGAAGTACAATTTAATTATTTATAATCTAGAAGATGTAGCTGTAATTAATTTAATTACTCAAAAACTTAAAATTACATGTAATATTAATGACGTACGAGATGCCTATAGATTTATCTCTGGTGGTAAAGACAATAAACCTAAAGCTATTTTAATTGAATGTTTATTCAGTCGCATCAAAAGTGAACAATTAAATCAGGCAAAGCAGTTGAAAGGTACGGGGATATACATATCTTTAGACTATACAACTGAGGGGTATCAAAGGAAAAAACATTGTTTAATTATCAAAAGTTGGCGAGGCAGAATGGTCAGTCTGCGATCATAAAAGGCAATTCCCTAATTGTTGATGGTACCACATATAAGACTAAAGAATTAAAAACAATAGGTGCTACACTCCAAGTAAGCACATCCAACCTACGGATGTAGCGACAGTACCTACTGGAAGTAATTCACAAAAAAGAGGCCGAGACTTAGAAATAAGAAGAACATCGGCTTCTTTACTATAGTAATTTAAGCTTCACGGTGTTTTTACTTTTGTGACATAAATCTAGACTACTTGCAAATTAAGTTGGATTTGTTCTTCTCGTTATTATTATTAGTATTATTATTATTTAAATTATTTTATAAAATTAAATTATAATTATGTCAAATTATGTTGGGCACCTTAATTTATGTTTAATGTTACCAGAGCTTGTAAAAGTAAAGATTTTATCATTTTAGCAATTTCAGAGAGTTGGTTGCATTCAAATATTGACAATGGAGATGTATCAATTATTAATGGTTATGACATTATTCGTAATGAAAAAGTGCAATATAATATGAAGTTATAATATCTGAACAACATACATTTTGTGAACATCTTAATGTGGAAGATATGCAGATATTGGCGTCATGACTAAAGTAGATTAGGTATTGATGGTACCATTTGACTTAAAGGTGAGGAAAAGCCATTAAACCACCATTAATGACATTTTTATGTAATTTTAACAATATCATTGGACCTCTCTCTATTCTAATGCTTCTACACATTTTGAAAATGTTATGTACATCTTCAGATAATTTACAGGAACCCCACTTGTTGCCAAGATTTAAATGTCATCTGAAAACATGGTAATGTAGTTCAAGCCATTGTCAACCTGTACGATCCTGCCCGTTTCCGTTATCCTGTTAAAGTGAGAGACATTCTGATATTTCCTTTTTAGAAAATAAAGTTTCATCTAATATTTCTCTCAGAAAAAAATTTGTCTTGTGGTATATCTTATGTGAAAAACGAAATTTTTCTTCTTTTTCTTTTTCTTTTAATATCTATATTTCTTCCGACTTTAAAAGGAAAATGTCTTCTACGAGAAATGAAATTTCTGCTGATATAAGAAATATATGTCTTCTGTTGAGAAGAAAATAATGTCTTTTGTTGTGGAGTAAATATAAGAAAAAAAAGAGATGGAAAAGAAGAGAGAAGAAATAGAGAAAACATAACAGGCTGGTACCATTTGACGATGACCATCGCCAGAAAGAACAAGTGATCAACTCCAAGAACCACCTAAACTTGTCTTTTAAAAATTTATGGGGGCAATGGAGGTACCGGGAAAGCAAGAAAGATTCCAAAAGACAACTGGTTGATCCATAGCACTTACGCCAGCATCAACGACGTATAAGGACTAGCATCTTGTTTTGCTAAAGAAGTTTAGTCGACTGTCAGAACTTCAAAAAAGCTTAACAACTTTAAGATGGATTATCTGGTGGCAAAGAACATTTAAAGTGTTTAAAATGTAAGTACATAAGTGAATCTAGGACGCTATCCTGTGGTAAACCTTATTGATTTTTATATATAGGTATAATATATAAGTAGTAGTATAATCTTGTTTTTTATTTTAATAATAATCCTTAGTGCCAAATATTAATGACAACACTTTAACCGAAAAATATGTAATATTATTAATAGTAACAATAAATAATAACAAATTCTAAATAAACATTCCTTTTTGGAGATCAACTAACTACATGTAATCATAATTAATATAGTTAATTATATTCTATTTTCATTTCAATTTTCATAATATAAAATAATGAAATTATTAAATATTAATAGCTTAAATCGACATGTTTTTTGCGTACAATTTTGTAAATATCAATCCACGTTTGGCAGATATTATTTAAATCCCATTTAATTTATAACAGTGAATTTATTGTCAATAAAAAAAAGATAGTACAAGGGTAAGTTAAACATTTGTTTGATCTAGGTTGCTGTGATTTTATATTCTATGAAAATTAATGATTATAAAATTGGTGTGTCTATTTTTTCAAATTAGAGTATTTTACTATTTAGAAAATTTCATATTTTTGGACCTTTTCCGTATACAATTGCGTAAATTAAATTTAAGGGTGTATTCCTGAGCTAATTTTATGAAGAAAAGGGCATATAAACATGGGCCCGCAAACGCTTTGTTCTAAAGGTACAGGGTTTTAAACTTTTTCAAAAAATATTGGGATGATTTATTTTTAGTGATAAAAACCTGCTTTAGCCCTTACTAGGTTAAAATTATTAGGTCCGGTGCCGTCCCAGGGGTTTTTTCCAATTATTTTTATTAAAAAAATGTACGCCACTGACTTTTTAAATATAAATCTTCCAATATCTTAAAAATAGGTTGAATGACATTAAAAAAAATTAACACCCTGTATCGTTAGTACAAAGCGTTTCCGGACCCATGTTAACATGGACTTTTTTTCATTAAATTAGGTTAGGAATACACCCTTAAATTTAATGTACGCAATTAGGAAACACTCTGTATAACACAATGTTTGTTTATTGTCTATATTTTGTTTTTAGGTTTTCTGAGAAATCAACATTAAAAAAGTTTTCCATATGATGCAGATTTTTTGCGCCACCGTGTATAAATCCATGAGTTGGCACGAGGTAAATCGTATTTCTACTATTCTTCTTTCAATACAATTTTGCTTTTCCTCATCGTACATAAATATAAATAAACAAAAACAATACAGAAAATAAAAGTTCTATATCCTTCTCAAAGATTAAATATTCCCTCTTGCACAGATCCTAAATCCCTGTTGCAATAAATTCTATTCTTTTTTTATTTTTTTTTTTACAATAAATAGCCCTATCTATAAACCTTCACATGCTGTCTACAAAAAACTTATAATTTCTGCTTTCCTCAATTTTTTTACGTAAATCAAAGTCCAATTTACACAAGAGGAGTAACTACTACACGATTTTCCAACCTCATTTAGCGCGTTTTCCTGTTTCCACTACTCCTTATAAATCATGCTTTTCATCAGCCACTTACACAGGTTTGGACTAAGTATAGTTTTATATTTTTAGCTAGTTTTCTTTATGAATTAAATACAAAATAGAAAATATTTTTTCAAACTCAATACTATTTATTAAAGAACCTTTACGACTTCCAAAACTATCTTCAAAGATATCCAAGGATTAATATGTTATAAGTTCCTCTTAAATATTTTCTAGCACCCTCAAGAACTAACAAGGAGCTACAATGAGTTGTAAGGCTACCAAAATGTATAAATACCTTTAAAGGATTTTTTAATGTCCTCTCAATAGAATTTTATAAAAAGTTTGGGAACTTCTGGCCAAAATAAAATTATATAATCGGTGTAAATTGCACCAATAAATTTTCAATTTCGATTACTAATTTAATAATGCATCAAATGGGTACTTGTTAGGTAATTAATATTTATTTTAGTTACAGCAATTTTAGTGTACTGTAATAAACTTTTAATTAAAAAAGCAATTAGTTTACTTTGTGTTAATAATCAATATTGTTTTTTAGAATTAATTCACATCAAATTATTTTCTATTTAATGTGCTTATTTTAAATAATGATACAGAGTTTAAATACAAACAAGAAGCTATAGTTTTTCTAATTACACGTTCTTTAGTAATAAAATAGTTTAATATCAGTTCTGACCGGTATGTACCTACCTGATGATGCCTAAATGTAAAATACAAGTTATTTTTGTCGATTTCTTAAATTTAACAACAGTATAAACATTTTAGATCAATGTAAAACTAAAATAAACCATAATGATTATAAAATAATAATAAATATACTCGATGTGAATTGTGGAATCCTTCGTCCGACTTTAAAGTCTCAATTTCTGGCTAGCTACGTTAAAATATCATACGAGTCTGTCGAGTATTTTTCTGCGAAAGAAAATTCTTCATTTTTTAAGTGAGAAGCGTAGTTAATTAAAATCGAGAGAAAAATAGTAGTATCCTGAATTAATGGTTGTAGTGGAAAAAATCTTGTTAAAATTAATTTCTAAACTTAATTTGAAAAATTTCCAGTACATGAAAGTCTACCTTGTCATTATTTATGACGGTATTTCAATAAGAGCGTGTTCTTCTCAATATCCGTATAAGTAGAAGAGTATAATTTAACTATATATTAATTAAAATGACATCGCTACAAACAAAATATTGTTAGAAGGTCTTAAATGAAAAGATTCACCATCAATACATAAATTAATAAGGTTTAAATCAACTAGATGACGCTTCTTCTATAATTTCTTCCGATATGAAAACCGAAATATAATCTGTAAAAAACGAAATTTCTTCTTTAGAAACTAAAGTTTCATCTGATATGACTTCAATGAAAACCGATATTTTATCTAACATTTCCTCATCAGAAACTAAAGTTTCTTCAGATATTACTTCCTTAGATAGTAACTTTCTTAGAAGAAAAGGTGTCTTCTGACATATCTTCTTTAAAAACCGAAATTTCTTCCGATTTAGAAAACAGAATGTCTTTAAAAGATGAAATTTCTTCTGATATGTCTTCGCTAAAAAATGAAATGATTTTAAAAAACGCAAAAAAAGATTAGACATGTGATATGCCCACGAACACTTGGAGCATTTATACCAGTCACAGTTAAAGAATCGCAAACAGAAACGAGACGAGACTCCTCAAGAATATGAAGTAGATATTGCCAGGTTAGTGCGATTTGCCTACCTATCAGCTCCGGAAAACATGATGGAATGTTTGACAGTCCAAACATTTGTTGGTGGACTCCACGACCACGAGATGCAGAAGACACTCCATTTAGCCCGCCACGAAACATTGGTCCGCTGCTTTAGAGTATGAGGCAGCTACGCATGCTTCTGGTGGATACAGTAACGTGAGGACTGTAAAAGAAGAAAATGTAGAAGATAAACTCGAACAACTATTTAACGTAAAGAAAAGCTTTACTGATAATAAGATGAAGACAAAGACCATCATGTGCTGGAATTGCGGTAAACTGGGACATGTACTCAGTACGTGCAAACTCCCTAGGGTCCTAGCAACTGAAAACGCCGCAGGAAAACTAGAGTGGGTCGGCCTAGAGGGGGCAGCTTTGACACGAAACCATTCCAAAGACCCTCTCATATTGATAGCCTCTTTGAAATGTCGCGATGATAGTATCTACGTAGACGGCGAAGTAAATGGTACAAAGCGTACATTGTTGGTGGATACTATAGCAACTAGGACTATTATACGACCAACAACCATAAATAACCTTAAGAGGTTTCTACCAACAAGATTGCGACTGCGGACTGCCACAGGAGAAAGTGCCAACATCCACGGGGAAATCCAGGTTTAATTGGGAATTGGTACAGAAAAGTTATACTGTTAATATCGCTGATATCGAAGAAGATGTTATACTTGGAATGGATGTAATAAACTTACATGGTTTCTAGTTAGACTTTAAGAACAAAGTGATCAAAGTTGGTGCCGAAGAGGTATTCCTACATCCATATGAAGACAATACCGCGCCAGTTGCTGTACAGGAGGATACGGTGATACCTAGAAGAAGTGAAACCATTATAGTAGCACGGCTTCAAGAAACTATGGAAGAAGGAACACCTGTAATGATGGAACCTTGAAACCACGATGAAGAGAGTTTCGACAAGCAATTCCAATTGGAAAGGGGTTGGTCACAACTGCTAAAGAGATTCCAATCCGTCTTATAAACGTTACAAGAAAGAGCAGAATCGGAACTTGTGTACCAGTAACTTCCAATATTCGTCAGACAACAAGTTCCGATAATTCCAATGACAAATTTGAGCAAATGATTGCTTTTGCTGGTCAATCTCTAAATCAAATGGAAAAAAAGAAAGAGGAATTGCTTCGACTATATCAAGATATTTTTGCACCAAAAGGAGGAAAACCAGGAAGAATTTCTGTTGTAAAACACAAAATTAACACTGGTGATGCCAGGCCGATTCGTCAATTAGCTAGTAGATTACTTAAAGGTCAAATAAGACAGAGAGGGACTTGGAGGATTAGAGCATGATTGAATACTAAAATGGCTCGCATTACAGTATTGTGATGAGGTTTCTAATAATTTATTTATAAGATAAAACTTGAAGGCCCCAGTATTGATCCTTGCGGAACTTCTTATACCGGTTGTTATTATTATAAAATACAATTTGAAACAGTTCGCTGAAATATGCTTTAAAAAGATGAAACGCAGTTTCTCTAACCCAATACACACAATCAAACGCTTTTAACTAATCACATATAGTAATTCCTACAAACTTTCCGTTTTTAATGCTCTCAACAATGTAAAAATGGCACAAGTCACACCATAAGACTTTGACCGTTTAGAACGAAAACTAAATTGATGGACAGAAAAATATTATTTAATTTAAAATAATGAGAAAATATATTTTAAGTAAGTTTTTCAAAAATTGGAAAATAGTTATTAATGATTGATTTTTTGCTTTCACAAATATCGAAACTATCAGCAAGAAAATGATAGTGAATATACTTTTCATAGGATCTAACATAATTTCAAAAGTTTTTTTTATAAGGTTGGCGTCAATTTCATAAATACTTGGCAAATTTTTAAGACTTCTGGAATCAAGAACATCTTCTTTGCTAACTGGAAAAAAGATGAGCCAAAATATTAATTGGCAAAACCAGTACAGACTTAATGTACACATTAAAAAGAAATTGTTTAGACTTGTTTTGATTTGTTTCTTATAAAGTATATACTGTAGAATATCCGGTAATGAAGAACCAGCAACTGATAATTTTTATCCTATACATAATTTCTATAAAATGGACCGTATTCGAGATATTTGAGAAAATGTGTAAATTTCGAATTTTGAAGAAAACTCAAAAACGGATAAAGGAAAAAACATTAAATTTTAAACTCAAGTTTTATTTCGACCTGAGGTGAACTAGATTTTGGACAGAGTCGGAACATTTGGGGGGGTACTTTATTGGTGGTCAGTTTTATATTTTATGGAATATATTCGTTATTTACGTTTGGGGAAGAAAATTTTTTAAATAAAAGTTACTTACAATATTATTATCTATAATTTTTGTTCTATGTCAAATTTTCCTGAAATGGTCCGTATTCGAGAAATTTGACAAAATGTGCAAAATTCTGATTTTTAAGAAAATTGTTAAACTAAAAGTTTTTTGCGATATCGATCTCCATAATTTTTGTTTTTAAATGACTTTTCTAAAATGGACCGTAATGGAAAAATCGGAGGAAAAGTGCTAAATTTTTCAATGAATATCTATAGAAAAATGTTTCGAGGTAGATGTATGTGGAAAATGTATATATTTAGTTTATCCTCTAAACATTTTTAGAGATGCTGCAATAGGTTAACTAGATAGGAAAGTCATGTGTTGGACACATCAGATTTTTGATTTTAGAATTAATACTTTCTTTCGCAATATTTTTGTATTCCCTGTATATTATACTAAGACAAATAAAACGAAATGGTTTTTGCTTGAATAAACTTCTCTCAAAAATTAGTAACCCCTTGAGAAATTTAAAACAACCTACGCACATGAAAGAATCCAATTATTATATATTATTTATTATTTATAATCTAATCAAACTTTTCAGATCTGTATACACCACGAAAAGCTCCAATTCCGTCGTTTCCACCTTGCTTTCCGTAAAATTGAAGCAGGACGAAACGATTTTCCGATGAGTTTATTTATCCACGTGAACTCACTTTTCTTGTTTCTTTTTCTTCTCGTTCCTTCATTTTTTTTTTAATTTTCAACGGTTCCAGATTTCAAATCGAAAGGAATTAGAACAGATTGGCTTGCCAATCGTAGGGCGGGACTGGAGAAAACCCATTTTCTGGAAAATTTAATCTGCGTACCTATATTTGAAAATCGCTGTTCACTTTTTATCTGATTCTCGGTAGAGGTTATTTCAGAGTGGGAATCATAGAAGGTAGGTACATAAAGTAATTTGGAAAAGAAACAATAATAGTTGAAAAATACTCAATGTACTTCAAAATAAAATAAAGGAAAATGGGTTAATTTCAAATGCATTTGGTACAAAATATGTCTCTGCTGTGTTTATTTGGCTATAATTAAATGCCTGTTGATTTAAATAAAGACTCGACTTTGTTAGAAGTAGGATTATACTTTCAAAAAAATAATATAATTAGGACCAGACTATTATAAAAGGATCCAATATATTTTAACGAAGATTGTGGTCTACATACTATTTTTTTCTCTTTTTGAGAAGATTATCCTGGAAGTACCGGTCCCAGATAATGAGAATATAAAGATTTTCATGTTGAAAACTTAATGGCATATTAAAAAAGTTTCCTTTAACGGGAAAGTAAGAGTTATTAGGACAATGATTTTGATAAATGCTGTCGTAAAAGTCCTTATATACCGCTTTTAGTTTTGTTTTATATCCTTCTCTTGGTGAAATTAAGGTTTCTGTTGGGATTTTATTGCCAGATGGCGAAAATGATTCTAAATTTCGTTAAAAATTTAATGAAATTTTGGATTTGGAAATGTCGAGATTTATAATAGTTTTACAACTAATAGTTTGTTTTAGATTTCCACAATTCATCTCATTTTAGGAGTTCTAGTGGCAGGTTAGATATTCTGCAGCATCTATATTTTTCTCCTTGTTTTATCAACATTTTCTTTACTTAATATTTTAATTTTGTTTGTATAATCTTGATGTTTTAATATATCTTGTACTATAACATAAACAAAGTGTTGTTAACAAACAAGTTTTGTTACAATAATATTTATGTCTGAAGAAGATGACCAAGGGAAAGGAAAATTAAAACAGACACATTACTGGAATAAATGAAGAAAGATAGAGAAGAAATAATCAACAAAATGAAGAGAATGGGAAATTAAATGAAATGAAAATAGATAGAAATATAAGGATTACGGAAATTAAATAGAGGCAGGACTGTGGAAAGATACTGAAAAATAGGAGATAATCGAAGAAAGAAAGAGTAAGGACTAAAGTCAAAGAGATTGTGCTAAGTTTAAAGAGAACGAAAAAGTCTTCATTTTAATCAACAGGCATTTAATTATAGCCTAATAAAATCAGCAGAGACTTATTTTGTGACAAGTGCATTTTATTTTTTTTGTTTTTTGTTTTTTTTTGAATTTTTTTTTTGATTTATTGTTTTTTTTTTGTAATTTTATATAGATATTTACATATTTTCAAGTGTTGAACGGTTACTCCAGCTCCAGTTGCTTCTCTTTTTGCCAAAGCTTATGGTAAAACAGCAACTAATGCTATATGTTGGAGTGGCTTTAAAGCCACTAGAATATTGCCATTTAATGCAAATGTATTTCCGGAACACATGTTTTTACCAAGTACAGTTACAAATGTACCTCAAGATATAGATGCAGCTACAACCTCAGATTTAGAAGAACCTCATTCATCCACAACAGTTATTTTAGAACCAGCATTGCCAGAAGAAAAGTCTGCAGCAGAAATGTTATTAAATATATCGTCTTTACCACATAGAAATACAAGAAAATGTAAGACACGCAAAAAAATTCCTACTAGGACATTTTAACAGCAAGTCCATATTTAGAAAGTCTACGGAAAAAGAAATAAACAAAAAAGCTGAAGAATTAAGACAAAGTAAAAGAAAGACTGAGAAAAAAGTGTTTGACGACTCACGAGTCTGATGAACTTTTTAATACCAGTGACGACGATGACAGTGACTGTCCGTGCTTGTATTGCAATAAACTATTCGCTGTGTGCATTTGGCTTGGAGGATATAGATTGAGCTATCGCAGCGCCTATGGTGGCAGGAGTCGGCGATTGTCCACATCATCGTAGGAGCGCGGCAGCGTGTTGTGGGTCTCGTGTTGGGTATTAAAATGAGTCGTCGTTATTGTAGTGTTGTCGAGTGTAAAAACACTAGCAAAAATAGTGCGAATAAGTTTTATACGTTTCCAACCGCATCACATAAATTGGAGCAAAGAAAGAAATGGATAGCAGCTGTGAAAAGAAAAAAGTGAGTAACATAACCTCTGTCGTATATATATCATAAACATCGAAAGTAGGAGCGGTATTTGAATGCTCAAGTAATAGTGATAAATAAATTATTTATAACGTAATAGATTTAATGGTTTTTCCACAGCGCTGATGGTTCACCTTGGGTGCCAAAACGGAATGATTATATATGCAGTGGTCATTTTATTGGAAATAAAAAACGAGAAGAAGAAAGTAGCCCAAGTTATGTACCGACAATATTTCCTTTTCTTGGCGTTTCAGGCTAAAAGTTTATGTCATGAGATATTTTCTCAAATCCAGTGTACAAGATGACACTCATGACAAAAATGTAGCATCTAAAAATACAGACAAATTACATTGATTTATGACATTCAAAACGCAGATACTTCGTATGCATAACCTCCAAATATTTTTATGTCATTTACTTACTTTTTGTGCGAGAGAAACAATTTTTGTTAGTCTATCAACTAACAGCGAACACAAAACTTGTTGCAACACTTAATTGTTAAAAAAGAATTTTCAAGTTCAACTGTTGAGTGTGAGGTGTATAGCAAGTATGCGGGAATGAATGAGGAGAACTGTCGCTATCCCGTCACCAGAGAGCGCTACCAGTCTTGCACACAGCGAATACAGTCATTCAAAAGCACATGAAGGTTGCTTGTGGATGGGCGCACGCTGAGTGTGCTGGCCTTTCTAAAAGGGTTAAACAATTTATTTGTGATAGTGTGTTAATTAATATTATTTGTAACTAAAATGATTTAATATTTTTTTCGTATGTCATCTTGATTTTGTTGAAAAAATTGTTATATTATACCAGTTTATGTAATATCCCAATAAGTAAGTAAGTTAACTATATACACTATTTATATCATTTTGCTAAAAAAAATTTTAAATAGATCTTATTTATTTTTGAGATATTTCTATCTATTCAATGGGTATGTCAACTTGCCGACCTCTCCACTATATTCTTCGGTCAGTCCCAACTTTTGTACTTTCCTTCTTGAAATAGAAGTTGCAACAACTAATTCCAATGTTTGGAAATGTGTTTCTCAAAGCTGGTATTGCAGCCATTTCAAAGTCAGTCTTTACTGTTTTCGGCAACCCCTGGGAAGTTTTTCTTTTATTATTTCACACAATCTAATATATGTTTTCTTCTGCTTGTTTTGCAATAGCGCAAACATTACAGGAACGAACTAAATCCTATTGAACTGATATGGGCACAAGTTAAATGATGTAGAAGCATTGTTAGAAACCTTCATATGAAGGAAAATTGGCAAAAAAAGGCAATCAAGCATGTGTTAAAAGAAGAAGAAAACATGTGGAATCTGGACAAAATCTTGGATGTCGATACTCCAGCGCCACTATAATTATGAAATAAAGTTTTTATTATTATCATAGAGTGACTTCGACATTTGATGAACAATTCAGATTGATACATATTGCATTTGAAAAGTTAAATGGGTCAATTATAATGTAAACCACATTCAGTTAAACTGTCATCGATAAGCAGATTCTTTCTACTCCAGCCCATGGACTATGAATGTCCAAATTTCGGACCAATTACGGCGTACATTGACTACAAGCCGCAATTTTGCTTTTATTGGTCCTGCATTATTAAATTCGGAATTGAAGTTGGCTGAATGATAGGCCACGTCGTCGACGCAAACCCACGCCAACTTGAGTTTGTTGTAATTTTGACTATACCACCACTTGACCCGGCTTTTACTGCCTATCAACGTTTACGACTTGTTTTATTTTTGTCGTAGAGAACGGCGTTGTGTTTTTTTCGAGGGTCGAGTTTATTATGATTACGAGTAAAGGGGACAGATTTGGGAACTATCGAAGTATAGAAAAAAGCAAAATGGCCCATTATTGGCTAATAATGCTGTTGAAGAATTACAGAGTGAAGGGACAAAAGAAGACGCATCTTAAAGCAAACTTTTAACCATTTTCTTTGTAAAAATGTCTTTTAAAATTTAAAATTAGACCAATCTCTTAATGTTGGAGACCAATTCTCAAACCGTAAAAAGAGTTCAACTCTTACTTGTAAGTATTACCACTCATATTTGTCTTTATCTTTGATCTATTATATCCAAACCTTAAAATCGTCGGTATTTGATCAAATTAAGAGCAAATCAACTTGTTATGAAGTTGTTTTACTGTTTGTTTGGATTGTATACTATAACGCTCTGTATAATCACTTCACAAAACATCTGTTTACATGGTTTTATGTTTTATATTAAATATTACGTAAACATTGTTTAAAATTTACGTAATTAAGAAACGAAATAAAGAATATCTTTAGCAGGCATAAATGTCTACTTGCTTGCGTTCGGCTATTCGAAATTCAAGAGTTTTCTCTCGTTTCTTGGATGCTGCACGATCGCGCTGTGGTTCCGTCAAACTCAGTGTCGGTTGGGTTCTAATTCGTTGACTTTAACAATACCATATAAAATCAAAACTAAATATATTCTATCACAATATATTTCCAAATGACGCACAATACTTCGTAATAAATAAAGCTTTCTGATGAAATTTTACATGCATACGTAATTTCTATCCATGTCACAATAAAAAGTTGAATATTTGTTTACCAGTGTAATTTGCCTTAAAGCAAATTAATTAATTAATAATACGTACAACTTTGTCACATAGGTACCAGGATACATAGATACAAAATTAGCAGGATTATCAATATACTGACGATGCTGATCCGGAAATATCAAAATTTATTACTTTCTCTGTGAAGGATTTTCTAATATTTACAAAAAATTCTTAAAGTAATTAGTCATGTTATCTTCTTTTTTAATAATTCATATTTTTATTAAGTATATAATGGAACATGTTCACATATGAGATATGCTGTTTTATAAATTATATTATATTTATAAGTGACAAAGTTAAGCATGTTAGAACAGAAAATTAAAACTTAATAACATCTAAAACTATTTAGAAGAGCAATACACAAGTATTTACTGCAATACTACTTTTAGTTGGTCAAAGATTACCTACTTACTACATGTCATTGTAAATAATTGTAATTTAATTATTTTTTTTGTGTATGAATGACTACTTTTAGTAAATATACAAACTCTTTCTGGTACAACTATTATACACATTATTTACATGAATAAATTTACCATAATATTGCTAAATTGAAATAATAAAAACACAAATATGTTTGTATTTTATGAAATAAAAATATACTCTTGAAAATACTAAAAACATCATCACTTTATTAAATATTTTATTATTTTTAGATCTACCAGACTAGTATATTATGAAGATAATGCGATTTTCCATGAATAACTTGAGAAAAGGAGACATTTGCACAGTAATCGGAATAATTACACATGAACATAAAGTATTTTGCATTATTTATCCCACATTTAAAGTAAATAATTCTGAGGTAGATAACAAGTTGAATTTGATAATGAATCTTAAGAGCAATGTTTAATTTGTGCAACTACATTATTGTTAGGTCTTGTATATATCTTTTTTTATTATTTGTAAATAAAGTGTTTTTTTACTTCGTTTATCTTATTCAGGTACTTTTATTTTTTAATAATAGGTTAATAAATAAATTTTTACAGATTTTACATTTTTGTTTGTATACAATTATTATAATCTCTAAAATGTGATAAATTAATAAAAAAAAACACAATTAAACAGTTTATTAAATTATTAGGAATTTAGTTTTACAAAATGAGTTTTTTTAAGTTAACAATACCATTAATTCACAGAGAAATGTAAAAGGTTTATGTAAATTACACTTTCCATCTTATAAATATCATTGATGATTTTAAAAACACTGTTGGGCAATCCTATATATACCTTCAGTTTATTTTCAGTTATTTTGAGATTTCATTGGTTTTGAATTAAGTCCCTTCGAATCAGATATTAAAGATGTTTCTTCTGATTCAGACAAAACTTCACTATCTTCAAAACTTTCAGGAGGTACCAAGGGAGGTTTTTAGGTTATACGCCTTCGAACTTATAGTAGGCTCATTTTAAATTTCCTAAAGGGCAATGTCAGAAATTGCTGATGCATCTTGAAGATCCGGTGTTTTTTTATCAAATAGAGATAAAAAATGCCTCTAGAAGAAGCTTATTTTCCATTCAACTTTTTAGAATACTTTTTTTGGTAGAATCAGTGCCTATTTTATTTAATTATTTAATAATTTATTTGATTTACTACTCCAAATACGCCTATAAAAAACCTTCATCTCTTGAAATGTACATCAAAGCTGTATATACGTAACATATGTTTAGAAATTGGTGTATATATATTAAATCTAAACAAAAAATGGGATTTTTAAAATATTTGACAGGTATTGAAAGTATCAAGGGAATATACAATGATTATGTTGTCAAGCAGGTGATAATTTTTCTATTATTAGCTAAATTATTTTTATACGTTTACTTTACTTCCTTTAATATAATTTATAACTCATTTAATTGCATCATTTAAATTTCATAGATGACTGTTTGTTTAATATTACCGGTTTATAAAACAGGTATACATTTTTTTTGTTTAATTTTAATTTATCATAATGAATTGAAAAAAATTTAGATAGGTCGAGAAAAAATCTATTTCTTCATCTAGTAGAGAATCTAATTTCAAAATTGTTTAATTTAAAAACAGTTTATTTGTTTAAAACAGAAAAATAACTCAAACACGGCATAGGCATCCAAAATATCAGAGCATGACCAGATTGATCCTTAAGATGTAGTTCCTCCTGGAACTCTTATGAAACTAAATCAAAATATAACTGTATCTAGTTGCAGTAACAAATTACAATCTTTGCTATAACCTAAATACTGAACGAATGACCCTGCATACCAATATTTGGACTCCAGTATCATTAAAGATTACTTCTGCTATGTCTCTATTGATCCTCCAATTCAACTGGTCACTTTTTTATCGTTGGTGTGGCTAGTTTCTGTACACTGGACTCCAGCACGTGCTCTCTCAAACTAAGCAATGCTTTCCATACATCATGATAAGTACCTCGATCTCTGAAGGTGTTCTTTGTTACCAAATAGAAAAGGTATCGCGATTTATCTTAAAGTTTAAATGGTTTTTTAAGGGCTGGTAACTGACCTTGAAATTCTTGCAATAGACAAAACTTCTTCCGGAACACAAATAACAGACTTCGAGCAGCGTTGATGCTGGCGGAAGTACTATAGATCAGCCAATAATCTTTAGGAACTGTGAGTAGATCTTATTGTTGTAACACCATGTCTTGCTTTTCCGGTACCTACATATGCTCCCATAAATTATTCAAAAACAAGGTCAGGTCTTTCTTGGAGCTGGTTTACCTCTTCTTCCTTGTCATGGTTATCCTTATATACCGCAGTCGGTTTTGAAGAATTATCTTAGGTTTTCCGTTTGGCATTTTTCTTTTCTGATGAGGTACATTCCTCTTAGCATATGTAGTACATTTCTTACACCAGTCCTTTACATTACCTGATCTGTTTATCCAATAAAACCCTTTATAAACTCTCCAAAGGATTTTCTTAATACCCAGGTGACTTCCTGATGAACTGTCGTGTTACTAACGCAGTGCTTCAGCTACTTTAGTCTTTGGAATGACCTACTGTCTACTGTTTGTAAAAACATCAACATTCTTTAGTAGTCGTTTTAATAAGCCTTCTTTCAGAATAAAACAGTCCTACTGAGTCCAATAGCTACTCCAGAGAGTTTAGATACTTGGCAAATAGATCGACGAGTTGTTCTTCGTACTGTAAGTCCTTTAGCAGATGTGGTCAACCTCTTTCCAGATTTCCTTGACAAACACCTTAATAATTGGACTTCTAAGGTTTCACTATGACAGGCGTTCCTTTCTCTACAGTTTTTTGCGACCGCATTACTCTTATGGTTTTACATCTATCAGACACCACCGTTCCTTCCTGTACAGCCAGCGGCACGATTTGCTGATTCGTAGTGTTTTTTTGGCCGTTTGCATGAACTGCTTACATTTTCCATTTCACCGCATTTCCAGCACCTGATAGTCTTCAGCTGCTTCTTAATAAAGATTTTTATCATGTTAAACAATTGGACAAATTTATCTAAATGCTTTTGCTCTTTTACAATCCTTGAAACCTTTTTACCTAGATCAGTACTCATATATCTATGTTATATCATTGTAAGTCCCCAATATTTTGGTTACAAGCCGCCACTGGCGAAAAGGACCCCTTTAAGTTATTTAATTTAATTTTCAATGATAACTAGACATACTATTTTTGTAGTTTGATAGATACGATTGTATAAGATCGACGATCTTTGCTTCATTATTTGGAATATATTGTTTCTGTTAGACTTAGTTACATGTAGGTCCACGTCACAGATTAACAAATAATAGCCCTATAGTTTTATCAGAAAGTAGTTAGTTCCAACTTTACTCAGAGGTGAAAAGACTGGCCCTTAACCTATTTTATTTCATCTACATACTCTCATATTCCCATTAATCCTGATTATAAAAATAAATAATGATAAGGTATTTTCTTCGGCATCCTACGCCCACTTTCGATTTTCTAAAACCCGAACATAATCAAATTTTCAGCGTTTCTCTGTAATTCAGTCTCCGACGTTCCGAAGCTCGCGTTCCAGGTGTTTTTGGATCTCCTGGATGGAAGTTAAGTCATTCTAACACTTTGTCACTGTCACGGATGTTTAACAAGAAAAGAAAGCCCGGCTTGGAACCGTAGAAAGCCTTCTTTTTGTTTCAGATAAGCGAAGAGAATTTTCAACTTGGTTTGTGGGGTTTTGTGGCGCTAATTTCTTCTGTAGTCGGGCGAATAATAAACTGTTAGTGGAAAACTATTAAACATTTTATATATTTACAAAAATAATGGTTAATAAAAATGAAAACTTGGTAACCAAACTAATAAATTTGCGTAACAATAATATTAATGGCACATTTCAAATTCTCTTTCGATTATTTTCATTTTATATCGAAAACACAAAAACTTGCAGATTAACTTTAATATTTATTTGTTTGAATTGTCACCCACGTTTTAAATTATGATAAATAAAGTTGATGGTGTTGAACTACTGCACTAAATATTACAAATTTATTTAATTTTACACTTGCTTACTGTTTATTATTCTGTTTTGTACTTGGTTGCCAAAATTTAATAATAAAAAATGTTAATATAATAAATAATTTTTCCATAGCAACATACTTTTATAAAAAAAACTTATATCAGGAGTGAAGTATGAACATTTTTAAAAAATTGTTTTGATTTCATTAAATAAGATAAAAATCATGTTTTAATTACATAAAAATTAATATAGTGCTACCCTGTACATACATAATACAAAATAAATTTCTTTAGCAACAAGCTTTGAACTCCACTAACATAGATTCACATAGTAACAGAAAAACCGTTAGAACAATTCAAACTACATATCTGTCTCTTCATATAAGTCTATTTATTTCCGTCACTCTCATTAAAGTAATCAAATAGGATGTTCAAACTGAATTAGCAAGCAATGTCGCCGAGTAAGATCATACGATGTTCTATCGGCCAATAGAAATGCAACACGACCAGCTTTGGCAAAAGTTCGTCAAGCGCCCAGACTCGGTCTAGGATCAGAATCTTTCTTATCGCTGCACAAAGCATATTAACTTTCAATTTCTTTTACACGTTAAGGAAAGGTACTTTTTTAATTTCAGCATCAGTGAAGGTACATGCAAAATGCGGAATTCATTTTCTGCAAGAACAGTCCATAGTCCACTACAGGAAGGAAAACCTGCGCAAGATGTGGAAAATAAGTAAGGAAAATCCACTGGCTTGCAACAACGACGTTAAAACGTTTCTAGTTCGGTAATATTCAGCACATTGGATGCACCAATTGAATGACCCCCGCGCGATCCAGATTTATGAAAAAACATATTTATTCCGTAGAAATTACTAGTGAATATCAACTAAGAAATAAAATTTTAGAAGCTGCTAACACATTTGAACAAAACATCCTATTTTTATTTTTAAAACGATGTAGAATGTGTATACAGGAAAAAAGAGGTGGTTTTGTACATCATCTGTTAAATTAAATTATTGTATTTTGAGGTTAATAGTTGTAATTTAATAATAAATCTGATTTTACATTGAAATATTTCAACAAAATAATACTAGAAGATATAAAAAAGTTTAAAAATTAAAAGTTTAAAATGAGATTCCAGTGGCGTTCCATTATCGACTAAATGTTATACCACTAAAAAGTTGGGTGATCAAAAGGGCGATACCCCCCTGAAAAACCTACAAAAATCGAGAAAAAATAATTGCTGCTACCTCTGCTTTATTAGTCATTGTATTCCAACACGTCATATAAAATTTCATAAAAAAAATGTCGGTTTTAGAGCAACGTTAAAAAAATTCATTTAAATTTTTAACTTAAACACCCTGTAACTTTTTGTGTCTGTAATTTTGTACATAGGTAAGTAAAGTTCAATCTGGTAAGGAAACTTTAGAGATTATTTTACAAAAACACTTCCCAGATAGTCGAATCCTGAAGGACAGGCAACATGTACCCCTTCCTTTAACGTAATCGATTATACGACCCAAAAAAGAGGACTGGAACTTTGTTGCACAAATTGTCTTTCCAAACACCGTGAAATTGGCCCCCTTCAAATCACCCGGAGAGGATGGCATTTTACAAAAAGGACAGGAACTCCTGCTACCCCTCCTTGTGAGGTTATTTAGAGCAAGCCTGGCGTGAAGCTATATCCTGCTAGGATGGACATTGGCGAAAGTCGTATATATACACAAGGCTGGTAGAGTAGATACCTCCCTATGGTCCAATCTGCGTGACATCCTTTCTTCTAAAAACATTAGAGAGGATTCTAGATAGGCATATTAGAGAAGAAGGCCTTCGGGCAAGCCAGTTAAACTCCTCCCAATATCCCTACCAAGCAGGCAAATCGACAGGTTGCGCCCTACATAATCTAGTAGGCAAAATCGGCCATTCCCTAAATCACGGGTATATTGCGCTAGGTGCCTCCCTAGATATAGAAGGCGCTTTCAACAACGCCCTACCTCATGCTTTGTTCGCTTCTATTAAAAGAAGAGGAATCAACAAACTAACTTGTAAATGATCAAAAGGATGCTGGCAAACCGGAACATCACTTCATTACCGCAGGGGGAGATTGTCACTTTTAGGCCTGCTAGAAGATGTCCTCAAGGTGGCGTACTTTCACCTCTACTGTAGACTATTCTGATGAGTAACCAGCTAAACGATCTCTCTCGACAGGGGTGGATTTCCAATGCTATGCGGACGATCTGGTTATCATAATTAGGGGAAAGTTCAAAGAGGTGATCTCCAAGATCCTTCAACAAGCCCTTAATACGATTAACAGATGGTGCGAGAGGGAGCAGATGTCTGTTAACCCCCGCAAAACTGTTATTGTCCCCTTCACCAAGAGAGGAAAGCTCCACAAGACCTACCTTGGCTGGGGAAACCATTCCTTTTGCGGAGGAGGTGAAATATCTGGGAATCACCCTAGATAAGAAACTCACCTGGAACTCCCAACTGGATAAAACCATCAACAAAGCCAGATTATCCCTCTGGACCTTTAGAAGGATATGCGGCAAAGCATGAGGGATCAGTCCTTAACTGATCTACTGGATTTACCAAACAGTGGCGAAACCCATGGTTACGTACGGCTCTGTTATTTGGTGGGACAAGGGACTTCAACGAACGGCCAGATCAAAGCTTGCTGGAATATAGCGGCTTGCGTGCCTCGCTATAACTGGAGCAATGTCAACCACACCTACGGAAGCCATGGAGACTATGGGACCAAACCCCTCTCCACATTCTGCTGGCCAGGATGGTCTCCTACAAGCTCCTGAAGGTGGGTAGTCAATGTTACGAAGAACTGCGATGGGACAAGACGGAGCTGATGAGTGAAATTAATAACCACCTCATCTTCGGCATGGTCTCGGACTCGATAGTTCCCCGACAGTACATAAAATAGCCATACAGCGTTCTCATTCCAGATAGAGACGCATGGAGCAGAGGGGAAAAAACCCTCTCCCAGGCAGATTATGCGTTGTACATGGATGGCTCCAAAACAAAAAAAGGAGTAGAAGCGGGTGTTTTCGGCCAGAGGCCTAGAGTTAACATATCAATAAATCTAGGCTCTCTGGCCACGATTTTCCAAGTAGAAATGATTGCTATAGAATTGGGAGCGACAGAGTTGATTAATTTTCTCCCCGTAAACAAGACTATAAAGATCTTTTCAGATAGCCAGGCAGCCCTTAAGGCCCTCAGCTCCAATCAAGTTGACTCAAAGCTGGTTTGGAACTGTATAAATACCCTAGAATGCCTCGGTGCCCAAAACAAAGTTACTTTGGTCTGGGTTCCGGAACACAGTGGTGTGTGGAGGGCAACGTAAAAGCCGACGCACTTGCTAAAAGAGGAACCGAATCTGTGTTTATAGGACCAGAACCATTCCTGGGCATTGCAAAAAGCACTGCCAAAGGAATTATCTCAAAATGGACGGAGGGTGCAACACTCACGAACTGGATAGTGAAAGGGATCGTATTTAGTTCCGTCCCCGTTGATTGGCAGTATGGAGCGTCCACCTGTTCTATCGCTTTTGACCGCGGTAAGTTCCGGGAACCAGAGACGTCTATGCGCTGGAACAGAGGCAGAGAATCGTCATCATAGGAGCGGGAATTAATTATTGAATGTCAGTGATTGAATGTGGAGAATGGAATGTCCGTCATTGTTAAAAAGGTTTAGTTTTTTCGTTAGTTTTATTTGTGATAAAAATGTAAGTGCCTTTTAAAATCAATTATTATGTTTCAATTACTTTTATATTATTTAACTAGTTGATGGTTCACTATTTAGATTTGAATTTCACTCTTATAAGTAATTTCATGCTTTTCCTTGACGGCACTTTTTTGTATCTGTCATAAAAAATTGCTTGCATTCCAATAACGAGTTTATTTGATTGTATGACTTATTTTACTATCTAAATCAGTGAAAAATAGCATCCTTTTAATATTTTAATTTAAATATTTTTGAAGTTCATTGATATTTTGTAGTTATACCAAGGAAAATTTGCTATAATTTTTATTTGACATTGAGATTATTTTTTTTTTAGTCATTTTTAAAGTTCGGCAAGGGAAAAGTAATATTATATTAGTAAATTATGTGTTTTTCTAACATCAGATATTCACAGCATTGGCAGATCTAAGTTAAAAGTATGAAATGCCTTGTTGATTGATACTAACATTTTCGCCCGTGGCTGGGACAACATCGGGATAGGTGTCTCGGTAACTTACCCTATTTTGTCACCAGAATATTCAACTCTAGGTGGGTAGTAAAGCTGTAGAGCTTCCCCATTACCTTGTCCCTATTAACCCTTCTTCAGTTTTGCATCGAGTGTGTTTGAACCTAGTAATGCTCAATGTTTGTTATCTGATGAGTTATTGTTCTTAAAATATTTATTTTATTTTTGCCTTGCAGTATTAGATATTGTTTTTTTTTTAAATAATGTATTGAATATTATTTCATATATTTTCCTGTGTTTAACTCAAATTGAATATTATTTCATATATTTTTCTGTCTTTAACTAAAACATCAAGTAATTAAATGTGTTTTTTATATATATACTTAATTTGTCATTTGTATCCAAATTGACGTTTGATTGGTTTATTGTATTTATTATAACTTTGGGGTTTTCTTGCTGGTTCTTTCCCCTCATTTGATAAGTTAATTATTTTTTTTATTGCACCGAACCAGACTTATATTTAATCTTTATAAATATATTTTATATACTTATAAATTTTTACTTTCTGATTCTGTCATCTATAATATTTTCAATAAAGATTAGATATAAATCAATAGATATTTTCTTTTAACCTTTACCACTCCCTCAATAACACGTAAGTAGCCAATAGATAACGAATCTTTCAGTCTGTCACTCGTGGTGTCCTAATCACTTCATAGTCGATCACGCCGCCACTTTATTTATCATACTTTTATAAAAGAGAGAGAGAGATATTAGTTAAGTTGTCTCTCTTTATTTCAGTTGGTTACACTACAATAGATACCCCAGGGCTAACCCATTCGAAGGCGTTTATAACCAACTCTTCTATGAACGCCTCTGCTTAGATCCCACTCATTTTCAACCTAACCTAAGGTTCATTCGAAAACTATGTGGTATAAATTATGACCAATCATTTTAGTACACCCTTTATAATAGATACTTTTTGTTTTCACCCTTTCAGGCATACTTCTGACCATAACCCTCCTCCTTCCCTCAAGGGATTCCGGCAGAAACCCCAGTCAGGCTTGGGTCCAGCCACTGACGCCGTACTCCTTCCCATTCATCATACATTAATTCATTATTTATTTCACGTCATCGATGATTAACTGCTGGTCGGCCTAGTGGTAATGCGTCCAAGACATAACCGGAGACATTACCGCTTAACTGCCGCGAGAACAAGAATGAACAATAGTCTTGCGACAAATACAAAATCAATATTATGAATGCCTGATACTTTTTTATTATTACAATTTTTAAAGGTTATATTTAAAATTAAATTAATGGACTTCGTTTGACCAATTGATACGGTTAGTGTTTTTTAATTTAAAAAAATTATTTTATTACAAAACGCGGTGACCGATATTTATTTGATTAAAATAGCGGCAACGTTTATTGAATAACAATTTGAAATCAAAAAGGCCTGGAGTTATATACAGAATCGGCTTCGTAAAAAAGCGTTAAATTTTTATATTTAAAATAAATGATAACAAATTTATTAAATTTTTATTACTGATTTATCAATAAAGCTAAAATATGTACTTGATGATGATTTAAAGATTTTTTTTACTGTTAATAATTATTATTAATTAATATGGCTTATAATATTTTGTTTCAGTGGCGTACCGATAAAACAATAAAACCTGTATAAAAAATGTATCTATATTTATGATGAACATAAATCTATTATAATTATTTTACATTTTGTGCTTGAATAGAATAATATGCAAAAAAGGATACTAAAAAGGACTCTAAAAATGATGACAAAAAGTATGATTTATTTAATTGTAATGAAAGGAAAGCTAAAAGAAGTTAGTAATAATGTAATAAATATTCAAGTATCACTACTGAATAGAAAAAAGGACTTATTATAGCTCCCAATACGTAATAAATAAACAAATAAATGACGATACACCCTATATACAGCGTTTAAATGCCGATAAGTTGAGAAAACATTATTTGTACCTCAAATACCGTCACATCCTTTTCTGATAAAAACGATCAAAGCAAAAGCGAAATTGATTTATATCTTTATCCAAACATCAATTTAAGTTTTTGATTGAAATGTTTTATTTATAATGTTAGCAACTCTACGGCGAACTTTTATAACTCAATTTACTTTTCTATTTTTTTTTCCTCCGCTAAGGGAATCATCTCAAATGCACATCTATGTTTTTAAAAAACGGCTGTTGGATTTGGATGATAAAAAGGTTTTAGAAGGTTTTAGAATATTGTAATTTTTATTGTTTCAATTTAAAATTAGATAATAATATATGAAGGTGACTGGAAAGAAAAGTGCCTCAGGGTAGTGGTCTGGGTCCAATGTTATGCATTTATATAAATTAGATAGTCTGTTTTTCTAGTTGAGGAAGTAGTGTGAGATTTTAGGATGATACTGTAATCTTCTACGCAGCAAGCATGGTTGATAAAGATTTTCTTAGACTCTCAAGACTTTGATTTGATAACAAACTACTTATTATAAATTTAGAGAAGATCAGTTACGTACCTTTCAATTGCAGCATTAGTTGTGTCCCCAAATATAATCGTCTTGATATTTCCATAAATGAAAATTCTCTTGCGTTTTAACCTGCAACAAAAATAAAATAATAGATAAGGTATCAGATCAAAATGAAAAAATATAAGTAAAAAAATGCCGAAAACTTCTACAACTACATCAAAATATTTGTTTTATCATTCTCATAATATGTTAGACAATGAAAAATAAACAGTTACAATTTTTCTCTTTGTCGATTAGATTTTTTTGGGGATGTTTTTGGATCCAGATCATTTGGCTCATCTCCATTTGGGCACGTTACAATGCACGAAAAAAAAATGTTGATATACCTATCTTGTATGTAAATTCTAAAATTTTACATAGTTCTATTGGGAGCATGATGAATATGAGTACACAGAGAAGCATTCAGTTTATTTTTCTATAATAAATAATTGTTTGGCTGTTTTTAATATATTCTATTTTTTTGCAGCAAACGAAAATAGGCATCATTAACGTAAAATTACAGGTGAGTTACATAGATATTTAAATAAAAATTGTTTTTTTTTCTTATATGTCAAAAAAAATTACATTTTATTACCTACACACTCCTTGAAGTTTGAATTTTTTAACAAAGATGTGTTAATCAAGGGTGCGACCTTAAGGTAGTTCACTCGTAAAATGGATTTTCTTAAGAATTCAATAAAATTGAAATGTAAGGTTTATGAAAGTATCGTTTACGTAACTAAAAAAAATTAGATTTTTTGACCGTCTGTGAAACGAGATATTAACAATCAAAATGTGCATAATTAACACTCTTGAAGCCTATCATGTACACAAGCAATGCATTTTTTTCAAGATATCTCGAAAACGGTTCTTATCATATTTTTTAAAAACTAATGTTAAATAAATCAAGAAGTTATAATATTTTATAAATAATCGCTGAATTTTTTGACCGTCTTAGTAAAAAGATATAGATTTTTAAAATAAAAATATTTTTAAAGCAGTTGACGAGTAGTTTCGTAAAATTATTACAACTTGGCAACATTGTACCCACTTCACATAACAAAGTAACACTCGATCAGCTAAGAGGTTGTTATAAACTCGCGACGTGTTCTTGAAAAATTAATTCGTCCACTGTGTTTGAGAACTGGAATCAGCGGTTCTGTTTGAACCAAAACAAACCCTTAAAATAGGAAGTTACAAATTTCTATACCATATCGTTTATATTTTTGCGAGATTGCCGGATGAAAATGATTAAAACTATAACATGTCCATAAGTGTTTATATACATGTATTTTGTACAGTCTCTTACAAAAATAAAATTGATTAGCATTGAGAATCTCGAACTTTTGGTATTCACCATTACGCGATATTTTTATGTACGACTGTCGCGAGTGAACTACCTTAAGGTAGTGCTGCTTTTGAAGTGGCAATGGGAAAAAGCAACAAATCCAACCCAAAATATATATTTAAAAAAATTATACAGTATGGTTCAAATAAAAGAAATACATTCATTTTAATGGAAGTAGTTGGTTTTTCAAAAAATAGGTCAATTTGGGTTACTAAAATTGAAATTTTTCAAGAAGAATTCAAAGTTCCTCCACTTCCTATTTTTGAGCAGTGACGTTATTGACAATTTTTTTAAATATTAACCACAATTGTTTTTTGATTTTGATAGATACATAACATTTTTTTTTAATAAAAATCATTTAAAAACAAATTTTATTTTGGGAACACAATAAACTTACAAATGGGAACCACGCGTGTCCACCAATCAATACAAGTTTAGCCTCACATAAAACTCGATGCGTCAGAGATAGGCTTTTGATATTAGGGTGACAGCTATAGAGATAGTACATCTTGCTCCGATTACCATCGACGGTGCACTCGTCCACAGAGATAGATGTAATTTTTAAGAGATAGAAAAACATACAAAACCATAAAAATATGTATTTTATTTTATTTCAAGCATTTAAAAACATGGCAAAACAAAAATAAATGAACATGAATGTATACTAGAAGAACATGACTCTTAAAACTAACAAAATAACTATCGGCTCAGATCGGAAACTAACCACTCTAAAGATAACTAAAATTTATTTACAATTACATTTTTTATTTATGATTTTCATTAAAACAATCTAAATAATACTTTGGTTTTGAGGGGCAATCTTCACAATATGCATTAAATTTTTTAGTCTTTTGTTTTGCTTCCTTGAGTCCGTGTTCATTTTTTATTTTTTAGGAACAGCTAGTACAACGTTTTTTTGTGTTTCTGCCTAAGCCTTCATACTTCATCATTCTATGTGCACTTTTTCCAATTTTTTTTCTGGTTTCTTCGACAGTATCATCTTGAGATAAGGAATTATCATCAACTATTTCTTCTTCAGTCCCTCTAAGCCCATTATAATACTTTCTATGGTTTACAACATATCAAGCTTTGTTCTTGGGGTTCCAAAATTGTTGTGCAATGACCATGTGTTTACAACAGCGGTTCCAAAGGCAACTTCGCGAAATACCTTATGATATCATTTGATTGCATTCCTGCGTATAATAAGAAGATATTTGATATGGACATGTCAGCACTGTTCTTTGCTTTATTATAATCTATTACTGGTGACGGTTTTAGTATTTCTTCTTCTTTCCTATTTTTACGTCCTGTTGGCATAAGTTTATCACCATAAATATCATTAAAACTTGGCGCTTATCAATACATTTTATAACTTTGACTCCATCTTCGTTTTGTTCACCGTATATTTCCCCTGTCTTTCGTTTTTTCAAAGTAACCGATTTTTCTTACGATTTGTTCTTAGCGTAACCGCATACATATATCTTTTTATCCAGAAGATCCTTAGACAGTTGAACAACGTGCACCCTTCACCAAGATGATTCTTCATCAACTCTAAACATACATCGCAGCTGTGGTCATGGTTGCTCTGATTTTCATTACCAGCATATACACGAAACTCGTAGGAAAAAGCATCTGGTGTACATATTTTATATAATTTTTATCCCATACTTATGTGACTTCGCAGGGAGATACTGACGGAAAATTAGTATTCCTCTGCACGGTACCATACTTTCATCTATCACTAGGTTTTCGCTAGGCCATCAGGGTTCTTTGGATTTGTTTGCAGATAAGTTCTAGTACATTTTTAATTTTGAAAAATCTATCACTAGTAGCTAGCGAATCTTCATTATTTAAAAAATGTAGACATTTTAGCAAGCACTCGAATCTGTTGTATTTTATGATTTTCTGAACAAGGACAAATTTTTCAGTACTGGACCATTTTTGGTACTATGCCCATAATCATGAAAATACCCAGAAACTTCTTTATTTTGTCACGATTCGTATAAGTCCATTTTTTAGTAAAGATTTTGGTCAAAAATTGTCTGAATATTTTACAGGGATTGCTCCAATTTAAATCATTTACTTGTATCCCAGTATTTTGTGTTGAGTATTGGAAACGAATTGGTAAATCAGTACACGGATCCCATGTCTCCTGAATGACTGTATCAGTATTTTCTGCATCGAAATCATCGTCTAAAACCTGGGTAGTTTCTTGTTTTTCTTGTTCATTTTCATCCTCTACATTCATTCATCATCAGAAGCAATATATGGTGAAACTAAGTCGGAAAATGGTTCTGATTCATCTGAAGAACAAACGTCTTGATCTGTCAAAATCACTCGAGGTTTTCTACTACTTCCCGTCTGACTAGGCGCAGGTAATTTTGCACCAGATGTCGATGGCTGGCAGTCAATATATAAAGAAGATGGGTTTTTATTTGGTGCTTCAGGTTGCCTCGTAGCAATATATATTTGTTGCAGGTTACTGGTGGATAGAGAATTATCAAATACTGCGGGAAGTACATCAACTTTAGATGAACGTGAATCAACCAGATGTGGGACAACTCTAACTCTAACTTCTGATATTTATTATTATTTCAGGTGAACCTGGATCTGCTGAACGTTGGTAAGTTTTATCTTCTGGTGGAAATAATAGATAATAAGACCATTGGGTCATACTTTTTTGAAGAAATCTTCACAGGTTCTCGATTATTTCAAAACTTCTTGATCCCCGAATTGATCTGATTGTTCCCAAACAGAAATGATTTGTGGCTACAGCAAGACGGTGTGCCTCTTCACTATGCTGTCATGGTGCAAAACTTTTTGGATAACATCTTACCAAATCGGTGGATAAGTAAAGTGTTTCAAAATATACCACAAAATATCAATGATTTCAAAGAACGCATACGTATTAAGATTGCATACATAACTCCGGACATTTTCATTGTATTATAGGGGAGGGTCAACAATTTGACCACTTGATATATATTTAGTTGTATTTAATGAATAATAATAATATTTATTGTAATAATAAAAGACAAGACGTCGGTAGAGGACATTTTGGTTTCCTAATTTAGTAGAATATTTTTAAATTATATTGCTGTGAAATTGTCATTAAATTCTTTTTATTAGTAGTATTATTATTATTATTGTTATTATTTTGTTAGATTAAGCACTTAATTACAAATAATTATCTTTCATTCATTTGTTGTGTTATCATAATAAAATAAAAAATACCTGTGTAAGATATTGCAAATATTATGTTTCCGAGTAGCAAATTGAAGATCTATAAAAAAAATGGACTTACTATTTAAAAAAAGTTATCAATGACGTCATTGCCCAAAAATGGGAAAGGGGGAAACTTAAATTCTTTTCGAAAAATTGAGCTTTTATTAAACAAAATTGACCTGTTCGAGCACTTTTTCGAAACACCAACTTCGTCTATTATAATGAATTTATTTCTTTCATTTCATTTCTGTTTGTAAAGTTAAAATGAACTCTTTGATTTCGTTTAGTTTAATAAGCCATCTTGTTGTCCAGTTATTTATTTGATAAACTGATATTTGTAGTTTATTTACATCATAAACTTTTTCTACCGGTAGGATAGTAGTATCATCTGCAAATGAAACTATTTTCTGCTGTTCTAGTTACAATATGTCACAGGTGTATAGCAGGTACATAGTAGGCCTCAGTACGCTTCCCTGTGGTATTCCTGCTTGCATTTATTTCTTGTTTTACTATGAATATTACATCTTAAATACATGAATCCAATAGCTTTGAGTATTGTTGTGTAAGTAGCATATTTAGTTTATGTTTTAAGCCATCAAAAGCCAGTGCAAGATCAAGGAAGATGGCTCAACATACTTCTTTTCTCCAATGACGGGTTTTAGCCTTTTCAGGAGTATTTCTTCAAATAGTTTTGTTAATAGAGGAAATAGAGAGATTGACCTATATAAACTTTGTCGGAAGATTTGAAAATCACAATGACTTCAGCTACTTTTCACAACTTTTCCATGTCTTAGTCAGAATGAGAGACGTATTAAATAAGATTTATTATACTTCTTTTGGATATTTTAAAATTTCTCTTGTATTAAATCAAAGCTAGAATATTTTGTATGATCAACATTTGGTCTGAGTATAAAGTTTGGTAATTATTTTTCTTTATTTAGTGGGAAGGTATTGTGCAGAAGCTCTGTTAATCTATTAAATTTTTTTAGTTATTTCTAGCCCATATATCTCCTGCATTTTTGATAGAAGCATTCTACATAGTTGACCTTTCAAAGCTTTCTTATTGTCAATTTGTTTTTATATCCTTTATATAATTGGCAATTCGCAGAGGTTGGTCCAAGTATTAAGTTATCTCTGTCTGGAAGATCCCACTTCGATATTTATCCTCCTTTATTTGGTTGGAAAACGTTTTGTATGTGATCTGTTAACCTAGTAAGTGCTCTTAACGTAGTTTAGTTATTTCTAGCATTCTACATATGGAGGTATAATACTATTAATTAGCCTTATTGAATCTACCCAGTTTCTTAATGGCTTTACATTAAAATTATTGACATTTAATTTTAAATTTCCAGTTTTCTTATGGTATCTATTATATTCAAAATACCATTAAAGCCGTAATATATCGTAAAACGATCTACGTACATTCTCGAAAGGTGAATCATTTTTAAACGTCGATAAATCTCTAATGAGAAATCGTTTTCACGGAAAATGCAGTCTGATCGTTTATTTAATTTTTTACTAGTAAAAATATTTATTACTTAAACGCGCGTTTAATATTTTTATTTTATATTAATGGATGTATAATTAGTGACCATTACGTAAACATTTTCCTGCCAAATAAATGCTAAGTGATAAAAGATGTTACCCGGTAATAGTTTATGCAAGGTTGCAATTTTGCTGTCAATCACCAGAAGTTTATTGTAGTCGATGAATTAGCAGTTAATATAGCGTAGTATTGTTTGAATTAGTTACTTTGTATATTTTTACTGGTGTTACGGATTTATAGATACTTTTAAAAAATGGACACCTACTTTTTATTAAATTTTAAAATAGCTATTTGTATTACTAAGGAGGAAAGTGCCACTTTTCCTCCCGCAGGATGCGAAGCGGAGGGCAGTAAACATCCAAGGGAGGAAAAGGCTCTTTACTCCCAAGTAATACATATGATTTTTCCGCCTCCCTCAAATAACAAATCATTTTTAAATAATTTATTTATGAAACTAACAAACAAAATTTATTTACTTCCGCTCTTGGGAAGGTTTTTGCCTTATTAGGTTTATATCCCTGGTTTTATCTTTTCAAGAAAGCAATTAATTTTGGGTATTTAATATCCACATTTTCTTTTATTTGAATCATGGTACGTAGTATTGAATACTTGGACCACAATGTAGAGGCTTTTAATGTATTTGCTAATAGCGAAAAATACCCCAAAATGACATTTTCTGAGTAAGTACGAATATGCTTTTCTTCGGCCCATTGCTTGAAATGTAAATACTGTTTTTCGTATTTTTCTTTAGATTTTTGGGGTAATAGAGATTGTACTGTTGCATTAACCTGTTCCAAAATATCCGGTGGTGTATTATTTATATCTTTAAATTCATCATTTGAATATGCCTTACTATAAACTTTGAACCATTTTAATGGACCTTTTTCATCCGCTTCTCTTCTTTTTTATGAATTACCACTTATTTTTTCATTAAGTAAAAGTCTGCTTCTTTGTCAAATTCTCCTAAAATTAAATTATACTTCAGAAGTATTGACCTAGATAAAATGACGATAATATTTGTTAATTTGAGAAAAAATAATTGTTTTTAATTATGTTGGAAATACATCTAACATATTGTATCAATTCATAAGACCAACCCTGCATAATAAATTTTAAAAATCATTAGGTGTAACTGTAACACTTGGTTTAGCGCTTGCATGATCCTCGACAAGCAACAATTTCAATGTCAATATTAATGTCTACCTATCTCACTTTACACCTATTGCTTTCAAATGGATTTCTGTTTCATCGTCTCGTAATTATATTAATAATAAAATTCAGATTTTTTCTAGAGCTTCAAAAAATATATTCAGTCAACATGTCAAAACTGATGTAATTGCTTTTTTTAAATAGGTACATACATTTAACTAAATTAATATAACAACAAAAAAAAAGGACAAAAATAAAATACAATAAGACTGTAGATGTTTCAATAGAACTTTTCTATGTAATATTGTGTTTGATATTCAAGAATTTAGCAGAATTTTAGTCATTACAGACTTGATTTTATAAGTAACGATTGTTATTGCTTAGTAAGAATTATTGAAGATGAAGAATCTTTCAAAATGGTTGGAATAACAACTAACCAAAAACTTATATTAATTTTACTCAAGTAATCCTATATTTAAAGAAGGGTGGAAATTATTTTAAAACGCAAATAAATCAATCACAGACTAATTAATCCTGTCAAATAATTTTTCTTCAAAAGGTTAAGTAGTGCCCAAAACATTTAGTAAATTATATTAATGTAGAAATGTTTAGCAACGCTGGTATATCTAAATGAACTGACTTGGAAAGATACGTAAACAAGAACAAGAAACTTTAAACATGCTATGAAAATAGGTATATAAAATATTATTTCAACATGAATTGTTTGTCTTGTTGTGTTTAGTTTGCTTACTTTAGTGGAAGTTTTACATACAATTTACGACAAAGATTGATGATGATTTTCTTGTGTGCATTTGTCTGACAAAACGTTTAATATATCTACGAGGGTTGGTACAGAAAAATGGTGTGGTATGGTATCGACCACTTTGGGATAAAAATCAATCAATCAAATAAATTTTATGTCATCATATTTATTTAGGAACAAAATTCAAAGAAATGTATCTAATATTGTACTTTAATTTTAAATAAACTATTCCCAATTATGTAAACATAAAATAATACAACGTTAGCGTTTAACACCCTGTATAGTACATTTCAAATTGATTAAAAAATTGTATGCTCTAAAAATTACTTAATACAACTTTATTACTAATATTCAAACGCATCATCACCGTTTTCCTGACTAAATTAAAATATTTATAGTACAAAATTTCAACCTTCGCCCGTAATGGAAAAATAAACGTAAACATAAAAAACACTGGCTTGAAAATAACGGTCTTTCCGCAAATTTTTAATGAAAACTTAATAATTTCATTAGCCCGCTTTCCGTTTTTCATAATCTCCGTGACGGCGAGTAATTTTTTTAATAGGAAAATTAAAAAAATTTGCCAAATAATAGTGCAGTTATTTTGGTCTTAAATTTCTGCTAAATAAAAACATAATAGTATAAGAAAAGAAAATGGACAGTATTGATATTATATTAAGAAAGTTTCCTTTTGCAAAATTACCAGTTTTTACTTCTTTAACCCCACATTTTATTTGTCATGGTAACAAAGTAGAATTATTATAAATGTATCGTAAGGGTTCTAAAATGTAAACATGTCCTTAGTGAACAAACTACCCTTTATCCTAACTCACAATTACTCACAATTACAATTCATCTTATCTAAAGGGTAAGTTATTGCTATTATAGGTAACAAATTTACTTTCGTCTAATCAGCGACAAGACAAGTCTTTCTTAAAACTCTTAACCCGGGTGAAGCAGTTGATAATGTTTGAATTTGGCATGTGTGAAAGATTTGTTCTAATTACCACACCTCGAATTTCAACCAAATATAAAAATTCTAGATAGTATGATTGAAATAACAAGAAAACAAAATCTTGATCGAATAGTAGATCAAGTGAGGCTTCTTATAACTGCTTGCGAGAAATAAGACAACAGAACAAAAACAGCCTTACGGAAAATACTTTAAAAGTGCTAAGGCTATTCAATAAAGCCAAATCAACCAAAAACTAGACCCTATATTGGGCCAAGCTCATGCAGCACAACAAGAATACAATAAAGGCGAAATACAATCATGATCATGGAGGAAGTTCTGTGAGGAGTTATCTGAAACACTCATATGATCCAGAATCCACAAAGTCCTAGCAGAAGAGGGTACTGTAAATCAGGTAGGATTTAACAGAAAAGATAATGAAAACTATACAAAAACGTTTGAGGAAACGTTAACAATGCTCACTTAAGTACAGTTCACGGCCACAGAAATTTTGTTAGACCCAACTCCTTTAGAATGGATTCTAGCTACAGAAATATCGAAATAGGATATGCTATAAACAAATTTAACCCCAAATCCCCAGGTATAGATGAAATATATCCCATTCTAAAGCAAAAGAGACAGAAAAATTTAATTCCACACATGTGTTGCATATATGTATTTATAGCATCTATTCCCTGGCGACTTATACCAAAGGTGTGACCAAAGATGAAAGCCATATACCTTCTTAAAGAATTAGTGATATATGATACGAAAAACTGAAAGGAAATCTTCTAAGCAACCGTCAATATGCATATCTATCAGGAAAGTCAACAGATTTAGCTCTGAGTTATCTCAAAAAATCTCTGGAAGAAAAAAGCCAGCTTATACGACTAAAGTCATCAGTACTGAAAGAGCTTGGGCAAATACTTGGGTGTCATCTTTGACCACAGGTTAACATGAAATCGGCACATGCAAAAAGTTACCCAAAAAAGCATAATATATTTTAACTTATATTAAAGATTGAGTGGAAAAAATTAGGGATGGCTCTAAACCTAATTATTAAAGAAAAAATTATGTATCCGATGGGGTTGGAACCCTGAACCTACAAATAAGCATTGAAGAATGAGGTATAAATAAAATGTCTACGTCTTAAACCTGTACTACATTCTGCAAACTAAATTACTTCACTTTTTTCTTCTTTAGACTATAAATCTAGTTCTAAATTGGATCCGTGCTCACTAAAAGATAGGGATTGAATGTTAGAGGAGTCTGACATAAAAAAAGCTTTATAGCACGTTTTTTTGTTTGCTTTGAAGATCTGTCTGTTGTCTGAAACATTAAAGTCTCCAGTTCAGTTCTTTGGTAGCTCTACAAAATTTTTCTCACGAATAAAGTTCAAAATTAGTATGAAACGTTGAAATCTTCGTGACAATCCTACTGACTGCGCCAACAATGTAATACGATTTGAAAAATCGTTAAAAAAATATTACCTTTATTATATTTATATTTTACTTGATAACAAGCAACTTCAACTGCTGGTTGGTGGAGTTCTTGGAACTTCTGAACATGTCATCAGTTTCTATGATATAATTTACTTTATTTATTACTAGATACGTCTACCAATGCATTTTTATTTTATGAATTTATGTAACAATTTTTATTTATACCTTCTCTTAAAATTTAAAATGTATATAAGCACAAAGGATGCATTACAGCAGTGGAAATGATTATATCATAGCAAAAGAGATTATACCCATTTGTTTTCTACGTTCCTTTTTCATTTTTATTGTCCAGGTTTTTCGGACCCGACTTCAACTCCAATTTTGCGCGAGTTCTGTTATACAATGTTACATAACAAAGACATGGCGACGTTTCGTGTGTTATTTTTTAATTACGTGGCTTAATTTACCTAACGTTAGTAGTTATTCAGCTGCGTCCTCAGTTGAGGATGCAGGATGATGAAAGCAGTTTTTTGGTATTGATATACAGAATGGTACAAATGAAAGGATTAAAATCGCATTATTTTGCAAGAAAAGAAATCCTAAAACCAGTAGATATTGAAAATGGCTAAAATGTAATAAAAATACAATTTAAAAGTTATTGAAAATATTGATTTATCTTTATCAAAACACCATCTTCTTGGCGTTAAAGCAGGGTTACAAATCAGTAAATGGACCTATAGGTTCGTTCTCTATGGGCTTAGGTACATCTTTGGTACACCTAGCCATTCTCTTGGTATGGAAAGGTGCATTATCGTGCATGAAGATGAATTTATCCCTAATTACAGCTCTCCAAAGCCTAAAGATTGATTCTAGGGGTAACAATGGAGTTTTTGCTCCCAACATAATACCTCCCCAGAACATTACAGTTTCTCCTTAATATTTTGGGACAAATCTGGAAGCTTGCACTCTCGCTGGTCTTCCTGGAACTCTGAGAAACCGAATTCGATAGTCGTCTGATCGTAGGCCAATTCTGATTTCATCCGAAAAAATAACATTTTGCCAATTCTCACTTATCCAGTTTAGGTGCTAAAGTCACCAATTTTATTTTACCTGGATAACTGTGGGACCCGTAACTCTTTTTCTTATTGATTCAATTGAAACGTTCACACCTGTAGCTTTTGGAAGTTGTCGTTGAAGCTCTGAATGAGAAACACTGGGATTTCTTCTAGCAATTTAGCACACAAAGCTGTCCTTTTGTTGATTTGTGACTCTTTAAAGACTTAGGGCCTGTTCTTGAGAGTTCCTGATTTCAAGTACCTTGCGTATGTTTTCAATACAACACCTTGGGTAACGCTTACTACCTCTACTACGTCTCTTTGGGGCATTTTTTGTTCAATGAGAGCAATCATTCTTCCCCTCTGCACATCTGTTAGTCCAAAATAAAATTACCGGAAAAACGTGATTTTACTTCTGAACACAAAATTCACAAGATAATAAATCGCAGCAGTTGTTTCTTTTTTATTATCATGTTTGTTTAGAACAAAATTGTTTTCCCTACAAAAAGTATATTCAGACATAAAGAGTGATTCCATATAAATTTGGTTGTGTGTATTATTGTAACTTTTAAAAAGTTTCTTAGTCCTTTTTAAAAGGATTAAAAGTTATGGTCTCGGCATGCAGAAGTGCAAGGGGTGAAGACAAATTATACTTTTTAGATAACATTGTAAATGCAAAACAGTATAAACGTATTTTGGATAATAGTTTGTTGTTATCAATCTCAGAACTAGGGACAACATGATGATATAACTGTTCAAAGCCCGTGCTCATAATATATTAATATACGTGAATATATATCAAATAAAAATGTATTTCAAAACAGTCGTACTTATTTTAAAATCCGCATTGAAGAACATTGAAGTTCATTTTTCACGAACAGAAAAACATTGAACCTTTCCGCTCCATCGGGAGTCTAATGAGACAGCAATTTTTAGCGGTATGGAGAATGATTGATAATATTTTTTTGTTTTTGTGTTGCGTTCCCTATACGATCTATCCCCGACCATTTATCACAAAAATACCCTACAAGCTCTGTTCGAAAACTCGCTCTGAAATGTATTTATTTGCAGGGCTGGAGTCAAGCCCAACAGGACAAGATTATTTATAGAATATTGATTTATAGGCTGGTGCCAAAACGGATTTTAAATGCTAAAAAAAAAAATTATAATAACAGGTAAGGACCAGATGGAATATGTAGTTGATGTTATAACTAAAAGAACCAAAAACTTTTAAACACAAGATATTGAGAAGGGGTGGAATGGGGGTGCAGTTTAGGGGTTGAAAATGGTTTTTGCGTTTTACGATAAAGATAGGAAAGTAAAAATATATTATTTTATTTGACATGTATGACAAATTGTAAAAATGAGGCGCATTTAAATGGTGATTGTATTATCTTGTAAAACTGTTCTTTTACTCTCTTTGATTTTATTTTTTTTGCAGTTTTGAAGAAAAAAGTATTTACACCACCGTCATCCAACATGCCGTAAAACAACCTAAGAGGCCAGCGCCTTGTTTTTCTTGCTGCAGTCTTTGAATGGTAGAGTTGGTCAAACGTGTCAACTCCAGCTTTTGTTTCATTGTAAAAAATATTTATTTCGGATTTCTGTGGACCCTCATCTATGTCCGGTTGAAGATGCATTGTGCTTAGCGAAAGAACCAGAGTCTTATTAGCATGAAAAGCAAATGCAGATGAAGGAATTTGCTGACGCTTGGTTTCTAAATATGCTGCAGTTATCCATAGTTATGTTTCTGTTGGTATTTTCAATCTTTTGATAGCCTCATAACATATTGTGTAGGAATAGATCATTGACTCGGATCCCTAGTTTCTTTTCCAATGTACCGTATCGCAGAACACATATAAAAAGTTTTGGCATCGCACATCATAACGACCTTTAGGCCATATTTATCTGGTTTGCTAGATATATACATCTTGAATGGGCATCGGCCTCTAAAACTCAAAAGTTGCTCGTCGACTGCAACATATTCAGAAGGCGTGTAGCTGTCTTGACAATTTTTTAAATATATATCCCAAACTTCTCTTGGCGCTGCAAGTTTGTTCAAAGCCTTTCTATCTGTTCTTGTATTTTTATTATCAAATAGCAGACAGTTCAAAAGAAATTCAAATCGATTTAGACTCATCGTTAATTGAAATATTGGGATTTCAAATTTTGTTGACCACAGTTCTTCTAATGATAGTTTACTGGCTAAGTTATTCTTCAGGGTAGAAACTATTTCTACATGATATTTGCTGTCATAGGGTTCTAATGGATTTTGAGATATTTTTTCTGAAAAAATAGGAAAATGCTTGGCATTGCTGTTAATTAGGTTTTGTTCCCAAAACTCCAGCTTTTTGATAAATGCTTCTATATCAGAAATCATTTCCGCTGTTTTTTGTCTCTCCCCTGAAGCTGCAAATTAAGTTCGTCTAATTTCTCTGTAATATCCACGAGAAAACCAAAATCTGTAAGCCAGATTTAATTTTCTAGTTCCGGAGTCGGTTCATCGCGTTGTTTGAAAAATTGAACTATGCCAGATAGGACATCATTAAAACGTTTCAGCACCCGTCCTCTACTTAACCATCGGACTTCAGAGTGAAGGAGTAGGTCCCCGTATTGATAGTTAACTTCATCGGCCA
This sequence comes from Psylliodes chrysocephalus, assembly GCA_927349885.1. Taxonomy (NCBI): domain Eukaryota; kingdom Metazoa; phylum Arthropoda; class Insecta; order Coleoptera; family Chrysomelidae; genus Psylliodes; species Psylliodes chrysocephalus. Next base: position 367,918 of record OV651821.1, on the reverse strand, counting down.
AGGTTTTGAATAATCTTCTTTGTAACGCTTGAGCTCTAATCTTGTTCACAATTTTCATAACGTTGTTTAGTTTCAGGAAATTTCCACATAATGCTTCCTGATGGATAATGCAGTGGTAACAGAGAAATTGCGGAAAAGTTTCATCTTTACGACATAACGCCACCAGACCCTTATCACAATCCACCATAGCTGGAGCGCCATCCGTTGTCAAGCCTACCATTTTCGATATTGGAATTTTCTCGGAAGAAATAATATTTTTTAAATGAGAAAACAACTCCTGTCCAGTAGTGTGTCCTTTCAGTGGAATAAACTTCAAAAGATCTTCTTTAACCGTAAAATCACTAAAAGCCATCCTGACGAACACGGCCATCTGGGCAGTGTCAACGACATCTGTTGGTTCATCCAGTTGAAGTGAAAAATAAACACAGTTATCTAAGTCAGTTCTTAACTGTAAAAAAATATCACTGCTCATTACTTCTACACGTCTCATCACTGTATTAGCAGAAAGTTGCATAGATTTTATAGCTGCAACTATCTCGTCTTTTTTTCTAAAGTTGGCAAATAACGAATCAGCAGCTTTTAAAAACGCCTGTTTTATTATTTTCCCGTCTTCATAAGGTTTCTTTTTTTGTGCAATTATCTGGGACACACGGTACGATGCTTCAGTTGCAGCCTTATTTTTGTCGAATGTTCTTAAAAATATTGATTGTTGTCCAATTAACTGCTTTTTTCTACACCCGTATTATAATAATGCACTTATATGCCCATAATCCGTTTCATAATGATACCCATTATGATACAGATTTTTCATTACGATACAGATTTTTAATCAATAGAAACCTACTATTTTTCAATCAAGCATGCTGTTTGACGTTTGTCCTAGGTTTCTATGTAATTGTTTTAGTTGTCAAAACGTATTAAATTTTCGTAGATAGCTAAACTTCGATAATTATAATATTAAAATGTCTCATATCAGCGATATAGAAGACTCTTCCACACATATCGGAGAAAGCAGAAAATACAGTACAAAATATTTTGCAGCAAAAATCTAGGGAAATACCAATACCCGAAGTAATACCATTAATTACAATTTTGTAGAATTTTTTATAGAAATACGAGTAATTACTGTTATTGTGTTCAATACCAATATAAATATAATATTTATAGGTCTTGATTATTTATCGGGTGTAGAAAAAATAGCGTATGCAACTCTCATGTAATGGTTATTAAAACACTCGCATAGACCATACGAAACTCGCCTTTGGCTCGTTTCGTATCCCGGTTAATGCTCGTGTATTAATAACCATCATTACATGATCGTTGCATAATATACTATTTTAACTGTTTCAGTTTCTCCTTTCTGGCGGCAGAATGTAGTGGGAATGATTTTTCAAAATTAGAATGTACAGTTTTATGATGTCTCTCAATATTTCCTTTTTTAGCAACGGAGACCGAAGTATTACATAACAAACACACATTTTTATCTTTAACTTCTGTAAAAAAGTGTTGTTCTTCCCATTCCGAATGAAAGTGGTATGTCTTTACCTTCTTACAACTGCTAGTCATAATATTATTTTTTGTTGTTCTCTACTAACCTAACCGCTGGACGCTGGTTACGCGTTCAGTTTTAAACTAAGCGCAATGTCGCCGCGCTGTACGTATTTATCCCGTTCAAAGCAATCCTGATCGTTCTCGAACACTAACGCGCTGGTCCGGCTGGTCGGTTCTAGCTGATTCTAGCTTGATGGTGTAAGCGGCAGATCGCTCACCGTAACGTTGCCGCTGTTTATGTTTAATATTATGACAATTAGATTTTTTTGTGGAATTTTCGGAAGCTTCTCTGATTTTTGCAGTTTGTATTTTTTAAATTAGAATCATCGTGAGAGCTACCAGAATTGCCTCCGCGAGCTACCGGTAGCTCGCGATCGACAGGTTGGCAACCACTGCCTTAGGGGGGTCCTGTGTAGTATGTTTTGTAGACAACCTTTACAAACATTCTGCGTAATTGTTTTTATTCTTTAGTATCTATATCCTTAAAATGCAAAAAGTAATGAACGCAAAAGTCTGAAGGTTCAGTATAACTGACGTTTTAAAAGAAAAACCATATACCCGCACTCTTAAATTAAAATACACTTTATTCACAGTCCGGAGCCCATTTTGCGCCGACAGACGGCTCAAATCCTGAAAAATATATTCTCATACTTTTCCCACTCGCTGGAAAAGTTTCTTCCACTTTACTGATCCCCGGTAAGAGGCGAGAAAATAATAAAAACAAAGAGAAAAACAAACCTCGACTCATACACAAATATCTATCATGTTATTTCCTTCTGAAGCGAGTTTGTACGCGTACGTGGATTGTTATCGTAAAAGAAAAATATATACTGTCTTGTAGATGCGAAGAAAACGCCTTTAAGCTGAAAAGTTATTTATCTAAAAGTTAGATCTGAAATATTGTGAGGCGGTTTTCAGCATGAACATTTATTAAATTTGTAAATCATTTTCACGTTATCGTTTATATAGAGAATTTTTATGTTCCTCTCTTATTTTATAATATTTAGTAGGAGTAAAAACTGAGAACAAAATAAAAAACATACCAATTAAATCAGATTTAAAGGCTGATAGGACAAATGTGTTCCAAACAGTAGTCCAGATATGTCTTCCAGTTTTAAAATTAAATAATTTAAAACATTGATTTCGGTCACAAATGTGTAACTACAGTTTTAGTACTCTGTATATCTGTTGAACAACAGCGACCCATATCTACAGAGCGAGTTAATTATTTGTCTTTGTTACATGGTAGCAAATCAAGTAAGAGAGCGACCATGATCCAGTCTAAATTAAGTTATGTTATTTATCGAATATACTTAAAGCTGGCGATCGCTAATGTTAATTCCCCGTATATGCACAGGTTACTTCTGATGAAGTTTCCGGGAAAAGTATACACCGTAGCATTTATTTTAATATAGAAATCAATTCATAATTTATGCCTACGGATTGTAAAGAAATCTAAAGGAACAGAGTTTTTTAAAAACACTCGAAAAATGACTTTGATCGTCGGTATGCAAACCACATAGAAACCCTCGACTTGTCGACGTATTTACTTTAAAACTAAACCTATTTAGACGTTTTCTTTTCGTTACCACCCGTACAACGAAACAAATCTCACTTCAAAATAATGTTTGGTTTTCCTGAAAGCTTGGTTTGAAATAAAAGCTGATTATTAATTGACTTAATCGGCTATGGATAATGCAGATCAAAAGTGGGCTCTGCTCCAACCACAGTTCATAGGAATGTGTGCAGTAAGAAGTTCAAGGTAATTTCACAATAAAACCTTTGTTATTTGTATTACTGTAACAGTTGAAGCAGAACAGGGCCGGAATAAATACAATTTTTATACGAGCGTTTTGAAATTTAATTAAATAAATAATTCGATATATTATTAACAAATATGGTTAAAAAATATGTTTATTTGCAAATTAAATTTAACTTATTGCTATACTTTGTAATTATTGGTTTTAATTTCAATAATAAATACCTACTGCTCTGTCTTTATAAATAAAATAACAATTTTTATCAAAGTTTAATATTTTTGGCTGAGATTATACGAGTAAATGTGTTTCTTCCTAGGTAAATAAAAAAAAAGTCAGAAAATCTTTATAGATGTCTATTTTTTTAATTGAATTTTTGTATCACAAGCAACTTTTATTTGACGAAGTTTTTTCTTCAAGCGTAAATAATGGATATATTCCTTAAAGTAGAAAAACGACTCTCTATAAAGTTCCTCAAGATGTTCCGAATATGCCCAAATCCTAATTAACTCATTAGAGGATGGAAAAAAGCTTAAATTTTAAATTTATTGTTTTATTCTGCATACATTTTTGAGGTATCGTGGATACAGACACACAGACACCTACATACACGCATGGCCATATTGGTGACATTCATGCATGAGAGATATTTTTGGCATCAAGGTAGTTTTTATGTAAAATCAAAATCAAAAGAGAAAAAAATTGGGATATATACAATTCAATGTACGCTCATTACTCCTCCAACTAGAATAAAGATAAACGAGGTGTGACAATTAAGTAATGAGACTGATTTCATAAAATCCGTATATTTAAAAATTCTACAACTCTGCCATCCCCTTCAAAATAGTCCCCTTGAACAGCTATACACCGATTTCCACGCTTCGTAACATTTCTGGAACGCTTCGCCTGGGATGTCTGCGAGTACTCTCGTCACGGTCTTTTGGATGTCCGTAACCGACTCAAAATGGGTTCCTCTGACCACCGATTTTGCTTTGTGGGATATAAAAAAGTCACACGGTGACATATCAGGCGAAAAAGATGGATGTGGAAACACGGTGATTCCTTTAGAGGCCAACTACTGGGACACGCTGAGGACGGTGTGGCACGGCGCGTTCTCGAGATAAAGGAACCAGTTGTTTGCGATGTCTGGGCACACCCTGTTTTCGCGGTAGTAGACTTGATTTAAGGTTTTCCCCGGTGGAATAAATTCCTTATGGACAATTCCACGGCTATCAAAAAAGGTAATAATCATCGTTTTTACCTTCGACTTATTCATGCAAGCTTTTTTCGGACGTGGGGAGTGCGCAGGCAACCATTGTGAGCTTTGGCGTTTGGTTTCCGGGTCGTATTGGAAAAACTCTCACCGCCTGTAATAACGATCAAGCAGCGTGGGATCGTTTTCCACTTGCTCTAAACAGCCTCTCGCGACGGTCATTCGATGCCACTTTTGCTCCTCAGAAAGGTTCTTTGGAACCATCTTCGCACAACGACTGTTTTACGGTTCATACTTCATACCCAGTTCCGAGGCCAACATTCGAAATATTAGACGCGAATCTTTACGGATTAGGGCCCGTACTCGCTGCACATTCGAGTCAGTCCGCACCTCGACTGGTCTCTCGCTCGACGCCTGGTCTTCAACGCTTCCACGCCCTTTCTTAAACTATTTATAAAATCAAAACATCTGGGCACGACTGAGAGTACTATCATCATACACTTTTACGATTTTTTTATTTCTCCATTTTCGTCACGAGCACCACCAACACCCGTCTACTAAACACGACATAGCCGGCGAACTAAACAAACTAGAGAGATGGTAAAAATATCAAGGGAAAGGGAAAAGATGTCGGGAAAGGGGAAAGTGAGTTTAGAGGTGGCAGGTTTACCCTATTTTTATTTATAGGCTTCGTCTTCATATAGAGCTTGATTTATCCTGAAAATTTCCAGTTATCTTTTCTCGTTTTTTATTTTTGATTTTTTTTTATTTCTACCCCCGTTAAGCTCCCTATTTTTAATCAGATTTTTTGAAGAATCAATAGGCTTTGTACCTTTATTGAGCTTGATTTTTTCCAAAAATTTCAAGTTGATATTCTTGTTTCTAAGTTTCAACCCCCCTTAAATCCCCATTTTTAAACAAAGTTTTTTAAAAATTAATAGGCTTTGTCCCCTTATAGTGCTTGATTTTTCCTGAAAATCTCAAGTTGATATCATTGTTAATTTTTAACTTATCGTACAGACAAACAACTCCAGTGGATTGTCCATATCACACAGACAATTGAGGAGCACTCCGCTAACGGCGTCGTGCTCAAATTTCGTCTTCGTGCGATATGGCCATCATAATATCCACTCTTGTTGCACAAACTACTATTACTCATTTCTTGTACCTATATAAGAATAAATTAAAAAAAACTAAATCATTACAATACTTGTTAAATTCAGAACATATACAGAGAGAATAGTTTTATTGGCTGAATTGAAAAATGAACTATGCCAATTAAAAAATAAGTTATTTAATAATGAACAATAAAATATTTAATTTCCGGAATTAAATCATATTAGGAATTTATATTATCATCTATTGTCCTCTAATATTTTAGTAATAGGTAAACAGGTGTCAGACGACAGCTCAAATAAGGAATTAAAAAGGGATAGGCGACTAAAATAGTTTATGCGGGTTAATTCAACACAAATTCAATGTTTTATATGACAAATTGTATACAATAAATTTAAATGGTAAACAGAGATATCAATCAAGTAAGGAAGGTGTATGGGAGGTATATTCTTAGAGTTTTTGAATTTTATGCATGTAGGTATATTATGTAAAACTATTTGAGCCATTGACTGTTTTTTGCATGGAATTCTAAAAGTTTTTTGTACCTTTTAAATATTTTATCTGTTTTCCCGTTTTATTTAAGCATAATATCATTTATTACACAAAAGTTAGCTGTTACATCTTACAAAACATAAACTTATGAAAATAAAAATTGACCTCTTATTTTCATATAATGCATCTACATACAAAATTTGATTTATATAAGTTGGTGCAATCCAAAGTTTGTGCTCTTTACGCGCTTGTTTAGATTTTATGATTTTTGATAAGAAAGTTAAACCGGTTTATTTGTATTTAAGCATACTTTAATTTAAACTTTTTATGACATGAAAGGTAATTTACGAACTAGAAATAAACTTTTCAAAATTTTTCCTAAAACTATACTAATTCCGGGCCTGCTTATGCAAATTTCTTGTCGGCCGGAGGCTTGAAAGCAGAAGCAGAAAATTATTCGTCGATGGTTAGAAATTTTTAAGTTCCTCTATTCACTGCCGGGGACCGCCACGTCCCGGGACACCTACTTTGCGGAAAGTTATACCCATCTCTTTCTTGCGTAAAATGCGATTCCTTGTGTGTCAGACGCAAATCTTAAACGTTGTAAACCTCAAAAATCAGAAATGGGCCATATAAGATGTACATCTTAGATTAAAGAGACCGAAGATGTAACATTGCACACTGCGCATGTTGTCTATTTTAAGCCAAAGTAACCCACCAATTGAAAATCATTGTTGCACGACGCCACCCGAATTACTCCGATTTCCATTCAGCGATCACCTCCACCTGAGTTTAATCACTATTGACAGCTGTTTTTTGATTTATTTGTTGGTATTTTAGCAATTTAAAGTGTTCTAGTTATTCAATTTCAAGTTCAAAATGTCACGATGTATCTTGAAAAATTGTATGTACTTATAATACAAGTACTACTGTTATGAATATATTCGTTTTCAGCGGTAAATATTTATTAACGTTTTGACATAAAGTGCCATGATTCTCTGGGCTGAATACTTCAGATCCGCATTAAGGGGTTTCAATAAATATTAAGCATCAGAAATCAGATTTCATATTACTTACATAAATTTACAAAAGGGTAAAATTTTGAACATTTAATTTAAATAAATAGTAAATAGGCATTATTGCTAACGAAATTTTGTATTTAAAAAGTAGTTTTATAAGAATGTTTTCTAAAGGTAGTTTTTAGCCCTTTTTGGTAGATAAATAAGAGGTAAAGAATCATAGTTGCTAGCTTAATTTTATTTTTATAAGGTATTTTTATAAGGTATTTTTATAAGGTATTTTTATAAGGTATTTTTATAAGGTATTTTTATAAGGTATTTTTATAAGGTATTTTTATAAGAATATTAGATGAAATACAGGATGACCTACTTAAAATTTCAAGGTTCATCTTATTTTCGATTAGGCAATTATTTTGGAATTATCGATTATTTTCGGTATTTCAAAGATAATCGAATTAACGATTTTAAAGGAAATACAATAAAAATAAGATTATTGATAATAATCGATTGATCGAAAATAATCAATTATTTAAAATAATCGATCATTCTGTTTTTTTTAATCGATTTATCAGTTAATTGACTTTTTAATTAATCGATTATTTTTGATTAATCGATTATTTTCGATTTTTCAAAGATTATCGAATAATCTGTTTCCATGGACGAAAAAAAATGGTTTATTTGAAAATAATCGATTATTTAAAATAAACGATAATTCTATTTATATTATATTTTGTAAACACTGATTTATCGGTTAATTGGCTCTTTAATTAATCGATTATTTTTGATTTTTCAAAGATAATCAAGTAGTCGATTTTAAAGGAAATGACAAAAAATATATTGTTTGAAAATAATCGATTGATCGAAAATAATCGATTATTTTCAATGATCGATAATTTATTTCGATAATCACTCATCCCTAGCGACCAAATGACTTAATAAATTTAAATTTTAAAATGGTATCTGGTTTCAGACATATGCATTTCTAGAGTTTTATGTGATTCATCCTTTATAATAATTAATATTCTTAAAGAAAGAAGCCTTAATATACTTTTTTCTGAGGTTACAATACAAAACAGCATTTTCTCATTTTGACTAATTTTTAATAATATGTAATAGCCGTAGAAAAAATATAATGTTCAACTCATAAGGGTAGATTTGCAGTATTTTTATAATACTCGTAGACAATGAGTAACACTTTTTGCTTTATTAACAATATATTCTATTTCAACATTTTACTGTAAGCTCTTGCAGAAAAGTCCGTAGTAAATAAACGCTAACGAAATATTCTATAAAAGGTCTTCTCTTTACATAAAATGTCGTGGCATCTGTTTGATATTAAAAAATCACGTTAATTTTATTTCATAATACAAAATTCGATTAAACACCTTTTAAATAAACCTAATAGTTCATTAAGATGCTAATAAACAAAGTCCGGTCCATGTCACAGAGTTCGGGTCGCCGCGTTTCGCCGCCCAGTTCCCCCACTCCTTTAACCCTTCTTTAGAAATTGGCAACATTTGCGCAGGTTTAAAACCGGTGTATGTTATATCTCTGGTCTCTTTTATCTAAGATGTAAATTTATTTTCTCTTCCTAAATATATTATTTGATACTTATTTAATTATTTGAATTAAAAAATGTTACTTTATTAACACTTAATAAGTGTAATGAGTTAATTTAAATGAGATTGATCTAACAACTTATTTTTTATTATAACATAGATTGTATTTTTTTTTGGATTTTTCAAATTCCAAGATGTCTTTAGCTAAGTCATTTTATACTAGTCTAAATTAGCCTCTATTAGGCGCTCCACATCGTCATACCAATACCAAAAACAAATTTTAGGCCTCCACTAACTGTTGGGTCAGCAAGAAGCAAGAATCCTGCTGCATTCTACTCATCCACATGGATAAATTTTCATTCGCTTGGCTCGAGATTGTTAAGTTGATAACCAACATTCAGTTGAACTAACCTATTGATTTATTTTTCTATCCTTTAAATCCTATGCTTTTTAACGAGTATGTTTAAAATGTTTAATTATCAATATAAGTGTTCGAAATAACACGGAAAGCGCTCGAATTTAATTTAATTACCAAGGAAATATATCAATGTGATTTCCCTTTTTTAAGTACAAATTCTTTAATTTCTTATTACCCAGTATGTTCATATCAGTGGAGGCTGGTCCTAATTTAAAAAGGTTGTTCACTTTTTTCAATAATTTTATTGAATAAAAGTGAACACCCTTTTCAATTTATTACAAGCCGCCACTAGCTGATAGCCTACCCCAAACTTATCTCCATCCATTTACAAGAATAATTTAAAAGGTTATCAAATATATCTCGTTAATTTCAAATTTAGTAGTTTTCCTAACTGTTTAAGGAAATTAATATTTTTATTTATTTAATATATGTTATTTCCTTATTTTTTTTACTCTTTTAGATTTTTCAATTAAACCTAATTGCATGTTTGGAAAAACTGTAAAGATGGATTCGAATTTATATCCTTCTCAGCTTCAGGAATATAAATGATTCGAACTGTAAAATATGTACCGCATTTTGTTGAAAGAAACTTTTACCGTACTAAGAAATTTTTTATTTCCTGTGAAATGGATCGGCCACATTAGGCAAAGAGCTTTCCACGTTCCGCCGAATTGAGCGTTCTCTTTTTTACTCCATGCGAACGGCACCAATATTAATTTCGAGCATTCTAATCCTTAATCTTCTTACGCCCGCGCCACCTCCTTCTAATCGGAACTAGAGCTTTTTTGTCAATGTTGAAAATTTTCTTTGTGACGCGCTGATTTAATTTCAGATTATTTTACGGGATTTTTATCGCGCGGGATACGATTTCATTGTTCTTTTCAAATTTGATTCGCCGCCATTGCCGTTGGCAAATTCTTGAGGAATCGCGAAAGGTTGATTTTGAGGGGTGATATTATTAAGTGGTTTAAGCAAATTTTTGTTTTTTACTGTATTTGCCTAATAAATAAATAAAATTTCTACCAAACTACAATGAATTTCTCTTGACCTAGACGTTTGATATACAAGAAAAATATAAGCTAGTAATCATAAAACATACAAAAATCGATGCAATATAAATCAAATAATCTTAATTACACTATAACCTCTCCCTTGGAAAATGGCGTCATCAGTAAGTTGTTTTCTGTAGGACAGCATCATCTATAAGTAGTGAAAACTTGCTTTGTCATCCTCAAATCAAGTGTGAAACGAAGTTCTTCAGATTCAAGCAATGAGAACAGACTTGAACCCTTCAAACGTAAATCTAGGCTTTTTATCTTCAGACAGGCTTCCGAAAAAATATTGTATCAAGATTTGTCTAGCTAAATTTGAAAAACAAAAAGATCTATCTGTGAACCTTTATCCAAACTAAAATTGACTTTAAAAATGGGTACAGAGCACTACAAGTTACAACGTAATTAAGACAAAAGAAATGCAAAACATGTTTTAAAATAAAACATCTACGTTTTCCAAAAACATTAATCTACAATATGTATGACTTATTAACTAATTCAATGTTAACGTTTTCCCAATTAAACGTCCATCAGATCTCTTACTGTTTATAATATAGCAGTGTTGACATAATAAAACCAAGATGTTTAACGTACCTAAAAGAAACGAACCGTAAATTTAAGGGGAGAAGTTGTTAAAATTAGTTTTCCAGGGCTATTAACAATAAAGGTAATGAAATATTAATTTTGTTTCAAAATATTATTTTCCTCATTTAATTATTTTAATTATAAAATGTTGATGGTTTGACATTATTTGTAACTCACAAAATAAACTCTGCTACTTCCAGTGAGGAAAACTGCCTATAGACTTTACTTTTAAAATTTTGTCTAGTTGATTATAAATTAAATATCTAAGAAAAGTAGGAAATTAAATCGTATATATCATATGCATACACTCAAACAGAATAACAAATCTATCAATAAATGGCATAGCATGTCGTTAGCATTGGTACTAAAGCAAAGGACAATATGCATAAAATATTAATTGAACAATGTTTTACATTTCCTATGGCATACAACGCACCCGAGTCGAACATAATGTTTGTCTCGTTGCTTCTAAGCCTGCTTTGCTTTTCTTTCTTGTTTTGTTTTATCATTTCTCTTTCTCAGTTCTCCCTTTTTAAAATAATAATTTTCATCAGAATTTTCACTACGAGACGCATCAATACTTTTTGAAGTTATGGCACTGATTGAAGCAGCTGTTGCAATGATCTTATTGATTAAAGTCAAATCAGTGACTCTAGAAATGTCATCCCATTCTAATTCAATGCTTTCTTTTGAATCGGACGCCAAAAAGTCAGGGTCCTTAAGTGAATCATCAGAATCTGCTTGAAAACTCAAATTTGTTGAAAGGTCACATTCGTTGGGTTACAGTCTGACTGGTTCTAAGTTTATGTATTTTTTAACTTCTTCTTCTTCATTCTCACGCTCTCCATCATCAGATCATGGATTTATTATTTCCATTGACTGCACAATTTGTAAAAATTTTTTACCACGAGATCCCATGTTTTAAATATCTTTTGTCAAATTGTTAACAAATAATGTGTGACAATAAAACTGTTAATAATCGAGTCAATTTGATACTTACCTATTAAAACTTTTTAAGAGAAATTAATGTATTGTAGTTTGATGGTACACATAACACACATAAACACAGAGTGACTGATCACAATAAACTGACAAGCTCCAACACGCTTCACTTTAAATCTAAAAGATCTCTAAGTGGGATGTGTCGTGATAAAGCCATGCTGTTGCTAGATTTAAAAGCAGTATCTCTATTTTCTGTGGGAGATACTGCCTTTAAGGCTTGTAGACGGTTCTTAATACCTTTTAACTTAAGAATATTTAATAACAAGTTGAGTTACTGCTATTTTTTTAGTCCATCAGATCAATAGATGAGTACTTACGGCTTTCTGGCTTTGGCAAAAATTAAAACAAGCTTAATGTCTAAAATGGTAGAACTGTTGTTCTTATTTTAATGGCCGTTTTTAACGAGAGGCTTCTTGTAAGCCGTTTTGAATAAAGTGTTTGCAACGAAATAGATATTTCTTTTGGATACCTGGTGTAGTATAAAAGCTGTTTTTTTAAAAAATAATAACCCAAAATCTTAAAATAGCACTAAAGAACGGTCGATCCTTTTTCGTTCATTAGACAAGGCATGTCAAATTTAAAATCAGGTATTTTAAATTGTCAAATACGCACGTTACACATTAATGACAAATATTGGGAACCTTCTTTAAAAAAAGATCTAAAAGGCTCACGCTTTGTGAATTTTCTATTATACCTATAACATATGCTAATAAATTACTGTATTGCAGCTTCACATTCACTGTACCATTTATCGAATTCCTGTTATTTTCCTCATTAAATTTATTGAACCTTCTTAGATCCTAAACTAATTTACTAATAGAATCTTAGTCACCTATTCGGCGTGAATATAACTTCAGCTGAAGTGGAAGTAGAGTAGGTATACTACATTCTACGAAGTAATGTATTTTGCTATCTCTGTCTCGTTTCAGATGATCTCCCAGTGACGTACCTCCACATATTAATTGATGAATTCTTGTTCGTATAATTCATTTTATCAAAAATTTAACTCTTAGTTGTTTTGAGTGAGACTTCTTTTGAACGGTATTTATTGTATGGCTTTTATCATTTGGGCAAATAACAATAAATGTCTACCTAGAATTCGCGTATTTTATTTATAAGTAATGTTTCAAGTTTTTTACAGAATTAAGGACATATTGTGTAGGAAATATTTGTGAATGGAAATATATGTATATGTTGTAAGTACATCTTTATCTGGATGCTCTTTGTTCGATATTAAAGCCCACATCCGGAATCACTTCCCAAGTTGATTAATGAGCCAAATCTATTGAACTAAAGGTTAAATCAACGACATATTTACCACCATTTGGTGGAGAAATTCGTGTAGGAGAGCCATCATTTAAAAACACGAATTGTAAAGAATCTAAAGAATTTATTATATTTTTACCGTTTGAGCTATTGAGCAAAATAGGTTTGGTAAATGTCTGAATAAAGTTAGACCAATTATTTTTGGGCAATAAATATTTACTAAATATGATTGGCAGTGGGGAAAATAGATGGCTTGAACTTGAGTTGGAAGATCTATAAAGTAATTTATTAGAAGAGGCTGAAAATCTAAATTGTATTTAATTAAACAGGTTATACCTCGATAGCCATCCAATCTATCATTTCTCAATATTTGGTAACCTCTACACCTTAACCTATAATCTTCCTTTATCCAAGTTTCATTAAGTAGGATTATGTCTGGATTGTGGTCCTTAATTCTTTATATCTTTCACGATAAAAATTTATTTTAATATCTGAGGGGCTCTCTTATATGGAAAAGTACGGGTACGGTATGTCAAGAAAAGAGGTGCTAGAATTAGTAGGAAGCTATGTAAAAGAAAAAGGAATAAAAACGCTGTTTAAAGATGGGGTTCCTGCAAAAGACTGGTTCATCGCATTTAAGAAGAGACATAATCTTTCATTGAAAAAACCACAGACCGTTGAATATGCCCGTCAAAAGCTTGCGATCCCTTCATTAGTTAATTTGACCCAATAAAAAATACGATGGAAAAATTAAATTTGGTGGATAAGCCCGAACTCATTTGGAATTTAGAACAGACCAGCTTCTGCAGAGATCCATCGAAAACCAAGTTCTTGAAACCAACAGAGATGTGGTACAAAACGAGTTAAGAAAAGGTGGAATTTTTCCATTTAATGACAAGGTTGTTCCCGAAGAAGATTATGATCCCGCTGCCCTACAGCAATAGAATGATGACAATAACTTACCAGGGTGCTCTTCTACCACCAACAGAGTAACTGAAATCAGTGCCCTCGATTCAGATCAACTTCATAATATACCAACCGCAAGTTGCTCCACTACTGCCCAGATAGAAGCAGATTCAAATACAGATGTTAGTTTTGAAAAATTGCTTCTTGCGACTATGAAAAATCACACTTCTTATGAGAAAGTAAAGAAAAAGCGGGTATGTCCAGGTGCTGAGGTTATCACTAACGATCAGCAAACATTTTCTATAACATTAGTTATAACTCGACTTTGTTAAAGACGAATTTACTTATTGAGGTAATTATTACGTAAAATTGACTAGAAAAATATACCTCTAATGTAAATTTACCAAACGGTTTTAATTTATATTTAAATTTACGTAAATTATACCAAAAATTCTACCTTTTACACAAATCTGCTTAAAAGTAACTTTAACCATATCAGCAAGGGAAAAACTACTAAAAAAAATAACCAACAATTACTTTAAAGTTAAATTTCCTTTGTAGTAAAATTAGGTGCCATATTTGGGTAATATCTACCTGTTTGGCAACTAAAAATCGTCTTTATAGTAGAATATCCAACTAGGTAGATTTGGTTAAAAATTCTACGTAATTTTATGCCTCCATAGTAACCTATTTGGCCGCTTTTATTTACTCTCCTTTAAAGTAATATTAGGTCGAGATCGTAGCAAAATTCTACCTGTTTATCTACCTAATTTCAACCAAATAGTCGAATACTCATTTAGTTGACCTATAAGTCATCTTGAAGAAATATTTATTAACTTTGTTGTAGCAATTACCTGAAAAATCTACCACAAAGTAAATTCGACTAAAAACCACCAATTTAAAAAGAGTCATACATGACCTATTTGTAAAATTTATATTATTTAGGTTACTTTAACAATTAGGTTGTTCAGTTACTGTCTTCGTCATTGTTCTTAAGAATTTCGGCCATTAAAAAAAAAACCATCACAGTCGTAATCTTAATTTACGTGTGGTGTAGATAGAGGTTTAAATGAGTGCGAAAAATAATTAATAAAATGAGTTCGAAAAATAATAAATCATATCGTTATACTTCCGATTTTTATCGTAAAGTGAAACGTCTAAAATCTCAAGTGCGGAACAACGTGACCTAAATATGTTATATTTACCTATAGGTAAATTTTTTATAAAACCTATAAGTTATTATTTCTTTAAATAGGTAAAGTTAACTAATATGTCGTGAAATTGAAGTTAATTCAACTTAGTAAAAAGGTATTTGTAAAATACGTAGATTTCCTTGGTCATAATAACTTTTAGGTCCAATTCGCACAATACGCCATATTTTCTTAACGTAATTGAAGTACGATTCCAAATTTTAAATTTTTAAAATGACCATAACTAAAACATACGAATGAAAATACCGAAAAACGAAACATTATTGATTTTCTAAAGTGATACACAACAAACGTAACATAGTTTTAGCTCATAATATTATTATTATTTTTTTACTCGATCATATTTTTTTCTTATATTTTTTTAATTAGAGAGTATTTTGGAAGGGCATTGTTATTTTTCTAAGTAGAACTGTTAACATGCACGACAAAATTTTCTTCGCATTAATTTCAACAAGCGTGAACTGTATATTCACCGCAATTACATTACATATATTTTTGTCACCGACATTTATTTATTTTCAATCTTTCATGTGAATTAGATATATGTTTTAGTTGTGTTGGTGACTTCTTACAATATTTCTACTTATATATAGATAAAAATACCAAATAAGTATAAAATTTCTTTTCGTACACTTGGAGGCATACGTCATCTGCAAATATTTTGGTAGTTTCTACCTAAACTTAGTTAAATCAACGTCGAATTAACGTTATACTGACGTCAAATTTCCCTAGAGAGGTATTACTAACTAAACGTACTGGGCTAATAAAACGTGGATTTAGATGTAATTCTACCTATTTTGGTAAATAAAACCAAATTTCGACGTCGTCTTATTCTCCACTTATGTCGAATCCACGTCGAGCCAACGTAGTTTACCTAATTATGGTTAAATCTAATTTTGCGACCAAATTTATTATATATAATTTAGGTAGTATCGACGTCAAATTACACCAAAATGTTTGCTGGGGATGGTGTCATACAAAGACTTAAAGATAATGAAATTAAGAAGAAAGTTAAGCTTCAAACAGCTAAGAAGAAAAATATATAAAAATCCAAAATTGACAGTTCAGGTGATGAAGAAAATGCGGACAACTTTAGTCTACACTCATCTTCGAGCGAGGCATCTTTATCTACGCTTTTAAGAAAAGAAGTAGAAGAACGCCAAGAGGAAGAAGAAGAAGCCTTTAAACCTGTGACTAAAAAGCAAATAGGCGATTTGGCAATTGTTAAATTCTGTACAAAAAAGTCAGTAAAATATTTTGTGGGTAATATTTTGTCATTTAATGACTATGGAGAAGCTGTTGTTAGTTTTATTAGGAAAGCGTCAGACCGTACAGGCATAACGACTTTCCATTTCCCATCTCAAGAAGACATTACAGATGTTATGGAAGATGACATAATCTACATTTTGCCGAAACCAACCATTGGACGCAGAGGAGAAGTGCTTTTTTTAGTAGGAGCTTTCATTCTGTTATGCTGTCATTTGTTTGTTTTTTAGTTAAATTCAGGATTTTTTATAACTTTTTACGGAATGAAAATTTTTAATTTCTGCAAATATAATCATTCTAAATGAAAAATTAAATGGTTTGCTACAACCAGATAGGTCCTTAAATTAACGTATAAAACGCTCATTTGAATCTTTTAAAATTTGTTAAAAAATATTTGTTGCAAAGTTAAACTTTGCGAAAACTAGTGCGCACTTGCCCTAGTTGACCTTAACTCGAGCTGCTCAAAAAATTTTGAATTTAGATTAAAACATTATCAACCACAGAATTCGCGACAACAGACAAAAAGTTAAATTTTGTAAACTAGTGTATTAAACTCAACATCCAGTACCCTCTAACGGTATTACGCCACTGTTCAAGCGCCACCTGACGTACGGATAGCGAATTAGGGCAGAGTCAATTGGTCGGGAGGCTCTCGGCACGTCTAATTGGACCAAAATTCGCATTAGGTGAAATTAAGTGCTCTTCTGTTTAGCTTCCAGATATGCAGAAGGGGATGGAAGAGGGCATCGGGGTGTACGTATTATATATAGCTTTTTGCTTATGGGCTAAGCGTTTAAGGCGATTTGTACAGGGAATTTTAATGTACGTAGTACGTACTAACATTGTAAATTAATATATTATTAAGAGTTTAATGGGTAAATGGTAAATCGATACCTGCCTCGAATAGTTTTGGGGGTGTTAAATTAATAATCCTGCAGGAGTTGCAATATTCTCAACGTTATCCAAAGTAGGTATATTTAGTTATTGAACAGGAAATGATTTTCGCAAATACAAATTAAAGAATCTACAAACTATACCGTTGTGTGTCTAGCCCAAACTTCTTACATCAAAGTTACTCATTGCAAATCACCTGCCAACGTTATACGTATTTACTTAAATATTAATAATAATAATAATAATAATAATAATAATAATAATAATAATAATAAGAATAATAATTGTATATACCTGATGATGGTTATTGACCTAAACTAGTCTCTTTTCTCCACTTTTTGTGGTTAATGCTTCGAGAATTTTCCCTTCCTTTACAATTAAAATTGTCTTATGGGGATTAATAATCTATATAGTGTTTGATTGAAAAAGTTCGTATGCCCCGTCCTACTTTGTGACATGTCACGTCTTGTTTATGTTTGTCGCACAAAATAGCTTGGTTTTAAGTGGTCACATTGTTTTTTACGGATTTGTTGACCTCTCGTTTTAACTACAGGCATTTCGTGCTCAATCAGCCTAGTGCACCGACAGAGATGTGCCAGAACATAGTGGCGTACCAAAAAATAGAGAAACGTGAAAAAGTTAGGCGGATGTACCATGTATATTCATTCTAAATGAACCAAAAGAGCTGTGTGATATTTTCAGGAACAGTTTGGTGATTTTCGGCGCAGATATTGGAATACATGATCCTACTTATATGCAACCAGTTATACTCGTTAGACTTTGTTTGTCCTACTCGTCAGAACTAAAAATCCGTTCTGTAAACTTGGCGTTAAATGAATACAACTTTTCTTAAGTATCGGTTTTCTCCGTTCCAGAAATAGGAATTCATCTGGAAAGTATTCTTCTTGGAAAAATCGAATCCATATTTTTCTTCTGCCTTATTTAAGTCATCTATATTTTTTTCAACTTGTCGACATATTGTTTAACCCTCTCATTAATCGTGTCTATCTTGAGTCGGGTAGTAAATAAATCTTTTGATTTGTAATTGTATTTAAACCCTTTTTTTACTTCGTTTTGCTCCTTTATCTTGCCATTCTCGTCTTCTTCCTTCGGCCACTTTTCTTCTATTTCCTTAAGTAAAGGAGATTCTTGATACCACATTTCCTGGAAAACTTCTTTTTGAATATCTAAGGTTCTGGTTGGTAAATCAGCAGAATTTAAAGCTTGTATTCTATTATCCTATTCTGTAAGCTACAAATCGTTTGAGCTTTCGATATACCGGGTGTCCGCGCGAAAACTTTAAATGGAATTATTTCTGGTGTTTTAAAATATATCGACTTGAAATTTTGGAAGGCCATTAAGGAAGTAGGGTGTAAATTAATAGTGTATAAGACACCACTCCAACGTGATATCTGCCGCCCCCAGCCACCTCCGGTTCAAAAGTTTAAATGACACCCTGTATTTTTTTTTACATATTCTGAAAGAGCGTAGTTTTTTTAGTATCTCTATGTGAAAAAATTACTTAATTACATAATGAACTTTGAAAGATATTTACAGCTAAAGGTTCAGATACCAGATATTCAAATATCGAAAGTAAAAAATAATAGCAAGCCATGAAAGCTGCTTCGTTACTTGAACTGTCAAATAATATTGTTTGTGACACTTCTGTTTACTCGTTAGTACAAAAGTTTTCGAAAAAATTTGACTTAGTTTAAATTAAATAGCTAAAAAAATAGAAAAATTGTTTACAGTTTGGAAGAAAGAACTGAAATTGTAGTTTTATATGGGTTTGCAAACATAAACTATTCGCAGACGGCAACATTATTTAACGAAAACCATCCCAACAAAAATGTATCTGCTGTTTATGTAATTAATCTAATACAAATATTTTTTGAAACTGGAATCGGTAAATAATAAAAAACGTGATATGAATAATTGTGGAGCACGAGATGAAGCAACGCAAGTTGCAGTTCTTTGTCACGTAAATTTAGACCTACAGCTTTCAGTTAGAAAATTATCAGAAGCTTCGGGAGTGGCAAAAACAACGTGCCATAAAATATTAAAATTAAATAAAATGCATCCTTATAAAATACAGCTTCATCAAGAGTTGGGCGACGATGACTTCGATAGAAGAGTCCAATTTTGTGAAACTATGACAGGCATGATTCGGCAAAATAGAAATATTTTGCGAAATATTTGTTTCAGTGACGAAAGTTGCTTTTTCTTAAATGGTTTCGTAAATAAACACAATTGTAGATATTGGAGCGATGTTAATCCCCACGTTTTCCGAGAAGGCCATACGCAACGTCCCCAAAAAATTAATGTATGGGCTGGAATTCTAAATAACCAAATAATTGGTCCAATTTTCTATCACGAGAATTTAACTGGGCCTAGATATCTCGAGTTTTTAGAAGAATTAATACATCCTCTTATCATTCAGTGCTTGGAAGAAAACTTAGATCAAATGCAGGAGGATCAGTTATACTTTCAGCAAGACGGAACTTGCCCTCATTACTGTTTAGAAGTAAGGCAATATTTAAATGCCGTTTTTCCAGGACAATTGATAGGTCGTAGGGGTCCTATTGAATGGCCAGCTTGCTCCCCAGACTTGACCCCACTGGATTTCTTTTTATAGGGACATTTGAAGTCTGTTGTTTACAGGACACAACCACAATCCATTGATGATTTGCGTAATAGAATCATAGAGGAATGTAGAGATTTAACACCACATGTCTTTGAAAATATTCGGAACGCTTTCGAGAATAGACTGTACTATTGTTTAAATGTAAACGGTGAACATTTTGAACATTTGATTTAACTAAAAAAATAAAAAGAGTCCTTACTTTAGTTTATAAAGCGAAATTTTGTTGGTCTATAAGAATACCTATTTTTGTGATAAGTTGTATTTTTTTGTGATAAGTTATATTTTTTTGGATAATTAGATATTTTTGTTTCTATCTGCTTTAATTATTTCGAAATTTGTCTACTGTCCAAGGTTACTAGTTCTTTTTTTTAATATCTGGTATCTGAACCTTTAGCTGTAAATATCTTTCAAAGTTCATTATGTAATTAAGTAATTTTTTCACATAGAGATACTAAAAAAACTACGCTCTTTCAGAATATGTAAAAAAAAATACAAGGTGTCATTTAAACTTTTGAACCGGGGCTGGCTGGGGGCGGCAGATATCACGTTGGAGTGGTATCTTATACACTATTAATTTACCCCCTACTTCCTTAATGACCTTCCAAAATTTCAAGTCGATATATTTTAAAACACCAGAAATAATTCCATTTAAAGTTTTCGCGCGGACACCCTGTATATTCTGAATTGCATCTGGGGAAGGTAATTTTTGTTATTTTTTTAAGGTTCTTTACCCATCAAAAAAATTTGAAGATATATCTTGGTGTTAATCTGCAGAGCAATTTAGAATGTTCTTTGTCGATAATAGCAAAAAATTTGCTACAAATCCATTTTTATTGCCGACATGTAAAAAATTATTTATTTCCCCCTTTTTGTAGGAGCACTAAGGGATAATTTAGATGACTCATCACTCCATCCTTTTTTCACAACGTCATGAGTGTCATATCGAATTCATCGAGATACACTATACATTTATTGGTTTGCATAAACCCAAAGAGTGTAGAACTTTTCTTATTGTAAGATTAGCCGTATATGGAGAACAAGAAACCAGTTTAATTTGATCTTTAATCATTTGAAAAGATGGCACAGTAATATTTGCATAACATTGGTAAATTTTTCTTCTTTTATTCTTTGTCATTTGAAAGACTTTTGATTTCTTTTTTCCCGAGGCGTTTCCTTGCTGGAAATAACTTTCGATATGAAGCTCTTGGATATTTTATACAAAACATGAATTCTTTCTACTACTCTGTAAGTAGACTCGTTAATTTCCAATTTATGCTGATGAGACATATTTTAAATAATCTTTTGACTAGATGGTGCCAAATTTTTGATGATTATCCTCTACAAATACATCTTCATTCTCTTCAAACTCAGAAGAAACTGTAACTGGATATACTCGTACACAAAGTTATTTATTCGTTAAAGTCAATTCTTACACTGTCACTTTCACATTAGTTTCAGGAGTAAGGTGAAGAATACAAAATCACGAGATTTCAGTTTTGGGTAAATAAATATTTAAATTTGGGACCCATGTGACTAAATTGATGTCATCAGTTTTATCTTTATCGGTTGTAAGCAGGTAGGGTTAGGTTTGGCCCAGAACACTGCGGCCTCTTGGGTCTATTGTATTCTCCTGCTTTCCCCGTATTCAGGTACTATCTTTGGAATAGTTTTGTGTCTTTGGTTAGTTTTAATAGGTTCCCTACCAAGTGTTACTGGGGCGTTCTTTCCGGTTCTAGGCCGAAAAGGATGAAACGTCGCCCAGTAAGAGCATCGCATTCGAAGATCACATGGTATGAGGTTTCTTCCTCTTCCATGCAAAGTCTACACGTAGTGGGATCATTGTGTAATCCCATTACATGATGTCATCAGTTGGCTAAAAGTTCTCTTAATAATAACATTAGTAGTAATCCTAAACCAAAATTTTTTTTCGAGACAATTTTTTTACAATAAATACTTACTAAATCCCTTTTATGTTGTATGCTAAGATTAGTTTTAGTTGCCTAATCAGAAAGAGACCATTATGTCAGTTGTCATAAAACTACTGTTCTGTAAATGACACATGTAATGTCAAGAGTAGTGATAAGATGGTGTCTTTGCGAGAAGGTTGAAGTTGTATTAAGTTAATCCAAGTTAATCTGAATAATAAAGAAAGTAAAAACATAAAAGTCGTTTAAATATAAAACTTATTATCTTAATTGATTATTTTCGTCCTTGAGGAAAAATTTTTTTAAGATAATGATGAGATTATCTCATTGTAGACCACTAAAGGGTATCGACCATTGCTCTTTGACCCGATGAAAAAATCGAAATAAACATTCATTTTATTGCAAGCTTATATCTAAAATATTCAAAACAATAGAAAACATCCTACATTATGCTAATCTCGAGTATAGCCCATATAAAACTTGCTTTTTAATATGTATAAAATTTATTGAGTTTGTCGATAAGATTTAGAAACAGACGATAAGACGATGATAGAAAGATTATATTCCTTAATTGTTCCAATGTTTGTTTAGTTTTTATTTCTGTTTGTGAATGTGTGTTGTATGTGAAGGCAAGTGTCTAAATTTAGAACTGCTGTAAGTACACCGAAGTACGCGGAAAAACTATTTAAATTAATTTGATTAGTGTAGTTTCCTGTAATCAGAAAAATCGTGGTTTGATTTTTCCAAAAGTTTGACAGAATCCAATCGACATTCTTTAAAACTATTTGAAAAAGGTAAGGTAGATATTAATGCGATAAATTCTATATATAAACTGAAATTGAAAATTGATGAAATTATTGGGTTATAAATAAGTTTAATTGATGGGGTGTACATTTATGAAAAAAAGATATATACGATAATTGTTAGCACTTTTTTACTTTATTGCCAAAGATAAAAAAATTAAAACCAAATAAAAACGAATAAAGTTACTCATAACTAACATAAAACAGAATTATTTACTTGTTTATCTTGACAAATTTCAACCAATAGTGTCATTTGTATACTAAGTAATCATGTAGATGTATTAAAATTTTCAAGTTTCTAAGAGATAAGGGTAATGAATTAAACATTTTAAAACTGTTGTATATTATTGTGATATATGTGCGATCTTAAACGCTTAATGTTAATAGTGTATGTAATAAAATTACTCTTACGTGTTAGAAGTCTTGCTATCTTGAACTCAATATCTTAAATAATATTAATATTCTATTAAAAATGTTTTGTACCACCTATATTATACAATATTTTTCTCAGTGTATGATCAAACGAAATAATATGATAATAGTTTGTGTCTCTTTTGCTTACCTTTACCTTTGTTTCAAATAGTGCTACCAACAAATTTAAAATAATGAACTATATCATTTGAAGAATAATAAAACACACTGAAGATAATCTGAATAATTAAATTAATTTTAAACTGCACTGTTTTCCCGCTAGTTGTAAATGAATAAAGTTAAAATATTGAATTCCTACGGTATCTCCCTCTCAGTTTGAGTTCTGCTGGCAACTATCCTTGTCTTTGATAATACAACTTTATTCTAAAATAATTGTGTACCAAAGGATTTTAGTGTAATCTTGGAAATAAAAGTAAGTACTCAACAAGTTTTTTAGAATACCAATAGACTGAGGCGCGTAAATTGTTGACTTTGAAATACCTAAGCTTTAACACAAGAAATTTACTCAAAGTCAGGACATTTTGCTTGCATATTATTAAAATTTTATTGAAATCTAGCACGACCAATGATTGAGTATCCTTGTATTAAATTCTGGTTTACTATTTGTTGTGAAATTAACCAATTTTTTACCTATACAAAATTCAGCTAATAAACTTATAAATATGGTTAGTAAGTAATTAAACAGAATACAGTATAATCAAAAGGCAAAACAAATAAAATATTGAATGAAATTTAATGAAAATAATAAAAAATAATAATTTTTAAATACGCAAAATCAAAATGTCCCAAATTTCTTTAAAGGCAGTTCACTTCATTGACTCGCTTATTTTTGAAGTCTTCAGTATTGTACAAAATTTAAAAGTTTTACAGCAAAAATAATTTAATTTCTTTATAGAATATTTCAATAAAATACACTCCTTTTCTATTTAGACTTTAACTAGGCCTGTTATTTTAATGTTCATGAAAATTTTAGTAATGGAAAATATTTCGAGAAAAGTTTTTCCAACTTTTTGAAAATTTCTCGAAGTTACAACAAAAAATTGAGGCATGGAATTTAAAATGGATGCTGATTTTCTTTCATGTTTGTAATGTAATACTCTAGAAGTTTTCCTAACTAGTGCTTTTGACTGACTAACTCTCTCCCTCTACATATGATATAAAAGTGTAATGCAAAGATGCAGACATCTTAGTATCGACAAAGTATCTCCTTGTTATCTATCTCAATGGTTTGTATCGAGTTTTTGTGGGGCTTTCTTCTAAAAAAACGTACAACATAGATTTGATATTGGCACAATTTAATGCCATTTTTACAGTTATCATTCTGCTATCAATATTTACAACCTAAAGATTTTTTATTCCGCTGTTGGTGTCGAGATTTTACTATTTAGAGGTTATCTTGGAAACATAATCTTTCCAACAACCAACTTCCTATCGCCTCTCAGCCAGAAGGCTGCTGTATGAAAATCACAACAAAATTGGTAGATTTTTTGGTTAACTTTTTTTTCGCGGTGTCGTGGTATTTTTAGTTCAAAATTTTCAAAATCTTAAGGTTTTAAAGCATATATCCTACTCTCCCTTCTAGTATCACTTAGTGGTTTTAAAGTAAAATCCTGGGCATGTTTTAAAAGAATTTCCCAGCGAAAAATATATGCTAAAAAAAATACATATATTTTCTAAATTAATATAGTTAAGAATTAGCTCCTTCCAAAGATGCTTTTACCATATCGTTAACTACTAGATTGACACTACATGGAACGTAGAAAGTTCGCGAATTTAGGTTCCTAATCAAACAGCTTCTCGTTTGTACCTTGAAAAGCCAGATAATTTTTACCAAGCATTTTAGTGATCGCTACGATTCTTAAAAGGACTTCTTGCCAATGGTGTATTTCAGCGATAATAAGTCTTTGGGAATCCGTATCTATAGTTTTATTCTTAGGTTCAGTTCTAGAAAAGATTTTTGGGACTGAATAAGATTTTTAGAAATGTCGTGGTCTTGTAGAGTTTTATTCAGATGCTTCTAACTTTTAAACCTCTCCTTTGAAAGGGAACTAAGTACTACAGCCAAAAATTTTGCAGCAAAACCATTATACGCAATTTTTTGAGGCAGTGTACACTAGCCAGACTCTCCATTACTTAAAATTCTTTTATAATAATTAGGGCTAAATTTTCTACCAGAGTGCTTGATCTGTACTTAAAGGTTATTAAACACTTTCTGTATGTCCTACGTTGCAAGTATCAGTTCAGGTATATTGTTCATTTCTTGATCCTCATTTTTCTCAGGCGATTTTATGCTGTCAGTGTCTTTTAATGCTGTATTTGATGTAGAACATTTTGAATCGTCATTTCGGACCTTTAATCATAAAGTAGCATGATATTTTGAGTTTCGGTAATAAAACGATTCAAAATAGTGCCATTTATTGAGGTAATTCCGACCTACGTTGAAATAGTCAACCAGGAAGTGCAGATTTATATTTGCGTCAGTTTAGTTCTATCGGATTTTGTAAGGTGTTTTAGACCTAAAGCGACATAATGTTAATTGTGTACCAATAGTGACAGGGTTTGAAATATTATTCTTTGCAAATTTGTTTCTTTAGAGGCATTTTTTGCTTTGTTATTTGAAATATGTTTTTGATATAATCCAAAAAAGAAGTATTCCAAAATAATACTAAAATTGTTATGCAATTTTTAGTCATAAATTGACACACTTCGTATTGATACATATTCTTTTTATTACTAAAGTGACATAATTGTGACTTCCTCCCTTTGAAAAAAAACTTAATAATACATGCATCTTTGAAATAATATTTCATTATTTCATTTATTTATACTACTTTGTAAATTTTCTCAAAAGTTCAAATATACTAAAACAGCTCCAAATATAAAACAGTTTTTTGCAGATTCTACAAAACTAGCATTTTTAGTTGTGCCACTTTATAATTAAAGGTGCGATTTGTTTTGGTACTGCCCGACTTACTCTGTAAATAATTTAGTAAACTGTCAGCTTGTCTTTGCCTTTCCTTTTCCTTTGTCACCCTTTGTTCTTTATATTCGCAACCAGATAGTTTTTTGCGTCCCTCGGACATTCTGTAAGATTAATCTATTGATGATTAATAAAAAACAATATATTATACATTTGAAAAAAGTTATGTTTTGAGTGTTCGACTGTTCTTAAAACAATAATGAAACTTGTCTCTACAAGTCAAGGTTGCAAACTTTTGAAATTTCATTAACCGTACCGCGCAATTAAAATTACCGTACATGGCCTCCCAATACCGTACACTTTTATTTTGTAGAAAAACTAGAAAAAGTAGAAAACGACGTAAATATCTTTTTGTCGAGCTTCTAAAAGAAAAAAGTCATCATATTTCAATTTTAATCAATTTCTGGTCCTTCTACATAGCTTCTAAAAAAAGGCATCAGCAGTGGCGGGGCAAGACCTAAATATTATGTGGGCAAGATACATTTTTTGCGAGTCCCTCTGGTGGCGTAAGAAGACGGATTTTATATAGAGAAATAAAATTGAAAATTAAAAATGCTAACTTTTTTTAGACTTTAACTAATATTTTTAAGTAATTATTACTAGCTTTAAAGAATCACAGAAACATAAATTTCCTGCTTTTAGCTTTATTGAGCTCCTGTACCATAATCCAGATTAGATGCTATATCTGCTTCTATTGATAAAATTGACAATGCTAAAAGTCTTTGCTGGCCCATTCTACTTCTTAATTTTTTATTAGTTTTTATTTTGAAAAGCTTCTTTCAGCAGTAGTTGTACTTACTGGCACTGTTAATAAAATTTGAATGACAATATTAATATTTCGATAAATTTCTTTCAACTTATTTTCTATTATGTGTTTACATCTTAAATGAAATTCGTAAGTTTTGAAAGCACTGCGCTCACCCACTCGAGAACAGTCCACTTTATAGAATTTTAAAGGTGATGCTTTTAAAAACAAATACAAAAATAAGTCAAAAATCATATAAAGAGGGACGTCTTAGGAAAGAAATTGAAATAAAAAAAGGGGAAAAGGAAAGAAAGAGAAAGAGCGCAAACAAAAAACAAAATAATAGTGGTTGGATGTCCAAAATATGAACTGTGATTGGTGGATTTCATTTTTTTGCAGTGTTCTCACTACCTAAAATGGATATGAAATATATTAGTTCAGTTAAACGCAATAGCATACTTTTTCGTTTTGTAATCTGAGCGTAGATAAGCTAATATCCATGTGGGTGTAGAAAAACGATATCACCTATTTGTTATTTTACTACAGCGCCACTTCGAGAGATATATATTGAAACAAAAACAGATTTTGATAATGTTTAGAATTTGGCATTCTTTCTTATTTAAAATAATACCTTATTCGTTGTTTTTTATATTAAAGTTAAAATACAGAGTGTTTGAAAGTTAACATTCTTTCATATGATTTTTGCTTTCATATAGGTATGTCAGATGTGAGAAGGAAACAAAATAAATATTTTTCATAATTTAAAGAAAGCTACATTAAACCTTTGAGGTACGAGGCCCTTCAGGCCGCGAGGCCGTAGGCGGTAGCCCAAGTCGCCCACGCCTTGCGCCGCTTCTGAGAATCAACTTATATTTTTGTAAAAAACAGGTCGTCCTTTTAAAGAACATGTGCTGTAAAAAGAGCAATAACATTTATACTATAATGATCAAGCTGCTTCTTCAGTAGTAGTCTGTGGCGTACGTTAAGTTGCTGATGGCTGTCACCGCAGCTACGTTAATGCTGTTGTAAACTATTTTTAAACAGTTAAAGGTTGCATCTGTTGTGCTAGATTTCTTACGAAATGGAAACTAATTCCCCATTAGAATATTGAATTCATTTAAAAACTCATATAAGCGGGATTTAGCAAGTTTTTTAATTAATTCGCCCAGAGTTAGGATTAGATAAATCGGCATGTAATTGGAATTAATAACGTTTTTCTACTCTCAGTAAACGTTAAAAATCGCACTATCAACATTCCTTGTAGAAGACATTTAACAATAACATGCACGCAATGATATCTCATAATATACACGTGCGTTTTGATAAGAAAACTTAAATATCTTGGTTTAATCAAATTGAAATCAAATTTTTGTCTTCGTACGTCTTTATTTGGTCTATTTACATAAATTTATTCATTAGCGAGATACATTTTGGATTAAAAGAGTGATGCCCCTTAATGTCGGCAACATATTATACAATTTTTTAAAAAATATGTTGCGTTTTCTTAGCATGCTATGGAAATAAACGTCATGCCATTTATATTGTCAATTTATGTAACAAAATATGATTGTATCCGAACATTTCAATTTTAGCAGTAAAAGTGATGAAATTATGAGCACTCCACCGAAAATTTTAGAAAAAGCTTAAGCTGTCTCACATAATTTGTTACCGCTAAAATCTAAAGATAGGTATGAAATTACCTATCGAAAATTTATGGATTGACGACACAAGCATAACGTTAAATTCTTTTTTGAGAATGTTTTAAGTGGGCGTAGGAAAAGTATAGTACGTTACACGAGTTGTAAGCTCATTACGCTGCGCGGTTTCGTGCGTAACGAGTCACTTACAACTCTTGTTACGTAATATACTATTGCATCGTTTTTAAGCAGAGGTATGACTACAATACTTTTAAAAATTGTTACAGATATAGACATTAAAATTCCATGAGAACTGTAATAAATTTAAAACTTTCGAGACTTCAAATAGTAAAAATATCGCTATTATTCGGATGCTATCTAACAGAAACGGAATTTTTCTGGATGATATTTTCCGTTGTTGAAATACCAATTCCTCGCAAGTCCGTACATTTTTATGTTCCCGTCGGGATGTATGCAATGTGTGCATGTACGGAGAAAAGTGAATTTAAAATACCCAAACGATACTGAAATTCGAATTTATTTTTAGAAATATTATAGATAGTATTTTTATTGAAATATCGACGTAGGTATTTCTTTGATGTTTATTTTATTACAAAGGGTTTGTGAGCTTGTGATGTTAAGAAATAATATTCGTAATATCGATATTAATCTTAAATCTTTTGTATTTAATAATAATAACAAACAAATTTTGTTCAATAAAGATTTTTTTATATAAAAAAAATCCTATGTAGAAAAAGGCGAAGTTTAGCTATATAGTGTGGTCCACTGAAAAGTATCCACCAATTAATTTTATAAGAAATTCAGTAATGGCTATATTGTTGCGTCAAATTTTGATATTAGCGTTCTCTTGCGGGTAAAAATTATGCACCTAGAAAATGATCGACAAAATGAGTTTAAATTTAGTTTAAATTTTTTCAACATCGAAATTGGAGGACACATTTTAATAGTTTTAAGGTAAGAAAAAAATATTTTATAGCGTTTGCAGGGCAAAAAAAGTATTTTGAAATGTGTTTCAGAAGGTCTAAAATCATTAAAAAAAAAAAATTAAAAAATAGCCCGTTCGACTGTTGGCGGATTTTTCCAAAATTACAAAGTATGTTAAGGATAAACAAAGGGGTCGATATAAAATCGTTCGTCAAAGTGCATGCATTCATGAAGGCAATTAGCAAAAATGAGGTAGTCAAGAAGGCATATGTATTCGAGGAAGACGATTTGCGGAAGTTTTTTTCAGATGCACCGGACATTACGTATTTATTTTTGAAGGTGGTTGCTATTTGTGACATCTTTGGCTCTTGTAGAAGATGTGAATTATGCGATTTACGCTTAGCTGATATCAAGGAAGAAGGAAGCGTATTGCTTATTCCTATCCGACCATCTAAGACAGTGAAGTCTCGACGTTTTACTGTTGCCAATAGTGGTGCAATTAGATATGTGCGTTTGGTGAAGCAGTATTTATCATTGCGCCCCCAAAATGTAAGCACAGACCGAGTTTTCTTACGGTATAATAAGGGGAAGTGCACCTATCAAGGTGTTGGTATTAATACATTTGGATCATGTCCCCAGCAAATTGCACGTTATCTTAAATTGGACGATCATGAGAAATATACTGGACATGCATTTCGACGTACGTCCGCTACCATTATGACGAATAATGGCATGACAATAGATCAAATCCAACGACAAGTAGGATGGAAATCGGCAGCTGTGGCGACTGGTTACGTTGAAGAGAGCATTAGCAATAAGAATGTTTCAAATAATATTGGAAGTGCTATTAATGGAAGTACAACTTCATTGACTTCCAAGAATGTTAGCAATCTTAATTTGAACAGTATTTCCTCTGATTTAAAAAATATTTTAATATTTCAAACAATACTAACTGTACTTTCCACATTCATTTAAACAATTAAGAATATGAAAAAATATTTGAATACATTTTTTGAAAAATTTCTCAGAAATATTTTATTTGACATTACAAGGCACTCCTGTCAGATTAATATTTAAAAAGTTGGCATTTAGACATCACATTTCTCGGGTTGTTGATGTTGCCATGGTAACTTTAAAACGCGCGTTTTTTAAAGTTCGTTTTAAACACACTGAGGCGTACTTTAAATAAGTAAAATAGGGTACCAATAAAAAAAACTGTTATATAAATTATCAAAAACTGTATATTAATTTTATTGCGGTGAATATGTATAATTCACAAGATTAATTTAAGTAATTTGGTGGAAGATCAGATGTGTTGGTGTTATTGGAGAGAGGTTACACATTTGCTTATTGGCTTCCGCTGGGAATATTATTTTGATGCAGACGAAGCATTTCCACTTCAGAAATATCTTATGGACCATATTCGAAAAGAAGACTGGATAATGAGAATTACATCTGATGCCTTGATAGGATTCCCCACTCGACCATTCACTGTTGGGTTCTAATTAACAGTGCTGTTCCTAAAGTGGCGTTGAAAAACAGTAACAATGCCTACACAGAACAAAAGGCTAATGGCCTAAGTAGTCGATGCCGATGACACCAAATAAAAAAAAAAACAAGAATCGAATACTAAGTAGAGGCCGCAAATCTGTTGGCATTATGACACCAAAGTTTTAGGTGTTATTGATTGCGATTCGTTGCAGAACAGTAAAATCTGTTATTCAAGTTACTCGAGCAGTTTGTAGAGTTTGTATCATCCATAACTATATTTGCAAAAGAGAAGGAAGATGTAAAGGAGGAGGGGGAGACGGCATTAATGACAGATCACCTGACATGTTTTCAAATTACCAAGAAGTAATTACTCTCTGCATCAAATTCACAAACTTTGAGAGATTATTTATTTCAGTACTTTTTACGAATACGAATTATACGAATTATACCATTACCAACTTTTTTTTATTTTATTTATAACACGAGGTTTTTTACAAATAAAATGAAGGTATATAAATAACTTACCTGTAGCTTTTACGTCTTTGGCTACTGCTGCCCAAGCTTCACATGTTTTCGAGAATATTCTGCTAGTTAATAATTATATAACCAAGAACATTTTTATCATAAGAAAATAAATTGTTTGCCCTTTAAAATATTTAGCTCTTCTCTCCACTTTACCCACTTTAAAATTTTATGAGTGTGATTGTCCCCACCAAGGAGTTGAAGATGCGGGTTAAAAAATATCCTTCAAATGTGTTCCTTTATAAACAAAAATCGACGTGTCCAAACATTTGTAAATTAAATTGTTGCCCTCAAAAGGATGCTAAAATCGAAATTTGACACAACAATATTGGTATTTCTGAATTTATTATAAAATTACCTGTTTAAAAATGTTCCACACTTAGTACTTTTCCTGTCTAAATTCTAGGGGTTGTTCACCCCACTGCTAGAGAGTTGAAGTGTCAATAAGTAAGTCTGTGGTTAATTATATTATTAATATATATTTTATACTAAACCTAAACTGGACCTAGTATATATCCCTGCAGAACACCAGTGGATATATCTAACTAATACGACTTAATGGTAGTTATTGCTTTATTTTCTAAAACAAATTGTTTTCGATACTTCAAAAAATTTGAGATCCACATACATTTAATTTTACTGAAATACTTTCTATACATCTAAACTATACATTCCTGTATTCAACAGGGTGTTACAGATATAAATGCCAAGATTTAAATATAATTTTCTTATTATTTATTCACAAATGTTTAATCTATTATACAATAATAAATAATTTATGAATGATTCTAATAAAACTCGTATATATCCAATGTCAATGAAAATTGCTTAGCAAACAAATAAAGAATAGTTGTTTGAAGTCGGTGATAGTAATCTAGAGTTCAACTTGATATTATATAAATATATGTATAATGCACTTACAGTAGTTCAACATTGGTGATAATTTTTTAAGTAGCTTATCTTTAAATATAAATGAGTACAGACTCAACAAATATATTCTTGTTTGAATCAGTTATCTTTATTGTAGGTATTTTGTATTGATTGTTTCTTTCATCTATTAAAAAAGTCAAATTTTTTGAATTTGCATTATTGATATTAGCCTCAGAAACTACTCTGATTTATTTAAATAATGTCTACCAAATCTTAGGTCTTCATCTATTATAGAATGTATTAAATTAAAAGCAATTACACCTTAATAAAGGTCTAATTATTGTTTAGCATTTTTTGTTGCAATTTCAACTTTTTCAACTTTATTAAATAACTTAAACATTATGCAGTTTTTGAAAAATTACCTGTATCTTTACATAATATATGATTTAATTAAATTAATTAGTGTTTTGGAGTTATTTTTGCGCCAATTTTTAACTAGTGTTTGAGCCCGAACGATACGAGGGAGAGAAAATTTGTCTGAAATGTTATGTACTTTAATTTTAAATAAAACGATTATTCACTAAAATTTATATTTTCACCAAAAAATAGATTTGTTACCGTTTTTTTGTATTTTCTTCAATGTTGTATCACAAAAATTTGATAGCAAACTTCAGATTCAACATCCTAAAAAACATGTAGAATGTAAAAAATCAAAACTACGGTACAACTATCCTGGTACAAACAAAATTTGACTGGATTATAACTAAAAAATTACAAATTTAGCGATAACAACCGTGAACAACAAAAATGTCAAGCATTATTGGTCTATCACGGATTCCGGGAGCATAGCTACTAAATTTTTGTGAATAGTAAACGCATCTGGCGAAGCATTCACTTACATTAAAATTTTATCACCCAGCAGCGCTTCAAGATTTTATTGCCGCGGCTGACATTGTTGCAAGTTCGACCCTTTGTTGCCCCTTTACGTTCCAGTTTTACGACTAACTTTCCACGGATGAATGTGGAACGGTCGTCGTTAAATTTGGAATCGGAGTGTATTAAAATGTGACTAAAACTAAATAGTATGGCTTAGATTTGTAAAAGGCAAATTATCGTTGTTTCATTTCGCTTTTAGAGCTTGTTCGCTTTTTTCTAGAAAAAAAAACTTAAATTTAAAGTAAACTTAAAGTAAATTAAATTTAAAGTAAAGCAGCATTAGAATAAAGTAAAATAAAGTTAAAGTAAAGTAAATTAAATTTAAGGTAAAGTAAATTTAAAGTAAAATAAAGTAACTTTGAAGTAAAGTAAAGTAAATTTAAGGAATAGTAAATTTAAAGTAAATTTAATTTAGTACAAAAGTCGCTTATTGCTAGAGATGTTAAAAATTGGTGCAGAACCAAATCAGACCCTATAGATATTATGGATAATAAATAAGTAGTATATAAAACGGCCACTCACGACATTTTTCAGTACTTATGTAGGTTAGACATTTTTTATAACAAAAAATAAGCAATATTAAATACTACTATTATTTACCTTACTGTAGATTGAAAACTAATTGAGCTTTTAACTTGATTTTTTTATGATAAGCTGAAAACATGTCCGCAAGTATCAGAAAATATTATAAAATAAGAGCATGCACTAAAAACATAAAATACCTAGTATATAGATTTATTTCAAAAATAATACAAAAATATTTTGTTTTAATTGCAAACAAAATCAATAATTGTAGATTCTATCATTGTCTAATGAAGATATAGTCACTCAATTCCTGTGATTAATGTGTTGGATGCCGTACACAAGCGCCATCTTATAATGTATTCTTGAAACATCAAAATTACATACCGTAAGGTGGTACTATTAAATAATTTTTTGAATTATTCTTCTTCTTCAGAATGCTATAATAAACAAACTTAACCAATGATTTACCCCAATCTCTATAATTTCATAAAAAAAAAAATAGAACTTAAATAAGATTTAAAATCATTTTGAACCCTTAACTACTGAGGTGGAGTCTACTAGACTCTGTCTGATCCTGCATCGCTTTCTCCACTAGCAACTTTAATCAGACTCTTGCAGCATTCAGTATCTTTTTGTTTAGTGATATCTACCTGTAATCCTAAGCAGAGCGTTTATTGGAGATTATACATTATACGTAGATTTCTAGAATCGGAGGAGTGCCACTGATTCAACATCAGTAAACGTGTAACGGAATAGTTTTTTTTTATTAATTTTTTAAAATCTACCTTTTGCAAATAAAACAAGCATTAGAAATTAAAAATTAAACAAAAACCGACTTCAAAAACGTGCAGATGCCATCACATTTTAACCAAATTTATATGGGATCACCCCTGAGGTACCCCCTTTCTAACAAAAAAAGAATCATTGAAATCGGACACCGTGTTAAAGAATTTTAGCTGAACATACAAAAAAATATATTGCGACGAATTGAGAACCTCCTTTTTTGAAGTCAGTTAACAATAAATTTTAAACAAAGTACTTCTAGACAAGCCATCAGTTATTTGTATTATAATTTTAAGAAAATGTCTGCGATTGGTATGATCAAATAGATAGTGATTTCGGTGAAGATGATGCAGATTCCGATAACTACATTGTCATTAAATACATTAGATTTTGAAGAATCGGATAGTGAGGATGAAGACCCAAACTACTGATTGATCAATATATCATAAGATGTTATATGATATAATCTTTCAAAGAATAGAAAAATGAACGTCGAGGAAATTACAAACACTCATCAGTCAAATGTTAAAGGTGAAAGTGTCTCAAAAAAGAGGACTAAGAATCTGTTATAAGATTTTTAATTTAAAACAATCTTAAGAGTTTTTACTGTGTAGTACTCATTTATAGTGTTATCTATGGTTTTTAAGTAATAAGTAGGGATTTTTATTTTTTCCACACAAATCTTTTTTATTTTATCGTAATCTTTGCTTGAAAATTATTTTTGTACTGGTTCCATTTTTACATTTACAAAAAAAAGTGTAAACATTAATTTCTAAATAAATATTTATTTTATTGCCTCTTTGTTAAAGCCTTTAAATTTTGGCGCAGTCTGGTAGACACCACCTCACTAGTTACGGACAAAAATCTTTGAGATCTTTGAATAGAACTTACCTTAGGTTAGGTTAGGTTGAAAATGAGTGGAATGATCTCATCGCGTTCCACTGCGACCCACATGGGTCTATTGTGGCTCATGACTAACTTATACTTCACTGTACAAGCCATACCTTTTGATAAAGGTCATGGCTGAATTGGGTGAGACTTCTTTAAAGTCGGTAGGCTCCAGTCGGGTAAATTCGAAGATCTGGAACCTGGTTCTTTCCAGAGCAGAGCAGGTACATAAAATGTGCTCTGTAGACTCGTCCACCACGCTGCAGAATCGACAGTCCGATGTTTGTTACAGACCTATTCTTCTCATGTGGTTGCCCAGCCGGCAGTATCCTGTCATCAGTATAGTGAAAATGCGTAGATCTCTCCTACTCAATTCTCGGATCTGAGCAGAAGCGTTCATGGAAGGGTTGGTATAAATGCTTTCGAATGGGTTAGCCCTAGGATATCTCTACAGTTCATGAGTGTTGCACCTTCCGTCCATTTTGAGATAATTCCTTTGGCAGTTCTGGTCCTATGAACACAGATTCGGTTCCTCTTTTAGCAAGTGCGTCGGCTTGTTTGTTCCCCTTCACACCACTGTGTCCCGGAACCCAGATCAAAGTAATTTTGTTCCGGGCATGAAGACACTCTAGGGTATTTATACAGTTCCAAACCAGCTTTGAATCAACTCGATTGGAGCTCAGGGCCTTAAGGGCTGCCTGGCTATCTGAAAAGATCTTTATAGACTTGTTTGCGGGGAGAAAATTGATCAACTCTCTCAGTCTATTGTTTATTGATATGTCTAGGCCTCTAGCCGAAAACTCCCGCTCCTACTCCGTGAACAACGCATAGTCTGCCTGGAAGAGGGTTTTCCCCTTTGCTCCATGCGTCTCTATCTGGAATGAGGACGCTGTATGGCTTTTTTATGTGCTGTCGGGGAACTAGCGAGTCCGAGACCATGCCGAGGATGGGGATTATTAATTTCACTCATCAGCCCCGTCCTGTCCTACCGCAGTTCTTCGTAACATTGACAACCCACTTTCAGAAGCCTGTAGGAGACCATTTGGCCTCCCTTTTCAGCAGAATGTGGAGAGGGGTTAGGTCCAGCATGATTTTTCTGGCTCCCGTAGGTGTAGTTGACATTGCTCCAGTTATGACGAGGCACGCAAGCCGCTGTATTTCAGCCAGCTTTGCTCTGGCCGTCCGTTGGAGTCCCTTGTCCCACCAAACGACAGAGCCGTACGTAACCATGGGTTTTACCACCGTTTTATAAATCCAATAGATCATTTGAGGACTGAGCCCCCATGCTTTGCCGCATATCCTTCTGAGAGTCCAGAGGGTTAATCTGGCTTTGTTAATGGTTTATTCCAATTGGGGATTCCAGGTGAGTTTCTTATCTAGGGTGATTCCCAGATATTTCACCTCCTACGCAAAAGGAATGGTTTCCCCAGCCAAGGTAGGTTATCGAAGCTTGTCGAGCTTTCTTCTCTAGGTGAAGGGGACAATAACAGTTTTGGGGGGTTAATAGAACTTACCTTACTTTTACTCTCCAACTTACACTTTAGGAATTTCATATCTATCTTTGAGTATCAGAAGGAAAATAAAACAAAATATGTTTTAATAAAATATATGTTCTTTAATATGTTAAGTTTTACATTTTACTTCCTACTTCAGTTTTTATCTTACTTGAGAAGTCTTTACAAAAACATGTATGTTTTTGAATTATATTTTAATATATTAAGTTTTACATTTTTAGTTCCTACCCTAGTTTTTATATTACTTGACAAATCTTTACAATATTTAAAAACTTGAGTACATAAAAGCAAGTTAATTAAATAAGTTCTATGCTCTTTACATTCTTCTTGTACTTCGAACAATTCCGGAAGAGTTACTGTAAGTTTATTTACTTTTTTCTACGCCCATGTCAGTAAACGTTAAAAATCGCACTATCAACATTCCTTGCAAATGATATTTAACAATAACATGTACGTAATGAGATCTCATAACATACACGTGCGTTTTGATAAGAAAACTTAATTTTTTTTGGTTTAATCAAATTGTAATCAAATTTTTGTCTACGTACGACTTTATTTGGTCTATTTACATAAATTTGGTCATTTAAAAAACTAAAAAACTTTTATTGGCATCAGCGAGATACATTTTAAATTAAAAGATTGATGCTCCTAAATGTCGGCAACATATTATACAATTTTTCTAATAATATGTCGCGTTTTCTTAGCATGATTGTATCCGAACATTTTCTCAAATGTACCTACGAATATGTTTGTTAGCAGTGAAAGTGATGAAATTATAAGCACTTCAACGGAGATTTTAAAAAAAGTTCAAGCTGCCACACATAATTTGTTACCGCTAAAATCCAAAGAAATGTACGAAATTACCTATCGAAAATTAATGGATTGGCAACACAAGCATAACGTTACTTCCTTTTTGAGAATGCTTTAAGTGGGCGTAGAAAAAGTATAGTACGTTACACGAGTTGTATGTCCATTACGCACTCGTAATGGTTACTTACAACTCTTGTTACGTAATATACTATTTATTATTAATAACTAAATAATAACATTAGAGTCTTAAGTTAATCTAGTTAATTTGTTTTAATTTGATCAAAATATGTATATTAAATTAGTTTAATTATATTTTATTACAAAATAAAGTGTTACAATTAGAACGAAAATTTAAACTTTCTTTACACACTAGTGCGTAGAGAAATATACTTTACGCACTAGTGCGTGAAGAAAATGTATATAAAACCTTCATTTTTTGATAAAACTTCCGGTAGTAAAAAAAACATTGTATGCAATTCGTGTGTAAAGTCTCTTTTTTCACTCATGTGACAATATTCACATTCGTCTAAAAAGAGTTACTTTACACACTTTTTGCATAAATAACCATTAGTCTAATCAACAAGTTCAAAAGCGTGTTTTTTTGGAACATACTATTACGAAAATTATGTTCAATAGCTCATTCGATTCGGAATAATGTCTAGATCAATGTGTAAAGAAAAATTTTGCAGTGCATAAAAATTGCAAAAGTTATAAACAATTAAACACCTCAAAAACATGGTGTTTGGTTTTTCGCCTATAGTTTGTAAACTATAAATATTTTTGGATTTTTCAAAAAAGATCCTTAAAGAGGAGGAAATTTGATATAAATAAGTTCCGACTCCTGGAACTGTACTTCCATTATTTATAATTTTAATTTAACGCTCAAAGTAGTCTTCCGCGCGCCATTTTTAGGTTGCGCGCACTGCGTCGAAACCGAGTACGTTATATAAAATAATTTTTTTAAGTTAATAAAATTAAATTGAAAAATTTAAAAAAATTACGGTGTATTTTAAACACTTAGAAGAATTCATTGCCGTTGGAATTTTTCATAAAAATTAATTTTCCAACAAAGTAGGTTATTGTTAATTAACAGACTTTTTAGAATTTCTTTCATCATTACAAATTAATAAAAATATTAAATAATTACTTCGTGGAGCTCTTTTTATATACATATAAAACAAAATAGCTTAATAAAAGTTTAAAAAATGTTAATACTTTGTTTATAATAATTTTTTAAAGTTTACAAAAACAGAAAAGTCACAGTGGTGCTATAAAAAATTTATTTTAATTAATTATAATATTACTGTTTTAATGTCGAGAAAAGACAGTTATTAATTAAAAAAAAAAATTTTTTATCCATTTGTTTATAAATTTTTTATAAACAAATGGAGCATATCAATTTTTTTCAAATTGTTTTTTACAACTTTCTAGACAATTGCCAATTTGATGATTTAAAAAAAAATGTTTTTCTTAATAATAACTTTTAATTATTTATAATCGTTTTTTTAATATATTTATTGTTTAAATTATTAGTTAAGAAATGTGTTTCTTTTTACATCATAATTGACAGTCCTCTACAAAGTGACAGCAAAAAAATTTTTTTTTATTAATAATTCCATTGTTTATTAAGTTAATAATTTGTTTTTAACAAATTGTTTTGGTTTATTTTTTTCCTGAAAGAAATAAAAATTCTAAAAACGACTTGGAATAAAAAATTTTATTCCATTTTTTATTAAACATTTGTTGACTTAAAAGTTGATATAACTATTAGAGATACGACAATAAACATTCAAGTCATTTTTGTAGGCAATGAAATTATCTCTCAGATAAGCCATTTGTCAATTCCGTACCTATTGTCAATTTTTTGTTTTTTATATTTGTTTATAAAAATTGATTTTTTTTAAGTTTAATAAAAAAGGAAATAAATTTTTTTCCGTAATTTTAATGCACTAAGTCGTTTTTGGAATTTTTATTTCTTTCAGGAAAAAATAAACCAAAGGGAATTTATTTATAACAAATTGTTAACTTAATAAACAATGGAATTATAAATAAATAAAAATTTTTGATGTCACTTTGTAGAGGACTGTCAATTATGATTTAAAAAAAAAACACATTTCTTAACTAATAATTTAAACAATAGATATATTAAAAAAACGATTATAAACAATTAAAAGTTATTATTAAGAAAAAAATTTTTTTTTTAAAATCATAATTGGCAATTGTCTAGAAATTGAAATACTCCATTTGTTTATAAAAAATCTATAAACAAATGAAGGAAAAAAATTTTTTTTTGAATTAATAAATGTCTTTTCTCGACATTAAAACAGTAACATTATAATAAATTGAAAAAAAAAATTTTATAGCACCACTGTGACTTTTCTGTTTTTGTAAACTTTAAAAAATTATTATAAACAAAGTATTAACATTTTTTAAACTTTTATGAAGCTATTTTGTTTTATATGTATATAAAAAGAGCTCCACGAAGCAAAAAAAATGTACGGTAATTATTTAATATTTTTATCAATTTGTAATGATGAGAGAAATTCTAAAAATTTTGTTAATTAACAATAACCTACTTTGTTAGAAAATTAATTTTTATGAAAAATTCCAACGGGAATAAATTCTTCTATGTGTTTAGAATACACCGTAATTTTTTAAAATTTTTTAATTTTATTAACTTAAAAAAATTATTTTATGTAACGTACTTGGTTTCGACGCCGTGCGCGCAACCTAAAAATGGCGCGCGGAAGGCTACTTTGAGCGTTAAATTAAAATTATAAATAATGGAGGTACAGTCCGGGAGTCGGAACTTATTTATAGCAAATTTCCTCCTCTTTAAGGATCTTTTTTGAAAAATCCAAAAATATTTATAGTTTACAAACTATAGGCGAAAAACCAAACACCATGTTTTTGAGGTGTTTAATTTTTTATGCACTGCAAAATTTTTCTTCACACATTGGTCTAGACATTATTCCGAATCGAATGAGCTATTGAACATAATTACGTAATAGTATGTCCCAAAAACACGCTTTTGAACTTGTTGATTAGACTACATTTCGAAATTGTTGGAAAATCAATTAGAAATAACGTATTTTTATTATATACTACAGACGAAAATTCAAGTAGTTTTTAAATCGAAGTGGATCTAGCAGCCGTAAACTCAAACTTTCCGAAGGATGAATCCAAATCGAAAATCAACTTTACCAACAAGATTTCAAAACGGTTGCCGAGAAAGATTTGCTTGGTATGTGGATTTTACAACTTTCTAGATCTTTTCGATGGAATGGTGTTTGTTTACAAAAGTTTACACAAGTAGAAAGGGAATTTGAATATCTTACATTGCAGTGGAAGGAATTTGTTATTTTAAGTCATCTTGTTAATAAAGTATTGTAATAAAAACAACTGTAATGTAATCTTTATTAAGCTAAATTGTATCAGTTATAACGACAAAACAAAATTTTCCTTACCGTTCTGTAATATTCACGTTTTGCTAATTAAAATATTAAATTAATTAAATCTTACAATCTTTAGTGGTGTTTGTGATTAAATTTGTACACGTAATTAATAAAAACTTTTTCTTCTGATTTATTTCACACTTTCAATAGGTTTTTTATATTAATTTTGTAGAAAATAGATTCTTATCCACACGCTTGTGATATAGGGCATTTTCTATTCAAACAAACACTGCAATATTATTCATATTCTTATATGTTCGTAGAAAAATTATTTAACACTTTAAAAACGAAAAATATTAATACACTTTGAACCAACGTAAAGGCGATGGCACTAAAAATTCTTCCTTCACTTCCTTTCATAGGCGGTAAGAAAGCCATTATTAAATTTCCCTTTATCGTGCTTTAATATCTATCACGTAAAAGCGTCAACCTGGTACGCGAAGATACAATTTAGGCCTCTCTCTTTTGAGAAAGACGCTTTTGCTCTAGTAACACATTTTTCTCATTCCTCTTTATCAACGTGTTTATCTCTATGACCGATGAGTGAAGTTATCTCCAGAGAAATTAGACGATTTGGGGGAATTCGAAATCAATTTCCATGTGATTGGAAAGTGGAGGTATAGGAGTTGATGATTATATAGAAATATAACCCTAAATTACATCTACTGTAGTAAGTCAATAAATAGGTTAAATAAATTAATTTGATATACAGTTATTATTAAAAAATAGATATTTAAGTTATACAGGGTGTTGCTGATAGTACTTTAAGAACGGTAGTAGAAAAACAGTTTTATATCTTTGATTTTTTTTATGACCACAACAAAATAAGTTTTTCATTGATATTTTTATTTAACGACTCTCCCCTCAAATCCGATATCTCAATCTCATTTTCCCTTTCGAAATTCAATTTTTCCCGACGAAAATCCCACCACAAGCAGCATCATGGACGATTGAAAATTGGAAATTGGGCAGAAAATAAAATTTAATTTCGGGGAAAGTCTTAGAGTTATTTAATTCAGTTACAGGAATTCCGGAAAATTTAGAAAAGAGGAAAATGCTACCACTCTATTGGCCAATGGAAAGTAAAGGAAAATAATTGAAATTTTATTAAAGGAAGTCGATACGGGTCTTGGTTTTATTTCGTTTGTTTTTGTTAAGGTTATTTTCGTTTGTTGTCAGAAAGTACCTAATTTTATGAAATAATTATGCATTTTTGTAATTAATTTTAAATCTTAATCTTAAATGTGCCATTAGAAGATCTAGATACCGCATCGTGAAAAAATTTCGACCCCCCATTTCAAGACAGAATCGGCGCAAGTTTAGTAATAACCTTAAAATCGGCGTTCGACGTTTATAATCGATTTTATTATCAGTTGTGTTATTTATTTTGTTCTTCTAGTATATGTTTTATTTAGAATATTATTCTAGTATAGCACAATATAATTAACAAACCAAAACAGAACTAACTTAAATATTTTCGAAAAGATCTATGAAAAACATCTCATTTAGGGTTAAATGTGTTCATAAAGACCATGTTACATACCAACATTAAAGTGGCCAAGATTAAATAATATCTACTTAACTAAATTAAAGTAAAAACAAACTTCTTAAAGTGGTCTAGCAATAGCCACGTCATTTAAATTATTTGCCATATCTCTTGACGGATAACGAATTCCTGACTGATACCTTTCGTATGACAAAACCCATATTACAGAGCAGACATGTCCACACATTCCTAAAACTCTTATACCTGATTTGCAAAGACATGCCCAGCCAGTTATTGCGTTTACTTCAATTAGTTGGCTGTTATATTCAATAAAGCATTTTCTTTCGGTAGCAGCTTGAAACGTTGAAGGTGCCGAGGCTCTTATCAGATGAGTATTATCATTTTTGGCATTAGGTTGACGATAGTCTCATCAAATAGTTGCCGTTGTTTATATGTGATGACGTATAACCTGTGATATAACTATACGATAATTGAATCTGGTATGTACTGAGTGTTAAATCCTGAATTTCATCTTCCGATAAAATTGAAAAGTCTTGAAGGTCAATAAATCCGTCTATCAGCCAATCAATTCTACCTTGAATTAGGCGTTCACCTCTAATTCTGTCTAATAAATTATTAGTTCCAAAACCTTGTCACTTGAGCCCAAGTCGGGAAGGTTCCCATCCTGTTAAACTGGATCGAAACCCGCCAGACCCCACCTACCCCTCTGACATCTTCGCTACAGGGGGGCTCAAATTTCAATCCTTTGATTAGTATGCCATTCCTTCTTAAAGGGCTGTGTAGGATGACATATTATCATCATTTAGACAGGGTTTGCTGAGGGCATTTCCCTGTTCCGTCGTACATTTGTTTGTCTTGTAGGTCCTCATTCTGTGAGAGTCGCCACCTGTGAAAGCTCCTCCAGTCTCCGCCTACTTGGCGACTAAGAAGACCTTCTCAACTAGCTTGATAGTCTTCAGTTGCTCAGTCCTTGTCTGATTCGCGTGTTACGTTCTGTAAGAGAATTCTGAAAAAGAATGCTGAAAGAGAATGCTGAAAGAGAATGCTGAAAGAGA
This sequence comes from Psylliodes chrysocephalus, assembly GCA_927349885.1. Taxonomy (NCBI): domain Eukaryota; kingdom Metazoa; phylum Arthropoda; class Insecta; order Coleoptera; family Chrysomelidae; genus Psylliodes; species Psylliodes chrysocephalus. The sequence continues at coordinate 324,144 of OV651821.1, read as the reverse complement.
ATGCTGAAAGAGAATGCTGAAAGAAAATGCTGAAAGATAATGCTGAAAGAAAATCTTATAATCTATGAGCGACTTAAATTTTTGCACCTACGAAGGTTTGGTCACTCGCCGCCATAGTCCAGCACTTTGCGTCAACTGGCGTATCTTCTGTAATCCGCTTTCTCGTACTCTGCTAATTCTCTCAGTTCCATATTTGGGTGAGTACTTAATTTTTCGAAGGTGTCAGTGGCCTTCTTGTGGATGAGGTCTAGGATCCTTTTGGATTCTAAATCCCTCATGATTATGTCGATTCTGGTGTACCTATAGGCATTTGAGACCCATCTCAGATTGATGTTCTGCTGACTCTGAATCTTCTTCCTGTTTGTTTTACAGGTGTTAATTTTATTCTATTATAATATGTTTCTATATATCATAATTTATTATATTATATAAATGAGTATATCATATTATTTTAGTTAATTTTTATTGAATAAGCATTTTTTAAACCGTAAAAATTGTCTTCGAGACGTACATAAGGATGGGTATTATGACTGCCTAGATGATCCTCATTTTCGTCAAGAGTAGAAGTTTGCTCCTACGTCCTATTAAGCAATTAAGTCTTGCTCTGGCTTATTTTGTTTTATTTACTACCATGTCCTCATGCTTGGTAAAGGTGAGTCCTTGGTCCAAAATAACTTCTAGATATTTGGCTTGATTGGTCCATGGGATGTCCAATTCATTCATCGTGATTTCTTTTACTGGTGAGTGATGTCTCTTCTTAAACAGAACAGCCTGTATCTTCTTCGCGTTGATCTTGATGTTCCATCTTATAAACCATTCTTCTATGTCTTCCGTTGCATCCTGTAGTATGTTGGGTTTTCGGGATATCTGCTGTGTAAATAGTATACAGCAGTGGTGACAGTATCACTCCGCTTATGGAATTCCAGGTTTTGATAGGACATTTTCCATCTTGATCCGGAACTGCCTTCCGCAGATGTACGACCTGAACAGTCTTGTCATTCCTGCTGTGTACCCTTGTTCTTTCGTCTTGAAAATCAGCCTCTGTCGATTGCCTTGGCGACATCCATGATGCCTTCGACGAGTCTTAGAACTTGCATTTCGGTCGAGTGTTTCTCTGCGAATCCGAATTGCTCGTCGGGTATGACGGTTAGATCCCTGGTTTGTCCTCTTAGCCTTCTAAGGATAATTCTTTCTGCAATCTTTCTCATAGCTGGAAGCAAGCTAATGGGCCTGTAATTTTGCGAGAATTTGGGGTCCTTGTTGGGTTTCCGTATCATAATCTTGTTTTCACAGTCTAGGAAAGTACTGAGTTCTTAAAATCCCGGTAATGATAGCTGTGAGGTAGACTGTGGCTTTTAGCGAGAGGTGCTTAATCGCTCGGATGGAGATGGTGTCCCTGCCGGGGGCTTTTCTTGACAGATATGTGCTTGATGATGCCTCTCACCTCGTCCAAAGATGAGGGCTCAAGGTATCCTATTTCGCGTTCGTTCTCGAAGTCCCCTTCCACTTCTTCTGTGAAGTCAAGATCTTCATCTTCAAATCCGTCCTCGTTAACAGCCATAGCGTTAAATATCGACGAATCATTGTTTCTAGCATCTAAAGCGTGCGGGGCGATAACATCAATACATCAATAATATATCCTTCTGGTGCTGTCACAACCGAGAATTTAAATAAATTCGAGCGTTTTGGCAAAGAATAAGTCATTCGCTAAGAAAGATTATCAACAGGTTTTTCGTGGTACAAGTATGTGGCATCAACAAGAGCTACCAATGAATCAGGATTAACGTGACACAAAGATTTGAGGTCGTGTTACTGTGATAAGTAGCGTATTCTTGACGAGTTATATGTTGGTAACTAAGATGAAGAGGAACTGTAAGTTTGTTAATAAGATATTGTTGCTTCGGTTTCATACCAAACATCATTTCTCAGTTTTATAAGAAAAGTAGCTACGCAATTTTTTTTAAAACTTGTCTTCTAAGTGTCAAGTTATTGCAGTTACCTACAGCCGTTGCAAACTGCGCTTTACTTAATCCGGTTAAGCACTTACAATCGTCGTCAACCATAGTTTCATTGTCGAAATCGAATATCTTGCTTTTTTCTTCAAGAGCTACTACGCGATCAGTGAGTAGATTGATTGAACATTAATTGTCACCATGAGTAAGCTGCCTATGAGCAATCTCAATAGAGTAACAGATTCTTCAGAAAAGTAACCATTCTCAAAATGTTCCAGGCATGATCGGTTCCCCAAGTTGCAAAATATCCGGTTTTGAATCCATAACTTGAGAACAGCTTCCCTTGAAATACGCCGCCGTCTAATAACACCGCACACGCAACAAGATCTTTGATTATTTGGCAGTTTGAGCGGTACATTTCTAATGTTTTCGCCATTTCCTTCACCATTTTCAATGTCTACTTCGTCGTTGTACACATTTTCAATGACGGGAATAGGATCTTGTTGAATATTAGGTTGTCTTATTTCATTGCCTTGAGAATAAAAACACTTCTACTTATGATTACCACAGCACACTGTAGGGTGATGGGTGACATTAAACATCTTTTTTTATTACAGGCTACTGCAGAGGCAGAATAACACTATTCATCTATTAGGTAAGTTATTATAATTAATTTTTGTCAGCCACCGTTTAGACCAGATTTACATGCTACTGACTTCATTTTAAAGATTATCTGCTGTTTCTTCTTTAGTTGATACCATGATTAAGACAGCAAATGTGGCTAATTTCATATTTTCTATCTCTAAAAGATCATAGATGTATAATAATTATAATACTAGCCCAATAACACTTTCCTGAGGGGCACCATGGTATATTATCTTAACTTGATCTGAATCCATTGCAGATTTATTATTTTGTTTTTAGTTATTTAAGTATTTTTATTAAAAGATTCATCAGTTTTTTTCAAATTCCCGTATACACATAAGAAAAAAAAAAAATAAAAACAGTAGTTACTAGAGAGTTTTATTTGAGAAATAAATTATATAGGTCAATTTAAGTAAATTGCATAAAATAAAGAAAGTGTTTGAATATTTTTAGTCCGATCCTGGAAGTAACCTTTTAAAAAATGTATCAAAAGGTCTAGCCAAATCAGGTTTCACAGGGATTCGCTTTGATAGAAAATGTATTGAAAGGTGATTTGAAAGAAATGTTGTTATTCTAATTTGCTCCACATTGATTGAGCTTTTTTTAATAAGGACTTCATTAAAAATGATTTGAAAGTTTTTGTAAACATGGTTTATGATAAAAAGTTGTTTTTAATGGTATTAAGATTGGTTTTAGGTGCATTAAAATGTAAAAAAGTGTTTGAAAATTGGAATTTGAGCCATTAGTTCATGTTTATGATTTCTCGGAATATACAGGACCAATAAAAAATTAATTTTTTATCACAGTTTGATAGAGTCACATCTAGATATGTTGGAAATATGTATTTTGAAACTGTTTTTAAAAAAACAAATTTTATTAATTAAAATATACACGTCTTTTCTTGACGAAAGCTAGACAAAATATCCTTAAATTAAATGGAAATTAACACAAAAAATTAGAAGTACAACCTAAGCATTGAAATGGATGTGATAAGAATAACTATATTATATTTACATGTCAGCTATATGTGCCCACGTAACTTTGGAGATGTTTTTTAAAGGTATATTAAATTTTTATGTAAGATATCTTAGTAATCGACTCTTTATTGAAACAAAAATATATGAAAAAGTAAATAATGTACACTTCATACACAATTTTGAATTGTGTCAGTTGATTTTTTATGTTTATTTATAAAATTTAACTGTAATATTCTATTTTATGTTGATATTATTATTTTGCAACTAAAGAGTAGAGACATAATCAAATTCTGAATGAAATAATGATTAAAAACTAGTAAAGGAATTTTTAATTTTTATTTTAAATGATACAATAGTCAGCAGTGGCGGCTTGTCACCAAAATTTTGGGGGTTGACTGTGACATAATATAGATGTCAGTACAAATATATGAAAAAAACTTTTGGTGTTGTAGAAAGTTTAAAATATTCCTTTCTAAAACACTGACACTTTTTTACCTACATCTGTACCGAGATCTCTATTCTGCTACTGTGAACCCCCAAAATTTTGGTCACGAGCCACCCCCGATAGTCAGATTCTAATTAACCATTAAAATGAAATCTAGTAACTTTTTTAGTAACTCTTCCATGTGCAAATCCGACTTTTCAATACGTTGCTCCTATTTTAAAAATGTAGTTTACTTTTAAATGGCTTTTAAACATTTTTCCTAGTTCACGAAGCAGATATCCGAATCCATTCAATAATCCGCAATAAATTATTATCTGCTGTCAAAGTATAAAGCCACTGAAATACTACAAACTATACAATTTATACGTTTCGCAACGTTTTCCATCTCTTTCTATTTATAAAGCTTCTAAGCCACCTGCGGGAACCGAAGGTGATGATGAAAACTAAAGAAAATAAAAAGAAACATTGCTTGCTCGAAGTTCAATCTGTGAAATAACGTTTTTTTTGGTAAAAATAGAGTGTTAAATCTATGAAGGTACAATGCCGGATGGGTTTTGGAATTTTCTGTAACAACTGGGAATTCTCATAGGAAAAATATATGTATTGATGAAAATAATCGAAAATATATCAAATCAGAAACATAGATAGAGAAGGTGTTTGCACCAATTTCGAATCTAAATTGGTTTTTGCTTTACAACTTTCTTATTATTAGGATTTAAATTGATTATTTAGTATTACGTCTGCCTCATATAAAAAGGGCATAAGTCCACAAATTACGAAAATTGAGTTTAGACTATTAGACTAAGTTTTCTATCCAATAAACTGCTCAGTTCACGCAAAAGTTATTAAATGTCGCTAAAAAAACGAAGTAATATTTCTGCGCAAGTCCCACACCGTTGACAGCTACAGTTAACGTTCATTTCTGTTTGCCGATTAATTATCAAATTTTTTTATTGATTTATAAAGAAATATATTGAGAAAACTGTTGTGGTGTTCTTAATGTAAGTATTATTAGAAGTTCTTTATTTGTTGTTTTAATTTGTTAACTTCAAAACACATTTTCTTTCAATGTAGATTTCTTGTATATCTATTACTAACTTCACAGCAGCTTGAGCCAATCCTGCCACAGCCCTGTTTAACCCCCATCTGGTTCTCTCGACGAAACTTTATAATTGTTCCAGAAACACTGCATTTGGGAGTTTTAGTAAAATTTCCAATTCTTGACAAAGTTGATAATCGTTCGCCGTCTGAGCGATACTGGAATTTCGCGAACTTGGAGACTTGCCAGAGCTAGTTCTTGTAATTACAGGGAAAAAAGCTGCGAGAAATTGTTGAATTCGGCTTTAGTATCATCAATTATATGATAAGAGTGCTTCAGGTGAGCAATCAGCGTTGCTCGCCCAAGTTGGATAAGTAATTTTTAACGTTAGTAGTTCTTAGAATTAAAAAAGTGTTCTACAATGTTTAATAGTTTCTATTTGTGTAGATTTGATTGAGTTTTAAGAAAGTTTAAAGTTATTTCATACTGTAGAAAATGAAGATACTAATGGTTGATATCTAGGCCTTTTGTATAGTCTTCTACGCAGATATAGTTATATTTTATTAATGTCATAATTATTATTGATTGTTAATGTTATAATTTTGAATAAAGTCGTTTTGAATTCTATCAAATCTCCATTTATATTTTTATTAGAAGAGTTTATACCGGGTAGGTATTATCCCATTCTGAACACATACATTAGTTCGCATGTAACTTCAGTTACTGACATAACATTGATAAAAATGTTTAATTATCATATTTCTCGATTATAAAAAACGACAGCAAGCACCTTTTACCTCACAATACCTAGAAAAATATCCTAGAAACTCAGTTGTTATAATATGGCTGCGAATTTTATGCCAGGGTCTTTAAATGCGTCGCATCATTGTAGATCATTCGTCTATACACTAACTTATAACATTATTTAATGATTGCTTCAATTTTCTAGACTACTAATTTTACAGGTAGTCGGCAAACAATGGATAAAAATAGTCTAATTTTAAAGAGAGATCGTTAATGAATATTAAAAATAATAAAGGTCCTAGATTTGATCCTTGTGGAACACATAAAATAGATAGATATGGATGAAACCTAAAACCATCGTATTCATCAACCTCAGAACGTACAATAAGTCATTTTAAGAAACTGAATTAATGGAAATGGAGATCCTAACTTTGAAAATAGTAAGAAATGGTCACTTTAAACAAAATCTTTATAAACATCCCTGAAAATTGCATATATCTATCAAATGCAAGATAAAGAGGGTTGAATTGTGTAAACATACTGCAAAAACTGCATTTGTAGTACCACTAGCCTTTTCATTTCTGTAAAAATTAATAATTTTCTAGCTGTCTCTAGGCACATTATTAAAATATATGCCAGCATCTTTATAAAAAATGATTTGCTTATAATTTTCTTTCAATTTAATATATACTTTAAAATATCTTGTAACATCAGCACGAGAAATATTGTTTCAATTTTTAATTTTGTTTTTTATTTACATCTTCTAGATATTCCTTCGATTTTGATTTTTATTATTTACTAATTTGTATTCCAAGCCTTTCATGCATACTAATTACGAAAATTATAATAATGAATTTATTCTACAAAATATAACTGTCGAATATCCCTAGAAACTAATATCGTCCTGGACCAAAACCAACATAAATAAAGAAATCGTGTTCCTAAATCCTTCTTCCAGGATACGGATAATAAAATAGCGTTTTGTTCAAATATAAAAAACCGTTTCAAAAAATATATGCAAACCAAGGTGTTTAGGGATTTAAAGCTTCCACAAAGTAAAAAGGAAACGAAAAAAAGAGATAAAGCATCCTGATATGATTTACTTCAAATCTGTAATATAAAATGTACCTTCGATGTTAAGATGTTCTCATGTAAATATTTATTTATAGTGCGGTAAATTTAATAAAAAAATTTTTTTTGAAAAGTGACAAAATATTTACGCCTTTTTACCTTTTGATCAAATTATGTTATATTTTCCATTTTTCTTGTTATCACAGTGGATACTTATTCTTTATTTCCACCTTGAAATATTTATTTTAGGTTAAAATTATCATTAAATTCCTTGAGGTTGCTTTTTTTTTAAAAAATTCCCCAAGTAATAAGCGGAAGTTCCAATAGACCCAGATAAATTAAATTTTATTCCCGTCCAGGAAGTTTTGTGGCAAAGTTGGAAAGTTGACATCAATTTCCGTTACTGCCAACTCTCTAGAACTTTGGTGTCAAATAAATTCCCAAAATGCATCTCCGAGCATACATCTCTGGAGAACTATTTTTCAGTTTAACGCGTTAGATGCAGCTAAATGATGTGCTTGTGTTGCATATCCAGTTAAAGATGTTTACTGCATTAAATTTATAACAACTCATTTGGAAAAAACTCAAGTTTGTGTATGATGTTGAATGATTAGTGTCAAAAATAATGAGCAGTACTTTCGTTCAGACAAATCACCTGTCAGTGTTATAAAATAAATTTTCGAGTGTCACTCCTAAAGAAATGTATAATTCTTAGATTCTGATTTAGGTTTTGCAACTGTGAATACCAATTCATTAAACAAAGACCAACATTGAACCAAAAGTTCAAATATTCAATAAGAAATCTTATTTTACAGAGAAGTGTTTTTTTTTATTTTCCATCACTTAAGTTTAACACCTCATACTATACAGAAAAAGGTCTACACTAACCTGGCTAGTGATTTGAAAAGTTTGCTCATTTAATGTACTTTTAAAAACTACCCATTGTTCTAATAAAACGTTTATTGTTATTGACTTACAGTGAAGGATATTCCTAATTTACTTTATGAGAACATTAATAACATTAATTAAATCATGTTAAAAAAAAAGTTTTATTTCTCTTACCAAAAATTAAACAAAAATTATCAGCCTAGATTAGGAGGCCATGAAACAAGTGTTATCGCCATAGCAACAAGCAAAAAACATTTTTGTTGTTATTTTGTTACTGTACTGTCAATAACTTTTGCTTGTAATTATCTAGACTTGTGTGTTACCTTTTGATTTGGATTTGGTTGTATTGGAGATCAAATGAAGTGACCTGACTTTCTTGTGAACTTTGTGTTGATTGAACTATTTGTGTGGGTGATTGAACTGTTTAATATGCCACTGCCGCATACCACCGAGGAGTATGCAGAATGCAGAGGAAATGGTCTAGCGGAAGCTAACCTTTATCGGGAAAGATATCCAAATTTGACACGATATCCTGATTATCGTGGGTTTATCAATGTTCATCGCGCATATTCGGAGGGCAAGATTCCTCACGCTCCCTTTCGAGAGGGAAGAACCCGCATTGATTACGATGATCAAGTTTTAGAAGAAATTGAAAACGATCCGACTACTTCGGCGCGAACAATAGAAAAACGAACAGGGATACCCAAATCGACAGTAAACGAGATCACTAGGAGATATCAATATCACCCATATCACGTGCAACGTGTACAAGCCCTGCTGCCTCGGGACTACGGACAACGCGTATGGCTTTATCGCAGAATGTTGCAAAAAAATAGAGAGGACCCGAACTTTATAAACAATGACGGATGAGAGTACATTTAAAAAGGATGGCTTTATGAACATGCACAATTTGCATTCTTATGCGTTGGAAAATCCCCTCTCCATTCGAGAAGAAAGGTCCCAGTACCGTTTCGAATAACCAGAAAATCTAAACCGACAAGCTTTCTTACATTTTTGTCAAACTTACCTACCGCTTCTTTTGGAAGATGTTCCTTTGGCCGCACGCCGAAGAATGTGGTTTCAATATGATGGCTGCCCGGCAATCAGATACGATGGGGAGCTCCGGTAATACATGATAAAGTCGTAAGACAGTACCTACCTGGACAAACACCTATCGCGATATAATCATATAGTGAATGGATGGACGAGATTCCCCGCTTAGCCCAGCACTTTCTTGCGAAAGCACTTAGCCCTTAAGTTAACTCGCCACCTATTGAACCGCAATAGGCGTGACCAGGGTACCAATCAAAGTCCCATCTCGTTACACCCCCTAGTGTTAGGCAACGCCGGAGGGTGGCGCAACTGGGTCGCGATGTTGGAATTTGAGCAAGTGAATGTAAATGACGGAGAAAATGGTAATCCAACTGGGTAGGTGAAACGACATGCCGTACGCGGTGTCCGGACATCAGACCGTCATGCTGTTCCAGCGAACCCAGTTGTTGTACGAACCGCAAAGAGCAATGGAGGGAATCCTTCTGAGAACATTAGAACTCACTGTAATTCTCTTCAGTCCTGACACGCTTTCTAGGCTCCAAACCCCGCGCCAAGAGACTGTGACCGAGCAAAAAGTCATATCGGCCTGATTCATGCGTCGCCTTTCGAGATTGCGGGTCTGCGCGAATTCCTCGTCGCGATATTTAGCGTCGATAACCGCGTAGCGGTTTCCCTTCCGCGCACATATGTCTGGCTTCCTAGTTCCCACGGGTGTTCTGAAGTGCTTCTCATGTGTGACGTTCCATCACTTCCTAACCAAGTCATCTCCGACAGCCTTTACAACGCCATCTACGTTTCCAGACACGTTGCGCGACACATCACAGCAGGTTGTTGACCTCTCCTACCGCGGGAACAACGTATACCACCCGCTAAGGTGTTACTCTGGACCCAACACTGGTGCATAAAGTCTCGACCGCTAAAGTTGCGGTCTAGTCGGCGGATCCATCCTGAATTATAACGGCATTTGCCGAAATCCTTCAGGCCAGATCCGTCGACCGCATTATGCCAAAGTCTGGTCCAGTGCGATTGAAGGCTGCCGGCTTTTTCCGGGTTAAGGATGCCGCCCAGTCGGGCACGACACCATTTGATCTCGCAATTAAGCGGAGTCGCGCTCGCGCAGGCAACAACCAGAGGCACCGACGAGTCCCTGAGAGCAAGGGCCCGCCTAAGCCTGAGGTGAGGGATGAAGTCTGAAAGACGTGGGATGCCTGGTCCACCAGATTTCATAGGGCGTAGAAGTACCCAAGTGGCGTGTCTTTAGGCAAACGCCTCACTGTGTTTCGAACTGTGACGTCCAGCGCCTTCAGATCTCCGGCCGTCACCCGCCCGAGGACCCATCCGAAGATGTGCCGCGGAATGATGTACGTCCGGAGGATATGGAGGCGCTGTTGTGTCATGAGTGGGACTCGCGTCACACGCTCTAGTTCTACGCCCAGCGAAACTTTGGTTCCGTCTACCCGGCTGCCGATGTACTGGACCCCGAGGTACTTCCAGAGGTCTAGAATCCCGATCTGGTTGAGGAAAGTCGCCCCTAGTTTAAAGGAACATCTTTCCACAACCTTGACCTTCTTCTGTCGTCCGAAAGCAACAAGGGAGAGCACTCGACTGTTAGTGTTGTTCAGCTGAAGTCCGTACCTGGCTAACTCGGCCGTTATCTTGTCGAGGTTTGTTGCACATTGTATGCACATCAAACCTACCCCCACAGATGGATCGGCCGACTTAGTCCAATTTTATGGCCCCTTAAGTCTCCGGACCTAAACCCCCTAGATTTTTCTACTGGGGTTGTATGTAAGACCAATAAGTAATATTGATGAATTACGTCAGCGAATAACTGACACAACCCAAGAGATAAACTTGGCAAGAAATGCAAGATGGATAAAGAGGGCCTTTTAAAAAGATGCTGCGCCTGCATTCGCTTTGGTGGTGGTCGCTTTGAACATATTGTTTGATTTTTTATTTTTCTTAAGGTAAATACATTTTTTATTAACATGATTTTATTTTTTTTAATTTTTAGAATGTTTTCATGAGGTAAATTAGGTATATTCTTCACTGTAAGTTAATAACAGTAAACTGTTTATTAGAACAATAGGTAGTTTTTAAAAGTACATTAAATGAGCAAACTTTTCAAATCATTAGCCAGGTTAGGACATATTATGTTTTTTTGAAAGCTTATGAGTTGGTCCATCACCCCTTTCAGTATTATCGTTGACTTTGCGGACACCCTGTATTTGAGTCGCTAAAATTACAATGTTATTGAAATTCAAGATTAATGAAAGTTCAAAAACCGAACCTTGTGGAACTCCAGGTATTTATTTTAATTTCATCGATTTATTTAAGCATTAAACGCTGAACGTAAATGTAGATAATTTGATAGATATGCATGTAAGGAGCCATGAAATCCTATTGCTGAAAGTGTACTTAGCTGAAGTTTGTGGCAAATTCTATCGAATGCTTTGAAGAAGTTAGTGTAAATAACTTCCAACTGACTTCTCCTATCCAAAACTTCAGAAATACATCGAGTTATATAGATTAAATTCATGTTGGGTCTGACTATTGATTTGACGAAGCTGAAATGAGAGTAAAGTATGCACTAGTATTTCACACACTTTGGAATACTTATTCAGAAGTGTAACAGAACCATAGTTGGATATATCATTTTTAATACCTGGGTTCGAATCACAACGACGACAGGCTTTTTCTCAAATCTTTAGGTATTTGTTTTCACCTTTGGGGTTTGGAGATGGTCTTAATAATTCGTAAAGAGATTTTTAAGATTTGTTTCCGAATTTTCAAATTCTTTTTAGAAAAACAATTTGCCCAAAATCGATTTGTACTAAATAAATATTACAAAACCTATCAGGTAAATTAGGTATATATGTGGTTATTACTTAAATACTTACTTAAATATTTGATAGAATATTAGATTCATATTCAACATAAAAAAATATTTATTGAGACAACAACTAGTTTCGATCTCTGATCATCATCAGACATAATATTTAAATTCAATAAACAAAAATTATTTTAAAGGTTGAAGGTTATAGGTTGCAGTATTTCACGTGCATCCCCTGTAGATTTTCCATAGATTCCTGGCGCGTTTCGTAGAAAAGTCATCAATAAAAAAGACAAAGACATCTTTACGACGGTTTTCTTATCGTGCGTTCACAATATATGATAGCAGTGCTGACCTTGTCGCTAAAACGGTGCCGTAAAGGACGTGATTTCCTTTTCAATTTTCCCAATATGGGATAAATAAGGAAATTGTGTACATAAGATGAAAAAAAAAACTATTCTTTGAAGTTTTTTTTATAAGAATTGTTTGAAAGGGATAGTAAAATGTTGGAAATTTGCGCAAATTTTGTTACAGTGTTGTTGATCTTAAACTGTAATTACTAGAATATATCAAAAAATTGTATAAATTCCTGCAAATCATTAGAAATTGCAAAAAACTTAATAAAAAAGGCTAAAAAATTGCCTAAAATTGGAGGAAATCTATAAATTTAACTTTCTTTTGAAAATTTGACACATTTCACTATTAATTAATATTTTTTAGGGTTTATATGTTGTGATATGTAATTGTTATTATTAGATTCAGCATTATCATGTTGTCGTCTATCAAAATCTGCTTGATACCAACCCTTTGGTTCAATATTTTTTCTAAATATATAACATAATAATAGAGCCTTTACAAATAACAATATTTTCTAAAACTATTCACTTATAATATCACAATAATGTCGCCTTAAACTAAAAGGGCAGTTAAATGGGTATTTTCCTTTTTTTCTAGTGCCTTATTGGAACCTTTCCTTCATTTAAGCCATTCTATTTATTTTAAGAAATTATATTCATGTGTAAAACATTTTTTTCTCTCTGAACCGACTGTCCTTGCTTCTGTCTGTTAAAAAATATGAGCTGACATCAAATAAAAATAGGGATAGTATTAAAATTAATGTTTAAAAGAAATATAGGAATGAATATTAAAAATTAAACCTGCTTATGCTCAGCACTTTAATGTTCATGAACCTAAGGAAGTCGGAGAGAAATTTAAAACAGGCAAGGTCTAGATGGTATTTTTATGGAGTGCCATAGTATTATGGATCTACATTTGGCTATTGCATGAAAAAGAAATTTGAATACCTTATTGAAAGAAGAATTGAGGTAGAACTAGATGAGAAGGGTGGTAGAGAAGAAGGACAATTTGGATTTAGAAGCGGTAGATCAACATTGGATGCTGTAGAAACAGTAATGAATCTGGTGAAAGGAAAGAATGATACTTAGAGTAAATATGTTCTTATAGAACGTATTTAACATGGCATATTGACTTTAAATAAATTAAAAAATTTGGAAAAAGTGGTCATTGTTCTATCATCCAAATGAGACAAGATGTAGCGAATATCAAATGGGGCCGATAAACCAGCCTTCTTTAGTTCCAAATACAGATTAAAAAAGGGAGATTTATTAATGGGGCACTCTAAGATGATGTGATTAACGATCCAACTTTTCCACACTCGCAAAATGGGTCATCTTTAATTTCAATTCAAAATAGGTGATATGGGATTAGACAATGGCCAGTTCTCATCCGTATAATTGTGGAAAGGTACCTTCTTTCATTGCCTTGTTTACTATTAAACCACGAAGTTTTGGGTATTTTAGGGACCACTTGGAAGTAAAAAGATGTTTTCTTTTCTTTTAGTGAATTCCATTGTTTAAGCCAGTTGTTCCAAATTTCTTGTTTGATGAAGGGTAAAAATTTAGACTTATTAAGTTTAATATTTACAGGATTTTGAAGGATTCTTTTTATATTTGCTAATTGGTCGGCTTTATGGTTGCCAATAATGCTGGAATGCCCTGGAATCCATGCCAAAGTAATGTGGATGTTATTCATATTAGCAAGTAAGATACCTTGTTTCCTTATAAAGGAGCAATGATCAGTTTCTGTAGAGAATTTCATATTTCCAATTTTTTGTAAACTAGATTTGGAGTCCGAGAAGATATTTTTTTCCAAAATGAATTGCAAGGCATGGTTAATTGTAATAATTTCTACAGTACATATTTGTGTAAGTTGAGGTATTTTGCTTGAAAACACGTAATTGAGGTCTGGAGAAAATACTCCGAAGCCTGAATCATTAGAAGGTCCCACAGATCCATCGGTGAAGAATTTTGTATAACCAGATAGCTTGTTTATTGTCAGTAAAAATGGATGAGCCAGAAATGTCATTTCTAATTGATTTAAAAATTAAAACTGAAATTGGAGTGAGTTAGATGGCCAATTCAAATTCGTGGCATGGCGGCAATTCATTAGAATACATATTTGGTTTATTAAACTTATTAATATTGAAGTGTCAGTTACCTTTTTGTGTAAACATTTCTTTCTTTATTTAGTGTTGCCAAATGTTTTAACGAATTGATAACAGAGTTATTTTTCAATGCAAGATTTTTTAAAAGAAATTTATAACAAAGCTTCTTAAGTTTAAGGGGATATCCCCGCTCTTTGCTTGCAAAGCATAAATTATGGTTGATTTCATACAACCAGTAATGACACGTAAGCTCTGATATTGTAGCTTGTCCAACTTCTTCTAAAGGTATTTCGGACATGGAGAAAGAACCTGGCATCCTTATTCTATATGACTTAAGATGATAGCGTTGTGAACGTACCACAAAGAGCTCGCATGACATTTAAACCTCTCTTAATTTTTTGCTCAATGTAATTTGTATGTGCATTCCATTTTAATTTGTACGGATTTAAATGCCTAAATATTTAAATGAATCTGACCAGTGAATGATTGTATCATTAAATTTAATTTGTGAGAGGATTAATTTAATACGACCTTCTGAAACAAGAATAGTCGATGATTTAGTTACAGGCAATTTGAAATTGTGCTCATCCAACCAATCTTTAAAAGCAATCAAGAAAGAAGTTATTTCTATTATAATATTGAAGACATTCTCCCTACTAACCAAAATTACAATGTCATCCGCGTATTGGATTAATGTAAAGGTGTTTGGTATAATATTGAATAAATATAACATATATAAATTGAACAAAATGGGGCTAAGGGGAGATCCGCGAGGAAGTCCTTGATTGGAGGTTCGTGGTCCATGACTTTGACCACAGTTATCTGAAATTAAAATGGATCTATTATTTAATAATGCATAGATAAGGTTGCATAGCTCTATTGAAATACCAATATTGGCTAATTTAGAGTATACAGAAGATATATATTTACACTATCATAGGCTGCCAAAATATCAAGGAACAGACCAACAGTGTAATTATTTGATGCGAAGCCTATTTGGACTTGAGTGATTAAGTCAGATATTGATTCTGTGCCGTCCAAATCCTAGTTGTAAAGGATGTAAGATTTTCTTGTTTTCCAAATACCATTCTACTGTATTTTTGATAAGTGATTCTAGTTTTCCAATGCAGGATGTTAAAGCTATAGGTCTATAAGTATTTGGACATGATTTATCTTTCCTAGGTTTTACAAATGGCAATATAAAAGATTGTTTCCATTGTTATTTTTCCTTCTTGTTTTCAAAAGTTTTCTAGACATTGCAACAAGTTTTCTGGCTATATAAACTTCATTATTATAAATTTTATAGATAATCCGCCCGTGATCAGCTGTGAAGCGACAGACCATCATTTGGAAAAGCAGCGTTGCCAGTTTTAATCTCAGTTAGTTATGAGTTCATTAGCTAACGAGAGATTTTAACAATCATTCTTGCAACCGGCTGTTAGTCTAGTTCATGTTCTCCAATGAAATAAAATGTTATAAATGTCGAAAAATAGTAAACATAATATTTCTTTCTTAATAATTAAATAATAAACTCGATTTCATTTACAAAAAAAATTTGATTGACATCGAACATTTCAACTCGTTACCTCAGCTCAACTAAAATCCCCACAGGGAAGCAGGAAAAAAATTTCCAAAGATTTACTCGACGTATCTGTTTTAAATTCCCGTCACTGGTAACAATGTTTACTTTCTCTCTATCCTCCGGGAGAAAGGATTTCATCCGGAAAATGTATTCCTGTCGTGGTGGGTAGTGTGATTTTCTTTCCATCACCATCTGTGTAGCGAAGTATGTTCTACGAACGGAAAAAACATGGAGCGAAAAAAAGGAGCGTATCGATGTACGAGGTTTTTCTGCAATCTGTTGCAGGATAGTTATAAGTGAATAGGGTATGTAGAAAAAAAGGATAGACTAGACGGTTGGATTATTTCGATATCTTTTATTTTTTTGTTAAAATGATGAATAAAACATTAGGATCCTGCTGAGATATTGTTCATGATTATGAGATGGAATTAAAAATATGTATATTATACAATTATTTAAGAAAAAAGAAGAAATCTGTTTAGGATTGAAAACCAAAAAATTCAGTTTTGAAAATGTAAAAATATAGTTTTTAATTTATAATTTTGTAGTTGTTACTCTTTAAAATATACTAAATTATTTTCTAAAAAAGAAGATAGTTTTTTGGTGTTTCTCCAATTGTATCGGGGGGTTCGTAGAATAAGAAGGTTACCCAATCAAACAAAAAATAAACGTTGAAGTTTATTTATAATATTGTAGAACCGTAAACTATGTGTGACCTATATTAACCGTGTCACAGTTCATCGGCCACTGCCCAACTGCATCTCCACGTTACCTCAGGTGATCTCTTGTCCACCCCTCTCACTGCACTCATTACCGAAAAAGGTGATGAGCAGATCGGATCCGATCCGATTCATTGAGCCGGATCTTTAAAAAGAGTTGACTGGCCCGACTCTCAAAATATTACAGTGGGAATCACGGATCTTTTTGAAAGCTGACCTAAAACCATTGCGTGATGGCTTAGCGGCATAGCGCTGTCTGTTGTTTTAAATCAGAATCCGAACGAGTCATGTCGCAGTAAAGATAGACGCGATTCCCATCTGATCCGAGATTTAATTACTATTTACTGACATTTCAAATATTATGCTTTCCTAATTAATTTTCAGCTTGGAACATATTTTATGTTACTATAAATTATGTCAACGGCTGGGGCTGATGATAAACGCAATATGATTATAAAGATTAAACTGGACCGAGATCCGGCTCACTGATCCGGCTCACTGATCCGGATCTTTTAACTGAGCCAAATTCGTTGACCGCAGATCTTTAAAAAGGTCCGGATTCCCCATCACTAACCGAAATCTTACGTCATCGCACTTCCTGCTGGAGCAAGATGGACAGTCAGCTACACAATTAATTGTACAATTCGCACAAATATTTTTATCGTTATTTAATTCTGAGGGGCGGACTGAGTTTGATTAATAATAATACTTTACACAATCCATCCATTTTCTATATAATTTTTTGTAGGTTTTCTTGGACTTGTCCGATAGTATATTCTTTAATATTACATATTATTTTTTAGATCAACTAAGAGAGCATGGTCACATTATTTCCAAAAGTAACTGGGAATTTCTATGAATTTCTATGAATTTCTATGAATTTCTATGAATTTCTATGAATTTCTATGAATTTCTATGAATTTCTATGAATTTCTATGAATTTCTATGAATTTCTATGAATTTCTATGAATTTCTATGAATTTCTATGAATTTCTATGAATTTCTATGAATTTCTATGAATTTCTATGAATTTCTATGAATTTCTATGAATTTCTATGAATTTCTATGAATTTCTATGAATTTCTATGAATTTCTATGAATTTCTATGAATTTCTATGAATTTCTATGAATTTCTATGAATTTCTATGAATTTCTATGAATTTCTATGAATTTCTATGAATTTCTATGAATTTCTATGAATTTCTATGAATTTCTATGAATTTCTATGAATTTCTATGAATTTCTATGAATTTCTATGAATTTCTATGAATTTCTATGAATTTCTATGAATTTCTATGAATTTCTATGAATTTCTATGAATTTCTATGAATTTCTATGAATTTCTATGAATTTCTATGAATTTCTATGAATTTCTATGAATTTCTATGAATTTCTATGAATTTCTATGAATTTCTATGAATTTCTATGAATTTCTATGAATTTCTATGAATTTCTATGAATTTCTATGAATTTCTATGAATTTCTATGAATTTCTATGAATTTCTATGAATTTCTATGAATTTTCTATGAATTTCTATGAATTTCTATGAATTTCTATGAATTTCTATGAATTTCTATGAATTTCTATGAATTTCTATGAATTTCTATGAATTTCTATGAATTTCTATGAATTTCTATGAATTTCTATGAATTTCTATGAATTTCTATGAATTTCTATGAATTTCTATGAATTTCTATGAATTTCTATGAATTTCTATGAATTTCTATGAATTTCTATGAATTTCTATGAATTTCTATGAATTTCTATGAATTTCTATGAATTTCTATGAATTTCTATGAATTTCTATGAATTTCTATGAATTTCTATGAATTTCTATGAATTTCTATGAATTTCTATGAATTTCTATGAATTTCTATGAATTTCTATGAATTTCTATGAATTTCTATGAATTTCTATGAATTTCTATGAATTTCTATGAATTTCTATGAATTTCTATGAATTTCTATGAATTTCTATGAATTTCTATGAATTTCTATGAATTTCTATGAATTTCTATGAATTTCTATGAATTCTATGAATTTCTATGAATTTCTATGAATTTCTATGAATTTCTATGAATTTCTATGAATTTCTATGAATTTCTATGAATTTCTATGAATTTCTATGAATTTCTATGAATTTCTATGAATTTCTATGAATTTCTATGAATTTCTATGAATTTCTATGAATTTCTATGAATTTCTATGAATTTCTATGAATTTCTATGAATTTCTATGAATTTCTATGAATTTCTATGAATTTCTATGAATTTCTATGAATTTCTATGAATTTCTATGAATTTCTATGAATTTCTATGAATTTCTATGAATTTCTATGAATTTCTATGAATTTCTATGAATTTCTATGAATTTCTATGAATTTCTATGAATTTCTATGAATTTCTATGAATTTCTATAAATTTCTATAAATTTCTATGAATTTCTATGAATAGTAAGAGATGGCGTGGCCTTATGGATTAATTATCCCTTATTATCTTTTTATCCGTTCTGTCTTTGTATCCTGTCTAAACTTGTAGCAACAATATAATATATATTAAATTCGTGCGATACTTATTCAAGAAATGTCACAACATCCGTCTCCAGAGATCGGGATAAATAATTCAGCGAGTAATTCCGTGTGTGGCGATATCAAATAACCAACATCCCGATCTGAACTCCGATTCCAAATTCCATTCCATTTGAACGAGCTGCAAACACTATCTAAGCAGTGTGTTATTTGGGTAATCAAATATGGCGATCGGTACAGTCGGACCAGCTGAATTGGCAGATAAGGTTCGCGAATGCATTCAGTTGGGAGTTCTTTAATAAAGGGCTACAAGGATTTCGCAACAGCGATATTAATAAAGTTCGTTTTTTTTATTAGTTATTTATAGACTAAGGCGTATAAATATAGGATAAACTTAATGTACAAAAAATATATAAGAAAAAATTTGAATACAGTAGCTAGAGATTTAAAAGATAATTATTATTTGCATAATCTAAGTCAATGGAAAAATAAACTAGTTACGCATTAAGAAGATAGCTTTAATTAAAAATAAAACAGATAGCAGTTGAAAATACAGACACAAAAAAAGTTAAAATCAAATTTTATCAGTTTCAATAAAAGTTCTTTTTTTTTTATTTGCCAATGAATTACAATCTCTCAAGTCTCTATGCAGTTCATTGTATTCTTAAAAACCTTTATACAATAAAGATGCCTTTGATTTGGAATAATTAACTTTTTTAATGTATACATCATTAGTTCATCTTGTGCTGAAGGAATATCTCCATGATAACAAATAATTTGATGAAAGTAGGGTGGAGTTAAAGATTGAATTATTTTGTAAATTAACAATTGTCAACTATTGCTGAACCGAAAACCATTGAAGATGATTTGAAATTGTGATAATTGGTGTAGAGTCTACACCAATTGTCACAATCGTCTACATTGTAGACAATTTATATTTAAAATAATAGTAGAGTTTTTTCGTACTCATTTATGTCATTCCGTTGGCTTTTTAGATAAAATTGTTTAAGTACCTTCTGGAAATTTTCAATTAAAATTATTTTTGTTGATCATTATGTCATCTTCCTCTGATCATCATCGCAAACAGTATTGTGGCATGTCGTAATCCCTTTAAAACAGTTGTGGAAACTAACGATTGTGCACTAACAAACATCCTAATCAAAAGGCAAAACCTTTAATCCGCGAATTGTTTTTTGGGTACAACTTTAAGCGACTTAATTAACGAAAACGTTAGAGTTAATTCAAATCGCTCGACGAACTTTAGTAAGCTCGTACGGGAGAGCACAACCTAAATCCATTTTATTTCGCCTCTTCTTCAATTGTTTTTGTTTTGAGAGCTCGGATTTTCAGCTTCAGCGGTAGCCGGTTGTAAGTGGGAGAGGAAAAACTGCACAACTGGTGCACATAATAATAGCGCACGGAAAAACAACGTCAATTAAATCGACACCCCCCGTTGAAAATGGTTGTAATCTAATTTTAGTAATTTTAGGGAGCGTCAGACTAGTAAGAGTTTTTGCAATATTCGTGGAAAAAGTGTATAATATACAAATAGTTAACAAATAGACATTTTTCTAGAAATGCAGTAAAAATAGAAATCAACAAAAAATTAAAAATATAATACAGGTATTTACCCAATTACAGAATAAATAAAAGTACAAAAGTAACTAAGTAAATTACTAAAATATACTAAACTTCATTACAAAAACAAAAAACAAAAATTATATTTCAGAATTTCAAAATTCTTGTAGCTATTAAATAGATTCACGATATTTGTACAATATTAACTATAAAGTGTCAAAATTATTATCACAGGACGAACATATTATAATATTGCAAACATGACTCATTTTAATAAAACGTGATCTGTAGGGAACGTTCGTTCTACCTGTGGAGGAATAAAATGTATATGATTGCCGAACTTTGATTCTTGGACCTAGAAATTTAGCACCTTTAATTAATGTTATTATTTAAAATTTTATACAAAAAAGTAATTCCAGCTATATTTCGACGGTTTTTTGGAAATATTAAATATATAAAGTAACCTCTTTCTGGATAGTAACCGGAGCATTTCTAAAAGGAGTATTTTGAAAATTTTTGCTGGACAGACTATTCTCTATGCTATGAATATGCTCCTGGTAAATTGGTGAACAAATCAGAAAAGCGTATTAGCTTGCTTCGAATAAATTAATTAAACTATTAAAATTTACGAAGCTTGGCCAGTTTTTTATAAAGTAACCTAAAAGGTTCTTCAATGTCGATTCGACCTGACTACAGTGAGCTTTAAATGTTAGCTTTATATCAAAGGTGACTTCAAGGTCTTTGAAATTACTGAACATCAAGGAGGTTGCTCTGATGACAATAGCACGCCTCCGCACGGTTAGAATAGAGCTGGAATAGAATTGGCTAACATCAGACGATATAAGAGAAACACCTCTTGGCGACGTTAATGTAGCTGAATTAAATCTATAAGCTAGCTTACGAGCTAGGAGGTGCCCATTTACTTAGGAGGATGCATAAGGTCAAGTTGGTTAACTGGAACCTAGAGGTAACTGGGCCCTATACTTCTAATTTTGTAATCCAATATTTTATACTTCCCGCGCTTTGTAACAGCTATCATCCCAAAGCTTCCGTTACATGTAGTTTTTAAGTTCTTGCTGTGAGTATCGTAACAAAAATATTCATGTTAAAGTATTTATTTGGTAGAAGAATAACAACGTTGAGCAATGTTCCTGAAACAATATTTTCACAGTAAGATCCTGTTAAATATAACCACCAAGGTAAACAAAACGAGGTGATTATTGGAACGAAAGAGCAAGAAATTAGTGAAAACGAAAAAAAAGGAACAATTCATCAAATGGAAGATTTAGTTAACAGAGAACAGCAAACAAATATAGTGAATGAGCAACAAGGTAAAAAGGAGTTGATGCCTGAAGACAAACCTGGACCTTCAAACACTCAAAGCAATATTTGTCTGAATCCCTTGGAAAGTTTGGTGGCTGAACTACTAAAAAATGAAAAAAAAAGAAATCTGAATCTCCGACACCACAAAAGAGAAGAAAGATCTGCAATGGGACAGAAATTATAACAACATCAGATTACTTACAGAAAAAGAAACTAGAAGAGGAAAATAAAAAACTGGAAGAGGAGAAAAAGAAAGTCCAAGAAAATAGCTCAAAAAGTGAGCTTTATCCAAAACATAGATCCTTCGAAAGAGAAAAACTCCAAATAAATATCAAAAAAAATATAAAATCGAAGAACACTAAAAGTGAGACCGAAAGTAGTGAAGACGATTCAGAAGATTGTATAAAACTGATGTCGGATGAGGATGCAAAAAATGTGACTGTCTGGAGGGTGATTTTTTGCTTGTTAGGTTCAATATAGAAATGTATCCTGGAAAAGTATTGGAAGTAAAAGACACAGAAATCATCATATCTCACGGTAAAAAGTGGGGTGTTTGCTTGACTTTGGCCTGAAAATCATGATATCTTAGTATATGACGAAATAGACATAGTAAAAATTATCCATGAGCCCCAACAAAATAATAATAGGGGATCATATATGGTACCTAAAATGAAAAAATATCATTAAGTACTTTACATAAGTTCATACACCACTTTAGTTGTTTCATTTGTTGTTCAAGTACTTATTTTGAATAAAGCGTTTTTTGTTCAATACTTAGAGGATTTTTTACATCTTCATTTTCTCGGCTATTTTTTAAGATAAATTAATGAAATTTGAAACGAGTATTTGTGATGCTTTACGAAACGTTCCAGTTACTTCAAAGTTCTCTACATTGTACAGATACAGAATTACATTATATAGTTCCAGTTACCTCAAATTCCTGGGTAACTGGAATCAACTGACAAAAAAAATTCCCTTGAAGCTAAGGAAAACATTTTTGTTTTCAAGCCGTTATTACAGTTGATTTACAAAGGTCTAAATTGCATACCCATAGAATCTTGACCTATTTTCTTTGCAGGTTCGTCTCGTACATAGTTGCAAATTTAAGTGTTGTAAAATTAGGTTCCAGTTAACCAACTTGACCTTAATGGGCATAGTGAAGCTTGAGTGCCGTGGGTTAACTCACCGTCTACACGTTACAGATACAGATGGTGCACCAATTAACCACAAAATGCAACTTCTTCTCTGAGAGTAAACATTACGGTAACACAATAAATTTTTAGATTGTCCACGAATAGTAAATACTGATCTTTAAGCGTATCTTGAAGATCGTTGATGTAAATAAGAAACAAGCGTGGCCCTAGGTTGGAACCTTGAGGTACACCGGATGTTGCAACATACTGTTGCGACTTAAATGCCCTATAATCAACATACTGCTTTATGTCAGAAAGATAAAATATTAGTAGTGTTAACAATTATCCAGAAAATCCAAATAAATGATAAACTATTTGGTCAAAAGCTTTTTGTATATCGGTATAGATGACATATACTTGACCTTGTGATTTTAACGTATAAGAAATTAGATTAGTAACAATGAATAAATTAGTAACTGTAGATCTTTTATTCATAAACCCATAGTGATTAGTCGATATAAGAGACCGGGAAGATTTGTAAATAGAGTCACATAATATAATTTTAAAGATTTTACTAAAGTTGCATAAAATAGCTATTAGGTCCGTAATCTTTTATCATTGCAGGGTCACCGGATTTGAGGACATGACAGATTTTTGCAATTTTCCATATGTCTGGGAACTTGTTAACTCAGTATTAAGTTAAATATTACAACTAGTGGTTTGGCTAGAGCAACGAGTAATAAAAAAATTATAGTCCATATTCGAAAGCATCAATGAATAGCTCATAGTTAGCTAAAGACGTTGACATTGAGAATACGAGAATAATTTTACAACCAACGACATCAATATTAGTTTACATTTCTTATATTTTCAGTATTAGCACGAGTAGGAAACGAATAATATCAGCGTTGCCAGTTCATACAGTCTGGTCTGACTGCGTTGTAACGGCAGAGCTATAAAAACTGGCCATGCTAATAATATTTGTTTCTGCTCGCACTTAATTGTCTGTTGTTTTTATATTATGCATTTGGGCAAAGCGTATTAGTAGTATTAGTTATATTCTATATAATATCTCAAAAAAATATCTCTTTTTTTTTCTAATTTTAGTAAAAAAGATGAAACAAAAAATTCCTATAATACGTTTTAATTATCAAAATAAATGCTAATTTTTAAAAGCTGGTAGCGTAGTTTGAAAATAAAGAAAATGTTTTCTAATCAAGGAAAAAGCCATTTATAAGAAACTGCAAAAGCACTTAGGATTTCTAAATCTAATTTATATGCAATTAAAGAATCAGGATCATTGATCGATGTTCACTTCAAAAAGACATTAGCGCAAGTATCCAGGAGTAAAAGTAAATTATACTCTATTATTGTAGGTGCTTTGCGTGAGATAATCTATTAAATAATGTTTATATAACAACATGAACGCTATAAAAGACAACAAATAAGAAACTTAATTATACAGAAAGAAAAATAATACAACTTAGATTTGTATTCGAAAGAATATGCACAACAATTATGAAGATTGCATTTATTGTTCAGGTACTATACTATTTCAAGCAATCAGAAATATATTATGAAAATCCTGGAGAACTTTTGGATGATTTAAAGTAATCCTGCGACAACTCCTATGAATCCTAAACTAAAATTAACTCCATCTACTCATGAAGTAGTAGATGTGCCATTGCAAAGACTAATTGATATATTTAGCTGTCTAAATGCGATCAGACATTGAGTGAATTTAACTGAAATTACTCGATGGAATGTATTTTAAGATATTTTAAAGGTAGAACATAAACAGATAAAATTATTACAGGGTACGTTGATGCTGACTAAGGTGGTAATTTTACCTACAAAAAGAAGGGTTTAGGATTAAATATTGGGCTACTCTTCAACTTGCTAGACGAAACACTATAATATTATACTTTTTGTGTTCTTTCGTACATACAGTTTCTGTGAAATATTATTGCGCTTGGCCCTTGGCCAATAAAATTCAAAATGGATAAAAACAATTCGTGATCAATCATGTTGAATACTTTACTATAGTCGGATTCCTTTAGAAACTAAGCTGTTATATTTAATACCGTACCACAGCTTTTGTGTAGATGGAAAATTTTATTTTAACCAATAAGTTGTTTCTCTGCAACTCTCTACAAAACATTTAAAAGTATGAGGAGATTAGTTATGGGAAGTGACTTTTATAATAGGAAGAACTACCTTGTTCCTCTTTCCATATATTTGGGAAAACATAATTTTTTTGACAGAAATTTATAATGTATATGGGGAATCAAGTAGGGATAAAAAATCTAATTAATATGACATTATTTCCATCGATTCCACAAGCATTCGTTTTAATTTTAAGGACTATTTTTATTACATTATATTCACTAGTTGTCCTACTTTTATCTATGTATAAAACTCTATATGTAGAGTTATTTTAAGCAATGTACGGTACAGATTAAGAGTCTGTATCCCTAAAACGTTTTAAGTGATTTCCATAAATTGTCAGTAACAAAGATCTCATAAATAATTACTCGATTTAAAGCCTATAAATTCAACAATTTTACCGCTCATCGTCGTAACAATAAGTCTTAAAGTATAAAGACACATTTAACCAATTTAGATTGTAACAATTTGGTTAATATTGTTACCGAAATATAATTATATAACAACAGAGATCTTATTAAAGCACAAAACTCCGGGAAAATGCAAATTTAATGAGTTATATTTACCCGCCGATGTCGAAGATGGAAATATTTTACCAAAAACCGGCAGATATTCCGTCCCATTAAAATTAACATCGTAATCCGACCGGGATAAGCCTTGCGCCTCAGAAGTGGCTTGAAGAGTTGTCAGTTTATTCCGAATTTTAACTGTGATGACAGAATTATCCGGTAAAGACAGTTATTGGGGAATTTTAGACTTTAACATTTCAAGTTACAACGAAAACTGATATTTTCTATTCTGAATGTCACTTTTAATGCCAGATTCATATTTTTAAGATTTAAAAAGTAGTGGAATAGAGGAATACAAAAATACAAAAAAATAAAGAAAAGTATGTTAAAAAAACTATATTTGCACAGATTAAAAATGATAATGGTGGGATTCTAAAAAATAAAGGGTGGGGTATTTTAAAAATTGGACTGTAAAACTTAGTTTACAGTCCTAGTAACACATCTAACAGTAGCACTAAAAAGTTTTACAGCCACAATAAACTTTTTAGTAGTAACACTTTCTTACTGACGCGTTTTTCTCAGTGTGTAATATTAGGGCATAGTTCAATTACAAACAAATTTTTTGATAGTACATTTCTAAAATTCAATAGTAGCCAAAGGACATTCACAGGCAAATAAATTAAACAAGTAAAGTTGTTAATAATTAATAATGTTTTATTGTAAAGGTAGGTACCTACATAAAATGTTTACGGCTATTTTAAAAAATTCACAACAATAACCCGGCGCGACATACATAACCATAAAACTCGGCGGCGGTAGGTATTTTTAAATCTCTTGATGTGTTTCGTATCGACCGCCCCCGGCGAAAATCGCCCCTCTAGGCCGAGGGGTCGAAGGGTGTGTTTTCAGAAAACGAGGCTAATAACACCGCATTAAGCAAATTTACCAAAAATGATTGATCCCTCTCGACTAAGTGGCAGTAATCCGTTTTAAATATGCCCAAGAAAAAACAGAATTCGTTAATTAGACGGTCCTTCGTTTATATAGTGTGGCTAAGAAAAATGAATATGCATACAGGGTGGTTCAAAAAAAAAACTATAGAAGTTAGTAGGTAAAAGCATATATTTTACCTTATTTTAAAAAGACATAATAGAAGAAGAATTTATACAATTATTTTCTTTCTTTTGTTGTATATATTTAAAAGTTGTCAAATAGTAACTACATTTACCTTTTTGGTACAATTACATTCCTTGATAAGCAAGAGGCAAATAGTATGTACTTTTTTGTAGGCTTAAAAGATCTCCTAAACAATTATGATCTTGCAGTAAATATAATATATGTAAGCAGACTCTAAATAAAAGAATAATAATTTTCAAACATTCTGTATTTTAATTAAAATAAAAAAATACAACAAATAACCAACTAATAAATAAAATAAACAACGTCTAAATCTATTGTAGGTAACTATGTAACATCTCAAACAATATCGAGTATGCAAAATTGCTCACACGGCCATTCTGACAATTAATTTACTGATCAATTTAACGAAATAATAAGAACGATTGTATTTGTAATAAAGTAATATTTAAATAGTTTCTCACTTAGGTTGCGTTGAGGTAGATAAAGGCTAGATATCTAGGACTCGAAATTTTCCTAAGATTTCTGTAATGGTTTCCAAGTCGCATATTATTCCCTGCATGCCACGGGCGGCTCGTGACCAAAATTTTGGGGGTTCACAGTAACAGAATATAGATCCCAGTACAGATATGGGTAAAAAACTGTCAGTGTTTTAGAAAGGTATATTATAAGCTTTCTAAAACACTGAAAGTTTTTTCATACATCTGTACTGATACCTATATTCTGTCACTATGAACCACCCCACGAACAGCCACTGCTGCCTACTTCAATAAAGTCAACTGTTCATCTAATAATAGATATACCAATTTAATGTATTGCTTTTTGTATTATTGTAATCAATTGTTCTTTAAATTTATTTGTTTCAAAACAGTGTTTTGTTTCGTTTAGTATGCATTATTTGGCTTTTATTTAGCTATTATTTGGCTATTAATTAGCTATTATTTGGCTATTATTTGGCCATCATTTGGCTATTATTTGATTATTATTTGGCTATTATTTGGCTATTATTTGGCTATTATTTGGCCATCATTTGGCTATTATTTGGCTATTATTTGGCTATTATTTGATTATTATTTGGCTATTATTTAGCTATTATTTGGCTAATATTTGGCTGTTATTTGGCTGTTATTTGGCTATAAATATGTTTGTGTAAAAAATATTAAAAAACTATATATCTATCTAACAACCAGTGCTTTGGGTGCTGTTAATTAAAGACAAAAGTAAATTTAAATATTTTGTGATTATTGTAAACAATTAAGAGAAAGATGTATTTAAAAAAAATGTAGCATTAAGACCAGTAAATACAAAATTAATTCCGTAAAACTGTTAAAGATAGCACCCGAAACAATAACTATTATTCATTTCTTTGTCATTGTACAAATCGTAGGTAACAAAAACACGTAATCAATTATTCATAAACACATTAATATAATTGTAAGCAAGTTAACAATAGTGAAGTGAATAAATTTTTAATAAACCTATTTTCTGCTGATAAATTAGGAGAAGTTTTGACATATAGACAGTAGCGTGACAAAAAATTATACGGTTATTAATTTCATTTCTTCAAGCCCTATTAAACATGTTGTAAATTACTAGGTGTATTATTGTTCATCCAGAAAATATGAGAATACATTGTAATATATTTTATTTGGGATTAATATATACAGGGTAGGGAAAAAGTCTGATAATATGGTATTTGTATTTACAATAAAGTGTCATATTCAATTACATCTTAATTGTTATTTGATATCTACATTATTTTAAACTAAATTAAGAATAATAGCAAATTTATCGCAAAGATAATGAATCCAGATACTTATATTGATTTAATATGGTGATACAAAACGTACTTATGAAGAAGTAAGTCACTTATTCAACTATTTAAATCCTCAAAGACCTCCTGGCAGTAGATGTGGATGTGGAAGTTTTAAAAAAACCGTTATAAAAAATGCAAATGTTAATTATTTGGTTAGATAATTGACTGGACACAAGCCTTCATGGCTCAGGTCGTTAGTGCGCTCAACTTTAAATGTCGCGATATGGATGTAATTCCCGATAAAAACAAGGTGAGGTAAGAATAATCAAAAAAGGCCGAGGGTAACTTGGGTAAAATTTTTGACACCCTACTTGTCATGTAATAGATTTGGCGCTCAAGTTAAATATCACGTAGCAAATTGGCTCCAACGTGGTCTTTTCGCAACATTGTTCCTACAAGAAAAAGATCAAACGTACGCCACTGGCGTTTAAACGCCGATAAGGTTCAATAGAACGATAAAATATTGTTTTCACACTAACTTAACTACCGCTTATGAAATTTTAATGCACTTAAAGCCGAATTGACATTTACTTTGAATAATTTAGAGGAATAGAGCGGTAGTGATGTTAACGTTATGACGTAGAGAAATGAGCGATTGATTTTGTATTACATTGTAGGGAAAATAAAGATGATTAAATATATTTCTAAGTGGGGCCTTTTTTGTTAAAATGCTATTTTTGTATGAACTGCAGCCACGTGAGCAAATTGATATATCACCAGTTTTGTGAAAACGAAAGTGAAAATGCCAGTGTCGTAGATGTTTTTATAAAAAATACGAAATGAATAGTAGAATAAAGATGCTTTAAATTATTATAGGTAACTTAAATTCAAAATTACCGTAAGGTAGTTTTTAAAAAATAATTCATTCTAGACTGAATGTAATTAAATGGAATAAAACAAATCTATGATAAAAGTGCAAATGTGAATAAACTGTAAAATGTCTATTAAACAAACTGACTCTTGTATCTATGGGAAGCAAAGGTTAATGTTCTTGGCGGCTTCTTGATATTGTACACTATTGGAAACTAGTACTGAAAATTATAATATCGTCTAGATAGACTAAACAGGATTAATCTTGTATCCCACGTAGGATATTATCCATTATTCTTTGGAAGGTCGCTGACGCATTTCTGAGTCCAAAGGGCATGTCCAAGAACTCATAAGGGCCATGTTCGGTATTAAATGCAGTTTTAGGTATGTCCTTTTCTGCAATTTGAATCTGGTGAAAACCCCAACGCTAAATGAAGTGTTGAAAAATATTGACATCGTCCTAGCTTGTCAAGCAGGGTCGTAATATTGGATAGGGGATATCTGTCGCCTATAGTTTTATCATTCAATTTTCTATAGTCTACAACTATCCGCCATTTTTGTTGTCCAGAGGCATCGGGTTTTTTTACTTACAACCCAGATACTTGAACTGCATGGTGAGGTCGAAAGCTTTATAATATTTTGATCTAACATACTTTGAATCTGTTTTTGAACTTCCTTACGATGTACCCCAGGACGATCTAGTGTACATCAGTAACTCGCCAGTCGTTTTTATCTCATGCTTTATTTTACTGGTAAATGTTAATTTATTACCGTCTACATAAAAAATATCGGAATATTCTCTAATTAGTTTTGACATTGTTTACCGTTCTTCCTAATTCATATGTTCAATATGATTTTTAAAAATATAAAATTTTATTTTTGTGGCTTTAAAATTATTAAAATTGGGAGATCGAATTGGATCGTATTCACCGAACAATTCTGCTTCCAATGGTTCATTTAAATCTACTGCGATATTTGATTCCGTTTTATTTAAAATAGTACGTAAGCTGTATTATTTTTTGATACAGTTATACACTGTGAAATTTCTATTTCTGAAATTTGCGTATAAGGTATCATAACCTCTCCAATTTTTATATTTTTTAAATTTATTTTAATTATTTGTTCAGATCTCGGAGGCACTACTATACAATTCATGCTCTGAGGAACTTTGTAGTAATTTATTTTTATTTTACTATTAGGGGTAACCATTAAATTTTTACTTAGATCAATAGTAGCCTTTAACTGTTTTAAGTTATCGAGCCCTAAAGAGCATTGAAATTTATCATGAAATTTAAATATAGAATATTTTAAGTAAATTGGTTTCTTATATTAAAAAATGTGTGATGAAGGCATTGCCGTACAGAAATTTTCCTGTGTAGTACCGTGAGCGGTTAAAATTTAATCATTTATTCATTTTTTCAAAATATTTGTCAGCATTTTTAGGTAATACAAATGATCTGGTACTGCCTGTATCGATTAGAACCTTTAAATTCAGGAACAATTATGTATTTTAATTCTCTTTCATTGTTTGTTTGTTAAATAAGGTAACTCAAAATTTTTTATTCTGTTTTTCCTGAGGCAATTTTTCCTAAAAAATTGTCTTCGG
This sequence comes from Psylliodes chrysocephalus, assembly GCA_927349885.1. NCBI lineage: Eukaryota > Metazoa > Arthropoda > Insecta > Coleoptera > Chrysomelidae > Psylliodes > Psylliodes chrysocephalus. The sequence continues at coordinate 293,127 of OV651821.1, read as the reverse complement.
TATCTTCAGGAATTTCAACTATTGGTTGTTCATCTATAGTGTGTAATTTTTGATTTTGGTTTTATCTAAAGTTATTTGGATTTTGATAATTTTGATTAGGCCTAAATGTATTTTTTGTGAAAGTACTCATTCGGAAAAGTTTGTATTATTATTTATTTTACTAGTATTAGGTTGTGATGGATTATAAAAATAATTTTCCTACGACCACTTAGGAAAGTGACACATATCACACTATATAGTCCTGTGGAAAGTGTCCTATATCACACGCGTATGACTAAGAATTTACTTTCCACCCAAGTGAGAATATGTTACTTTCCGCAGTAGTTGTCAAAAAATGTCAAACGCCTAATTTCTATTTTGATCTATGTAATGTCCATATTAATACTAAAATCGATATGATTGTTAAATTATTGAAATTGTTTTAAATTAGATCCTAGATATTTATCTTTAACAATTATTATTAAAATAATTTTAAAATAACTAAGATTATGTTTGCTCTTTAATTTGGGTAAATACATAACCGATTAGATCATTCAATTCACGTAAGGCCCATTAGCTCAGTTGGTTTAGACGTCGAACTTATCAACTTTGCCATTTTTTGACCGCGTTCAATCTATGGTTCAAATCCTGGCGGAGCCGAATTTTTTTTTTGTTTTTTTTTTATTTTTTATTAGTTTTTTTTGTTTAGAAAATATGAAAATTGAATAAATACGATTATTGTTGATTATTTTTTTAAATACATTTTAATTAATATAGTAATAATAACCTTGGTTTTACATTTTTTTGATATTATTTTGTAAGCTAATTTCTATTTTGATCTATGTAATATCCATATTAATACTAAAATCGATATGATTGTTAAATTATTGAAATTGTTGTAAATTAGATCCTAGATATTTATCTTTAACAATTATTATTAAAATAATTTTAAAATAATGTTTGCTCTTTATTTTGGTTAAATACATAACCGATTAGATCATTCAATTGACACAAGGACTGTTAGCTCAGCTGGTTAGGACGTCGAACTTATCAATTTTGCCATTTTTCGACCGCGTTCAATCTATGGTTCAAATCCTGTCGGGGCAGAATTTTTTTTTTGTTTTTTTTTATTTTTTTTTATTTTTTTTTTTATTTTTTTTAGTTTTTTTTGTTTAGAAAATATGAAAATTGAATAAATACGATTATTGTTGATTATTTTTTTAAATATATTTTAATTATTATAGTAATAATAACCTTGGTTTTACATTTTTTTGATGACATTATTTTGTGGTCGTAGGAAAAATATTGTACATCACTTGTGTGAAAAGTGATTTTCCACACTCGTAATGTAATATACTATTTGTCTAACTGGCGGTTGAGAGTATTTCTATTTTCAAGAAAACTATTCCTAAGGCACAAATTTACCTTTATAAGTATTGTTTTGAAAGTCATTTTTTAACATATTTAACGCGGAATTTAGATCTGCAGAATTTTTGGTGCGCATAAGAGAACCCATTGGTTCCTTTAAACCACGTAACAATACTCTGAGAGCCAAATTACAACAATAAATTGTTGAAATAACTATTTTATGCCCGGCAGTATGAGCTTTTATATTGGAAATTTGAAGATTTGATATGTGCTGTATTTTAATAAAGAAATCAATAGGCGATTTATTACCTTGCTTGGTTTGCACCATCTCCATATTTAACGTAAACATGTCTCTTTTATCGGAGTAAGTATTTAATAGAGCACATTTTAAATCTGCCCAATTTGATATGAGATGAAATATTTACAGCTGCTTTACCGTTATTCTCTGCTAAGATACTTGAAACCACATATTAATTTGAAAATCGCTAACACCAGTTGCATTATAAAAATTTTTGACTAGTCTCTCACAAATTTCAAAAAATCTATAAAGTAGTTGTGTATCCCCTTGAAATTCGGGTATCATATCTAAATATTTCTTTTTTTAGTACTGCCATTTTAAATTTTTGATTATCTTTTAAAATTTTAGCAATATTGATAGAATTTATTAAAGACTTTGGTGAGTCTGAGTCAGAATCTGTGCTACTATTATCTGAATTTTCAGAACAATCAAGCACGTTGATTAGTTTTACCTCTATATGACACAATTACTTACAGCAAAATTAATATTCCTTCTATGTGTAGAACCAGTGACAGATGCCACAATATTCACTTGTACTGTGTTTTCTTCCTTTTCCCAAAGTATCAAATGTCCTTTTGATGTTTTCTCAGTTCAATCAACTGGAATTTTTTAACACAGGGTATATCTTCGAATAGATAGGTCAATAAATCGTTAATACGAACCGAAAATTATATCTACTAATCCCGTTTGTATTATTCTACTGACTGCGTCACTTAAATTTGAAATTGCCGTAATGTAGTTTTTAAAAAATAATTTATTTAAAATAAAAACTGTATTACAAAATAAAGGTTGTTTAATGAACAAAAGGGGATAAAACAAAACTATTATAAAAGTGTAAGTGTGAATAAACTCTAAAATGTCCATTAAGCAAACTGACACTTGTATCAATGAGAAGCAAAGGTTAATGTTCTTGAAAAATTGAGTGGTTTCTATTCTACATCAAAAATCAAATATTATTAATAACAAAACTAAAATTATTTAGACGTTTAATACGTACCAGTCTACTTCTATTTTTACTATACAAGAATCATTATAAAATTAACAAAATTAGTACTAAAATAATTAACAAAAAGTAGATTTTAATAAGAAAAAAATGAAATACTGAAAACTTCAACCCATAATATTGTCTGCCAATAACTGATTAACGAAATTGTAAATATTTCAATATGTAACTCAATTACGATTATTTTGTCCTTAATCGAATAACAATGTTTCCGAATTCCAGCACGTCCCGAACAGGATAACGTTGCAAAGTGGACGAACTAACATCGACAGCATCCTAATAACCTTTGAGTTACGCTAATTGATCATCTGTTTCACAATTTCGGCTTGGAATAACCCGATAAACTGGTTTTTAACGGGATTTACCACATGAAAGGCTGTGCGCAATTTCTGGTAATGGAGGGCCAATTTCGATTTCATATCATTTGGGTTAGCTGATGGTGTGAAGATAATTTGGTGTTGTATCGAATTTCTTGGAATTTGTGCAAAATCAAAGAGGTAGCTCAACTCTCTGATTGTTAGTTGTGGCAAAATATATGCCGAGAAATTTATTGTTCATTGTTTCACTAGTTATTTGGTTTAATCTAAAGAAAGACACATGTTTCAATTTTGTTGAGATTTTAAAATAATTCGTTGCTATCAAAACATTGCCAGAACTATTTCAGAAGGGTTGTTACAGTGATAGGAAAAATTGGTAACATCTACGTACATGGTTTGAATTCATATATGTGGTTAGATTATTGGTGTATATTAAAAAATAATAGAGGGCCTAGTACATCTCTTATAGGACACCTTTTAATATTAATAATTTGCTATTCTGTATCATGTAACATACACTTTGTTTTCTGTTTTGTAAATAAAAAGCAATCATTTTATTTGCAACTACTCTAATGCCATATTTATCTAGTTCAGTGGTCGCCAACCTCTCAATGTGTTGAGCTACTTTGTTAATTTTGGAATAAACAGCGAGCTACCCACGCAACGTAAATGAAATAATCCACAGTTAATTTATCATTATATGTATTTATTTTACTATTTAACTGGTAATACATAATACATAGGTACTTATAATAAACTAATAAAAAAATAACTAATATTACTAGTACGTACTTGTTCATAGCTACATTTCTACCTATCAAACGAAGGTGTTTGAAAAATAAATAAAAACTTTTATCCAGCCACAACGGCATGTCACGTAAGATTTAAAAATAGTTAATAAAAACAACAAAAAAGTAACGCACTATCATGAACATAAACATTGAAAAATAAAAAAGCACGTTCAATGAGAAGGCTGACACTCAGACTTATCGATAATTTTTTTAATGTTTGCAGTATAATTTGATACAGCCATTCGAATACAATTATCCAAATATTCATCTGTAAGTCGATTGCGATATTTGTTCTTAATAAACTTCATATTGGAAAAAGAAGATTCACACAAATAGGTTGAACTGAATAATGCTTTCACTTTCAATAGAACTGAATATTTGTCTTTACTTACAATAGGCCAGATACATTTGGTACTTGAGACTAACGATTTTAAGGCTAAATCATTTTGAAACTCAATTACCTCCATTTCTGTTGCAGCGATGTCTTTGCCAAAGTTCTGCATAACACAAGTTGCAAACTGTTGGATATCAATTTCCATAAAGGGTGAAACAACAAACTGCGCTACTAAAGCCATTTCATTGAAATCCTTAAAACGATTTTTGAAGTTATTCCTCAGGGTAGAAACCATAGCTGGAGCGCCATCGGTTGTCAAGCCTACCATTTTCGATATTGGAATTTTCTCGGAAAAAATAATATGTTTTAAATGAGAAAACAACTCCTGTCCAGTAGTGTGTCCTTTCAGTGGAATAAACTTCAAAAGATCTTCTTTAATCGTAAAATCACTAAAAACCATCCTGACGAACACGGCCATCTGGGCAGTGTCAACGACATCTTCTGTTGATTCATCCAGTTGAAGTGAAAAATAAACACAGTTATCAAGTCAGTTCTTAACTGTAAAAAAATATCATTGCTCATTACTTCTACACGTCTCATCACTGTATTAGCAGAAAGTTGCATAGATTTTATAGCTGAAACTATCTCGTCTTTATTTCTAAAGTTGGCAAATAATGAATCAGCAGCTTCTAAAAACGTCTGTTTTATCATTTCCCCGTCTTTATAAGGTTTCTTTTTTTTTGTGCAATTATCTGGGACACACGGTACGATGCTTCAGTTGCAGCCTTATTTTTGTCGACTGTTCTTAAAAATATTGATTGTTGTCCAATTAACTGCTTTTTTAACTGTTTCAGTTTCTCCTTTCTGGCGGCAGAATGTAGTGGGAATGATTTTTCAAAATTAGAATGTACAGTTTTATGATGTCTCTCAATATTTCCTTTTTTAGCAACGGAGACCGAAGTATTACATAACAAACGCACATTTTTATCTTTAACTTCTGTAAAAAAGTATTGTTCTTCCCATTCCAAATGAAAGTGGTATGTCTTCACCTTCTTACAACTGCTTGCCATAATATTATTTTTTGTTTTTCTCTACTAACCCAACCGCTGGACGTTAGTTACGCGTTCAGTTTTAAACTAAGCGCAATGCCGCCGCGCCATGCGTATTTATCCCGTTCAAAGCAATCCTGATCGTTCTCGAACACTAACGCGCTGGTCCGGCTGGTCGGTTCTAGCCGATTCTAGCTTGATGGCGTCAGCGGCAGATCGCTCACCGCAACGTTGCCGCTGTTTATGTTTAATGATATAACAATTAGATTTTTTTGTGGAATTTTCGGAAGCTTCTCTGATTTTTGCAGTTTGTATTTTTTAAATTAAAATCGTTGTGAGAGCTACCAGAATTGCCTCCGCGAGCTACCGGTAGCTCGAGATCAACAGGTTGGCGACCACTGATCTAGTTTGTTGATTAACAATGTGTGACTTAACACGTCAAATGTTTTACACAAATCAGTGAATAAAGCAACGCATTGCGACTTATTTTTTAAAGCTCCTGAATGTTATTCATTCAAGCCAGCATGGCATCTGTACTTGTTCTTGTATATGTACTGGGTGTATTATATTGATGATGAAAGAAACCCTTACAAAAACTTTATTATATTAAAGTTACTTCACTAAATCACCCTGTATCTTAGTTTTAGAATACCCCGTTATTTCCTTATGTACATCTAACGTTATGCTTTTCCCAAAGCTCTATCCTGCATAAACGTTTCCCTATTAACCGAAACTTGAAATATCCCTAGATGGCGTTGCATCCCGCGGTTCGTTCGTCCAAAAGAGGATTTACCATTTGCCTTCGGTTTGAGTTGTCAAGTCGGTTTCGGAAAGTTCTAGAGCGACCGTCGTCCGCAAATGGGATAATGTACTTCGGCGGTAAGGCACAGGGCACACAGTTATTAAGTTAGTTGCCCCAAGGCCCGCAACGTCTGACCCCATTTAACCATTTCCTTTGTTTATGACACATGGCAAGATATTGTATAATTTAACGTATAGGGTGATTTATTAGTGTGAAAAATATCTCTGGCACTATTAGATATATAGAAGAAAAACATTGAGGTAGTAGTCCCAAATTTAGTCATTTGGTAGTTTTATCTGGAAAGCTTTGCAGCAGTTTTGAAACTGGTAATTTTATAGATTTCGATATGCTGTTTCCGAATTTCAACTTTGCCACCTCTTATCTTTGCTGCTCGTGCCGCCATATTGAAAAAATGGTGGCTAAGAACAGTATTTTCGCAGTATTTCCTTTCAGCTTATTATATAATGAAACTAGAGTTCTATTTAATAACCTTTTTTTGGTAAAATCAAGTTTTAGCGTACGAGCGCCAATGACTGAACTATATTAAGATGGTTTTATTAAAAAAATATAGATTATGCAACATATTTTACACAAAAACATTTAAAAACTAACAAAAATAATTTACAAAATGAATTAAACACCTAAAATAACCTACCGCAACTAAATCCCAATCCTCAACTCAACAGAAAGCATTAATCATGGCTCACCTGGTGCAGGAATCCGAATTTAGAAACATTTCGAGTTGTTGGACGGACAAGACGGAGTGCATATTGTTCTAATTAGCCGTTGAATAAAATATGAAGCCGGGGCTTTCGCTACATGAAACATGCAAAAAGTTTAATGCACGAGGAGCGCTGGGAGTGCCACTATCCCGGAGTTGAGTTCGAAGCTCCTGGAATTTCGGCGGAAAAGCCAGCCAGTCAGCCAGCGCAACAACCCAAATTTATAGTGATCTCGGAACACCAGCTTTAATTTATTAAATATGCACTGAGAAAAGAAAAGTAAATTATATCTCATTAAAATAACGTTCTAATAAATTCTTTAAATAAACTGAAAATATTATAATGATACCAAGATATTATAATTGTTAATTGATACCGTATAAATCGGATAATAACAAATATTTGAGTCACCAAAATAACTATGGGCTAAAAATATCAGCAAAAAGGTTAAGATACTTTTTTGATATTCAAACTGCATTCTGTTTAAAACAATTTTCATTTTGGGGCCAATTTCCATTTTGTCTAATTTTGCCATAGTTTTTGAGACTTATGCTACAAATAAGACCCCTTATTTCTATTAACCAATATGGTTTCATGGGCAAGAGATCGACTGTGTCAATCCCAGGTATCATAAAACAGTATATATCAGATGTAGTCGATAAGAAAGGTCAAATTGATGAACTTCTCAAAGGCTTTTGATCGAATAGATACTAATTTTCTTGTAAGGAAGTTGGAAAGCTTGAGGTCTGATCAGTCGCTCTTGAGATTATTTTCTTCTTACCTAAACCATCGTTTTACAACGGATTTCTATCCTTACCTTTCACAGCAACATCTGGAGTTCCACAGAGCTCCAATCTTGTGCCACTATTATTTAGTATATTTATAAATGACTTGACAATAAACTTAACATGCAATCGCCTGCTGTTCGCTGATGACTTCATCATCAATTCAAGACTGCCACTTTTTGCAGATCCAACTGGGCATCATTGAAAATTGGTGTAATGAAAACAAGCTGTTTATGAATGTGTCTAAATGCAATGTCTGTTCGTATACCAGAAATATTAACAAGGTGGGGTTTGATTATTTATTTAACGACCTACCTTTTTCAACTTGTGAACAAATTAAAGATTTAGGTATAGTATTCGACCAAAAAGTTACTTTTTTGGATCATATTGATAAAACCATTGTTTCTGCGTTGAAAAGGTTCTTTTACAAACTCTCAAAGCTTGGATATCCTTTACTTTTTTTTAGTTCCTTCCAAGCTAAAATATGCATCTCTTATTTGGAACCCTCTTTACAATATTTATAAAAGATCATTGGAATACATCGATTAACTAAGACCATACACCAAACACCAGAAGAAAATAAATATTGTTCTACGGTCTTCATGATTATGGTCCAATGTCTAATAAAGTCTAAGTCAATGTGATTTAATATAAACTTAGAAGATGTATCCTCTAAACTACTTCCTATTTGTCAAATCCTATTTCAATAACAGGCATTTATTTGTAAGATAGGAAGAACAAATCGAAACTGGAAATCCTCAGGGGAGGGTGATTTATACAACTTACCTACCAAGAAGTAGAAGCCACAATACTACTGTAGAAACGAAAGAATTTGATACAAACATTCTAATTAGTCATCGTCACTCTAATAATACCTCACAACTGCTCCAGAACAGCATCAACAGAATAGCATAAGGGCTAATAGACTAACGCATTAAAACTAATGAAAACACCAATGTGTCTATAAGTATATCAAACATTCTAAAAAAATTGTTGCATAATTATTGCATAATTAATTAATCAAAAAAGTGATTTAAAACAAGTTATTGACTGTAAAAACTACAACTGAAACTTCTGAAAAATACCTGTCCATCTAGAAACCAATCTTCATCTTCTTATTTTTGATTTATAAAGTCCTGAAAAATACATGTCCATCTAGAAACCAATCTTCATCTTCTTCTTTTTGATTTATAAAGTCTGTCATTCTAATGTGACTCAGTCTTTTTTTTTTTTTTTATTTAAGAATCCACAACTTTTCTTTATTCCCCTGTACGTACATGCCGTAGTAGATTAATTGGAGCTGTCCACACATAATAACCCTTAAAAATTATTTACATTTGCAAAGGGCCAACAATCACATCAATCACAAATACCTACATAGAGCCTACATGTTTCGATAATGGCTTGGAAATCGATAATACTGCCCTGGTAATTACTGGAAAAACGATTAGGTATGGAGGTGGGTAGTGCCCACCCCCATACTAATAATGTCAGCTGTTAGAAAGGCTAAAATCGATATCAATATTAATATTCTTCACGTCGTGTCTTATAAATATTTTGGATATTTGTCACTTCCATCTGACTTGGGAAGCTTTTGAAAATCTGTTTGTATTTCATTCGGAAACGTATGAATATTGAGCAATATTTGACAGTTTTCCAACGAAAAAAAATGTCGGATCCGAAAGATTTTCATTGATAGGTTTAACACGTACCAGACTCCCTTGATATTTGTCGAGATTTAACCCTTTTCTTGTTGGCCAGATATTTAAATGATTGTTTTCAAAGTCAGGACGATTAAGGGATTATAAATATCCTAAAAATATAATATGTTATCCTCAATCGATAATGTAGAATAAGTATCAAGGTCTTTAGAATATTTTATTACAAGTGAAGATGTATAAAGAGTCAGTGGTTTTTAGATACATTGTATACGACTGTAAACGTATAAGTACCTTTAAAAGATAGGCATCCAATTCTCATACTACCCTTGTCTAGAATCATCCTTAAAATAGTTTATGTAAGAAATATGAAGGTCATAAATGCTTTGAAATTTACACCAAAAGAATGATCATTGTTATATAATATGAAAGTCCCGGCTAGTAACAGTTCATGTGAGATCTAAAATTCTACAATAAGAATTTAATTCTTTTGCAGAGCACAAAACATCCCATCTACGTTAATATATTGCAATTTTAGGCTCTATTTTTATTGTAACCCTAACCGCTGATTGTCCGCAACGGCAAGACTTTTATAGTACATCTCATAGAGGTTACAAAGTGAAGTTCGGAAAACATCACACTAGCACTTTTACGGTACATTCCCGAAACTGCTCTGAAACGTTTTATAAATGTTATAATGTGAATTATTTCTACAGCATTATACAGTGTATGGATGGACTTAACTATACTTGTAAAAATATTTATTTTAAAATAAAAAAGTAATTCTTCATAATTTCTTTTGCTTGTTAAATAAATACGATTCACATTGAGAAATTGTAAAAAATAACTTTTTCTTAATTTTAAATAAGTATAGATATGTTCATCCATGGACACACTATATTATTCTTTATATAATGTAATACAAAGAGGTTAAAATTGAGGTTATAATAAAATGTCAATCAAGACATTGAAATTTCAAATAAAACAAAATATTTATGTAATTTTTTTTCTTAAAATCAAGTACCAGTATCACAAAAGTAGAGGTAGGTATATCACAAACGTAATTACACATTTGCGATGGTAGAAGCTATCTATAAAGCACTGAATAATTGGTCAAAACTAGCTAAATACAGAAGTATATTTATATAAGGTACGTTTCAAAGGTCCACTAGATTTTTATCAAGATGGTAATTGTATGATACTAAAATTAAATGATTAGGTGTATAATATAAGAAAATTTCCTGAGTTCCCTGATTTCTTACCTGTAAACGCAAAGATATATCATGTTTTTTAAATCAAGCTTTTTAACTTTTTGTTTTATAGATATGTATATATTTTTATTTTGTTAGTTTATTATTTAGGCAAAGGTTTTAAAAAATTGGACCTAATTTGACATAAATATATGATAATTTATTAGAAAAACATATTAAATAAAAAAGAGATTGACCTACTTGTTTAACTAATTGTTGTTATTTAGGACATTTTTAATTTTTTCCAAATATTCTGTGTGATATTTTGGATTTGGCAATTTTATTGCTCTATCAGTGAGACTGAAAACAACGCTTTTCTTGTATGCAATTGGTGCATTTGTATTAAAATTTAAATATCTACCAGACCAGACATGTTTAGTAAAGCAGTTTCTATTAATATTACTAACCTCATCGTATTTAGTTGTGAGGTCTAAATAGTTGATGTTATTATTATTCTCTATCTCATCTCACACCTAAAACTTGGGAAAAAAACTCATTTTCGTATTTAAAAAATGTCGTTTCAAGACAGAATTTTATACATTCTATAAAATGCTTTTGAGAAAGTGAAGTATGTTTTTTAATAAGGTCCCATTTATTTTTCACACATTCAATAGAAAGGTCCATAGGAATGTTTGTGTACAGTGAAGTTACGTCAAATGAAACTGAAATGTGGTCTTTTGGCACAATCTCTTTAGAAATGAATTCATGAAAATGGCAGTCTTTAACGTGGAAATTGCTTTTTCCAATTATATTTCCAGTGAATTTGAAAGGTATTTAGATAGGTTATTAGTAACACCAACTCACCAATTTGACATTGAAGAGGACTCTTAAACTCCCTATTATAAACTAAACCCTCCACCATTAGTAGAAAACGAAAGTGTCACGATATACTGGGACAAGACATTGCTCACAGATAGGACAGTAGAACATAATAGATAGACATAACAATCGTCAGAAAACGGGACAAAACAGTTTACCTGGTAAATATATCAATACCAAACAATTACAATATGCACATAAAAATAAAAGAAAAAATAGACAATGAAAATAAAATATATTTTATTTTCATTGTCTAATGTTGACTTTACCCTATTAAAAATAACTTTCCTCATTTAAATTATTAGCATCATTTGTCCAATCTTTACTTAAATGTTCATACCAGTACTCTACTGTCCAGAGTGAACTACACGTTTTCCATTTAAAAAGCATTGTTGTACAAGATCCTAAGCGTTCTTCTTAATTCTTCTTAATTCTCAATACCGAACTTTTGACTGCTGCCTTCCCGTATTCATTGACATTTCTTCATCCAGAGAAGCAATGTCTCCTCTACTCCTTCGACTCCCTGGTTATTACAATTTCTGTACTAACCAACTACGGTTCCTTTGACAACGCAGCAGCGTGTATTTTATGACTCATTAAAGATTTCTACGATTTTCTATGTTTTTTCATTTTTTTTTGTGATTTTCTATAAATTTCTGTGAATATCCGACTGTCTGTCACCCTTTCAACGTTTTGCTTTTTTTGTTCTTCAGCAGCTTCTCCAGTGGTTTTTTGTTCCTCGTCTTAGGCTTGTACTGCTCTCTACATGATTTTTAAGTATTCAGTGTTCCTCCAATGTCTGTTTGGCTTTTCGTATTAATAAATTTTACGAAATTTCAAGGTTGTCTATGATTTTCCATGGATTTCTTTGATTTTCTATGATTTTTTACGAATATTCGACTGCCGGTATCTTTTTAAATGTTTTGCTCTTCCTATTCAGCTTCTACGGTGGTTTCTTCTTCTTCTTCTTCTTCTTCTTCTTCTTCTTCATCATCTTAAGTATTCACTGCTTTCTGAATGATTTCTAAGTATCTTTCAGTGCTCTTTCAAAGTTTAGGCCTTTTTTGCTTCCTCTTTCTATCATTTTGACAGCTGCATCGCATTGTTTACTTACTCATCGATGTAATTCCAATTGAATTTATACGAATTTCTATGATTTTATCTGTCTACAAGCATATATTTGTCTCCTCCTTTTGTCTGTCTGTATTTTTGTCTGTCTGTTTTTCCGTCTGTCTCTCTCTGTCTTTCCGTTCGTCTACCTAAGATCCTTTTGGCCATTTTGTTCATTTTTATCTTTAACGCATGTAATTTCCCACGTCATTCTACTTCAGCCTACTCTCCTCCCCAGCCTTCAGCTCTCCATATCCTTAGGCGTCATGGCTTTTCGTATCTGACACTTAGGTCTCCATTCATCCACCCCAGTCTCCAGTTCTTCATGTCTCCAGGCGTTAGACCTAAGCAACCTCTCTTTCTTTCTCTTGTTTATTTCCCCCACTCCCCCCGCCGCCATCATGAGGTAATAGCTGGCGGGTTAGATCGCTGAGTAATTCCCCCACACTCCCCCGTTTTCCCCACCCGTTCAAATAAGACCACTGCTCTGGATTTGGAATACGATAGCCTCCATTTTGGATCGCTTAGCCGTGTCGCAAGCCGAGTCGCACCACTGACAGGTGGCGTGACGTCTAGTTGACAGGTTGCGCCATCTCGTGGTGACTCTTGACTCCTGTTAGGTTAGGCTGTCAAAAATGTTGACAGTTGGCAACACTGGATTGACAGCTAACCGTTGGCAGCACTGGATTGTCAGTTGGCAACACTGTTGACAGATGACATGACGGCTGTCATTATTCAAACTTCGACTTGTGACCTTGAAAGCGACAAAAATTGCCAGAATGAACCTTAGTGATTTCCCATGTTAATTTACATAAGAAATGAGGCTGAATGAACATAGCCCCTTTACTCAAATCTCAAAAATAAGTCAAAAACAGAACAAGAAACATTTACCACTTCTTTATGAACTGCACCGTAAGAGACAATACAGTTTTAGGAACGGATAGCGATTTCCCAATCTCTTTGTTTTATACTTCTGTCATTCTTAAACGCCAAAAGAATTATTTTAAGTCAAATCTGTTTAAAAAGTAAACATTTTTCATAAATTCTTTTTCTGTCTACAATTTCGCGACAATATTTTCAAATATGAGTGACAAAGTAAGACGAAAACAATCCCAAACATAAACCATAAAACTGTTCTTCCATCGCACAAAGATGATCATAAATGTAACTTCCTAAACCAGGAATATGAACAATGAACAATAGTTTATGCAGTCAAAACTCGACGAGTGTGAATGCCGTAATAATACGTACTATGTAGCTCTTATTAAACTTTGTTTCAAACTTTCATACAATGCCGAGTGGTGTATAATATTAGTAATGGATACGTTCACACGAGGTTGTTGAAACGATTGATAATCATGTTCGAAACTACTTTAAAATAATCAAATTATACTTGAACGTTGAAAATAGCGTTTTATGACTTTATTACGTAAAAGGATTCGCGTTTTGGATGTAATGACACTTTTTTGGGCATGATTTTATTAAAGAAAGAAAATTAAAATGACTATTAATTAAAAAAAATGGAAACTCATTATTTATTACCATAGACTTTTATTTTTTTAAGGCTTATATTAAAATTAAAGTGATTAGTAATTAAACAGAAGTTTATATAACTGTTTCGTTTTTTTTGTAACCAAAATTTACCCAAATAAGTATGTGGGAGGTGATCACAATAATTATTAATATAAATTTAATATTAAAACCAGAAACTTTAAAATTTAAGGTTAATATTAGATGCAATTGAAGACCTTAGAGCAATAACGGTACAAGCCACACTTTCATCAAAATCCTGATATCTGCACCACAGGCATCTGCTAGGCCGAATTTACTGCTCAAATAAAAATTTAAGCTATCTGACAACAGATGGCGGCATCTTATCTTTACTTAATGATTGAAAACTTTTCTGAGGTTGAATCTCAGATTGACATTTTTAATTGTAGTATAACCGTCATAAAAACTCATTTCTTTAATATCATAATGTGAATGTTTGATTTTTCTTGTTTTTTGTAATATTTTTATTTGAAAAATTGTATCTCCTGTTTTTTACCTATTCAGGTATTTAATGTTTAATGTAATAGACTCAATTGAGTGCACCCTTTTCTTCTCTTGTCTTAAGTGTGTATTTAATTTATGTCTAAATATATTGTATTGTATGACATTTCTGTATTATGTTTTCTAATATTCAAATGTTATTTTCCAAAATTATGTAGTTCTTCACCTTAACATGTAATTGGAGATTACCCTGTTGGATACTGTACAATATATAAATAAATAAAGACAGTCAAAAACAGTCTACGATTACCAAATGAAGTATACAACTTGTAACCATTAACAGTGCAACACATGAATTTCGAAGGACATACCTAAACTCCTGTACAATCCTTTAAACCCTTACAAATTCAGTATAATCCTTTTAATAGTTCCATTTCCGACTTCATTCCTTAAACTAGAGAAACACGTAAATACCATTTTTCATCAAAAATACGTCGTAGAAGTTAGAAGGAACTTCGTTCGCGAGAAATTCCTCAAAGGCCCTCATAAACCGAGTTGCACACATATACCGGCGCAGCACTCTTAATTGCAATAATAAGTAATTGTGTTTCTCGAATTGACTAATTGTTCGCTTTAGTCGGAGACCGAATAATCGTACGTACGTTTAATTATAAGGAATTGTAATTAAAGTTGCACAATCAGGATGTTTGGGATTATAGGGTTAGCAGTGCACCGCCACACGTGGCTTTTTAAGACGATAAATGTAACGTGCGATTCGAGTGAGAAATAACTGGAAAAGCTTTCAAAGAAAATTACTCGTTTAAGGTGTATTTTGATGTTTGTACGACTAGTTTAATCATGCATCAATAATATGTGTTCAATCTTCATCATTTAAAAATTTTATTGCTCATATCTATGGGGTAATTCGTCAAATAGTTTCTTCTAACCACGTTTAATGTGAGTTGCTTTTTAGTAAATGAATTTTGAGATCAAGAGATCACAAAAATCAATGTAGTACCAGTAAAGCCATTGTAATTGTTCTTGTTTTTAAACTCAAAGAAAGAATCCTATTATCACCTGTTACATGTTGATTTTAGTTTTAGAATAATTAAATAGGTATGGCATTTAAAACACATTCTTAGTATAAAGAATACTAACTTTTAATAAAATATTGATTTGTCTTGAATAAGAACCTTTGGTAATTTAAAGGATACAGGTATTTAAAATATATCCTTAATCCACATCATTATTAAAAAGGCATTGCTTTGTTTTTGAATAAAACTTTTAATATGATTCAATTCATTGAACTTGTTGTCTTACCTTTTGCTTTTAAGATCCTGATGGTTTTATGAGCAGAAAACGTGTAGCATAATGACCTGCGAGTATGCTGCTACTATGTGGTAGTTATTTTACTTAGTTTTCACCCCTTTTAAATCACTATTTAGTTGTATTTTACGTTTGTTTACATTTTATTTCAATAATGTTTTGACCTCCGAGCAATTACTAATAGAGGGAGCGTGAAAACGAGTTTGTAGGCGATTGTTGTGTTAGCAACATCTGTGGAGGAAGTGAGGAAGCGGGCACAAGGGGGAAGGTAAACATCCTTCTTGTTCAGTGGCGTATCATTTATCTATAAAAACACACATTGTGCAAACGTTTTAATTGTAAAAAAAACTAAAAAAAATTTGCTAATTTTACTATTTTTAAAATGAATACCGTCTTATATGTGTTTAATGCAGGAAATCAAACAAAATCACTGTATAGGTCTAATTTTTTCAATTGCAGAATAAAACCTTAAAATCAATTTTATTATAAATAAATACAGGAGCGACTTACAGGATCATCTTCAGGCCTGTAATATTTAATTATTATAATAGGTTGGTCAATTACGAATAACATTAAATAATATAAACCACAAAAATGGATCTATATTGAAGCGTTACAGCATTATAAAATTAAAGCTGTGAAAATAAAAGAGCAGTGCAAACGTAACTAACAATAAGAAAACTGAGTACGGAATCTACAAGAGAAGAGGTGAGAATGTATTTAAATTGCTCGGGATAACAAATAAAGCTGATAATGTAGTGGTATAGTCCCCGTCAAAGAAGGTCTGGATAAGTTAAGGAGGACGGCGTTTTCTCTGTAAATCTGGAGAATTTAAGGATGGAGGGAAGACGAATCTTGCTGACTCAGGTGTAGATGGCTAGAAAAAGGAGCATGTAGATGAAAGCTCCAGTAAATATCGTCACTTTCGTCTAATTTTTTATTCTCACTCACCGTTTCGGCTTTATTTTCGAAATTCATTTTTAAAAGGAAATAAAAGTAATCATTTATACAAGCATATAATAAAACAACATGAACTCATTATATTTAATAAGCTAATAAACGTTTGTGTCACTGAAAAAAACATATATGTGAATATAAAAAATATATAAATAGATAAGATTAATATCAAAATTAATTTGAAGATATAACAGATAATAAAATGAAATAAATTAATACAAGTACAAATAGACAGTTAATAACATACCTTCTAAAAGTAACACATTTTAAGTAGATGAAAGTTTAAAGAGTTTATTCCTGAACATAACTAATCTAACGTTTTCCCCCTTTTTAATATTATGAGGGTTTTTGTAGTTGAAATGAAAATTATAATTTATTTTGGTCCTAATAAAAATTTAAACATAGGTTATCAAAGAGTAAATAAAATACATAATAGAACTTCATAATCTTAAATCGTTATCAAAAATTATTAATGGTAAAACTTAAAACAATAATTAGATTCTTAAACAAATTTCTAGTTTTTGTTTTGCAAAAGACTTTTATCTTCTTCGGTTGCCTCTGTCACTTTTCTTTTAGTAGTTTCGAGGAGAATTTTCCTATGGAAACCAGTAGAACCATCAATTGGTTAGTAAAACTTTGATATTTTGGGTCTGGTAAGTCTTGTTAAACTTTCTTCTTAGGAAGCTGTAACCTTATGGAGAATAAAAATTTAATGTTAGATCAGAAGCTCTTAATTGAGAATTATATTTGCAAAGGCCGTTTTAATAATATTTTCAAACGTTCTTGGAATCGTTGTTAACAGAAACCTGCAAAGAAATATATTATTTTATTCCTAAAATATAAGATATCACACAATGCACATTCATATATCATTGTGCTAGAAAAATACTAGGTAGGTACTGAGACAATTTAAAAAAATTATTTCGAGAAACTCAACTTTTAATGTCATCATTGTACTTAACTTTTTTATTGTTAAATTAATAATAATGTCATTTTGTGTAGTTCGTTGTGATTTGTATAATATATTATTATAAATATTATAATTATTATAATTATTATATATTAATTATAAAAACCTATCGTCAATGTTAATGTGCCAAGTTTTTTTAATAATTATGTCCTTGTTATAGTAAAAACACATTTAAACACGTTTTTAAAGTTTTCTGGATTTCTGCTTTAAATTACCGTACAAATAAACTGACTAATTGTGTGTTTAAGTAAAGGTATATCTCTTTTTTGTTATAACAGTCTTTATATATTGTTCTAACTTTTTAGATAATCAGAGAAAACAGTAAGACATCTTAATATATCCTATTTCACCAACAAAACTGTAGAATAATTAATCTCACATCAAACGAAAAAAGTCATTTCAGGATGTCCTAAGAGGTTTTAACTTAAAAACTAAATAAAATGTACATTGTAACTGTGTTTAAATAAATGAATGTTTTTATACCTGACTATAGCACCAGACAAACATTTTTTTAGATCATAATGATCTGCATAACTCAAAATAGTCAAAATCCACATTATTTAAGTTATTCTAGTATTGTTTTAGCATAACGATGTAAACTCCAATAATAAATATTCACATTTTTTTGGGACGTTTTTAAGGAAATAAAAAAAAACATGAATAATGTGATATTCTTGTTTAGTTTTGTACTATATAATATAGTTCATTAGGTAGTGATTTAGAAGCAAATTATGTTCTATTTATAGAATAAAAAATCACTCATAATATCTAAATATTTATGCCTATTTATATTTTGGACAGGAAGACTATTTTATGTTTTTGGCTCTGAATAGTTTTCTTAAGAATTTTAAAACCTTCCTTAGCTCTTTTGGGATATTCTTAGAAGTTCATTTTGTTTAAACCTAAAACAAATTAAGTACAAAAAATGAAAATTTAAACAATACACAAAATTAGTCTTTTAGATTAGTTAAAAAAAAGTGTCAACAAAAAAATGGCTATGCCTTTTTCCTTAAAGATTCTTTTTGAAAGAAACTTAAGTTTCTCTACTTACTTGCTGTTTTAGTAATTTAGTACCAGATGAATATAGTGTAGAAGTAGTGACAGGATTCATTATTATACTTCTTTCGTCGAAATTGCATTTTTCTTTAATATTTTCCTCCCCTGAGATCTATAATAAAAATGTTCATTAGCATAAAAAGGTATTCAGGTGGTCACTTGTTGAATTCTTAAATTTTGGAACCATGTATTTCTTTCTCATATCAAGAAAAGGAAACCTAAAAAAAATAACAATAAACTTTACAAAGATGTGATATTAAAATAATAATAAGTAATTAACCTCTCTGTTAAACCTTTACTATAATCATTATGATACAGATGAAGACGAACTTAGCTGGGATTTATTCCATCTTAATTTTACTTTTTCGAAAATAAGAAAGTTCAATTGCAAATTAAAGGTGATTGCCTAATGCACCGCCTCTGGTAATTAAGTTGTATTTGTACTTACCTATGATATAATCTTGAAGAAGCATTTTCAACAGGTCTTTTACACATAAAGCATGTTTTCACCATATTATTACAGATAATAAATCTTCAATATAAATTTAAAACCCTTACAATGCTATAAATAATTATATTTTTCGTAAAATACAAATCAATAATTGACATGTGTCAGAAAGTGTCAAAACGAGGTCACAACCTCACTGTCAAACTTGGCAACGCTGATTAAATAAGCCAATTACAGAAGAGGTATTTCCCCCCTCGGGGGGAGTAGATGTTGCTAACAAAATTTAGCGCGGGGAAGGGGGGAAGACTCCCTCTAGTAGTAATTGCTCGGAGGTTTTGACATTAATTATTATATCCGAAATTCGGGTTATCTTCTTCTTTCTAGGAAATACCTGTCGTCTAGTTTGTACGGTCCGATAGCCAATTCTTGTTCCGTGGTACGAATTTGACAGATAACATTAATGGGATATTTGGTGTTGTGCTATTTGAAATCAATACCGTTGATTGTCCATGACGGCATATTATATTAGGGTACTTTTCTAGAAAAATTGGGTTTAATACTTAACTATAGTTAGGAATAATATTTTATTAGGTTGTTAAATACACACATAAATACATTTGGGGTTGAATTAGATTACTTTAGATAAGTTTTCTGGTAACTTGTGGCGATCACCGGAAGTGTGATTTCCAAAATATGCATTGTCATATCCTACTTGTTGAAGCCATCTTGACTTCTGACAAAGGGGTTAAATACGCCGTAGCCATGAGGTTCGTGGTGAATTATTTTTCGTCTGCTTGCTGGGTAAGGTACCGGGGGTACGTGTTTGAGTTTGACTGTTCGCCTGGGTCGTCGCGAAGCCCGTGTATAATAACGAAACGTTCGTCGCCGATAGTGATCGGATTACAAATCACGTGGCAAAATCGCACAAGGGTAGGTACTCTAAACCATTTTTGGGAGTCTTACGACCGCGGTGAGCGAAGTCTGCTAACGGCCCGCACTACCGACTTCCTACATCAGATCTCCAGAGGGTTGTTGTCAACGACCTCGTTTGATTTCGTCCGCAGTCGCTGTGCTGTACCAGTGTTCCGGAAAATTCCAGACGCATCAGGGTGATGCGCTGTGATTGTTACGTAGTCCAGTTTTTAATCATTTGATGTCCTGCAGTCCTACAAGTTCTAAGCCAGTTTTTCCTGTCCGGAGTAATCGTAACCAACACCAGTGGTGGAGAGTTCCATCGCTTAATGGGTTTCTACCAGAAATCAGGTATCTGAAAGTCTGTAAACCAAGGTATGAAAGACCTTCAGTCTAATAAGTAATAACTTCAGAGAATCTAATAAATTTATATTTTGATTTATCATTTAACTTTTATTTATAAGAATAATTCTTTAATCGTATTAATTGTGCTTAAACTTAACCTGTTGTAAACCTTAGTGATCACGGGGTAATATTAATTGTGTCTTTTACTCTAATAATTTTGAATTCAGAGAATTTCTCTTTAACTTTAGTCATTTTTCTTGTCATTTTAAATCATTTTGTATCATAAAAAAAAGCTCTAGGTAAATGTATACCTATCTATTTGATCTATGAAATTTTGTAAATACCCGTATTCTTTTTTAATAGTAAATGCCATAATACCGACTCTGGCGTTTTATTTATTTAACTTTTAAGATAAACAGTATTACTAACTATTTAATGACCCACACCTTTTGTCCCGACAGCTAGCCGAAGTGGTCTTCTTCTCTAAGCTCTAGGAGAACACTATAACCTTTTTTTGTAACGGTTTTTCTAAATTCTAAATAATAATATACAAAATTTAGGAGGTTACCAACTAACACCGATTTTTGAGTTATAATAAACAAACCCCGTTATACACCAACCTCAAGGTTAGAAATTGAGAGGATGGCGATCAAATCCAGTATCAAGTATCTAATTTTCCATCGATAGAAAATTAATAATCAAAAAGCATGTAGTCGAAAGTTGTTGTACAAGCATGTCATCAGACCGATACTAACATATGTACATCCGGTCTTCTGTTCAATTGCAGATATTTAATAAAAAAAGCTTCAAATAACTCAAAATAGGTGTCTGAAGCTAGCCTTTAGGGTACATCGCTACACCAGAAGAACAGATATGTATACTCTTGCACTATTTATTCTCATTTAGTCTGAAAAATTATACAACAATTGTCTTCTAACGTACCTAATAGAAATTTAAGAAAGTTCGGAGTATTTCGCGAAGAATACGATTTACAGGAATTAGGTTAAAAGTAACATGTACCCTGTTTTGATTATAATAAATCTGTTTCAAAATTTTTACAAAGAACAACTAGTAGAACTACTGCCATGAAAATTGTGCAAGGATGAAAAGAAACAGGTGAAGAAACCTAAAGAAACTTCCAAAAAAAAACAGCAACCTGAGGAAGAATTTGACGCGCTGCCAATGCTCCCCTTGCTGCTGAATATAAGCGCAGGGATCCTTTTGCAGGAATGCCCAAACGAATCTTTTTCTTCGATGACTTAAAACGTTTCTACTTCTTTGAAAATTTCGACCCAACCTGTACGGTGAATACAAATATACACAAGAACTTGCTAAGGTGTTCATGAGATGTAACTGTAGCAGGCTCTTTTTCGAGGACAGTAGCAGCACAATGTCTGGTATCTGGGTGTGGAGAGAATAGAAATTAGCTTTTTCATTGAGTCCCGACTGGCAAATAGACTATGAATCATATGACTGGAAAAAATTGGATGCTAAATCACCAGAAACCAAGAAATTAGTGGAGCAATAATAAGGTTGGTAGAAAATTCAATTAAAAAAAAATATTTAAATAATGAAACAAACAAGAGAATAAAAACAAGCACGTTTAGTTTTGTTATAATAGGAACTTATTTAACATGGCGTATACATTAAAAAAGAATAATGGTTATAAGTTCTTGTGTTCAAAAAATGGTAAATTGTATATAAGAAAACAAGATGATGAACTTTCAGGTCGAATAAACAGCAACGAAGACATAGATCGTCTAAGTGAAAGTAATAACTAATGTAAATAAAAAAACTACTGTTTACTATAGAGTGTTGAATGAAAAAGTTTTATAATAATATTGATGAGTTTAAAAATGAAGCAAATCAATTTGGTTTTTCTATATTTTACTAAAATACTCGATCAGTACGCAATGAGTTAGATGAAATTAAAGCATTTAGTGAACTTGTCAATCTGCCTGATGTAATTGTTCTTACAGAACCGTAACTTTCTCCTAGTGAAGAAATCTATTTTAGTTTGCCAGATTATAATGCAATGTATATAGATTCCAAGCTCAACTGGGAATATCATATTACTAAATTGTTTAAAAAAATTAGTCCTACCATTGGAATTTTGATACGAGTTATCTACTATCTTTCAGCTGACTTAAGAAAGACTCTATATTATTTACTAATCCATTTACATCTATCATAGTTAACTCTCGTTTGAAGCAAAACTTTCCAAAATTGCAAATTCTACAGAACAGGACGTTTAGAAAAATTGTTCAACTTTTGTCATTCTACTGATCTTTTGTTTCATCCAAATAATATTTTAGACATTCAGTCCTTCTCTAAATATCAGACATGCATCTCTATTCATAACCTTTCTCTAGATAATATACACTGACTACTGCCAATGATATGCATGGATGCAATACCAGGAACAATTTCTGTTACAGCACCACAGTTGTGCTTATGCTTATATGACATAAGGATGGTCTAAGACAGTACAATGATCTTCCAAGCATCATAAAGAACATAAGAACTGCTAACCTCTTTAAAAGAAAATTAAAAATGTTTTTAACTGACTCTTCATAGTTGACATATTCAGGTTTGAATAATAGTGTGATATCATATATTATTTCTGCTACTCCAAACCTAAAATACAGAACTAAACAACTATTGAATATGTTCATGTTTACATTTCAACACGACGAAAGTGTTGAGAAAATATATGGAATCAAAGAAATTATGGAAATAATTGTCGAAATTGTACCTCTTAGATAATCCAAGCTAGTACCTCAATGCAAAGAGTGTCTAGCATTCGGACACACTCAAAGGTACTGTGCTAAAGAGCCTCGATGCGTAAGATGCACTATGAAACTGTAAATTGTGCAAAACGGAAAGATGCTCCACCTAAATGCATTTACTGCAGCATAGGACATGCTGCTAGCTACAGGGGATATTTTAAATTACTTTTTGTTTTATACTTAAATTTAAATGCACTTTTTATTTTCCTTGTATACCACTAAATATTTTACAAATTTTATTCTTCGTTATTGATTTATTAATGCAGAACTTTTTATAAATATTATTATTTTTTGTAAAATTAATAATAAAAAATTCCCATTTCTTGTCAACTTTTTCAAACATTTCATACAAAGTAGGTTAAACAAAATTTTACGTAAATCAATAAAATTATGTAAATTAAAGATTATTCAATATTAGCATTTTATCGCGAATCATTGTTACGCCACTGCATAGTAGGATTATGGGTAATTCTAGAAAAAAAAATTGTAATATTATAGGAGACTGATTTAAAAAGATTTGTTAAGGTATTAATCTTTCTGCTGTTGTATCTTTCTTTGTCTTTGAGTATACGAACAGTGTGGAGAAAATAAGGAAAAACATACAAGAAAATATCAAGTAACGTCAAAATTATTGATTCTTCTTAGTAAAAAATGATACATAAAAGATTATGAATTACTGCATAGTCACAATAGTATTCAGTTTTCATAATCTATTTCGGGAAATGCATAAAATATGGAGAACACTGGTGGAATTTCTCTATTTTTCTCATTTTCCTGGGGATCCAGACTCAGGAAATTTTCATTAACAGATATAATGCCTCAGTACAAATCTAACTGGACAAAAAATTATTTGAAATAATTTAAAGATTACAGTTTGTCTATTTAGATTCGTTTTAACAACATTAGCTCCGACCAATTGATCTGAGATCAAGGCGTAATGACAGGTAATTAAAGTTGTGAATAAAATAAAACATTACTTTAATTTTTTTTTGATATTCTTATGACTGAAATAACTAGAGTTAAAAAACGAAACAAGCAATTAGTAATTTATTGAAAATATTTCAGATACTAGTTACGTGAGTTCATACAGCTGTCATTCAAACATTATATTATTCTTATTATATCCTATTTCATAGCTTGCACTTTTATTCTTTCATGTTATGTTACGTTGTTATGTTGGAAATGGGGTGTTAATACACTGCGACCTAAAAGATCTATTGTGTCCCCTTCTGTCGCTAATGCACCGAGGAAGTGTCTCATTGTCTATAAAGACCCTTCCAATCCTATTTCCTCAAGGAAGTGTAGGATTTGAAGTGGCTTCAAGTTAAGTAAATCTCCCTCTTCTATTTGATATCCTCCTAGATATAGTGCCCTTGGATTCTTGAGTGCTACACATTCAGTTAGGATGTGAATGGAGGTTTCGTCCTCCTTCTCACAGAATCTGCACTCACTATCCTCTACTACTCTCAGTTTACTTAGGTGTCCTTTTAGTCGGTAATGCCCGGTAAGGATCCCTGTTACAAAACATTATCTGTTCTTGCTCAGGCAGATGTAGGCTTCCGATCTTTTCCGGTCATATTCACCCAGAATTATCTTGACTTGTCTCAGCCCCAAAAGATTGTTACAATTATCGGTTCTTCTACTGCCCAATTCTTTTTATTCTTTCCTAATATTATGTTACTACTGATACCGCAGAACGGCTCAGGTCCTACAAAGGGTGTTTGAGCCCCTTTCTTTGCAAGACTATCTGCAATCTCGGGCTCCAAATGAGAGTAACTCTATTTTCCTCGCCTAGCTCATTCAATTGTTGTAGGTATCTCCAGACCATTTTTGAGCTGATTACGTAAGAGCTCAGCGCTTTGATGGCTGCTTTGACTATCGGACATGATGATAATCTCTTGTCTATGATAATTTCTCTCGATGTTAAACTTCTCTGGCGTGAATTTCCACCTGGAAGATGCTTGGGTATTTTCCCAAGCTTTTGGAAAGCTTGGTTCTCGGCCAATACACTCCTATTGCAGTTCCTTCTATGGTTTTGGAACCGTCTGTATACCACTGAATAGCACGTCTTTCGGTTGCAAGCGCGATAGATTCTTGGGTCCATTCTTTCTTGCAGCCCAGCTCTGTTGTTTTGAAGTTTTTCACAAAACTGTACTTTAGCATTTCATCCTGGGACATGTCCCATGTATCTTTAGTCCTGAAGCAAGTAGACTTTCGTCTGATTACTTCGTTCCTGATCATTCTATATCGTGTCCTTTTTGCCACATTCTCTATCATGAAATGTAGAGGGGTGAGGTTTAAGATCACCTTCATTGCGGCCGTAGGACAGGTTCTCATTGCACCAGTAATACAAACACAGGCTACTTTTTGTACTTTTGAGATATTAGCTCTCGTAGTAGCTAAACTAGTTCTGTTACTCCAGGCTATAGCTCCGTAATTGATGATTGGTCTCACTATTGCAGTATACATACATCGTAGTATGTTTGGGTTACATCCCCATCGTTTACCTGCAATGTTTTTGCATACCATTAGGGTTTTTGTGGCCCTATTTAGTACTTTATTCTCATGTGTGTTCTAGAGAAGTTTGTTGTCCAGGGTTAGGCCTAGATATTTGACTTCATTTTTCCATTCTATATCTACCCCGTCTAATTTAACGGTTTTGAAATTAAGTTTTCTTTTCCTTGTAAAGGCTACTAGTGTTGTTTTTGTAGGGTTTGTAGTCCCACTTCACGGCACTATCTGTTGGTGTATTCTAGTCCTCGTTGGACTATATCACACAGGATATTTCTAAACTTGCCTTTAGCAAATATGACTCGTTTACGGTTTAGGCTCCACATTAGTGGGGATAGAACTCCTCCTTTTGGACATCATCTGGTTGTGCAGATGGAGATGGTGTCCTGCCCTATCTGTGTCTTTGCAGTTCTCGTAGCTGAGCCATCCATCTGGGTAGCTATTCTTGAATTCGAGGGAATAGAAAACCGGTTTTGCCTCTTTATCTGCAACGCGCAAAATTTATATTTTTGTTTCATTCTTCTCTCAAAATTTCAACTCCCTGAGATTCAAGAATAGATACCCTGGATGTGATGTTATCTACTCCTCTGTATGCAAGTGCTTTCTTTTATATTAATTTCCACGTTTTATTAGGTAGATTTTATCTAGCTTTTGTTATTTTAATCAGTAAAATTGTTTATAAAAACCCTGTATTAGTTTCACAATACTTATTTTACGGCTCTTTTTTAGTTCTAGTTAAGTTCTAGTTTATTTTCCTTCTAAATGCGCAACTTTTTTCCTATTTATTTATTTATTTCTTCTGCTTTATAAGATTATAGAATATATATTTTGGGGTTTTTATTAATTTTGATAGACTTTAAAGAACGCGATTAAATATGAAATAATATTTCGTCGTTATAGCGCGCCTTCCATTACCACCGTGCTAGGGAAAATCAATTGCTTTTCCTCTCCGAATTCCTGTGTGATATTAAGAATTAATGAAGGTGTTGAATAGTTTAAGTCTGAGAGAGTGGAAATAAAAGTACTTCCCTAAGTGTGTTTAACTGATGTCTGAGAAGTAGGCGAATTACTTCCCTTTTTGACAAAAAGCCATTAAAGAAAAACTTCCCGCTTCTAGGGTCTTGTATCCTGGGAAACGATTAATAATTTACCTTAAGGAGAAGCGATTGAGAAAGCTATAACTTTCTCGGATAAAGTTTATATATTAAGATAAGACTTTAAGCACTATGAATGTAAATAATAGTTATCTAGATTTTACAGTTTGTTTAATAGTTTGTAGATTAGATTGGCGCCAAATTTGTTACAAACTTTTTGACGGGGTTATTTAACCAGTGCCAAAAGCAAAAATATTATATTTTTTCGATTTTGAAGATATTACCAGACTCATTTGCCAATTTCGTAAATCAGCCAGACTTATTATTATTAACAGTTCATGATTGTATTAATTTATATGCTAGATTTTCTGCCACACTTACTTTCCACTATCTGAGATATTCCAAACTGCTATTTTTATAAGCTTTATGTTCTAGTTTAGTAAATGTAAAATATTTATGACTGGGAAAATAAGTGTCAGACTCAAAATGTTTGTTTTTTGTCACTAAGAGAACAGTTTATTTTCATATACACCGATTGGAAAAATGAGTACGAGTAAAATTCACTGCCTCCTGAACTAAATGTAAAATTTCAGAATCAATCAAATGGCACGATTTTTCTTTATTTATTAATTTCTGTTCTGAAATCTGAAATGTGTGGATAGATGTGCGATAAATGTTCGAATTATTTTTGGGGGGGCTAATTTTTAAATTTGTCATGTGATAGATTATATTATAATTTTACAGCTCTATTTTATAGCAGATCAAATACCGTTATTTTCAAACGCTTCCATGAAACATTTCCGGAAATTTTTCTTTTGGTGGGTACCCTGAACGAAATTATACTGAAAATTTTTTTGACAGTTGAGAAGCTCTTTTATGCATATGTTTTATATGTTGTTCTATGGCCAGCTTTGAAAATTTGATTTTAGTCGTTTTAATGTATGTCTGTCAAGTTTTGAAATTTGGATATTTTGGTGTAAAATTTCCTTACCCAATACCTACCACTGGTGCCTAAATTATTATCAGTAAGTTTTTGTTCACTCATGCATATTTTAAGAAAAATATCAATCGTCTTCGACTCCAAAATATTCGTAAGTTCGAAAAAAATTTCGGAAATAATTTAGGCACTAGTGGTATTCTAAGTGAAAATATAGGTCTGGCTGACAATTAAAATCACGAAGGCCTGCCAGACTCACAAGTAGTGTAAGGTCGAAGGTTCGGTTACGGTTTTGGCCAACTTCGGCTTAAAATAAGAGTTTCGACTACAGTTTCGGTTTCGGCGGAAAACTGGCCGAAACTGCAGCCAACTACGAAACTACTTTCGAAAGTTTACGTATCACACTTGGTTGTGTCCGGCACAATGGCGACTGCGCCGGGTGCTCCTGGCCTAATTTATTCGTATCAAAGGAGCATTTTTTTAGGTAAAACTTGGAAAAAATATTATTTCTAGTCTACAACGTTAGACTGTTTACTTATGAATATTAATTTAATTATAAGTAACAAACATATTTAATTATCTGAATTTGTTTTTTTTTTTAAATAAAAATTACATTATATAATTCCCTTCATAATACTATTTTTTGTTACAAAAAATCTAGAGACATATGCAGAAATGATTGCTACTTTGTAATTCACTTATTTTTTTTTTTTTCAAAAGTAATAAAAAAAACAAAGTCAATAAATTTTATAATGGCTTCTTTTGATCACATAAATAAATAGGTAATAAGTAAATGTAGCTAAAATTTATAATACGAGTTAATTAGTCTTAAACAAAGATATTGCAAATTTCAATAAGAGATTGCCTTAAAAGAAAATTCTTATTTCTGTTTCGGTTTCGACCAAGAAAGGAGCCGAAATTGGGTTTCGGTTATAAAACCGTATTTCGGTCGGACCTGACAAGCCAAGTAGTTAAACGAGGAGAGGAATAGTAATCGAACGTGCAGATTTTAGCGCGCCTGACGATCATTAGATAAGTCTGGCAAGGCTTTCGGGGTATTCCACATTAGCCAGATTGTATTTTAAGCTGTTATCATAATATACATTTTTCTAGTACTGCACTTGTAACAGGGATCCTTACTGGGCATTGCCAACTAAAAGGACACCTTAGTAAACTGAGAGTAGTAGAAAATAGTGAGTGAAGATTCTGTGAGGAGAAGGACGAAACCTTCATTTACATTCTAACTGAATGTGTAGCACTCCAGAATCCAAGGGCACTATACCTAGGAACATATCAAATAGAAACTTGAAGCCACTCCAAATCCTACACTTCCTTGAGAAGATATAATTGAAAGGGTCGTTATAGGCATTAAGACATTTCCTTGCTGCATTAGCGACAGAAGGGGGCACAATAGATATTTTAGGTCGCAGTTTATTAACACCCCATTCCCAACATAACATAACATAACATAGCGAGAAAACTGCAAAATAATGAAATCCACAAATCCCAGTTCATATTTTGGACATCCAACTACTATTATTTTTAAAATTTTAAATTCTGACAAACTGTCAGTATATTTTTTAGTCATTAAGATTACATATACGTTAAAATTAGTTATTTTTGTTTAGAATCGATAAAAAATAACATTTTAATTTTATTTGGGCCACATTTAAAAAAGTAAATTTTAATCAAATTGTATGAAAGTAATTTATTTACGAGTATTAAAATTAAAAACCTAAAAGTGGCGGTGGAGCTGAGGACAGAGCATGTGCCTTCCACGCGAATAGCCTGGGTTCGAATCTGGACTATATAGGGGCTAATTTTTTTTTGTTTTTTATTTTATAAATTAATAAAATTTATAAATTATTTTAAAATGGCTTATTTTGTCTAAACCTAAAATAATTTTTTAAATTTGTAGATTTTCGTTAATAGTTCGTAGAAAAAATATACTGCACAACTCGAGTGGATTGTCCATATTTACTCTTGTTGCGAAAATTAGGGAAATTTTTGTGATGAAAATTATTGTGATGAAAATTATTCAGTTTTTTCACTTATATATGATATTTTATTCATTTTCATAGATTCGCCAGAATTTTTTTACTTAACTTCAGTATACCTCTAGAACTATTATATTTTATATGACTAGGGTTAGGGCTTTAGCCCCCCCAGATCTGATGACATAACTTCGCCCATGACCAGTGCTAATAATAAACAGGACAGAGTTTCCGTGAAAAGTTAATTCTGCTGCCAGATAAACTAATTTTCCAAAAACGTA
The DNA here is from genome assembly GCA_927349885.1 of Psylliodes chrysocephalus. Lineage (NCBI taxonomy): Eukaryota > Metazoa > Arthropoda > Insecta > Coleoptera > Chrysomelidae > Psylliodes > Psylliodes chrysocephalus. The sequence goes on along the minus strand of OV651821.1, from coordinate 263,230 downwards.
CAATATTTCCCGCTCAATTCAATAACTAGCGTTTACTTTTTATAAAAGCCCAAATTGTCCTGTCAACAGTCAACGTCAACTGTCAACTCAGAGTCGTGTTCAGAAATTCAAGATTTCTCTTGATTGAAGAGACTTGAATTGGCTAGATATCATAGGGAATTGTTAACAGGACTTTGATATGATGAGTAGTGCTTTAAAATTTAAAATCCACGACTAAAAAGATGTATTTGTCTGAATCTTAACCATTCTATTTAAATGTTTGAAGAAATATTATAAAAAATTAAGAATTATGGTCAAAAAATATATTTTTTCCATTCTATGGTGCTATCAGTTTGTTGAAACGCTTAATAACAATAATTTTTTGTTTTTCTCCAGTTTTGGGCATGTTTTTTAATCGTGATAATATATTTTTTATTTTATCAAAAACTACATATTAAAACGAAAAAAATGAGTACCTGAAGAACTTTGTACGATAATTTTTTACAGTAGAATTTCTTTATAAAAAAAGTGTTTTGAATAGAAAAAAATTATTATCCCGAAATATTTTGAATTTTAAATTTTTTTTTATGCTTATTTAACACATACAAAGGTATAATTTCACTAAATTTCATCAAAATTAAATTATTTTTGAAGAAATGAAAAATAAAAAACCCAAACATTTGGCAAATTAGACGATTGAAATACAGATTATATACCAATAATATCATTAAGCTATTAATAATAAGGGCGTATAAAGAATTTAAAAAAAAAATTAGTAGAAACTAAAATTTAAAAGTGTTATGCATTTTAAGCCGTTTTACCTCAAACCTATTAGAATGATATGATAAAAAAATAAACTACTACAACTGACCATATGCCTGTCACTAAATACATCATCAGTTACTGTATTAAAAACATCCATAGGCGTATCAGTTTTTTAAGGGAAAATATTTAATATTAATAAAACACTTTTACTGTAAATATTTAATGACCTCATCAACAAATGTTTTTAGTCTTAATTATATTAATTTTTTCCTAATTTTACCTATTTTGTAGAATAACTGTACTCAATTAAGATTACTTAACATACCTATTAGTATATAAAAGCAATTATTATATATTTCGACTTATTATTTATTATTATATAAAATTCTTCGAGCAGTTTTACATAAAACCCGCAATCAATTTGAATTTCATTAACAAATAACCTTCTTTTTCAGACGAAACTCTGTCGCAAAGTCTCTGCAAGATGGCTGAACGTAACGCCGGTGAAATATCCCAGTAATCAATCACGGAACAACAAAAAAACGAAGTTAGTGACGAGAAGAAACTCGCAGAAGACGGTGGAACATCGCGAAACAACACAAAACGACAAATCAGGACGAGTTTAAAGTGACGTTTAACGACTAATGACCCTTTACGAGGAATTCAGGATTTAAAGGACTATTCGGAGATGAATAAAACGTCTATAAGAGTGGTTTCTTGGGAATTCAGGGACAACTGAAGACCCTGATGCATATTCAGACATGGCGTGAAGGTTTTCACGGTAAGGATAATTTTAAATACATCAATATTGTCTGTCTTTTTAAAGGATTCGATACAATTTCATGCACTATAACCAGGTTTCATCTGTATAATATATTTTTCTGCCACCTCTTCGAAACTCTGATATTTTCAGATAAGGGTACTATTCCTCTTTCTCTTTAAATACCCGAAGTTCATTTCACGCAAAGTACGTAATAGAGCACGTCTTAATATTTTTGGGAGATTTTTATTAGATTGAAGAGAGGAAGCAATTTTCTTTACAGTTAGTAATTCTTTTTTAATATAAAATGTATGTACTGCACGACGAATGACTTGTTTGACTATATCTTCCAATTTTTTTTCCCCTAGTCTTAGCCTTCGAAGTATTAATATCGTCTGTTTCATCCCTTGTTTATAAACGTAAAATAGCGTTCCACTAATATTAGAGAGATCGGGTTTTACTTAACCTCTCTATTACAAACAATTCCTGTTTCTGCTTTATGAAATCTCTATCAACGCGCCTATGACACTGCTTCGACGATAACATCCAAGAAAGATTCGAAGGCGTTGTTGCCAATAACGTCGCTTTAATCTGCGACATTATCTATCGTTAGATAAAGATGCAAACTACATGCTGACAACTTTCCATTTTAGTAAAAATAATTTTTATTTTTTTTTATTTTTTCAGGTACACAAGACAGTTTTCGTATGGCGACTTCCACCACAGATATACCGGATATTGTAAATGAAACCACAAACGTAACAAATGAAGAAATATCAGGATACAATACAGTTGAAAGTATAGTAATTTCTATAGTACTGCTTTCGATCATACTTGGCACCATCGTCGGTAATATCCTTGTTTGTGTGGCTGTCTGCCTGGTCAGGAAACTGAGAAGGCCCTGTAACTATCTACTGGTAAGATATATACTTAGTTATTCATTTTACTTAGTTATAAATTTTACTTAGTTATAAATTTTACTTAATCACTAATTTTTTCATGTTTATAAATTTTTTTAATCATGAATTTTACTTAGCTACAATTTTTACTTAGTTAATGCTTTAATTTAGTTTAGTTAGATCCAATTTCATATTAATATTTAAAAGCTATATGAAATAATAGGATAATTTAAGACCACCGAAATGTTGCAGTACGACTGAAGTATATTAATTAGTTAATGGAGCTTTTATTATACATTATGAAACATATTTAATTAATTTAATTTTGTTAATAATTTTACTTAGTTACAAATTTTTCTAAGACATGGATTTTACTTAGTTAATAAAGTAAAATATAGTATGCATTGTGACTCTTTTCAGTATAAGAAATAATTTAAATAGTAATTGAATAAAGCTCTAATAATGATTTTCGTATTTGATAGGGAATTATAAGTAAGTTTTTCATGAAAACATGTCTGTAGAGTCTTGTGAAGAATTGTGAGTGTTTTCAAACATTTTTTGGTGGAAAACTAACTTATTTAATAGTGGTCAATTATGAAATTTGTTCCTTTATAAATTTTCATTAACCTTTTTTACTTTGCCATGAATTTAATTTAGTTAGAATTTTACTTAGTTATGAATATCACTTAATTGTGAATTTTACTTAAATACAAATTTTAATTAGTTACAAATTTAAGTCTGTCTGTTATGCATTTTACTTAGTTAAAAAATTGTACATTATTATGATTATTTATGATATCACTTACTTATTAATTTTATCTATTCAGAAATAAATTTTATCGTTATTAATTCAACTCAATTACAAATTTTACTTAGGTAAGACAGCTATGAATTTTACGTATTTATAAATTTTACACATTTATGAATTTAATGCTATTATGAATTATCTTGTCATTAATTTTACTTAATTATTAAAGTATCTCACGATTGAATCATACTCATTTATAAATTTTACGTAGTTTTTGATTAGTTATGAATTTTACATATTTTTTAATTGTACTTCTTTATGAATTTTTCCCAATTATGTACCTTATTTAGTTAATAATTTCACTTAATTATGAATTAAAGTCGGTTTTACATTTTTCTTAGTCATGATTTTTACTTAGATTATTTTACATAGTTATGATTTTTTCCTATTTATAAATTTTAGTTAATTATAAAATTTACTCTATTATGTTAATCTATTATAATTTTTCTTGTCAATTATTCCACTTAATTTAACTCAGTAATAAATTTTACTGTTATTAATTTGACTCAACTGCGAATTTTACTCAGTTATGAATTTAACGTAGTTATAAATTTCACGTAGTTAGGAATTTTACTTAGTTATTATCTATTCTTAGTTATGAATTTCATGTATTTATAAATTCTACTTATTTGTCTGTTTGAATTTTTTATTGTCATTAATTTTACTTAGTTTTATCCAATTTATTTATATTTTTCACTTAATTGTGATTTTTACTTAATTATAAATAATTTACTATAAGGATTTTATTTAGTCCTAAATTTAAATTAGTCATGAATTTTATTTAGATACAAATTTTACTTATTAATAAATTTTAATTAAAGAATTTTACTTAGTTAAGAACTCTACTTAGTTACTAATTATACTGAGTTTAGAATTTTACTTAGTTAAAATTCTACTTAGTTAATAATTTTACTTAGTTAAGAATTTTATTTATTTAACAATTTTACTCAATTAAGAATTTTACTTATTTAAGAATTTTATGTAATTAGAACTTTTACTTAGTTATAAATTTTACTTATTTGCTTGTTTAAATTTTTCTTCTTTATTAATTTCATTTGTGTTTAAATTTTTTATTGTCATTAATTTTAATTAGCGTTATTTAATTTATTTATGTTTTTCACTTAATTATGATTTTTACCTAATTATAAATTATTTAGTAAAAGGATTTTATTTAGTTAAGTATTTTACCTAATTATTAATTTTATTTAGTCCTGAATTTGAATTAGTTATGAATTTTACTTAGTTGAGAATTTTATTTAGATATGAATTTTAATAATTTACAAATTTTATTTAGTTAAGAATTTTACGTAATAATGAATTTTATTTAGTTAAAATTTTTACTGTTTTATTAATTTATATAGTTATTAATTCTACCTAGTTAAGAATTTTATTTGGGTAGAAATTTTACTTAGTTAATAATTTTACGTAGCTTAAAATTTTATTTAGCTAAGAATTTTACTTTTTTAATAATTTTACATTGTTAACAGTTCTACCTAGTTAAGAATTTTACTTTGGTGAAAATTCTACTTAGTTAAGAATTTTACTTAGTTAAGAATTTTACTTAGTTAAGAATTTTACTTAGTTAAGAATTTTACTTAGTTAAGAATTTTACTCATTTAATTTTACTTATTTAAGAATTTTACTCAGTTATGTATTTTACTCAGTTAAGAATTTTACTTAGTTAAGAATATTATGTAATTAGGACTTTTACTTAGTTATGAATTTTACTTAGTTATAAATTTTACTTGTTTGCTCGTTTGAAGTTTTCTTTGTCATTAATTTTACTGAGGTATTATTTAATTTATTTATATTTTTTACTTAATTATGAGTAATTTCTTATAAGGATATTATTTAATTAAGTGTTTTTTCTAATTATTAATTTTATTTAGTCCTGAATTTAAATTAGTTATGAATTTTACTTAGTTGATAATGTTATTTAGATATGAATTTTAATCATTATCGAATTTTATTTATTAATGAATTTTATTTAGTTAATAATTTTACTTAGTTAAAATTTTACTTATTTAAGAATTTTACTCAGTTAAGAATTTCACTTCTTTTGTTAATTTTACATAGTTAATAATTCTACCTAGTTAAGAATTTTATTTGAGTAGAAATTTTACTTAAATAATTTTATTTAGTTAAGAATTTTACTTATTTATTGATTTTGCATAGTTAAAAATTCTATCTAGTTAAGAATTTTATTTAGCAGATTTTTTTATTTAAGAATTTCACTTATTTATTTATTTTACATAGGTTATCATTCTATCTAGTTAAGAATTTTATTTAGGTAGAAATTTTACTTAGTTAAAAATTTTACTTAGTTATTAATTAAATTTAGTTTAGAATTTTACTTAGTTAAGAATTTTATTTATTTAAGAATTTTACTCAGTTAAGAATATTAATTAATAATTAATGAATTTTATTTAGTTAATAATATTACTTATTTATTAATTTTACATAGTTAATAATTTTACCTAGTTAAAAATTTTGCTTAGTTGTAAATTTTACATAGTTAAGAATTTTACTTAGTTAGGAATTCTACTTTGTTAATAATTTTACTTAGGTAAGAATTTTACTTATTCGGGAATTTTATTCAGTTAAGATTTTTACGTAGTTAAGAATTGTATACCATTAGGACTTTTACTTAGTTATAAATTTAAATTAGTTATATTATCTCTTCTTTCAGGTGAGCCTGGCAGTTAGCGATCTCTGCGTGGCCATTCTAGTCATGCCTATGGCGACATTCTACGAGATCAACGGCAGATGGATCTTCGGCGAGATCATGTGCAACCTGTGGGTCAGCTTCGACGTGTTATCGTGCACCGCGTCCATCCTCAACCTCTGCATGATCAGCGTAGATCGCTACTACGCCATCACCAAACCCCTAGAGTACGGCGTCAAAAGAACTCCTAAACGAATGATCCTGTGGGTGATACTCGTGTGGTGCTTCGCCGCGTGCATATCCCTACCCCCGCTCCTAATTCTGGGCAACGAACACTCTGAAATAGGGGAAAACGGCGAGAAAAAGTTCGACGTGTGTCTGGTATCGCAGGACATCGCTTACCAGATTTACGCGACCATGTGTAGTTTTTATATCCCGTTGACTGTGATGATGATCGTGTATTATAAGATTTTTCGTGCGGCTAGGCGAATAGTGAACGAGGAGCGGCGCGCGCAAAGCCACTTGGAGAACCACTGCTATTTGGAGATTAGCGTGAAAAACGGCGGGGGACCCCCGGAGAATAAGATTTCTAGTCAGAGTCCTTCGCCGGCGAATCCTGCAAGAGTGAATCATAGAAGTAGCAGTGCGAGTACGAATACAGTGGTAAGTTTCCATCTTAAAAACTTCCTGTCGAGTCTGAATAACAGCCATATTTAATAATACTGCGCTCTCATTTTGCATTTATTACTGCTGAAAGATTATTCCTAGTTAATATTCTGTTTTATAGATCTGATTTTGTAAACAATCTTTCAGCTTTCATAAAAGAAATCGAATTGTTACTGGGGAGGCCATTAGCCCTTTGATAGAATTAAGTTCATTTCCAAAAAAACATCTTCTCTCTTTTATTCGGAATTCTTTTCGTTCGGAAGTAAAGGTGATGAATGAATTCCATTATCAGTACATCAAATTTCCGAATCGGTGGGTCAGAGAACGAAAAAAGAATGGGCTGGAAACAAAGGAGACGGACGTTTGCTAATTCGAAATAAATGAATATAAATCGGTCTTAGATTCGTTAGAAATCCGATATATTTCTCTAAAATGGCGTATATTTATCATACGTATTGTTTCTAGACGTGCGTTTGGTTAGGAAATTTATTTTCATGTATTTTCACAGTGGCTGTGGAGTTTTTGTTCGCAATACTCGTATTGTAGCCACAGTAAAAAAATCAGACAAAAAAAATGTCTCAGATCTGAACTAAAAGAAAATGAACATTAATTAAAATAATAATATTAATAATAATAATAATAATAATAATAATAATAATAATAATAATAATAATAATAATAATAATAATAATAATAATAATAATAATAATAATAATAATAATAATAATAATAATAATAATAATAATAATAATAATAATAATAATAATAATAATAATAATAATAATAATAATAATAATAATAATAATAATAATAATAATAATAATAATAATAATAATAATAATAATAATAATAATAATAATAATAATAATAATAATAATAATAATAATAATAATAATAATAATAATAATAATAATAATAATAATAATAATAATAATAATAATAATAATAATAATAATAATAATAATAATAATAATAATAATAATAATAATAATAATAATAATAATAATAATAATAATAATAATAATAATAATAATAATAATAATAATAATAATAATAATAATAATAATAATAATAATAATGGAATTATTTTATTATTTAGTTATTTCCCAAAAATCTTATTTAGTTCCCACTAGGTTAAATAGCAAATCCCATGCTTAAATGCTATAACTAGTGGCTAAGCAATCTACCAGAAAATTCAAAATATGGTAAAGTACTCAAAACAATGTTTTTTTTTAATATGAAAATACAAAAAAAAAAAATGAGCCCCACGTTGGGCGCCAAAAATAAATGCTACCTACTTTCTGTGCCTAAGCACTTAAGGTGGGATTTATATTAATCCAAAAGTTGGATGCCGACTAACTACAGTGAAGAAGGGGTGAGTCGTAGTAAAAGTTATGTATGTGAGTGGGCGCCAGGAGCTTAAGCTCACATCCAACAATCCAAATGACAGTTCACTATCAAACTCCAAATAGCCAACCTATAAGCATTACCTCTACGAAGGCCTTCAAGGGCTACAAATTGAGTATGCTCCTATTAAAGTATAAACGTTACCTTATCATAGGTCTTATTGACCAACCTGACTATGTAATTGGACAATGAGCAAGCGGGGTTAAATAACAAGAATAATTCAATGTGTATACCCAAGTTTAATAATTATAAATTATTGTGTGTCGACATGGGGAGTCAACTTCGTTCAGACTTCAAAATAAGCAATATTTAACATCGAAATCATTTAGTACATTCACTACTAAATTCCCCAACTATTAACAATAATCCAGTATCACTGGGAGTATTATTCACAACTAAACGCTAAAAAATATTTAAATGGGACTAGGGGTAATCTTACTAATCTAAAAAAATGTAACACATGAGGTGTGTACTGTATTTAGCAAATAAATAAATAATAGTGATCTATATACAAACGCTAGGGGTAAAAACAAGTAAAACTTTGTTACTTATTAAAAATATTAGTTACCCATAAGTAATATACCTCACGAATAGCTCTTGAATACGTTTTCGGGTTTATTAAAATGTACTATAATTATACACCCCTAAACCTCGTGAACATTAGGTTTAAATAAAGTTATGTACTAATAACCCCTCCAATAAAATAGATTAAATAGTAATATAGTAATATAAAAATAAGTAAGCAAAAACTTGCGGTAAACCGTGACTTCTTTCCAGCTTGGAAAACTCTAGTAGGCGTTGATGTCTCTGCTTCGTTAGCAGCATACAAATCAAACTGCCTGTCTTAAAGATACTAGCCGGTCACACGAAGTACTAGCTGGTCACAAGATGTGCTAGTCCGCCAAAAGCTTACTAGTCCGTCACAAGAAGTGTTGGTCCTTCACAAGGATTGTTAGCCCGTCAGAAGGACTACTGGCACGTACCAAGAACCCTAAAGAAAACGTATAAGATAAAACACAGCGATAACTATTTATCCCTGGTTAATAAAGAAGTTAAAATTAAATAACCAGATACCTACATAGCCTTCTCGTGAAGCGAGTTCTAGAAATGGGTAGTAACTACTCAACATTTACTAATTAAATTAAAATTCGGCTTATTAATTTATGTAGGTAATCTTCAGATTTACAAAGCAATAGGATAGACAGCTCGTGAAGCGAGTTCTACCCAAAAATTACATTTAATAGACAAATAACACCCGTAGATTTCAAAATACTACCCCTTAATAGTCAATCCCATATACTGAAAATATATACAACGAAAAAAAACAACTTATAATCGTCTAACTAAAACTAAAATAAAACTATATTTACTCCTTTACAGCTATAGGGGGCACACGAAATCACCAAATCACCAATTTCGTGGACATCTTATTCAGAAAAGATTACATATATATATGGGTACTGAAATAGAGGACAAATGGCTTTACAAAAAGAATTACTACGTTGTAATCTAAATGCTAAACAAAAAAACTCACCTATCAGATTCAACACGTGGTTAAATATATCCTCCTAAAAGAGCCCTTACAACATGTGGTCACCAAAAATACAACCAAATCACACTGTTGTAACTTTAAACAAAAGGTTGTTTCGCAATATCCCAATTATGGATTGAAGCTAGTTCTAATAAATTTCGAAACAGTACCTTTAATAAACCCACGTGTCGAATATTGCTGCGTTTGAGAATCCACATCGGATGCATCTGAGATGTAAAAAATCTTTGATCACGTGATTCAGTATACGTAAATGTAATGGGACAGATGTGTCCGATGTGGATAAAAAAACGCTCGAGATGTAAAAAATGCATCCGATGTGGATTCTCAAACGCAGCATATGAATCTTCAAATTACCATAAAGGACGGAACCACGTCACTTTAAAATCCAATAATACCAACATACCTTAGTGGCAAATAGGTGTCCTATCAGCGCCTTCTATTACAAAATAAATTCTTGACAGAAAGGACTAAAATAACCAAACAAAGCATCTAAACAAAATAAACTCAAATAGGGGTCCTATCTACCCCAAACTGATCATATACCCACAATTACTATCAGGGTGGAAACGCTAGACCGACATCTTGAATACAGGGCAGCCACCTACTCGCCCAGAGTGTCGCAGAAAAACCCCTGAATCTATGGAAAAAAACCCGCGAAGAAACGCCTTCGACACTCAGCTGATAGAAATCTAGTCGCTAGTCGATTCAAAAGCACCGTGGTTTAAATGCGGGTATAGAAGGACTCTATTAATAATTACTGAACAAGGACAAAAACAAGCATATTCCTATTTTAATGAAAAACCGCTATAAGGCCAAATCTAAACGTTACACAAGTAGATATCGAACATGTCTATTTTTTTTTAATTGGTAAAATTAAGAGCCATGTCTAATGGTCGGGTATTTGAAAATATTAGTATCCAATTAAACCAAAAAAAGTAATTAACCAATTCAAAATGCAATAAAAACAACACAAAAGACAGTTCAAATAAAATCATCTAACATTTTTAAGTTCACTTTTAATATTTATATATTATATGTAATTTAATAAAGTAAGAATTTTCAATATTTTCTGCGCTTGGAAAAGTTTGGATAAACTGATTTCCTTTTTAAAAGAAAATTGTTAAAAATAAGATTTCGCAGAATTAGCATCTTGCTTGGAAGTAAATTGCAAATTTTATGTGTAAATTAAAGATTTGAACTTTTTACGTTCTTTTTATCGAAATGAAAATGTAAACAAACAGAACGCCCGTTAATGGAGTGATGTGAACGCACATCTGTTCAGAGAAGGGCATATACAATACACACACAATATCCGTAAAAAAGTTATGTATAGACGGGTATATTTGGCGATACTATTATTGATCCTTTATGTATACCTTGAAATTTAATTGAAGAGACAGTTCGTTGTGTTGAAAAACATTATTAAAACTTCAATAGTGCACTAATGAGAAAACCAGGGAAATATTCATGAAAACCAGGTTTAAATGAAAATTTGTTAGATTTATAGCAAGGCGAAGTACCTTCTCACTAAGCTGCTTAAGTAAGACATTAAGAGAATTATTATTATTATTATTATTATTATTATCTTAGTAAGTGGATTGTGGGATGAAGCTTTATTAATTGGCCATCTAGATCAGAGGTCTTTAAACTACAGGACAGCTAATGGCTTATTGTTGCTGTGGTAACTTGTTATTAACACTGACTTTAGTTTTTGCTTGTTCGGTAAAAGTTGGTGACAGAGATACATCAAATAAATATCAATAAAAAAAAATAATAAATCATCAAATAACAAGACCTCTAAATACATGTTTTAGGTGTTTAAAAACGCGTGGTTTCGCGGATAAACCTTACTTTATCAAAATGACAAAAAACAATACTTAACCCTTCAAAGGCGGAATTATTATTTTTTAAGTAGAGCAAATTTATTGATTCTAATGACTAAATTATATTTATTAATGATGAGGAGAATAAGGTTTTTTAATTTTTTTACAAATTTTTACAAAAACATGGTGTAACCATATGGTCACACTAGCTCAATACAAACACAAAAATGTCGAACATGTTAGTTGGTGTGAAATATATAAAAACATTCAATACATAGTCCCAAGTCACATTTATTACACTGTGTTCGGCCAACAGAGCAGCAACCTTCTCCAGCACATCTTCTTGTCTTGTTATTTGGAACTGGAACAACTAAGTGGTCCTTATGGTCATACCTGATATCATCAGAAATCCTATTCAAAGTGACACTATTTCGGCTGGTTGTTGGTCTTCCAGATCTTTTTGGGACAGTTTTAAATCTAGTAAGGTATACCTTCACAATTTCTCTTCTGAAATTCAAATTGGTGATTGAATGACCTGCACTTTTATATCGAGTCCATACGTTATGTAATGCTGTATCTAGAAACCAAGTTAGTAAAGGCCAATACCATTTCTTACTTCTGATACCGATTCTATGGCGAGCAATATCTTCGTCCATTCGATCTGTCCCACTTATTATAGGCGTTTATAAGATGGGACTGGGAAACCTGAATAATTTTCTTCTCAGACTGTGAATATCTTTTTACCAAAGAAGTGGGTTGAATTCCATAAGAAGTTGAGGCCATGGTAACAGGAGCATTGTCAGTCCAACGTACCAATATTACACCTTCATCTTTTGAAATTTTAGATTCGATGGAACCCCTATTTTTTTTCTTCATGTCTAATTTAGTAGGTATTGGACAGTCCTTTGGAATTCTATTTTCTCTGACGGTTCCTGTAACTCCATAGCCTCTTTTCTTTAGCTTAGTTAACAGACTAAAACTTGTAAACAAATTGTCTGTGTAAATTTGATAACGAAGATCACCCTCTGGTAAGGAGTCTAGCATTAGAAGTAACGGAGAAGTGGCTTTTCCAAATTTTTTGTCATACTCTGTAACTGACTTTGGATTACTTCCCTGATATATATCAAAGTTGATTAGGTAGCCATTTTCGGCATTTAAACTCCACACTTTATAGCCAAACCTAATTGGCTTTCCGCGAATAAACTGTTTGCAGCTATGTCTGCCATAATATTTTACCATACATTCATCGTAACTCATATTTTCTGTCGGCTTAAAATATTTTAAATAATTTTTTTGAAGCTTTTCAATGAGTGGTGTAAGTTTCCACATTTTGTCTTTGTTATTGGGTTTGTTATTATCTGCGCAATGCAAAAAACGCATTGCTTCCTTCACTAACTGATTACCCATGTCGGATTCTGAATCCCAGTAAAAACATTTTCCGGGAAGAGAGTTATACCCGGTCAAAATAAGTATACCGATGAAACACTTCATTTCGTCATGTTCTATTTTGGGATCTGGACAATTTAGGAACAGCGCATATTTATTTGATTCTTCCACTAACAAATGAACAATATCGTCATCGATAAACAATTCCAATAAATCTGTAAGGGATTTTTCTATAAAATCAGTATAATCTGGCTGTGGAAACATTGCTGTTGTTTTCAGAATATCACCGTCGATCCAAGTTCTTCTAAATTTTTCTATTACTTTCTTTTGCTGCCTTCTCTTTGAATTCGTTTTTTGTGAACTAGTACTTGGACCACATTTTTCAAACTGACTTACTTTACTTTCCAATAAACTATTGTCTCCTTCACTGTCTTCTTCATTTTCCGCATTATTCTGTGCTTCTTTTCCCCGCCGTCTTCATCACCCGAATCTTCGTCTGTCAGCACATTCGGTTCCGGTGGTGATATGTATATGTCACATACACCATTGTGTCATCTTCGTCGTTGTATATCATATCTAAGGCTTCTTTGAGAGAGAAACCTCGCCTGAAACAAAAAATACCAATTTCTCTCACGTTCGGCTAGTGTCACCATACGGTCACAGTCAAGTATGCATCAAAGTTTCTTTCGTACAAAGAGGTGGTATCAAAATCAAATATTATCTAAAAACTCTTGACACATTTCACCAACTATTGAAACAAACATAAACAAAAACTATTCAGTTTGAAATAGAAATTTGATACTTATGCAAAATTGGGTTCCATTTCTATTTCAAATACCGGCGAACACGTCAGTTAACCACTACTATGATTGAGAAATCAGTAAAATAATAATGCGACACGTTCACACAGCAAAGTACCGATCTCAGCTGAATAGATTTCACCGCTTCTTTACGTTCTTTTGGATATCCGTAAATATGTCAGCTGAATTTGTGCAGCGTTGCCTGTGTTACTATATGGTCACGGTAGCCTTTGAAGGGTTAATACGAATATCCAAATATAATTTTTAGTATGAATGACTGAATACATTAGTATAATTCAAGAAAATTATAAATCAAAACATAGCAAGACCTCTTAATACGTTTTTTATGTTTTGAAAAATGCGCAATTTAAAATATAGTACTTTAGTCACAAATATGGTCATACGTGTATGTAGGTGTCTGTGTGTTTGTATCCACAGTCCGTCAAAAATAACTTTAAACTCATGTTACTAGCTTAATAAACTTATAAAATTTTTCCTAATATAACATATTATTAACTAAATTCCAAATGTTATCCATATCTCAAAGTGGTCCGAAGTAGATTAAAGGGAAGTAAAAAGCTCAAAGTCTGTCGACCACATAAATTTATTAGGTTGGGTTGCAAGCGCTTTCGACCTAAAAGGTCATCATCAGTCAATTTTTTTTTTTTTGTAAGTCAGTAGGTACAATCTGCAATAATAATTTAAGGTATAACAAAACGTTTTTTATAGAAATGCTAGGTGTCTTACCACTATGTGTCCACAGAAAAATAAGTATGTTGAATTAAAATTTAAGTAAATTGTAAAAATTGTAAAAATTGGCACAGACTGCCTCCCTCATTCGAGGTTGGATCCAGTTCTAGTTTGAATTTCGCGTGCCTCCATCTGATGAAGGTGGTTTCGAATGAAATAAATTTTGAAGTTCCACACGTGTGCTTAAGGCACCATGTGGAAAGTGTTACTTTTGAGAAATGTGAAATATAGCTACTCCCCCTATCCCCAGTGCGAAAGGGGTAGACGGAGTCCCGCTCGTGTACACCCTTAAGCCTAAGCTTAAGGGGTATCATTAAATAATAACTTTTTTAGAAAAAAATAAATAAGAAAATGGTGGAGATTTACGACATTTGACAACTGACATATGATGGAAGACACGTAGTTACAATGATGGTTGAGCTAATAATAATTAAATTTGACATTAGTTAAATTAAATATGTTAAATTAGTTTTGTGACAAATTTTATAATATAAATTTAAACAATTTGACTTTGGTGTCTTGACAGGATGTCCAAGACTTTGGAGAGGCCACAAATAAGCTCTGCTGGTGTTATGAAGTTAGTGACATTTGATTTTTTAAAAAAGAAGAATTTGACATTAGATTGAGGTTAAGGAAATTTATAATAAATATGAATTTTTTAAAAAAGGGGGCTATTATATATATTATTACAAGTAAAAAGTTGAAGGATTTACGAAGGATTTAGGAAACTTGTGAGGATGATGGGATTCATTGTAGTTGTTGAATTGAAAATACTAGAAGGTTAATCTGGAAAAGATAGGCTTATATGTAGGCTGTAATTGATTATTTAAACAAACCACATCTGGGTTATTAATATGTTGATGAATGTAATACATTTCAAGTAAGTCCAACTTAATACCTTTGGGGCATTGGATAAGAAGAGAGGCGTTATCTGGAAAAGGGAAGTTATGCTTGGTATAGAGAACATGATTAGCAAATGTGGAATTGGTATCTGAAATATTCGAGGATTTATATCTGTTGATAGTTTTGTAATGTTCTAAAATTCGGGTTTCTGTCTTTCTTCCTGACTGGCCGACGTTGCAATTATTACAATTTAGTAGATATACCCCTGGTTTGTGGAAAGTGGGTACAAGATCTTTATTCCGTACTAGAAGTGAGTAAAGTGAGTTGCTACTTTTAAAGGCTATGTTTATGTTGAATTTTCTAATTATTTTAGCTAGTTTATATGACACACGGCCCAAGAAAGGAATAGAACCAGAACAAACCTTAGGAACAATGGAATTAGAAGAATTAAGTGAGATGGTGGGATAGGACAATCTAAATTTGTTGAAAAATCTGAAATACATTTTGTTAAGAAGCTCTAAGGGGAAACCATTGTTGATAGCAAGTTGTTTAATTAAATCTATCTCTTTATTAAAGTTTGATAAACAACTTGCTATCAACAATGGTTTCCCCTTAGAGCTTCTTAACAAAATGTATTTCAGATTTAAAAAAAAAATTGCCTGATGATGACCTTTTCGGTCGAAAGCGCTTGCAACCTAATTAATTTATATGGTCGACAGACTTTGAGATTTTTACTTCCCTTTAATATTATTAACTATCTGACAATATCTAGTTCTCTACACTCATTATTCCAATAAAGTATTATCTTTAACCTCTAATATCACAAAATTTCAATTTTATGTTTGTTTTTTTTAAATATACATAGTCCCATTTATTTTTGAATTTATATTAATTTTCTACTATTTTTTATTTTTTACTTTCATTAAATATTTTCATTTACTTATGTCTTTATATTATTAAATTTTTCTTGTAATGGGAAACTGTTGGACAATAAATGCTTAAAAAACTATCAATTTCGCATCTGGCTTGATTAAAGTAGATTTTTTATTCGCTATGAAATAATATCGCTTATTTTTATAGTTCAAGCGCGTGATAAATTTATAGTCCCTTTTGAATAACAATGCCATTTAATGATATGTATGAACATGCTCTGCTATGCCCAACAAACTTTATGCATAACAAGTGCGCGATTATGGACGTAGAGATCAGCGGCGTTCGTCAAGAGGGGCATTTAAATACATATATAGATAATATACAGGGAGTTTCCAAAAAATTGGTGCTTAAATCTTAAATCCTCTAAAACCGTTCAATTAGGATTGAATATCTTCGTTTTTTTGGTAGAAAAACTGCCAATATGTGGTCTACGAAAAAACTGTTTGTCTCCTTCTGGAACAAAAATATTAGACTGTCACTGTTCAGCCGTCGCGGTGGAGCGGTCGCCTCGAATAGGCCCAAGGCTCAATGATGACAGACGCGCAAAATTGAAGAGTGCGGTCTAATTATGGTGATCCAACTGTTCATATGCTAATTTTTAAGTGTTTATTATGTGTTCGAACGTGAATATGAAATTTCGAAAGGGTATAGAGGAATTAAACGGATATATGGGAATATTAAAACGCAATTATATGAATTTGAAATGGTAAACAAGTAAAATATCATTTGAAATAAACGAATCTTTTAAATCAACCAAACATAAACAGATAGACGGCAAGGTTAAAAAATATATAGGGCGTTGCACAGGAAAAAACTCAAGATATCAATAGTTGTTGTTTATATAGGGTGATAATATAATTTAAAAACTTACAATGGCTACATAAAATATCATGAACTAAAGTTGATATCTAAAAATGCATTTACAGAATACGAGGAGTCGAAAAATGTTTGAAATAACTTCTTCACAAGAACTTTGTAGCGAAACAAAAAAATACAATAGACAAAATATGCGTAGTATCGACAATTTTTACAGTTCTACACCATATATGTCAAAATTATCAAATTAGTAACGTTGACAATCGCCAACTAAGTTTTCTTGAAAATTTGAAGTCTCTAACAGTCTGTTTGAATTGTTATTTTTCAGCCTGTTGAAATTTTTTATTGTAGTAACATAAGTCAAAATTAAAATATATACTTTTCTCATATTTTTTTAAATTCAATTTTATATCACAAGCAACTTATATTTGACGAATTTTTTTCTTCAAGCATAAATAACAGATATATTCCTTAAAGTAGAAAAACGACTCTCTATAAAGTACTCCTAGATCAGTGGTCGCCAACCTGTCGATCGCGAGCTACCGGTAGCTCGCGGAGGTTAATCTGGTAGCTCTCAAAACGATTTTAATTTAAAAAATACACAGTGCAAAAATCAGAGAAGCTTCCGAAAATTCCACAAAAAAATCTAATTGTCATAATATTAAACATAAATAGCGGCAACGTTGCGGTGAGCGATCTGTCGCTGACACCATCAAGCTAGAATCAGCTAGAACCGACCAGCCGGACCAGCGCGTTAGTGTTCGAGAACGATCAGGATTGCTTTGAACGGGACAAATACGCACGGCGCGGCGACATTGCGCTTAGTTTAAAACTGAACGCGTAACCAACGTCCAGCGGTTGGGTTAGTAGAGAACAACAAAAAATAATATTATGGCAAGCAGTTGTAAGAAGGTAAAGACATACCACTTTCATTCGGAATAGGAAAAACAATACTTTTTTAGAGAAGTTAAAGATAAAAATGTGTGTTTGTTATGTAATACTTCGGTCTCCGTTGCTAAAAAAGGAAATGTTGAGAGCCATCATAAAACTGTACATTCTAATTTTGAAAAATCATTCCCACTAGATTCTGCCGCCAGAAAGGAGAAACTGAAACAGTTAAAAAAGCAGTTAATTGGACAACAATCAATATTTTTAAGAACAGTTGACAAAAATAAGGCTGCAACTGAAGCATCGTACCGTGTGTCCCAGATAATTGCACAAAAAAAGAAACCTTATGAAGACGGGAAAATGAAAAAACAGACGTTTTTAGAAGCTGCTGATTCGTTATTTGCCAACTTTAGAAATAAAGACGAGATAGTTTCAGCTATAAAATCTATGCAACTTTCTGCTAATACAGTGATGAGACGTGTAGAAGTAATGAGCAATGATATTTTTTTACAGTTAAGAACTGACTTAGATAACTGTGTTTATTTTTCACTTCAACTGGATGAATCAACAGATGTCGTTGACACTGCCTAGATGGTCGTGTTCGTCAGGATGGTTTTTAGTGATTTTACGATTAAAGAAGATCTTTTGAAGTTTATTCCACTGAAAGGACACACTACTGGACAGGAGTTGTTTTCTCATTTAAAAAATATTATTTTTTCCGAGAAAATTCCAATATCGAAAATGGTAGGCTTGAAAACCGATGGCGCTCCAGCTATGGTGGGTTGTGATAAGGGTCTGGGGGCGTTATGTCGTAAAGATGAAACTTTTTCGCAATTTCTCTGTTACCACTGCATTATCCATCAGCAAGCATTATGTGGAAATTTCCTGAAACTAAACAACGTTATGAAACTGGCGGTAAAAATTGTGAACAAGATTAGAGCTCAAGGGTTACAAAGAAGATTATTCAAAACCTTGGCCGATGAAGTTGACTGTCAATACGGGGACCTACTCCTTCACTCTGAAGTGCCATGGTTAAGTAGAGGACGGGTGCTGAAACGTTTTAATGATGTCCTACCTGGCATAGTTCAATTTTTCAAACAACGCGATGAACCGGCTCCGGAACTAGAAAATTCAATCTGACTTAGAGATTTTGGTTAGCGACCACTGTCCTAGATGATCCAAATATGCCCAAAATCTAATCAACTCATTATAGGATGGATTAAAGCTTAAATTTAAAATTTATTGTTTTTCTCTGCATACATTTGTGAGGTTCCCTTTATTAAAATTAGGAATTTATGTTTCCTAATAAGTCCTTTGGTTCATTGGCCAAAAGGTGGCACTAGAGTAGAGCTAGTAACTGAATGTTTTTAAACAAGGAAAATTAAACCTTCCTCTGTCTATTTGTACTTTATCACTTGATTCCTTTTAAATTAGCATAAACCCTTGATTTTTTTAGTTTACTCGACAGATAATATCACAAATATTTAAACATTCGTTTGCTTTACTACATATTAAGGTAAATGGTGCAAAATATCATGGAAAATTCCACACCTGTAATTTTGAACCAATCAAAATACGTGTTTTTGACAGATCACCATGGCAACGGAGGTATTTTCGTGGAAATTTTTTTCTCGTGGGGTACCCAACAGCGAATTATACTGGAAATTTTTTGACGTTTACAATAACAGACCATTTTTGACAGACTGGTTTTTATTTGTTCACATAAAAGGTTTAGTTTTGATACATTTTAGTTACAATGCTAAGGTGTTTTCTATATTCTTCGGCCACTTCTTTTCTTCTTAATGGCGAAAATGCAGGACTTTGGATGTTTTGAATTATGTGTCTATGTCTAATAAAATATATATAATATTTAGACACTAATTTATTCACCTTTTTCCCATTCAGCACTTTGAATTTTGCAAATATTCGTGGACAATTCGGAACAAATTTTCGTTTTTCAAGTTGGAGCCACAATCCTCTATTAATCCGAGTAAGTAAGTCATGGTGCAATGATTGATCATTACATCAGACAATTTCACGCATATTTTGCATAGCGTATGATTTTCAAATCGATTCATTTTTAAACAAATAGGTAATTTTGTTGGTTTTACTTGCTGTGCAGATTCTGTGAGGAGGAGGACGAAACCTCCATTCACATCCTAACTGAATGTGTAGCACTCCAGAATCCAAGGGCACTATATCTAGGAGGATATCAAATAGAAGAGGGAGACTTACCTAACTTGAAGCCACTTCAAATCCTACACTTCCTTGAGAAAATAGGATTGGAAGGGTCGCTATAGGCATTGAGACATTTCCTTAGTGCAGTGGCGACAGAAGGGGGCACAATAGATCTTTTAGGTCGCAGTGTATTAACACCCCATTATCAACATAACATACTTGCTGTGCAATATTCTTTATCGCAACAAAACGCGAGTTATTTAATGTTTTGAACTGTCAAAATACAATGATCACAGCCTCCTACGATTGATGCTTGCTGACGCTGGTTATGAATTTCATACCATTTTAAAGCGCTCATAACGCATGTTAATAAAAACGCAGAAAAACAATTTTCTACCACTTGTAGTTATTCAAAACTTACGTAAAATTAAAGAATATACTATTTTCTATTTTCAAATGGTATTCCCATGCAACTACAATGAGTAGAAATAAGCAATTTGAAGGCCTAAATAATTGCAGCGAAACATTTTTTTACGTCGGGCCGCTTGACAACTTCAAAACTGAAATTATATTCGAGGTTAGGGTCTCACTTAGTTACCATGACAACTCAACAATCAAGGCGACAACACCTTTTATGTTTCACTGGTGACTTGGAGAAAATAATTTGCATTGTTGAGAAACGAAAAATAAATTTTAAAAATATTTAATTTTCAACCATAATTCGGCGTGGAATTTTCTTACCGAATACCACGCGAGGTCAAATTAATACCAGGAAATTTTTTGACCTCTAGTGGTATTACTAGTGAAAATTTTCGTCTGAGCTTATTAATAGAGCTTTTTAAATGAATAGTTTTACTAATGATGTTCTCCATTTTTTGAATTGTTTTAGTATCTCAAAGCGAATCGGATTTACCGAACTAGCTTTCCATATTAAACATTTTACGTTAGCATATATCCTCTTTATATGCTAGATATTCAATGCAAACGGTTTTAAAAGCATCGCCTAAACACAAAAGAAAACATTTATCAGCCGAGTTTTACAAACCGCCGAAGCTTTACCGCGAATAAAAAAAAAACAGAAAGAGAGACCCCGGAAAATCAAATATGGCCGCCGTACTTTTCATACGGAAGAAAGCAACAATGACGGTGGTGGCTATGACATGGAAGTTTCATTTTTCATTTCTATTCACTTTTTAACCGAACAGCCCTCTCTTTTATAGGGTTTGCCGACGATAATTTGGGAAAATTTAGAGCGATTTTCACACGGGGAGTTTAGTTTATAGAGTATTGTAACCGGTGCTATAAATTTGAAAGATATACCAGCCAAAGAATCGTGAAAATAGGGACCTTTCACACAAGTTCTTCTGGTATACAGACAGTTTAAAAACCAAGGTGCTGGAATCTTTAGATTGTACGATTTTTTATGCCAAGGTGAAAATCATAAAAACTCAAAAAATAAGTTTCATATATTTTTATCTAAATCGTGGAGGGTATTCAACAAATGGTTTTTTTAACAAACAACATAGTACATTTAAAAATATATAAAATATTATATAAATAAAAATACAATAACAGTTTTCATGAAAAATCAAATAATTTATAAGAAAAAGTGGATAAACAAATGGCTTATTAAAATCTATAAAAGAAAAACTTTGCGGTATCCAGGAAATGTTGAAATTAAAGAAAGGTATAGACAATACAACAATAAATTAAATAACTTAAAATAAAGAAAGTAAAAAGAACATATTTTTCCCAACATACTAATAACAATAAAAATACGTCTAACGGTTTATGGGACTGTGTGAATGGTATTTGTGGAAAACAGAGACATAAAACACAAATTGATGAAACAAAGGTTACTGATAAAGATGACATTGCTAACCACTTTAATGAATATTTTAGCACTATACGTGAAGTGTTGGCCAATAGAATACCAGACTTACAAACTTATAAGGATATTTAGACTTCATGGAAAACACTATGTATATGTCTCCAACTGACCAGTTAGAGGTGATAGAAATTTTAGAGAATCGTAAAAACACAGAGTCGCCAGTTATTGATCAAATAAGGACAGAAACTATAAAGCAAATTGATTTAGAAATTGTTCGTCCTTAAACTTTCTTAATAAATAAAAGTCTAGATTTTCCAAAAATACTGAAGTGTTTTGTAATAAAACCTATGTACAAAAGTGGCAGTACACTTAATATTGGTAATTAGAGACCAGTATTTCTTTTACCAAATTTATTGAAGATTCTGGAAAAAATAATTAAAAAGAGGCTATGCAGTTTTCTAAATAACTTCAAAATTCTATCGAAAAATCAGTATGGCTTTAGAGAGGAATGATGCTATCTATAAATTAACCTCAACCGAGATAAAAACACCCATACTTAGTATATTTCTCGACCTATCAAAAGCCTTTGACACTGTTTGTCATAAAAAACTGCTGAAAAAAATGAAAAAATTTGGAATTCGTGGAAAAGCATTTAGTATCTTTAAAAGTAATCTATCAAATAGAGAACAGTTGGTTCAAATTGACAATATTAATAGTAACAAACAGATCGTAACCTTTGGTGTCCTACATGGCACTAATATGGGACCTATTATTTTTACAATCTACATAAATAGCCTACTACACTTAGATACATCCATTAAAATTATTAGTTTCGCTGATGATACTGCTGCTCTGTACTCTTCATCTTCATGGAAGAATCTGAAACATAAAGTAGAGAGTGATTTTTCCAAAATATCTAAATGGCTACAGTTTAATAAATTAACATTAAATTATCAGAAAACTAGATACTTACCATTTTCTTCTTATGCAATAGGCCTTCCCACATTGGGTCCAGTAAATGTGAAATTGAATAACAAAGTTTGTGAATCTACATCAATTAAATATTTAGGGATTGTTGTGGACAGGTATAAGAAATGGGACTTTCATTTAAAAGAACACATTAAAAAAGTTAAAAGGATTTTTACCAAAATTTAGATATCTATATCACTTTCTAAACTTCTAAACATACACTGATTGAGGTCTCTTTATTTTTCTTCAATACAATCCTTATTAGTATACGGCGTCATTGGTTGGGGAGGTGTGTATGATTAACACATTGAAAGATGTTCCTGTAATACAAAAATGGATTTTAAAAATAATTTACGAAAAGAAAATTGCATACCCCAGTAACGCACTTTACGAATATTCTAATATATGATATGAGACAGCTATACTTTTTACAAATTCTGTTATTTTTGAAAAAAAAAACAAAAATACCGTAAAATATTATGAGTCATGAGTCATGAGTAATGACCATCCCTATAATACACGTCGACCTGAAGCTATTTTATTTCCGCGATCAGCAGAAAGTATTGGCCAAAGATGTAGTGATTACCTGGCTCCTAGAATCTTTATTTTGGTACCTCAAGAAATAAAGGACATTCCGTTGAACAGTTATTACAAAAATAGACTAAAAATATGGCTTTAAAAAGAAAGTAAATTAGCAAGTGATGTTATAAATCAATCTTAAAAATGTATTTGCCCAAATCTTTTTTCCTATTCCGACTATACCCAATAATAATTCATTCAAGACTTTTATAAAAGTAAAAAAAAAATTGTTTTTAATTTCTATATTTCTATTTATATTTTTATTATTATTTGTATACTAATTTATATACCTATTTTATAATTTATAATTTTTTGAGATTTTTCTAATAGTTTTTTAAATGTTTAAATGTTTTTTTTTTGTTTAAATTCATTTTTGTTCTTTCTTAGGTTTTATAAGAACATATACACAGACCATTTTTAATGTGTAAAGTTTCATGTACCTATCTTTAATCATATGTTATGATCATGGGCGACGTTTGGAAGGGCAGTTGCCCCCCTGGCTTTTACGATTTAATCAACAACGCATAAGATATATATTACGATAGCAATATTGCTCACTATCAGGAATTCAATAGACTTGGAACATTAGTTAAACAAAAAAATTACTTTAGCATATTCACGTTACCTGGAAAATGTCCAAGCCTGCTAAGTAAATAAACCTAAACCTTTTTGGTCCTTTGTAATTTAAAAAATAATAGTTCAAGAATTCCTGAAACAATGTATGGTGGTGAGGAATCATATAATAATCCCCAAGATATTGCAAAAAATGCTTTTGGAAATTTTTTTTCTTTGGCAGATCCAGATGATGCAAATCTAAATTTTAACTTTCACAATGATAATCTAATTGATATTAGTTCAGAATCCATATCTGAAAAAGAGATAATTGATGCTGCTCGTAAATTAAAAAATAAATTTACTTCTGGAGTAGAGGAGGATTGGAACGGCAAGCATATATGTAGCACCCACTTTATTTTTTCCAGACAGTTCTGATGACCAGATCTGCCGGATAAGGTTCTGATGCTTGCCGCGTAGAGTCTTTTTAATGAGAGCAACCTCCTGCATTTGGCGCTGTTGCACCAGGTAGGTATAAGATTCTCCGACGTTTAAATGTCGTAGAACGTTTTCATCCAAAAGTTGCACTTCCTCTTCAAAATCCTCGCATCAGCCTCTATTGAGCTGGATCTGTGCACATTTGTTTAAACCGAACTTCATACCGATAGCATGGGTGTACTCCTGTACCACCTGTAGGGATTGTTTGAGTTTCCTCTCGTTGGATGCCTAAATCTTTAAGTTGTCCATGTAAAAAACGGTTAGTGACTTAATGTCTTCGATTTCCAGGTGGGCCACAGAAGTATCCCCGAGTAGTGCCACAGACAACGGAATTAGAGAGATGCAGAATAGAAGGGGACTCAGGGAGTCTCCCTGGAATACTCCTCTTCTGAATGATACCAACCCTGTTTCGAGCTTCGCATTTCCAGATGTTATGGAAAAGCGGGTTTTCCAGAGTAGCATCAATTGCTGTATGCATCTCACTATAGGGTCTGGCACCGAGAGGGTTCTCAACAACTATGCGATAAGTTCGTGCGAAGTTGTGTTAAACGCCTTACGATAGTCAATCCAGGCCATGAATAGGTTTCGCTTGTACCACCTGGCATCCTGTGTGATAGTTCTATCTATCAGTAAGTTTTCCTGGCAGCCAGCTACGCCTTTTTTAAATCCACGTTGCTGGTTGATCTGATTCAAGACTTGGTCAACTGCTTTAAGAATTCTTGTGTACAATATACGTGTGAACAGTTTATAGCACGTATTAAGGCATGTTATTGGCCTATAGTTCTCTGGTTGCGAAAGATCTCCGTTTTTGGGAAGTAGCACGGTACGTCCTTGAACAAACCAACCTAGAATACACTGTTGCCCATTCAGCCAAGAGTTAAATATTCTGGCCAAATGTGGATGGACATTTGTTAGTTTTTCCACCAGTAAGTCTGTATTCTGTGTGGACCTGGGGCATCGAAGTTCTTTGCAATTTGCAGTAGTTGGTCGGTTTTCTAAAAATTCTCTACAAAATGCTTCAAACTGTCCTAGAGCTGGAGTATCTTGATCAAGGGGTACCTGGTTCCTCATACAGTCTTTTCCAGAAGGTTTCCACTTGTTCCACTATAGGAGGATTCTCGACAACAGGTGAAAGCGTCTTAAACAGTCGTGAAGGTTTTTCGCAAAATATTCTATTCTGCTCCAAACACTTCACCATCCGTATTCTATCTGAGCAGTGCTGTTTGATTGTTTCTTAGTACTACAGAATTAAGTATGTGATGGGTGCGCCTTAAGGAAGCTGTTATACGACGCATTTTTGGCGTAAAGCGCTTGTTGTTTTCTGTGTAATCCAACACACACTGGATACGGGAGGCCTGTTGCTTCGCTGCGTGGATTTTCGCTTTCATTTTCTGTACTCGTTCTTCTGCTTTTAGATGTGATGCAGGTTTATTTGGTTTACTCGGTAAATATTTTTGGCACATTCATATACGACACAGTTAATCAGCCAGATGTTAGCTTGATCTGTGATGGCTAAGTCAATATCAGCGTTGGCTTTTCTTAAGTCTCTTGGATTAAAAGACTTTGGTAAGTATAGTGCTCTTCTGTCACTCAAGTCTTCTACTGGTACTTCGACTGGAATTATAACTTGTTCTTCTTCAATCAGTTGCTTTGCAGCTTTGGCTATTGGACGATCTTCAATCAGTTGCTCTGAAGCTTCGGCTATGGGACGATTTCTTACATATTTTCTCTTGTTTAAATATAAGACATAGTCACGCAGCTTCTGAGCAGAAAATGCTCTGTGATGAAGATGCATTTCACACCACCGTTCATAAGAAAATGCTCTTTTATTTTTATTTTCTTTATTTTTAAACAAATAAACAATCTTATTTTTTTTTTTTAATTTTTCCCCTCCCTATAAAATTGTGTAACGACGCCCATAGTTATATATATGTACTTTAACGCGCACAAGCACTTATAGACTGATTCTATGATTGCCCTTTATTGTTTATTCTTTTTTTTTATTATTGTATTTATATTGATAAATCATTAGCTGCATAAACATTATTATTGTTATTTAATTTGCAGTTTTTGCGAGTTATCCAAGTTACTATTACATGAAATTTTTCCTGCTATATATACATAATAAATAGTTCCCCATCACGTATAAAAATAGAAAAATAGTAGACGATTGATTAAAAAGTTCCGTGCCGCAATATGCTTCTCGTAATTAATTTTTGCAGCTACAGAGTCACCTAGAAGTGACAAATTCACAATGGCAACCCTTTTTCTTGATTTAGTTAGTCCTTGCATGCAACACTTGATTCGTTGAATAAATTATGAAGTAATTTGTAAGTAGGTAAGGTTTATTAATGAACCGTTTTGCTCGTGAATGCCTAATGATACGTTAAAAATAGATTGCACGTGATAAACCTTTTACTTGAAGAAGACGATATCGGTAAATTGTTGAGTTTGGTGCCTTGGCAAGTCTGTTGTTTCCAAACGGAGAAAAAACATTTTTTACTTTGTGCAAGGTCACATGATTTACAATACAGAGTGTTCCCTCAGCTATAAAGTTTTATATCTACACGAATTACCAATATCTAGCTTGTATCTAATGTAATACCTAGATATTTTGCTAATAATGTTATGATAAACATTTGATTTCGTTTAGTTCAATATGCTTCAATATATTGACGCCTTTGTGATAATTCTACTTTAATTTCTTTTAATTCAAAGTATGCTTCATTTTGTTTTACCCTGAAAAATTTAACTGAAATGTATGAATATGTATCTAAAATGAACGGTTGGGTCTTTCTGTAACGCTGGATTATCTGGGGTAGTAATGAAATCTCATTTTCATGTACTACATATCCAAAAAAATATATTCGAGAAGCTTTTAAAGCGTTTTTGATATAAAAAGTGGATCTAAATCATCCCACAAAAGGGACATAAAATGTAAATTGCCGTAACTTGCTTTTATGCCATATTTACTATAATGGCTACTTCTATTTAAGTGCTTGTACTCGGCTTTAGACAATATCGCGATTTATATTTAGGTTTAGAAGAAGTTAAAGGATATAAGCTCGTACAGGGTGATGTATGACCAAGAAAATATTATTTTCCATTTCTGAAGATATCAGTCAAATACTATTCTAAATTATATTCCTGTTGGGAAATAACTGCATGTAGATAACATTTTTGACAGAAGATTTATTGTAAAGTAAATATGACATAGAAAGTTCTAGAAAACAAACTGTCAACTATCATCATTATGACAAACATGGTCACCTTCTTTGATATTTTAAATATTCCCAATAGGTTCCTTATTTAAACATACTAATCTTTGTTGAGTCGAACAGAATCTAATGTACATCCGGTCTACTGCCTATTCAACTACCTAATCAACTGCCTAATCAACTGCTTATTCAACTGCCTAATCAACTGCCTAATCAAGCCTAATCAAGCCTAATCAACTGCCTAATCTACTGCCTAATCAACTAATAGGTTATGGATATGTACTTCTTAGTAAGATTCTGAGATACATCTGTAAGTAATGTAATGTAATTTTTTACAGAATTTGGCTTACAGATTTTACAGATTGTCTCAGAATTGACCCATTAGTTTCTGAAAATTTTCTGCAATTTGTTCAATTAAAAAAATGGTTCAATATATCTTAAACTAAATAAAATAAACAATTTGACCGATATTTGGAGATACTCTTATAGTACTACATACAATATTTTTAGATAGAAATTATATTCTCCCTTTATACAGTCAAAAATACCTCTACATAAACTATCTAAATACCAGCTTGACATTTCCCGAAATTATAAACACACCGCAAAAGTAAAAGAAAAACATTCTACAGCTAAAAATAGGTCGAATTATCATAGCACTCTGGGCGAGATGAATTTTAATATATTTCGGCCTTAACACCCATCTCGTGTATTAAAAATGTTTACTACTGGATTTCGGCGAATATATGAATACGAAATAATATAGGGTGGGTCGTTTTGAAATACTGAAAGTAGTAATGAAGGAATTACTTTAAAAAATATAAAAAATTGAGGTTATAAAAAATATCAGTAATGAGAGATGGCATTTTATAAATAGTAAAAACTAGTACAGAAATCATTCATTGATTATTTGTAGGCATACCAAAGTAAATTCTACAATCATATGGACAAACACATGAAATATATAAATATTAAAATGGAAATTAGCAACGTCATCAAAATTTTGTCAAATTTGAACCACGTTGAGCAGGGTAAAGTTGCTTGAAATTAACATTAAATTTGAAAATCAAGGTGTCTTTTTTTATTGATTATCAGTTATAAAGAATATTTTGGAGATTGTCAGAAGGTATTTTTGAATGGTCAAGTAAAAAATAAATTGAAATAATTTGAAAATTCGAAAACCAATCTCAACAATCCCCCTACAAATTAATAAGATCATCGCCGGACCTCAAAGGTGAAAACAAATACTTGTATATTTGAAGAAGAAAAAACTTGTATACTGCACATGTATCCTTACCGTTAGATTACCAACGACATTGACAGTCGAGATACCTAATGCACCAATGCTGTATTGGAGGTATTTGTAGATTTGAGAAAGAATTTGAGCTTTGCGTTGTTTGGCTAGAACTAGCATATCAAATTTCCGTTTAGTTTAGTACTAGACTTAAGTGAATCACCCTGTATATATATTTTTTTTTTCAGAGAGGTGGCTATTTCTAAAATAAAAAGCAATGTAGGTAGTCCCAGAATTCTGTCATAATATATTATTTTTCACAGAGTAAATTCCACTAATGATCCCTGAGGAATACCATAGGTTACCTTCATTCAGAGCTGGGCAGTACTCGAGTAAATTGTACTCAAAGTACTCAATAATTGGTACATCCTGATGGGACTCATACTCAAAAAATTTCGTGTACTTTATATTTTAGAGTACTCAATACTTTGTATTCCTACAGCTGACGAGTAACGAGTATGAGTATCGACGCGAGCATATATGTTATGATGATTTCACTTTGGAAAGGTTAAACCATTCCTGTATCCTAGTAAGGAGTATATAGTAGTATGCACAAAATGTGCAAACCCCCTGTATTAGCAAAATGTGTAAACCAGTTTGACCCCCGTTAATGACCCTGTCTAGACATAGATAATTCTCAATACATTTCATTCAAATGTGTAATTAATTTGTTGTATGTCCCTGGATCTCCAAGTTAATAACCTGAATAGAATAACTAGTTTGACTTGTTGATGACCTCGTCCAAGCATAACTATCATATAAACCCACGTATGTGCATAATGTGCAAACCAGTTTGATGATCTGACGCTTTGACCGGTTCATGACTTTGAGACTTGTCTTAGCAAGTAAAAGACAAGATTTGTATTCTAAGAATGCGCACACTCCACCATCAGTGATACGGTATAAGTACGCAACATTTATAGCAAACATCAGTACAAACAAAATGTCTTTAAATCGTGAAGTCGACGTGTTTGTTGGTGAACAAAAGTTTTATTTGAATGATTCGAAAACCAAACATGTCATAGTATGTTTATCATATAATAATTTTACACCAAGTGTGATTTCTGGAAACAATAATGATTTAGTGGTATTTAACGGAAAGAAAATGGCAAAATTTTCTCTCTTATGAGAATATTAATAATGATTTTTTAAAATCTGACACACCAAGAGATGCAATTGATGATTTTTTTTGAATTCATACAGTTTTTAAGTCTAAAGCAATTCGAATATTTAGTGGTGGTGATTCCAACGCTTATTTGGGATCAAATAGTGTGTTGATGCTTTGGAACATTCTTCCACTGATAACACATCACTTGGATACTATTTTAACAGCTCAATAAAAATTCTTCAACTGGGTGTTAAGAATAGTGTTGATGTAGTTAATGATGGTCTCAAGATAATGGCACCTTTAAAGAATCCAATAACATACGGAATGACCTTAAAATTGATTTATCTTCATCCAGACAACTATGAAGAAAGTAACTTTTAGAGGAGATCGAAATAAAGTATATTATATGATCACCTGGGATTTTGCTTACAGAGCAGCAAGAAGATGTAATATGTTAGATAGAATTAGATTTGATTATCGTGTTCAAGAAACGGCAAACATTATTAATCCAATTTTAGATGTGAATCATAGAAATAATATGTATGAAAAATTTAGGGTTATGGCTCCTTTGATTTCACACAAAAAATCTTCCAATTCGCTTCGTTTCTTTCTTTTTGCTCCCTGTTCGTCTGTTTTTTGCTTTAATTCCTGATTTTATGTACCTCCTGCCTGGTCTCCTCCTACTGTTTTCCTCTACTTTCTCTTCTTGCTCCTCCTTCTGATGAACTCTCCTTCCTGCTAGTTCTCCTTCCTATTCTATTCACGCTTATCTTATATAATAAAATCATATTTCTTTTTTATTCTCTTATCTCTACTATATAAAATCTTCAACTTTAATATCTATCTTAACTTCAATATTTTTTTATATGACAATTCCTTTTTAAATCTTCTCAAAGTATATCTGAAAATTCCATTAATTTTTAAAATCCCAGTACCATCATCGTCAAGATAAGGATATGTCAAATGACGGAATTATGACATATTTTGTAAAATATATGTTTGTCTTTTTGAGTATTTTCTATCTGTATATCTGCCCAACCTAATTCCTTTATCACTTTAACATTAAAATGAAAAGTTAGCCATTCACGTTAGTGGTAAGTGCTAATTAATATATAGAAGATAAGTAATACTCTCGTTCTTTATTTGTTACTTACTGACTTACTATTACTAATTATTATTATAATTTTTTTTAAATAGATTTATAATTGGTACTGTACTAATACTCCTTACTCGATTTTTTTCACGAATACTCTCCAAAATTTGCAAAAGTGCTCATATATTTTGAATTTTGAAATACTCTTATAGACCTGTCCTCCAGGAAGCTGGATATCAGGTTATCTAGGTAAGATGCTTCTCCTTTTCTGCTTAGAGCAGAGTTGAAAGCATTTTTAATATCCAGGGTTATAAACGCGCATAGGCTTCTCTTGTACTTCGGTTTAAATGACCTTCCTTCTCAGAAACCATGTTTTCTCTTTGATAAACCTCCCGTTCTTTCAATTTCCCTGTTCGATCTATCAAGTAGTAGTTGTTCCATTAGTTTTCCCATAACGTTTAGGACGCAGATGGGGAGGTAAGCTTTCCTTTTTCTATAAGTACTAGTCGCGCCTCTATTCATTGATTGGAGACTTATTTCGTCCTAAGAAGTCGATTGAACACATGAAGAACTTTCTTCGTATGATAATTCGCTTTTATTTTTACTTTTTACGGTGCCAACCTATCTGACTCAGCTGCTTTTTTAATTTATCCTAATGACTACTTACAGGAGTTCAATTTTCGTGAATTCAGGAATGTTCTTTGTTTTTACTTGCATTTTACCCCACTCTATCGAGATATGTTCGTCTGTCATATTAAATGTTGCACTTTAAATAAATAGTCTTCGAGTCACTATTTTGTAGCCCTTACTCCAGTTCGACCAGTTCATCAATCAACTTTTTCTATGCATCCCATTTAGCAACAAATATTGCTTTCATAAACATCTTCTTACTCTATTAATACTGTTCTTGGCACCTTATTTTCCCAGTCTGATCGTCTTTTCTATTTTCTCTCTTCTTTTCTCTTTTCCTTTGGCCGCGACTGCCTTTGTTCACCAGTACACAGATTGTTTTTTCAGTAACTTTGCACCACATGCTGCTTTGATTACCTTTATCATTTGTAGTGCAGTAATTGGAATATTTTTACTATGGAGTAGCTCACCTGCTTCTTGGGGCACTCTAATAATATTACCTTCTTTAACGATCCAATCTTGGCCTGCATGAGTGTTGTCTGTACCTTGCTTTCTCTCCGCGATATCGTAGGTAATATATTGGTGGTAGCTTAGAGTTTCCTCATCAAATACTTTCCATTTCGTGATGTGTCTAAATTTAATTTCGATCTACGACAGGCTGACGTTTCTTTTTAAACTCTTGGTTGTATGTCAGGTATCTATTCTACTAGTATCTGTTCGCTATTGTCTTCGATTTTATATTGCCATGTATGCTGCATTGCAATAAAATCATCTTCAATCACCATTTCCTTCTCTCTTCTCTTCATATTCGTCCTCAGTAATAGTAAGAAGTCGATAAACGCTTCTAATTTGATATTTTATGATATAACAGTCGTATATTACGACCAACTGTGTTTCCATCCAAACAAAACCTTTACTCTTTTATCAGTTATACAATGTTCCATTGAGGCTTTGTTTTGAGTATTTGATGAACTAGTGCTGAAAAAAAAATTGTTTTTTGATTGGAGTATTTGCATACCTGCATTTCGTATCTTCAATCCAGTATTGACAAAAATTAGTTTTTGATCTGGTATCCTCAAAAATTATTGATGAATCGGCTTTGGCATACAGGTATTTTAAATTTCTCTAAAACATTACAATGTAGGCTTGTTCTAACTTCAGAAGGTTCACTACTCATTGGCATCACTTGTTAAGGTCGTTATAAATAAACCGACAGTAATAATTAAAACAAATAAAAAAATTCAATATATAAATTTAATATTCATTATTTCGCGAGCCATCCTGTGGCTTTTCTGGTGTCCGATTTCGGTGTGGCGCATTAAAAATATTCTAGTAGTTCCTAGCGAATAAATGAATACACAAAGATATCCCGATATGACCCCCTTCAGAAATTACATATTCATTTCCCGCCCCCCTCGTCGCCTATACATAATTCATGATCCAAAAAGAGAAAGATTTGTTTTTCTTCTTAAGCTTTATTACGTGTTCTGGTTCGTGAAAATGAGCGCTTCGTAATACCGTAGACAGATCTCAAAACAATCGTATGAATCGGTGCAATGGAGAGAAAAAAATATGAATAATTTTTTATGCAGGTGAAAATTAATCTCGTCTGGACTTACTTTCGATTTTGGTGATATTGTAGATATTATGTACCTACTGCAAAAGGGATAGACCACTAGGGGGTGAAGGGGTGTCATTTAGTTTTGTGTTAAATGTCATAACTTAAAATAAAGATAATTTAATTCGAAATTGTTGTAAATAAACAATCACTTCATCGGTAAAATTAACTAGGGGGCATTCTAAATATTGTGTAGAGCATATCAGTGGCTCCAAGTAGGTACAGTCGACTCTGAGTACCTTTTGACAGCTCCAAGTACCTCTAGAAAGCCTCCAAGTACCTTTAATTACCTTTAGGTACCTCTAATCTTCTTCAAATATCTGCAGATATCTCAAAGTATCTTGAGAGAAGAAGTTCCTCTCTAGAATTGGCTCTAGTAGCTAAACTTTATTGACTCCAGTAAGCTCAATATCCTAGTTAGCTACCAATAATCCTGGACCAGCAACATCGTGTGAATAAACAAACACTCTTTCTGACTTTAGTTACATTGGTTCACTTAAATTCCTGTGTATACTAACTAGTTTATACTTTTAAAAATACTTTCCTAATAAGAAGTAGTTTCCTTTTTACCGCTATGGAAACAAATGAACACGTTTATTTCTAATATTACTATTTATTCATTAATGAATTAAACAAGTTCAGTACAAGACCTACTAGTTCCTATGCTGTCTTTACGAAAGTCTATGACAAGAATATATTTATGGCCAACTATCTCTTAATAAAATGTAACGATAACATATAGAGTTAGTATGGAAGTGTACTAACAATTAAAGGCATCATTTCAATTAAAAAAATTTGAAAATATGCTTTCTTTTTAATTAAAATTTCCTGCCACTTAAACAGCCGTAAATATCTACAAATTTTGGAGCCGTGACAGATGTCAGACATAATTCCATTACATACTACAGACATTTGTTTTTAATAAAATTAACGTGTCAGAAAAAAAATTAACAGATATTTACAGGCAGATAAGAGTGAACAAACAATAGAAATTAAATTACTTTATTCCCAACAAAACCAAGTCTCGTCCTTTCGTCCTTTCTTTGGAAAAACAAACAAGACCCATTTCAAATCCCAATTCATCCAACAAATTATCACCGTATCTATCCCTTTTATCTCGATGCCTAAAATTCGCATCATGCGAATACGAGTACCTATCACAAAGAGACTTATTTCTAACGAACGAAGTAAACCTTTGTCAAAGCATCAAAGAAATAAAATGTAAAGTCAGTAAACAGTTTCAGAGACAATATCTATATTTCGAATATAAAGCAGATTTAAATCGACTCCTCTCTCGCCTTTTGTGTCCTCCTACCTCTTTTTCCGGTAAATAAATAATTCCTGATGGCTTTATTGCTTGCGATGGGGTGAATTTTTGATTTCGAATGTTTCGAAATATTAAAGTCACCTGTAATCTTTTTAAAGTTACACATCTACCTGGGATTTTTACCAGGGCACGAATTTTATTGTTCGATTTTCTTGTTCTCTTCTTAAGTCTGCCAAGTCTGTATATTCAACCAAGTAACATCGGTAAATTTTAAGTTCTGCAATTAAGTCTTAAAATCTAGTTGGTGCTTCATTTTAATTTATTTAACTGCGTGCATCATCTTTATGAATGCCTACTGCATCCATAATAGTGTTAGTAAACTTGTGCATTGCTGGAAAACCATAATAAACCAGTTTTAAACTAGTATCTGTAATTTTGTATAGAAAAACGTTTGTTTACTCATATTAGGAGTGCTTCGATTTGTTTATTCCACCACGGTAAGCGAATTATTATTTTTACTGTGTACGAAACATTTCTATTTTAAATTACATTGAAGCAAATAAAACATGAAATTATTAAAAAAAGAGCTGAATTGAAAAGCAAAATTGAAGCTTGTGAAACTTGACTGTTGCTGAAAGTTCAAGGGGTACAAGATAAGATTCGGGAACTAGAAAAGGATAACAAATCACTAAGGGAAGAAGTCGAGTATTTAAAGAGATATAATAAACAAAACATTATTGATATTTTTGGCTTTGAGGATACTACAAATAACTTATACAGGTAAAAGGTCTTTAGAAAAACATACCACATATTCCTTAGACCAAAATAAGTCGATTTAAGTAAAATTACCTTAGTACAAAGTTGCTTCGTTTGGGCTCCAGAGGGCCTTGAAGTTACAATTTTTAAATCGTTTTTCCCATATAAATTTAAAACGGCATATGCGATTTTGCTGAAATTTGGTATATTGGTAGAGTTTTATGTGGCAAAAAAAGTGGTATTAAAATTTTGTCCGATAATAATACATAGGCGTAGAACTTGATTTTTTAAATAATTGCACCTTTAAAAATTCTACGCCAATGGAAGAAAAGGAGTTTGTGTATGAAATTTAGATTGCGCAACTCATTTACTTAAAAAAAGGTACTCTTGATAAGGCTCGATTACTCTCATGGTTTTCGCTAAATTTCTGTTTTAATAATTTAGAGTGTATAGGTTTCACAAAAATATTTATTTACAACATAATCAAAATAGAGATTTTACAAAAATTGTTCAAAATGTTCACCATTTTCACGCATACAAAGATTTATACGTCGAAGAAAATTAAAATGTATCCTTTCCATAACATCTTCATCACCTCTAAGATTATTTATTGCATCTTGAATACGTTGCCAGAGTTGTTCCTCATTTTCTACAGGTTCCCTGTAATCTGTGAATTTCAGATGTCCCTATAAAAAGTAATCCATCGGTGTTAGGTCTGGGGAACGTGGTGGCCAGTTAACAGGTGCGTCATTACCTCTGCCTATCCATTTGTGTGAATATTGTTCATTCAAGTGGTTTCTAACGTTGAAAGAAAAATGTAGTGGAGCTCCATCTTGCATAAACCACATATCTCTCTGAAGTTGGAAAGGTAAATCTTTTAACAATTCTGGCAACGTATTTTGTAGAAAATCCAAATAATTTTCTCCAGTTAATCTTCGTGGAAGTATGACAGGACCAACAATGAAATTACCAATTATTCCAGCCCACACATTAATTTTGAATTTGTGCTGAAAATGGTTTACCTTTATTGCATGCGGATTTTCAACGGCATAAACATGTTCATTATGGGTATTAGTTATACCTCTTCTTGTAAAACCCGCTTCATCGGTAAAGAGAACCTTCTTGACAAAGTTTGGATCTCTTTCTCTTTGCATATTAACAAATCGACAAAAACCCAAACGAATTTGAGTATCATGGACTAATAATTCTTGCACTGGCTTCTTATGGTATGGATATAGCAATTGTTCTCTAAGCACTTTATGAACGACATCTTTACTTACTCCTAGTTCCCTTTCAATCCGTCTGGTGCTTAATTCTGGATCTTCTTCAACACGTTCTAAAATGTCTTCTTCAACTTCAGGAATCCTTACAAAACGTTCTCTTCCATTATCAACAGTGTTGGGAGCAAAGGAACCGGTCTCCCGAAGACGTCTCTCAACAGCAGCAAAAGTTGGGTGGCTAGGTACACGACGATTTGGAAACCTTTCAGAGTACACCCTGAGCAGCATTTCCTTCACAAAATCCTAATGTCAGTAACATATCGGTATATTCTGCATTGGTATATTGTACAGCCACATTAATAAACCACGCATTTGTTTTTTTAATTATTGAGTCAGATAGAACACTTTCAATCGTTAACAAGAGATTAGGTGTTAAAACTTGATATGAAACTATGGAAACCAACAATAAATGTTTTTGTATACGTATTGCAGGCAAATAATTAATATTTCTCAAAAAATCGTACATGGCAAGAATCGAGTATTTTTGTTAAAAGTCTCGATTAGAGATGTTGAAGAAGATATGAAAAAAGTACATTTTTATGTTTTTCATCGTATAAAATTTTGTCCGATAATAATACATAGGCGTGTAACGACCCGTTTGGTCATTACAAAAAATAATATAAAATATTTCTCTTGTTCTTCAATATATTATTTTAAATTCCAATTTATTGTAATGTGGGTTGTATATACTAAGGTTTGGGTACTATCAAAAATAATTGACCGCCTCGCGCACCTGATACACAAAGATAAATTTTGGATATCGCGGAGGCATTCACACTGACAGGTGATCAGTATACAATTGTCTTCAGAGTGCTTCGATTTAACAGAAAATTGGAAATTATTCCGCCTAAATTGTTAGGGATTAAATCTGTTTCATCGCTAATCTATAGTGGAGTCACCCTTTGGTGTTTTGGTGACGCTGTAGCTCCTAAGGGAGGATTTACTGGCACTCCATAACAATTTTTAATTGTTTCTTTGGTGAGTAACTTTTTTATAATCCTTTTTTTTTGTTGGCATCGACAACTTGCTTTTTCCGTGTTATCATTTAAAATACGATAAGTAATTTGTCGTTTTGTTACAGTGAAAACCTATTCAATAATTTATTTGGTCTACATTGGATAGCACAACCGTCAAGAGTCAAATTGAGGTATATATAATTTTTTTTTCTAATTTGGTTTCGATTAAATTTTATTAATTCAGTTTTAATAAATTAAGAATATTTAGTTTTTCGTCGCTGTAGAAATTATTATTACTTTTAGGGTTGTTGGTTTGGATTATCGTTTCGTACTTTTGGTTATGAAGTACCTATTGGTGATTTTGAGTTTTAATAAAACATTTTTTTGTCCTGGACAACGTGGATGGTTTGTCAACGGTAACCTTTGGAGTGGGTATTTAAATTATTAATAATATAATCCAACTGTAAGTACCTACTTATTTTTTTTCTTCGCCCATCTTCGACACAATTGGGGATATCATCGAGAGAATTTGGACTACTCAGTTGTTTGTGTTCGTGTTCATTTTTTCCTTTACAGGAAAAGGAAAAGTATTTGCGTTATAATATACATAAGTTTAATTTTATTTCTCTTTTTTACTATTAATATTTTTCTCAAAAAAAAAATAGAGCATAATATATTAACTTGGGGTTAAAGGTGTTAAACGACATTCTTATTTTCTTTTATACAAATTATTACGTTACTTACCTGATATAAATATAAGCAAAATATAATTAATATTGGTTAAATAAATAAAAGAGTATTTTGTGTAAGAAATATTTAAGGGAAAATCTGTGAGCTCCCCGCATGCGAGGAGTATAACCCCAATTAATAGAACAAGAGTTTTATTTATTTTTTTTTTCTTTTTGTATAAAGGATTATTAATTAATAAGTCCAAAAGGTTGCTTTTATATTATAATAATTATTTGTTGATTTTAATACATACGCCATTGATATTGTAGATGATCAGTGATATTTTTCTCTCTTTTTAAAAAGGGAAAATTAAACGAAATTTAATTTGAAATATTCATATTTTTTTATTATTTCTTATTTTTTTTTTTTAATAATCAGGAACAATTTTAAAATACTAGGGGATTCCCACAACATAGGGAAGTTTTCTGACTTATCGCTCAAAGGCAGTGGCGCCTATAGGTATATTTTATTGAGATCTTTCGACATTTGTTTAACCCACACCAAACTCTCCGACTGACGGGTTGTTATATTGCATTAAGCTTTATTTATGCACACTCTTAAGATCGCCTTGTATTTTATCTTTCTGGTTAGTCCTTTAAATAATTACACATTTAAATTTAAATTAGCGAAATATACTGTTCTAAATAAACGTTGCAGGCGTAGAACTTGATTTTTTAAATGATTGCACATTTAAAAATTCAACGCCAATGGCAAAAAAGGGGTTTGAGTATGAAATTTGGATTGGGTACTCATTTACTACAAAAAAGTACCCTTGATAACACTCGATTTACTCTCATGGTTTTGACAAAGTTTGTATTTTAATAATTATTGTTTATGTTCTAAAATTACTAAAAATGCAAATTTCGTCAAAACCATGAGAGTAATCGAGTCTTATCAAGAGTACCTTTTTTAAAGTAAATGAGTTGCGCAATCTAAATTTCATACTCAAACTCCTTTTCTTCCATTGGCGTAGAATTTTTAAAGGTACAATTATTTAAAAAATCAAGTTCTACGCCTATGTATTATTATCGGACAAAATTTTAATACCATTTTTTTTGCCACATAAAACTCTACCAGTATACCAAATTTCAGCAAAATCGCATATGCCGTTTTAAATTTATATGGGAAAAACGATTTAAAAATTGTAACTTCAAGGCCCTCTGGAGCCCAAACGAAGCAACTTTGTACTAAGGTAATATTACTTAAATCGACTTATTTTGGTCAAAGGAATATGTGGTATGTTTTTGTAAAGACCTTTTATTTGGTATATCACTTTGTACATTTAAAAAACGTATAAAGAGAGCTTAATTTGATTGATACTCTCGCAAATTTAGTTTTATGGTATATTTATATTTTTATTTTTTATTTTTTTTTTACTTTAAATTTTCTTTTTGTAATAGACACTTTTATATATTGTATATTTTTGTAATGGGGGTGAACCCTTAAATAAATAAATAAAATAAATAAATTATAGATCTACAAAAAGCTTTTGACATAGTAAGTCACAAATTAATAATTGACAAAATGAAACATCTTGGTATCAGAGGTACTCCCTTAACACTTTTTTAATGAACAGATACCAGCGTGTTAAAATTAATGAATCACTTAGTGGAATAAAAATAGTGGAGTTCCACAAGGCACTGTTTGCAATAAAACATAATATTGTAACATCCACAATAACTGATCACAATTATTTGACAAGATCAAATTTAGCAAATAAGGTTTGCTTACCTAGAGTGAATAAAGTCTTAGGTCAAAGATGTTACACTTATGTTGTACCAAGATTATAGAATAATCTATCGCAAATAATTTCATATTCAATATTGACGTATTTAAATTACTTTTCCTTATTAACTGGAACTTCCGCTGCGCCATCTGGAAACAGTTTTAACACTGTCTGTTGGCAAAGTAGCAATTAAAATGTCCCAAGGGAAAAGTTAATTGGTCTAGGAGGAAATTAAATACCTGAGTTTGTTTTTCTTAGCCGAAAACTCTGTTGGTCCGCCGACTTCATAATTAAGACAAGATGACGAGACAGAACTTTCTTGAAGTACTTAAATTAATTTTAATGTAATACAGGATGTTTCAGAAAAGGTATTATACTAATAATATGTTATTAGTTGATATACTTTATTTCGATAATTTATTACCAATCAAGGGCTGCTATATTTTGATATTGTACGTATTTGCTATATCTATATTGAACCCCAGGGGTCGATGATGACCTACAAGTGGTCCATGTGAGCAAAAAAAAAGAATTTTCTTAAAACTTGAAAAAATACACTGGATTTAAATACCTTGACTGATTGAACCTGTCTCTGATACCTTAAATTATTTTATTAGGGAATATAGGTAGATAAAACACCCTGTATTAAAGTAGAAGCGCTTGTCCATTCCTGTCTTAGACATTCGTAAAGACAGTGTAGGAACTAGTATGAAAACTGACATTGTAAGTGGCCTAAAAGACAAAACGTTTGAGGACCTCTCATCTCAATCATACCCTGAAGTATGGAAATAACAGGTGCATAGCAATATTATGTAATGTTTTAATTTATCCTGTATTACTTTATGTATACTTTAGTCAAAAGTCAGAACTTACATAAAACATTATAGATGAACTAACTAGCAAGAACGTAGACGAGTCCTATTAAAAAGTTATTTGGCAAAAACAATATTTGT
The DNA here is from genome assembly GCA_927349885.1 of Psylliodes chrysocephalus. Lineage (NCBI taxonomy): Eukaryota > Metazoa > Arthropoda > Insecta > Coleoptera > Chrysomelidae > Psylliodes > Psylliodes chrysocephalus. Next base: position 222,255 of record OV651821.1, on the reverse strand, counting down.
TCCGAGTTACCAATACCTAGGATAGAAGTTTATCGGTACTTAAAAACTTAAGATTGCAAACATTGCCGATAATCATCCACAAGTTTTGGAATTTTTTCAATATTGATTGAATCCGGAAAGCTTTTATTACAGCTATACAAGAAATGAAGGTTAATGTTTAACAACTTTTAATGAGCAACGGCTGACATTAAAACGTAATATGTGGTAGAACAAAATACAAGGGCGATATACCTGAATCATTCAGCAATTTTTTAAATATCTGAACCATAAACTAAAGTAACTTTAAAAAATCGACACTAAATTTTGCTGATTTTGTCATAGATTCCATCTTTAGATCTAAACCAAATGTATATGGGATCATCCCTGAGATAACCTCTTTCTAACAAAAAAAGAATCCTAGAAATCGGACAACGCGATAAAGAATTATCGCTGAACATTTTGAAGTCGGTCAATAAATGAAAAAGATGGTTTGACAACTATATACAAGAAAAAACATCTACTGAACTTTCAAATTAACATAATTGTTTTTATTACAGTGCAGCCTAGACAAAACGACTTTAGGCAGGTGCTTCAAATCCCGTCACAGCAACGAATCCCAATGCCCGATGCTCTCCAACAAAACCCCCACCTCGAAAATGAAGAACGCCCGGGACCATTCGAAACCCAAGCAATCCCTAATGGCGAACCTCAAGACCTCCCCGTCAACCGCTAGTCATCAAAAGAAGCTGCGCTTCCAATTGGCGAAGGAGCGCAAGGCCAGCACCACGCTGGGCATCATAATGTCGGCTTTCACGTTCTGTTGGCTGCCGTTCTTCGTGCTGGCGCTGGTGAGGCCGTTCCTCGAGACCACTAACGCTTTGAAGACGCTGGCGACGTTGTTCTTGTGGTTGGGGTACGCCAATAGTTTGCTCAATCCTATTATTTATGCTACGCTTAACAGAGATTTTAGGAAACCGTTTCAAGTAAGTATAGAAGGTTTGAACATCTTAATAATTGAAAAGCTTATAACTATTGTTTTATGGTTGTTAATATTATTAGTAAGTCACCAAATTCAATTAAAAATTCTTTTAGATAACTTTGTATAGGTGCTGGTTTTGATTTACTGCAATATATACAAATAAAAAATCTAAAATTAGCCAAAATTGTAAGCAATGGCTGTGAAACAGAAGTCCATCAATAGTAAAATATATTTTTACATCAAAAACATTCTTAGACATAGCAAACATTTATCTATTCCAAAAGTAACAAAATTGTGCATTATTTAACTTTGTTTAATTTGTCACATTCTTTGTGACAAATGTGTCAAGCAATTTTATAGGGTGATCTATGGAGTAAGTAGATGTACTTTAGAAAATCATTTCGAGGAGAGACGCTTTGAATATCTTAATTGCTAAAAAGCTTACTACATTTCTGCTGTTTAATGGTTGTACAAATCTTGAAGCCATGTTCTTGGAAGTTTAATTTTGATCTATTTGATTTTCATGGTTTGATAACATATCCTTTATATATGAAGAAAATTTCCATGTCTATCTGTTGCTACTACATTTGGGTTGGTTTAAAATGAATGAGATGATCACATCTCCATTCATTACGACCCAGTTGGATCTACTTTTAGTAGATGACCAATGAGAGTACAAGACCACAGTTCCAAAAGTCACCGCAAGATTGCACCACTTATTAAGGTTCTACATTTATCTAAGGTTCGAAACTTGGCTAAATGACATTTATCCTCTGCCGCAAGATGGATTTATCTGACGTCTATTCAATTGTAGATGACTTTACATGTCATTTATTCGTGTCATACATGAGGATCTTACCAACATGAGAGAAGACTTTATCATTCGTCCGATTGAAATGCTGAAAACGAAATGTCATTTAAATGCCATTTACAATAACAAAAAATCGCTCTCATATTGCCAAAAGGACCTAAGCTCATATCTTCGTTATTATTAAGCCGATTGAGATGGAACAAACAACGTTTAATGCGAACTGTCAATTTTGATCCATACCAATGACTCTACTAGACAACCAAACGCGCTTATAAAGTCTTTGATCGATTTCAGATTTGTTAGATCTGACGTTCATTTATAACTGTTGTATTTACCAGTATTGCAGATCTATCAATCGATGGTTTGAATTGGTGAAAAATGACAGCTTAATGTTTACATTATTTTCTTCCATCTATTTTTTTATAAAACACAAAACTTAAAGCTAAATAAACTCGAAAAATAAACAATAAAAAACGTGACAAATGACAGGAAATAATGTCGTTTTTTATCACAATTCGTAGTCTGAAATGTTGGTCTCATCAGGTTGCTAGGGACGATGATGTGACGTGATGCCAAAATTATATTTCAAAGTACAAATCACATTATTTGATGAAGGCCAAGGCAATACTATAGTATTCTCAGTAATTTGAATTCTTACTTTTGTTGATTTGGCACATCCCAATAACTGTAATCCAATTTTGTCTTCGTACTTAGATGTCTGAGTTCCATTCTGTTTAAATTGTTATGAATTACCTTCTTTGTCATTGATGACAACCATTCATCGAAGATATATAGATTAATGACACGTTATCCTTCTTTTCCAGGCAATTTTATATTGTCGCTGTGGAAGTCTAAATCATATGATGCGCGAGGAATTCTACCACAGCCAATACGGCGATCCAGACCACCACATTAACAGGTGCCATATAGATTACGAAGAAGGCGTCGAGTACATTGAAGCTGACGGAGAGGAAGTCAAAGTTCCGGATACCGATGCAGCAGCTCACGAGTCATTTCTATGATTTTCGATGGAATCATCTAGGTAAGATCAGTAAATTTATTATAGTTTCTGTCTGTTCCGGAAAAGGTAAAAAAGGTGGATTTAGAACACCTCTTAAGCCTCATTCAGACCATAATTTATCTTTTTGAATGTATAAAGGCTTTCTTACCCAATCAGTTATGTATCAAAATATCGACATATTTATTGTAGCTTTATATCTATAGTATCATGAGTATTAAGTAGTTTTTTATATAATATCTTATTTTTTTTATAATTTGTTCACCTGAGCTTTTCATTTTAACTTTAGAGCAACTAATTCCGCGAGAACATAAAAAAGTAAAATTCCACAAAGTTATTACATTATAATTAGGAGTTGGTATTCAAAAAGTCATTAGAAGTCGTTCTGTACACCCCTGCGCCATTTTTCCGTCCTAATCTACAAAGTTTCTTACCGCAACTTTTTGGAAAATGTGGGCCAATATAAATTATATGCCTTTCATCTGAACATTTACCTGTTTCCGTAATATTTTTTAATTAAAGCCTTCTGCTTTCAAGGGGCGATCGAATTAATTCAGAGCAAATAAGAACAAGAAAATGTTTGTTAAAACTTTTTGATTTTAATTACAAACAAATTATACTTAATATATTCCTAATTTAATGAATTAATGAGTCACTTTGAAATATGTAATTTCTAGCTAGCACACTACATGGATCCCATGCAGGACCATTAATGTTTAATATTTATATTAATGATATTTCTAGGTGTTTAAGTAAATTTCCTATGTTCTATGATTTATAAATATATCACTATATTGCAGAAAAACAAAGAATACATGATTGTCTCAATAGACTACAGACAGTAGTGTCAATTTAGAAATAGAACCAACAGTATTTATTAATATTCTTTAGGAAATTAAGCGCTAGTGAAATTAAAGATTTAGATTGATTAATATACATTGACAGACAGTAAAAAATAATCTTGGTCTAGACTCCAAACGGTTTAAAACTGAAAAATAATCCTATTGGCCTTCCAAATTAAATAAAAATATACGAAACATTTTGCTTAGAAAAGCATAATTTTCTCATAAATTATCATCTATTAGAGGAAATGTATCCCATTTTCCCAGCCTCAGCGGCCATTTCTATTCAAATACGATTCAAATGAGGAAAATGTCATTATCGCTTTTATTAAAAAAAATAAAAGTTTTCCCGTTTTGTCCATGGTTATGAGTTATGAGTTATAAGGATTATAAAGGATGGTTAAAATTGAAAACTAAAGGATAAGCGCGGTATTTGGTTTCGAAGAGAAATGAGCAGATTTAAATTGAAATTTAAGAAAGCTTTTTTTTTGTTTTGAATTGATAAATAAATCTGGTAAAATTTCTAATATACCAGGATAGATGAATAGGTGAAAAAAAACTTAATATATTTGGATTAAATTTAACAGCCCTATGTAGAACTTTGTAGATATTTTAAGGATGCATTTTCTGGATTTTTTTAAGACTGATTTTGTCTTGTTAAAATGTTATAGTAAATACGTACTGTAACGGAGTTCCAAATAATTTTATTGTAATATGAAAATTGTTATTACCACATATTACCTACACTACTGATGGTGAGGTTTTACAGTTTTACAGTTTTTAATTAAACCACTGAAGAATATCTGTGCAATTATTAACTTATTAAATACTTATGTGAAGATACTACTATAGTCTATTTTTATGTATGAGAGAGTATTAAAATAATAAAGCGTTCGTAATCCATAGGCGTGAATCCATAGGAATAAAGGGAACACAAATGATACAGTTTTTTTCTCACAGAACCGGGCTGGAACTTAATATTCTTTGAATTTAGCCAATTCTGTAAATCATTTTTTAACCACTTGGTTGTGGGCATTTTTTCTATAAGTCTCGAGTTATAACTTGCATTATCCATTACTATTATACAGTTCTGAGGAAGAAGATCTATAATTTGTTCGAACCACTCTTTAAAGACATCAGCATTCATGTCTTCATGGTAGTCACCGGTACGAGTAGATTCAAAAGTCAATAAACCACCTTTAACAAAATTGTTTGAACTACAGATGTGTACTATTATTAGTCTGTGCCCCTTTCCTGATGGTGGATTTAAACCAGTAGATAAATTATTTAAAAAAGCCTGTCTTCGACTTGTAACAGTTTCATCTTGCCAAAATTTATTTGGTTTATGTCCCTCGTTGATCCATGTTTCATCTAAATAAAATATATTTTTTCTTTGGTTTCTCATTTCTTTTATAGTCCTTAGATAATTTCTTCTCCATGCTACAATATCGCTTCTTTCTATTAAAATAGACTTTCTGGAATGCTTTTTCCATAGAAAACCTATTTCTTTTAAAAGTTTCCATAGTGTGCTTCGACTTATTTCAGGGTAATCCTTATCATCTCGAACCGTGGCAAGAACTTTTTTGGAAATTCTTTTCTAAAGAAGAATGCATGCACTTTCCTTCGAAGTCTTTCTTTCAAAAGATTTTCTATTTGAAATTTTGGTTTTCCTGGAGCTTTACGTGCTGTTTGAAACTCTCCACATTTCATTCTTTAACAACTCTGTAAATCGTAGATTTCCCAACACCAAGCATACTACTAACTAATTCCACTGTGTCATCAACACTTTTACATAAATGAATTAAAACAATTAAATATTAATGTTTTTCATTAACTGTTAAAGGACCGATTTTTTGTCGTTTACGCGGCCCTTCCAAATTTTCCATGATCACACTAGAATTCACACTGCACCTTGCAAGTTGCAACTAAACGACATTTAGTAAACTGTCAAAAATACACAACTTGGACCTCCTTACTAAATGGAAAACCTATATTTATTTTCGGTGAAATTTGTTGGGAAGGTATTTATCTACTTATAATTCGATTACTGTAAGAAATTCTTGGAATTAAAATAAAACAAAATTGGCAAATAGGTACTTATTGAAAATAATCTTAAGATACGGCTATGTAATCTTTAATACACAGGGCTTTTGGCCTGTCCAAACCTTTTTCTATTGTTCTGTACAGCTTATGTTTATAAAGGACCAATAAAAGACCCACATCTTGTAATAGCTCAGGTACATTTATTACAATTTTAGGAAATATTTAGATTATTCTGTAAAAATATTTAAAATGACCGTACTAAGTTTTTGCATTAGAAATGCTGTTTTATTACTCTCTCATAAATAAAAATAGACTATAAAGACACGAAAACAAAAATGAGTGCTAAATCAATAATTAAAAGTCGTGAACCATTTACAATATTGTGTTCAATTTTAATTTGGCATTAAAATTAAACATCTCCAAATGCATTAAATGTTCAAGATACTCTTAAAAAATATTTAGTTTCCAAAACACTTGCTAGAGATTTAGGTATTGATCCCAAATTTCCCATCTCAAAGTTCAGGAAAAATATCCGTTTATTTTATTAAGAGGGCGGTGATTTTACATCCCTTCCTTTAATTCAAGATGGCTTTCTATTTTACAATTCTTGATCCCGCGATATCTTCGGTAAATATTGTTCTACCTTTGCTAAAATAAAGAGATTTTGAGTAAGGGTGAGATTACAGAACGTCTGTAACTTTGCAGATCTGCAAATATGGCGGACTTACAGATGCAAGTATCCAAAAAATATCTGCAAGTTCGCAATATTTATTACCTCTAACGACACTAAATCCAAATCAACCCTTAAGAAGGTTAGAACATCCTACAACCATGAAGTCTTCTGTTTCTTTTGATTGAATACTGTTCATGGTGTCAGATTATCGAGTTTTTAAATATAGTAATGGAATTGGGTTTAGTGTTGTTGGGGGTAATAAACCACAATAAATATTGCGAATTTGCAGATCTTTTTTGGAATACGAAAACTTGATACATGCATATGTATGTCCGCCATATTTGCAGATCTGCAAAGTTGCAGACGTTCTGTATAAAACTGTAGGGAACATATCAGTAGTCAATTTTTACAAAGGTTTAAAATTTTAACGAAAAAATGCTTATACAGAACGTACAAATAAAATATAAAAGTTCCATATAAAACGTGTACCAAACTACCAATATTTTAAATAATTTTTCCTGTATAAAGGACCCAATCCATCCACTCGATACCCAATTAATACACTGACTTTCAGTTCCGTTTTGAAAATGGTTTCGTTTCGATTTCACCAAAAGTTTCAACTTAGAATAATGTTATCGATAAGTCAATACGGCCTTAACGTTGGTCCCTATGGGTCTCCGGGATCAAGAAACGGATACCGTGATCACTATCGGCAAGAGGTAATTTATTGGGTCCTGATTCTGAACACAGTAAAACTTACGAGGGGTGACCGATATAATAATAAGGTTTATTCAAAGAAAAACTAAATAGAAATACTTGAAAACACAAAGTTATCTATACAGAAATAAATTAGATAGAAAGATTGATACTTACTGTGCTATTATAATGCCGATAAACCGGTTGTTATATCTTTTTGAATAAATATTTTTTTGTGGGATTGATTTAGTGTTATTTTCTTACATTTTAAGAAGTTTAAGATGATAGGACATTACAGCATGCTCCATAATATGATTTAATCGTTAAATACTTATAAAACTTTATATTGACATTAAAGAGAAGAGAAAAAAACAAATAAATAATAATAATAAATTAGCCACATGTAGACAAAGATGTCAGTATAGCTTGGCTACGTGGATCAGACCTCAAGGGATACCAGATATCACCAAAATCGAATACTTGGTATACAAATAGACAGCAGATGTAGAATGTGTGGAAAAGCAGAAGAGACAACCGCACATATACTAAGTACATGAACCACGCTTGCTGCTACCGAGTATACTCATCGGCACAACAAGGTTGCTAGTTATATACATTGGTCAATCTGCAAACAACTTGGAGGCGAAGTACCCAACAAATGGTTCGAGCATGTACCAATGCCAGTGGTAAATATACAGGAATCCACAATCATGTGGGATTACCCCATATGAACAGATCGGACCATTAAAGCCAACCGTCCCGACATAGTATACCACAATAGAAAATAAAATATCTGTTTACTTATTGACATCGTTATTACCAGCGACCAGAACATCATAGTTAAAGAGACGGAGAAGATTTCCAAATACAAAGACCTTCAGATAGAAGTACAGAGAATGTGAAATGTCAAGGCCAAGGTTGTGCCAGTAATCGTAGGGACTTTGGGGCTAATCAAAAAAGGATTTGGTGACCATCTAAAACAAATCCCCGGTAAAGCAAATGGCTACGAAGTCTGGACACATCTTACGAAGAATACTAACCTAATATGAAGACTACAAAATAATTTACAACCTATTAAAATCCCAAGAGCTTTGATAAAGCTTCGGATAAACCACCTACCCAGCTGTTCAAGACGAGGTAGTGCAACAAGACAATAATAATAATAATATTAATTAATAATAATTAAGGGGTGGGTGGCTCAGTGATAGAGTCTATGTCTGTGGATCCAAGGGTCCCAGGTTCGAATCCCACTGTTGACCGGAATTTTTTTCATTTAATTTAATTATTTAAAATTAATTTTGATGCCTTGGTAGGATTCCCCACTCGACCATTCACTGTTGGGTTCTAATTAACAGTGCTGTTCCTAAAGTGGCGCTGAGAAACAGTAACAAAGCCTGCACAGAACACGAGGCGAAATAACCTTAGCAGTTGAAGCCAATGACACCCAAAAAAAAAAATTTTAATAATATAAGATCAAAATACATGATATGGGACAAATCAAAAGAAAAATATATAACATAAATATAAAAAATACAGAAATACAGTTGCATTAAAAATAAAAAGAATCAAAACGTGAAATCCAAATAATCTTTGACAGAATAAAAACAGTTATTCATCATGGTCGAAAATATTATGATAAATATTAAAGTTAGTTTTCATATTTGAATTTGCTTCTATACAAAGAAATAAAAAAAGAGTAATACGGAACAATTCTAGGTTTTCAACTAAAACCATTATTAATTTCAGAGCGTTGCCAAACTCTTTTTTTTTTCTTCCCAGCATAAATTGACATGGGACGGGACGCCAGTGACAAGCAATAGTGTTTTGAGCAGTGATTAATGATCCAAACTGAGGTGGACATAATAATGGCTCGCGTGCCTCTGAGTCCTCGTTTCAGATTCAAATTCACTTTTTACAGACTACACGATCGATAGTTACAGGACGGACTAATTTAATCCTTAAATTTATAAGGACAATTGTGAAATTGTGTTAAACTATTTTTACGATAAGAAGACTTTTTTAATTAGGCCGAATGCACCTAATCTTACAAGATTAATCAACACTTTTAAAATAACTTCTTGATTTGCATCTGTGCTTTCTACTGGGGGAGTGACTACTGGCGTAATGGTGCCGTCATCGTAGGAATTCTTATTTTGCCCAAAATTAAGCGTTCTCACATGTACATTCTTTGGTAGCGGAAGCGTTACATATGCTAAATTAAAATTTTCGATGTTTTCTCCTAACTTTCGCGATGTGAAAGTTGTCAACTTTTTCATTGTTTTTGGGGTGGTTACTCCTTCAATGTCTTCGTTCATCTCCAAAACGGTCCGGTTTAAATTACCAGGGCTCTCAGATCCGTCTCTCGAGTCTTCGAGATCGTTGATTAAATTCTCCAAGCTTTCATTTGGATTTCCTCTCACTGTAGTCTGTGTTCTCCACACTTTTATTTAGTGAGTCTTCCAAGTCCTCACCTGAATCTTCGTTTGCGTCTCCGTTTTCAGGCTCTGTGGTCACTCCGTAGGCGTTCTCCCAACTTTTTTCGGCTTTCTCAGAACTTTCTTGGGCTTTCTCCGAACTTTCTTGGGCGTTCTCCAAACTTTCTTTTGATTTTTCTCCTTACTTTTTTGAGAATTTTCTCTCTCGACTGTTGAATGTTTTTGCTATCAGTGCTATGGGTCTCTGAATTCTTCGTGTTCGAATTGGTGTCTTTCACCGAATGTCTTCTCCAAGCTTTTTTGGGAAATATATTTGGCCTGGGGGTCCATTCTATTGTGTGCAGCTGATACCAGGTTAGGTGAGTTAGTTGTCTTTCCCCTGTATTCGTACTTAGGATAGCTGCATGCCTCTTTGAGACATTAACATTCACTTTCACTTCTGCGGGTTTTGAAGCAGCAAGAATACGATCGCGAACACGTCGCGAGTATTTGGTTTCGTATTCTTTTTTGACTGGCTCGGAGGGCTCGGTCATTGATCCCGGAACTCCCGGCGGTGATTAGTTCTACTTACACTAGCGTTAATAAAAATAGATTTTAATCGTTATATCCGATACCTCGGAAGGTTGGTTTCGTAGTCACTCTACACTGCGAACTATAGCGTGGCTTACTTACACCTAGGTAAACAGAGCCATGAATTTTCGCACCAGGCAGTGACTTCACCGTGCAGTCTTCCGTCCGACTGAAGTTGTTATCTAGTCCGAGTTGTAATTTGAGTATTTAATGGGTTTTACGCTGCTAAGGAGGATGTATGTCTTTTGTTGAATTTACATTTTCATTATCCGTCGTTTGTACAGATCTTGAGTGCCCTATGCATACATCCATGAATTCTATTTTAACCATTCCCTTGGTGAATGGACATTATGTCATTCTTAAGTTCCGGGGGAAGACATTTGTTGTAAAAATTTTCTGAAATACGTAGAATATGGTCTTTTATAGTTTCCATGGATGTCTCGGATTCTGGCATATCGATCGTACCCCGGTGCCAGTCGAAGACACCTGTTTTGTTGTATTTGCAGTTTATTATAATGCGAGTTCGCCATCGAACAGAAGACTGGACTTCCATATGTCAGAATTGGCCTTATTATTTGTTTGTAAAGAAGCAGTTTATTACTGGATGTAACACCACTTCTCCTATAAAACATAAGATATACTGCTTTAAATGCTCCCGTGGCCTGTGGACATCTGTTTTCTGTGTGTTTCTGGAACGTTAGTCTTCTATCTAGAATGAAACCGAGATATATCATGGAATCTTTGGTTATTATTTCCTGTCCCTGAAGTTTTAGATTGGTGATAGTACCCTCTTGCTACCTGTGGGTAAGTATAAGACTTTCAGTCTTGGAGGGATTTATTTTAATTTTGTTAGTTTCAAGATAGGGGACTAACGTTCTGTTAACATGAAGATTGATTTGTCTTGTCATAGAGCTTTCGATCGGTGGCCGATTCTGCGTGCAGTCCACCGTTCGACCAGCTCACTTAAGAATCTGGTCTGTGGGTTGTCGTTAGTATGTTTGGTGCTGTGGTGAAGTATGTTAATGTCTACGTCCAAAAATGTCAAGTCTTGCGTGAATTCAAGCGTGCTTTCTACGCACGTTGTCTCCTTTATTTATGGTATGTCTGTCTCTGTGTGCATATCAGCAATTCGTGTATAACGATTATAACCTAGGGCTAGCCTAATACACCTGTTCTGAGCGATTTGCAGCGTGCTCTAGTGAATGATTGCCATCGAGCAGAATACTGAACATCCATATGTTAAGATAGGTCTGTGGATGGTTTTAAATATAAGAAGTTTGTTTTCAAGCGTAAGCCTGCTTCTTCTGTTTAGGATGGGGTAAAGCATGCGTGTTGCTGCAATACTTTTACCCACCCTGTAAAGAATATGTGCCTTGAACGTTAATCCCTTATTTAGTTGAAAACCGAGGTATTTTAGTGTGTTTTTGGCGATAATTTCATCATCTTCCACTTTTAGGGGTGACAGAATTCCCTGGATCATCCTTTTGGTCAATAAAACACACTCTGTTTTTGCTGAATTAATTTTCATTTTATTTTTAACCAGGTAAGGGATTAACGAATTATTTATATGGACGTCCAGGTCCCTGATCGCTATCTCTGCAGATCTATCGCTTTTGAAGACGCAGCTGTCTGTACCCCATTATGTCCCATTGGCATGTCATGGGTCTTGAAGGTGTACAGATGCGGCGACATTACTGAGCCCTGTGGTGCTCCTGCTTGCACTGAGTATGGTCCTGTAATTGTTTTTGTTGGGTTTAATGTTGAATTGTATGTCCTGTAAGTAAGACAGAATTATTTTTACAATGTACACTAGAAATTCATTCACAAGCATTTTGTGAATTAACACACAGATCCAGACGGTGTCGAACGCTTTTTCGCTATCAAGGGCGACAAGCACCGTTTGTAGGTGATTATTAAACGCCTCTTTGGTGTGATGGACGATTCTAATGACCTTGGTCACGGTGCTATGTCCGCTTTTAAAACCCTGTTCCTGCGGTACAATTTGTTCTTCTACTTGCATGAGTCTGTTGACGATTTTGTTTGTGATTTTTGCTATTGTGTTTAGAAGCGAGATGGGCCAATAACTTTCAATATTGTTGGGGTTATTACCCTATTTAAGGATGGGTATAATATTTGCTACCTTCAGGCTACTTGTGTAATGTTGCAACCTGAAAATGGCATTTATTATATATTGTAGTTGTACAATCGCCTTTATAGGGATGTTTTTAAGCATGAAATTACTTATGTCATCCAGTCCTGGAGCTTTCCTATTTTTAAGGCCCTTAATTACTTCCCCTACCTCTTTAGGAGAGGTCATAAAAGTTTTTGGGACTAATTGTGGCGGGGTTAATTTTAATTAATTTATCATGTTTTCTATTAGTTGCTGTTTGTGAAGTTCGATTGAAAATAGATACCAAGAGCGTGGCTTTTGTCTGTGTCTGTGGTATATGTGTTTTGTCCTTGTATCAGTGGGGGGAGTAATGAATGTGGTTTCTTAAAACCCTTCACTACTCTCCACAGTGAGTTGTCCATAGGATTGATTTCAGATAGGGTTTTCTGCCATTTTGGGTTTATAAATTCATTGATCGCTCCGTTAATGTACTTGTCAATATCTCGGAGTTTAACTCTGTCTTCTTCTCTCCTATGTATTTGCCACCTTTTTCTAATGTGATTTTTGTTGGTAATGAGATGTGTGATTTCTGGTGACAGATCGTCAGTATGTCGAGTCCTAGTTTTGATTTAAGTAGTGTTGAAGTCTAAATGCAGATTTTTTTTTAATTTTTCAAATTTTCTTTAGTTTGTTAGTACACCTCGATTTCTCCCTGATTTTTCCACAAATAATAGATCATACCGGTACAGATTTTTGATTTTTTCATATATTCGTTTAGAAGTATCTTAGCCTGTCTTGGTCTCAAGAGATTATTATGGTGATAATATATTGCTGGTCACTAAGAGGATACTAAAAAGGGTAGAAGTACAATCTAAATCAATATTTAATTGCCAACAATCCCTCCAGGCTCTGGCAGAACATAACAAGATTACCCTTGAATGGGTGCCAGGACATGAGGGAGTGTTTGGAAATGAGAAAGCAGACCTCCTAGCAAGGAAGGGAGCGGAAAAAACTCTTATTGGACCAGAACCCACATGTGGTATCTCATACCAACATGTTAAATGGGTGTTAAAGGAACAAATAAAACGAGAACACCATAGGCTCTGGATAGAACTTCCTGGACTTAGACAGTCCAAAAGATTCATAGAGGGACCATCCACGAGCAGACAACATCAACTGCTAAACCTTAGCAGAAGCGAACTCAAGGCTGTAATAGGACTCCTTACGGGACACTGCGGCCTTAGAAGACACCTAAATCTCTTAGGGATATCTGATGACTCCCTATGCAGAATATGTGAAGAGAAGGACGAAACTCCTATTCACATACTATGCCACTGCCGGAACCTTAAATGGGAACGGGAATGATACTTCGGGGTACAATATCCGGAACCTGAAGAAATCACGAAAGCGCCCATCAGACATATTCTTGAATTCATCAAGAAAATCAATCTGATGGGATAGAAACTGTGAGGGGTACAATAAGCCTAGAGCTTCATTACAAGTGGGCTTTGAACCACGCCCTAATTCAGATGATGAAGATGATGAAGAGGATACATTAACTTTTTTCAATGGGAATTTTTTCAGAAAATTGGCCTCACAAACAGGAACTTTTTGTGAGATGTGGGGTCTAACAAGAGTCGTCAATTTCTGCTTTAGCTTTCTTCCGCAGACAAGTTATAGCTTGTTGGTCATTTTACAACAATCAAAAATGCACCCGCAATACCTTTCTAATACTTGCGCATTTTTGTAGCTCCTGGAGTTAAAGGGTTAAATCAGTCACCTCTAAACATGTTCTTCAGTCTTTCACCCCGTACAAAGTTCGTTAATCTCTGTAGATGGCAGGTTCTACGACCTGACAAATTATATGGCGGAGAATAAATTGGCGGTTTTTACGGACAATCTGGTGTGTATCGGTAGAGTAATTTGGTCTTCTAATGTTGTATCATAATGGATGGTGTTGTTTTTGAAGTTTGCAGAAACTGATAAAAGTTTTGCTATTCTAAATTCCCATGTAATTGGTTGTAATTTTGTTGGACATGCCAGATTTTATCTGGATGTAGATCTTTGCTTTGTAAAATCCAGTGGCGCCCTTAAAAAGTTATTTTTATTTGGTAATTATAATCTAGTAGTATAAAATAGCAAATTTTTAGAAAGCAGAGTTCGTTTTTTTGTGGTAATTTTACAGTATATATTGAAGCTGGAATAGTTTGTTCCATTAGAGAAAAGCACTGTGAAAATTTTGGAAAATGTAATATTGGTCTCATTCGAATTGTACCAATAATATAAAAGTTTTAGATCATGAAACTTTAATGCGTATTTATTATTAATAAACTTCTGGATAATTTGTAGAGAAGATTTTATTTAAGAATACACTTAAAAAGTTTTTATAAACATATTATTTCTATTCTGAAGGCATGGGAGTCTTGAATTTGATATACTGTTTTATCTTTGACGATTGACGAATCATAGCTATAGGTATATTTTAAAATGTCTACATCAAATACATGTTTGCAAACATTGATATTTTATGTTTACAAAAAATACATAAAAGAAATTAATTGTTCATGTTTATTGCTTATAGCTTTTTTTTTATTTATATTTCGACGATTTTTTCGCAAGAATTATTATAGGCCCTTATAAAAGAATCCGTTTTCAAGGTAACCGATAAAGAGTTTTTGTTTCTTTTTTGAAAGTACAGGAAATTTGAAAGACGAGAAAAGGTTTAGAGTTTCAGTTAGAAAAGCAGGTACATGCGCTGTCATTGTTATGTAATTTGTCTTCGATGTCAACAACTCGAGAACATATTGAAAATTTGAAATTCGAGAGCACGGAACAAAAGCGAAAAAAACGGAAGTTGTTAAAATATATTTCGTCAAAAACACAGCTTTTAGGTTATAGGAGCCTAGTCTCGGTTTAATTGGCACACATTTTTAATTGCAGCAAGATAAATGAAATAAAAAATATATACAGGGTAGCTGTTAAAGATGGAACCAAACCTATAGTGCTTAAACGGTTCAACATTATTTTTTTATATTTACAAAATTTTAAGCATGGCCGCCATCTTAATTTTTTTAAACAACAACATAGGTCATGTGATATACCATTTGAAAGGGTTTAACACCCTGATTATAAAAATGTATGTATTTGTCGTCTTGTGTCAAATACACAGCCTCCTACGCTCCCTATTAATAATATCCTTTTTGTTGTGTTTAGACCCCATGTGTGATACATTTTTGTAATCAGGGTGTTAAACCCTTTCAAATAGTATATAACATGTCCTATGTTGCTATTTAAAAAAGTAAAGATGGCGGCCATGCTTAAAATTTTGTAATTATAAAAAAAAATAATTTTTTGGGCTAAAATATGTACAAATATATTTAGTTGAAATTCTGAAATTTTGGGTTTTGTATGTTGAACCGTTTAAGTACTATAGGTTTGGATCCATCTTTAACAGCTACCCTGTATAATAATAATTAGTTCATGTTTTACTTGTTTTACAAATCCATATACTTTTATTAAAACTAACATACAGGGTAGCTGTTAAAGATGGATCCAAACCTATAGTGCTTAAACGGTTCAACATACAAAACCCAAAATTTCAAAATTTCAATTAAATATATTTGTACATATTTTAGCCCAAAAATTATTTTTTTTATAATTACAAAATTTTAAGCATGGCCGCCATCTTGATTTTTTTAAATAGCAACCTTGGTCATGTTATATACCATTTGAAAGGGTTTAACACCCTGATTACAAAAATGTATCACACATGGGGTCTAAACACAACAAAAAGGATATTATTAATAGGGAGCGTAGGAGGCTGTGACACAAGACGTCAAATACATACATTTTTGTAATCAGGGTGTTAAACCCTTTCAAATGGTATGTCACATGACCTATGTTGCTGTTTAAAAAAAATAAAGATGGCGGCCATGCTTAAAATTTTGTAATTATAAAAAAATAATTTTTGGGCTAAAATATGCTCAAATATACTTAGTTGAAATTCTGAAATTTTCGGTTTTGTATGTTGAACCGTTTAAGCACTATAGGTTTGGTTCCATCTTTAACAGCTACCCTGTATAATAAATGCTGATGTAAACAGTTTTTCTGTGTAGTGATTTAAAAATAATTTTCTTTGAAACAAAATATTAGTTAGTTGTTTATTGTTATTAAAATAACTATATGCAATATAATAGGTACGTTATATTTTTTTTTGTATTTTATAAACATATTGTTTTAAAATTATGATTAATTAGTCCAATTAAATAACGAAAAAAGCCCCTTCGAGCTTACATTAATTTGTATTTGGATGAAACAAAGTGGACCTTATGTATTTTGATGTGGTCTTTCCGAAAAAAAGCAAAAAAAGATGTAGTTGTTGTTCAATTTTTTTAAATTAGGAAAAACCGGGTTTTCCGGAATTTTCCAAGGTAAAAATGCTAATTATCTGGACAAGTATCATTCCGATCGTAAAAATAAATGCACCAATCGAAAGAGGAGGCAAAAATAGTTCAAAAATTCATTGCACAGGTAGTTTTAATGGCGAATTTCTCGCCGCCAGAAGTGCTTTTACCAAAAAGTTGTTTTTTCGTTCCTTTGATCAGAACCATGGACATGAAATTTGCGATGAATTTGTGGCGAAATTATAAATAATAGACATATGTGCCTATGAGAGAAGTTGCGTATTTTTTTGTTGGCTCTCAAATAAAATAAGCCCCGCGGCGAAATCTGCCATAATTTTTCGAGAATTCGCAGGAAACCGGAAGGCGTAGTTTTTTTTTTAATTTTTTCCCGTATGATTTTCTCCGGGTTTTCTGAAAACATCTAACAAAAAAATATATTTGAAAAAACTAACTGTCGGTCTAATTGGGGTAAGTTCACCCTCTGCAAGTGTCTGATGACATAATAAACACAGGCCAGCCATTGAAACCTAAAAACAAAAAATTATAGAATTGTATAGAATTTTCTTAATTTAGGAACGTACTTACTCAATAAATTGCTGAAGAAGTCCGAAAAACCACGTGTACACAGAGCTTGCTGAACACAGTTATTAAAAATCTATGAAGTTAAAAGACATGAAGTTTGGGTTTTCTAAATTTTCAGATCAAAAAAGTGAAAATCGTCAATTTTAGGCAACTTTTCTCAAAAACCGTGTTTTTTGGTCGTCACTCAATGAACAGTGGTCAAAAAAATAGATAAAATATTTTTGCAGAATTTTCCGTAATGTAATCATATTCTAGACACAATAAAGTACTCAAAAAAAAGTTTTGAGCCATTGGGTGCATTTTTGGCATTTTTGTGTCACTTCAAACTTTCTAAAAAAAAATCGTTCTTTTTTTTTTCAGGGAAAAAAATTTGTTTAATTGTTTGATATCTTGGCCAATTATAGTTCGATTTCGGCGAAATTCACACACACATAAGATTTCACATTCAAGAGTAAGCTCTGTAAGTGGCATTAAAAAAAATTAAATAGTTTGGCCGTTATAGGCAAACAATGAAATTAGGCCCGCGGTACACTTTGCCCTTCCGCCATATGCCCAATTTTGGGATTTCTCTAGCCCGCTTCTGGGAGTCAATAGTCACATTCCTTAAGTTCAAAACGCATTTTTGTTTTTTCAAATATCCTAATTTTTACCAAAGTTATGAAGAATTTAGTGTTTGAACATTTAACAAATTCAATTGTTCGACCTTCGCCGCCTCAAAATACTAAACAAATTTCAATAGTCCATACCCCGAGAACGGTACATCAGATCAAAATTTCTCAAGAAAAATGAAAATTAGCATTTTTCAGAAGCTTTCAAATGTAAACTGCGTTTTGAAAATATTGATGTATTTCCGACATGCGCTTGCGCAAAATTGAAAAATTGACAAAATCCAAAATTTCGGCAATTTCGAAAAACAGCTACATTTTGTTTTGCTTTTTTTCGAAAATATCACCTTAAAATACATAGAATCCATTTTGTTTCATCTAATTATTACAATTTAATGTAAGCTCAAAACCCGTAATTTAATTCGATTATAATCAAAGAAAAGTTGAGATCCGAAAAACTGAAATGCAATTTTGGAAATATGAAAATAAAAAAGACACCCTCATATCCAAAAAATAAACATAAAGAAAATAAAAATAGTGCTCCGACCAAGAGTCGAAATTGGAATTTTTTATATGATTATACTAGAACAAATTTCTAAGATACTTCATGTGTTTTCTAGTATGGTTCGCCGTAAACCTGAAAATATAATAAAAGAAAAATATTTCTCAGTTCATTTTTCTTTTTATCGTTTCTGAAAATTGAACAAATGTAATTAGAAAAACTGCCAATACTATTGAAATATCCTGTCATTTATGTCCCTGAAACTGTATTTTTTAATAGAAATAAATAAACAATAATTTTAGTAAGATTTTAAATTTATATGAGATCAAACAAACCTTATCTGAAACTCGTGCAAGATCCAGAGTACTTTACAAAAGTAACACAGTTTCCCGACTTCTTATAGAAAGCCTTTGTCAGACAGTTTCCCAGCGAATTTCCCAGTTTTCCAGCCGTTTTCTTTTGTGAAAATCACCGGTTAGAAATAAAAAATAGGAAATAAATAAATTCTCCGTAAGAGTCTCTTAAAAGTTAAAGTGCTAATAAAGGCGCACTATTAATCCTATTAGTTAACGTCATACTTACCAATACATTTAGTTTTTGCTAGAAATACTGAAGTGGCAATTGTTTTACCTGAAATAATAATAAATCTTTTGTGTTAAATGGAATGGCAATAAAACATTTTATTTTGTTTTCATCTATTTAAAGATAAGCCAATCACAAAAAACTACTAAGTATTAATTTCTAATTGTAGTGTAGAATTTTCTAATGTAGATATACAGATTGTCTCCTAAATATTGGGACATAGGTTAACTATAAATTCCTGAATTAAATTAGTATTATTTTGTTTTTAACTTTTACACTTTTTAGCGATTTTGAACATAGATAAGTTGGATTAAATCATCTTATTATAATCCCAGGAGCTTTAAATTATGTCCCTAATACTTAACGTTGACGTTATAAACTCATCTACTTGTATAAGAATAAAAAGTAACACGTAAATAAAAATGCAAATAAAATTTAAAGTGTCAAACATTATGCTTTAGCCAAAATGAATTTTCGCGAGTGTCTCGCGCCACATCCGATCTTGGCTGCGGACAGCTGTCAACGTCAAATCACGATGTCAAATGTCAATAAATTTCAATTATTTATATTTGGAAATGGTAGTTTTCGGAAATTTTATTCGGTTTTTTAGATTTAAATAATTAAAAGATGGGATGGGACTTGCGAGAAGTGTGATATTAAATTAAAACAGAATTAACAGAGTTAACTTAAAATACCAAGGTTGGTTGAAGAAACAAGTGTAAATGATAGTATGTGGAAGAAATTTTGATTCTAATGTAAATATTCACAATAGATTTGACCACACATCAGAGCTGGGGAGGATTCGAATCACATAGAATTCGAATCCTGGGATTCGAATCCTTTTTGAGGATCCGCGAGCGGTATTCGAATACTTAAAAAAAAAGAATCCGTGACAGATTGAGACTGAAGACCGATTGTTAATATTTGGAAGATAAACGTAACAATCTACAAATTAATGTCAAAGAAGGCAGCAGAGCACCTAGATAATTTTTAGTTGAAACCTATGCCATATTTTTATACTATTTTAAGGCTATTTTGATAGGCTATTCAAAAATGTTATGCTCCTCGTTTTTTGCAAAGATTAAGGTTCTCTGCTAGCTTCCAACGAAGCTAGCAGAGCACCTCGGTTTTTTAAGGCTTGTTTTTCAAAACAACTACAGTGCATTTTAGACTCTCGAAATATTCTAAAACTTTACTAAAAAATTGCAATTTATAAATAATACAAGGTGCTTTGTAGAAAAAAGTCAGCAGAGCACCTCGGTGTTTTAAAGATTTTCTTCTAAAAACAACCACACTGCATTTTTAGGCTCTTGAAATATTTTAAAACTTTACTAAAAGTTACTATTTTTAAATAATACAGGGGGCTTTGTTGGAACAAAGTTAGCAGAGCACCTCGGTTTATTTTTTCTAGAAACATCTACTTTTCGAAAAAAATAGTGTTTTTTAAAGTATACAGGGTACTTTGTTGGAACAGAGGTGCTTGGCTGGCTTCGTTCGGTAGTAACAGACCTAATCAAAGAACATTCTCTTGAGAAATTCACGTAAACATGGGATGAAACAAGAAACTGCAGAGTTGCCAGGGAGCTCTTAAGTTATTCTAAAAACACTGCAGCAAACAAATACATGACTATGACTAAACAGAATCTGCGCCTAGTCACAGGCATTCTGACTGGTCAATGCCAAGTACGGAAGCATCTCCATATCATGGGGCTGTCAGAATCCGCACTCTGCAGAGGGTGCGAACAAGAAGATGAGACCATCGAGCATATCCTTTACGAATGCTCGACGCTCTCATTTATTAGAATATTTGTGTTCAGCGAGTATTGGCTAACACCGACCGATATAAGAGAAGCACCTCTTGGCGATGTTGTCAACCACATTAAATCTGTAGGCTAGGAAGTGCCTATCATCTCAGGAGGATGCACAATGGACCTAATGAAGCCTAAGTGCCGTGAGGGTAATCCACAATCCACACGTTACAGATACTATAATTTGTTTGAATCTTTACTATTTATTGTGCCAAATTTTCGTATTACTTTTCATGAAACGCAATATATTTTTAATATAAATTCATACAATGAATAACAAAAATTATAACAATTTGTAGAACATTTCTTATAATGTATATGGATACTTTTACTACATATTGTAGAAAATAACTCTATAATACATTCTCTACAAATATTTGGAAATTTTTACTATAAACTGTCCCTGTATGTACTATTTATTATAGAGAAAAAAATGTATAATTGTATAATTTTGTTCTACATTTTTTTTCCGTGTCTATATGGACCTCCGGAATTTATTTATTTAATAATGAACTAGGTATTTTAAATTTCAATAACTGTAAATAGTGAAAAGCTGACAAATGAAAATAGTAAAAACTATAAAACAAAAAGGAGGCTTATGTTTTAGAGTACTCTGGAATGGGTATAACAACAACTCAAAGGCTCTCGTCTTCTTGAGATAAAGAAGCGGGCATGATGGCGCTTGAAATTTTTCTGAGTTTTTCTCACTTGTAAGTCAAATGGCACCATCAATCATCTATAAGTCGCCCCAGAGTGCCACCAAAATTAATAATAGAAGTACCTTCCTTATTAATATTTCTTCATTCAGGGGTTCATACCTGACTACGCCGACCGGCATAAACACCAACAGCCTCGACACAGCTCACCTACTCTGTCAAAAGGAGACCGATGTACAAATAAAACGCGTACGACATGCGCGTTACAAATCATTAGTGTTGTCTCCGATACGCGAGTTATAGTTAGGTAGGGATGTCAAGAGGAGTGGAGCACGTCAGTTCGGCGCGACGAAGTCAATCAGCTGTTAGTAGCATCATGTCCGAGCAGGAGATGCTCCTGTCTGTTGCGCAAGTCTACAACTGGCACAAACAATTTTCAGACGGTCGAGAGGCAGTGGAAAACGTGACTCATGCACGCCGACCCAGAACAAGCATCAATGAGGCGAATATTCATGTAATTCGAGAATTGATTGAAGGCGACCGATATCTTAAGAGTCCTGAAAATTGATGAGCACGTCGGAATATCACACGGGGGTGCGCAATAATTTCAGATGATTTAAGTTATCGAAAAGGGTGTTCAAGATGGGTTCCTCGCCTTTTGACAGAAGATCACAAAGCAAACTATCTTGCCGTGTATGAAAAGCTGTTGGCACGCTATCGAGCTGAAGGGATGACTGGTTAGGACATATTGTAACCTGTGATGAGACTTGGGTGCAATAATACACCCCGGAGTCGAAGCGGACAAGCATGGAGTGGTAAAAACCTGGATAGGCAGCACCACGGAAAGCCAAAACCCGTCTTTCTGCTATTGTTGGATGCAGGGAAACTTACCAATCGGCAAAAAAGGCAACACATGCTTATCCAAAGTGAGATTCTGCTTCATGACAATGCTCGGCCACACAGAGCTCCATTGACTCAGGAGAAATTGCGCATAATACATTGGGAAACACTTGAACACCCGCCTTATAGTTATGATTTGTCGCCATGTGACTACTACATGTTTGGACCACTTAAAGAAGAACTGGGAGGTCATCACTTTGAGAACGACAAAGGTATAGAAACGTTCGTGCGCAATTGGATATTGACACGATCAGTTTCATTCTTTCATACAGGAATTAAAAAACTTCCGACCAGATGAAAAAAATGTGTACATAAGAAAGGAAATTATGTAGAAAAATATTATGTGTATAAAATTTTACTTACCAATAAAGTTTTTGAAAACGAAATTCCGGTTTATATTTGATTCATCCTCGTCTTTACCACTAAAATCAACGACAACAACTTCTTACTAATTTTTAATATTTACTTATACTTATCTTTATTGTGTCATTAAAAAAAAAATACCAGTAATATTAAGTGTTAAATCAAAATTGAATAAACATATTGAAATAAGAATGATTTTTCTCATTTTTCTATACTATGCTATCAGAAAACTCAACATGTTTATCTAATTTGACTGTTGCCAAATTTACATTGCTCAGTAAGTGGTGATGGTTTCTTAATTTTGGTTTTTGTTCCATAATTATTATAGACTGATGTTATGAATGCCATTCTACGTATAGAACAATTTTATTTATCCAATACCAACTTGATGGCCTTTCCAAAAATCAATAGCGCCAAAATCGGGTCATCCGACTGCCCATTTAAATCAATAGTCACTTTACTCAATGACCCTTTTTTCTCGCCCCATCAAGAGTTGTAAACTTTGTGTTCCATCACGTTTTCCGTCTCTAAAATCGATAGAAAGGGTAGAAAAACAGTCTTTTATCTTATTTCGAACCCTCCTGGCAGCCCAATTGCGTCCCCAGAAACTTCAAATGATTAATTTAACCCCAAGTTTTGAGTGATACGCGAAATCGTCTTGTGCGAGTTGTTGCTGGTACTTTTTCATTATAAAAGCAGCGACCCCCAGTTGGTGCTTGATTAATAACACTAAAGAGTAACCGTGAATGGATGGCAGCGGCGTAGGTAGTTCCTTTTTTTTGGTAGAGGTAGAGAAGTGGAAAAATAATTAGCATAATCATTAGTGTCTGCTTTTTAACAACGGAAACCAATTTTACAAATTAAGAAATATAGAGTGTTGCTTTAAAATTGGTTTTGAGGATGTAACATGACTAGATTTACTTTCTTATTAAAGTTTATGCGGTAATTGATTAAGAATCCGTGTACCAAATATTAAATACATACACAGTGTGGTTGATCAGTTGTGAGTCAAGAAAGAAATATTTAAAATTAATAGAAACCTCAATTTCGGTTATTAATGGATAAAAACTCAGTAAAATAAATTTTGGATTAAGTAATGTATTAGCTAACACTATTAGTACCTAGTAGAAGTAGGTAACAATATTATTTTGTTGTTTTTCGTTTCTTAGAAACCACACACAGAAACTTCTCTTTCTTCTGTTTCTGACTCAATAAGGATACCATATCTAGGCATATAAAACAAGAAAGTGCGTTTATTTATAATAGAAAATCAGAGGCTTTTACTAAGTTTACTAAGTTTACTAAGTTTACTAAGTTTACTAAGTTTACTAATTTTACTAAGTTTACTAAGTTTACTAAGTTTACTAAGTTTACTAAGTTTACTAAGTTTACTAAGTTTACTAAGTTTACTAAGTTTACTAAGTTTACTAAGTTTACTAAGTTTACTAAGTTTACTAAGTTTACTAAGTTTACTAAGTTTACTAAGTTTACTAAGTTTACTAAGTTTACTAAGTTTACTAAGTTTACTAGGTTTATTACGTTTACAAAAGACCAAATTTCTTCAAATGTTAATATAGTTCTTAACTTTTGAACTCTTAGATACTACAAGTATAAAATTCAGTCCTTCATGACACTTTTACTTTATATGTTATATATAACTTTTCTACACCAATTTTTGATCAATTATCAAACCAAGGTATTTGTATTCACCAAATAGGGATATAATCAAGTCACCTAAATGAATATTATTTATTTTAAAACCACAGAAAGTTTATTTTTATATTTTTTCTTAGAACTGGTGACATAATGAACTTTTCACAGTTACATAAAGTCTTATTTTATGTAACCAGTTATATAAAAGTTCACTTTATTTTCGGTCATAGTAGAAAATATTTTAAGGATACTTTCTACGCAACTGACGACACCGCAGCTAAATAAAACTGGCGATAATTTTCCGCGGAAAAAAGTGGAAACAGGGGAGAAACATAACAGGAGAGAAATCTGAAGAGTTTCTGTAATTGGACAATGGGACTATTTTCGTTTAAAAATGTCACGTGCCGTCTAAATTTTGATTAAGATCTCGTACTTTTATTTGAAAAAACAACAAAAATAAAACCCTACAGCCGTACAGAATTAATGAGTTAATAAGGATAATAAGAAGCATGTATTTATTTTTACGGTGTTTTGTTATGTTTTTTTTTTTTAAATTAACGGTCTGAATTTTTATTCAGATTGTTTTTAATTTCCTCTATCCTTAGAAGGTTATTTGATATGTTTTAAGGAACGAAAAACAAAACTATTCAACAAAAACAAAAGTTAGGACATATAAAACTGTGATACGTATTCAAGTGTTATAAAAAAATGTAATATAGTTATAAAAACCTGACTTAATATTATTATTTAATATTTTAAACAATCCTATTGATTTATTGACTCATCCTCCATCTGATGCTACTATTTAATTTATGGGTTCCGAGTTTTAAAACCCGTTCATTGGTCTTTTCCTAGATCTAATACTAATATTTCCAAAATTTTACTGACTATACGGAGTTTCCCAATGATATTGACATTTTTAATTGCACTATTAAAGGAGTAAAAGCAGAACTATATTTTTTCCCAATATAATTTTGTTTAAGCAAGTTTTATTACCTCTCACTAGACACTAGACACTAGACTACTAGTTTAATAAGTTTACTATTAATTGACATCTTTCTGTTGTTGTATATTGTATACTATATTTAATAAGATGGACGCATAGCTCTCCCTCATCGATTTAACCTTTAGGGTTCCCATATCTTGGGTCTTGAGATGGCCCTTGAAGTCAATTTTGGCTTCATGGTGGAACGTGCACCATTTCGCCACATGTAAGTTGGGATTTTCACCCTCAAATCACCACAGCACAACCTCCTTTGCGTTCCAATCAGCTTGCACTTCCCTTGGAATCCAGAGGAAGGTTTTGGTGAGCTTGAGAAGTTCATCCACACATACAACAGCGAGTGTTGCTCTTTTCTATGTCTCTAAGGTTGGTATTTCGGTTTATAGCCATTCCAACGTCAGGTAATCGTCGTCTAATGATTTTTCCAGAGTACGTCTAAGACCTGAATGTTTTGCTGCAAAAGGCAGCTCTCATATCAGTGTCCTTTGAACAAAGAACTCTCTGTCGATGGTTACCTTACCGTACGTACGTAAGAGTTATCATCTTCTATTATAGCTACTTTTATGTGGTTAGAGACATAATTCTGTGATACTGTCTGGGGTTTTTCCTTTCCGAGTTGTTGCCCTGGTTGCATCATGTTCCTGACCTCTTGTGGAGGCAGAACCAGTGTCACTGTCCAAGGAATTAATTGGACAGTTTGTTTTTGGTTTGGAGGTGAGATCGTATGCTGTTGCTAGTAGTTGCCGTAACTTTACCTGCCTGTAATGTAGCCTTCTTTTTCCTCCTCTTTGCTTCAGTAACAGAGATCCTCTTGCTTTTCAGTTTGAGATGAATTTCGATGTCCATCCTCATTTTTGAAGCTTCCTGTACTAGAGTTAAACTTTTCTGTTTACTCTATAAAATTCTAGAGAAACCCGTAAGTAAATAACCTATGTTTAACAATAGATATTATTAATTAAAATTAAAATTAATTGGGTACGTATTTACTAGTTTAAAATTTTAACAAACTAAAAAGCTGAATGGTAAATAAATTGTCTGCTATGATTTATCAATTTGCGTGAATTGTTTCTATAAATAAATAATATTTATTCATCACTTTTAAAATTAAATTAAATAAAATTCCTATCATTTGTTTGTATTTTATTTCAATACAAACTTTTGCTATAGGTAAATTTCTAAACAAAACAGTAGTTGTTATTAATTATTAAAATTTAAATTGACTTTTCACCGTAATCGAACGATTCGAAAATTAATCAACCACAGCCACAACCCAACAATACATTTTTTCGTTATTATTTTATTTATAGACATTTTGTTACGTGCCTAATAACTCCACACAATGGAAAAGTGCAGCGGTTATAGTTCAAAGTTCTAGATGATGTGGACTAAAATTGATATTGAATTTTTAATAATTTTTTCACATAATTTGTTCAAAAAATAATAGGAATAAGATATTTATTTACATTTTGAACTATTTTAATTAATAACAACATAAAGCAATACAACAATACAAATCATGTGTCATGAAATAATGTTATACATTACGGGTTAAAAGCAATAAAAATTTAAAAGATGTGCCGCCTTCCACTTATCGCTTTTTTGCAAAATAGTCTACCCGACGATAGATAATAATTTGACAGCACTTTACAAGAAATTCTATTCGAAAAATTAGAAATCCAAATGCAACATACCTACATCTCGGCATGAAATCTTTGAAACCAATGACCCGGAATCTGTAACAAAAAAAAATCATTGAAATATAACTTCAAACTTGAATAAAAGTATTATTAATATTAAATTATATATAAAAAACAATCTAGACTGATACCTTGTTACTTAAAGATAAACATATTATCGTTCTAACAAAAAATGTATGCAGCTAATCCACTCCTATAATACTCGAAGTAAAAATTCAGAGTTAATTCTCTATATGCATAAGTCAGTTGGACAATGAGCCTACTCATATATGGGACCAAAAGTTTACAATTCACTACCACCTGATTTAAAATAATTTCTCTACCTAAAACGGTTCAAAAAAAACATTAATTTTGGTGCTTTCTGTCAAACAACATTGAATCTTCCTACCGTATCGCAAGAGGTGATTAAAATAATGGAGGAGGTATATACAAACACTTGACAATGTTATTAACCAGTAGGTTTTTTGATGAGCTGAGATATCAAGGGCTTGGAAGATGCACAATGGATCTAGTGAGACCTAAGTGATGTGAAGACAAGTTACCCTCCTTACGTTGAAAAAAATAGAGGGAAAATCAAATGTATTGCTTAGACCAGTGGTCGCCAATCTCTCAATGTGTTGAGCTACTTTGTTAATTTTGGAATAAACAGCGAGCTACCCACACGGAAGCCACGTAACGCAACGTAAATGAAATAATCCACAGTTAATTTTCATTATATGTATTTATTTTACTATTTAACTGGTAATACATAATACATAGGTACTAATAATAAACTAATAACAAAATAACTAATATTACTAGTACGTACTTATTCATAGCTACAATCCTACCTATCAAACGAAGGTGTTTGAAAAATAAACACAAACTTTTATCCAGCCACAACGGCATGTCACGTAAGATTTAAAAATAGTTAATAATAACAACAAAAAAGTAACGCACTATCATGAACATAAACATTGAAAAATAAAAAAGCACGTTCAATGAGAAGGCTGACACTCAGACTAATCGATATTTTTTTTAAAGTTTGCAGTATAATTTGATGCAGCCATTCGAATACAATTATCCAAATGTTCATCTGTAAGTCGATTGCGATATTTGTTCTTAATAAACTTCATATTGGAAAAAGAAGATTCACACAAATAGGTTGAACTGAATAATGCTTTCACTTTCAAGGCAACACGGCATAGAACTGAATATTTGTCTTTACTTACAATAGGCCAGATACATTTGGTACTTGAGACTAACGATTTTAAGGCTAAATCATTTTGAAACTCAATTACTTTCATTTCTGTTGCAGCGATGTCTTCGCCAAAGTTCTGCATAACACAAGTTGCAAACTGTTGGATATCAATTTCCATAAAGGGTGAAACAACAAACTACCCTACTAAAGCCATTTCGTTGAAATCCTTAAAACGATTTTTGAAGTTATTCTTCAGGGTAGAAACTATTTCTACATGCTATTTGCTGTCATAGGGTTCTAATGGATTTTGAGATATTTTTTCTGAAAGAATAGGAAAATGCTTGGCATCGCTGTTAATTAGGTTTTGTTTCCAAAACTCCAGCTTTTTGATAAATGCTTCTATATCAGAAATCATTTCCGCTAGTTCTTTGGCTCTCCCTTGAAGCTGCAAATTAAGTTCGTTTAATTTCTCTGTAATGTCCACGAGAAAACCAAAATCTCTAAGCCAGATTGAATTTTCTAGTTCCGGAGTCGGTTCATCGCGTTGTTTGAAAAATTGAACAATGCCAGATAGGACATCATTAAAACGTTTTAGTACCCGTCCTCTACTTAACCATCGGACTTCAGAGTGAAGGAGTAGGTCCCCGTATTGACACTCAACTTCATCGGCCAAGGTTTTGAATAATCTTCTTTGTAACGCTTGAGCTCTAATCTTGTTCACAATTTTTACCACCAGTTTCATAACGTTGTTTAGTTTCAGGAAATTTCCACATAATGCTTGCTGATGGATAATGCAGTGGTAACAGAGAAATTGCGGAAAAGTTTTATTTATACGACATAACGCCACCAGACTCTTATCACAACCCACCATAGCTGGAGCGCCATCGGTTGTCAAGCCTACCATTTTTGATATTGGAATTTTCTCGGAAGAAATCATATTTTTTTAATGAGAAAACAACTCCTGTCCAGTAGTGTGTCCTTTCAGTGGAATAAACTTCAAAAGATCTTCTTTAATCGTAAAATCACTAAAAACGATCCTGACGAACATGGCCATCTGGGCAGTGTCAACGACATCTGTTGATTCATCCAGTTGAAGTGAAAAATAAACACAGTTATCTAAGTCAGTTCTTAACTGTAAAAAAAATATCATTGCTCATTACTTCTACACGTCTCATCATTGTATTAGCAGAAAGTTGCATAGATTTTATAGCTGAAACTATTTCGTCTTTATTTCTAAAGTTGGCAAATAACGAATCAGCAGCTTCTAAAAACGCCTGTTTTATCATTTCCCCGTCTTCATAAGGTTTCTTTTTTTGTGCAATTATCTAGGACACACGGTACGATGCTTCAGTTGTAGCCTTATTTTTGTCGACTGTTTTTAAAAATATTGATTGTTGTCCAATTAACTGCTTTTTTAACTGTTTCAGTTTCTCCTTTCTGGCGGCAGAATGTAGTGGGAATAATTTTTCAAAATTAGAATTTACAGTTTTATGATATCTCTCAATATTTCCTTTTTTAGCAACGGAGACCGAAGTATTACATAACAAACACACATTTTTATCTTTAACTTCTGTAAAAAAGTATTGTTCTTCCCATTCCGAATGAAAGTGGTATGTCTTTACCTTCTTACAACTGCTTGCCATAATATTATTTTTTGTTGTTCTCTACTAACCCAACCGCTGGACGTTGGTTACGCGTTCAGTTTTAAACTAAGCGCAATGTCGCCGCGCCGTGCGTATTTATCCCGTTCAAAGCAATCCTGATCGTTCTCGAACACTAACGCGCTGGTCCGGCTGGTCGGTTCTAGCCGATTCTAGTTTGATGGCGTCAGCGGCAAATCGCTCACCGCAACGTTGCCGCTGTTTATGTTTAATATTATGACAATTAGATTTTTTTGTGGAATTTTCTTATCTGATTTTTGCAGTTTGTATTTTTTAAATTAAAATCGTTGTGAGAGCTACCAGAATTGCTTCCGCGAGCTACCGGTAGCTCGCGATCGACAGGTTGACGACCACTGGCTTAGACAAATAGATTGTTCAATATGTTTACTAGTGGTAGATTCTGGATTAAATTAGTCTTCTGTCCAGCTGTATTGGCAAGGCGTCGGAAAAAATTACGAATCCAGGCTAATGGAATTTGGTACTCGATTATTTACTTTACGATAATTTCTTAACAGCTTCCGTTGCTTTTCAATATGGCACTTGATTGATTATAGTTCTTACATTTATTGTTTGTTTAATGGGTTTTTTTAACGCACACATTTATCATTAAAAATTTTATTACTTTGAATACCGGACGTCCACTCAAAAATTTATACGCTGTTCTTAAACGTAAATAATTTTCTTAACTAATATTAAAAAAAAGATATTTTTGTTAATAATAGTAATATAAAAAAATGAAGTCATTAAAATCCCAAGGTAAGAAGATTTATTTTTAAATTTTATGAATTGAGGAAATTTATGACTAGGAGTTTACTAATTATTATTTACAATTTACTGGTTGAATATGTAACCTAAAATCGTATAATTAAAATTATCTACAAAAAACTAGCATTATATCCTACCTCACTTTTATATAATAAAAAAGTAATTTGTATTAGAACATTATATATCTGTCTTGCTGTACCTTTATTTATGGAAAGCCTGATTTGAGATACACTACAAATTATTTGCAATAAATATCAAAAGAAGCATACATTTTTAAATAATTTGACTTTTAAGACAGTTGACATCTTGATACTTGACAAGCACAGCCAAGCATTATTCTGATTTTTGCCAAATAAAATGGTCGGTTAATTATTCTATGGGGTTGCGACAGAGAGCCAGTAAATTTGATGAAGGTTTTTTTGTAGCTAGGGGCAAAATAGTAGTACGCTTAAGTTAGCACCACCATAAAAAAGTCATTTTTAAGAAACTGCTTATATATTTTTCATAAATTGGCAGGCTTGGCGACTAATTTAGAATAAAAATAGCCTCCAAAATGGCTATGGTTGCAGGTATGAAGGTCGCAACCCGCCTTAGAAATTTTACCTTTACTATTAACAGTTGTTGTTTGACTGGTCGTTAGAGAATGTTAAGAATGTTGACGTTAGAAATAATTGGAATTCCTTAAATTGATATTTAAGAATTGCATAGGCGGATTTTAAGAAAATTGATAATAAAGTAGTTAGGATGAACCGAAAATTCTAAAAATTAATAGGGTTCTAAGTTAGAAGTAATTATTCAAGAAAATCAAAACCGCAAGTCAATCAGAACTTTCGTTCTAGAGTTACCGTACATATACACAGACGACCAGACGAAAAATTTTTTTTTGCATTTTCAGACTCAGAATGATCGGAAACATGAAAAAAAGTTTTAAAAAATGGGGGTAAGAAAAATGTTTCGTCTGCACGAATGCAATACTGAGGCCCCATAGGAAGGGCCTCAATAATACTGATTTAATACTTTGTGAAAGTGCTAAGATGGAAGCTTCTAACTAAATTAGTGTTTTATGAACAAAACTATTATTAATTCACTTAATAAATGAAAGCTGTTCTTCAGATTCTTTATTTTCATATATCACATAAATTGATAAGGTGCTTATTTTGTAAACGTTCCTTTATTGTTATTTCATTTCCCTATTTACAGGTATTACATTTCTTGACCATACCAAGCAAAAATGCCCACCCAAACGTAGGTTTTTCCAGGTAATCGATAGTAGATAGCCCCAAAGTGAACAAAAAATACATGACAATTTAAAAAATAGAACCCTTATTTTTCCATAATATATGTGTTATTTAGTTTTAGGCAAAAATATGCAAATAATTTTAAAAAATGCATAAAATATGCAAAGAATGCGAATAGCAATAATTGTTGCACCGACTGTACATTCGAGGAACTTCCTGTCGTCTTTCTCTGTTGCACAGTGACTCTTTCATTCTTTCTTCTGCGCATCTCAGAAGCCAAGCTAGAATGGTTGACCTGTACTTGTACTGTCCAAACTAACGCAAACACTACCAAAAGAATTCTCGCCAAACATGGACATTAATAAATGGCAAAATAAGCTCATAGCTGATCCAACCTGTAGCAAATCTGGTCCAATTGATGGAGCAGAAAAATATGTCAAAATAGCAAAAGAAACTATTTTGTGAAATAGATCAGTGACATGGTTTTAAGGTTACAACTGACGTTCATAATGTTACTTTTAGTCCCTCAATATATCAATTTAATCAAGTCTGATAAGGTTATTGTTATATTTCATAGATCATTTATGTCACTTAGCGTTAGTTTTTTGTTTGAGTCAATTGAATGCATGCATATTCGTCTTCTTCCGTCTATTTTTCATAGACGCAGCTGAAATTTTCTCTAATGGAACATACTTTCATTAAACTGTTTTAATTTAAATCATCTAGGACACACTGTAAAAATACTTATTTTTCCACGAAGATTTTTTTTCTGAACCATTATCATTAAAAATTTTTACGAGCCGTTCAGTTTTTAATGCCAACGTGTAGCAGCTATATGTATCGAATCGATTGATACATTAAATCTATTTTTATTGCTACAGCTCTAATATCCTTTCAGCGTTAACGCAAAAAAAAATTCATAAAATTTCACGAATATGTACATCGAAAAAGTTTGTTTTCAACGTGTGTTTACGTTGCGAAAATCGCCCCGCGGGTTACATTTCAAAATTTGTACATCGACGGTTATTTATCGACTCGAAAAGCTTGCTAGCCGTTTTGTACTGTTTATCTATATACGAGGTTTTAATATTTTGATAAAAACGTTTCTTCAAATGTACTGCTGCCATTTAATAGCACTGGTTTTAAACACGTCTCAAGTAACCAGCCTCAGATGGAGGTGCAGAAAG
Organism: Psylliodes chrysocephalus; assembly: GCA_927349885.1. Classification (NCBI taxonomy): domain Eukaryota; kingdom Metazoa; phylum Arthropoda; class Insecta; order Coleoptera; family Chrysomelidae; genus Psylliodes; species Psylliodes chrysocephalus. The sequence continues at coordinate 189,314 of OV651821.1, read as the reverse complement.
TCCATGGGTCAAACTGATATCATCTACGGGTAAATAACAGCAATTAGACGTTACAAATTAAATACTAGGGAAGACTGATATCATTTGTAACTAAAATTCAAAAAATATATAGAATATATACTTAAAAATAATTTAAACTATTTTAAGATGTTAAACAATATCTCTTCTTGTATGTCTTATTTTTAAAATTATTATTTTTAGGTCCCACTAGGTCCCCATATATATAAAAGGAACCCATGTTACAAGTGACACCACATTGGTGTCGATTGTACCAAAGGTGGTGTAGTTTGTAATGTAACTAGACAACAAAATACCGATCAAAAATAAATAATTAAAAAAAAAACTTTAATAAAAACCGAAAAAAATATATTTAAAGCTAACAAAAATAAAAATAATTTCTCAAAACATAAGATTTATTTTCAAAAACAGGAAAAAGTTATTCATGCATATTTAGTTTTGGTCATCGTCGGATTCACAATTGACCCAAACATAAAAGGCATTTTTGTTTGTGCTACTCAAATGAGCTCACTGCTTGCACACACATTGTAACCAATCTTCCACACTTGAAAAATAGACTTCAGAACAAACTAAGCAAAAAATTTCCTCGTCTTGCGGGTCCAAATCCATTTCTCTGGTTTTCGTTGCTAAATCGTTTTTCTCATGGTCATCTTCCCTTTGCTTTTCTTTTCGATAGGTTTTATTTCTGAGAGTCCCTTTAGAAAAACTTTTTTTAGGGCTTTGTTTCTCAATTTTAAGTTTTTCGGGACTGTCAGTCAATATCGCAATTTTTCCTTTAGCTCTACCTCTCCCTTTTTCGATTTCTTGAAGTCACCTTTTGGATAAGGTTTTATGGATTCAGGCAACATGATTGTCGTTGGTGTTTCTAAATCAAAATGCCCTGTTCTAGAATAACTGGGCTCATTAATATACTTTCCGGAATTATTATCTCTATTCATATCGTTGCCAAGTTCAACTTTACCCAAACATCCGCTTGTGGTAGGATGTTCGTACTCAATCTTATCATTTATTGAATTTTCTTTTTCAGGCTCATGGTCCAAAGGTCTATCGGTAACGTTGAATGCGGAAAAATCCGCTTTATCGAAAATCTCGCGATTATAAAGGTAGATTCCAGTATAAGAAAATCCAGACATAATATTTTTGGAGTGGTGTGGCTAGAGGAAGAGATTCTCTTACTATCGAAGGCAGGTCATATATTGTCATTAATTTGTCAGAATTGTTTTTCGTCCACTGGTCTCCTGCATTGTTAAAATATTTTTTAAAAGTACCAAATACGACTGAAGCTTGTGAAACGTGTGGAGTGGAAGTGACAGCAGCGTTACAAAATTGTCTCTACAATAATCTATTAGTGGAATGGATAAATGGGAACCGTGATTATCGAGTAGTACTAAAGTCTTATTAGTGGCGCTAGATTTAGTATGTTTTACGAATTGGGTCATAAATATCAAAAAATCCTCCTCTTGCATCCAGCCCGACTAATTTGCACTACCTACATAGCCAACCGGTCCATCTGTGACAAAATAATCATGATTTTTTTTTTTCTTGGGAAGACAAACATTGGTGGGACCGTATTACCAACAGCATTTTCGGCCAGGCACATAGTGATTAGAGTTTCAGGTTCTTGTGGCGTAATAGTTCCAACCTGTTTGGTTCCCTTTCGATGGTTTTTGCACTGTCGTAACGCCAAACTCACCAATGTTACATATTCGTTCATTTGGAAGAAGAGGGTTATATCTCAAAAACAACAATTTTTCAAAAGAGCAAGTTTAAATAATTTGGTAAGCCTAAGAACTAAAAAGTAACATCTGCTCTCTGGTGCTGTTAAGCTAATTTGTTCCCATTTTTCCCTATAAAACATGAAATAATTTTAAATATGTTCTCGTTGAAATCTCAAAATTGAAATCTTTTGAGATGTTACCCTCTTTTTCCAAATGAACGATCGGCTCAAAATTATGTCTTTCAAAAACTTTTAAAAGCTTATTAAAAAATGTGGAAACATTTTTTGTTGAAAATCATTGCACGCGAAAGGCTTGTTGCTTATGGCATTCTTCTTAAAATGCTCTTAACCAATCTTCAGAAGCAAGTTCTGTTGGGTCCCAATTCGCAGAATAATGTAAACGATTTTTTTGCGCATAATTATATGCAAGTTTTCCAAGGTCTTTTGTGGTAAAACCGAAATATAAATCTACTGACTTTTCACAATATTTGACAAGCTGCAGCTCTTGACCAGTGTTAAAAACTTTGTTGTACGGATTATATCCTACTTTAAATTCTTCATTATTGCGCATTTTTTTACGAACCGGTATAAGGTAACATGATACATTTCATAATCTTTAGCTACCTTTCTAATTGTTTGGTTATTATCTATGACTTTTGATACTACTTCCCCAAAAATGGCTTGAGGAATTGTGCCTCTTTCAGTTTTTCGTGGGCGTGGTTTCACCATATTTATAATATCTGAAAAAAAAATAATAAATATGACAGGGTAGTTGTAATATCTGAAAATTATTGTAGGGTGTCAATTGTAACATGTTACAAATGACACCATTTAGTATGTTACAACTGATAAATTAAGATAAGTTGAAAACATAACCTTACAACTTAATAACTACATTTATACAGCTTACTTAACCCTTTATTTGGACACTTACCTTAAATAGCAGTCTTTCTAACTGTAACAGTCTGATAAACAAAATAAAAGGAAAATTGATTTTCACTTTTGCATTAATGTTATAAAAACAAACGACACACCCAAACTACACATGCTCTACGCGCCAAATTTACCACAGATGAAGATAACAGCATTGCCAATGTGCTCAATTAAGCGGTTACTCGAGTTCGCACAAAATATCACTGTGATAGGATTTGTTACATTTGACACCTGTTACTTTCGACACTAGTCTCCCCTAAAACATGTTTCCAAAGGCGTAAGGTTGGAGAACCGATTGTTACCGACTTAAAATATCTAAAGTATTGTCCTGATGGAAACATTTATTTCAAAATAACACATACAGACCATTATACCTTATTTGAAAAAAAGGAAGCAGACCCAAGTTCCAATAAATCCCTATCACTCCATAACGCAACTTTATAAAAAACCTCTACCTGTAAAAAAAGATAAATGGGAACTCCAAACACTTAAGAAAAGTTTAGACTGGAACTATCACTCATTTTATGATAATCTTACTTACAAATAATTTTTAATTTTTTGTATGTTCCTACACTTATAAATAAATATATTTTTTATCGCTTTTCATTTATTATGTGTTTTTAAAATATAGAACGTATTGTAAATCCACTAAGTCCGTTTAAATGTCTAAATAGTCAAAAAAAAATTAAAATTAGTAATTAAATAAGTAAACATGTTAACAATTTAAAGTTGATAGGTAAAATAAAAACATTTAAACTGGTACATAAATTTTGTTGTTATGAACTTACGTCTTTTGCGAATTAGGGTAAAATGATTATATACCTGTAAACCCAGGACTTTCGGAGAGTTAATTGGCAATTTATACTTACAAAATGGGATATGATAATTACTTTTTTGTCTACTAGGTAGAAATTTGCTCTTGTAATTAAAAATATTATAAAGAAACAAGTGTAAAAACAATGAAATTTACAATCTAGCGACATATCACTAACTAGTAATTAATAAAAGATTATTTCGTACCCTCTATCATGATTTCTGCAAATCTAATAATGCAGACGACCAAAAAGCCGTCGCGACGTTTTGTTTCTCTTTTAAACAGACCGCTCTGGGTAATTTAAACCCCTCAAAAACAAAACTATGCGGACTGAAAGTTCGGATATAAACTGTCCAATTAAATATCCCCCAGATGGAATAAATTGTTTTAGAGCGACTGCTCTCCGGCGTTTTGTTATATCAAGAGCCATCATCGGCGATGCACTTTGTTTTCACTGGAAACTTAAACTTTCTGCAACTAATTTTAAATTTAATTAAAATTTGGACGGGATCGTAACAGGACGTGCTTCAAAATATAACGAATGCAGATGGACGAAACATATAAAACAAACATATTTTACACTTTTGATAATATACGGTGAGTCTTAAAAATGGAGTAGACAAATATAAACTTGGGTATTTCCGATTGAGTTCTAAGATAGAGAAAACATGATAGCGACATACTCTCCATAGTAAATGTTAAAGTTTTCTTTAAAATTTCTCTATCATGCTAAAAAGTGATCCGTGAAACTGACTGCAATCTGATCAATGAAACGTCTATATAATTACCAACTTAAATTCCAAATGTTCCTCCAGGTTATTAAACAGACTATGGTCGAATAACCAATAGGTATTGAGGCATATTTATTACATACAAGCATTTGATATAAAACTCTATTTGAGTCTAGTTCGCAATGTCGGGCAGTCAGAATACAGAGCCTTCTGACAAAAAGTGACGTTTCTGTGCTAAATTTACTGCTTTAAGTGATATAAAATGTTCAAGCCCAACATGTGAAGTTGTAATTCATGTAAAATGTTTAGATGTTATCAACAGAGTAGTAAATATCGACAAAAATAATATCAAGTGCCGTGTATGTCATGAAAAAATCAAATTTTAATGCAACTCATCTTCTAGCAAATCGAGTTTAAATGAACAACTGCTTAGTAAAGAAATAGATTGTTTAGACACAGGAAAAAGCATTTTAGAAAAATGTGTATCCGATTTAGAATTCACAAATAATATCCTAAAATCGAAAACGAGTTTACCAGTTCATGTTTTGCCAACTACAAACACTTTTTTGTCCGCTACTAATGAGCCAGAAAAAACATACGCAAAAGCACAAACAGAAGTTATATCAAAAGTAAATCCTTGCGCTGCAAATGCATTTGTTCTTGGAACTAAACGAGTTAAAAATGGATTAATTATAAATTGTAGTAACGAAGATTCTTTAGGCAAAATAAAAAATTTCATAAACAAGAAGCTTGGAAATTCATACAATGTTACGGTACCCAAAAAAATTAATCCACAATGGCTTATATTGTTGACCCTGCAACTGCCGAAGACCTGGATTTCCTAACAAATCTAATCACGGCAAATAACCTGGATAGTTCTGACGACACTATCAAATTCATTACTTAAATGAAGTTTAAAAACAATTTGTATGTACAGTTGCAAACACCTTTAATGACATTCTAAATAAAGGATTTCTTTACGTTGGATAGTCCAAATGTTATGTAAAAGAACATTTTAGTATAATTAAATCTTACAAGTCGACTGTGTTGGTGGCGGAGTTGCGTTATACATAGAAGATGCAATTAGTTATGAAATAGTTTTAAACGGCTTCATATCTGGAAAATCTCCGGGTTTGTCTAAAAATTGGTAAGCATACTATTTTATTAGGCGTAATTTATCACACAACTGCATGTAACTTAAATAATTTTGCAAATTATTCGGACAATGTTATTTCTTTCATAGTGCCTCAATATGACCACATACTTATAATGAAAGACATAAACGGACCAACTTTATGAGAATATAAATGCAGATTGTTTAGAATCATATAATTTTACCCAATTAATCAAAGAACTACACGCATAACTCGAACATCCCAAAGATTGCTAGATATAATTTCTGCAAACACACCTGGATAGCTATTCACTAAGTCATGGGAGCGCTCCCATGGGTGTGTTCCCATATATTTTGCTCTCTTACTCTTAGGTGGGTATATCGTGCTTACTCACTTTTAGCCCAGGTACATGCATAGTTAGGTCGGAGTAAACACGATATACCCACCTAAGAGTAAGAGAAAAAAATATATGGGAACACTCCCATGGGAGCGCTCCCATGACTTAGTGAATAGCTACCCTGACCTTATTAGATGTTCCGGTGTTATAGATCATACCTTATCTGATCACCGAGGTGTGTTCTGCGAAATAAATTTAAAAACTATAAAAAAAGCACCCCAAATCGTCAGACATAAAAATTTCAAAATTTTTTCCTTTGAACATTTTCAAAGAGACCTTACAAATATACCGTTTCTCAATATCATATATGAAAACAATATTGAAACAAAAATTTTGTTAGTTAATAAATATATTCTTGAATTATTTGATATGCATGGACCTTATATCAACTCTAAAGTAACTAAACCATTCGCCCCGTGGCTGACACCAACAATAAGAGAAATAATGAAATTAAGAGGCAGGGCATTAACGAAATATAAAAGCACAAAAAATATTGTTGATTATATTTCTTGTAAAGATATCAGGAACACCGTTACCAGAGTGTCAGAAAAGAAAAATGCGCTTATCTAGAACATCATTTAAATGATAGAGACTCTAAAGAGCTTTGGAAAACAATTCATTTAATATCAAAAATAGTGAGAGCATTATAATTCCCAAACGTTTTAAAGATCCAGTGCAACTTAATAACTACTTTTTTCTGTACACAGAAAAAAAAGTACTATATTCAAGATGAATGGTCTAATTTCAATGCTTTGTTGTGTTTGCATATCCGCAAATAAAACTCGTCTTGATTCGAAATTCTGGTAATACTTGTTCCACAAAAGCTAACAAGCCTCGCTTTAAGATTAAAACCAACTTGCCCTAACCAAAATAACTCTAATTAAATTAAGAGTATCTATTGCTAAAATTGTCTTACACTTTTTTTAAATTTACTTTATTTATATTCAATAATACCTTGTTCTTAAAACCAATACAACTAAATTTGTTACAATAATAATATGAATATTGACTTTGACATAAATATATTAATTTTGGTTGAATTATAGGATAGTTTCATTGAAGAAATTAATATTCTTGAAATAAAAACAGGTTGTTCTTGCTTTTTAATAGGGTTCTCACTAGTACCTATCCACCTAAAAACATTTTTTTAAATTGTTTTTAGTTAATGTACCAAACTCCCCTGTTCTCTAAGGTGTCCCACCTATAATTAAAAAAAAATATTTTATAACTACAAAATCTAAATGAAACATAAAAGTTTGTCCTGCTGAGATAAGAGGTCGTATCTACAAAATGAATATTTTTACCCACATTTAGGTAGGTAGATAATTACGACCTTTTAGACTTCGCAAATAAGTTTTGCATATTTTACTAACCTTTTCTTATAATTATAGTAAATATTTTCCAATGCAAATGGGCTTTTATTATTTGGTGTCATAATAAAATAAATTTATTAAAAATGGGAGTATAGATACAACCTCTTGTCTTAGCAAGGCAGGAGTCGTCTTTCCAAAAATTCGTCATCTAGCATCATATATTTTTTTTACTTCTATTCCAGTTTGTTTCGTGTTCTTATAATAATTATAAATTTACTTTTATATAATATAACCACCTAACTAGAAGTGAACTAAATCAAAAAGACTAGTTACAACCCTGCCGCTATTGCTTTCGTCCCAATTTCTGGTTGGCATGGAGACAACATGTTGGAACCATCTAAGAAGATGCCATGGTTCAAGGAATGGGCTGTTGAACGTAAAGAAGGAAAGGCTGATGGTAAATGTTTAATTGAAGCTTTGTATGCCATCCTCCCACCTTTTCGTTCAACTGAGAAACATCTACATCTTCCATTTCAGGATGTTTATAACACTGGTAGTGTTGGAACAGTACCTGTAGGCCGTGTTGAGACTGGTGCATTAAAACCCAGTATGGTAGTCGTTTTTGTCCCAGCTAATATTACTACTGAAGACAACGTTGGTTACAACGTAAAACACGGATCTATCAAAGAATTGCGTCGTGGTTACGTCGCAGGAGACTCCAAAAACAACCCATTTAAGGTATCTTCAGACTTCACCGCTTAGGTTATTGTCCTCAACCACCCTGGATAAATCTCAAACGGTTACACCCCAGTACTAGATTGTCACACAGCCCACATTACCTACAAATTCACTGAAATTAAACAAAAGGTCGACCGTCGTTCTGGAAAGCCAACCGAAGAAAATCCCAAAGCCATCAAATCTGGAGATGCTGCCATCATCAACTTGGTACCCAACAAGCCATTGTGTGTAGAATCATTCTCAGAATTTCCACCTCTAGGACGTTTTGCCGTTTGTGACATGAGGCAGACTGTAGCCATAGGTGTCATCAAGTCTGTCGCCTTCAAGGACCCCAGCGCCGGAAAAGTCGCAAAAGCAGCAGAAAAAGCACAGATGAAGAAATACCCTTCGTAAACTCCATTTATATACTTTTTATATATTATTCTTTTACGTTGGAGTTCAAAGTTATTTTATAAAGAAACTGACTTTTGTAATCTGTAAATTAAACATGGTTCTTAAATTAAACATACTTACTTTATATATTGGTATCAGGTCGCTGAGGCCGCATCCATCTAACCAATCTTCCATTTCAATTTAATTTATTCTTACAGTTATTAATTGAATCACATAGAATTTCTAACTAAAAGCAAAACGCAACCCTTAAGCCGCGTGCAGACCAGATTCCAACGCCGAGCATCCCAACCCAACCATCTTGCCCGTTGGGATTTGGCGTTGGAAGCGATTGGAATGAGCACGTTCACACCAAAAATTTGATTTGGGTTCGACAGCGTTTGGGAAGGTTCGACCACTTGATCAGTTTGGTGCAAAATGGCTTTAAACACAAACAATTTTGAGTGATACACATCCTGGGTACCCATTCCGGAACGCACTGCCCCTTCACGTCGCAATTTACGACGATACGATGTTAACAAGCTTTCTATTTTCCTTTTAACTTCACCTTTTTCACATTTGAATTATTGTGCAGTATTTTTCCTTAAATCTATTTTAAACTTTGAGAGCTTATAACGTTTATCAGTTCAGTTCCATAATGTGGGATTTTATCTATAGCAAGTTATAAACATAAATCTTCAGTCCACTGCATTTTTTTTACAAAACACAAATATATGCTCACCAGTACGCGGCTGAACTAAAAATGTCATCAAAATGCCAAAAGCAACTCAAGGAAAAAAACACGAACAAAATATCTACCAAGCGAGCAACAAATCCCGTCCAGACCAAATCAAATATTCCTTTGATGTACCGTTCGAGGAGCGAACGCAACTGAACGCCAACGTTAAGCTTGGAATCGGTTGGGCTCTGTTTGCTGCGCCATACACACCCACACCAGCGCTGAGCACATGTGCCTTGGTTTGCGTTGGAATCTCGGTGTGTACACGGCTTAACGATACGACGCAAACTTGTTAGAAAATACCAATTTGCCAGATTCTCTATAAATGCGTTGTGTTTCTGACCGAATAATCAGTATCGCATCTGTACCAGTGCAGTGGTTGCATTTTAAAATAAATTTCTGCTGGCAACACCGTGCAGTGAATTTGTACTCGCTAATATTTTGTGAAGTACATAGGTTTTTGATTCGAATTGTTTAATTCTTGTTCTAAAATTAAAGTGCTTTGAATCGAATCATTTTATAACATTGAATCAAGTACGCGATAGTCTGTTTTAAGAGCATATCATGCTTACAATAAACGTAAGAGCTTTGTTGGATTAACTAACAATTCTAGACTTAAATGAAATAATTTATTCGCAGATTAATTATTATAAATCTTAAAATTCAAGATTATGCCCACACTTCGCTCAACATTTAATTTCTTATTGTATCGAGAAATATTATTTGAAGCAAACTTCGTTTTATTTCAAACAAATGTAATCTTCCAAGTGTAAACCTTTTCCTGAATTTAGAAGATAATTTTTTTCTGTGTAATTTATTAGTTTTATAGAAATTTTTATTATCTTCAGATGGTTCCGTCTGTGGAATGGACTCAATAAAAAACTTATTTTATTCATTTGGGTTACAAAGATTGTCTGGTATATCAAACTTTTTATTAGGTAAAAATTTATTAGATCTAAGAGTCCGCTAATAAAATACATGCATTTTAGCATTGTTTTTGTTTAATTTAGTGTATAAGTGCCTAATATTTAATGTAGCCTTATTATTTATGTAGTCCGTAATAATGATAATTGCGAGATCGTTAATTGTATGTGTTTTAATAATTTTTAGCACTTTCAGTGTTGTTTTCCAGTGTATATACTGAGAATCCTATCTCTGATGGTCTACGTATTACTTAGTTTTAAAAAAATTCTCCGGGTTTTGCGATGGAAGCAAAAATCAATCGCAATTTAAGGACACTAAATATAAACATTTAGTTATAATGATTTAAATCGAAAGCCCTACTACAGTAAATACCTCTCATCGCTCGACAACAACTCTATAATTCACAAAACCGATCAATACGTGTTGAAAAACGGCTTTATAATGATAGAAATAGCAATAATAGCGATAATAGCAACAGCAACACATTCGCAACGTCCGACACATTTATCTATATTAAAATCGTTTGGTTTCAACCCGAACAAGGCTCAGTATCGAATTATAAATCCTATTATTTCGTCAAAGCCGGACGGGTCATTGGGTCGGAAAGATATACTTTGCGAATTCAATTCGTTTACTGAATGATATTACGTGTATTGGCCGCAGGTCAACGAAATTTGCCACATTTTATTAGAAAATACTTTATAAAAGTGTGACTCATATCGCTACTTTTCAAAAAGACTGACACAACTCGATATGTTTCGGAATAGATTAAAAAAACAATCATCACAACTTAAAAATTAACCACGCTCGGCTACTGTCACCAAATTTTACTTTTTGAATTTACCCTCCTTTAACGCGCAAGACTAAATCATTTCAATTGTACCGTGGCAGCAACTTTGTTATTTGCTGAGGAGTGTCACAAAACAAAAAGTGTTTCTAAAATATTTCAAGGATTATCCTCACATTTTCAGTTATCTTTATTTTCTTGTTTAAGTTTTAGGTTGAACATCAAAATGTCATGTGATTTCAAACTTGGAATTTCTATCTTTGTAGCGTTATCTGGGTTTATAATAATTAGTTTATTTTTTACCTTAATAACGTTTGCAATATCTTAAAATTTTTTCAAGAAAGACTGTCACATATTAACATTTTTATCTTAATAATTTAAAAAATACGTCTCCGATATACTCTTTTTCAATTAAATCAGTTTATTATTACTATTGAAAAAAGTGACAAACCAAGATCAAAATACATATCGAAAAATATCAATTACTTCTACCAAGTTGAGTTAGTCTTTCTAGAAGGTAACGATATATTTAAGTCTTTATTTTTACCAATAAATGAGTGCAGTTTATGAATTCCAATAATATTGATAAAAAACTTCTTTCCCAGATTTTCGATTTACGACCTAATCTCTGGGTGTTGTGTACAATAATAAAAATTCCTGCATTGTGTACAGAATCTACAAACCAGCTTTTATTTTCGCCAAAAACTTCCCCAAACAGCTTACATCGAATCGTTTCCGAAAATCACGTATTCCATAATACTTTTTAAACAAAAAACTTGAAAGTTCAAAAATTCTATAATCTCTCTCTTTCTGTCTCACTCAACGCCCGTCATGATTCTTTTCCCAGCGAGTTACATAATTTTTCCGGGCCGCGGAGTTTTATTTTACGACGTTTTCATTTTTAAATTTTCCAATCTTCTGTTTCCAATTTCTTTTGTAAAACTACGAGTACGGTAAAAAATTTGTTGCGGAATTTTTAATGCTACGTTGAAGTTGAAGAATGGGTTAAGCTCTGGCTGCAGCGTCAGATTCGGAGCGACGTTTCTATAAGTAGCTGGAACATTTTTTGATGAACAATTTCATATTTTTCAGTAAACTATAATCAAATTTGCCGTCCGCCTTCCGGGATATTTCGCTAACGAAATTAATCTACTTTTTATCTGCAGCAATTGCAACTGAGATACAGTTTTCTATGCGGATTATTCGACGTTTTTGTTTTCTGATTTACGTAGAAAAAGGATTGAAAAATAAATTACGAGATATGTTAAATTGGTTGTTCCTGTGTAACTCCTTCTAATTGTGTATTTTCTGATAACCGGTAGTGTGAAATTATGAGGCATTTATGTATGTGAGGAAGTGGAGGTACGTTGTAATGTTAGGACAAGGGACCTCCTGTATAATATGGTTATAAGTACGGCAACGTCACATTAGCCATAGTGGACAGTGAGCTGTCAGTCGTCAGTAGTTCGATCCACGTTGTATGTTATTCATGTTTTATCCAGAAGTTGAAGTTAACGTATTTTAATAAATACTAGTGCCTTATTTAAAAGCTTGCTGGTATAGCTTTTACATGGTGTCAGGTGCGACTCAATTACCTAGTAGTAACTCAAAGCGAGATAATGGAAAACTATTTTAGACCGCCAGATCCCCTAGTTTTGGATGGCAATATGGCCGAAAACTGGCGTAGGTTTTAACTATGAAGACTGTTTTAACAAAAATTTGAAGTTTTCATGACGGCTACAAACCTGAACAGCAAACCAGAGGTACAGTCTGTTCGCTATACTTACGCGGGTTTTGGATTAACACAATTATGCAAATTAGTCATTGACGTCCAATAAACCTCTTCCCAAGAAATTAGGTAAAATTGCCCTAATGGTTAGATTTAAATTAAAATAACATTAGGGTAGGTACTAAATTTGTTACAAATATTGCACCAAATTGATTCTTTGCAAGTGTTGACATTGTATGTATATCGTAAATTAAGTGGAAATTTTAAAAATGCAATAAAATGTGTTAGATGTAGATAGTCTAATTTGTAGTGTACATAAGTATTTTACGGATGAAAAAGAAAATGGCGGTCCTTTAAATTCGGTAATGTCTGTACAACAACGCGTATGCGATGCTCTAGGAATTAGTCAAACCAAATTAGGAGGAGTATTACAAAATCACAATAGTGAACTGCCGAAAGAAGATCAACCCAAAAATCGCCCATCATTGAAAACGAAAGATATTCAAGATGGAAAGAAATTTTAAATTCGTGATACCATTTATCGAATGAGGGCCAACAAGGAACATGTGTCCTTAAATACAATTCTCTCGGAATTAATAGATAGAAACTTTGACGACATTGGCAGAACAAGTCTATGGCAAGTGATACATAACTTGGGTTTCAAATTTTAAAAGGAGGATAATAGAAAGGCCCTTTGTGAAAGAAGTTCTGTCGTACACAAGAAAATTCACTTTTAAAGAAAATATTCTAAATTTAAAGAAGAAGGGGCGAATTTTATATATTTAGACGAAACATGGATATTTTCTAGGGGTGCAACCAAGAGAATATGGCAAGATGATAACGTAAAGTCCATCAAACATACCGATGGAGAAGGGAAGCAACACACAATTTTACATGCAGGAGGGAAATCGGGTTTTATAGAAGGTGCTGATTTAATATTTTCATCTAAATCAAAATCCAGTGACTATCACGATAATATGAACACAGAAATGTTTGTAAAATGGTTGCATGAAAAACTTCTTCCAGGTTTAAGTGAGCCCAGCGTAATTATTTTAGACAATGCACCTTATTATTCTGAAGTATTAAACAAAAGTCCAACGAATTCTTGGAATGTTGATAAAATTAAAGAATAGTTGACGAAGGAACATATACCATTTCCTCAATATATATTAAAATCAGAATTATTACGCTTGGCAAATATACACCCGAAACCAAAAACCTTTGTTGTGGATCAGATTATTGAAAGTTACGGTCATCAAGTTTTACGACTGCCACCGTATCATTGCCAGTTTAGTCCCATCGAATATATATGGGGAATAGCAAAACAATATTATAACAACCATATTGGGCCTAATGCTTATAGTGACGACGCAGTTCTGGAAACTTGGCGAAAAGCACTTTTAATTGCGACTCCAGAAATGTGGCGGAACTGTATATCCAAGTGCGAGAAACTAATAGAAGATTGGTGGACTCGTGAAAATAAAATAAACGAAATAAGTCTAATCATAATAATAATTAATGATGATGACAGTGATGATGATGATGACGATTATGATATTTTGGATGATAATGACTGATTTTCATTTTTGTTGGCAAGTTCAATTTTTTTATTTTTCATTTGAAATTCTCTTCATGGAACAAATTTTTATGTTAGAAAATATTTTATTTGAGCTAAGTAACCCTTTTATTATACATAGGCCATATTTTCTGTGTAAAGTATAATATAAAATAATTATTAGGTTTATAGTAGCCACATTAGACTCCATTAATAAAGAAGTTTAATTCTGCTCTCAATTATACAAAAGATTCTCCATTATTATTTAATTAAAAAGTTGTACATTATTTTTCATTTCATTTAACCAGTTGATATTTCCCCAAAGAACAAGTCAAACTTTCGGGTACTTACCTGGAAATACTCATAAAATTTTTAAAACCGAAACCCGCGTAAGTATAGCGAACAGACTGTAAAAGAGATAGCAGTACTACTTAATTTAGTAGGAGACGAAGCGTTAGAATTATATAACACTTTCGGTCTACCGGCTAGTAGAAATATTCTCCAAGCCGTGTTGAATAAATTTGAGCTGTATTGTGCACCTAAGAAAAACGTAATTTTTGAGCGATTTGAATTTAATAGCATAATTCAAAAGGAGGGACAGTCTTTCGACAGCTTTATAACTGATCTAAAAAAAGCTATTCATTTTACAGAATACGTCAACCAGGAAAGATTGCTAAGAGAACCTACCTTAATTCTAAATAAGGTCATAACTTTCTGTCGAACCGTTGAAGCAAGTAAGAGTCAGTCGAAGGCCTTACAAAATAAAGCTGGAGGAATAAGTGCTGTAAAGACATCGAGTAAGAACTGTATATATTGTGGATATAGACATAGGGACAACAGGTGTCCAGGATATAGAAAAACATGTGCCAAGTGCCAAGAAAAAAATCACTTTGCTAGTCTATGCAGAAATGAAACAAAACAGAAAAAAAAAAGAAAAAGAACTGAAGAAAGAGCTTAAAAAGAAAGTGCATGTAGTTGTTACTAAAGAGGAAGGAAGTGATCGTGATAGTGAAAACGAGTTTCATGTGGACTCTGTATCCAAGGTAGTAGGGTCAGTACACAGAGAGTGTTTAGAAAAATGCTGGATAGAAAAGGTATTTATAGATAATGATTATGTCAATTTTAAGCTAGACACTGGTGCAGAAATAAGTATTTTGCCCTTACACATTGTAAAGTCCCGTAAATTTAATGTTAAGTTCAAAACGTCTAACATGTCGCTAGTTTCATATAGCAGTTCCAAATTTAGAATTAACCCAGTAGGTGAGGTTGTTTTGATGTGTAAAAGTAAAAATATTTCAAAAAAATTTTGTTTGCAGTTGTTGAAGCAAGAGATCAGTTACCGTTATTAGGCCTCCAAGATTGTATTCATCTAAATTTGGTTAAAAGAGTTGATCATGTAAAACTTAAACAAATGAATAGTGTTAATGATGTTATAAATGAATTTCCAAGCATTTTCGAGGATCTGGGAAAATTTTTATGAGAAGGAGCTATGCCTAGAATCACTCCTATTCGTCGTGTTCCTAGAATTTTGCATGACCGTTTAAAAAACAAATTAGATGATCTAGAAATGAAAAACATAATAAAGAAAATTGATATACCAACTAAATACATTGGTTATTGTTGAAAAAAGTAATGGTGATTTACGTTTATGTTTAGATCCTAAACATTTAAATGAATCCATAAAAAGAGAGCATTTTTAAATACCATCATTAGAAGAAATTTCAGTGAAATTATCGGGTAAACAATTTTTTACTGTTCTTGACATGAGTGATGGGTACTGGCAAATAGAACTTGACCCTGAAAGTGCTGAGAAATGTACTTTTGGCACACCATTTGGGAGATACCAATTTTTGAGAATGTCCTTTGGCATATCTTCAACAACAGAAGTTTTTTAAAGGAAAAACTATGAAATTTTTGGGGATATCGAGGGTATTGAATTATATTTTGATGACTTTAAAAAAAAAAGGAATTGAGCCTAATAAAAATTATGTTAATGCCATAGCACACATGCCAAATCCGCAATCAAAGAAAGATATATTACGTTTTTTAGACATGGTTAAATATGTAGGGAAGTTTATTCCAAACTTGTCAAGTGTCTGCTCCATTGAGAAAGCTAACACGCTTAGATGTAGACTAGCAGTGGACTGATGAGCATCAGGATGCAATAGAAAAGTTTAAACATTTGCTAACTAGTAGTCCAGTGCTGTCATTTTTTGACCCAAATAAATCTTTAGTGATTGAGACTGATGCATCCAAAGATGGTTTGGATGCTTGACTATGGCAGGATGGTCACCCAATAGCGTTTTTTGCGAAGTCTCACAAAAACTGAAGTCAAATATACCCAAATTGAAAAGGAAACGTTAGCAATTTTGTTTGCATGCCAAAAATGTCACCTGTTTATTTATGGACTTGACCTAACGGTATTCAGTGATCACAAGCCCTTAGAGAGTATTTTTAAAAAAAATTACAATCAGTCTCGCCTAGAATTCAAAGAATGAGGCTTAAACTCTTGAATTACAATAGTAATGTGTGCTATAGACCTGGGAAGTACATGTATATTTCAGATACCCTTTCCAGAGCATATCTAAATGAAAAAGGTTTGAAATCTAATTCAGAAATAGATTTTGCTGTCCATACTATAACTAGCTATCTACCAGTCTCTAAAAACCGAAAAAATCAAATTAAACAAATGATTGAAAACGATAGTCAGCTAAAATTGGTAACTGATTTTATAACCAAGAGGTGGCCTACACAAAGCTCAAAAATCCCAGATGGTGTGAAAATATATGCAAAGCTTCAAGATAAGCTGTATATTACTGATTGATTATTATTTTTGGAAAATAAACTTGTAATACCATTACACTAAGAAGTGAAATGTTTAAACTTCTGCATAAAGGCCATCTAGAAATGGAAAAGACAAAAGCACGTACTAGAAAAATTTTCTACTGGCCGAGACAAACAGTAGATATAAAAAAGCATATAAAAAGCTGTATAGTATGTGAAAAATTTTCTCGAAAAAATCCTAAAGAAAGGTTTATGCCTAGCAGACCTTGGGAACACATTGGAAGTGACATATTCACATATGGTAATAAAAGCTATGTAATTAACTTTGATGCATTTTCAAACTAGCTAGAGATACTACCAATCATTGATAAAAGTGCTAACTCGATAATAAAACAAATTAAACCTGTGTTTTCAAGATGTTATGATATGTGATAATGTTCCTTTCAATAGTGAAAGTTTTAAACAATTTTCAAGTGACTGGAAATTTAGTCTTGCATTAAGAAGCCCAAATTTTCCGCGTTCCAATGGACTGGCGGAAAAAGCTGTCTTAATTTCAAAAAATCTATTAAAGAAAGCTGGAAAAGATATTGAAATATCCTTATTAAATTATAGAAACTCACCGTTAAAAGGTATGGATTATTCCCCCTCGCAGTTACTTAATAGTAGAATATGCAGAACTAAACTCCCTATATCAAATGAGTTATTACAGCCCCAATTGTGTAGAAATGTAAAAGAAAGGTTAGAGGCAAAACGTTCATTGAATTTATAATATGATAAAAGTAATAAATATCTTAAATCATTGGAAGAAGGGTCAAATGTCACCATATGAGTCATTCCATTTAAAATCGTCTAATTAGTAAAGCTGACCCATCTTAGATTTTGGTGTAACTTCGAGGAACTATTTCTTAGGGTCTCAAAGAAGAAAATTTACACGAATTTGATTTTTATAAGCACTCGTTTCCGCCTATTTAAATAAAGACTTTTTAAAAAATTTATATTTTTAAGCCTTATCGACTTTTCCTTTAAAATATTTCTTTTTGAAGATAACTACATGGGTTAAAGCGGGATTCTGAGGGGGAAAGATAGTAGTTTAAATGTAAGTATCGATAATTTGCTCAGTCAATACCTCTGATTAACGGCAGCGTGCTGAAAATAAGTGTTTTTTAATAATTTTTTCGTGAATTTCAATCGACTCTAGCGTCTTAACTGCTTAGACTTAGCAGCTTATGTTCCTCAGGAATTAAGTGTATATATCATAGGTAAAATACAGCCACAAGTCAACCTGAGCAGCCCACTCTTTGCAAAAAAAAACTTTGCTTGAAGTTTTGTAATTTTCAAAAATTTCATTATTCAGGTTATATAATGAACGTGTTAACTGCCAGATAAAAAATCTGAAACTCTCAGAATTTACTGTTCTTACCTTTAACTTTAAATGACCGTACCACTTGTTTTGTTATTTTTATGTTTAGTGCATAAAATGGATCGGCAACAATTTTTTTTATTTTTAGACGATTTTGTATGGAATGACTCAAATATAATCATGTCAATAAAACTTGGGACTCTGGTAAGATCTTTAAAAGCAATGTTGCTCCTAGGTCATAAATTGTTCAAAATTGTCAAAATAATGTTGTCAGAAGAAACAGGTATGATATAAAGGCTTCTGAAAATGAATTCTCAACAAAAACTGACCTAAGTAATGACATTGTTGTAACATCAGCTGAACCTATACCTGACAATACAACGTCAGAACTACAGTCGGATAGTCATAGCAAAGTAACTATGTCAGATTCTCAACCAGTTGAACCTGAACCTTCTGCCTCTAGCGCACCAGCTCATCAATAAAAAAATAAGTATGTTCTGACTACACATTCAGGCCGTGTAGTTGATAAACCTATGAAACTTAACTTGTAAGGGAAAAGATGTATAATATGGTTATAAGTACGGCAACGTCACATTAGCCATACTGGACAGTGAGCTGTCAGTCGTCAGTAGTTCGTACCACGATGTATGTTATTCATGATTTATCTAGAAGTTGTAGTTAACATATTTTAATAAATACTTAAAATACACACTAGTGCCTTATTTAAAAGCTTGCTGGTATAGCTTTTACATCTCTTTATCTTACATATTGAAATAAAACCAAAATCGAATCGAATATACAGTATGTCCCCCTAAGTTGGAATCATATGGAAAACTTATTATTAACTTAAGGAAAAAAGTTATTCTTTATAAAAAGTTCTGCATTATCTAAAACCTAGAATACAGTCATCCAATATATATTTTTTTTCAGTGGTATACGAAGTTTGTCAAAAAATACTATAAACATGATATGTTTTCCTTTTCTTGATGTTTGTGAAGAATTTGACAATTTTCTTAATGAACTGTATTCTAGGTTTTAGATAATGCAGAACTTTTTATGAAGCATAACTTTTTTTCCTAAAATTAATAATAAAACAGTTTTCCATATGATTCCAACTTAGGGGGACATACTGTATAACATGTCTGTATTTTAAACCAAAGTATGTACTAGATTGGAAGTCTTCGCTCTGTCATTGAACCTTGCAATCTATGTTCAAAAACCATCCAATTAAAGAAATTACTTTATATTGCTTAGTTGTCAATACAGGTAACCTACTTAATTCCATAGTTTTTCGTTAACAATAATTAATTACAATATTAATTTTATATGGCCCCAAAAACAAAGGTTCCCTTTTATTTCCAGTTTAATTTCTTACAAGTACCTTATCTCCTACCTTATAAATTATACTTTTAGTTTTCTTATCATATTTTAATTTTCGTTTGTTCTGAAACACTAATAAATTTAAAGAATTTTTTAAAAAAATTGACTACCCCACTGGATTCTTATCAAAAAATTACCTCAAGAAGGCATAAATTATTTTCTTCCAATTTCATAAATAAGCGAGATAATGTCACATAATGAAAATTTGAAACAAACAACAACTTTTGTTTATAACTCGAAAACAAAAGACAATAGCCAATTTTTGAAAATGCCATTAGGTTTTTCCCAAAAAAGAGATTGATGATGGGAGGTCCATTTTTCCATACCATTTATAGTTAACGAAATTCTTTATTAGAACATCGAAATTTGGCCACTCTGTACTTTAGCTTGATAACGTGAATCTCAGATAAAGTGTCAAACGAACTACTGGAAGTGGCTTGGTTTAGTCCGTTCTCGAACGAAAATTGAAGTTTGAGTATAAATATTCTAAACTATTGTTTCCTTTTAATTTGTGTAAAATTAGTGATGGGATAAAATGCGAACAAACTTTAAACAACCAGTTAAAAATAAAATGGACCAATATTTTTATTTAATAAAAATGTATGAGTAATAGGCTTTAAATTGTAAATTTTTAAATTCTTTTACATTTTAAAATCGATCTAGACCATTATTTAAAACATCCTGTATTTGGTTTCATAAAAAAATTAATAACAACCGAACAAGTACAATTTCTTAACCCAATAAAAAAGTTTTTAATTGGTACAGACAAGGACCGGGAAGCATTAGAGATGCTCATCTTGAAATGCTTTTCATTGTCCTGGAACATTTATTATTCTGAACAACGAAATACTACAGTGATGTGCTTGAGTATTTTTACGAGTGCTTCCTTCTTCGTATTTAATTGGCCCAAATTTGTTTTATGCCGAATTTTTTTCCTTTTGATAGAATGAAATGAAAAGGAAAAACGTACCTTAATAAATTCAGGTTTGCAGGAATTTTAATTATTCCGCTTGCATACTTGGATAATTTCGACAGCAATAATATATATATTAACAATAATACGTGAAACGAAGTTTTATAATTTGTTTGGAAGTTAATTAGACTGGGTTTTATTTTATACTGAAGGATGTAAAAATTTTCATTGACAACATTTAAGGTTATTTATACAAAAATACTTCTAATAATATTAACGAATTAATGCAAAATTTTATAGCATTTAGCAAGACAGGCAACTATTGCCTAGGTCACTTGCTCTTTTTGCGGTATCGTTTTCATTGTTGTTTCATTACCTTGTATTATTTTTATATATTATATTTATGTACTTTAAAAAAATAATAAATTCTGAAATTCTAATTTCAATAATTTATGAATCCCTCATCTTTTGAGAGTAAAAAATAAGCCCAGCATTTATTACTAACATCAATCACTCTCATTCGGCACACCCTGTATTAGTCTAGTATTTAACTTTTGTTTTTCTTTGTTACAGTGACTAGTGAAGCCAGTTCTGCAATATCCGAAGATAAGCTTTAAGAAAATAGCAAAACTATTGGACTTTTCAAAAACCAAAATGTAAATAGTTTTGTTATTTGTTTTATAGGGCACAAAATGAGCGTCAAGTTTGCTTGAATTTTTTTGGTGAGTGTTTGTAGAGGTATACAGGAGAGATCAAAATCACATTTTATACGATTATACCTATTGCTAAATGAAAAATCAAATGGTGGTAAGTCTGAAGATCTCGGAGGTTTGAGTATTCAAATTTATTAAATTTTTCAGAGATTAAGTGACATAGCGAAAGATCTTGAAGATATTCACACTTATTTTCAAAACAGATAAAAAACGAAATTAGTAATACCGCAGATTTTGATCTTTCCTGTATCAATAAGAACACATAGGCGTGCAAATTTTCATTGCTATATTTTAAATACCAAAAGTAGTCAAATTTTCCTACTATACTTTTTATTATTTTTTATTTGTACTATGTAAATTACTAGCTTTTATTTCTTGTATCAGATCTACGATAAAAACGTTTGTTTAGTCAGAAAATTTGACTATTTTGAAAAAAAGCGAATGCCATGACAAAAAGCTGTTTGTAAAAGAGTATTTACCTGTATATATTCTTCGTTTGAGATCGTTTAAATAAATAATACAGGTATAACTTTGAAGTATTAGTTGAAAAAATATTTAAATTGTTCAAATACGAGCAGTTTACAGTAGTGACTAAGTATTCGCTTACGGAATTATATCTGTAATAGTATACAATTCTTATTTTAAAGTGTCAGTTTCAATTTCATTCAATGTCGTGCTTAGTTATCATGGATACAACTCGTATTTCTATCTCATCCATTTTTTCTGGATCGTTCTTTACATTTTACCGTAATCGGACACTTAGTCATATCTACAACTAAATATAGACAATCGATTTTTCTAATGTTAGCTTCGTTTGTTCCTCTCTAGTCAATTTTTATCATTTTTTTATACAAAAAAAAAAACTTAAATTTCTTGTTTTTATTTTAATAAAAAAACTAAAGGCTGTCGATATAGAATTAAGGCATATATAGATTTGTTAAAAAGTGTGTTCAAATAAGTTTTTACTCACACTGTATGTATATATAAAAAATACGTTAAATATATAAATTTTGGTGTTGTGCTTTTTGAAAATTGTTTTTTTAATTTAGTTTAAAATAATTTTAGAAAGGAAATACTAATTTCTTGAATAAATAATATTATTACTAATTTTTCGCAGAATTTCTTGGTGCTATCCTTGTATTTCTTTTTCTTGTTTAAAATTGAATATGTTATTTATTTTTTAATTTATTTTTTAAATCACAATAATTATATTGTAAAATAACTGTTTTTCGTAGCAATAAAGATGTCTCTTTATACTTATTCATTGTGTTTTTAAATATCATTTACATGCAGGAGAAAATTCTTATGACTAGAAAGTTATGTAAACATAATAGTGTAGTGCCAATCAATCGGAATTATGCTTTCTATTGTTAATTTATTGAAAGCTAATATTTTGGAGATTCTAAAACCGAAAGTAATCCAAAATTAGACCGTGCAGAAGGGCACTATTTTCAAAAACCAAAATATTGGTACTATTACATCCAAAAAGTCACTTTACATGTTAGGTAAATGTATTATTTTAAATAATTAAAAAACCATTGGAACTTACGGACCAAAAAATTAAAAATATAAGAAATTGCGAAAAATGTTGTACTTTTTATGTAGACACTACGAAAATAGATAAACAAGATTTTAAAACAAAAAAGTAACTCTTTATAAAAGTTTCTAAAATGCGTTTAGATCATAAAAAAACATCAACCATAATTTTAAGCCTTATAATAATCAACTTATGTTTATTAATATCAATTAAAACGACGGCCGCGAATGATTTACACTCGGCTAACGGTGTTATCGCTTTGTACATTCCATCTTAGTTGCACCTATGATTGTAAACATATATCTATCTCTATCGCACTACGAAACTAGCCCGGCTCATAATATTATCACCACAACGGAAAACCAATCGTTATTTTTTTTGTAAATAAACTATCGTAATTCTGATAATGTTTTATACAGATGTCCCAAATTGTACAGATCCAATTGAAACAGTTTATATATTTCATAATTCTAAGGTTATTTTCCAAAAACTGATAAGTCATTTTTTAAAAGTTTAAAGGAAACTTTAAAGTTTTTGTGCCTATTGGCAAATCGACTTTTACGTAATATAGGGAAATGTTAATCATACATTAAAAAATTACAGCTATTCGACGTACCAACTTTTGTCAAAAATAAGGTCAATGACATATTAACTGCAGATGTGGCTTATGTATTAAAAACTTTATTAAAAAGAAAATAAAAACTATTACAAAATGCCGTTTAGGTTAACGTTGATTATAAAAAAAGATGGTTTACATAAAACCTTCAGCGGAACTTTCACTTACTGTCAAATTCTTCGTCGACGTACTTTAAAAAATACAAGAGGTTCTTCTTTTTTATACGATTTATGGGTTTGGAACCAGTATAAACATGATGCAGTTCTGGAATACTGTTTCCTCGGCGTTTTATGTCCAAATGACTAAATTGCTCATTCTCATGCGAGTATTTTACTTCAATGACACCAAGGCCAAGTTCTTTGTAAAAGCGTAAAATTATGTCATGTCAACGAATATCCTGACTCATATAAACAAAAACTATTTAAAAGCGAAGAATATGGCTTTTCCATTCCTTCCAGTTTTTTTTACTGACATACATGTCATACAGTTTTGCAATCCTAAGTGTAGGTGCTAAGTAAAACTTTGTTGTATGGCTTCTTGAATAGTGGCTTTGATATTTTGGAAAATTCTTAACACGTTGACTGCCATAAGAAGCACGTGCACATACCTTCAATTTACCCAGGTAGTGAGAAGCATCGTTGCTTCTCAAGCTTTGATAAAATATCGGCGTGTGTGATACAATACTGAAGTATGTTTTTTGGTGTCCTGGGGAACTATTTTATGCATTTAGCCCGTGTTTTTTTCGGATCTATGTCGAGTAAAACAACTAATTATTATGTATGACATTTATCTGTTGTAGATTATTATAGATAGAAATTCCTCCATCAAACGTTCAAGACGCACCCTTTCACTTTCGTACGACATTGTTTATGGTGCAAAAGTCGACTAGACACTGAAAAATGAACAACCGCGCAAGTGTACGGCTTTGGAAAAGCTAAAACAAACGAGTCGCGACACGATTTTGTTTACGTGAGAAGCAAGTGTGCACCACACGGCCACGTGAAGTAGAAATTATTATTTGGGCCACGTGGTGCATACTTGCTTCTCAAAAATAAAAATGCCAAAAAATTACTAAAAACCTAAAAAACAGTTTTCAATCGGAAAACAACGATTTAAAATGTTAAACAATACATTTTTTACTTATTTAGTAGTTTGGCTCAAAAAGTTAATTTTTTTATCTCATGGTGGCAGTCAACGTGTTAATAGGGTTTATTACTTCAGCCTTTTCTTCATCTCTTGCATTTATTGGTTTCTGCCGTCCGCTTAAATTTTCATCAATAAATCCTGTTTGCAAAGCACGTTTCTTTTGTATTAAAATAACGACTTTTCCTCTTGAAACTCCATGAACTTTTTGAAACAGACATTTACTTATTTCCCATCAAAAGTATGACACCGTCATTTCTCTATCTTTTGTACTGCTGTTTGTAGTTCTTCCTTTTATTTCTACCTTTTTATGCTATAATTTTATTCTGTCACTTAGAACTTGATCTTTGTTACTGATATTTTTTAAAAAGTCTTCGAAAATAACCCTTTGGTTCTCTGGTGCTAGTTTATCTGTATAATTCTTTCTGCAACAGTTAGTGACAGATAAAAACTCTTTAGCTGGTACCACAACTCATTTTCTAGTTAAATATTCTTCTCCTCTTGATTTCCTTTCTTTTATTACTTTTCTATTAATTGACTTTCGTTTCTGAACTTGATTGTTTGCTTATTCAAGGTCTTTATCATTTTTATCAAGGGCTTTATTTGGGATGTCTTCCATATTTCGATTTTCAGGGCTTATTTTTTTTATCTAATTTTTAAAATAAGGGACTTATTATCAGATTCGTCAATTGAAAGTTCTTTAGGCACAAAATTTAGATCTCTGTCTTCGCCGAGAGATTCACAATTAGAATTTGTTTTACTACAGCTTAGTTCGCATGTATCATCATAACTTACAACTACCATGATCTTCAATTTCTTCCTGGTTATTTAATAAAATTTTTGATTCAAAAAGACCAGTTTGCTGTATTTACTTCTTCTACCTCTAGACTGGGAATTTCTATAAAAATAACTTTTGAAACTTCAATGAGATTAGTTTGTTTAAATAGTTCTTTTGCCGTCTCTATTATTTGCCTCGTGATATGCTGGTGCTTTAATTTAGCACCTAAAACAACAACTAAATAAGTTTATATTACTGCTGATATTTGCTTTAAAACTTTATAAGTGTTAATATCACCTTTATAAATAATAATGTAACGGTCAATCCTTGATATGTCTAATGTTTATCTTTCAAGTAAAGGAATCTACACTGCACAGGCACAGTTTCGGAGATTGAGATATCATGTTTTGGGAAATCAAACTTTAAACTTGGACAATAGAATTCTAAAATTGACAAAAAAATTACATATCAGTTTTTGGCAAATACCCACAGAATTGTAAGCCAAAAAGTTCATATTAACATGTAAAAATTGATCAAAATTCGATCAAAAGTCAAGAAATGTAGATAACTAATTTAAAAAACAAGAAAATAATAAATATCACGAATGGTGTGCAACTGAAAATGTATAATTTCTATCAATTTTGAACCACCGGTAACTTTGCTAATTATGGGAATCAAACCATTGTTAATATAAACTTTTTTTGCTTAAAATTATGAGATTTTAACCTGTCTTCATTTTATATAATTTAGGATACTCTGTATATACGACCTCTAAAATAGGGGTCTCGAATAAATTTATTGTTAGTAATAATATCTACTAAATATAAAAAAATGTGCCAGGATTAAAATTAGAATGGTAAAATACCTGACACTGAAAGAGCCCTTCCTCAACTTTAATAAATTTATCTCTTCAAAGAGTATGGATATTCATATTTTTTTATTAGAAATACCACAACTTACAATCATTTTAAAAAATCGTATTAAATTTTGTCTTCGTCTTCTGATTCTTCGCTGTCTTCTTCAAAAACTGTCTTTGGCAGCTGGCATTTCCATTTTCGGTTAAGAGTTTAACCAAATATTGGTT
Source organism: Psylliodes chrysocephalus (assembly GCA_927349885.1). Taxonomy (NCBI): domain Eukaryota; kingdom Metazoa; phylum Arthropoda; class Insecta; order Coleoptera; family Chrysomelidae; genus Psylliodes; species Psylliodes chrysocephalus. Next base: position 163,127 of record OV651821.1, on the reverse strand, counting down.
TGGTAAAAAACCTAAGGAATCGTCTGTTGGAGACAGTGTCGGATTGAGACCCGTAAGCCCTACCAGTTCAGGAGGGAGAAGGGCCAACCTATACATTTGTTTTCATGGTTAGATTCTTTGAAGAATAAAAAAGGTCTTCTTTGAATACTGATGCTTTTTCCGTGGCTGGCACGTATTACGGGATTTTCTTTGTTTTTTCTCATGGGCCCACTGCTTGAACGAGGGCCTTCCGGTCTTTTGATCCGTAGACTGACGGCTGACAACCCAATCCGACACTGGTTGGGGATAGCCTAGATAGCTCTGTTGAAGAGGCCATTAAACCTCATAATGTATTAAAAGAAAAAACAACAACGAATATAATTTTATTACAAATTTTTTAATAATATTAAACAGATCTTCGGAATAGATCTTTTTTACCATTCCAGTAAATTGACTCGTTGTATTGCATCTTGTTAAAGTATGGAAAGCAGGTAGATTGTTCGTTAGACTATCGTTAAAGGCTATTTTGTGAACTGCCACGTAACCAGTAAAATTTCTGATTCAGGCTTTTAACCAAATTTCACTTTAAAATACACCAAAATAATAGACACATCGATATTGTTAAGAGTCTATAACGCATGTAGGAAAACCTTCATGGTTTGATTCTGATAGTTCTCCATTTTCTTCACAAATATCAATATTGGATTTAAAGTCTAAATCCGCCACTCATTACAACTTGTGTCTTATAATCATGGAATCCGTAATCAGGAACTTCGTTTGATAAAATATTGGTTAACTGTTTATTATTAAATATTCATTGAATAAATAAATTCCGTTGTGAAAACAGGATCATTCAATTAGTAGTAACCCTATTAGTTGATTTGGAAGATCCTTTTTTTTTGAAGAGTAACATCTTTAAATGCATTTTCTGTGTAATGATCAAAAACAACGTCAATATGTTGCACCATACTAACGCTTCGTTGCCGATCTATAGGCTATCAAAATGTTACATATTTTTTTGTTTTTTGTATTATTCTGTAGATTCTCACAACCCAATAGTATAAGTGTGACATTAGACGACTAAGGCTCGATAACCGAACCTTCTAAATTAGTTCAGAATAATTCTTTCCTGGAAGATAATTCAAAAGTGAAACTTGCAGCTTTTCGGACCCCAATTTTTTATTCAGAAGCAAGTAAATTTCATTTGTCAGTAGCGCGTTTACCAGCAGACATATTTACCAAAGTTTATGACATAATCTCAGATTCTCCAGAAAATAATGCTTTTCCATTTTAAAGGAAACAATCATCAACAGACTTTCACTCTCTGAGGAAAAAAGATAAGATAAACTTCTTTCGAAAGCTAAAATGTGCAATAAAAAACCCTCAGATTTCTACGGAGAAATAATAAAATTTTCTGGAGACTCTATTATTAACTAAAATGTACTATTAAAAAATCTGGAGAAGGAGACTCCCAAAGTTTATAGATATATCCTTGACTGTATCTTGCAAGACTAGAAGATCTACTAGATACAGCTGATAAAATTTGGGAATCGGCTCCATCATTTATCATCAAGCGATTCTAATTACAATTATGACAGAGTCAAAATCAATAATATTACTAAAGATAAGGAAAATTAAAATTTGGCCCCATCCATAAACTATTTAAATAATAACTTCCAAATAATGATGAAGGATTTGATAAAATAACAAAATAAAGCAGAAACACATTAGAAAATAAAAGTTTTTGTCACACGTCTCATAAGGATTCTGATCAAAACTGCTCATGAAGACATTCTTAAAGGTCTAGAAACAGGAATAAATACCCTCAAAAATATAATAAAGAAAATAAATCGAACGATCCATTATGTTATCATCATAGGAGATATAGAAAAAAATGCATACAAATGTACAGGACTTTCATGTTTAATGTGATCATATGTATCATTTTATTTTTCGAAACTACATAAATATATTTTTATATTCTCAGGCGCCTAACTGCACAACCTACAATAAGCCCTGCAGGGCCACCTAGATTCCAAATCTGAACTAAATATGTCAAAAACTGCAGGAGTTATAAACAAAAAAAAAATTATTGAAATTTCAACACCCTGTGGTTCGGCAACCAAGCATTTGCGGATCTATATGTATACAGCACTATAGAGGGAAAGCCCGCTCTCGCGACATGTCGCACGCGACTGATCGCGCGCGGCAATACTTTTAATGTTTTTAAATGACCACGCGACAGAACCGCATTACTGGGCTTTGAGTCATTTAAAAACATCAAAAGTATTGCCGCGCGCGATCAGTCGCGCGCGACATGTCGCGTGAGTGGGCTTTCCCTCTTAGTCAAAAAATTACCACCTTGCGTGTTAATTTGATATTTAAAAACACTCTGTATATTATACTGTCAAATACGTCAAAATTTCAACACACTTTTTGTCACTGTGAATATTTTTTAAAATAAAAGTTACCTTATTTCAAACAGTATTTTTAATAAAACTAATTAAAATTAAAAAACCATCCTACACAGAAAAAAGTGATCTAGTTATAAGTTTCATAAAAATATTCACGGTCATTCATTTGTTTAAAAATCAAAATTTTGTAAAAAAACACACACATGAATTTTACTGTACATAATGATTAAATGTATACTATGCCTAGTCTCTTAACTATACTATTAGACGTAAGTTAAGTAAAAAATTTCTACTTAGACAAGATTTAGTGTAACATATGATTATTTATTAAATAATGTAAGAAAACATAAGACAAAAATTTAGATTGCAGTAGATAGGTAACGCAATATGATATTCAAAATAAAGCTATTTTAGAAATAATTAATAAAACGCGCTAGTCTACTTCTACCTGATGACTTCTTTATTAGTGTGCATAGTTTTTCAGTTTGTTTAGTATATTTTTTCAAAACATCATTTCCTTAAAAACTGCATTCTAAATAGTTGTAACGACCTTTATGAATCAAAAAAAGGGCGCGAAAAACTGGACGTAATACAGGGTAGGTCGTTAATCTCGATTTGATTTTATTATTTTGGTTTGTCGTAACGGCTCTAAAAATGAAATGTACTTCTAGAAAGTTTATTATAAATGTAAGGAAAAAATAAATAAATAGCTATAAAAATTATCTGGCTTTTATTCGTAAGAAAACTATACAGAGTTTCGCAAAAGTTTCGAATGAATTTTGTATTGAAATTGTCATGATGCACTGATTTGATTTTTCTCGTTTTTTCGAAAAGTGTTGAGTATTTAAAAAATGTAAAGAGTGAGAAAAGTTTTAAAACTAAATTTCGCATAAAATGAAATGAAAATTTTAAAAATTGGTAGATGGACAAAAAAGTTCAGTATGGTTATAAGCAAGGAACAGAAAAAATGCAGTTTGCATTTTTTCCATAAAATAAGAAATGTTATTCAAATTTTCTACACATTTGGCAATTTTTTTTTTATAAATTGCATTAATTTTCTATTTTTAATCCCAAAGGTTTTAATTTTAAATATATTTAAAAATTTGATTAGAATGTTAAATCTGCTATTATTGAGATTAGACAAGATAAAATAAATGTCAAAGGGAGTAGAAAGCTTATTTTTTGCCAATTCAGAGTATAAATGAAACTTTGTCATTATATTTATGGGACATTCAAAGATAATGTGGTTTAATTTGGAGCCAATTTGACCACACTCCCAAAAGGGATCATCTTTTACTCCTATACGAAATAAGTGATATGGGGATAGGCAGTGCCCTGTCCGGTGATTCTAAATATTGTAGTTAAATATCTTCTGTCCTTGTAGGGAAAATTTAAAAACCAAGGGATTTTATCAAATCGTGAGACGACTTTAGAATAAAAGGTATTCTTCCTACTCTTAAGGCTATTCAATTTTTCAAGCCATCTTTAATTCACAATGTTTGTAATGAATGGAAAGAAATTATGATTAATTTGATATTCACTGGAATATTCAGAGATCTTCCTATATTTGCCAATTGATCAGCCTTGAAGTTACCCAGAATTCCAGAGTGGCCTGGAATCCATGCCAGAATTATTTTAATATGTTTATCTTTTGCGAGTAAGATACCGTCCTTTGTCAAGAAGGAACATTGTTCAGTTTCCCTAGAAAAGCATGATCTTGCTATTTTTTGAAGTGAAGCTTTGGAGTCTGAGAGGATAATGGATTGAACCATGTTTTTGTCTAATATTACTTGCAAGGCCTTATTGATAGCTACAACTTCAGCTGTACAAATTTAAGTATGGAAAGGAAGCTTACTTGAGAATGCCTAATCTAGATCTGGACTATACACTCCAAATCCGGAGAGACCGGAAGAGTCTATCAAGCCATCGGTAAAAAACCTGATGTAAGATGGGTATTTCCTGATGATATTCTGATATTGTACAATTCCTATACTTTCAGATTTGGTAGCGCCAATGTTTGCAATAGGAATGGGGTTGCTAATCAAATTTATAACATGGTAAAAGCTCTGAAGTATATAAGTGAGGATTCACGACATCCAATTGACTGATGAGCTGGATTAGTATAAGATTATTTTTGTTGTTCCAATAGGTAGAGACCCCACATAATCTTTCTAGGTTTCTTAAAGCAATGATAATGGGATTGTTTACCAAAGACATATTTTTAATAAGGTAGTTAAGGGATAGCCATTCTCTTCTAAATCTAAGGAGGAGTTCACCAGTCTCAGTCAATAAGGCTAGAATTGGGACAGATTTCATACACCCTGTGATGTTACGAAGTATATCTAACTTCTTTTGTATATCCTGCGAACACGGTATTATAATTTTACATAATTCAATTATTTTGTCCCACTTTGATTATGGATGTCAAATTATAATACCGGGTCACATCCCCACCAAGTCCCACAAAGAGCACGCATGATATTGAGGTTACAATTGATCTTAACATTTAAATCGTTAAAGTGAAAATTTCATTTAAGATTCTTATGAATGCTTATCCCAAGTATTTAACTTTTTCCTTCCATTGAATGATTTGAGATTAATGATAATATATGGTAAAGTAATTTTAGTAACCCCTTTAGTGAATAATACTGCCGAAGTTTTATGCAATGAAAGATTAAGCATGTGTTTTTCCAACCAGGACTCTAATTTAAACAAAAAGGAGTTGATAAGTGGAATCATATTGTAAACATTCGATCTATTAACCAGTATTACCAGATCATCAGCATATTGAATTAATTTAAAATTATTAGGCAGAATATCAAATAGAGACAAGGTACAAAGGTTAAACAAAATGGGACTAAGCAGAACACCTTGAGGAAGGCCTTGATTAGTAGTTTGAGGACCATGGATGTGACCCAAATTGTCTCGAGTAAATAGTTCTTCTTTGGACTAAAAGGGAATGTATTAAATTGGCCAATTCCACTGGGACATTCGCATCTAGTACAATGGAATATAACCGAGGAATGTTAACTGAATCATATGCAGCAGAAATATCGATGAAGAGACCAATAGTAAATTCATTAAGGGAGAAGCCTATTTGCACTTATGCGAGGTAAGATAAACAAGACAATCCGTACAACCCCTGCCTTTTCTGAAGCCCAATTGTGAGGGATTATGAATTTGGTTATTTTCCAAATGTCATTCAAGTAGGTTTTTGATTGAGGATTCTAATACTTTGCCTACGCAGGAGGAAAGGGAAATTGGCCTATAGTTTGATGCTACCGTTTTATCCTTATTTGGCTTAATTGTAGGTATAATTAAGGTTTGATGTCATTGTTGAGGAATTGAACCTGTTAAAAGACACTTATTAAAGATAATCAGAAGAAACAAGGAGCCTGAACGAGGTAAATTTTTTAGCATAGAATGTGAAATAAGGTGTAAGCTTGAAGAAGAGTCTCGTTTCAAATTTAACACACTTGCGTAATCATTAAGAGTAAAGGGGGATTCTGAGTGAGTTGAGCTATTGATTTGACACACATTTTCCAGGGAAGGAGGAGAAAGAATTGTGCAATCGATTGGGTAGACAGATTCGAGAGATTTTGTTTTAAACCAGAAATGTTATTGATTTTATTCCAAATAGACTTCAGGGAAGAATGACGATTGAGGGAGCTACAATACATCCTAAAGCTATTTTTCCGTTTGAATTTGAGAACTTTTCTAGAGGTAATTATCTAAATTTGGACTTTCCATGAAATTTCTAACAGAGGTTTCTCTGTTTGATACAGGCTCATTACATGAATCATCCCACGAAGGGATACGATATTTACCATTCCTGTTGGACTTGAAGAAGATAATAGTCGTATCAGCAACTTGATTTAGTATAGATATGAAATCATAATAATTATCTTTGGGTAAGGAAGGAATAAGAGTAATCAATTTATTAAAGTAAGAATTCCAATCTGCTTTGTTGAAGTTTTTTCTATTGTTAGGGGTGGGAGGGCCTTTATTAGGGATTCCTATCTTACTTTTGCTACGAAAATGGTCACTTAAGCTCAAATCCGGAATCACATCGCAAGTAGATTTATGAGCCAAATCTATTAAACAAAAGGTTAAATCAACAACAGATTTACCACCATTTGGTGGAGAAACTCGTGTAGGAGAGCCATCATTGTAAAGAATCTAAAGAATTTATTATATTTTTACCGTTTGAGCTATTTGAGGAGCTTCCCAAATACACATGGTTACAATTTAAGTCCCCCATAATCAAAAGAGGTTTGTTAAATGTCTGAATAAATGTAAGACCAATTATTTTTGGAAATAACTCTCATGGGCAATAAATGTTCAATTTATTTGGCAACGGGGAGATAGATGGCTTGAACTTGAGTTGGTAGATCAAGAGAGTAATCTAGGAGAAGAGGCTTAAAATCTAAATTGTTTTTTATTAAACAGGCTATACCTCCATAGTAATTAGCCATCCAATCTATCATTTCTCAATGTTTGGTAACCTCTACACCTTAACCTATAATCTTGCTTTATCCAGGTTTCATTAAGTAGGATTATGTCTGGATTGTGGTCCTTAATTAAGATCTTTAGATTATCTATGTTTGAGTTAAAAAAGCGAATGTTCCATTGAATAATGTTTAATGGATCGAAGAGCATAATAATAGATAATTAGTATTCTGAATCTTCAGAGTACTATATTAGACCTGACTGAGAGAAATAATTTGAAGGTCTTGCTGGACCTGTAGGAGAAGCATTGGGTTGTGATACAGAATAAGAAGAGTTAATAATATTACCAATGAAAGTCATGACTAACTCCTTGTGTTGGTCCGATAAGCTATCTAAGGCTTGAATAACATCTATTTTAGTATTATTTCCTTCCTCAGGCTGAGAGGGAGATGATAAGGATCGAGTTGGAAGACTAGATGTACTGATTAAGCATTCTTGATGCCTTTTTTTTATCATATTCATCATCATGTAATTTCCTTCGTTTTGGCGTTCTTATTTTGTGACTGTAGGTGGGTAACCTTGTATTAGACAAGGCTTCTGATCTTCTTTGGGAGACTGGGATACCATTTTGATTTGCATCCCTGTTGGAAAGGGCTGGATAGTCATTAATATTAGAGATAGGGTTTTCTCTATTTCTGGAATTTGTTGGTTGGCTTCAAAGTGCGATATGTTCGAAAATGACATTAGTTGCTTGATTTCTTTTTGTCTATTATATTCAGGACAGTTAAACTCGTTGGAACTGTGTTCCGTAGATTTACAATAAATACAATGCTTATTGCAAGTAACATCTGACTTATGAGATTTACCATGCTTTATGCATTTGTGTTTTATGACAAACTAGTTTTATAATTTTCATTTATTATTAAAAAATATGGATAAATATTAACTTTAGGTATAGGGAATGCTTTATAAAAATGAAATACTTGGAACAGATGATTTTACTGGTGATATAAAATATAGGGTATTGAAATAAAACAAGAAAATCAAGGGTCTGAGTATTGAGTCTCCCTGTATACAAATAAACAGATAATAAAAATATAACTAAAAAAAAGTATAATACATCATATTATAAAATTCGTGTGGGTAAAAAAATGTTTTTTTCTACAGTGTGTAATTGACTGCTGGACGTTGAATTATGTACGATTCTCTCACAAAAATGTCAATTCCTTGAAAAGTACCCTATACAACATAGACAAACCATATATTAGAAGAATGGAAAAAAGATGTGTAAACAGAATCTAAAATAATATACTGGAATTATCATTAAAAAAACATATGTTTGGTTCGTACACGAGCTATGCAACACCCTGTATACCTCCCAATAATTTTAAAATGTTAACCTCAAACATGTCCATAATTTTCTTAATACACTTTTTTAATATCTCTTTCAACAAGGAAGATATCGAACTTTTCTACAAGATTGGTCCACCCTGTATGTATATAGATAAAAGACAAAACTTTTTTGCCGAAAATTTTGAAATATGTCTAGTTGTCAATGCTTTTAACAATTTCAATAAATGGGATATGTATTTGTTAATATACTATGTTCTTATGTATGCTAGTGTTTATGTAATTTTAGGTGCCCCTTCAAAATAATGGTAAAAAAAGTATGTACTTAAAAACTAATTATTGTTTTATTTAAATGTGATTAAATCCAACGCTACACAAATATAAAGTAAGGATTATTAATTATTATTATTATTATTAAACTGGTTAAATTATGGAAAACAATCGTTTTGAATTGGAAGTTTTAGGTAATGAAGCTAAATAGGTGAAAAATAAGCAAACATTGCTATAAAATAGATGAAAAGCAACATAAACAATAAATAGCCCAAAAAAACTTGAAAACTGGTTAAATTACGGAAAACAATTGTTTCAAATAATGACGCTAAATAGGTGTTAAATAATATACATTCCAGTGAATTCTCCTACACCCCTTCCCGGTAGGTGCACCTATGATAATATTTCTGAACACTTTATCAATAAATTTATTACACATAAACAATGGAACCAGGTTGATTAATATTGAATGTAGCAGTATTCTCTACTTTTTAATTGTTAGTGTTTACTATGTATACTTTCTAGAATTTGTGGGGGCATTAATGGAGTATAGAAATACAATTTTACCAAATTTAGGGTATTCACCAGCTCAATTATTATTAAATAAAGAAATAAAAACCAAACTACCAGTAATGAAAGATAATCTTGAACCCATATCCAATGACAAAAACAAAATAAAAGAATTGTTTGAGCGAAAGCAGGAATCCCAAAAGAGCTATTATAATAAAGGGACTAGAGAATTGTCCAAATTAAACATGAATGACAAAATATTAGTACAAGAAGGGGAAGGGTGGAAAAAAGGAATAGTGAAAGAAATACTGAGTGACAGATCCTATCTTGTAAAAATTGAGGGGAAACTGTTTAGGAGAAATCGTAGATTTCTGAATAAAACAGACATTGATTTTAAACCATCTAATGAAAAAAGATTAATCTACGATGATGACTTCTGTTTTAAAGAACCACCTGTAAATGTTACTTGTGAGTTGAATAATCCTAATGAATTAAATAACACGGAGGAGCCTCAGAATGACCTTGAGGAACAATTCAGAAATACCCCAGTAACTGTGTCACGTTCACATAGAAACCGAAGGCCTCCTCCATACCTAAATGACTATATTTAGATATAAATGTTAAAAAATTTGATCTGAGTTATTTTATGTTATTATGTTTTCACTGGTTTAAGTGTTTAAGCTTGTATTTTATTTGTATTTCGTTTGTATTGTATTTGTTAAAAAAAGGGGCATGTCATATATGTGCTAAAGCGTTGGTCTCTTGTGCTCGTGGCTCATTCAGGTGAAGACCATCAATAGAGAGAGAAGGAGAAAGGGAAGAAGAGCGCGCCATTCGGTTAAAGCATGAGCGATGACAAAGGTCACCTTATTTTCGAATGTTTCATCTACCTCGTATGTGGTAAAAAAGTTTGTAAAGTTTATGTCTATTGAATTTTAGGTCACGCACTAACATTTATCAAGAGAAAATTTTTTGAAAAAATGTACACAAAAAAGTTTACCGTATCATAAATCTACTTTACGAATGTCATCAATTTCAGTGAGCTTAAATATATCAAAAATCACATTACATTATATCTAAGACCTATCAACTATCTCAAAGAAACTCCCAAGTACCAATATCCTTAAAAAAACACCTTTTCTCCATACTTTTTTTTATTTTCTATTCCATTTACTCCTCTCACGTAGTGGAAGCACCGTGATTTAATACGTTTTCTATTGTGCAATATCAAAGCGCAAGAAAACCCCACTTTAATAAACTATAATCGAATTTCTAGAATAATCTGAGCCCCTCTAAGTACTTTGGGGAGAAAAAATCTGACGTGATCTGGGCAGAAATAACTTTCTAAGTCTCTGACGGCTCGTGAGCGCTTTGGATAGATGAAGGATATTTTTTGCATGAGGAGCTGAACTATTTCGAGTATCATCGATGTACATAAATCAAAATGGTATTTAAAACAGCTGGTACAGAGGTTTTGAGGAATATGCCTCTTTCTAAAAGCAGTCACTTTATTTGAAAAATAATCCTAATAATAAATACCAGTATTTGTAAGGTGGGAGAGTCTAGATTGCTCTAAAGCACTTAGGCCTCGTTAGGTTCATTGTGCATTCTCCAACTTCTCAAAAATCTGCTGATAGGTGTCTAGAGACAGCGATCTTATCAGCTAATCAAAGTCCTATGGTTATCAACTTCTCCCTAGAGCGTTATCGTTCAAAACAAAAGTTAAATAAAAAAAATCTTTGAGTGACAGCAAATAAAAAATATTTCGCTATAATTTATCGAGCCCTTCGACCATAATACATTCTCAATATCGGCGAATCGAGTAAAACATTTCTTTTTCAATTTCCTTCAATGAGTCTTGAAGAGTCCCGTAGCTGTCAGCAATCGCCAATTTCTCTTTGAAACGCCGTCAGACGCCCTTTATTCGCGTTTATTCACGAATATTCCGAATATTTTTACCTATTCTTGCTTTCCATTGACTAGATTTACACAAAAATATTGAATTTTATAAGCTAGCGATTTTTTCAAATAACGTTTGAATATAAAAGAAATATTGTGGCGTTATTTGGTGAAAAAAAAAAGGATTTACTCGTATATTTTGAAATTTCGTCTTGTGGACAATTTAAAGTAGTCAGAAATTTTTTTTTTTTTCAAACCATGACTAATTGCAGCTTTATTATTGGAAATTTTTACAGTACACAACCAATTTAAGAAGAAGGTAGTTTTTAAGAAGGTCAATCACAACATTAAAAACATCTTTTTTACTCGTTAAAATTTTATTTTTTCGTATATTCATATTTATTATTCAAACATAGAGAAAACAATAAATAAATATTGTTACTCTCGTTGAGATTTGTATTTTGTATTTTTATATAAATCAAATCTCGTATATAGTGATTTATAATTTGGAATATTTTCGAAGTGGAATAATTAATTTTTAATTAATTCATTAATATTCAATTAATTCCTATTTCACTATTTCATATTCAATTAACTCATTTTTAAATTACTAATATTTAATTAATTCATACTTAAATAATCTCTTTTCAAATTTATTTGATATACCATTTTATGGTTTTAAAAATAATCTGGGGTGTGATTATTTAAGGGTAACTTACCTTATGTGAAGTAGGTTTATTGTTGCCATTTCTATTTCTAAGTAATTTCTGAGGTCCTTCCTATAGGGCCTCAGTATTGCATTCATGCAGACGAAAAAATTTTCTTACCCCTATTTTTTTAAACATTTTTTCACATTTCCGAAAATGCAAAAAAAAATCGTTTGTGCGTATATATGCCGGCACGATAACTCTAGAACGAAAGTTCTGATTTTCTTGAATAATTGCTTAGAACCCTTTAGAACCCCTACGTGAATATCAATATTCTTAAAATCCGCCCATGCATTTCCTATGTGACTTATTTTACGCATTCCAATCATTCCTAAGGTCTAATATTTCTAATATTCCATACATTGCAAACAATCCAATAGTAGGCAATCCAACGACCTGTCAAACAACATCTGTTGATTGTAAAGCTGAGACTTATAAGAGGGGTTGCGACCTTCATAGTTGCAACCATAGCCATTTAGCGTTCATTGGGCATAACCCAGTTTTCGCGATACCATGAATTGCTTATCTCTTGGTACATAATAAACCTTTAATGGGCCAAAAAATAATACGTCTAGTAGTTGCATTTCTGTGTGTGCAGTGTGGAGGTAGACATAGTAGCACAATTATTTGCTCTTTGGCATAAATAAGGGCATCAATTTATTTGTGGCTTGAATGTCCATCCACAATTTAAATAACCTTTTCATCTAGGTAATCCTTCACCTATTTTTGGAAGTGTTTCAACCAATCTAGGAAGTTTGGCCAGGTCAACCATCCTGATTCTTGAAGTATGAGAGAGAGAGAGAGAGAGAGAGAGAGAGATATGCTTTATTGTCGTAAAAAAAATTACAAAAATTTTATAGACAAAGCGTGTATGCCCAGAGTTCCTGGTGGAGTATGATCAATTAGTTTCTTCTTCATATTTTTTCTTGCAAAAATTAATTCTGGTGGAATAAAACTAATGTTGCTACATATACAATAAACCAGAGTTACGTGACTTCCTCTCTCAGCACTCGTAACAGCACCAACTTGCTTTCTGCCTGCTATCGCAAACATTTTTTGAGGACGTTGCACAGTAGACAGCACCGATTCGTCTACGTTATATATTCTCATTTGGTCCAGATTTTCTTTTTTAATGTATCTTCTAGAAAGGTAAAATATTTAGCAACTTGTGGCTTGTTAACGGCTTGAGCTCTCGCTAGCGATGTGGCTTCCAGTTTACGCAAGGATATATCCGGATTTCTTCGTCTGAACTCTCGCAGTCAATCCTGTCCTGCTGTTTTCTTCTAGTTGTTGAAGAAGTGTTGAAACCCATTTCGAACAGCTAATTAGTAGGCTACTTCTTTTCTTGTGAGACTGAAAAACTTTGACTCTAGTAATTTGATATGTTCAACTAGTTGCCGTTCTACGTCAGGAGAAAACGTAGGTCTAAATCTGCCAAGCTGCTTTTCTCCAGTCTTTGTCAGTTTATTTTTCTTTAATGCATGCCTCCTCATGGTTACTTGAGGAACACCGTTGTATTAGAATGAATGAATTAATACTGCCCAAAGGGGCTGGTTGTAAAACAGTAAAAAAAAAGGAATCGTCTCAAATTTTCAACATTTGATTCAAAACTATTTTGTTGTTTTTACGTGCGAGAGAGAAAGAGAAACAGAGAGAGAGAAAAACAGAGAGCGCGAGGATACAATTGACTATTACTGGAACTTTTAAATAAATTCGTTAGACAGAAGTGGCACTTTTTATTAATATTTTTTTATATTTGGATTGTTAATTAGATTGATTTATTTGACCCTCAGGGCTGGGCTAGACTGATATATTATATGAAATATGTTGGATATATTGCCAAAACTAATGTCGTAAATGTCTAGATATTCCATGTATCTTTTCAAGATCAAATATGTTAACGAAACTCAAAAGCATATGATTCAAAGAAATATATACACATATACTGAATATTAAAAACAGACAATGTCCTTAATTGCATAAGAAAACAAAACTAATATCCTTTGTAACCAAACGAATGAGAATATAAAGTGAGGCTGAACATATATGAAAGGTAAATCTCAATATGTTTCCATGCATTACTTTTTCACCAATGTTTACGTTAATCCAACCTAAAGAACTTCTCACTATTGTCAACGATTGTAAAAAACTAGTGTAAACATAGCCATTTCTCTTTGTTGGGGTCTTATCTGCGGCAGGTGCATTGTATAGAGAACGATACCACACCAGGATATATTTCTGCTTCGTACTTTTTCAACAACAGTATTTAAATGTATTATTGTTCAATTTTCCTATTCCTTTTGCGCTTTTATATTTTCTTTTAGTCGTTTTTTCTTTTTGTTAAACGATATATACGTATTCACGTTTTTTGTTTCTTTGAATTTATTCATGATGTCGTGTATTATCTTTTTTTGTTTATCAGGAATATCTGGACCTAAATAAATATATTAATATTATAAATACTGGTATTTTCTTAACTTTTAAATTAACTTAAAATATAATAATTTTAACAAATAATCTATCAAAAGAAATGCACATTACTTATCCTGCAAATATCAATTTCATACAGCACCATAAATATTACAAGCTAAATATATTACCTTTGACACTTGCCGAATATCACGTAGCCACCATAATGAACAACAATCACACCACATTCTTTTATATATTCCTGTATTTAATAATTTAACAAAATTTTATTCCAGCTGACTCTAGAACGCTAGTAAACCACGCCCATTCACACAAGAATTAACTAAAATAATCGTCGCTGTTACATTATTGTGTTGCATTTTATAAACTTACTATTTTTCATAATAAAATTCATTTTATGTAATTTATTAAAAATTGGTATAAATGTAAAATCTTTTATATACGTAATACAAATGTAAATAAATTTGGTTTAATCTTTGACACCTTTATTACTAAAATATGTTTGAAATAAAGACCGCAAGCCATTACCCCTTCATTATTTTCGAGGTAAACAGATTTTCTGGCTATATATTAGCCGTCAAACGGGGGAGAAACATCGAACTAAATTAAAGGACGAGTGAAAAGAGAAAAAAAAAAGGATAATGTTTCGGAGTGGACCGTTCTCTGCGACAATGAGCACGTCATTTGGCCCGAAATAAAGCCCAATGAAGGGGTTTATTTAGCTCTACAGGTATGTTTATTACATTTTGTATACTAGAAGTACATGAAATTATTTTTTGCTTATCTTCTATATATTTTAGATGACATATAATTCTTTAAACAATCAAATTTTTGAAGTATCTTTTTAAATAAAAGTAACTAACTTTTTAAAATAATTAACTTTTTGAAGTAATTAACTGTTTAAGGTAACTAACCTAACTTTTTGAAGTAACTAAGTTAACGTTTCGAAGTTTCTAACTTAATTTTTTTAAGTAACTAACTTTTTGAAATACCTAAATTTTTGAAAAAATTTTCTGTAGTAACTAACTTTTTAAAGTGACTAACTTTTTAAGTAAATGTATTAAGTAACTAACCTAACTTATTAAAGTAACTAACTTAACTTTCTGAAGTAACCAACCTAACTTTTGAAGTAACTAACTTAATTTTTTGAAATAACTAACTTTTTAAGTAAATTTATTAAGTAACTAACCTAACTTTTTAAAGTAACTAACTTAACTTTTTGAAGTAACTTAACTGCTTCGATTAACTAACTTTTTAAGTAAATTTATGAAGTATCCAACATAACTTTTTAAAGTAAATAACTTAAAATTTTGGACAAAAACTAAGTTTTTAGAGTAACTAGCTTTTTTAAGTAACTAATTTTTGTAGTAACTAATTTTTGTAGTATCTAACTTTTTGACATAACTAACTTAACTTCCTAACGTAACTAACTTAACTTTCTGAGGTAACTTATTTAATTTTTTTAAGTAACTAACTTTTTGAAGTAACTAACTTAACTTTTTAAAGTAACTAACTTAACTTTTTAAAGTAACTAACTTCACTTTTTGAAGCAATTAACTTTTTAAATAAATTTATGTATGAAGTATCAACCTAACTTTTTAAAGTAAATAACTTAAATTTTTGAAATAACCAACCTAACATATTGAAGTATTTAACTTAAATTTTGGTAATAACTAAGTTTTTGAAGTAACTAGCTTTTTTTAAGTAACTAGCTTCTTAAGTAACTAATTTGTGTAGTAACTAATTTTTGTAGTAACTAACTTTTTGAAATAACTAACTTACCTTTCAAAAGTAGCTAATCTAACTTTCTGAGGTAACTTATTTAACTTTTTGCACTAACTTAACTTTTTGAAGTAACTTAACAGTTTAAAGTAACTTACTATTTGAAGTAACTTTTGGAAGCAACTAACTTCTTAAGTAAATTTATGAAGTATCCAACCTAATTTTTTATAGTAAATTAGTTAACTTTTTGAAGTAACTAGATTTTTTAAGTATCTAATTTTTGTAGTAATTATTGACTAACTTTTTGAAATAACTAGCTTAACTTCCTAAAGTAACTTACCTAACTTTCTGAGGTAAGTTATTTAACTTTTTGAAGTAACTAACTTAACTTTTTGACGTAACTTAACTGTTTAAAGTTACTTACCTTTTGAAGTAAGTAACTTTTGGAAGCAACTAATTTTTAAAGTATCCAATCTAACTTTTTAAAGTAAATTCCTTAACTTTTTGAAGTAACTAACTTAACTTTTTGAAATAACTAACTTAAATTTTAGAAATAACTAACTTTTTGAAGTAACCAGCTTCTTTAAATAACTAATTTTTGTAGTAACCAACTTTTTAAAGTAACTATCTTAACTTTCTGAAGTAACTAACTTAACTTTTTGTAGTTACAAACTTTTTCAAGTAACTAACTTATTGAAGTGACTCATTTTTTTGGAGTAACTAACCTTTTGAAATAACTAACTCAACTTTCTGAGGTAACCTATTTAACTTTTTGAAGTAACTAACTTTTTGAAGTAACTAACTTAACCTTTTGAAGTAACTAACTTAACTTTTTGAAGTAACTAAACTTAACTGTTTGAAGTAACTAACTTTTTGAAGTAGGTAATTTTATAAAGTAACTAACTTTTTGAAGTAACCTACTTTTTGAAGTAATGTTGACTTTACCCTATTACAAATAACTTCTTCATTTAAATTATTAGCAATATGTTTCCTATCTTTACTAAAATATCCACCTAGCAGTCTACTGTCGAGAGTGAACTACACGATAATCTACGTCACATCTCCTTTACAATGCTGTGTGTTTTATTTGAATTGGACAAATAGCAGGTGAGATATATACTTAGCCCTTTTTGGCTTTGTTACTGCGCATAATTTTTCTCTTCAGCTACAAATACTATCATACAAGGTAGGGTTTGTACATCGTACTTTTATTAGAAATTTGTTGCTGAGATATTCTCTTCTATAACATAATGGAGTTTCTAATGTTTCGACATGAAGTGAATCGATAGGGGTTGATTTCATAGCACCTATACAAATGCGAAGTACCGTATTTTGAAAGACATCAATTGTCTCTAAAATGTGATTACTTACTGATCCATAAAGTATACATCCATAATCTAAAATGGATCTAATATACGATCGATCAAATAACAAAGAAGTTTCGACATCCGCTCCCCACCAGGTTTTCGATATTGATTTCAAAAAATTTAAACCCCTATTCCATCTATTTAGCATATGATCAATATGTAGTTTCCAGGTCAATTTCTTATCAAGAACCATTCCTAAATATTTAATTGACTTGCAGAAATTAAAATTTTAGTTTTTCTTAAATCTTTGTGTTATTTCCTCTTTTTTCAATTGTAATCTATTCCGTGGCAAACGATAGGTAGTTTTCCTTTTTTTCTCCGCCGGGAAAAGTAATATGAAACTGTTTGAAATGAGATTTTCTCAATTGAAT
Source organism: Psylliodes chrysocephalus (assembly GCA_927349885.1). Taxonomy (NCBI): domain Eukaryota; kingdom Metazoa; phylum Arthropoda; class Insecta; order Coleoptera; family Chrysomelidae; genus Psylliodes; species Psylliodes chrysocephalus. Next base: position 145,659 of record OV651821.1, on the reverse strand, counting down.
GCGTTACCGATGTTGGTGGGCTGGCCGTCTTTTCCACATTAAACCAACGTCCGAAGAATGACTATTGAAAAGTGTGTGGGAAACGGGATAAACGACTGAAAAACTTTTTCGTTTTCGATTAATTATTAAGCGAACACCTGGTTGGATAGGTTTTTGTATAGTGTGTAACCAATTTAAATTCAAAATGGTTTGTATAGTTATCTTTCAGAGTTTTAAATATACACAAAATATTTGTGATAGAGATTAACAAACAAACAATACATACAATATCAACAAAATCTTAAATATAAACTGTGAAATAGTGGAACATACATCTGAGATTGCAGGAATATTTATTGAATAGTTGGAAGTAAATTGCGAGAAAATAATAATAGTTCCAAACAATCTCCAAATATTATTAGAATCATTAGATTACAAATAAAAATGAAGTTATTGAAACCATTAAAATTTGAAATCAAATCGTCCCCTTAATACTACAATTAGGTAACTCGATTTTTTATTGTTTTACTGTATCTTTCGTGAGTAAGTCGTAGATGTTCTACGACTTATTTACTTGTACCATTACAAAGAGCAACTCACAAGTGGATAAGTCATAGGTGGTTTACGACTTACCTACGTATACCATTACAAAGAGCAACTCACGAAGGTTGCAGTAAAGTAGATAACTCAAAACACAAAAAAATTGAGTTACCTAATTGTACTATTAAGAGGACGAAATAAAGTACCTTTGGTTAAAAACAGGCATAATTTAACTAATTAAACCAATGTTTAATTATGGAGATAAACTCAGTGGTGGCTCGTGAGGTAGTGCCACTGTACCATGGCACTACCTTATTTTTGATGCAAAAATATATTTTTTATTTTTAAAACGTCTTATCATATTTTTATTTTATTTTATGCATTTCTTTTTATATTTAAAAATTATTTGAAATATGGCAACCTCGCGCTGCATAAATCTCCAAGCTCTTGTTGCGAACCGGAGCCATTTCTCAGCTGGCACTAGGGCAGAGAGAGAAATTTTACCAGCAGCCTATGTGAACAACAGACATGGGGACGTTTTACATGTTTTTAAAGGGTTAGATCAAAGAATGTTCGTGCCAGGCAGAGCGCCGATAGTTGTTAAGGTAATCTCGGTTTCTCGATAATGTCGATTGATGACTGAAATAGCCGAATTTCTTTACGCGCTTTTAAGTTTTTAGTTACGTTACGAATTATTAGTGATGTTAATGTTTGTCTTTGTGTTTTCGATAAACTTGTTTGAATATCTTATTTCCTAGTTTTTAATTTATTGTGACAATGAATAAAATTGACGTCTTTTGGAGTGGTTTTTAGCTAGAAGAAAAACTACAAATTAAAGAATTAGGCCGGCCAATTTCCGATTTAAAAATTGAAAAGCAAAATGAAAGTAGGCAAAAATCGCGGTGTCGCAAATTTAATAAAACTATTTATGATAAAAATAATTGGTTGTGTGAAAAACTAATAAATTGTTTCGTTTTGTATGTGTTTTGTTTGGAGGTGACGAGACTTGGTCAAAAAAAGGCATAGACGATCTTGTTCATATATGGGATAAAATGAAATCCCATGAAAAATCTAAAGTGCACATGAATATTGTTTTTAGCTTTTCCATGCTTGGTAAGTTAAATATAAAAACCCAGTTGAATTCGGCTTATCGTGATGCTCTAACTAAACATAATCAACAAGTGGATAAGAATCGATATGATTTAAATCAAATTATAAACTGTATAAGGTATTGAGGAGCTTTTGATTTAGCTTTAAGGGATCACGATGAGAAATATAATTCGGAAAATAGAGGCATATTTAAGAAGCTGGCGAATTTTAGCACCGAATTAGATAACGATTTACTGATCAGTGCTGAAGGCTTTACCCACATATACACGAGTTCCATTTCCCACTAGCACCTAAAAACCCAAGAACTACAAAGAAAAAAAAATATAAATTGAGGTGTAAGAAAAAAAATTTAGAAAAGAAGAATTCCTTTTGTACCAATATAATTATTATTTATTGCATTTGGGATTTGTGACAATATCATGTCGAAATGTTTTATTGATTATAAGAAATATGTTTTGTAGAGATTTTTGAGTCGAATTCTTATGGAACACATTTTATCTTTTCTGATTATTGGGCTATACATGGAATATTAGAGACCCCTTGAACAGAAATATTGGTTTTATTTATTAGACATCATCGATAAGATTTAATTATCTAATTTTTTTTTGTAAAAATGAAGGAATTTGATTTTAATGAGACTGCAACTTTTATTTAATAAATGGAATTAACAAATTATAAAGGTACCTGGGTGAAGTAGATTACGAAAGAGAACTTTCCTGTTGCTCTACAGGATTCCTTGTTTTTCTTATCTTTTAATTGATATATTTTAATTGTTTGTAGGACATGTATCAATATTATTATTATTAAACTTGACATGATAACTGTCAAAACGTCCACATTGGGCGCCAAAACTCAAATTAAACTATAATTGCTTTTTACCCGTGCTGACGAACGTCAATGGCGTCAAGTGGATCAGACGTCTCGCGATAAAAAATTTCATCGGCCTTTCCGTTTTATAGTTGACCTGTGACCCGGGTATACAAAGGGCGCCACATATATGCCTACTAAAATATTTAGGGGCTATTCTTGAAGCTCTCTTCGATATTTTATTTAATAAATTTCTCTTTTGTGGTTCATACCCACTATTGCGGGGCGCGGAAATTTAGGGATCGAAGTTAAATATTATTTAGTCTAGAAGGTCGTATTGTGATAAAATTTGGTTTTAACTCAACATATAAGATAAAAAAGATGAAATTACTTTTTTTGCATAACTGTCGAAATAAAAATTAAATTCTTCTTACTCGACCATTCACTGTTGGGTTCTAATTAACAGTGCTATTCCTAAAGTGGCGCTGGGAAACAGTTACAAAGCCTACACAGAACACGAGGCGAAATAACCTTAGCAATTGAAGCCGATGACATAAAAGATTGTCACTATTCGAATAGAAAAGTAGGTAAATGTAAATCAAAACCTTTTCCTTTTTCACAAAACCCAATTAACATTTGCTTTCTAAAATTTTCTTTACTTTTTCCACCATCTGCATCATTTTTACTGTGTCCTTTCTTATACATTTTTTAATTTCGTCTGTGCCTTCTTTTAAATATTTCTTAATTTTTTATCTATTTTACTTTATTTTCATTATAATATTATCCATATTATCCATCTTATTGTTCAGTTTCATCAACATTTCCATTATTGATTTGACTTCTTGCTTTTTCTGCAAATGTGCTTCATTTCTTATTAATTTCTATTTTTCTCTTTCATAGATTTTTATAAAGGACTCATTGGTAAAGTCTCCGAAATTAAGCATATGTCTAGGATTGCTTGCACGATTATCTGGTTTTTGCAGTCTATCAAAAATTAAAGGCAAAATTGTGTACACAACAGTCTCTTTTCAAAAACGGTATCGTATCCTAAACTCTTCGACGTTAAAAAACTCCAGAGGATTTTCTGCATCACGAATATATCGTTTCGGCACTCGTTGTGGGTTTTCTTCAACAACAACATTAATATACTCTAAAAAATCGACTAATTCTTCAAACATTTTGATTATTTATTTTGATTAATATCAATCCAAACAAAAAAAAATAATTTATGCTTATTTTTTAGGTTAGAAATACCAAATCAAATGTTAAATGCGTGCTCAAGTCAGGTACTATCCTACCTTGAGGTCGACTCAAGAATCTCAAGATTTTATGCACGTTTTTTGTACTGCCAAGCAACGGCGGAGCACAAGGTTGGTTTATCGAACGGCAGCGAAGCTTGAGTCGTGCTCAAGTATTGAGGAAGACTCAAGTTCGGTTTATAAATACGGGCATTTTAGGTATAGCTTCTTTGCTACTATATTCTAACTCATCCTGTATTATGAGGATCCCTAGCTTCGTTTCACATTCGTCCAAATTAGTGTGGTTGTTGAACGAATATTTTTGACCCAATGTATTTTATTTCTTTTTTTTTATTACGACAGTACATTGATTCAACTCAATTTAGTTAATCAAGTCGTTTACTAATAATTATAGAATAGAACAGAATACTTTATTCAACTACGTTTTTTAGTGATACATAAATTTATAGCAGGTCAAAAAAAAACAGAATAAACATGATTTAAAAATTCAGAAATACTATAAAGCTGTGGTTTTAAAAGTAAATTTTCAATAATTTTTTTAAAGTAAAATAAGTTTGTTGATTTATAAATTACTAGGAAGTGCATTATATACACTAATGTCATATGTGTTTTTTTTTTTTTTTCGTTTTTAATAACCTATTTCTAGGTAGTCAAATTAGGTTAGCATTTCTAGTGTCAAAAGAGTGAATACTGGATTAAGTAAGAAATAAGAGAGCCCTTATGTGAATTTCAATAAGATTGTTAAACATATACAGAGACGGAAGAGTCATAATTTTATGTGTAACAAATAAGTCTCTACAAGAGTCCCTATATCCGACATTTGACAAAATTCTTATTGCTTTTTTTTGTTGAACGAAAATAGCTTCACACTCAACCGAGTTTCCCCATAACGAGATTCCATATGATATATGAGAATGAAAAAGAGAAAAGTAAGCTATTTTTAAAGTATAAAAACTAGTTATGTTTTTTATTTGACGAAGTATGAACAAGGAACTGGATAAATGTTTTTTCAATTGTGCAATATGACTAGACCAGTTTAACTTATTGTCTAAAACCTAACAACTTTAGAGTGCACGCAGCGACACATTCATGTTTTGTGATTTATCTTGATTTAGTTTAAGTCTATTTGCCGCAAACCAATCCTTGCTTTTTCTTCCAGTTCATTGGTTAGACTAGATAATTATGATTAACTATCAGTTGAATAGACTAATGTAGCATGATCAGCAAAGAATATACTATGATTAGGTTCCAGGATATTGCATAAATCATGTATGTATATGATGAAGAGTAACGGTCCCAAAACTGATCCTTGCGGAACTCCTGTATTAATAGGGTTTAAATTTGATCGGCTATTATTATAAAATACATTTTGAAACCGATTGCTGAGATATGATTTAAAAACTGCAGCGCAGTTTCTCTAACTCCATAGTAATTAAGTTATTCAAGGAGGATATCGAGTGACACACAGTCAAACGCCTTTGACAAGTCGCACAGTGTAACTCCTACAAACTTTCCGTTTTCAGTGCTATCGACCATGTATCAACGGTACGCATTGCAGCATCAGATGTTGATCGCTTTGAACGAAAACCAAATTGGTGGGCAGAAAAAAAATTATTTGATTCAAAGTAATGATTTTAATTAGTTTTTCAATAATTTTTGAAAATGTATTTTAAATTGAAATCGGACAATAGTTATCAATGGGTGATTCTTCACCTTTTTTGTGTAGAGGAATAACTTTTGCAAATTTTAATATATCTGGAAAAATACCAGTGAGAAAAATGTTATTGATTTAGATTGTCAGAGGGTCTAATATAATTTCTAAATTTTCTTTTATAAGTTTGGCATTAATCCCATGAATATCTGCACATGGCGAATTTTTAAGTACTTCTTCTTTTGTAACTGGAAAAAGAAAAAATTATGAACAGGGAGATGGAAATTTTTTAAACTTTAATAAATCATTAATTGGTAAAATCGGTAAAGACTTAATAATATTTTCCGCTACATTTGAAAAAAAAATAGTTAAAGTCATTTGGGGTTAGACTTGCTTTGGATAGTTTTATTACACAAATTTTCTGCATGAAAATATATCATATCGATCAGTTTTTAATATAATAATGGTTTATTAGCAGATAAATCCTTTTTCTAGTAGAACAATGCACAACATACTCCCGTTTTTTTGTATTTAAGTATAAAACTCGTTAAATTTAAAACAATAGTTTGAATTTGAAAAATTCGTTTGTTATTATTTAATATAAAACATTTTTTGTCTTACCCTTGTACCGTTGTTTACGACTCGGGTGGCAGAAAGGTCTTAAAAGAGAAACTCACGATAATATGTAATCATGAAATTTTGACTCCGGCACGAAAATGATACCGTATCGATGCTAATAAATTCCCTACCCCCTTGGTAGCAAGTAACTGAAGTTACGGCCCGCCGAGTAATACAGAAACAATATATTTTATACAGGCAAGAAGGCGAATTCACGAGATTGACTCAGTGGCGTGGAACGGGGTAATTATTGAATTGGAAACAATTTATATAAAAAGAACCAAAAGCCATGAATGAAGATTAGAATCGGTAAATGAAAACTGCTATTAAAACACCTCCACCACACAATTTGTTTGAAGAGCTTAAGTCATTATCGCGACGATATATTTTGTACGATATAGAAATTTCTTCATTAGATATTGATGATGAAAGCCAAGTTTCTGTTAAACAAATTATATCACTTTCGGAATTTAATAGATTTTGATTCAGCACATTAATTTTGGCATTAAGATCTTCAATATTTTGATAAAAAATTGAAATTAATTATTAGTTGTCTTTATCCATAGCAAGAAGTAAAAAAAAATGTTAATTCTGTTAAGGGTTTTATTAGCACCTATTAAACTAACTTACCAATGTCCTTATCTGTAGATATCTTAATAACATTGGTTGTGTCGTTTTTGCCAACAAAAATATTGCAGTTTCTCGTCCAAACGTACTTATAATTCTTAGTTTTAGCATTTTGTTTTACTTATCTTACTTTTCAAAGTTAGGTGTTAATTAATATACAGGGTTGGCCAAACCTCTGTCGTAGTTCTATAACTCCTACTATGCAAATCTTAACGATTTGTTTGATGTATACCTGTCAATGGTGGCCAACACCAAATATTCCAAAATTATTTTCTTGTGTACAGGGTGGCCCAATAGTAAATTAGGCAAATCACTTAATTTTTTTTAAATGGAATGACCCAACTTTTTTTACAATTTTAGGTACTCTATGGTCACTAGTACATACCCACAAAATATTGTTTCTAACATCCCACCCCTTTCGCAGAAAAAAAAATTACCAAAAAATATTACATTTTCAGACGCCTATTAAAATATGCAGTGCTCTCTCGAATTTGATGTTAGAATTTAAAAAACTACGATTGTATAAAACCAATAGACCAAAGATTTTTTTGGACCAAGTTTAAATTTTTTATTTTGTGGTCACAAATTAATTTCACTTTCCTAAAATTTCGAGGGAATTTTTTTTAAATTTTTCAAATGTATTACCCTGTATTTCTATTCATCAACAGAAGAATTTCATACCCTTCCACTTCCCTATGTACTTTCCTATACCTATCTGTCGCCGTTATAAAATAAATTCAAAAGAAAGAAAATTACGATAATAAAATTTATTTGAAATTTATCCTAAAACATAAATTTACATTTTATAAAAGATGCTCAAAATGTCTGCCATTTTCTCTAATGCATACATTTATTCGTTGGGCGAATGATCGAGAAACGTTTCTAAGCATATCAGGTGTAATGGAATGGAAAGCTTGCACTATCCTTTCTTTCATATTTTCAGGTGTTGTAGGTGGCGTAAGATAGACTAGATTTTTAATATAACCCCACAAAAAATAATCGGGTTTTGTTAAGTCAGGTGATCGAGCTGGCCATTTTTTTGGACCATTTCTACCAATCCATCTATTTGGAAACTTTTCATCTAATTCATCTGCCACTTCGCGTAAAAAATGCGCTGCTGCCCCATCATGTTGGTACCACATTGTTAGTCTTACAGCAAGGGAAATGTTTTCAAGTAAAGTAGGAAGATGATTTGCTAAAAAATCTAAATATATCAGACCATTTAAGTTGCCTTCAAAAAAATACGGCCCAATAACATGATCCCCAATTATACCTCCCCAAACATTTACACTCCATCTTTCTTGGCTATGCGTTCTGATGATGTTAGGATTTTCCGTGGAATAATAGTGGAAATTATGTCTATTAACGAATCCGTTCTTGTGGAATGTAGATTCATCAGAAAACAGCACTCTATAAAAAAAAAATGGATTTTGTTGCAGTTTAGTTTGTGCCCAGTTACAAAACACCATTCTATTATCAAAATCGGTGTCTTTCAGCTCTTGATGCAATTGTATTTTATAAGGATGATATTGATGCTGTTTTAAAATCCTTCTAACGGGTGTTCTACTTATACCTACTACTTCGGCAATCTTTTTTTGACTTACATGAGGATCTTCTATCGCTGTCAAAATTACAGATAATTGGTTATCATTATCAGTAGCACGTTTGTCAATTATTGGTTTTTTAAAAGCAACATTTCCTATTTCGGTAAATCTTTCATGTAACTTTTCAAAACTTTTTTGATCAGGGATGCGTCTATCGGGATATCGTTAATGATAAATTATTTTTGCCAATAAACAATTTCTGTCGGATTCTCCCAAAACATAGACCATGTCAATTAATTCGTTTTTCATAAAATTCATTATTAATAGAAGAATTATCGCGATCAGAAAAATAACTTGACACTTCATTAATAAATAATCTGACACTTCATTAAGACCCAGCCTACTTGATTGAATGTTCACTTTCAATAAAACCACTGGTAGAAATTGGATTTTTGATAGATCAATGTCTTTTTGGAATTTACTTTTAAACGACGACAGATAGGTATAGGAAAGTACATGGGGAAGTCGAAGGGTATAAAATTCTCGTTTCATCGATGAATAGTAATATAGGGTGTTCTATTTGAAAAATTTGAAAAAAATGTCCTAGAAATTTTTGGAAATTGAAATTAATTTGTGACCACCCTGAACAAAATAAAAAATTAAAACTTGGTCTAAAAAAATCTTTGGTCTATTGGCTTTATACATTTGTAGTTTTTTAAATTCTAAAGTCAAATTCGAGAGAGCACTGCATATTTTAATAGGCGTCTGAAAATGTAATATTTTTTGGTATTTCTTCTTTTTCTGCGAAAGGAGTAGGATGTTAGAAACAATATTTTGTGGGTATGCACTAGTGACCATAGAGTACCTAAAATTGGAAAAAAAGTTGGGTCATTCAAAAAAAAAAATAAGTGATTTGCCTAATTTACTATTGGGCCACCCTGTACACAAGAAAATAATTTTGGGATATTTGGTTTTGACCACCATTGACAGGTATACTTCGAATAAATCGTTAAGATTTGCATAATAGGAGTTATAGAACTACGACAGAGGTTTGGCCAACCCTGTATACTTCATTTGAAATGTTTGGAATTTTTAAACCTTTATAATTTTTGTTTTGTCGTTTTTTAGTTTTTGCTGCAGCTAAAAAAGCATCTTTTTTGATTTGTTTTTAAATTTTAATACTATAAATTTTGGTCTACTTACATCATAGGTCGAGAGTTGAGGATTTCTGCCTTTTTCTTCAGATCAAGATTATCCTTGGTTAACTTTTAGATATCTATAATTTTTTATTGATATTGTTTTTTCAAAATCACTAACAGAATCGCTGCAGAAATCGACAGATTGTAATAAATTTTCATATGTTTCGTTTTATGAGTTAATTTCAAAATGTCTTTTTTAACTTAGAAGTGACAATTGTTTTCATAAAATTATTTGAAGGAAACATTGGATATATTAAAAAATCATGTTGAAAGATTATTACTCCGCGAGTTATTACTAATTTAAAAGTAGATATTTATTATTATTATGATTATTAGAAGAAATATTCCATATTGATTCAACTATGCATTCCAAATTAGCATATAATGCAACCACCAACCAACCGAGACTTCCGCTCAAATAATAACAACTTTACTTATCGTCTTGTTCACAACGTTAGTTTGAAAACTTAGCAAAGTTTCTAATAGCCTGGCTGTTCGTCTATAATGTATCGAGGAAAGTCAAATTGTAATTTACTAAAACGAACAAACTTTGGACAACTAAGACACGTGGTGGATTCATTATAGGAATAATTATTGGTAATGTCTTGTCGATTTTATGTAACAGCCACTCAGAGTGGCACAAAGCAATTTTTGGTTGTTAAATATGGAGGATAGTAGGCAATAGAGAGACATTTTTTCCTTTGGGTAATGTAATTAGATAACGAATTATAAAATACTAGAAATAATAGAATAACATTATTTATAAAGCAATATAAAAAGCTATGGACAAGAAAATGGTCTGAGAATCTAAAGTTTCTGTAGAGAATCAAAAAACTTTTTAAAAATGTATAAAATTGTTTGTGAACAAGTTTGTAGATGTAATTTTAAAAGTAAAGCCATATACTGATCTGGTAATCAATTTTTAAGAATGTATATATGCTTAAACAAGGTAGTGTTTACAAAGTTTTATTCATAAATTATAAATACAATTATAAATACAATTAAAAATAATTACTGGTTGTAAAACAACTATTTCTAGAATAGTATACATTTAAAAAGATTATATAGCAGTGTCCAGATATTCAACAAATCATTCTGATGTGTACATTTTTTTACCAGAGATATGCGAGAAGATAAAACATATGGGGAATATTTATTAAGTTTACGAGAGTTAAGTTTCACTTGTGAATTTAAAGAACTAACAGATAGTCTAATTAAAGATAGAATTGTGCCTGTACTAAAGATGAAAATGTTAAGAATAGATTACTAAGAGAAACAGAATTGAATTTAGATAAAAAATGTGTATCAATAGGTAAAGCTGCTGAAAGTGCCTCAAACCAGATGAAGTCCATTACAGAAGGTCAAGAAAAACCATTGGAAGTGGATAAAATCCAGGCGAGGTTTAATTATAATAATTATAGTGCAAATTGAGGACCTAATGGGTCCTATGATTGAACGTTTATGTTATCCATAACGTACATGTTAGGTCGAATTTTAATAGTAACGAAGCAAATTTGTATGATGGAAAACTGTTAAATTAGAACATAGGCGGAAAATAACAGTAATATATGTGTTGGAAACCGTTTTTCATCATACGAACTTGCCTAATTACTGTTAAAACTGAGCCTAACATGTACGTTACGGATAACGTAAACGTTCAATCATAGGACCCAATATGAGTCCAGGGCAATAACAGTACCAAGAAAGACGAGAACATCAAGAGAGAAATCAGACAAGAAAATTGACAAGCCAACCTAGACAAGGTCAGGTAGTTTTTTCTTATGTTATAGATGTGGTAGTAAACATTCCTCATACAATGTGCAGAAAATGCAAAAAAATATGGACACTTTGCAAAAGTATTCAAAAATAAAAATGTTGGGTTGATAGAAACAGAAGACGTAGAGGATGAACATTTGTTTGTAGGGTCAATAGGTAATAGTAAAAAAAATAGTGAATAATAATAATAATAATAATACTCCCCCTAATTCACCCACTTACGAGTGAATTTTAACCCCAAAAGCTGAGCTTGTCCGGGGAAAGGAACGGCTATTATTATTATTTGCCGTGGCGCTCCGGGGCGACTTAAAGATGATTGATGATGCCATTTGACTTACAGATGAGGAAAACCCGGAAAACCTCACCCACCATCATCGAGTCGATAATGTATGGCGATTTTTTTTATAATCTGCATCAAATCCTATACCGACCCATGCAATTTAATTAAAAATCCACATGGTCTGGTCTGGGATTCGAAGCCCAGCAGTCTCTGACACATAAACTTGCTTATAAATGAATATAAGCGCGTTAGACCGCTACACCATCGACCCGATGGAATGTAAAATTTTTGTTGAATGGTATTTTACATGTAACAATTAGATTATATACTGGTGCTGATTGCAACATTTTATCTTATCACATGTTTAAGAAATTAAATATTGACAATAAATCTTTAGAAGATTTTAAGGGAACTCTGACTGCCTATAATGGGCAAACATTTAAAACAATAGGTACTTGCAATGTTAAAGTGTCAAATGAAAAAATGTCTAATAGTTTAATAAAATTTTATATAATTGAAGACATCGCTATTAGGTCTAGAAACTTGTCTCGAGTTAAATTTAACTAAAAGAGTTGACACTGTAAAAGAAAATGACGAAATAGCTAAAACAATCTCTAACTATAATGATTGGTAACTTAAATACTGAATATAATGTTGAGTTGACTGAAGATGCTGTGCCAGTAATGCACCCCCTAGGAAAGTACCATTTGCATTGCATGATGAATTGAGAAGAAAACTGGATGAACTAGAGCCATCAGGAATAGTCAAAAAAGTTAAGGAGCCAACCGAATGGGTAAATAGTCTTGTCACTGTTAGAAAAAGTAATGGGGATCTGAAATTATGCTTAGATCTCAAAGATTTAAACAAATTTATTAAAAGAAAACATTATTATATATCAAATATAGATGAAATTATTTCTAAAATATCTGAAGCTAAAGTTTTTACTGTATTAGATTGTACCCAAGGTTTTGACAAATTAAACTCAATAAAGTAGTAAGTTAACAACTTTTAATACTCCATTTGGGAGATATTGTTTTATAAGACTTCTTTATGGATTTAGTTCAAGTCCAAAAGAAATTAAACAAATTTTTGATAGCTTTGAAGAAGTAGACACTTATTCTGATGATATATTAATTTAGGGTAAGGATTATAGACAGCATAATCAGAGATTTGCTATTGTAGCAGTTTCATCAATATATTTATAGCAGACCCGATGTAACTATTGAAACTGACCATAAACCTCTGACCAATCTTGTGGAAAACTTCGATATCTTCTTTGTTGAAAGAGATATTAAAAAAGTGTATTAAGAAAATTATGGACAGGTTTGAGGTTAACATTTTAAAATTATTGGGAGGTATACAGGGTGTTGCATAGCTCGTGTACGAACCAAACATATGTTTTTTTTAATGATAACCCCAGTATATTATTTTAGATTCTGTTTACTCATCTTTTTTCCATTCTTCTAATATATAGTTTATCTATGTTATATAGGGTATTTTTCAAGGAATTGACATTTTTGTGAGCGAATCGTACATAATTCAACATCCAGTAGCCAATTACACACAGTAGAAAAAAAAATTTTTTTACCCACACGAATTTTATAGTATGATGTATTATACTTTTTTTAGTTATATTTTTATTATCTGTTTATTCGTATACAATACTCAATACTCAGACCCTTGATTTTCTTGTTTTATTTAAATGGGACACCTTATATTTTATATCACCAGTAAAATCATCTGTCTCAAGCCTTTCATTTTTATTAAGCATTCCCTATACCTAAAGTTAATAATTATTGATATTTTTAACATTAAATGAAAATTATGGTTATTTCGATAAATTAAACTAGTTTTTCATAAAAAAAAACTCTTTATCAACAGTCATAAATAATATGTGTGAATACAAAAAAAACTCAAGAACAAACAATTAAAACATAATTATAAAAGTTGTTCAAAGTGACCTCCCATAACATCAATACAGTTTTGTAATCGAACATCAATACTTTGAAATACATTTCTGATTCGAGTTTTCATGTTCTCTTTTGTCGTTGCAGGCACATTATATACTTTGTTTTTTACATAACCCCACAGAAAAAAATCAATTTTTGTCATATCCGGTGATCACGCTGGCCACCCTATCGGTCCTCCTCTTCCGATCCACCGTCTTGGAAAGTGATTATTTAAATAATTATGAATTACTACAGTATGATGGACTGGTGCACCATCGTGCAAAAACCACATTTGTTGGCGAATGTGAAGGGGAACATCTTCGAATAACGTAGGCAAATGATTTTCAAGGAAATCCAAATATACTGCACTATTTACTCGTCCTTCAAAAAAGTGTGGCCCTATCACATAATCACCCACAATGCCACCCCAAACATTTAATGACCACCTCATTTGGCTATGAGTGACTATAATGTGTTGGTTTGTTGTAAAATAATAGTGAAAATTATGTCTATTTAAACCTGAAAAGTCGATTCATCACCAAAGAGCACAAAATCAAAGAAATTTCTTTGTTGATTAATTTTTTGTTGGGACCATTTACAAAATATCACTCTATTTTCAAAATCCCGTTCAAGAAGTTCTTGATGTAACTGGATATGGAAAGGATGCATTTTATGTTTTGATAGGATTCTTTGAACAGTTCCGTAACTGACTTGTTGTTGTCTTGAAATATTTCGTTTACTAATATGCGGATCATCATAAATACTCAACAATACTTTCATTTCTTTCTCTTCCGTGATAGCAGTTTTTTTTACTTGTTTTTGCTCGTATGATACAGTACCAGTACGATTAAAACGCTCTATTAGTTTTTCAAACGCCTTTTTATTTGGTTTCCGGCGTTCCGGATATCGTTGGTGGTACACTCTGGAGGCAAGTAAAGAATTCTTGTAGCACTCACTTAGTGTATAAATCATATCCACCATTTCTGGGATAAAAAAAATTCGTATTGTTTATTTTGTTATTAGTAATTTACTTAAAACATTAACACACAGGCAGTTGCTCTTGATTTTTAAAATGTCAAAATTGTTAACTGGACGGTGACAGGTTTATGCATTGGCGACTAGATAAAAAATAACACATATTATTTATTATTGTTTATAAAGAGTATTTTATGAAAAACTAGTTTAATTTAGGCTGCAACCTTCTTCTACTTCACTGAATTAATTTGAGTTTTGTTCCACATTAACAACCTGCTCATTAATAAACTTTTAACAAGTTTTTCAAGTTATTGGAATTTTAGATCTTTTAATAATCTACAAAATAATGTGTGCCATAAATATTTTCTAAAAACGGGCATTTTTAAAGCGCATTACTAGAAAAAAACCGACGTTATCCAGGATAAATACAACGATGTGCAAATACTAGAACGTTTTTTTTTTTCACCCAAATACTAACGAATTTTATGAAACATTGTTCATACAGGTAAAAATCTCTTTAAGTTTAGTTTTAAAATAGAAATCATTCCCTTTTAACAAGTTATTTGTTATGTTTATTTTTTTTGTACTGAATTTAATAATCTAACATTTAAATTCTTTTTTTTTCAGTAAGTCTATTTTGTGACATCTTTTATTTTCCCCTTACCCTTCGAATAATGTCGCCCCTATTTATACACCCAACTGAATAAATCAAAATATGATTTAATTCAATTAACATCAGCCGGTATCTCATCATTTTATGGTCGTATCTTTTTTTTTGAAGTAATTTATTACGTCTCATTTTGGAATGAAACGAAAACGTAGAAAAAATGCGGGTCTCTTTTTTTGGTGAAATATTAACATTCTTTTAGTTCGATACTGATGACAGACACGAAAGTGAATGAACTCAAGAGTCATCAGACGGAGTAGTCTGATAATAACTTAAGCCTCGTCTTTTCTTTGTGAATATGAAATGAATAAATTATTACTTTTTTGCTATTGCGTGGGCGAATGAGAATTTTATCATTTACTGGCTTTTTAACACCGAATTATTATATAGGGTGTCATAAAACAAATATCCATTTGCCATTTTCAATCAAGTTATTTAGAAAAACTAGTAATATTGTAAATTTTGAAAATACTAATTTATACAAGCAAGTTATAACGGTTGGAACCGTTATTTCGACGCAATCACCTCTTACTCAAATGTCATTTGTCGTTTATGCCTTGTGTCAAAAGTTTTCATTTCATTTGGTCATCCGATGTATTAAATGATTTTTATTTATCTTAAATTAATTTCCATTCTCCCAATATAACATTTTAAACCGATTTTAGCCGATGGCTCTCTCTAGAAGGTTCGAGTTAGAGTTCAACTTCGAATACTGAAGATCATTCACACGTTTCATCACTAAACCTTTCATCCCAAGTCGGTTGAGTTTGAATACCATATATCTAGAAGATCATTCACGGTGCTGAATTATGCAGAATTACGAATAAGGATCCCGAATCCCTTGGTGGAAGTTGCCTGACGAAATATCAAGATATAACCTAGATTTACATTCCATATATTACCTAACTTACCAAAAGATAAGTGCATACTCAATAAATCGTTTTAAATTTGAATTTAGTACAACTTATGTGAATTAGAATTTGATAACTACCTTAGCTAAAGCATGATTTAAGTAATATTTGTTAGTGGTTAGTGATTTTCTATATTTTTTTCACTAATCTAGAGTATAGTGTGTGTAGTTAGCTTTAAATATAGTGGTTCCCAACTTTTTTTTCAAAGTTATTCGAGCTATTTAAAAATCTAACCCACGCCCTATAAATTGAGCTCAAACACATATAACAAGTAGATATAATAACTAGATATCTCGTTATTTTGACTAGTTATACTAGAGTTTATTTAAAATCATAAGCTAACTTTTTGTTCAGATCCATGTTGTAGAAATTTAGGTTGGTAGACCTGTTTCACCAAATATTTAAATTAAATTTTTAAACTTTGTCAAGCTTTTTAAAAGGAATTTATACTATTCAACTAGGTGTTTATAAAATACAAATTCTGTAATAGACCAAGTGCGGCAAAAATATTTTCATATAAAGAGAATATAAATTATGTCTTATGCAAGACATCTTAAAGAGGTCTTTAAGCTGACTTTGTGCTATCTGGGTATCTATTACACTTATGCATATGTTACTAAGATCTATTCTTCTGTAGCCTACAAGAACTGGCAACATAGTCTTAAGGTCTGTTCTAACTACGATCAGAAACCGGTCACTGACATCACAGAGTTGTAAATGTAATTGTACTTATAAATATAATTACAGAATCCAATTCTCTTACCGGTATCTATACGCTATAACCATAAAAATATCAACACTTATGTACTTTTAGACGACCGACGCTTCGATTGTTTCTTTTATTGATCAAGACCTTGCTAATGTTCTGGAGCTGGATGGACCTCAACAACAACTCTCTATCCAGTGGACAAACAATCAGACTAAGGAACAACATGACTCGAGGACAGCGAGCTTCACCATCAGTACTGAAGATGGGACAGAGGATTTCCAATTAAGAGAGGACTATCACTTCCAACTCAAACTGTGGATATTGGTGAGATAACTAAAATTTATCCTTATATTAATAACACATGTACATCAATGATGAATGCCAAACCCAAAATTCTGATAGGACAGGATAACTGGTCATTATTAGTGAATGGAATGTAATCGCAGGGCCATGCAATCGACCTGAAGATTCTTATTTAGAAAAATGGACAGAGATAGAGAACCTGATACCTACGAGCTGACTGTTGTATGTTTTGGTTCTTCTAGTGGACCATGCCTTGCACAAGAAGCTAAGAATAGAAATGCAAAAGATTTTATTAAAGACTATCCAGATGCATGTAAGGCTATAATTGAAGAACACTACATGGACAACTATTTGGGGTCTGCAGATTCTCTTGAAGAAGCAAAAAAATTGATTAATGACATTCAAAGGATGGATTTATGATATGTAACTGGACGTCTAATTTAGAAAGTATTTTTGATAACATTTAATAAATGTTTTGTATAGTCTTGAATATTTTAAATTTTACTATTTCAATTGACTAATATTTGTTTTTCAAATATTTTTAACTTTTTATTACTTGTAAACTTTGTTCATTTTACAATTTATTTCACCCAACATTTGATGAAACTTGTTTTGTAGTATTCCCTAGTGGATGGAGAGTATGGTGAGTTTTCTCTTTTTTACTATTTTATATATCGTTTGCTCTAAGTGGTAACACACCTTACACCACATATTCTCCTTTCCACTAGGCGAGCCTGAAGATGAAGTGATGACACTTCGAAACCGGTCGCACTCAATGTTTTGTTAAATAATTAAACATTGACTTTCCTTGTGAGATATAAAGGACTTTTTCTCCCCCTTCACCTTAAAATTTAATAAATGTAGCTCATGGTGATCAGGGTGATCCTGAAAAGTCAATAGAAAGAATTTTAGGTGTATTTTGGAATCCTATTGACAAAATTCCACAAAATTAACAAAGAAATTTTGGAGAACACAAAACGTCCGACAAAAAGAGAAATTCTTAAGGTAGTAATGTCAATATTTGACATATTAGGATTACTTATAAATTTCACAATTCAGGGAAAAATCTTACTACAAGATATCTGGAAATCTTAATTAGGTTGGGATGACGAAATAACTGACACATTAAATGAAAGATGGACAATTCGGATGAATGATTTACAACACATTTTTGAATTTAACATTCCAAGAAAATATTTTAGACTAAATCGAAAGTCAAGTGACATACAATTGCATATTTTCTGCATCATAAAGGTCATGTACAGTTGTAGCATATCTTTGAATTCGAAAAGAAAATAATATAGAAGTTTTCTTTGTGAATGCTAAAGCAAAAGTTACAAGTCTCAAACCAATTTCGATTTCTAGATTGGAACTTCAAGCTGCATTGATGGGTGCTCGACTAGGAACATATTTAAATCAAAATCTCAATCTTGATGTCCAGAAAACATACTCCTGGAGCGACTCGAAAACTGTATTGCAATGGATTCGTTCAGAAGCATAAAGATTTAAAATGTTTGTAGCTCAAAGACTAGGAGAAATTCATACCTTGACAAATCCTACCCAATGGAGACGAGGCAACAAAAAGAACTCACAAACTAGATTTAACTGTATATAGTAGATGGCTTTATGGACCTAATTTTCTACGACTTTCTTCTGAAAACTTGCCTCAACTAGCGATAAAGATATTATTGATGTCACTTTATTGGAAGAGAGAAAAGACTATTTGTTAATTTTCCAAAATTCAATCTTCCTGTTTCAAATCTAAAATACTTTTTAAATTTGGCCAAATTACTGCGTTCTACTGGATGGATGCTAAGATTTATAGGAAATGTTAGAAGAATAAATCATAAAAAGACAAACCCACTAAATTGTGACTTAAAAAGAACTATGTCAGAAGTAAAAGAACTTGACATAGATGAACCAACTAAAGCTGAACAATTATTTTTAAAACGTATTCAGCACGATTTATTTTTCGAAGAAATTCGTAATTTGAAAGAATGTGATTCTAGTTGATCCAAATGGTCCACGAAATACTTGGCTGAAGGGAAGAATAATCAAACTCTACTCGGCAAGAGATGGAAGAACAAGAATCGCAGATGTTTAACTCGCCAATAGAACCACTCTAAGAAGATCAGTATCTAGACTTTGTGTTTTAGATTTACAAACAAATAATGAATCAAGATGATTAAGTATTTGTTGATAGGTTATTTTAATCCCTAGAAACAATTACTGATGGGGAGAATTTGTTATTTTTTTTTTATTTTATGTTTCCAATTATTTTAAGTAGTAACTAGGAGTTAGAGTGTTAGTAGTTAGTTTAATGTAATAATAAAAAAAATGTGGTAGACGGTGGGAAAAAATCAATAAAAAATCAATCAAGCTTACATTACTTTTTTTAATTAGTGTTACAGGTAAATATTACAGTACATCGATTTTAAGTAGAATGAAAGGAAATTTACGAGTGGCCGCTGGGGATAACACATGGAAAATTTTATTTTTCCTAACAAAAACGAAAAATTATTCGTTGCCCATTTTTCTACGCAAGCCGGTTTCACTATATGATTAATTAATAGAACTAGGCTTCGGAAAACCAAAGGCTTTAATGTGGCAAATGGCTAAAGAGTTGAAATAAGGGCATCTTCTAACGAAAAATCAAGATTTTGCCCGATTTTTCCACATAAGCCCATCAAATGTAAGAAAACGTACATCGTCACTAGTCTAAAGAATATATTTTCTTAAATGAACCGAAAGTATAAGTGCATTTTGGGATCGAAAATTTTTTTTGATAGGGAAAATCGAATTTTCCATGTGTCATCCCCAAGAGCCACTCGTAAATTTTATTTTATTCAATTCAACATCGATGTACTTTTCAACCCTCTTCCAGGCTTGTATGCGAAAATGGGGCACCTACATCGGTCACTATCTGACGGTCTACTAGTGAGTTATGTCTCATTCATGTGATCAGTAAACCAGTTTATCGTAAGTTTATTTTAAATGTTCAAACACCATCCGGTAGACAAAAGCGATTTTATTTTCAATCATTTAGACATTTCTAAGAAAAGCGAAAAAGTTCATGTTTTACATTTTTTTAATTACCCCGCCCCCTGTCATAAAACAGTTATAATGAAAAACACTTTTACATAGAGAAATTTTAAAAACGCATATATATTATATATACTTTTTAAATTTCTAAATCAAAGCCAAAAATGTTTACGATTTTTTATATTTTAGGTCTTTTTGTTTCATCTCTTATTTTAAGCAGAGTTTTTCAAGGAAAAGTGTTCCACCCAAAATTTCCCCTGATTTTCCTGGGAAATGTGTTTGAGCTATCGAGAAAATTTCAAAACCAGACTGTGGGAAATTTTGAGAAGCATACAAGAAATTTTAGTTTTTCCAAAAATTCCTCGGAAAAGTCTTAAAATTTGGAAAACAAAAAGTCAATATATATTTTCGATTTTCTCCAAACCAAAGGCAATTTTCTGAAACAAATAAAGCCGCTGTCGAAAAAGAAGAAAAATTAAAAATTATTTTAAATCAATTGAAAATATAGATACAACATTTAAAAATTAATGTATTCCACTTTTTGTTAGGTATTTTTTAAATATATTACAATATATATTTATAAATTCAATGAAACGGAATCCCTAATGCCAAATACCAAACACCAAACAGCGAGCACCAAAAACCAAATTCGCAAATAATTCACTTTACGGGTAGCGCCGTCATCGCAACACTTGCAACTGGCAGGATATCAGGGCAGTAATATCGGCGGTTTTATGGTTCCTGCGGTCGGACTATCGTCACGTCCCTTTAGTTTCAGTTTGATATGTTATATATAGAGGCGAGAGATGTTTTAATAATACCATGATAATACAGTGGGCGTTGTCGAACACGTTTTATTCTAAAATAATTTCTAATCAACGTCTGTCTATGCGTCCATTTTTGAAAGAAGAAGAAATCGAACTCATGGTCAATAGAATAAAATGGGGATGGATTATTATACATAGCAGAATAAGAATTTGCATTCAAGACCAAGGAAAGTAAAAAATAGGACACTGAAAAGCGTAACTATTGCGTGCCAACCAAAGAGGTTAGAAAGGGTAGAGGTAACATAGGAAGCATTTGTCGCTGCGCAAATTTTGCCAAAACCGAAAAACTGGGTGGAAGGAGTAGGGAGACGTTCTGGGCCGGACTTAAATATTTGTATTGTAGTACATAATTTTGGTGGGTAACTAAAAGATGAAAAATTATGAGACGTTTTTTTGACTTTATTTGTTAGCACGATTCATGTATGATGAGGGCAATAACACTTTATCAATATATAACTAGCTAAGGGCCGATTCCACCGTTGTTTCAAACGAAGATTAAAATGACATTGTTAATGTAAAAATGTCATTTTAAACTTCATTTAGTAATTTAAACTTCGTTTTTGTTAATATAAAATTGTCATTTTAATCTTCGTTTTGTATTTTAAACTTCGTTTAACAAAACGCGCGGTGAAATCGACCCTAAATAAAAGTTTATAAAATTATTGCAACAAGATAGCTGTTGAGACAATAAGTTATCGAAACAGCCAAAGTACTTTTTGCTCGAATTACACACAAGATTTTTTGTACGATCACACCAAAATAAAATAAATAATTAAATTTTATTAGAAATGGGTTACCTTTTCGTTCGTTATAATATTTTAAGTTTATTTGACAAGCCTACTCTTCGAAGAGAAAAAAATGTTTTGGTACTTATATGCCGGTAATTATTTATGTTTTAATTATTTACCGAAAATACCGTTCAATGAATTAAAATATTAGGAAGTCAATTAATAGTTATTTATGTAACCAGTTACGAAATGCCTTATTTTGTGTAACGAGTAACTATTTGCGGAACGAGCGGAGCGAGGTCCCGAAAAATGCAGAATGTAAATTAAATGGATAGATCCCATATTATTATAGAGCAGTGTTTCTCAAACTTTTTTGGCGACGGTACCTTTTTGAATAGCGAAATATTTAACGGAGCCCTAAACACATAAAACACATAATTTAAAAAATGTATTTCAAATGTTTCTTTATTTTGACTCTCATTTTGACTTTCAATAGGTAAACATGATAAAAAATCGGCTTTATATTATGCTCCGATTTTACATATTCAATTTTATAATTGTAATTTGACAATATTACTGCCCATCTACGTAGTCTGTTGGCTGAAAATTGGGGTATACATTTAGCTGGGTTAAAAATAGTTACCAGAGGTAAGTGATCTGTAACTAGGATAAAGAAATGTCCATATAAATATTCATTAAATTTATTTAAGCCAAAAATTATTGCAAGGACCTCTTTTTCAATTTGGGAATATTTTTGTTCGGACTTTGATAAGGTACGCGAATCAGAAGCTATAGATTTCTCAATATTTTTTTCAGAAACATGACATATCATGGCCCTTATTCCCACATTTGATGCATCTACGAATGAAAATGCACAAGATCATCATTTGTTGTTAATTTATTTTTGATTTATTCAAAAGATTCCTTGCAAGAATTATCCCAAATCCATTTCACCCATGAAAAATAAAATTAAAAAAAGTCCTAAAGCAAAATCATATCCTCCTTCCTCTTAGTGACTTAAAAAAATTACTTCTCAAAAAAAAGTCCTCAAGCCAGGTCCCTCCATTTTGTGGCGATAGAACTGTTTTTTTTTATTGTGATTATTTTCTTCGCGAAGCCCTCACACTTTGAGTAACACTGTTATAGAGAATTACTAAATAAATAGTTTTGAGAAAACTATTGAAACCAGTTGTCAAGTTTGAAACGAATAAATTGGCAATGAAATTGATATTTTTGTATTTGATTGTATGTTTCTCTTTTCACTTCCTAAAAAAAGATTCCCCATGAAAAAAGAAATAATAAACAGTTTATAATAATAACCTTTATTTGCTACTTATAACATGTACCAATGACCAAGTCCGATTCTGTTTATTTTCAAATCAACAAATATGGACGTCGACAGAATCCTTAAAAATTAAATATCTCACCGAAATAAATGTAAGTTTCATTTATCTCAGTCACATTTCGCAGGTTTATTATAAATAAAGCTTTTTACAACACATCTTGGCATTTTCAACGTTAATTTCCAAAATTTTAGTCACTAAAATACCAAATTAATTCTCGTTGACACATTAAATTTTGATGGACAACGCTCTGACATTTGATGTTCTCAACTGCGATTGGTGGGTGTGAATAATTTCGAAATGGGATTATGCGCAGTGTCTTATGTTCCATCTAAGGTTTGTATAATCTAAGGTGCCAACACAGCTCTGTCTATGTCACTCTGTAGATATCCATACAGTATACTTACACTTACGCGCGTTGAGAAAGATCCATAGCATATGATGTTCACAAAGGAACTGTCATTCAGTCTCCATTTAAATAACACGGTGGTCTTTTAAATTATTAAAGAATGATTTTGAAAGTAAAAACAATTTCATTATCTTAACATATTTAAAGTATTAACCTAAAGAAGTAACTAAGACACACGTTCATCTGTGACGTTTTTACTAAGCAGCTAAAAATTCTTTCTTTATATTTTTCTTATTTCTATTTAGTTGGTTGATTTTCTAATACTGTGGAGTAAAAACTTAAATATTTTGAGTCTATCTGAAATAAAAATGTTTTATAAATAGAATATTATTAATTGTTGTTAACAAATACACATGATAGTTCTGTATTATCCTGATAAATGCAATATCTTAAGCCATTAACTGTTCCATTAACCACGTCGTATTTATGCTCTACTGTCAATTATACCATCCTACACGTTCGTTTGTTGTATTGTTGTACATTTTGGCAGGCAGCTCGCGTTCCTGCTTGCCTGCCCTAAGCAGCTGTTATGGTTTACCGACACAAGTGATTCTGAGCAGTTAGCATTGTTCAAGCGCTGAATAATCAAGCTGGCTCAGACTGGAATGAAGCGATTTTGAGAGACCGTAACACAATAAATAATACGCACTTATAAGGAGTTCGGTAGGATAATTTTCATTAAATATCTTTCTAGTGCTTGGATTATTGGCTGAAATTTTTTGAGTATGTGGATAATTTTCCGACAAATACATGGGTGTCGCTAGATTTTTTCCAGACAGGAAAAGATTCAATTTTGTTGACCTAACCTTAAAGACAAACATGCCTAATTTTATTTAATATACAGGGTGTCTGTAAAAGGTCTTTACAAAAACATACTACATATTCCTTAAACCAAATTAAGTCGATTTAAGTAAAATTACCTTTGTACAAAGTTGCTTCGTTTGGGCTCCAGAGGGCCTTGAAGTTACAATCTCTAAATCGTTTTTCCCATATAAATTTAAAACGGCATATGCAGTTTTGCTGAAATTTGGTATATTGGTAGAGTTTTATGTGGCAAAAAAATGGTATTAAAATTTTGTCCGATAATAATACATAGGCGTAGAACTTGATTTTTTTTAATAATTGCACCTTTAAAAATTCTACGCCAATGGAAGAAAAGGAGTTTGAGTATGAAATTTATATTGCGCAACTCATTTACTTTAAAAAAGGTACTCGTGATAAGACTCGATTACTCTCATGGTTTTGACGAAATTTGCATTTTAGTAATTTTAGAACATAAACAATAATTATTAAAATAAATACTTTGTCAAAACCATGAGAGTAAATCGAGTGTTATCAAGGGTACTTTTCTGTAGTAAATGAGTACCCAATCCAAATTTCATACTCAAACACCTTTTTTGTCATTGGCGTAGAATTTTTAAAGGTGCAATTATTTGAAAAATCAAGTTCTACACCTATGTATTATTATCGGACAAAATTTTATACGATGAAAAACATAAAAATGTACTTTTTTCATATCTTCATCAACACCTCTAATCGTGACTTTTAACAAAAATACTCGATTCTTGCCATGTACGATTTTTTGAGGAATATTAATTATTTGCCTGCAATACGTATACAAAAACATTTATTGTTGGTTTCCATAGTTTCATCTAAATAAAAATATTGTCAAGTTTTAACACCTAATCTCTTGTTAACAATTGAAAGTGTTCTATCTGACTCAATAATTAAAAAAACAAATACGTGGTTTATTAATATGGCTGTACAATATACCAATGCAGAATATACCGATATGCTACTGACATTAGGATTTTGTGAATAAAATGCTCGAGAGAGTATCAGGGTGTACTCTGAAAGGTTTCCAAATCGTCGTGTACCTAGCCACCCAACTTTTGCTGCTGTTGAGAGACGTCTTCGGGAGACCGGTTCCTTTGCTCCCAACACTGTTGATAATGGAAGAGAACGTTTTGTAAGGATTCCTGAAGTTGAAGAAGACATTTTAGAACGTGTTGAAGAAGATCCAGAATTAAGCACCAGACGAATTGGAAGGGAACTAGGAGTAAGTAAAGATGTCGTTCATAAAGTGCTTAGAGAACAATTGCTATATCCATACCATAAGAAGCCAGTACAAGAATTATTAGTCCATGATCCTCAAATTCGTTATGGAGCCCAAACAAAGCAACTTTGTACTAAGGTAATTTTACTTAAATCGACTTATTTTGGTCTAAGGAATATGTGGTATGTTTTTGTAAAGACCTTTTACAGACACCCTGTATAATAAATCCTGAGTCTAGTAAATGTTTAAGATTATTTCTAATTATTGGTGAACTGGGCTTATGCTTTAAGTAAATACCAGTCTGATTCTTTTACAAGCAATGATGATGATGAAGAATTACAGTTAAGAATTAGAAAA
The DNA here is from genome assembly GCA_927349885.1 of Psylliodes chrysocephalus. Classification (NCBI taxonomy): domain Eukaryota; kingdom Metazoa; phylum Arthropoda; class Insecta; order Coleoptera; family Chrysomelidae; genus Psylliodes; species Psylliodes chrysocephalus. Next base: position 119,993 of record OV651821.1, on the reverse strand, counting down.
CTTACAATTATTTAATAATATTAAAATAAACGTTTGACAAATCTTTTATGTTCATTTTATTATTTACAGAGTTGTTATTTTTTTTTTAACAAAAATATTAATATCGAAACTTACCGCAATAAATTAGACGACTTTGGAAAATCAGAATAAAATTAATTAACAGAGGATGATTCCGAAATACGATAATCAAAAATGGTATCATTGATATACCGTTTAAAATAAATTACAAAAAGTTATCATTAATATATAAAAAGTGAAGTTAGGTTATCAAAAATACAAATCTTAAGAAGTTAAAACCAAATACGATACGCAAAACGGGGTTTTCCCATAAATAAATAAACAATTTGTAATAAATTCATCTCTTAAACTACCGACATGGAATTTTTAACGACCACTGCGTCTGCGGCTACTTTAAACTTTCCTCTTGCTGCACCTGAATAGACAAACTTTCAAAGAATTCCTTCCCATTGAAACTGGAGCGGTGTAACTGAAACCGAAACCCGTTACCGCTGCCATTCGTGCACGAACACTACTAGAGCGTTTCTTGTAGCTGTAACTGAAAAGGTCTTCTAAATATTTACGTGTGGTATTTGTACTGCCTCATATCTATTATTCACAGGTTAGAGAGTTCTTTGTTCCGAGTAAACGGGTAATCAGTCAAAGAGACTAGTTACAGATGTTGTAATGGGCCTATTTAGAGGGATTTGCTTTACAAAAAGCTTCGTACATACAAGGTGGTGCGCAATTATGTAATACAATGTTTTTAAAATCTTGAGATATTGTGATTTGAAATAAGAACAGAAGCAGAATAATAGTGTTACAGAACGGTTGTGATTGTTGCATTAAAGAGTAGAATCTTAATAAATATTGTGCATATTTGTTTGCCTTATTTCTGGGGTCATCTTATAAACAGCTGTTTTAAAAAGTACTTTATTGGAAGAATATTGTAAGTTAATAAATAAACATTTAGATAAATATACAAAAATTTTAATCAATCGTACAGACTTCAAAATTGACATTAGTGTCCCATCAAGATGAAAGTACTCAAGAGTATATACAACTGAGTACTTTGATTACTTTGAGTACCTAAGTACAATTTTGAGTACATTTTACAACTACTAAATACTTTGAGTACTTCAGTACACTTAACAATTGTACTGCCCAGCTTCACATAGTATTTTCTTGTTTTTTTTTTTTTTTTTTTTTTTTTTTTTTTTTTTTTTTTTTTTTTTTTTTTTTTTTAATTTGGTGTCATCGGCGTCGACTACTACGGCCATTAGCCCCGTGTTCTGTGCAGGCTTTGTTACTGTTTCCCAGCGCCACTTTAGGAACAGCACTGTTAATTAGAACCCAACAGTGAATGGTCGAGTGGGGAATCCTACCAAGGCATCAGAATTAATTTTAAATAATTAAATTAAATGAAAAAATCCCGGCCAACGGTGGGATTCGATCCTGAGACCTTCCGATCTCAAAGTCATGACTCTAACCACTGAGCCAACCCACCCCCCCAGTATTTTCTTGTTATTGAGATTTTTACAGATTTAAATATACAGATAATAATTACTTGTTTAAATTGTTTGTCCTGTAGAGCAGACTTTACCCGGGCATTTGCCATTTACCACCAAATGGCCAATTCAAAAAATAATGCATTCAAAGACTACTTTCGACGACTTTAATAACCTTCAGCATTTGGACGATCTGAGAAGATCACCCCTCACAGTCAACCAGCAGGTTTTTGATGGGTTGATAACCTGCAGGACTTTGAAGAGCTAGCAAAGAGGCGTAAAGTCATCGTCTAGACCAAATGGCCGAGGACGAGGTACATTCTGCCCGTCTAGGTGGACACTCAAGAACAAGGCTAAAGGAGCTCTTGAAAACTGGTCTTGATTACACAGCCGCAAAAAGGCAGGTGATCAAGGAAAAGTTTCAAAGGGCCCAAACAAAGCCACAAAAGCCCCAGAGGCTAAAGTGTCAAGATAACAAGGCGAAAGAAGCTGCCAAGCAAGGCACAGAAGCTTTAAAACGCCCAAGATTAACAGACGCAACACCGCCACATGTCAGCCGACTGAGGAAGAAGGTCAGGACGGGCGAAGTTTCGTTCAAAGAGGCCCTTACCTCAGTGAAGGTTGCACTGGTAGCAATAGGGTACCCGAAGATCAAAATGAGTCAAGAGAGACCGTCGAAAAGGTGAATAACCCAGGCACAAGCAGGGAAGAGGAAATTAAAGAACAAAAACAGTCTGGTAGAATAAACACTTGGAACGTCTTAGAGGCGAAGTGCGAAGGCTATTTAATAAAGTCAACCGAAGACTGGGCCCTATATAGGCTAAACTCACGCAGTACAACAAGGAGATAAGAAAAGCTAAAAGGCAATTGTGGAGGAAGTTCTGTGAGGAGTTATCTGAAACACCCACATGCTCTAGGATCCACAAAGTCTTAGCTAAAGAGGGTGCTGCAAACCAAGTAGGATTTCTCAAGAAAGATGATGAAACCTATACAAAAACCTTTGAGGAAACGTTAACAATGCTCACAGAAGTACACTTTCCGGCCGCAGAAATTTTGCTAGGTCCGATAGTAGCATACAGCCCTCAAAGAAGGTCTCGTAGGCCAACTCCTTTGGAATGGAGGCTAGCCACAGAAATATCGAGGCCGAACAAAATTAGATGGGCTACAAACAAATTTCAACCATACAAATCCCCAGGAGTAGATGGAATATATCCCATTCTACTACAAAAGGGACAGAAAACTTTAATTTCACATATGAGTCGCATATTTAAAGCATGTATAGCCTGGCGACATATACCAAAGGCGTGGCAAAAGGTGAAAATCGTATACCTTCCTAAAGTAGGACGGTTTAATGATATGACACCAAAGTCGTACCGCCCAATCAGTCTATTGTCATTCATGCTAAAAAGACTAAATAGATAGATATATACGAGATAAAATACTGAGAGAAAATTCTCTCAGCGACCGTCAATATACATATCAACCGATTTGGCCCTGAATGATCTTAAGAGTGGAGGATAAAGAGTGGAGGATAAAGAAATGGCAGTAGCAACTTTCGTAGATATTGAGAAAGCTTTTAGTAATGCTCAAACAAGATCTATAATTAACGCATTAGCAATAAAAGGGGTACCAGTAGTCCTATGTCAGTGGATAAAAGCCAGTCTAGAAAAAAGGGTAATAATATCATCTCTAGGCGAAGCTACACTGACAGCTAACGCAGGCAGGAGCTGCCCCCAGAGAGGAGTACTATCACCCCTCCTCTGGTCAGTCCTAGTAAACGAACTTATAAAAAATGCTAATATCTGCAGATTTTTACTGCCTAGGGTATGCCGATGACCTGGCGATCGTCGTAAGAGGCAAGTTCGCAGGTACAATATCGGAGTGCACACAAACCGCTCTAAACATTATTGACGAGTGGTGCAGAGAGGAGAGACTAACAGTAAACCCTCACAAAACCATAATAGTCAACTTTACAAAACGAAAAGTACCAACAGGACTAAAGTCACCAGTACTGAAAGGAGTGAAGATTCCATTTGCTTAAGAGGTTAAATTCTTGGGAGTCATCTTTAACCACAGGTTAAAATGGAATCAACACTTGCAAAAAGTCACCCAAAAAAGCACAACATCCTTCAACCTATGTCGAAGGTTGTGTGGAAAAAATTGGGGACTAGAATCAAAAATGTCCCTATGGTTATATACCAGAGTCATAATGCCGATGATAACCTACGGGTCGGTGGTATGGTGGCCAAAGACTCGGCAAGCTGGAGCCATTTGACAGCTCAATGGTATCCAAAGGCAAGCATGCCTGAGTACCACGGGAGCTATGAGAATGACTTTAACAGCAGCTATAGACGCGACGTTAAAAGTACTGTTTTATGCAGGTACACTCAAAGCTTGTGTGGGACTGTTTGGAAGCCCTAACAGAGCTGGGTAGTCATAACAGACTAACCTTAGCATGGGTACCAGGCCACTGGAGACATAAGGGCAATGAAGAGGCTGATTTACTAGCCCAAGAAGTAGGGTTTCCGATCTCGATACGATCTTATCGAGAATCGATCTTTTGTTTCACGATATCGATTTTTTAGGATCGATTTTTCAAAATAGAGATCGATCTACATATCGATGGAAAGTACTGAGATCGGAGATCGATTCTAGCCCACCTCTTACATGTATTTTTCGAGTATTTTGTGGTTACCATAAACGTCAAAAGAATAAATTCACTGATCGTTATCACCGTTTTGAGTAATGTGAGAGTGTTTTGTGGATATTTGAGTATTCTCGTAAAGCGGAAATGTTACCTAAATGAACCTCTTTCGAATCTGAAGACAACAGATCCTATTAAATATTGGCATAGATAGTCAAATTCTTTTCAACAATTTAAACAAAGTTGCTCAAAAGTCTTTATGTGTGTTAGGAACATCAATTCCATCCGAGAGACTATTTTTTCGAACAGGAAATCTGATGACTCCTGATAGAAAAAGTGGAAAAATGTCAAATAAACTCGTATTTTTGAATAGTTTTAAATCTTAGAATTTGAATATTAACAAGTTTAAGTTCCAAACAATGTTTATATTTAAAATAAAGATTACATTTTTTGTCTATTTTTTATTAATTAAATTTAATTTTATATTTTACATAAAAAGAATCGATCTTCGATCTTTACGAGATCGATATTTTTTCCTCCCGATTTTTCTTGTATCGATCTTTGGCTCCACCATTTGGATCGATACTAAGAATCGATCTTTCTTGCCGAGATCGGAAACCCTACCAAGAAGGAGCCTCAAATGTTCTTATTGGCCTAGAACCCTTCTGTGGTGTAACAAAAACAACTATCAGAACATGCACAAAGCAGTGGATGTTTAAAATATCTCAGGAGTGGTGGAAAAACTCACTAGGACAGAAATAGGTCTAAGAGTTCTTACAAGGACCATCGCCTAAACTCACTGAGCATCTACTAAGCCTTAATAGGAAAAATATTAGAGTACTAGTAGGTCTATTAACAGGGCATTGTAGGCGTAACAAACATACGAGTATGTACAATATCGGTCTGATAGAAGATACCTTGTACCGATTCTGTCAAAAAGAGAAGGAAACGGTAAAACACGTATTGTGCTACTGCGAAGGTCTAGCAAGACTGAGATTCCTTACACTTGGAGAAGAAAAACCAAGGGCAACTAGCTATACCGGAGAACTCGTTCCCAGTCTATGGTGTCTACTACAAAAGACCGAATTAGACAAGGTACTCTAAACAATGATTAAAGGATATCCACAATAGATTTGAAAAGGTCGAAATGGGGGAGGCCACATGGCCCATAGTCCTAATCTAATCCTAAATCTAATCTAATTTTATTTGATTATATAGAAATTCAACTTTACAACACAAAAAAATATGTTTTTAAAACTCATAATATAATATCGGGTTTTGAAGTGAAATGGATCATTCTTTTTTGTTTCTGAATATTCAAATGCTAAAATTTTATTTTAAATTACATTTGGGCCAGAACAGTTCTATTCAATGAATACTTGAAAAGGCGATATAACAGCGTTCATTACTACCGCTATTACAACCTGCTTTTCGCAGTCTTATTTAAATATGGGTAAACAATCTCTATAACGATACATATCATTGGTCAATATTGCGGGAAATTCGTCCTATTGCCAGATCTACAACGTTCAATAGCTATCGAGGATCGAAATGCAATTTTTAATGAGTCAATAAATATTTAATGATCATTCTTGAAACAGTCTGTTAGTGTATTTAAGGTTTATCGATAATAAAAAAGGATTTTTTAACTTTAACATCGTGTACTTTAAAAACTAGCCATTGTATTCAAGTGGGCACTGTAATATATCAAAAATTTAAGACATTCTGTATACTGAAAAGTTAAAATGCCAGAGTCAAAGATGCATAATTCGTTTAAAGGAAACATTAAAAATTAATATGCACAACGTTTCCTGCAAACATTGATCGAGTTCTTAAGCCGAAATCCCAAAGAACTCTTTTAACTTTTTCATATACAAAGCAGCTTGGCAGAAACTTTTTTAATACAACACGGGTATCGGCTTTTTAGATGCAACTCTATTTTAACGCTTCAACTTTAATGGTTTTTATGAGTTTATTTTTGAGTTTGAGCCTCGGCTTTGGACGAGCAACAGAGTTTTTTTTTTAATTTTAATTACTTGCCTCCGGGGAATTCCGGGGCTAGCAATTCCCTGTTGCTTTTGAAACTGTAAAAGAAAAATGGCTTAATAACTAACTAGAAATGAGCTAAAATGCTGTTATGGAGCAAAATAGTTTGCTTAAAAAATATATTTATTGCATATTTATATAATATTGTATGGATAGGATTAAGTTTTTTTAAAATGCGTGCAGATTTAACTAAATACAAGACAATGCAACAAAATTATTTAAAAATAAATATATTTTTGTTTTTACCAGTAATAACTTTACAAAAATTAACAATGATTACTAAATTTAATATTTAAAAACAAAAATAAAACTGTGCCTATAAAAATAGTGTTGAAATGTGCCAAAAAAAAATAACAAAACACAAGATCCTAATTCAAGGCCTCCGACACCAACTGAAGCGTTATTGGCGAAAAAAGCCAAGAAATGATTCAGAAAAATCACGTAGAACCCATGAAAATCAGGCTTTGTTCAACCAGAATCAAGCCAGAACTCAAAATGAACAAGTATTCTTTAAGGCATGGATCTGTGAAAAAGAAAGAGAGAAAATTTAGAAATTATAGTTAATCAGATGCAAATACAAATCGAAGCGATCCAACAAAGAATTCAAACCTCAAGAGAAAACTCAACTAAGGACAAAAAAGAAATATCCACAGAATATTATACAGATGAAGAAGAACTGAGCCATGAAACAGAGTGGATCAGAGAAAAATATGACGTGTTGTCAGATTACTTAATACAAAACAAAATACAGTATCAAGCCACCAGGAGGTAATTTTAAAATCAATGTAAATGATGAAAGTACACATAGATCTTTTACACAAGTGCTGAACAATACTAAAATAGAATGGTTTTCATTTGAAAATAAATAGACAAGACCAATAAAGGTAGTTGTGAGAAAATTGCATCAGTCTTGTCAACTAGAGCAAATCAAAGAGGACCTAAAAAGTAAAGGGTTTAAAATACTTGAAGTGAGTCAGCTACTGAGCAGAATAGATAAAAAACTGCTCCCACTATTCACTCTAGCCTTTAACAAAGATAAAGATGGTAAAAAAATGTATGGGATTAAGGAGATACTCTATTTGAGAGTTCAAATAGAATCCTACAAAAAAACCTCAATGTAAACGATGCCAAGAATATGACCATACTCAAAACTACTGCAAAAGAGAACCCAGATGTGTCAAATGCGCTGGAAAGCACTCAACCTAATATTGTAAAAAACCAATAAATACAGCACCTAAGTTCATACACTGTGGAGGGAAACACCCAGCTAATTACAGAAGTTGCGCCACTGTAAGAGCTCTGCAGAACATAAGAAACAAAACTACAAATCAGAAAGATACAGTCAACCAAGTGAACCAATGAAATCTCAGAAAACTGTAAGAAGGCAACAAACATTAATGGAGGCTGGTGTATCTTATGCCCAAGTAGCAAGTAATGAAATAAAACCGACAGTAGAGAGGAGTACTGATCCTATAACTTCAATGCTGCAAAAAATAATGAATCAAATGAATAAACAGGAAGAATTTGACAAAAAAGTCTTAGAAAGGCTAGACAGACTAGAAAATAATAATAGACGTTAAAAGAGAAAATGACTCCTGGTTTTAGAATTCTCAAATGGAACACAAATGAACTCTTACAACACCAGCAAAAGTTATTGGTAACTTTAGAGACACAACATGTGGATATATGCCTAAAAGCAAAAACACATTTTACGAAACATGCACACGTCAAATTAAAGGAATATCAGATCTATAATGTCATTCATCCAAACAATTCTACCTAATGGGGAGCTTCTATTATTATTATTAAAAATAATATAACACACTATGAACGAGGAAAAAGTAAAACTGAATAAATACAAGCTGTTAGCATATCTGTTAAAACAAAAAAATATGTGCTCACTAGTGCATCTGCCTACTTTCCACCCAAATATAATCTCAAAAGAGAAGACTACAACAACTTCTTGACAAGTCTTGGTGAAAAATTTATATTAAGTGTTGATTTTAATTCAAAAAATGTCTGCTAGGACTCAATATTTACTACAACTAAGGAAAAAATACATATTGGCCAAGCGATATAAACAAAATACCAGACCTTTTAGACTTTATTTCCAGAAATATTGCAGTAAATTTTATAAAGATAGAAGATGTTGAGGAATTAATTCTGATCACTTCCCAATACTCCTAACAATAAGTGAAAATATTATCATTAGAAAACTCAATCCCACACTGACGAACAAACATAGAGACTGGCAAATATTTCAACTTGAAATTGCTGAAAAAAATTAATTAAATGTCCCAATTAGGACAGTAAAAGATTTGGATACAGAAACGAAATTATTTATAATCAATATCTAACAAGTTGCCTGGAATAATACACAATTACCAGTTGCACTGGGAACGGGAGTCTGACAATGACCTCAGATTTTTTTTTAGCATTACCTACCCATTTTTACTTTCTCCTCAAAATTCTTTTAGGACATTTTTTTAAGTATTTTTTCAACCCGTTGACATATGGTTTGTTGAAATTGGTAAAATATTTGACCTAATAATACCGATGTGCCCGACTTCCGCGACGTTTTATCAGTATTATTCCAGTTATTGTGCAGTACAGTGTTGATAAAGATATTTTTTGGATTCTATTTTATTTATGTTTTGATATGAGTGGAAGATATTTGACTAATCCTGAATTGGAAGAAGTTCTTTATGAGGATGAAGATTTTTTGCCTAGGGATCTCAAGAAAATCATAGATTCAGATTTGCAAAGCTCAGACGAAGAATCCGAGTTCGATCAAGGTGAACAGTCCGGTTATTTTCTTCAAAAAACAGAAAATGAATCATCTAGTGAGTAACATACAAGTAAATCAATAGCCGGTTTCAAAAAAGCACAAGAGTATATTACGGCAGTGTGACAAATATTTGAAAGGGGTTATATTTTTGTATTTTTAAGCCAGAAATTATTTTATATTATAACTCCACAAAAGCCGGCGTCTATACGCTTGATAAATGTGTAAGAGCATATACTCGTAGTTGTTGGTGAGGCACAAGAAGATGGCCGATGGCAGTCTTTTTCAATTTGATTGATATAGTTGCCTACAACTCCACATTCTCTTCATAAAAACCAACGAGAACTGGGCAAAAGAGAATCCGAAACAAATATCTGGAAGAAAACTTTTTTAAAATGTTTAGGCAAGGAGTGTCAAATTAACATGAGTAATCGTTCAAAATTTAGGGGACTTCAAAATAAATACATAGCTGTTTGAAAATTTTTGTGTTTGAATGTCAACAGGACCAACCCACGACAAAAGGTGTTGTTCATCGTGAGCCAATCGGTCCGCTGTGCAAATAAATCCCAAAAAAGAATGGTGTTTTATTTGTTCAAGGTCGCTTGATAGAAAATATAATATGAAGGCATGTTCTAATTGCGAAAAGTATGTTTACCCTAGGCATACGGCTAGCGAATAAATTAATACAATTAGAAAATGTACAAACTGTAATAATGTTTAATAATGTTATTCTATTCAAACACTGTTTCATTAAAATTTTTAATAAAATGAGTTTTTATTATTAAAATTGATTTTAAATAAGATTCTTAATTTTTTGAACATTTTTACATTTTACTTGACATTAAAAAAAACTGGGGCCAGGCGCTAGCCCCCTTGTTCCGAATTTAAGTAAATCTGGGGTCAGTTGCTAACCCCTTTGTTCCATTTTCTCCGGGTACCCAGTTAGGGTCATAGTATGACTGTTAATAAAATGGAAGGAGCATGAACAAATGAAAACTAAACAGTTAAAGATTAAATATAGAAATATGTATTGGTTAATAAGAAAGCATTCTTCACTTTCCATTCAAAATAAAGTCCTGATTTACAAACAAGTTCTAAAAACCAGTATGTACATATGGCCTACAATTATAGGGGTGTACCAGTAAAAGCAATTACAATTGCCTAGATATAGTCCAAAACCGAATTCTCAGGAACGTAGTTAATGCGCCTTGGTATGTTCGTAATAAAGAACTGCACCGAGAACTCCAAGTTGAATCAATTCCAAAAGAAATTAAGAACACTGCCAAGAGACATGAGAAGAGGCTCCTCAAACACATTAACATTGAAGTTCTCCAACTTTTAGACAATCAGAACCTAATGCGCAGACTCAAAAGAGTCAAACCTTTTGAGCTTGTGTAAGTGAACTGATCGTGATAAAGCAGAGTTAGTGCTATGAGTCACAATATCGAAGTGTGCAGAATAGATTAATAACCTAGTATTGAACACAGGTGATATCTAAGTTTAAGATTTTGTAGTAATTTAAGTTATCTTAAAAATGTTAATTATTCTTGTAAGATTAGGTGCATTCGGACCTATTAAAAAAAAAATAAGAATATTATTTCTTGCATTATAGTCTATTTTTATGTATGAGAGAGTATTAAAATAATAAAGCGTTCGTAATCCATAGGCGTACCACTTCTTTTAGTAGACAGTTAAAATATTTTTTGAAGTTATTTCTCGAGTAGACACTTATATTTTCACTTAATTAATCTGCTTATAACTTCTAAACAGCTGAAGGTAAAAAAGTACAATTTTTTCTAAAATGTTTTATTTTTCCACAAGGTATGTTAAGAACATTGTGTCAAACGGGTTATGTAGGTATAAGGGTTTAAACTTTGACTTTTAAACAACGTTACGTTCATAAATAATAATTTTAATATAAAAACTACTTCTTACCTACAAATCCAAATCAGAATCGAAATCAAAAGATGAACTGTCGCAACCAATATTTACAATGAGTGGCTCGATCGTTTCATCAGTAATATTGTCCAACTTCCACATTATCTCTTCTTCTTTAATCGTATGATTTACTGCCTTTTCCCAGTTTTCAGGCTTCACATTATTTACAGCCTCCAAAAACAACTGTTTAACATCACTCATTTTAAAAGAATTACTTTTTCTTGAAACTTCTCCCTTTATCTGTGCCCAAATCAGTTCAATCGGGTTTACTTCGCAATGATATGGTGGTAATCTAACCACCGTCATCCCACGATATTTTGCAATTTCATATTTTTTGAATTTCTCTTTATGAAGGGAACACAAATGATACAGTTCTTTTCTCACAGAACCGGGATGGAACTTAATATTCTTTGAATTTAGCCAATTCTGTAAATCTTTTTTTAACCACTTGGTTGTGGGCATTTTTTCTATAAGTCTCGAGTGATAACTTGCATTATCCATTACTATTATACAGTTCTGAGGAAAAAGATCTATAATTTGTTCGAACCACTCTTTAAAGACATCAGCATTCATGTCCTCATGGTAGTCACCGGTACGAGTAGATTCAAAAGTCAATAAACCACCTTTAACAAAACCGTTTGAACTACCGATGTGTACTATTATTAGTCTCCCCTTTCCTGATGGTGGATTTAAACCAGTATATAAATTATTTAAAAAAGCCTGTCTTCGACTTGTAACAGTTTCATCTTGCCAAAATTTATTTGGTTTTTGTCCCTCGTTGATCCATGTTTCATCTAAATAAAATATATTTCTTCTTTGGTTTCTCATTTCTTTTATAGTCCTAATGTAATTTCTTCTCCATACTACAATATCGCTTCTTTCTATTAAAATAGACTTTGTGGAATGCTTTTTCCATAGAAAACATATTTCTTTTAAAAGTTTCCATAGTGTGCTTCGACTCACTTCAGGGTAATCCTTATCATCTCGAACCGTGGCAAGAACTTTGTCTACTGTCGGAAATTCTTTTCTAAAGAAGAACGCATGCACTTTCCTCCGAAGTCTTTCTTTCAAAAGATTTTCTAATTGAAATTTTGGTTTTCCTGGAGCTTTACGTGCTGTTTGAAACTCGCCACATTTCTCTTCTTTAACAACTCTGTAAATCGTAGATTTCCCAACACCAAGCGTACTACTAATTCTACTGTGTCATCAACACTTTTACATAAATATTTGTCTGTAAATGATTTAAAACAATTAAATATTAATGTTTTTTCATTAACTGTTAAAGGACCGATTTTTTGTCGTTTACGCGGCCCTTCCAAATTTTCCATGATCACACTAGAATTCACAATGCACCTTGCAAGTTGCAACTAAACGACATTTAGTAAACTGTCAAGAATACACAACTTGGACCTCCTTACTAAATGGAAAACCTATAATCGCATTTTCGGTGAAATTTGTTGGGAAGGTATTTATCTACTTATAATTCGATTACTGTAAGAAATTCTTGGAATTAAAATAAAACAAAATTGGCAAATAGGTACTTATTGAAAATAATCTTAAGATACGGCTATGTAATTTTTAATACACAGGGCTTTTGGCCTGTCCAAACCTTTTTCTATTGTTCTGTACAGCTTATGTTTATAAAGGACCAATAAAAGACCCAAAACTTGTAATAGCTCAGGTACATTTATTACAATTTTAGGAAATATTTAGATTATTCTGTAAAAATATTTAAAATGACCGTACTAAGTTTTGCATTAGAAATGCTGTTTTAATACTCTCTCATACATAAAAATAGACTATAGTGGACAACTATTTAACATTGAAATTAAATATTTTGAAAGATTTTATAAATATTTCTACAAATAAAACTTTAATTTTGTGAAAACATCAATGATAAAATTGTAAAATTTTCCCCTTTCACGAAATCATTCTCAGAAAAAAACATACATATGCATATTGCTGAAATCAGAACATCATAACATTTTCAAATATAAAAAAAAGAAAAAGCGAGATACAATAAAATACAATTGAAATGTGCGAAATTGAAAAACAAATACTACCTGTCAAAAGACGGCTCTATTTAAATTAATTTTACCCAACCAGTTTATTGGTCCCGCACCCTGGAATCAACCTACTTTTTGTAGTGTTCCTTTCCACTCCGGGAGGATGAATTTTTAAAACAAATATTTTGATGGGCTGATGACTTTTTTGTTACGCCTTGAGTCTGTTTTTCTGGCGTAGATGGTTTTAAGAACACGACTGTTGAGAAGTTATGGGTATCACTATTATTATTAAATAAAAATTTAGTGAATTAACGAACAAACTTTTGGTTCTTACTTCAATTTTTGTTACAATAGAAAGAAGTATTGATGAACAGGAATATAATTTTGATATACAATTCCAACAACGACTAAAAAATTCTATTACGAAAAGAAATTATATACGTAATGAAAAATATTAAAAATATATCATTAAAGAGACATCCTAGCAAAAAATAACTAGGTAGTTTTAACTATAAATAATATTTTAGCAATAACATTTGATCTGTAACATATACTATACAATACCCTCATTTCAAAACCAGCCAATCTAAATACCTTTGAATTTTACGTAAATTTAAGGCAAAAATCTAAACCAATATCCAAGTTTCGCCCCCTTAGCGCACTCTAATCCTTATTAAAAAAGTTAAATGGCACAGACCCCACCTTGGAGTTGCCAAACTAAAAGCCATATAACACTGTGCAAAAGAAATAATAAATCTGCAAGTATTATTGCCATTTAAAGGCAATTCTCTTACCAGAAATTAAATTACAACTGGTAAACGACTACCTAGAAGTCCTACAGATCTAAGTGAACAAAACAAAGCGACCTTAACGTGGGTACCAGACCACGAAAGATATCAGGGCAATGAAAAGACAATGATAAAGCCATGAGAAGCTCCGAACCCTTCCGTGTAGTTGCTAAAGCATTGTGCAAGGCATCCACCAAATAATGAATGCAAAAAGAATCTCTATAAGATTGAGACAAGCCAACAATGCATTAAGGAACTATCGATCAAGATCACAACAGACTTACTGGATGAAAAACGACAAATCATTAGGATAACAGTAATTTTTTGTCACTGTGACCACCCATCTCTATTCAGGGTTACCAACCGTCCATCATTATGACTGACTATCCAGCATTTAAATAGTGTGTCCGTCAGTCCGTCAAAGCATAGGTTATGACCGTCCAGGTCGCCCAGAATATTTGCTCTGCTGTATGATGTGCTGTGCTGTGAACGGAGTGTGTTTGTGTTTATTATTGACTTTTAAAATGGGTGATTCCCAAAGCAGTGCCGACAGTGGCAGCAGTGATACACATAAAAAGAAAACACCGACAAAAAAAGCCAAACGACTTTGTTATTTTAATTTTTAATTTTTAATTTTTTTTTTTTTTTTAGTTCAGTTTATTTTTGTTTTTTTTTTTTTTTTTGTTTGAAACTTGTGACAGGTATTCTTTTTCGTACCTTAAATAAAAACTTTGCGATTACCTAATTATTTGTAAAAACAGCTCAGACTATCTTCACCAAAATTAGGTACGGATTTCTTAAAAATAGGTAATTTTGATTAAAAGAATGAAAATGGACCGAGTTGTTTTTACTTCCCTTTATTTCCCCTAAAATCCTCTGCTGTCAATCATATATGTTTCAAAAACCTGGTAACCCTGTCTCTTTTGCAACATTGTACTGGCAGTGATATGGAGTTCTTTATATTTTATGTCCATATTCAACCATATCTGTCTAGGTGGAATTATTTTCTGATATTTCATACCATTTAGTGGATACTTAATGTTCTTTACCTGCAACCATTTTATCTTTTGTCCAACTATAACATGGAAGTTTAAGAAGGTTAAAGGAAAATATTTCTAAAATAATTACATCAGTATCTAATCAGAAAATAAGTATTTTTTGGTCCATGTTCAATACTGTCTTTAACGTGGAAAGAAATCCTGTTGCTTCCATTCTACTTCATTAATTGAAGTTACATCTATCCTAAATGAACGAATATAGTCATCAATTTATTTCAATCTTTGTCATTAAAGACATGTTTAAATCTAAACCAAAGTAGGTTCGGTGTTTAAAATGAATAAACTCTTATAGTAGAATGCAAGCAAATATAAAATAACGCCAAAAATCACCAAATTACAAAAATATATTTTGTTTTAATTGAAAGTGTGGAAATAAATGTGTAGGGACAAAAGAACTATCCATTTAATAAGAACTTTGAAACAAAACAAAAAATTAGCCGCTGTTTTGATGTCCTACGCATTATTTCAAGTTCCTCCCTATATGGAAAGTTGCCTTTTCATCAACTATTGTCAGAGAAAGTGGTAAATTCCAATCAAAATGTAAAAGGAGTTTCTTTTAATTTGAATAAAATCTAACGAAACTAACATTCACAATTTTAAACGAATGACTTTTTCCGATGTAAATTCAGGAAGCATCAGGTTTGCAATCAATACTGCAACGTAGCTGCGAAGGTACAAAAAAACGTAAGCTCCACATAATATGTTACGGTGCAGAAGAAATACCTCAATGGAATGTGCTTATTTGCCGCCGTCTCCCATTTTCCTTTTTTTCGTTGTGTCAAAATTAAAAACGAGTAAAACAGCCTCCAATATCGTTAATGCAATACATGGAGGATGAAGCCGCGTGGGAGAGTGGGACATACTGTAATAACTTTGCATTACTTTGCAATAAAATGTTACTTTCAAAACATAAGAAATTTTGACTAGCTCATAAAAATTTAATATTATTTACCTTCAATCTAATAAACAAAGAGCACATTGACCATATTGCCGTTCCGGTAAAACAATGACGCAACTGCAAAATTATAAACTTTACAGGAGAGCAGAAAGACGATTCTAAATAATTCTTAATTAAGTTTTAAAGAAGTGTTTATGTTTTATTTGCAATGATTTTTAAGGAATTATTAGTTAAGTATAGATAGTTTTAACTGACACAAATTGGAATCAATTAGCATTTACTTTTACCATTGATCTTGTAATTGCGTCATTATTTGAACAAAAATGAACTGACTCTAAATAATGTCTATGCACCAAATCACTGCCAAGGCTTCCCTTTCAGTTGTGCTATAATTGCATTCTTGTCTAGTAAGACTTCTGGAAATAAAGCAAATCTTCAAATTCTTGAATCAAACAACCACCTATATACCATAGGAAAAAGCGTCACACTGTAGAATAAATATTCTATTAAAATCGGGATAAGCCAGAATAGGAATCGAAACTAAACACTCTTTTATAGAACGAAAGGAACTTTCACATTCTAAAGTCCAATTATACTTGACATTTTTCTGTGTTAACTGATTTAATGGTGCTAAAACAGTTGAAAAATTTGGAATGAACTTATGATATCATGAAGCAGTTCCTATAAAGCGACGAATTTCTTTAACATTGGTTGGACTAGGTACCTTTAAAATAGCCTCAACTTTTTCTGGGTCAGGATGAAGTCCTTTCTCATTAACAACACAACCTAAATACTTTAGCTGAGGTAAATAAAAATTATATTTTTTCAAACTAACTACTAAACCTGCACTATGTAACCGATCCAATACAGTTCCTAAAATTTCTAAATGAGTATCAAAATCCTGAGAAATGGTAACCACATCATCAAGATAAACAAAAACAAAAGGTTGTAAATCTACACCCAAAACATTATCTATAATCCGTTGTCAAGTTGCAGGAGCATTTGACAAACCAAAAGGCATCCTGGTAAACTGATACAAATCCCTTCCCGGAACGATAAAAGCCGTAAATTCTTTAGAATTTTGATTTAATGGAATTTGAAAATATGCTGATTTAATATCCAATAAACTTAGTATTTAGCATCTTTTAATTGTTCTAGAATAGATTAAATATAAGGAATTGGATAAGCGTCCTTTTTTGTTACATTATTGAATTGTCTAAAATCTATGCAAAACCTAAATTTTCCGTTTTTTTTTTTGAACCAACCACACCGGAGAACCCAAGCAGATTTAGATGGTTCTATTATACCATCTCTCAACATAGATTCAATTTCTTCATCAATTATTTGACAAATAACTTAAAACTATGCGGACACTTTTAGTATCCTCTTTATTTTGTATCAATGATTGGAAAGTTCGTATGCCCCGCCTTACTTTGTGACGTCACTGTATGCGTTGCGCAAACTAAGTTGATTTAAGTGATTTTATGTTTGTTTCACTACAATTCACGGTTCTGTTAACGTGCGACATCTCTTTTTAGCTAAAGACTTTCGAGAAGACTCTCTCGGGCTCACTTATAAAAAAGCGCTACGGAAACGCGATTAGCCAAAGCGCAGTAGCGTACCCCAAAATTGATATTAACACGCAAGAAAACAATAAAATTATTAAAATTTAATTAATATTTTTATGTTATTTATTTTAAAATAATGCGTTGTTATGAAATTTAACTGGGTGTTACCCCTGGTCAGAATGAATGTTGAAGAATGTAGGTTAGGGTTTAATTTTTGCCTTTTTGTATATGGTAATTTGTTAAATAAGCTATCTATAATATATAGATTTTTTTGAACCATACCATTATGTCCAAAAAATATGAAGAAGTATTGCATTTATTATATAGTTTTATTTTATAAATGCACAATATATTATGTCTTACCTACCACGCACAGATCTAACAGTTTCACCAATAACCTTTCATCACAATCTCGGCAAATTTTAACATACATAACCTAAATATCATTTCAAAATACTAAACTTTGATTATGAATGATGACTAACTTAAATTAGGGTAAAGACTGCGCTCTACCCGCCCCTACGAAGACTTGTGTACAATGGAGGCCATATTTATTATGTAGCCGTGCAGATGGCATTTACAATATGCCGTAGGCGAGAGTTTTAATATTAGAGTTTTAATATAGCTTTGGCTATTTCTGTTTTGGAAATGATGAAAGAGTTAAAAAATATAACAATACAAATATATGAATTTAAGATTTAGTAATAGTGTTTTATTTAGTTAAAAATGGACCATAATACGTCCAGTTTTGGCGATAATGAAAAGAAAATGTATGTTGACATAAATATTGTTTACAGTCTAAAAGATAGTAAAGGAAAAAGATGCATAAGCGCGCATACATTTTCACCAGATTAAAATGCATTTGTCATTTTATAAATAACTCTGTGTACCCCACTGGCTAAAAGAGGGTACTCAGGGTATACAGGGTGTCTGTAAAAGGTCTTTACAAAAACATACCACATATTCCTTAGACCAAAATAAGTCGATTTAAGTAAAATTACTTTAGTACAAAGTTGCTTTGTTTGGGCTCCAGAGGGCCTTGAAGTTACAATTTTTAAATCGTTCTTCCCATATAAATTTAAAACGGCATATGCGATTTTGCTGAAATTTGGTATATTGGTAGAGTTTTATGTGGCAAAAAATGGTATTAAAATTTTGTCCGATAATAATACATAGGCGTAGAACTTGATTTTTTAAATAATTGCACCTTTAAAAATTCTACGCCAATGGAAGAAAAGGAGTTTAGGTATGAAATTTAGATTGCGCAACTCATTTACTTTAAAAAAGGTACTCTTGATAAGACTCGATTACTCTCATGGTTTTGACGAAATTTGCATTTTAGTAATTTTAGAACATAATCAATAATTATTAAAATACAAACTTTGTCAAAACCATGAGAGTTAATCGAGTGTTATCAAGGGTACTTTTTTGTAGTAAATGAGTACCCAATCCAAATTTCATACTCAACCCCCTTTTCTGCCATTGGCGTAGAATTTTTAAAGGTGCAATTATTTAAAAAATCAAGTTCTACGCCTATGTATTATTATCGGACAAAATTTTATACGATGAAAAACATAAAAATGTACTTTTTTCATATCTTCTTCAACACCTCTAATCGAGATTTTTAACAAAAATACTCGATTCTTGCCATGTACGATTTTTTGAGGAATATTAATTATTTGCCTGCAATACGTATATAAAAACATTTATTGTTGGTTTCCATAGTTTCATCTAAATAAAAATATTGTCAAGTTTTAAAACATAATCTCTTGTTAAGGATTGAAAGTGTTCTATCTGACTCAATAATTAAAAAAACAAATGCGTGGTTTATTAATATGGCTGTACAATATACCAATGCAGAATATACCGATATGTTACTGACATTAGGATTTTGTGAAGGAAATGCTCGAGAGAGTGTCAGGGTGTACTCTGAAAGATTTCCAAATCGTCGTGTACCTAGAAACCCAACTTTTGCTGCTGTTGAGATACGTCTTCGGGAGACCGGTTCCTTTGCTCCCAACACTGTTGATAATGGAAGAGACGTTTTGTAAGGATTCCTGAAGTTGAAGAAGACATTTTAGAACATGTTGAAGAAGATCCAGAATTAAGCACCAGACGAATTGGAAGGGAACTAGGAGTAAGTAAAGATGTCGTTCATAAAGTGCTTGGAGAACAATTGCTATATCCATACCATAAGAAGCCAGTACAAGAATTATTAGTCCATAATCCTTAAATTCGTTTGTGTTTTTGTCGATTTGTTAATATGCAAAGAGAAAGAGATCCAAACTTTGTCAAGAAGGTTCTCTTTATCGATGAAGCGCATTTTACAAGAAGAGGTATAACTAATACCCATAATGAACATGTTTGTGCCGTTGAAAATCCGCATGCAATAAAGGTAAACCATTTTCAGCACGAATTCAAAATTAATGTGTGGGCTGGAATAATTAGTAATTTTATTGTTGGTCCTGTCATACTTCCACGAAGATTAACTGGAGAAAATTATTTGGATTTTCTACAAAATACATTGCCAGAATTGTTAGAAAATTTACCTCTCCAACTATGGAGAGATATGTGGTTTATGCAAGATGGAGCTTCACCACATTTTTCTTTAAACGTTAGAAACCACTTGAATGAACAATATCTACACAAATGGATAGGCAGAGGTAATGACGCACCTGTTAACTGGCCACCACGTTCCCCAGACCTAACACCGATGGATTACTTTTTATGGGGACATCTGAAATCCACAGTTTATAGGGAACCTGTAGAAAATGAGGAATAACTCTGGCAACGTATTCAAGATGCAATAAACAATCTTAGAGGTGATGAAGAAGTTATGGAAAGGATACATTTTAATTTTCTTCGACGTATAAATCTTTGTATGCGTGAAAATGGTGAACATTTTGAACAATTTTTGTAATATCTCTATTTTGATTATGTTGTAAATAAATATTTTTGTGAAACCTATACACTCTAAATTATTAAAACAGAAAATTAGCGAAAATCATGAGAGTAATCGAGTCTTATCAAGAGTACCTTTTTTAAATTAAATGAGTTGCGCAATCTAAATTTCATACTCAAACTCCTTTTCTTCTATTGGCGTAGAATTTTTAAAGGTGCAATTATTTAAAAAATCAAGTTCTACGCCTATGTATTATTATCGGACAAAATTTTAATACCATTTTTTTGCCACATAAAACTCTACCAATATACCAAATTTCAGCAAAACCGCATATGCCGTTTTAAATTTATATGGGAAAAACGATTTAAAAATTGTAACTTCAAGGCCCTCTGGAGCCCAAACGAGGCAACTTAGTACTAAGGTAATTTTACTTAAATCGACTTATTTTGGTCTAAAAGGAATATGTGGTATGTTTTTGTAAAGACCTTTTACGGACACCCTGTATAATATGGTGATTTTTTTAAGTATCTTTTTTTCATATATCTACTCAAAAATTAGGAAATTATGCAAGTAGTATAATCTGAAAAAACTAGTATTGTTACTCTAATCGGGCACCCTAAATCCTAAACCCATCTGCAAGAAACAATTAATGAAAAACAAACTTAATAAATATATATGAAAGCGAGCTGCATTTACATTCGAATTGTATATGGATTTCCTATTTAGCCTGGTATTTTTTATCCAGCTACCATGTCAAAGGATATATAATTGATGGGAATTTTTTCCCTATTGAAAAACAGATTGGATAAGTAAGTAGAGAGAAAGAAACTAGAAAACAAAACACTCGACCGTTCTTGGCGGTTTGGCTTTTGAAAAGGCATGATTGATGAGCGACTGCTTATACACAGTCGAAAAAAGAACGATTGTGCAAAAAGAAAAGGAAAATCTCTTGAGCTTTCGGTTTAGTTAAAAGTAAAGATACAGAGTTTCGATAACTGTTTTGTAATAATTACTGGATAGGATATAAATGTAGACCCCATGTTGTGTTTAAAGGGAGGGAAATATTCGTAAGAATTTTTTTAGAAAAGTTCTGCACCGCAAAGGATATGATAATCTAAAAACACAATACAAAAATTAAAAATAAAAATCTTATACAAAAAAATACAATATGAAAGTATCAAAAGTGAGTAGAAGAGATGTAAGGGTACGGGATCACTACTTCCAAAAGTCGCCGCTAGATGGCGTCACCTGTCAGTGGTGGACAATTGAAAATCGGCTAAGTGGTTTGTGACTTTGCTAAGCAATCCAACATGGGTGCCATTCATATACACCCCTTGGTTCATATAATAAATCTCTGGTTCACAAACTTTGCAATGGAAAGAATGTCTAGTAACACCGATTTATAAGGCAGGAGAACATAATAAACAAACTAATTATAGAAATATATTGGTTATTAATAATTTAGCAAAAGTATTTGAAAAAGCATTAAAAAAAGTTAATTGAATTTTTAGATTCTTTCAAAAAATCAATTCGGTTTTTATAAAAATTCGAGTAGCGAAGATGCCATATTGAGCCTGCTATAACCCGTGATTGGAGCTTTAGACAGCTCAACGAAATGTTTTTTTGGACCTAGCCAAGGCCTTTGATACTGTTTCACATAGTAAACTTATAGATAAAATGAATAATTACGGTATTCGAGGAATAGTATTAAAACTTTTCAAACATTATCTATCAAACAGAAGACAAACAATTAAAATATGGAATGTATTGAGTTCCAAATCAGATGTTAAAGATAGGTGTACTCCAGGGGACCGTATTAGGTCCAGTTTTATTTCTAATATATGTAAATAATATTTTTAACATAAAAATTGTCAAAGGAAAATTAGTTTGCTATGCTGATGATACAGCACTTATCATTACTGGAAAAACTTGGGATGAAGTTCAATCTACTACAGAAACATGTTTAAAAAATATAAAAATTTGGTTAAATCATAATTTACTCATTTTAAATATAAGAAAAACAAAATATATAACTTTTTCTCCTACAATAACGGATCAGCCCATATTAAATTTTAAACTACATCGTTTTTACGTTGACTTTTGCCAAAAAGTAATAAAAACGACATTAAGCCAAGCTAACGACATCCTTTTCCTAGTGATATTTTAAAGAAGATCCTTCAATGAATATATAACGTTTTAATCCTGCCAAACTTTGGAAACTATATGAACTTCATTTATTCAGGTCTAGTTTAAATAGTTCCTTCCTTATTCACGTGCTTTTCTAATTGATCGTATGTAATTTCTATTCCAGCATAATTATTTTATCCCGTTCTATC